>CM046666.1:93536337-94911754 GCA_025594165.1 Tamias sibiricus | reverse complement strand
ACTGTCCATCTACAACTACAAAAATTTTTTAAAAACATATGATAGGTATATTAAAACTATTTTATCTCTGGTTTTCACATTCATCTGCATCAGTGGAATGAGACTATTAGTATTTAGATACTCCAAATTCCTATTCTAGCACCACCTGATTATTTTATGATTATTTAAGTTCTAAAATTCTGATTATTAAATTGGATATGGACTAGATGCTGAATATAATTGCACTGTCTAATCTGAGGGGATTTTACTTTTTTTGGAGTACTTCAAAGTCATCCCTATGAATTAAGGTTTCCCTAACTGTTGCTACAGAGATACTAATTAGCAGAGATTTATGGTTTCTAGGACTTACTAATGTTGACTAAATGAAATGAAGCACACTTTTTTTTTTGGGGGGTGCCCTGATAAGGATAAGGGAAAAAAAAGATTTTTAGGATCTTGCTGGACAACATTTGAGCTAATATTTTGATTGAAAAAGTAAATGTTTTTAAATAAAAAACAGTAGTGTGATGTTGAACCATAGCATGGTTCATAAATGAGGTAACTTGTTTTTCTGGACTTATGACCCATTGGGGAGGGAAAGATTGTCTTTACTACTTTAGAATATTTTGTGCCTTTATGTTTTGTATCAGGAACATAATAAGAGTTACATTTTGGCTGTATGCTATGTACAGAAGACTCTGTAGAAAAGAGACAAGGGGAAAAAAAATCAGTAAGTTTCTTGATTCAGGTACTGAATCAAAGCCAAAGAAAGTTTTAAGCATCTATAAACCTTTTTGTTAGTACTAATGTGGTAATGTGCCTCTTTTCTATCTCAGATTTATGATTATTTTACTATTTTACTAATGATCATTTCAAGAGCATTTTTATTAGGTTAGAAAGAGAGGTCTAAGTGAACATATCATACTTTACTAATGAAAAAACCTGAGAATAATAGCTCAACTGGAAATAAGAAAAATAAAATTGTGGTAGCACTTCCTTCAGGTATTTAGCTCAAGCTTCAGCAAAATTATCTGAAAATTAACAGGAAAAGAAACTACTTGTGAAGTGTTAAAACCACAATTTAAGAAAAAACAATTTATAATGTCATAGACTATTAAGAACTACATGTTACAACCAAACTAGTTTAATAGTATTGACTAAAATCACTTTCTTTCAAACCTATGATAAAAATAAAAACCATATCCCAACATCAGTAACTGATGTTTTTCTCTTTCATTCTTCTGGAGCCCAGTATCTGACAATAGCTGTGTCCACCTTATATTAGGCTGAGGCTGATGTTTCACTTTCTGTCTCACAAAAGGATTACAGTCCAAAGTTAAATAAAATTCATGTTAATCATTTGAAACTCTGGACTTACTTTCTCACTTAGGCAATCCAAAAGCCATCCCATTAAAGATGGTTTTAATTGCGTGGGGTTATAGAACTGTAGAACTGGTAGCAAAAATGATGTTTAGATTCTGTTTTAGTGGTGTTTCTATGAAAAAAAGTAAAGCTTAAGTTTTAACTAGGAATTTCAACAAAACTCCCTCCCTCTCCATTCAGCTGAATATCCTCTTCTCTCAGGCTATACTGGTAGAAGTTTCCAGTGAGAACTAGGAATGGGTAGAAATTCTGAATGGGGGCTAGAACTGGGAAAGAATGGGGGGGGGGTGAGGGTTTCTGAAGATTTTTTATTTTAGCAATATAAAGGGAAAATACAATAAGGAGGGCAATTATTAAGGTGTAGGAGTTTTAGAAGCTTAACAGTATTTGTCCTTATTCATCACTAATGTAAAAGAGGTTGTAAGGACAAAGAAAAGTACAATTAAGTTAATATGTCCTCCTTTCCTTTCTCCTTTTTACCCTTAGTCACATCTCTGTCTTTGTCCCTGAAAGTTCTCCTTCAAACCTTATTTTCTGTGCTAAGACTCTTCCTACCTCTCCATATGTCAGCTTTCTCCCAGTCCTTTAAACTCATCCTTCACTTTGCTCCTATGGGAAAACTCAAAACCACAGAGGTATAGGGAACAAATTAACAGAACAAAATTCAGTCTACATTTTCAAAGAATGCCTGATTTAGTCTTCTGAAGTCAGGGTCTATTTTATTCATCTAACAATGCCTAACACATAGCACTCACCAGAAGTTTTTTGAGTGAGCGATGAACAAATGAATGCTCTTTTGAGAGCAGTTTGTTTTTGGAATTAAACTAAGATAAAGAACAAAATGGACCCCAGAGTAGGCAAAGGTAGAGAAGATAGGTTAGGAATGTGATATGAGCTATAGCAGTGCTAGGGCAGCCGAATGAATTAACTTGCCCCTTTTGTCTCCCTTAACACCATGGAAATGAATCAACGGGAAGAGTATTTATAGGAATCCAGAAGTATGCAGGGAAAATGAGAAGAAATGAAACATAAAAGACCGAGCATGTATCAGTTGAAAAAACTTATTAAGAAAATAAGTGAACTTGGAATTTGAATTTCATTTTGTGTGTATTAGTTAGGATTAGATTAGACTCCAGTGATAGAAACCCCAATATAAGATTTCTTAAACAGGAAAGCTTATTTATCTCTCATGTAAAAAGATAGTCCAGAACTGGTTTCAAAGCTCCATAATCATCAGGAACTCAAATCCGCTATTCCAACAGCTTCATGATGTGATTTCCATCTCTCTCTCTCTCTCTCTCTCTCTCTCTCTCTCTCTTTAAAATATTTTTAGTTGTAGATGGACACAATAACTTTATTTTATTTATTTTTTATGTGGTGCTGAGGATCGAACCCAGTACCTCACACATGCTAGGCAAGCGCTCCACCACTGAGCCACAGCCCTGGCCCATGATTTCCATCTTTAAGGCAGATGCCAAGATAGCTCTAGCCATTGCATCCTCATTTAAGACAGAGGAAAAATTTACTGGGAAAATAAGCATATGCTTTCTCACTTTAGTGACATTTACTATACATATTCTATTTCCTTTTTTATCTTATTGATCAAAGATTGGTGACTTGGTTACTACTAGCTTCAAAAATAGCTGGATAATACAGTCTTTATTCTGAGTTGCAGTGTGCACAGCTAAAGATTTGGGGTTTTATTAACAAAGGAAGAAGGAGAGAACAAACTCGAGGAACAACTAGCCATCTCTAACTTGTTGGCCAGTAGACTTTCTTGGAAATACGTAAACAATAAAAGCCAAAGGATTGTTAAGAGAAAATATTCAATATTGTTTTACAAATATAGATTCTAGGGCTGGGATTGTGGCTCAGCGGTAGAGCGCTCGCCTAGCACGTGCACTGCCTGGGTTCGATCCTCAGCACCATGTAAAAATAAACACATTGTGTACAACTAAAGCAAATAAATAAATATTAAATAAATAAATAATGAAATATTTTTAAAAATATATTCTACTGTGTTATATAAATTCATTGAATTTAGATTGTGCTTAACATCAAATTATTTATTAGATAGTAAATATTGTTAAGTAGGAGAAGTAATATACCATTACAAATGTCAAATTTTAAAAACAATATCAATATCTAATAATCTGTATCTTAAATACATATTGTTAGAACCCAAAACACCAAAAGGAAGAGTAAAATTAAGGTATTTCCCAAATCTTGTGCTAAAAAGCTTTATAATTTTATATTGCAAATAAGACAGGGATGCTGGTCCAGTCTGCTGTAACTCCCACAGCTAATATTCACTGACCACTTGGTATTATTAAGTCACTGTGTATGATTTCATGTAATCCTGTGGCTCTCTATGAACTCACCATATTATAATAATTCTTGTGCAGTTGAGGACATTAAGGCTAGGAGAGTTTTTTTAATTATTATTTTTTAGTTATAGTTGGACAAAATACCTTTGTTTTATTTATTTATTTTTACATGGTGCTGAGGATTGAACCCAGGGCCACACACGTGCTAGGCGAGTACTCTACCACTGAGCCACAATCCCAGCCCTAGGAGAGTTTTAATCTATCCTTGGAACCTGGGTTGTTGGACTCTAATGCTAATATTTTTATTCATTATGCTTTGCTTCTGCTCCTTTATAAGTGATTAATAGCATATAGTCTTTCTGATTGTCATCTTATTGCTGTACAGAAGTAAGAATATTTCTCTTTTTACATGAGAGATAAATAAGCTTTCCTTTAATCAATTATGAGAGGCAATATTAAATTAATACTTATATTTAATTTATCGTAAATATATTTTCTGTCCAGATGGCAATCTGATAGTTTGAAGGTGCCAAGACTTTGGCACTGTCAACATAGTAATTTGGTTGTTTCTAGCAGTTTTCATATTATCAAATTTTGTTCTTAGAGCCACTCTATGAAGTACACTACCAATTCCATTTTGCAAGTGAAAAGTCTAAGGCATGAAGAGATAAAATAATGTGCTGGGGTTTGAATCCATATTTTATCATTTTAAATTCAGATTAATTGTGCTGCCTTAAACTCTGAAGATAACTGCATAGAGACATTATGGAATAAAAACAGATGGACGCATCTGTCCATAAGTGAACAGTTACAAATAAAAATAACCTTATTATCCCATTCATAAGCATTCCATTAAAACCACCTTTGGCAATGCCATCTTTGCCTTATATTTGGCTTAGGTATAAAGTGGAAAGAAGAATAGGACTTTGGAGAAAATAATATTTCTTCTTGCAATTAATAATCAGTTTTTAAGAGTCTGCTTTCTTAAATTTATTGAATACATCTCTTTCATTCCATTTCTGCCAGCATCAGTCTAGACTATTGCTATTCTACCTGCCTTTAACTTCCCCCTGCATGTGGGACCATCCTAAAAGTTTTTTTCCCGGTCTTCTAAAATCACAGCTCAATCAATCACCTTGTTCCTTGATTGAAACATTTTAAATAATCCCTTTACTATTTTCCCTCTTATGAATCCATAATATTGATTGTACTTTTAGCATAATTCTACCTTACATGATTCTTTATTGGATTATAACTCTCCTTAGAGCTGAAATTGTGATTTGTCTTGTATATTCTGAAACATCTTGTGTGGGTTCTTGCAAAGTACCATGCGCTCTATAGATGGTTGTTAAATGACAGTAGTTGAATTCTTGGCTGCTTCTTAGCCAAAATATGGTTTTTTAAAAAATTGTAACTTCTTGTCCTCAAGTAATGGTTTATAAAATGTATATCTTCTTCCTACCTCAACTATGACTCTAATCCAACCTTCCCCTTCATTAAGGGGTTTGGGTAGACAAAAGAAGTCTTGGAATATTCTCCTTCACTGAGATTGAGGTTGTCTTCCCATCTACATTCCGTTTTATTTTAGCATGTCTGTACATGCATTTGCCTTTTTACCTGTTTCTATAATCTTAGGGAAAGTTAACCTCTAAATCTGTTTCCTGATCATATATCTCTCTTTATTTCATCGGATTCACCCAATTTGTACCAAGGGATTCAGTGCTGGAAAAGATGAACCATTTCTTACCTTGGAGCTTTCAGTCTAATATGGGACACTGACCAGCCCAATGGAGTTACAGTCCCTAGAGATAAGTACTATAGCAGGGAAGATTTTTTTTTTCTTTTTTCCCCCATATTTTTTAATTGGTGTATTATACTTGTACATACTTATGGGATTTGTTGTTACATATTCGTACATGCACACAATACACAATATAACAATATAATTTGGCCAGTATCACTCCCCAGCATTCCCCTTCTTCTCCATCTCCCATCCCTTGGTCCCTTTTTTAGCTGGGGAAATTTACAAAGGGGGATATCTAACCGAGGTGGGGAGGGGAAGGAAGGGTTCTCCAAGGTTGTGCCCTCTCACTTCAGGCTGAAGATGAGGAGTGAGCCAGGATTAGAGGGGGAAAATTTAAAGTCAGAGGGAGTAGCATGTGCTCAAGTCCAGGAGTGATTCCTTTAGGTAGACCATGAAGTTCTGTAGAGTCATGAGGCTAGAGAAGAGGCAAGTAGTAAGTCTTGCTACTTTTTCCTTAGAAGCATATAGATTTCCTTTGCTCTGAGCTCAGTGTGAACAGACACTGCTTTCATCACTTTATATCACTGCTCAAAAATCTTTTAGGGCTCCTTTATTGTCTACTACAGTATCCAGCCTATCACTGTTTTTCTTTTTTGGTATTGGGGACTGAACCCAGGGGCACTTCACCACTGAGGTATATATTGCTAGCATTCTCCCCCCTTTATTTTGAGGCAGGGTATCACTAAATGGCTTAGGGCTTCACTAAATTGCTGTGGCTGTCCTCAAATTTGTGATCTTCCTGCCTCAGCCTCCCAAGCTACTGTGATTATAGGCATACACCACCACACCCCTGTCTCACTGGTTTTCTAAGCTCCCTAAATTGACCCTGATTTCTACTACATATTTACTAACTCATATCTTCTGCCAGAGCCAAGGCAATCTCCTTAGTGGCTCTTGAGTTTATTCAGCTTTTTCTGTCCTCTGTGCCATTCCCCTCTACCCATCTTTTAAGTCATTATTGACTCTACTCCTGGATATTTGCACTTTGTGGTGTGCATAGTGTTGTTCTCTAATTATTTGAGTCTTTTATAACTAACTGGATTGTAAACTCCCTAAGAGCTGGCTCTGAAGCTGCATTTTAAACTGTTGAGTAGTGGAAAGGAAGAAGTACTGGACCTTAAGTCAGAACAGACCTGCATTTGACTTGTAGCTTTGCATGACAGGTTTCTTCACAGGTAACACAAGAATGAGATTTATCTCACAGGTTGTTGTGATATTATGTATATAGTCCACTCTGTCAAATTAATTTGCAGATCATAAATCTATATATTTCACATTTTGTTCCATAGTTCCTACTTAGAACCATATTCATTAATTAACACAAGTCTGTGATTCCTTCCAAGACATTATTTTTTATTTGTCACATATTTCTCTCTAGCCAGGCCTTGCTTAGTTTTATTCTTCCTCTGTTTCACCTATTCCCATGATGTCCTCAGATTTATTGATGAAATCATTTTTAGACAATTGAGAATTTATCTATCAATACATTGGTGAATTCTATCCTTCCTTCCTATACTCTGCATGCATGGGAAGGAACTTATTACTAGCAATCTACACCCCAATATGCTCTGAACATAGAGCATTGATCATGCCTTTTGGGAATTTACAGGCTGAAGGAATTTTTCTGATATTCTAGCTTCTTCAAATTGTGTTCTTATTCTCCACAATCCCCGTGTTCTTTTTTTTATTTTTATTTTTATATGTTGATGGACCTTTATTTTATTCATTTATTTATGTATGGTGCTGAGAATTGAACCCAGTGCTTCACACTTGCTAGGTAAGTGCTCTACCACTGAGCCACAACTCTAGCCGCCCACCCCCACCCTGTGTTCTTTTTATTTTTTTATAGCTATTCCTCTCCTTAGATCAGATTATTAAGTCAAAGGTCCTAGCAGTGATTTTCTTGTGAGGTACCTGGGCTCAGGTTCTGAAGGTTTTTGAGCTAGGTATCTTGCTTATGTTATCGCAGGACTAGAGAATGGAGAATCAGAAAGAAGAAGAAAAAGAAAAGAAAAAAGAAAGAAAAAAAAAAATAAGGCCTCTAAGACTCAAGTGTCTGGAAAAGCTTAGGCCAAGGTAGAAGACCATGTTATTTTTACCTGCTACTTGTAGCTGGAGGGGAATACCCATCATTTTGAGGGTTGATTACCTTAATATCTTCAGAACTTATATTATTTGACAGTATGACTATATCTAAGAATCTTACTGAGAGGTTGAAACTCACCAAAATAAACTTTTGTTGGATAAAAAATTACATAGGAAAATAACTTGTATATCTCCTTCCTCACTAAGAAAAACAGAGAGAATAGACAAATCTGCTTGTTAGTGGGGAAAAGTAGTGAATCATGGGGAAGGGGATATAGCAGCATTTTGAAATTCAGCATTCGCAGCATCTTAAGCAATAATTCACTCTCAAGAAAAAGATTTAACAAAGTAAATCATCCCTGGTTCTCATAAGAATTATTCTGAGGGTGGTTGCGTAGCTTTCGGGTAAAGGCATATGGTGGTGGCCTTGTCTTCTGTACTGGGATGAACTGCTCTCCTGGTGGAAACAGGGAAGCCGAGCCTGAGCCATGGCCAGTACAGTGGTAGCAGTTGGACTAACCATTGCTGCTGCAGGATTTGCAGGCCGTTATGTTTTACAAGCCATGAAGCACATGGAGCCTCAAGTAAAACAAGTTTTTCAAAGTCTACCAAAATCTGCCTTCAGTGGTGGCTATTACAGAGGTGGGTTTGAAACCAAAATGACAAAACGGGAAGCAGCATTAACACTAGGTGTAAGCCCTACAGCCAATAAAGGAAAAATAAGAGATGCTCATCAACGAATTATGCTTTTAAATCACCCAGATAAAGGAGGATCTCCTTATATAGCAGCCAAAATCAATGAAGCTAAAGATTTACTAGAAGTTCAAGCTAAAAAATGAAGTAAACAATGAATTTTATGCTCATTCATTTATGTATATGAGTACTGACTTTTTTACAATAAAATTTCTCAGAGCTCCAACTTTTAAAAAAAAAAAAAGAATTATTCTGAATAGTAAAAATGGCATGAGTCAAGTGCATTTAGTCTGGAGATCCAATTTTTGGGTTCAATTACTGTATTTTAAATCATGGTTTCCATTGTTCCTCATGGAGTCCCCCTTAGTCATTAATGGCTACGAAAAGTTTGTCTAGGATATGAAGCTCCATAATGCTTAGAAATTGTAGGTCTTTGAAGTTCCTTGTAAAATTTAGAATCATTATTCCTCCTTTAGTCCCCCATTTACTGCTTACATTATTGCAAATCTTACATAGTAAATAATTTCCTTAAGCAGAGAGGGAAGCATCCTAAAATCATCTTTATACACTAAATCTCTGTTTCAGAGTAGGCATTAAACTAAAAAATTTAGACTACTAGGTGAATCATTTAGACTCTAAATCTACATTTAGATTTAGTATATTTTAAATGTATTCTAAATGTACATTTTAAAGGTACTCTTCAAACTTAGTTCAAAGACATCGTCTATGTCAGTCACTACATGCATCATTGTGCAATTCTAGTACTGTTTTTTTCCATTTCTTCCACTGCAGATTTACTGGAGAGTTTCAAGGTTGGTTGTTTTCTGATAGAAGTAACCACATATTAGGGGGCTTTTTAAAGGGGTCTCCATCCAACACACTGCTACCATGGCTTAGTCTTTCTTGTGTGCCAGGTACTAAGATTGGGGTGGATTCTCTTTGCCTCTATGGTAGGAACTGTCCAGTTTTCCATGTGGCACCAATTAGTATTCCTTTTAAGAGATACTTTTTTGTATGACCCAGAGCATAGTAAATAGTGTTGTTTAACATGTTCTTACCCCTGTATTTGCCTGCTCTAATCTCTGGAAGATAGACCACTTTTGCTGCATGGAGTTAATAGAAGAATCATTAGAGAGGAGTTAATTTAATCTGCATGCATGCAAATATTCCAGATGATTTTAAGATCAGGTTTGGTCCCTACAAACAAAACAAAACAAAATAGTCCTGTTCAAGATATAGTTCTCCTTCCCATCCTTCCCTGCTATAGTTGGCATATGGTTTGGGTGTCCCCCAAGGGAACTGGAGGTTGATCCCTAGGGTGGCAGTATTGGGAGGTGTTGTGGAACTTTTAGGAGGTGGGGCTTAGTGGGAAGACCTTAGATCTTCTAAAGAGATGATGGTAGTTCTCCAGAGAGGGTTGCTATAAATGGATCAAGACTGGCCCCACCTAGCTCTCTTTGCTTCCTGGTTTGAGTTGTAATCTGTTTGCTTCTGCCTGTGCTGCTGCCATTGCTATCTGCCATGAGGAGATGCAGCCAAGGGGAAGTCCCTACCAAGCTTGTGCCATGCCATTTGGACTTTTAGTCTCCAAACCTGTAAACTAAATAAACCCCTTTTCGTCATATGTAGCTGTCTTAGGTATTTTGTTATTGGAATAAAAAGCTGACTGATACATTTCCCTAATCCAAAAAGTTATCTATGTTACAGAATTCTTAATAATTAAGGTAGGAGGATTGATATAATAAATATATTTAAAAATTGAATATCATCTATCCATAGTCCTATTCTCTGGAGAGAAACACTTTAGTAGTTTAGTTTTCAAATGGAATAAAATGTATTTGATTAATTAAATAAAAAGGTCAAACTATAAAACTTATGGAAGAAAACAGGAAAAATCTTTGAGGAAAAGATTTCCCAAATAGAATACAACAAGCATGAGACATTAAAGACAAAAATGATAAATTGGACCATATCAAAATGAAAACTTGCCAGGCATGATGACACATCTGTAATCCCAGCAACTCAGGAAGCTGAGGCAGGATAATCACAAGTTCAAGGCCAACCTCAACAACTTAGCAAGGCCCTAAGCAACTTAGACACAGTCTCAAAATAAAAAATGAAAAGGGGGGGCCTGGGGCTGTAGCCCAGTGGCAGAGTACTTGCCTAGCACATATCAGGCATTGGGTTCGATTCTTAGCACCACATAAAAATAAACAAATAAAATAAAGACATGCTGTCCATCTACAACTACAAAAAATTTTTTTAAATAAAAATAAAAAGGGCTGTGGATATGGTTTAGTGGTTAAGTACCCCTGGGTTCAGTCTCTACTTCCAAAAGAAAAACTTAAAATCTTCAAAAGATGCCATTAGGAAAATGAAAAACCATAGATTGGAAGAAAATACTTGCAACATATAAAGAAGCAAAATATTTGTATTCAGAATACATAAAGAATACTTCAACTCAATTACAAGAAGAAAGCCAATCCAATTTTTAAAAAATGGCAAAAGATTAGAACTGACACATCATAAATTATTATAAGTGTATTAAAAGATGTTTATTGTCGGGCTGGGGTTGTGGCTCAGCGGTAGAGCACTTGCCTAGCACGTGCGTGGCCAGGGTTCGATCCTCAGCACCACGTAAAAATAAACGCATTGTGTACAACTAAAGCAAATAAATAAATAATTTTTAAAAAAGATGTTTATTGTCAAGGAAATGCAAATTCAAACCACAATGAGATATTACTATGTCAGGATTTCTCAACATCAGTATTTAACATTTTTGGCCATATAATTTTTTTGTTGTGGAGACTATCATGCTTTATTAAGATGTTTAGCAGCATTTCTGATCTCTGCTTACTCCATATAATAGCACTTCCCCACCACCAGTTGTAAAAACCAAAAATGTATGCAGACATTGTCAAATGCCCTGGGAAGGAGGGTGGAGAAGCAAAATCACTCCTAGTGGAAAACCACTGTACCATACCAATGAGATTGTCTAAATCTTTTACAATTGACAACACCTTATATTGATGAAATTTTGGCACAACTGGAACTCTCACATATATTGCTGGTAAGAATGTAAAATAGAGCCAGGTGTGGTGGCACATACCTGTAATCCCAGCTACCTAGGAGGCTGAGGCAGGAGGATCACAAGTTTAAAGCCAACCTCTGAAACTTAGCAAGACTCTGCTTAAAAAAAATATATATAATGGACTGGGGGTGTATTCAGTGGTAGAACACTTGCCTAGCATGTGGAGGCTCCAGGCTCAATATCCAGTATTGAAAAATATAAAATAAAATAAAGAATGTAAAATGGTATAATCACTTTGGAAAACAGTTTAACAGTTACTTAAAGTTAAATCTATACCTACTTTGTGATCTAACCATTCTGATCCAAGCCAAGGGAGATGCAATCATATAGTCACACAAAACTTCAGAAACCTTAGGGAATGTACTATTCTGGGTGAGAATTTTCCCCACGAAATGAAAATCTTAGGTATGTCCATCACTTTTTTCCCCCTCTGCTGTCAGTTTGACACCAGTCACTATTCCCTTCTAAATTACCATGGACTTAGAAACCAGCTAAACCAGCTTATTATAGTTTTATACCAAGTGAAAGTAAATTGTCTTGAGAGGCAAGCCACATGCTCTGAGTACATTACATATTTTCTGGTATATTAATTCAGTGGCATCTATTTTACGGCTTTTTGTTTTGTTTTGTTTTTCACTTATTTACTAGGTTTTGTTGATGAGATTGTCAAAAAAAGTCAATTCAGGCATAATGAGATATTAACTATATCAACAGTCAACAGCTGTTAATATTGACTAACATTGATCTTCATAGGTACAAGAAAACATTGCAAGGTGTGTGTGTGTGGGTGCAGAGAGAGAGAGAGAAAAAGAGAGAGAGAGAGAGAGAGAATACATACACAGGAGTGGTCATTGGATTTAATTCTACCAAAAAAAAAAAAAAAAAAAAAAAAAAACCACTCTGAATTCTTTCATTTTTTTAAGTAGGTATCACCATATTTTGACACTAAGAAAAATCGACAGTATTTTCCAATATTTTCTTATGACTTTGTTTTATTCTGTTGTTGTGGTGGTTGTTATTGTTTTGCTATACTGGGAATCAAAGCCAGAGCCTTACACATGCTTGGCAAGCACTCTACATCTGAGCTGGCCTCAAACTTGTGATCCTCCTGCCTCAACCTCCTGAATAGCTGGGATTACAGATGTGCTGTATCACACCCATCTTTTCCAGTGTTTTAGATCTGTGAAAATTACATTATTATTTGCTAATCTGTCTTCATCTGTTTTACATTTTCCCTTTTACATAAAATATTATTTTGTTTTCACTAAAAGATAATTTAACTCATTATGTTTTTGTTGATTCAAACCTATTGCTTTCCCTTTAGTGTTTGATGTGCAAAGCCTATAATAAAATGAAAATATATTTTAAGTACCTACTTATATGTGATGTGCTGGTAGTTTTAATTTCAAGATTAACATATTTATTGTTAACATATTAACATATTTAATTTCAAGATTAACATATCTACAAACATACTTTGCGAAAACCTTGCATCTGAAACAGAATGTACTTTTTTTTTTTTTTAATGGGCCCACTGTGCTGACCCCCACAAACTTTCATTCTTTTTTTTTAATATTTATTTATTTGTTTTGGTTGTACACAATGCCTTTATTCTTTACGTGGTGCTGAGGATTGAACCCAGCTGCGCACGTGCTAGGCGAGCACTCTACCACTGAGCCACAATCCCAGCCCCAGAATGTACTCTCAACATAGACCAAAAAGGACTTTAAATACTCTGTGTTTATACCTGGAAACTGAAGACAGCATAGGTGTATCCACAAATACTACTAGTAACTGTATCTAAAACATACTGGATGGTATTTTGGAGATCAAGAGCCAATATTATTGTGGTAACTCAAGTGGTAGAAGATATTTCTCATTCAACATGACATTTACAAACTTTTGTTCAGAAGCCCTTTGAAAGAAGATTTTGTGTGTGTGTGTGTGTGTGTGTGTGTGTGTGTGAACTCTGAAGAGGAATGTTTTTAAGTGAAGTGTTAGGGAGAAGTGTATAAAAGAAATGCATAAAATTTACCACAAGTGGGTAAATGGAATAAAAGAAATCGCGGTAGAATTTACATACATGAGGAGGGCAGTAACCAGGGAGAAAGGATATTGAGAGATGTTATGGAGCACTTTTGTTTTGGTAACAGACTGAGGTGGGAAGCCACTTTACATTTCCTGGAGAGAAGTGGTGTTCTAATAGTTTGGGTGGGATGAGCAGGCATACAGAAAAGATTGAAGGGAAAATACTGCAGGAAAAATAGGAAAGGATGATGAGAGGAGTTTATGATCCTTTGTCTCTTTCTTGGGACACATATAATCACTGGAATACTAACCATGAAAAATGAAACTAAAACATTATCAGGCAACATTATAATGTAGTAAAAAGAACAGGCCTCTGGAGCCAGACATGCTTGAGTTATTACCTTTATTCAGACCTCTTACTGGCTGCATGGACTGGGGATAGGTCCTTGATCTTTCTTTTTTTTTTTTTTTTTTTTTTTTTGGTACTGGGGATTGAACTCAGGGGCACTCGACCACTGGATCACATCCCCAGCCCTTTTTTTTGTATTTTTATTAGAGACAGGGTCTCACTGAGTTACTAAGTGCCTCGCCATTGCTGAGGCTGGCTTTGAACTCGCGATCCTCCTGCCTCAGCCTCCCAAAGTGCTGGGATTACAGGCGTGCGCCACCGCGCCCGGCTAGGTCCTTGATCTTTCTATCTCACAGTTTCCCATTTTAAAATGAATATAGCATCTACCTAAAGGATGGTTATGAGTTAAATGAGTTAAAATATATGTAAAATGCCAAACAATGCCTGATTCCTACTAACCACAATATGTCTTAGCTATTCTACTATCAAATCTGAAAACATGAAGTATAGCATCTATTTACTTCTGAAATGATATCTTAGACTAAAAGTTCGGATTTATTTAAAGCTCTATATCAACTGGCATTTATTTACCTCACTGCTACAGTGATAATCAGCTTTTCAACATAACATGAAATCCTGTTCTCCAAACTTGTCTACCTGTTTGCCTTTATAACTCAAAGCATTCCTCAGTCCGGGTCCCCACATAGGAGCAAAAAGACTTCAAATGGATGGATCACCATAGGAAATTTTAAGAAGGAGATAGTTACTGATAGTTTTCTCAAAGAATGTAAACTGGGGAGAAAAAAATGCCTGTTACACACTAGGTACTTCATTAACATCCACTGAATGAATGGTTAAAAAAGTGGACAAATAAATCCAAACACATAGAGGTTTGTAAATTAAACCAATCCTTCATATATAAGTATTCTTGTGTTGATGAAAATTCCAGCAATATTTGAATGGATACAGTTCTAAATCATTAAGGTTTAATATTCCAAAGGAAACATAAGCTTGATGTGGAATATCTCTTTCCCCAATGATATAATAAAAGTACCTTTTTTCTTTATTTAACATAGCCTGACTATCTGTAACAACTGAAGTTAGAAACAAATGAAATTGGATACCTCTTGTAAACAAAGCCGAAAGCTAGTTTCCAAACTTTATTTTATTTTATTATTTTAATTCCAGTAATGGGAATTGAACTAAGGGTCACTATATCATGGAACTACATTCCCAGCCTTTTTTTTTTTTTTTTCTTTTTGAGTACTGGGGATTGAACCCAGACTGGCTGTGCCACTGAGTCACATTTCCCGACCTTTTTTTTTTTTTTTTCTTTTACTTTGAGACAAGGTCTAAGTTGCCTAGAGCCTCACTAGGTTGTTGAGATCAGCCTTCAACTTGTAGTCCTCCTGCCTCAGCCTTCTGAGTTGATAGGATTACAGGCATGTGCCACAGCACCAGATTCCAAATGTTATTTAATTTTCCCCCATCCTTTCAGGCTGTGTAGGATATAAAAAGAACATTGAGGGAAAATATACATTTTTAAAAACTGCATTCTACAGTATTATTAATAAATCTATGTTTTAAAGTATATGATGGATTTAGGAGATAATTGATAATAACAACAAATAAAGTTGGGCTACTTAAATTAATTATTTTTTAGGGAACTAAATCTAGCAAATGGTTTAAGTAGTACTCAGAGAAAATTAAAGGTGGTTATTGAAAATTGTCACAAAAATATTAGAAATTGCTTTAGAATACTTTATAAATTTGGCAAGACAAAGCAGGATGAAGATTTTTTTTCAGTGTTTTTTAGTTTTACAAAGCATTCTGTCCATTTGAGCAAATGCAAGATTTACAATGATGACATCTTTGAAACTCTTTGAAAACCCCTTCTAAATCCTAAGAAAACCTCTCACAGGAGGAGGATATACATTGAATGATAGAAACAAAGTGGGATAATTATATATAATCATACTGTGCAGGTTCAGTTTGCTTGATCCTGTGTTGAAGGTTGTATTTGTATGTGGTCATTTTTACATTTTTGGATTTAGACAGTAGCATTTCATTTTGGGGGTTTACCCCCATAAAGATTTTAGAAATTGAATGTTGGAAAATTTTAAAAGACCAGAATCTTTTCTTATGGACATTCTTGCTCTTCCTTATTTTCTTCTGCAGCAAGCAAGAAAATTTCCCATAGAATTCTATATTTTTATTTAAAATATGTTTCAATGTTAACTTTAATGTATATAGTATCTGGTATAATAAAAAGAAATAAATTATCACTATATTATTGAAACCAGATATGTTTTGTCAAGGGCTGGTAAAGAGATTTTATCTGTATCAGTTACTTTTAACCTGGGACAGTATGTCCTGTTTTATAACTTGTTGTGTTCTGCTCTGACACTATATAATTAAAAAAAAAAATTGAAGGTTGGACCTTATTGGTATCTGGAGCGGTTGAGTCCTTACTTGTTTGTCTGCTTTATGATTGGCTGAACACTGTTGCTAAGCTTGATTTTTTTGTTCTTAGAGAAAGTTAAAAGTTGAGGGTGACCTATTTGAACTTCATCCTGCTACTTTTGACTCTGCTCTTTCCTGACATATTTTTTTCCCGACATCTTTTGAAGTTTACTTTTTTAACTTAGCTATTCATAAATCTAATGTATAACATTTTAATGTTTTAAAGTTTTAGTTGTATGTGGTGCACACATTAAAGTACTATTGTTTAATTTTAAAAGTCTGGTTGAAAATTTGAAAGTTGAACTTAGACCAAAGCAAGTTCCAAATGGCACCCAGCAAATGCATTTTTAAAAAAGCCTGCCTATAATAAACACTAAAGATTATCTGGATATCAATAATATCCTTATTAATTAGAACAGATTCAAAGTACTTCAGTTAAAATTTGTTTTCAGTGTAAATGTAATGTGAAATATAATGGAATAGTTATTAGGTCAAATATTTGTGATTTAGGATAAAGGCTATTATTGATCATATTGACATTTTTGTCTGAAGGATAAGATTGGCTTTATTCACGTTTTTTTTTTTTTCAAGAAGGAATAGAAATATTGATAATCCTTTCAGTTATAGCCCAGATCTAGAACAAGGATAGATGAAAGTTCTGTTGGAAGGTGAGTTTGGTTTGTACTTTAGTAGTACTGTTGTGATTCCCAGTTCCTTTTCTCCTTGAGGTTGTATTTGCATTGATGGGAATAAGAATCTGAACAAAACTTCCCCCCAGCACTCTGCTGAAACCAGTAGAAATCCTTGGAGCATTTATTCTTGGAACATAAAAGCCCAGTCCAAGCCATGGGTGAGTAATATAGAGAGCTACAGAGTAGCTTGGATCCTCCAAACCTACTGTGAGTTTTAGGGTACAGTTCATGAGATGTGCTATGTATGTATATCAGTGATATTCAAATACATTTAAAAATCATTAGCATAGAGCCCAGCATGGTGACATACACTTAAAATCCCAGTGACTCAGAAGGCTAAGGCAGGAGGATTACAATTCAAGACCTGTCTGGGCAACTATCGAGACCCTACCTCAAAATTTAAAAGTGGGCTCGGGATCTAGTTCAGTAGTAGAGAGGGTTCAATCCCAAGTAACACACACACACACACACACACACACACACACACACACACAAAGTTAGCATAGTCTTTAATCAAATAATATTATCAGTATTCTGACAGATATACTATCTAAAATTGGTGTTTTATTAACACTTTCTTTAAGTTCAAATAACATTTAATTATCAAATCAGTGAGGACAGTGAGGCTAATTTATGTTTTAAATAAATTTGAAATTAAGAGGTTATGGGTGGTAGTTGTAGTATTCCTGTATTTTCTTGTATTTGTAGTATCAAGAAAATTGGATTCACACAGATAAGTAGTTTTCAATGAAAAACTTTTTTTTTTTTTTTTTTTTCCTTTTAGTGCTGGGAAATCAACCCCAGGACTTGGTGCATGCTAGTGGCAAGCTCTCTACCATTGAATTATATACCTCTAACCCCTGAAAACTTTTAAAATAGTTCCCCTTACATTCTCAATATACTCCATAGTTAAATTGACTCAAAAGCTTGAACAAAAATCTTAAAATAATTATTGATTTCAGATAATTACTTCCGTTCTTAGATGTAAAAGTTAAGACAAGAATCACCAAAATTTACGATATGCGCTAAAACTAAAGAATCATAATGGGATATAAAATCCTTTCTTCTGACATTACAAAATAGACTATGATATCCTTTCAGGAGAATATACCCAGCAAATATGCTTGAGCTTCTCTTGGCATTTTTTAAAAATATCTTTTTAAAAAAATATTTATTAATTTGTTTTAGTTGTACACAATGTGTTTATTTTTACATGGTGCTGAGGATGCTAGACGAGCACTCTACCACTGAGCCACAACCCCAGCCCCTCTCTTGGCATTTTTAAAGTAAAGCACCCACTTGCTGTTTTAGTCCATTCACTATTCACTCACTACTATGATTTTATTCAAGCGATGTAAACAGGTGTAACTTTTTAAACAAGACTAGAACAGGTTGTCTATCTATCTATAACGTCCTAATCACTGACACATTGGCAAAAATGTGCAAGTAAGCTCTCAAATAAGATGACAGAAGAAGTTTTATTTAGTCTAGTAACTGAATTATTGATGCAACATATTAGAGCACTCTCAAATTAAATTTTATTTATTTTGTTTTTTAGAGTTCTGGCGACTGAACCTGGGGGCACTCTGCTATTGAGTTACATCCCCAACTCTTTTTAAATTTTGAGACAGGTTCTCACTAAGTTGTGCCAGGAACTTTTGTTCCTTCTGCCACAGCCTCCCAAGTTGCTGGAATAATAGGCGTGTGCCAACATGCTCAGCTTCTCTAATTAGTTTAATGTCAATATACATTTTTAGGTTACTTTAAAAAGGAAATTTAAATCTAATATTTCATAATATCTTCAAAGTACTTATAAGGAATGAATTCTAAGAAATACAATTTGGGGTTGGAGATATAGCTTAGTGGTAGAGCACTTGCAGAACAACATGCAAGTAGTCTGCAGATGTGGTCCTGTACTTTGTGCCCAGGTTAAGAAATAATAACTTAATAGCCCTTGGAAAACAAGAGAGCTCAGAAGGAGGTAAATAAAGAAGGTGATTTCAAGTATTAAAGGACCTACAAGAAAAGATAATCTCAAAGGATCTGAATGGGGGTTCTTTGAGTTACGCAAGTAAATCATATATTCTAAAATTCTATTCACCATTGGTAGTAATCATAGGGGAAATGAGGGGTGGTTGTATAGATAGGAAGGGCAGGATAGCTGTTAGAAACAAAAGACAATTCGGTTTTAAATTTTTAGAGTGTTGTCATTAGTATATTGTTTCATTGAATCAAAATTACCTTTAGTATGAATAAATCATTTAAAATTCAGTCATGATTAAGCTAATAACTTGTTAATATGCATTTGACCACGGCTAAAATGTATTCTGCAAAAGAAATAGAACTTGAGAGCTTGGCTCTATCAAATATGTGGGCTCAGGATAAGTTAATGATAATTAGGGTTGGTTTTAATCTCTTTTGAAAAGATAATTTTTAAATATTATACCTGGATAGTTGCTTGTATTTAAAATTACAGGTTATAAGCTGGGTGTGGTGGCACATGTCTATACCTCAGCTACTCAGGATGCTCAGACAGAAGGATCATAAGTGTGATTCCAGCCTTGGCAACTTAGAGAGACCCTTCTCAAAATAAAATAAAAAGGACTGGAATATAGCTCAGTGATAGAGCACCCCTAGATTCAATCCCCAGTACTAAAAAAAAAATTTACAGGTTATATACTAAACCAGTTCTTCTCTTATATCCACAAACAGAGGCACTACAAAAAAATTTAAAATATTTTCTCCTATGTTCACATTTTAAGGCATAAATGAAATCCAGCCCTCAAAAACTGTTTTAAAGCTTATATCATACATATACATAGCCTGAGAAGTATTTTGTACTTGCATATGTCATAAATTTAGTATCTTCAGTTACCTTTTATTGACTTGTATAAGGATTTCCTTCTACTCCTTTAAAGCCTTTAGTAATCCCTTAGAAAATATATAATACAGTCTTCTCAATTTCCCACCACATTCACCTTTTCCTAAGCTTCACATTATTCCAAATTAAACCCATTCCTTATTATTTAACTCAACAATTATGCTTAAAAGTAATTAGCCTCTAAAAGTTAAATATCTGATTAAAATTTCCCATTTAATTTTGATATTTCAGTAGACATTCTTCCTGTCATTTCACCTGAGATAGCCCTCAGGATAATTAAAGATAAACTTGGTTACAAAATGTTCTGTGACTCTTGTTTCTGTTCCATGAAACAATGGTATGTATACATGCAGTGGCTGACTTGTATGTACCTGCCTGATTGAACAAGTGATCCATACATGCCGTTGCCAGAACAGTTATAGCTTCCATCCTGATGTTGCAGGAAAGCAGGTGTGTGCTCGTGCACACACACACACGCACACACACACACACACACATACACACACAAAAATAAAATTCAAAGAAGCTGTGGAGTATCTGTGGATTCCCAGGAGAAAAGGGGGAGAGATGCTGAAAAACAGAAGCTATTTAGCAGAGATGAATGAACCCTGGGACAAATTGATTCCCAAGCAGAGCCCACCTGAGCATATAGTGGCCCAAGCTTCCAAAAATCTATAGACAAAAATCTGTAGCCCCAATCTTAACAAAATAATATTGGACTTGAATTTTATTATTAAGCTTTTAGTTGAGTTAAACTTTTATTTTTAAATGGAAACATCTCTTTGAAGTTCTTCGTTTATATTTATACAATATGTTAGGCCGTAAAGCATTGAAAATACAACAATAAAAAAACAAAACAAAACTCTGATTTCTTTTTTTTTTTAGTTGTAGGTGGAAACAACACCTTTATTTTATTTATGTGGTGCTGAGGATTGAACCCAGGGCCT
The DNA here is from genome assembly GCA_025594165.1 of Tamias sibiricus. NCBI lineage: Eukaryota > Metazoa > Chordata > Mammalia > Rodentia > Sciuridae > Tamias > Tamias sibiricus. The sequence continues at coordinate 94,891,032 of CM046666.1, read as the reverse complement.
CACACATATGAGATGAGCACTTTATTGCTGAGCCATAGACCCAGTTCCCAAAATTGTGATTTTAATAGAGCTCACGTTCTATTGAGACAGACTAAATAAATAAATATCACTCACAATAAGTAGTGTTGATTAGTTTAAGAAGTTTGCTTTCTTCCTTAAACCTAACACTTATTTCTGAGGCTGGGGTTCTAGCTCAGTGGTAGAGCACTTGCCTTGCATGCCTAAGGCACTGGGTTCGATACTCAGCACCACATAAAAATATATAAATAAAATAAAGATATTGTGTCCATGTACAACTAAAATAATATATGTATATATTTAAAATATTTATTTATTTGTTTTAGTTGTACATAATGCCTTTATTTTTACGTGGTGCTGAGGATTGAACCCGGCCGCACATGAGCTAGGCGAGCGCTCTACCACTGAGCCACAACCCCAGCCCCCAAAATAATATATTTTTTTAAAAAACCTACCACTTATTTTAAGAGGAATGGGACTAATGTGAGGAACATCTAGAAGGTTGGGTAAATTCAGTTGAGATATGTAGTGAAGGAGCTTTGAATAGCACGAGGTCACCAGAGGCCTGGGAAGAGACAATGAGAGGATGACAGAGATGAGGAAATAGGAGAATCTCACAAAGACCAAGATGACCTATACCATCCATGACTGATTTTCTCTATCTCCCTCCCTCCCTCACTTCCTTCTTTCCTTCCATCTCACCCTGAGTATATGGAAGGGGAATACATTTTTCTATCTTTCTGTCTTCTTTTCTTGCCTCCAAAATCAAGAACTCAAGCCAATATACAGTCATCAAATTTTTATAAATATATATTCATTAAAAGAAGCAGTCTCATAGAGTAACTGCTGCTTTAGATTCAGACAGCCTGGATTCTAATCCCAGGCTACATTTTGCTAGTTAGAAAACATACAATAATGGTTTCAGCCTTTAAACCAAAGAACTTAAAAAAAAGTGTGGGGAGGGGACTAGGGGTGTAGCTCAGTGGTAAAGTACCCCTGGGTTCAATCCCTAGTACCAAAAAAAAAATCATGGGAGTAAGATTTGTTAGATTTATGTGATTAGATGCATTAGATGCATTATCCACGTTTTATGAATTTCTGTTTCACTAATTTTTAAAATAAAAATAATTAAATCTGTTTTATACATGTAAAATGCTTAATGTTTGATACATAGGAGCTAATTTGTTACTAATCTTTTTATCATTAACCTGAAGAACATGACCACACAGTTTAACACATTGAATCTTTGGGTGTAGAAGCAACTTTCTAATTTAAAACCACTGACGCTTTTTTGAATACTGCTTACTGGTAATGACCCATATTTCTGAATGCCTGCACTGTGCATTTCTAAAAAGAAAAGAAAAAAAACTGAAATAAGAGGAAAAGACCAAAGGTTTGTCAGCATTCTTGCTTCTTTAAAGTAATGATTCTAAAAATTAGATTGAAGAAGTAGAAAGCAAAAAGTACAACATAAAATTAAAGATCAGTGCTAAAAGAATCTGCATGTACCCAAAACATGATGTTGAAAGGAAAAAAGTGCTTAACAGACAAGCTATATATATCAAAACAGGAAGATATGAGCTGGAAGAGAGAGATCTTGACAAAATTAGTTAGCAGAAGTAACCTTATAAACCAGCATTTATTTTAAGTGAAATATTTTAAATGACAAAGGAGTTTTGAAGAATGCTTAAATCACATAAATCTAACAAATCTTACTCCCATGATTTTTTTTTGGTACTAGGGATTGAACCCAGGGGTACTTTACCACTGAGCTACACCCCTAGTCCCCTCCCCACACTTTTTTTTAAGTTCTTTGGTTTAAAGGCTGAAACCATTATTGTATGTTTTCTAACCAATTGTTAAATATAACTGATCCAATAAATGTATAAATCTATGTTACTTTAATATATCTTTATTTAATATAGCTTTGTTAGGAAGAAACTTTAAGGTTTAACATGTGGCCCATAAGAGTATGATTATGCCTTTTAGCCTGATAATTATGCTTTCTATTAGAATATACTTGTTCCTTTTCATGAATCTGTTATAATTTTTTAAAGACCTTTGGTTTCAGGGAAGACAATTGGTCAAGAGAACAGATAATTTGAGAGTTGTCTTCTAAATTTCAAGAACTAGAGTACAATGAGGCATGATTACCTTCCTCAAGGAACTTCCTACCTTATTTCAGAGACCATGTTATCATATTACTGCAAACTGAATGACTTACTAGGTTTGGTTTGTTTGTGGGTGAGTGGGCATTTGATTATACTTTTTTTTTGGGGGGGGTGGCTGTGCTCAGTGGAAGAGCCTTTTCTGTGGAGCCTCTGTAGCCTTTTCTTCTGTTAACATGAACTCAAGGAACTTATTACCTTGTTGAAGGTCATTGTTGCTTTAGACCCAATGAACTCCCTTTGTTGGGTTTCCCTAAAGAACCCATCTCTCCTGCTTCTGTGTCTTTTGTTAAGACCTGTTTCTACTCTTCCAAATCCTCCCAAACTTTCTTATCCAGTCTTATCCAGTCATCTCTATTAATGCTGTAAGTTCCATTACAAATATCTCTTTCTTCAGGAAGCTTATCTTGAACCACCACTCCAAGTCTGGACTTCTAAGTATTTCATACTTCTATGCTAAAATCAAGTCATTTGGCATCACTTTGCTTTCATATAGGTGTATCAGCTTGTTCTTGAGGAAAATAAAGCTTAAACTATTCCCGCTAAAGGTACAGAGGCAATGAACCCCACTTAGATATAGCCAAGTATGTTGACCAAAATGTTCTTAGAGGAAAGAAACTATGTCAGAATTACTATTACTATTACTTCTTTGAGTATATGTCAGGATTCTTCCTTAAAGGAAGAAAATGTTGAAATGAATTGTTTAAATAGCAGACTTTGCAAAATACTGCTGGCCTATATTGATATTGTATTAAATTTAAAAAAAAAGTCTTTTCCAATCACTGTTCTACACTCAGGATGTTCATCTTTTCAGCAGATGTTCATTACATACCTGTATGAGTCCACCACAGGATACATTCAGCAAGACATTTGGCCTACTCAATAATTAAATCCTTGAAAAAAAATACAAACTTTTTATTGAGTGATTTGGAACAAAACATCTCCAGAAGTGAAATCTACACAATGATGTTTGCTGACCAATTAATACATTTGCTGCAATGTTTGGTCACTGTAGGTTTATAAGAAGGCAACTTTTTTTTTTTTTTAATGTTAAATAGACTGACTAATTCACAGTACTGCTCTATATAAGAAAGCAGAAATTAGTACTCTTTGAAATATTTAGGTCAGTCTTTGTAAAGACCATAAAGAAATCTTGACATTTAATGGCTTGAAGGTTCTCTGTAAGCCACTGAATTGGAATGTGTTAAAATTATTTTTATTTTCATATAAGGCAGCATTAACATAGATACTAGATTGAAACTTTCTGTAAAAAGGAATTATAGTTGAAGTTTCCTAATCAATGTCATTACATCTAAAATATTTTTTCAATAAATAATTATCAAGTTCTAAACATTAGACACTACTATATGTGTGCTATTTTCGGTTTTAACATGCATTTAATTGTTTTAAACTACTCTGGGGTCAGCTGAATAGGTTTTTTTTTTTTCCTGGGCTTCTCATTAGAAAATAGAAAGGTAAGCATTTTCCATTTTGTAATATATAATAATTTTAATGTCACAAATAAGGTGATACCCTGCTAGATAACTCAAATTATTATTCCTTCAGAAAACAGAATCACAGCTGAACTCTTCTAGTACCAGATTTGTCATTTTTCATGTACTTCTTTCATTTTTTAACTTTTATAGCTCACAAGCCCCTACATCAGGTGCTTTTATGTTCCCAAGTTATTCATTAACAACCAGTTTATCTTAGAGGGCATATCATATTGCTGCAAACTGAATGACTTACTAGGTTTGGTTTGTTTGTGGCTGAGTGGGCATTTTCTGTAGAGCCTCTGTAGACTTTTATTCTGTTAACATGAACTTGAAAGTCCTCTAGGCCAGTAAAAATTTGGGGGGGTACTTTTCTTTTTGTTTTTTAAATTTTTTTTGTTTTTATTTTTTAATTTTTTGGTGGGTGCTTTAGTTACTTTTAAAAGCATTTTATGTGAATACATAATACCTATCTTATTTATCTGGGGAAGATAAATAAGAAGTTACTTTTTTAAACTGCCATTTTAAAATTTTGTTCTAATTAGTTATGTGCGACAGTAGAATGTACTTTCACGTGTCATACATAAATGGAGTATAACTTCTCATTCTTCTGGTTGTACATGATGTAGAATCACCCACTCATGTAGTCATATATGCACTTAGGGCAATAATGTACTATTCATTCTACTATCCTTCCTACCCCCCATACCCCCTTCCCTCCCTTCACTCCCCTCTGCCTAATCCAAAGTAAGTCTATGACCACTCCAAGAGCTAAAAGTGTAACTTAGTCTTCTCTGAGATATTGTAACCTTACTCCTAAGATTGAAACTCATTTTCATTTATGACTTCTGATTCTGTGTCCATCAGTATTTGTTGATTTAAATGCCACTTGTTTTCTTCTGGGAAACTCTCTGGGGTGTGTGTGTGTGTGTGTTTTAATTGTTGGGGGATGGAACCCAGGGCCTCCTGCACAATAGGTGAGTACTGTACCACTGAGCCACACTCCCAGCCCTCTGCTTATTTCCTTTCGCCTTGCCCAACATCATGTTTTCCTTAACCTGAGAGTGTAAGCTTTTGAAAACACAAGGGCAAGTAGGAAAAAAGAGATCTAATTTAGAAGTTGATTTTTTTTTTTTTTAAAGAAGTTAATAGAGCTATGTAAGGAAGGTAATAATGTTGACAGAGGACTCGGGATATTTGGGTTGTGGATCCAACGATGTCAGTTATCTGTGTTCTTTCATAACCTATATTTTCTTAAGTTCCTCATCAGATTTCAGAGAGAGAAATTCTTTCTTTAAAACCCAGGGTGCTTTTGAGGGAATATTTGAACATTAAAGCCCTCGAATATACTTTGAAAGAGAAAGACAACTCAGGTCTGCTACCAAGGTTTAATGTCTGTGGAAGAGAGTGATATTTATAGATTCTACCCAGTTTGCCAAAAATAAACTTTACATTGAATATAGGCCATGATCTCATACTTGTTCCTGCATTCTGGGACCCATTCCGAGTGGCGTTGTTTGGAAATTATCGGAAAAGAAGAAGGGAAATTTCAGTAGTTTAAATTTAAAGAGAACCTGATTCCTCCTGGAGCTGTCAGGGTCAGTCTAGAGGTTGGCTGCTGTTTGGCTCTACCTATGTGGCCCTAGACGAGTGGGGGCGAGAGGACAGATTAGCTTTTCGCTGAGGCCCAAGAGCTCGCGCGGTACCTTCAAGCCACAGTGCACGCTCACCTCCTGGTGCACCGGACTGCTTCTGAACTTGAGAGTTAGCTCATCGCCAGATTCCTGGCCTTCCAGGTTGTTTTTCGCCTGGCAGCGTCAGGTCGCCCGCGGCCGCTTGCCCATCGGCGCCGAGGGACGGGGTTATGCGGCACCGGGGCCCCCCATTGGTGAGCGCGACCGCCAGAGCGGCGGAGTGACAGGCGTGGGGCGGGGCCGCGCGGCTTGTTTGTCGGCGCCGCCCCGCCCCCGACGTCCGCGCTGACTGAATCGCTGCAGCCGAGAGCCGCGGCTGGCCTCCCGCTCTCGCCTAGCGAGTCCGCAGTCGTCCCTGCGCCGACATGCGCCTGGCCACCGCGGCGAACGAGGCGTACAGGACCTCGTTGACCGTCTCGGAGCTGCTGGGCTGCAAGCAGTGCGGCGGGGGCCGTGTCCAGGACGAGGTACCCGGCGAGAGGTTGGTGGGCGGGCGGGTTACCTGGTCGAGTTGCCTGTGCTGTGCGGAGTCGCGTTGCGTCCCCACGTTCGCATCCTAACAGCATCGGAAACCGCTCCCCAGGGACCTCCCTGTTCCGACCCGTGTGTCTTGGCCATCTGGCAGAGCTCAGGTGAAGGGGCGGCCTGTGTTTGGCAGGGAGACCTTTTCTACCCAGAGTCGACCCCAGGCTAAAAATGCTGAGCTGGGAGAGACAGCTGACTAGGTCATTTAAATGGAAGTCTCCAAAACATAAATAACGTTGTTTTCTGTACAAGTCTCCACGAGTCAGCAACCCAACAAAGCTCTAGTCTTAGCGTAAAACAGCCTGTGGATTTTTACCTCCCGGTGTTGGCAAAACAGATTATTCAGTCACCCTCACCCCCTCTGCCTCCTACTTTAAGAAAAAAGGGGAAAATACAGTTTGAGTCCGTGGAAAGAATATGTTGCCTAGAATAAATATGTTCTGCAAGCTCAGTGACGTTATGCACAGCGTTTAACCTTGTTTATCAAGCCATCCCTGTTATGTCCGAATTAGCCTTCAAAAAGAGCTAGCTAATTGTATTTTTTTCTCAATTGTTGGAAATAGGACATTTGAAAGGTACTAATGTAATTTTACCTAAACTTTGAAGCTTTAAAAGGCTTTGATTCAATAGGCAATGAGGGAGAAAGTAGAGAATTTTTAAGATATGAATTGTTATTGCCTTAGCTCAAGAAATTTAAATGTGAATAATTTCTCTGCAGCTTTGCCCATTAAAATGGTTGAGGTTTAGTAATTACATTTTATTTATTGATTTTTTTGGCGAATGGACTCTATCTTATAAACACAGTATGTATATCATGAAAAATTAAATAAACCTCACGAGGAGTATAGAACAGATTTTTTTTTTTTAAGATTTTCATATCGATGGATATATTGTATTCTCCTTGTTTAAAGATAACAAACTTAAAAAACCTCATAACATTGCTCTGGAAGCTTTACCAAAGTGAGAAACAATATGAAAGTGTTGAATTAGCATTTACAGTTTCTGTTTGCAGGCCATAACAGATCTTTTCTCATTTTGAGTAGAAATGAGCCCCAATCATCATGCCTGAATAGATCTGTTATTTCTGATGGTGTTTGTATGCAGAATCCTCTTTCTTGTCCAGATCTAAAATTTCTAAATATAGCCATGTAGAAGTAGAAGATAAAGAGATACATTTTAGCTTGCACATTGATTATACTGCTTGTGGGATTGTGTTCAGGAAACTGGGAAGCTTTGTATAGTTGTATTTCATGTTTAAAACTTCCAGCATGTGGGAAGTTAAATTAGGAAGTAGTGCTTTGTAGGAAAACTAGTCACTTTCCGAAAGAATTAATGACACAGTTCTTTCAAATAGTAAGCTTCCATAATGCTTTTAAATTAAATACTTTCCAGGAATGGAACTCCTCAGCAAAGTGTAGGGTGCACATAAGGCCTAAATCAGCTTTCTAATGTGTGTGTGTGTGTGTGTGTGTGTGTGTGTGTGTGTTACTAGGCAAGCACTCTACTACTGAACTACATCCTCAGCCCAAATGTAATACTTTTGAAGTCAGTAAATTTTTATTTGATTTTTCTAAAATATGGTTCATAGAATACTCACAAAAGAGAGGGGCCTGTACTCTTCATATTTGTTTGTTTTGTTTAGTTTTGCAGTACTGGGGATTGAACCCAGGGACACTCTATCACTAAGCTATACCTCCAGCGCTCCCCCGCATTTTTAGGGGGTGACAGGGTTGCTAAGTTGCCCAGGTTGGCCTTGAACTTTTAGTTCTCCTGCCTCAACTCCCTGAATCACTGGGATTACAGGCTGGGATTACAGGTGTGCCCTGCTTCCATACTTCTAAATACCATAGTAATGTTAATGACAATTTTAGAAGAAATACTAGTATGCTTTGCTATAGTAGGGATATTTCTTTGTAAAGCTTCCAGATCTCTTTTTTCTGTTTAAATATTTTGAATGTCAGAAGGCCAGCACTCAGCTATAGGCAATAATTCTTCCAGAGAAGGTTGAGTTCTGGACTGGGACTCTCACTTTTTATACAATGTATCTTTATCTTGTTGAAATGTGTTTCAAAAAATAATTAACTAGTGGGGCACACTGGTGCATACCTAAAATCAAAGCAGCTTGGGAGGCTGAGACAGAAGGATCACAAGTTCAGAGCCAGCCTCAGCAACTTTGCGAGACCCTGTCTCAAAATTAAAAGGGCTGGGGATGTGGATTAGTGGTCAAGTGCCCCTGGGTTCAATCCTGAGTTAAAAAATAAAAAATAAACCACTTAACTGCTTTTTAATTTTTAAAATGAGATTCATATTGATATTGTGATTATCAGTTATATGCTAAAATATCTAGACATGATTTGAAAAAATGCAAAAAGTACAGAGAGAAAAATAAAGCAATTTGCTTATTTTACTTTTTAACTATTTTTTTCAAGTTACATAGTCTAAGCCAACATCTTCTTTTATTTTGCATTTGTAGCAAATCAATCATTCTTTCACTTATGGATATTGATACAGATTCATAATTGTATCTTTAACAAATTTGAAACACCTGATTAGAACTGTATTTTCAGTCCACAAACACTGATTCATATAGCAATATAATGCACACATTGTCTTTCTGTGGTACTATCAACAAGGCACTAAGAATTTTCATACTCTGAAAATTAATGTGTTAGTATTACACACTGATGAGGAAATAGGTTTGAAGCAATAGTGTGATGGTAGAGGCTGTTGCCACCTCTTTCAAAGATGATTATAGCATTGTCGAGGGGAGGGGACCTAAGTTCTTAGGTTAGTTTTTCCAACCACACCTTCACAGAGAATCTGTGAGGTTTGTGCTGTAATTAGCATCTACTTCTGCTTTTCAGCAAGGCCATTTGCTGTTGGCAGTTCTGCCTTCTAGAATTTGGATTGCCCAAAATTTGCTTAGAGTCCATTTCTCACAGCTACAGATGGAGAAATAATCCTACCAATACGTACAACTATAGTGTACCAATTTAAAAATGGAAAACAACAACAACAAAAGATGGAGAAATAATTGAAGTAACCTAAATAGGAAGTTACTAAATGCATTTAGTTTGGCATGATCAACCCTCATTGAACACCTGCTGTGCTTTTTGATAAAACACCTGCTAGGAAATAGAGTATAACTATTTTGCCATAGGACAAATGTTTCAAAAGTGAATTTTCCAGAAAATCAAAACTTTTAATCTTTTAGAAACCAAGAATAGTATCATACAATAAGAGTGCTATCTAAAAGGATCTCCAAAGTATCAAAAACTCTTGAGAGGCTCGAAAGAGTAATAATGAAAGATGCCAACTCTAGAACCAGACTTCCTAGATTTAGCCTTCAACTTCACTATTAGTATTGGCTCTGAGCTGAATTTGACTTGCTATCATTTAGCTGTGCAAAATGGAGTTTATAATAGTACCTGTCTCATAGACTGATAAAAAAGATCTATCTAAGGCATTGATTTTTTAAAAAAAATATTTATTTATTTACTTTAGTTGTACACAATGCAATGCATTTTATGTTTACGTGGTGCTGAGGATCGAACCCCTGGCCGCGCACGTGCAAGGCGAACACTCTACCGCTGAGCCACAACCCCAGCCCTGATTTTTTTTTTAATGAAGATTGTAGAATACTAAATACCTTTTCCAGGCCTTAATCATAAATTACATGCTCCTTGCCAGGCTGTATCTCATCAAGGAATGAGTACAATCACAACACCAAGAGGTATTGTATACTTGTATATAATCCATCCCAAAGAGTGCTTGCTTTTCCTTAACATCCTGTTTTAAAACACACAGAGAGAATATCATTTCTAAAGGAATTGGACAAGGTAGGGCTTGGCCATTATAGGCTAAAGGAAAAAGGGCGGCAGTGGTATCAGTTGGGCCACTAAATTTGGCTGAAGGGATGAACTGACTTATAAAGGCTTAAGAATTACTATGACCACTGGAAAAGACACTAGTCATACCTGTAAGAAAATAACTCATTTCTGAAACACTCATAGCCATCTTCTTGGAATTGTAAAATAATTGTTTTGTAATAGTTTCATATGTAAAGTATTTATTAATATGAAAACAAGACCAGAATAATATAATTTAACCTCTTTGTTTCAGTGCCCATGTGATATCAATTTGGTATAATTAAAAAAATACTACCCACATGCTGCTAATGTATTTTGTAGGAGAAAGTTCTAGAAATGGAATTACTGAGGCTTTTTTTTTTCTCTTTACAAATAGTAAGATATACATATTATGCCCTTTGCTTACCATGCCCCAGATATATATATCTTAAGATCTTTTAAAGTCAACCCAATAGAACTGCTTCATTTTTTCTAAGTACTGCCTGCTAATTCTACTAGTTATACTGAACTATATTGAAACAGTTCTCTATTGATGTACACTTAGGTTGTTTTCAGTCTTATACTATTAGAAACAATGTTTCAGTGATTATCCTTTTACACGGGACATTTCATAAATATGAGTATATCTGTAGGTTAACACTTAGGATGGAGTGGTTTATTTAAATTGTATGTGACTTTGTTATTTTGATCAGTATTGCAAAATGCCTTCTCTAGAGGTGGCAGTAATTTATATACTCAAGCACCAAATGATTGCTTCTCTGCCCCCTCTCAAACACAACCTCTTAAAGACTTTTTGATCATAAGTAACCTTTTTGAAGAAAAATGGTCTTTCCCATTTATGGGTGTGTGTGTGTGTGTGTGTGTGTGTGTGTGTGTGTGTGTTTGAGCAGTTTTTCAGCCATTCTTCTTTTCTTTGAACTCTTGATGTCCTTTACTTGTTTCCTGTAAGATTTTTGTTAATTAATTTGTAGGAACCTTTATGTATTAAAAAAAAAATAGCCAGGTATGGTGGCACCCACATGTAATCCCAGTTATTTATAATAGGGATATTATATAATATAATAAGGCAGGAGGATCACAAATTTGAAGGCAGCCTCAGCAAATTTTTTTTTAAAAAGGACTAGGGATCTCAGTGGTAGAGCACCCCTGGGTTCAATCTGCAGTCCAAAAAATTGTTTTAGTTCTTTGCTATGTGACTTGCAAATACCTTTCCCAGCTTTCTGTTCATGTGAGGACTTTATGTCAATGAATATTTTATTGATACATTATAATTCTACAAAATAGGATTCCATTTACTCTATTGTACATGCACAAAATACATTGTTCATATGTCATCACGCTTACATTTTATGACTTATGGGTTTGTGGAATTCTTAGGCCCTACTCCACCACTGTTTTCTTCTAGTACTGTAATGTTTTTTGTTTGTTTGTTTTTGTGTTTTCACAATTAACTCTGATTTATTGTGGAATAAAATATGATTTAGGATGTCAACTTCACTTTTTTTTCTGAGAGGCTATCCAGTTGTCCCAATATTATTTGGAAAATAATACATTTCTCCCCTATTTGAAATGACACATTTTCATATGTTAATGTCCCAAGTATCATGTCTCTTAGTTGTAAAGTGAGTAATAAACCCTTGAAACAGGTATTTCCCTAAAATACTTTTTGTTCAAATAAGATAATTTTTAAAGATTATTGAGATGGGTTAAATGTGGATTTTAGCCTTATAGTTTTACCCAGTAAGTTTTATTTAAAATATATATAGTTGGATCAGAGATTCAGCTTAGAAAGGCTAGTAGAGTCATCATTTTATATAAATGTCTGCCTTTGTGCCAGGATGATGTATTGAATAATTTAGGATTGTGGGGGGTTTTCTGGCAATTATTATAGAATATTAAAACTGAGACACATACCTGGCCAGATTAGTGAATTAAATGTCTCCTCTAATGAAGGGTATTATATTATTTACTGTTTTTAGTTTAAATGCTAAATAACCAGAGTAAGAAACCCCTGACTTCCAATATAGGTTTGACTTATATAGTATTTTATAAATTCCATTGGCCAAGATAGCCTACTTTGAACTTAAATCTTGATTTCTCATAATATTCTCTTAAATTTTGTACTGCCTGCTTAATTAAAAAAAAAATCTATTCTGCTCAAAGATTTTCATTCACTTAGACCATATTTCTTGACTTGCTGGCATATGTGCTCTCTCTGCCCCCTCCCATTTTTCTTTAAGATGAAAGTATCTGGCTGGACCTGGAGGCTTACACCTGTAATTCCAGCTCTTTGGGAGACTTCAGGAAGATCCCAAGTTTGGTGTCAGCCTAGGCAATTTAAAGAGACCTGTCCCAAAAGGAAACAGAATAAAGAGCTGGGGATGTAACTAGTACTTGCCTAGCATGCACAAAGCCCTGGGTTCAATCCCTAGTATTGAAAAAAATAAGAATAAGAATAAGAAAATATTTGGTTTATATCATGAATCTTTGGAAACAGTAAGGAAAATGTAGAAATAATATTGGTGATTTTATAAGCAAGGGTTAATCTTTAGTTGTATAAATTTTAAAACATTTTTAATGACACTAGTTTGATTAGATATAGTCTTTTTCCCCACCAAAAAAAAAAGAAGAAATGTTTTATTGTCATTTTGTTTCTGTAAGTACCCATATTGGAAAAATAAAGGAGGTCCTAATAATAGATTGCCAGTTTTTGTAGCCACTCTACACTGTCAATAGAAAGTATAGAATTCTAGATTCACTATGTCAAAAGGTAGGAAAACCATTTATTTGTGCTTACTTGAGCTTTTCTACAATACAAGTGAAGTTGATGACATTCTATAAATAAAAATCAATTTAAAGCAAACTGAAAAACAAAATTAAAGTTCTCTGAAATTGTTTTATTCAACACAAAGAAAACATGCCTGACAGTACTTTCTCTTTTGTGAATTTAACTAACTGGTTTTTATTTCTTATAATATTTGTATCCTTTTAGTGAGGTGTTATTATAGAAGAACGATTACACTTCTTCCTGTTTAAGACATCTGCATAGGTCATATTACTTTTGCGTTTCCTGACAAGATGTACAGGGATTGACATTTTGGTTGAGTTTTGGATGTACAAAAACATTGGTCTTATTTTGTATCACTGACAGCCCACAGGGTTGGCTGCTATGTGCTGAACTTTCTGTTCTAGACTTTCTGCCAAGTACTTTATGCAAAACTCTGGTTTTAGCGAAACAGGTTTTATTGTTTTTAGTCAGAGTTATATTATAGGTTCTTGCTAGCTATGTGATGCAAACAGAAGAGTTGGTCTGTGTATATATAGACATGAAAACAAACCACCACAACAAGCCTGTCTCTGTTCAACTGGTGGTTCTCCCTCCCAGTCTTGTATCCTCAGTTCATGTTGTTTACTACTGGAGGCCTGAGATGGTGTAATTTTCTTTTCTAGGAACTTGGAATTAGAATTCCTCGACCACTAGGACACGGACCAAGCAGATTCATCCCAGAAAAGGAGGTATGTTGTGAAAGAAAGTAGTGAATTGTGTGCTTTTAAGGAATGTTTTTATGACCCACATCTTGGCATCTGAACAACTGTTGGTCAACAACATGTTTTAAACAGCATTGATAACAGTTAATCATGCTTTGGCAGTGAATCTGTGGGATTAGAAAGCTGATGTAGGGCTGGAGTTTTGGCTTAGTGGTAGAGCACTTGCCTAGCACTCGTGAGGCACTGAGTTCGATCCCCAGCACCACATTAAAAAAAAAACTAAGTAAACAAAATAAAGGTATTATGTCCATCTACAACTAAAAATGTTTTTTTAAAAAGAAGCTGTTGTAGTCGTCATGATGCTTCTTTAAAACCCATATTTTAATCAAGAAAGCCAAGACTTGTTTTGTTTTTTTTTGTTTTTTTAAACTAATAATACTCCACCTGCTTATATTTAGATCTTTCTTAAGTTTGCCTATAAACTGAGCTACTTGGTCTTGACCATCTCCACAGGCTGGTATGACCACTAGATTGGGTCTTTAATTCTGTATATGTAAAAGCAACTATGCTTCATTTTCATAAGAATTGTTTGCTCTTAGTTAATTGTGGTTCTCCTTAAATTGAGTGAGAGTAGGTGCTGTTGTAGGGAAAGGCTTTAGTGTGTATTTGCAAGGTCTGCAACTTCGATAATAAAAATATGCTTCTTGGTGTTTGGATTCTGGCCAAGTCTGCAAGCTGCCAATCTAGATGGCCTTTAATGTTCAGCCTTTGTTGTTTATCCCCTACTGTAAAATGTGTTTATTCTGTTTTGCCACCAATTGAGTTTAAATTCTTAACCCCACTCTTAAGCCAAATTTTTAATACCAAATTTACAATTTATGTAACCATGGTATTCCTCTCGTTTATACAGATTCTCCAAGTGGGGAGTGAAGACACACAAATGCATGCTTTATTTGCAGATTCTTTTGCTGCTTTGGGTCGTTTGGATAACATTACATTAGTGATGGTTTTCCACCCACAATATTTAGAAAGTTTCTTAAAAACTCAACACTATCTACTGCAAATGGATGGGCCATTACCCCTACATTATCGGCACTACATTGGAATAATGGTTTGTAAAAATTCAGTGAAAATTTTTTTCTGCCTGCTTTTATTAATCTCTTTAAGAGATAGTTAATGCTTTAAACACAGGGATAAATACTTATATTTTGACTTATAATAGGATTCCTGTTAGGTGGTTTCTGTTGTTTTTGTTTTTAAATAAGTATGGTCTCAAGTATAACAAAAATTATACCATTTATTTATACAATACTAAAAGCTATTCTCACTTAAAGAATAAAATAGAACACAAGATCTATTTTATTATTACAAATAGTTCTGATTGACATAAGTGGTGTTAATCCTATTTAGTTTGTAAATACTATTGCATCATTTTGTGGTTGACATCTTAATTGAAGTTTCTTTTTATTTTGAGGTTCTAAAAGTTGATAATATAGGTAAAATTTCTACAGTTCAGATTTTTTTTATCAGATATTTTGTTTTTGGACTATTCGTGAGGTGTTTTCTGTGGTATATTTGAAATTTTTAAATGTTTATATGAAAACTCCTCTAGTTCATGGAAAGTTTGAAACCATACTAATCAAAAACTTAAGCCAGGCATGGTGGCGCATGCCTGTAATCCCAGTGGCTCGGGAGGCTGAGGCAGGAGGATCATGACTTCAAAACCAGGCTTAGCAATTGCAAGGCGCTGAGCAACTAAGTGAGACCCTGTCTCTAAATAAAATACAGTATAGGGCTGGGGATGTGGCTCAGTGGTTGAGCGCTCCTGAGTTCAATCCCCAATACAAAAAATAATAATAACAACTATTTTGCATGTTCTAAGGAAAACAGATTCATACTAGTTCAAAGTTTTAACATTTGTAATTAAGAGTATCTTTTCATTTTCTCTTAAGGCTGCCGCAAGACATCAGTGCTCCTACTTAGTGAACCTGCATGTAAATGATTTTCTTCATGTTGGTGGAGACCCCAAGTGGCTCAATGGTTTAGAAAATGCTCCTCAAAAACTACAGAATTTAGGAGAACTCAACAAAGTATTAGCCCACAGACCTTGGCTTATTACCAAAGAACACATTGAGGTATGTAGTGAAGTAATAAATCTTGAGCATCTTTTGAAATATTTTTAAGATTTTATTTTTTAGAGCAGTTTTAGGTTTACAGAAAAATTGCACAGGAACTACAAGAGTTCTCATTTTCTACCCCTCACCCCCTCCCACAGACACACGTTTTTCTCCTATTATTATATCTAGAATTTATGTAATGCATTTTATTTATTTGTTTGGTACTGGGGATTGAACCCAGGGACACCTAACACATCCTCAGCCTTTTTTAAAAAAATATTTTCATTTGAGACAGAGTCTCGTTAAGTTGCTTAGCATCTTGCTAAGTTGCTAAGTTGCTTTGAACTTGCAACCCTCCTCCCTCAGCCTCCTGAGCCACTTGGATTATAGGTGTGAGTCACCATGCCCAGTGTGTGGTACATTTTTTTTTTTTTTTTTTTTGGTGACTTATGAAACAATCTTGATATATTGTGGATTTTCACAAATGGATAATGTCACAGTATCATTACTATATAACACAGAATAATAAATAGCATTGCCCTGTGCTGCTGCTATTCATCTCTCTCCCCTTCCCCTTGACATAATTAAAAATTTTAATCTTTTGATAAGAGTAAGAGTTACTGAAAATTGAAAGACATCTATAACTGTTATAGAATATGACATCAAAATGTGTCAAATACAAACTGGGCATAATGGTGCATGCCTGTAATTCCAGCTACTCAGGAGGCTAAGTAGGAGTATCACAAGTTCAAAGCCAGTCTGGGAAACTTAGGGAGATCCTGTCTCAATAAAAAGGATATAAAGAAAGCAAAGAACTTAATGCCCAAAACTCAAATAACCCAGTTAATAAATGGGCAAAGGAACTGAACAGACACATCACTGAAGAAGAAATACGAATGGTTAACAGATATGTGAAAAAAACGTTCAACATCTCTAGCAATTAGAGAAATGCAAATTAAAACTACATTGAGATTTCATCTCCAGTCAGAATGACAGCAATCAGGAATACAAGTAATAATAAATGTTGACAAGGATATGGAAAAGGGTTCACTCATACATTGTTGGTGGGACAGCAAATTGGTGCAACCACTCTGGAAAGCAGTATTGAGATTCCTCAGAAAATTTGGAATAGAACCACCATTTGACCCAGTAAGACTTAAAAACAGCATACTACAGTAACACAACCACATCAATATTTATAGCAGCTCAATTCTCAATAGCTAAGCTATGGAACCAACCTAGGTGCCCTACAACAGATGAATGGAAAAGAAAATGTAGTGTTTATACAATGGAATATTACTTGCCCATAAAAAGAATGGCTTTATGACATTTGCCAGAAAATGGATGGATCTGGAGACCATCATGCAAAGCTAAATAAGCCAATCCCCAAAACCAAAGGTTGAATGAATGTTCTCTCTGATTTGTGAATGCTAACACATAACAAGGTGGGGAGGGGAAATATAAAAGTTTAATAGATTAAACAAAGGGGAATGAAGGAAAGGGAAGGAGGAAAGGAAGAGAAAGACAGTGGAATGATTCTGACATAATTTTCCTCTGTACATATATGAATACACCACAGTGAATCTTCACATCAGGTACAACAACAAGATTGGGATCCTAATTAGAATAAGATACACTCTGTATTTGTATAAATAAGTCAAATTATACTCTACTGTCATGTATAACTAAAAACAAAAATTTTTTAAATAATAAAATTTTCAAAAACAGAGTTGGAGATGTAGCCCAATGGTAAAATACCCTTGGGTTCAATCCTATGTACTGTATATATATAAGTAAGTAAATAAATAAATATAATTTGATGATTCAGGAATATTGAGAGCCTAGTTGTTCAAGCTGCTGTCTTAAAAGTTCCTTGAGAAGGTCTGATAATAAATAAAGCAGACATTCACACAGTAGCTTCCACTCTAAACTCAGATTTATTATATTTGGAGTAAAAACATAGTAATTCGTTCATAATCGTACACTTGAAATACAGCAACTTGGGCTGGGGTTGTAGCTTAGTAGTAGAGCACTTGCGTATCATGCGTGAGATTTATTTATTTAAAAATAAAGATATTGTGTCCATCTATAACTAAAAAATTGAAAAATGAAAAAGGCAATTACTTTTAAGCAAAACACATTCTATTACTTTTAAAGTCAGATTTTAAAAAATCAAAATAATGATGAGCATGTTATTAACAGACAAATTAAGCTATATTCATGAGTACATTTTCATAAAAATTAGCAAATCATGGGTTTTACATGTTTTGAATTATAATTTTACACTAAGTTTTGTGTAATCCTGTTTCCAATAGATTAAATACTAAGATGAACTATATATTTTCACCAGTACCACATCCAAGTATAAAAATATGTTCTCTCTCCCCCCCCTCCCCAAGGGGCTTTTAAAAGCTGAAGAGCACAGCTGGTCTCTTGCAGAATTGGTACATGCAGTAGTTCTTCTTACACACTATCATTCTCTTGCTTCATTCACATTTGGCTGTGGAATCAGTCCAGAAATTCATTGTGATGGTGGCCACACGTTCAGACCTCCTTCTGTTAGTAACTATTGCATCTGTGACATTACAAATGGCAATCACAATGTGGATGAAATGCAGGTCAACTCAGCAGGAAATATTTCAGTAAGTGTCTATTATTTGTTATGAGATTGTAAATACTAATCACTATAATTGCTGTTATTTTTATTTGGATCCTTGGACAATTCACCCTGTTAAGTCCATAGAGATATTAGACCCCTATACTTATTCATTCAGTAAATATGAATTTATTTACTACCACCAAATGTCCATCACTAGTCAAGGTTCTAAGGGATATGTCAAAACTAAACACCTCTAGGAGATTACACTCAAAATAATTTTAGTGTCCAGAGCCAACAGCTTTTACTCCTGGAGAGCCAGCTAATGTCGAACAGCTACAACAGTGAGATGAGGGGAGGCTCAAAATAGTGTGGCCTGGTGGTGGAGACTTGCTGGTGCCAATCAGATCCTTTTCTTCCCTTTTCTATAACAGAATCCAACTAGCTTTTTTAAATTGTTCATCTTTTAGAAGATTTAGTCATCTTTGATTTGGAAATTTCTCCTTTAAAATTCCTTTTCATGTTTAGTTTTGCACAGATACAGAAGGTGGTATCAGATGAATATAAATTTGTTAAAGTGCTATCACCTCTATTCCTTCTCTTCTGTCATATTTTGCTTTCTTATTTCTTTGAAACAGAATAAGTTTACTTTTCTATAAGTAAATTTTAATTCTTGTACACAATTGGTCAAAATTCCCTCTGCATTCTTTTTTTTTTTTTTTTTTTTTTTGGTACCGGGGATTGAACTCAGCGGCACTCGACCACTGGGCCACATCCCCAGCCCTTTTTTGTATTTTATTAGAGACAGGGTCTCATTGAGTTGCTAAGTGCCTCGCCATTACTGAGGCTGGCTTTGAACTCGCGATCCTCCTGACTCAGCCTCCCAAAGTGCTGGGATTACAGGTGTGCGCCACCGCGCCCGGCTTGCATTCTTTTACTATAATTAAAAGCAAGGGTTTAATTTATGCTTCAAACAAGAAATCACAGAAGTAGCATCACAGTTATCTGAACCCACTGCACACATTTCCTCAGTTGTATTATTCTTTTTAAAGAAATTTAGGTAGGTTAAACTGCCTTTGACTTACATATTTGACTTTGGGAAAATTATCAAACCTCTCTGAGCCTCAGTTCTTCCATATTTAAATAAAGGTAAAACAAAGTTAATGTGAGGTTTAGATGAAATATCTCTAAAGAAGTAAAATAAGCTAGTAGAGAGTGCTTGGTATTTATCACAGTGAAATTAGCGCATTAAGGAATATAATTTTCCCAAGGTTGATGACAGTACTATTCTGATAAGGTCCAAGGCAGTCAATTTCACTCTCCATTGAGCTACCTGAATTTATGCTGTACCTCTGTATATGGTCACTGATGATTTATCACAGCTTGGAAATTTTAAGAGGATCCAAGAGAGAGTATTTCAGTTTCTAGGATGCTTGGAGTTGATTCTTGTCCTTCCCTATCAATAATTTAGTACAAGCCTAAAGAAAAATGACTGTATTATTTCTAGTTATCTATTAAAAGAGATAATAGGTTAGAGTGAAAAAACAGAAGCTTTTATTTATCTAATAGATAAACTCCTCATTCCCAAAAGCTGGATCCTTTTAAAAGGTATATAAGCTCATACTGATGGCACTTGACAATGAGCAGATATAGCTTGTTCTTCCAGTGCATTTGAGATATCTAATTCAGCTCTTCAGATACAAATAGTAAAAAGCAAATAAAAAAGAAATTCCATATATATTGTTAACATTTTAATATTAAAATGAATGCCATAATTTTATTATTTTTTTTTTACCACTAACAACTTTAACAAATTAGTTAAGGAACAAAAGAAACAGACTGTGTTTCCTTTCCCTCTTGACAATTTGTCAAGAATTGTCTTTCCTATCAGGGATAGTAGCACACATCTGTCATCCCAGAGACTCCAGGGGCTGAGGCAGGAGAATCACGAGTTCAGGCCAGTCTCAGAAATTTAGCAAGATCCTGTCTCAAAAAGTAAAAAGGTCTGGGGATGTAGCTCAGTGGTAAAGCTGCCTTAGGTTCAGTCCCCAGACCTAAAAAATAAATAAGTCCGAATTGTCTTTCCTAAGAATACTTCAGGTTTGGGCTCAGATAACTGTGATGCTACTTCTGTGATTTCTCATTTGAAGCATAAAGTAAACCCTTTCTTTTTAATTATAGTGAAAGAATGCAGATGGAATTTGACCAATTGTATACAAGAATTAAAATTTACTTGTAGAAAATTAAACTTATTCTGTTCCAAAGGAATAAGAAAGCAAAACATGACAGAAGAGAAGGAATAAAGTGAAATTGGGTAAAGTAAATAAATTAATACAAAGAGAAGTAATGTGAATTGAGAGAGGTCTTAAAATATGTATATGTGCTTGCATGTGTATTTTAACCTTGAGTCATTCTATAAGCAACCTAATCTTTTTTAGCCCTTTTTTGTTTGATTATTGACCTTGTCTTAAGAATAACAATGGAAATGTGTGTGCCAAAACAATCTTCAATACCATCATAGAGATACATCCACCATGGAATTAATAGAAGGGCTTAGTATAGGGTATTTTGGTATAACTGGATCATATGAAGATATAAAGCACATGTAATGTAGATGGCCTTATAGACTTGCCTTGACAGTCATTCTCCAACAAATATTTCTACAGTATCTACCAGGTGTTGCACAGGCTCTGAATATACCAGTAAATTAAACAGATTGGTACATTAGCCTTATGATGGTTTGGTTATGGGAGAATCAGGCTTTGGATAAGTATCATGTTGATAGAAGTTAAGATTGGTACTTTGAAGGAAAGAGCAGGATGCTGTGTGATAATAATTAGGGATTGTGGGGCAGGAGGTAGATAGTTATAAGAATCATGTTAAGCTGACACCAAAAGAACCAATGGGTTGAAGCCAAGAAGAGAGTTAAAAATAGGAGTTGTGTCTTGTTTTGTTGGTGGGGTGGTGTTGTTTTCTTTTGTTGTTGTTTGGGTTTTTTGGTTTGGTTTTTTGGTACTGATGATTGAACCCAGGGTGCTTAACCGTTGAACCACATCCCCAGCCCTATTTATTTTTTATTTTGAGACAGGGTCTCACAAAGTTGCTTAGAGCCTTGCTAAGATGCTGAGGCTGGCTTTGAAATTGCAATTTTCCTGTCTCAGCCTTCTGAGCTGCTGGAATTACAGGCATGCACCACCTTGTCCCTCAAAATAGGAGGTCTTAAGAACATTCCTGGGTGCTGGGGTTGTGGCTCAATGGTAGAGTGCTCGCCTAGCACGTGCACAGCCCGGGTTCGATCCTCAGCACCACGTAAAAATAAAGGCATTGTGTACAACTAAAACAAATAAATAAACATTAAAAAAAAATTCCTGGAAAAAGAAATGAAATGCGTCAAGGGGAACATTAATTTTGTATTTGAAAATTGAGATTTGAGATTTTAAAACTTCTTATATATCCATTCTATAAAATATATATTCTGTAGATCTGATCCAGCTTTTATAGTAAAGATATAGTAGGGTTTAGAAATATAAATCTTAGCTACTTTTTATAGTTAGGACCCATTTGTATAGATGTGATACTTCTGTAGTCGTCTAATCAAGTGACAGCTGCTAGTCCCATTTGCAAAAGTCATTTGACCAACTCCAGCTATGGGAGGACATGTTTCATTTTTAATAGATAAATTGTATACATAGAACAATTATTATTTTAAAGATGATAGACATGTTCACAATATATGTAATGTACAGTTGATAGGAAACCACTTTAACATTTAACTGACTTAGCAAGTAGAAGTTAACTATAAAATATTGTTTTAAATTGACAAGTAGTATTAAATTTTGATTTTTACAGGAGTATAAATAGTAGAGACATAATTTTAAGAATGTATTTTCCTATATTTTGATAGTCTTTTGAAACAGATTTTAAAAATTCATGAATCTCATTCTGTGTCTGACATATGCAACATTGTGTTCTCTTTTCAGGTAAGTGATTCCTTCTTTGAGGTCGAAGCCCTCATGGAAAAGATGAGACAGTTACAGGAATGTAGAGACGAAGAAGAGGCGAGTCAGGAAGAGATGGCTTCACGATTTGAAATAGAGAAAAGAGAGAGCATGTGTGTCTTCTCCTCAGGTAAGAGCAACCACTACACAGTATTGCAAACCCACCTTTTTTATTTAGAGAATTTAAATTAGTTTTAAAACACCAATCCAAATTTTTTTTTTTTTTTTGTCATTTTGGAGAGGATATTGTTTATGTATGCTTACTTAGAAAGAATTTTTAAAGCAGGCAACTGAAAAAAATTTGTAAGTGAAAAACAGCACCAGACTCAGGGAAGCATTTTCTTTGGCTTCTGGTACTAAAATCACTACTAATAAGCTTTGTGAACTTGAATAAATCACTTCACATATGAGTGTACCTTTCATTTATTCTTTAAGATGAAGAAATTAAGCTCACAAAACCACAAGATTGCTTTTAGCTTTAAAATTTTATGATTTGTGAAAGAAGTTATTTATTAAATTAGCAAGACCAACCTAAACCCTTTGTGTTTAACTTTCATCTACATACAGGCTATCATATTTAACATATAACTTAGATCATCTGAAAAAGTATATGTTCAAAAACTGTCTCCAGACATACTTTGACAATAAAAGAGTGGGGGAAAAGTGTGTGTCTTTGTATAAAGGGAGATTGGGTATTGGCTTGTTTTTCCTTGAGGGGATATATTTTTGTTTCTATTTATGCCTAAAGATGTAGAGTTGTCATAAGATACTGTTTTGTTAAAAATAATCTCCTTGGGCTGGGGTTGTGGCTCAGCCGTAGAGCACTCGCCTAGCACGTGCACGGCCCGGGTTCGATTCTCAGCACCACATAAAAATAAACATATTGTGTACAACTAAAGCAAATAAATAAATATTAAAAAAAATAATCTCCTTAACACGATGATCCAAAAAGACTTAGGGGCAGTGCGGGAAGCGTTGTAAAAATGTCAACTCACAGGACCTTTTGTTTCTTCATATTGTACAGCATTAATATTTAATAAAAATAGTTAAAGTACTAAATTTTAGAGCATAGCTTATCTTCATAGTTGTTATTATCACCTTAAAGACTATCCAAAACAGCATTCTACCTTGAACACATTTTTGGGGGAGGCGGGGATGGATACAAGGGATTGAATCAAGGGGTGCTTAAACACTGAGCCCCAGCCCTTTTAATTTTTTATTTTGAGACAGGGTCTTGCTAAGTTGCTAAGGGCTTTGCCTAGTTGCTGAGGCTGGCTTTGAACTCATGATCCTCCTTTCTCAGCCTCCCAAGTCTGAACACATATTAAAGAGAACCTAAAGTCTATAAATTGGGGTGGGGACACAGGGAATGTGGGGTCTATCAAAGAAAGAATAAAAGGCATACAGAATTCAACTATGAATATTTACTTTGTAATGGAGTATCTTCTTTTACTGTGTTCAATTTACTGGTAATCAAGCTACTTCTTTTTATTAAGATTTCATTTTGGTTGATATTAGTTACTCAGTGACATAGAACTGGTTTTATTATTTTCACTTTTGTTATGGGCAAAATGAATTTCAATGTATCCTGTCTCTGAAAACCTTTCCATGACTTGAAAAATTATTTCAGATGATGAAGAAGTTACACCAGCAAGAGATGTCTCTCGTCACTTTGAGGATACTAGTTATGGCTATAAGGATTTCTCTAGACATGGGATGCATGTTCCAACATTTCGTGTCCAGGTAAAATTACAGCCTGTATGCATGTGAGTGATTAGAAATATGAGCAACCTAGATTTGAGAACTATGCTAAGTGCTTGGCAAGCAGTATCTCATGAACAACAGTAGCTATATCCTCCAGTTTCAGAATAAAAGTTGAGAATCATCAATTAGCAAATACTTATTCTGTACTCTGATTTTATAAGACTACTTCTAATTCATCAGTAGAGTCATAATGTAGTTTAAGTGTATGTTGTATATTATTGCTTAAAAATATTTTAATTTATATAGGTAAATATTTAATTCAGACAAGTTGGTACTCACAACTTTCCCAATTATCATTAGGGGTAAGTGTTAGATAATAACTATTTTGCCAGAATTATGAAAGAACTATGATTTTGTTTCTTTGCCTGAGAAACTAGGATATTTGGTTAAAGGGACAAAACTTAGGTACAAAGAATAGTTGAAGAATTTGTACTTGATAGTTAAACTGTGTCATGAAATATAATAGGTTAGAAATTGAAGAGAGCATCGCAGGCTGGAAGGATTTGTGTGGCCAAAAACAAGGGCAGCACTTATTGGTAGAGTTCTTGCTTAGCATGCACAAGGCCCTGGATTCAGGCCCCAATACCAAAAAAAAAAAAAAAAAAAAAAAAAAAAAAAAAAAAAAAAAAGCATTGTAACCAGAGAAGAGTAGGAAAGAATTGAGCTTAGATTTAGGTATATAGAGTAAGGAAAGGAATCATAATAAAGAGACTGAACTACTATGAGCTTCAGCAATGATTCAAACTTCTTCTAGTGGGAAATTAAAATTGATCAGGTGTGCCTTAAATGCTAAAAACAGTTTATAGTAGATTAAATGGGGGTTATAGGTTTTGACCAAAGTGATGGCATAATATCAACATAGAATAGTAGGGGCTCACTAAGTTTTGTTTGAGGTGGAAATAAAGTCAAGGAGATTTTATGTAGGAAAACTAGGAGACTCAGTTAATAAGGCTAAAAGACTGAAAGGTAGGAGAAGGAATCAGTGATGGACATGTTAAGTTAGAAATTCACAAAATTAGCCAGGTATGGTAGCACATGCCTGTCATCCCAGCTACCAAGAGATTGAGGCAGAAAGATCACAAATTCAAGGCTAACCTGGG
The DNA here is from genome assembly GCA_025594165.1 of Tamias sibiricus. Lineage (NCBI taxonomy): Eukaryota > Metazoa > Chordata > Mammalia > Rodentia > Sciuridae > Tamias > Tamias sibiricus. Next base: position 94,866,201 of record CM046666.1, on the reverse strand, counting down.
CAACTTAGATCCTGTCTCAAAAAAAAAAAAAAAAAAGGATAGGGATGTAGCTCAGTGATAGAGTACTTGCCTAGCTGGGTTTAATCCCCAGTGTTATAAAAGAAAGAAATTCCTAAACTTGGAAGACCAATTGGATAGCTATGGTGATAGAAAATGAAAGAGAACTCTCAAACTGGGTTGTCTCTGTAGCTGAGTGAAAAGTCAGAAAGAGAAAGCTGGAAGTCAGTGCCTATGTGTAAGGGGACAAGACTCCCTTGGTTCTTACCTTGCTATGTTAGAAAACATAACCTCTTGCATGCTATAGCATGGAAATTGAAACCTTGGACTGGAGTATAAGAGAAGCTTAGAGTGAGGGATGAAGGCAGTAGATTCCAGCTACCTGTGATCTCAGCATACGACAGAGCTGTATCTGGCCGCATTTTAATTATTCATGTTTGTTCTATTCCCTATGTTTAGGACTATTGCTGGGAAGACCATGGTTATTCATTGGTAAATCGCCTTTATCCAGATGTGGGACAGTTGATTGATGAAAAATTTCACATTGCTTACAATCTTACTTATAATACAATGGCAATGCACAAAGATGTTGATACCTCAATGCTTAGACGGGCTATTTGGAACTATATTCACTGCATGTTTGGAATACGGTTAGTCTGTTTTCTTGTGTTTGTAAAGAGCTATTTCCCTCCAGGCTAAATTATTCAGGTGCTTAGAGCACACACAGGGACATATACTCATAACCATTCCCTCATCCAGTAACTTTTTTTATATCTGTGCTTCAGAGAACCACTTTATTGTAGCTTAATTTTTCCCCTCTCTTCTAGCTAGGCAATGGGGAGAGTTTGGGGACATTGACAAGAGTTAAATGACAGCTGCCACCAAGAAAGGGGAAGGCAAACAAGTTGATCCCAGAACATAGATGAAAAGAGGCAGTTTGTCACTGAGCATCTTTGTCTTTCTCTGTGTCATCGTCTGTCTCCTGCCACGCTCATATTGTTACCTTCTGGCAACTCAGTACCTTTGTATGACCCCTCCAGCTGTTCTCAAGGCTTTGTCAAGAACTTGCTCCCTTTTCCACTGAAAACACAATAGGCAAGTTCAGTATCTTTATGATCTGGAATCCAAATGGGGAAAAGGAGACAGTAGTGCATGCAACCATCTTGCCTTAAAGTAAGCCAGCCTCTCCTAAGTATAGACACTGTGAGACCATCTATAGACCACCCTCCCTGCTCCACCCCCACACACTGCCTTTTTTTCTCATCTCACCCCAGAAATTGTAATTTTATAAAATATAATTGTGCCAACAATGTCCCAATTGATTGATTTTTAAAATTTCAGCAGTGTTTCTAAGCTCTGTTCTCAGAATTGGTTCCCCACAGTGTAATTGCATGTTCATGATTGTAAATATGCCCTTTTATTTGAACCTAGTTCTATAGTGTTAATACTCTCAACTTTTAGGAATGATTTTCTTGGACAATAAGTTCTTTACTTTTTATCTTCATACTCACCCATTCACCCCCAGGTAAACACTGTAAAGCTATCTCACTTAAGGGAACTGCTGCCAAAAGAGAGAAGGGAAAAGAATATACCATTTAGCTGGGCATGATGGCCCACCCTGTAATCTCAGCTACTTTAGAGGCTGGAGCAGGAGAATTGCAAGTTTGAGACCAAACTTGGCAACTTAGTGAGACCCTGTCTCCAAAAAAAAAAAAAAAAAAAAAAAAAAAAAAAAAAAAAAAAAAAAAAAAAAAAAAAAAAAATAAAAAGAAATAAATAAATAAAAATTTTAAAAAATTAAAAAAAAAAAAAAGAAAAAAGGCTCTGTGTATAGCTCAGTAGTAAAGCACCCTTGTGTTCCATCCCTAGTACTACAAAAAATAAAGAATACAGCATTTATTTTCTGTAAAAAGAAAATAGACTATATGTTGAAAATATTGTTAACTTTCTTTTAACAGATATGATGACTATGACTATGGTGAAATTAACCAGCTATTGGATCGTAGCTTTAAAGTTTATATCAAAACTGTTGTTTGCACTCCTGAAAAGGTTACCAAAAGAATGTATGATAGCTTCTGGAGGCAGTTCAAGCACTCTGAGAAGGTATGTGCCTTTTGTGGCTTACTACTCTGTAATTTATCAGTGTTCTTACTCTCTTTCGCATAATCTAATAGCTCTCAAACCCTCCCCCTTGGTTCTACCAACTCAAAGAACAACATTCTAGGACAGCTGTCTCAGGTTCCCCTCACAAGGGAGACCCATGATGGTGATAGTTAAAAGAAAGACAAGAAGACAGGTAGGCTGCCCATTCTCAGTGCTGGAATAGCTGTCACCACTTAGGAGAAAAAAGACTATTTTGCATGAGCTCTTTTTAATTGTGTATAGGTAGAAATGTCTGTTCTCTTTGAAACATCTTTACAGAAATTAATGATGTAGCAAGGACTATTGGTATTCTGATAGAGCAGTATCTAGAGTTTTTGAACTACAACAAACATCCAAGAAGCGGTGTGATCAAATATAGATGAAAGCTCAAAACATCTATCTAAAAATAACATCAGATAGCTTTTATTTTGAGAAAATTGATATTGTGTTCAATAAATGTAAGGCTTCTAAGTTATTTGGTAGTATACAGAGAATGTACAGTTAGCCTTGCACATCTGTAGGTGCCAATCTGTAGATTCAGGTAATTGTGCAAACATTTTAAAAAACTTGCATTGTATTGAATGTGTACAGATTTTTCTTATATCTTATACCACGTAACTATTTACATAGCATTTACATTTTATTATAAGCAATGTAGAGATGATTTGCAACATATGGGAGGTTATATGCAAATACTGAGCCATTTTATATGAGAAACTTGAGTATCTAAGGATTTTGGTATCCAAGGAAAGTTCTGAAACTAGTCCCCCTTGGGTACCAAGGGACAACTGTACTTATTTTTGGTATTTGATTATTAGAGTCACTGAAAAACTGAATGTTTCTAACTCTCCCTTATATGATGTTGTATTTTTTATTCAGGTTCATGTTAATCTGCTTCTTATAGAAGCTAGGATGCAAGCAGAACTCCTGTATGCTCTGAGAGCCATTACCCGCTATATGACCTGATGCCTTTCCTCCATTAAAGATGATTCTGGAATAATCAGCAGATATAGTCTACAAGGGGAAGGTACCAAGCCCCAGGACCAATGGTAGATAAAAGAATTCAGAAATCCATTGTGCCATAATTTTTTAGTTTCTGCTATTTTACTGTGGAAATACCACTGCCGACACAAGCAGTGAATGCTTGGCAGCTTCAGGGTTAGAGCTGTGAAGAAGGGCTGCTGTTCACAGTATTTTGCTTTTTGACAGTACAAGATGCTGTATAACTGTTTTGATACAGCAAAAAGTAACTCTCCAAATCCTGTTGCTTTTATGTTAAATAATGAGAATTGGAGCATGCAAAGAACAGAACTTGGATAATAACTTAAGATTTATACATAAAGAATTTTAGAAGATCTTGGTGCTGCTATCCCGGCTGGTGGAATAAATAGGTGGCTGTTCCAGTTGAGCTATTAGTGATTAAAGTGAACACTGCTACTATCTGAGCCTACATACATAATTTGTGTGGTTTCAAATTAAACTTGCATATGTTAATTTTTTTGCATCTAAAAAGCCTAGAATTATAACAGCTCAGCAAAGACCATTTTGATGGTAACAGTTCATTTCTTTCATTTTAGTTTTTTAATCCCAGTTATTGGATGACATTAAATCACTATGGTGTTCTTAAAAGATTTTCAAAAAGCAATCTTAAATGAAAGTATGTGAATTTAAGAAAAACTGGCTGTCTTTTGATGTGCTGTCTTGAGATTCTCTAACACTGGAGGGCAGCTGTCTTGTGCAGTATTTTTGTTTCCAGCAGCAAAGTTGTGGGAAATGTTGCTGTAGACTGCTGCGCAGTCCCAGGTGCATTGTATCCCTATGCTCCTGCCCACCTGATGGCCCCTACTACAAAGATTGTGCAGCTCCTTTAATAATAAAGCTGGAAAATATTTTTAGTCAGGTTATCAAATTTGATTCACAAAAATGTTAACTTTGAAATACAAACAGGTTTGGAAAAAATGTATTAAGTACTTTGTATTCTGGAAGCGTGAATTGCTTTTGAAGTCTGTCAGTATTATTGGTATTTTTCAATAAAGAATAATTTTCTCCAATCTTATTTGCTATTTCAATCTCTTAAATTATAATTTCACAATTAGTAACTATTGTTTCTATTTGCTGTCATAAATCAAGTACATTCACACTTAATGTTATAATCAGGTGAGAGACTGCTTTAAATAGCAAAAGTCTTGAAGCCATCTTGAAGATACAAAGAGGAGTGGACCTTCTGTTAGGGCTTATCTAAGACCATTTTTATCTTGAAAATGTCTAGATATGGTAGCAGGCCTGTTGTTCATCAGAACATTTATTAAGCTCCATCTAGGATCTACAAATGTACACTGTCAGGTAGAAGTAGGGGGTGGAGAAATTTTTTGAATAGACATGTACCTACCCTCAAGGATATTGTCTGTGTTTTCTGTTACTATAGCAGAATACCTGAATGTGTAGGTTTTTTGTGGGGTTTTTTATTTTTATTTTTTGGTACTAGGGATTAAACCTAAGGATGCTTTACCACTGAGCTACATCCCCAACCTTTTTTATTTTTTATTTTGAGACAAAGTCTCAATAAGTTGCTGAGGCTGACCTCCAACTTGTGATCCTCCTGCCTCAGCTTCCCAAGTTGCTGGTGTTACAAGTGTGCACCATCAGACCCAGCTGACACTGGGTAAATTTATAAAGGAAAGGTATTATTTTGCCTCATGGTTCTAGAGGCTGGAAAGACCAGATGGGTGGCTACATCTAGTGAGAGAAAAACAAAAGGAAGCAGGTACCTGTGAAAGAGAGAAGGGGACTAAACTTCTGTGTTAGCTAAAAAATTCCTGCATCGAAAGCATTAATCTGTTCATAAGGCTCCACCCCAATGAACCAAAAACCTCCCACTAAGCCCCACCCCCAGACACTGCCACATTAAGGAATAACATTACAACATGCAAACTTTCAGAGGACACACTCAATAGACCTATTCCCCTGTGAGAAAACAAGACTAGGCATGGTGCAAATTTAGGACCATATATGTGTGTGTGTGTGTGTGTGTGTGTGTGTGTGCGTGCACGCGTGTGTGTAGATCCATACACACACACACACACAGATATATATATATATATATATATATATATATATATATATGTATGTATGTATATATGGTCCTAAATTTGCACCATGCCTTTGCCCTTCCCTGCTGCTGTTTTATCACACCATAGCAGTATTAGGTGGGCCCAACAAGTAGGGTTGCACTGGATATAATTCAAATTTCACTCATCCACTATTACTTGTTATTCACACCCTGTCTTGAAAATACAAAATTTTTAGTAGATTCTAACTAACAGTTATCACAAAGCAAGATCAACTAGAATGCATTAACTGAGTATAATGAAGTTTATAATTGCTTAGAAATAAGAAATTAAATTTTTAATGAGTAAAAATGTATTTATACCTAAAGTAATAAAAGTCCATGTGATACAAAGTTGATGTTTCAATGTTTCCCATTTAACAGTTGCTTCTTGTTGTTCACAATGTTCTCTCAAAACTAAACACACAATTTCTAATGTTACTATGTAATTTTTGAAATAGTTTCCAAAATAATTGGGGAAAGTAAAACATACAAAGGATACAAGAAACCTGCTTCCACCAGAAGAAAAAAAAAAAATCTTCTTTTTTCCTTTCTAAAATTATCATGAAAAGACTTCTGATTGAGGTTCCCAGGATTCAATTTTTTTTTTGTTTCTTTATCTATCTATCTATCTATCTATCTATCTATCTATCTATCACTAGGGATTGAACCCAAGGGTGCTTAACCACTGAGCTACATCCCAGCCCCTTTTATTTTGATACAGGGTTTCACTAGATTGCTTAGGCCCTTGCTAAATTGCTGAGACTGATCCTCCTGCCTCAGCCTCCCAACTTGCTGTGATTACAGGTGTGCACAACCACACCTGACCCCAGGATTCAATTTTTAAAATCAGTTGTTTGGCAGAATTTGAGGAACTTTTTTATTAGGCAAAATTCAGTTAAGTATTTCATACCTTAAGAATGGAAACTAAATTCCAAACATTTCTGCATTCACAATTATTTATACATATACAAGGTGGTAGTACTTTAAAAATTAAAGGTCAATTTGTCTAACAGCTTAGCTATTCTAAATTAGTTTTGATACAGACCATGTATAAATAAGTAGATAAAAATATTCTTACCTAACAAATTCTATCAAGATACTAAAGTATTGAATATCAATGGATTACAAAAGTTAGGGTAGATGAAGAGTGATATCAGCAAGATGGTAGACTAGGGATCTCCTTGTCTTTCTTCATCCTTCCACAGAAACACTGAGTATTTTTGTGAAAATTCTAAACACCAGTTGGGTAAAATGCAGCATTCAGGCATGCAAAACCAGGAGGAGGCTGCACTGCAAAGGGTATGAAACCTCATACCATTCTGCTCACCTTTCCCTGTCCCAACACAGCATGATAGGATTACCAAGAAACCTCCCAATTCCCAGCAAGTCCTTCAGGACAGAAAGAAAATAAAAGGAATTTCTGTCCAATGTTCTGGCTTGTCTGAGGGCTGAGGGGCTTGTTTCTGTTTCACCTGACCAAGAGCACAGATAGAAGTTGATGGCATAGTTTGGATGCTTACTGGATGCCACTAAACATGAGGAGTGCAGCAGTGCATTAGAGTAGCAAGAAGTGTACAGATCTATAGGCAAGCCCTGGGGAGCAAAAGAATACAGAGGAATATAATAGGAACTGATACAGCTCCTGAGAAGCAGAGGAGATCCTATTAGGGAAATTCAGACAGTGGAAAGCAGTCATACATACTGGAATGAAAGCACACATACAAGGCCAGAGAAGATATATAGCCCCAAGAAAAGTTGGAGGGGCTCCAGAACTTCTAGCCAGGTTGTCTTCCCCTACACAAAGCCAGTCTGTAAAAATTGGGAAAAGTGGCCATTTTATCAAATGCTCCAATTATAATATCACAAAGTATACAAAAGTACAGGGAAACATGGTTCAATCAGAGAAAGAATCTCCAGAAATGAACCCTAAAGAAATGTAGATCTCTGAATTGTCTGACCAAGGAATTTTAAACAACTGTCTTAAGAGATGATCAATGACCTGAAAGAACAGAGACAATAAAGTTAGGAAAACAATGAACACAATGAAAATACTAATAAACTGTGAAAAAGAAAAACAAAAAGAAGCAAATTCTGGAATTGAAAAATACAATAACTGAATTTTAAAAATCACAAGAAGGGTTCAGCAGTTGATTTTATCAGACAGAAAAAAAGAACCAGTGAATTTGAGGACAGGTCACTTGATATCAAGACAGAGAAACAAAAAGAATAATGAAGAAAAGTGAAGAAAGTCAAGGGACTTATGGAACACCATCATGCCAATATACACATTATGGAATGTCTTGAAGGAGAAGAGAGAGGGGTAGAGAGCTTATTAAAAGAAATAATGCCCATTCTCTCAATGTTCCAAACACTACAAATTTGAGGAAAGAAACAAGCATACTAATTCAAGAAGCTCAATGAACTACAGTAAGATAAAGCCAGAATTCTAAGACATAACCACAAACTATTAAAAAAAAAAAAAAAAGTCCAAAAGCAACTCATCATTTACCAGGGAGCACTACAAGATTTTCAGATTTCTTAGCAGAAAACCTGCAGAACAGAATGCAGAGCAATGATATATTTAAGGTGCTGAAGTACAAAAACTCAACCAAGAATACAATATCAGGCAAAAACAATCCTTCAAAAATAAAGAAAAAGTTAGGATGTTCTCTCCATGCTGAGGGAGTTCATTACCATTAAACCAACACTATGAGAAGTGCCAAAAGGAATCTTTCATGTTAAAGAAAAGGGACACTACATAGCAATGCAAGGCTAATGAAAATATAAAGTTTTCTAGTAAAAGTAAATATGTGGACAAAGATAGAAACGTATATTATTGTAGTTTTTGCATTTACATTTACTTTTAATCTTGCATAGAATTTAAATAACAAAAGCATAAAAATAAATCTTTATTAATGGGCATACAATATATAAAGATGTAATATGTAAACTGAGGCATACTCAGAGCTGTAAAGGGGTTTTTGTATGTGGTCCAAGTTAAATTGTTACCAGTTGAAAATAGATTGTTGTAACATTAAAATTTTTTATATAATTCCCCATGATAATCACAAGGAAAATATCTCAAAATATACACAAGGAAATGAAAAAGGAATCAAAGCATGAGACTACAAAAAAAAAAAAAAAAAAAAAAAAATCAATGCAACAGATCTACCCAACTCTGCTTGAGTGCAGGCGGGGGCCAAGGACAGTTCCAGGGACCTACATTGGAGTGCGGCCAGACCCAAGTTAGTCCCGCTGACCTTCACCTTAGCGCGGTCAGGCTCAGGTCAGTTCCGTTGACCTCCACCCTAGCTCGGCCAGCCCCAGGTCAGTCCCGCTGACATCTGCTTGAGTATGGCCAGGCTCAGGGCAGTTCTGCCAACCTCTGCCTGAGCACAGGCAGACTCAGGTCAGCCCAGCCCACACCCTCAGAGCTCAGGTGAGCCTAGGACAGATTCACTGACCTCTGCTCAGAGGACCGCCTCTTCCAACCAGCAGACCATCACAGGAGCTCAGACTCAACCAATTCGGCCAACACCAACCTGCATGGGACCCAGCCCCAGGTAGCATACTTTGAGGGACACCGGCAGGTTCTGAAAGCCCAACAGTAAGGGGAGGCACAGACAACCTGCATGGATATTATAAGAATAAAGGGTAGAAATTGTAATATCTCAGATTCACACTGCAAGAAAGTAAGGCAAATAGACAACATGAAAAAACAAGGGAGGAAAGTACCCCCAAACAAACCAGGATACATGCTCAATGAAGTTAATGAAATGTCAGAGAAGGAGTTCAGAATGTTCATAATTAAAATGATCTATGAATTAAAGAATGACCTAAATGAGCAAATATAGGCAAAAATTGACCACTACAACAAAGATATAAGAGAGCAAATACAGGTAGCAAAAGATCACTTCAAAAAAGTGATAGAAACCCTGAAAAAAAAAGTCAGAAATCCTTGAAATGAAGGAAACCATTAACCAAATAAACACAATAGAAGGCATCACCAACAGACTAGATCTACTGGAAGAAAGAACTTCAGACAATGAAGACAAAGTATATAATCTTGAAAATAAAGTTGACCACACAGAGAAGATAGTAAGAAACCATGAACAGAATATCCAAGAATTATGGGCAGCAGCAAAAGACCAAATCTAAAAATAATTTGGATAGAGGAAGGCACAGAGTTTCAAACCAAAGGAATGCACAATCTCTTCAATGAGATAATATCAGAAATTTTCCCAAGCATGAAAAATGAATTGGAAAACCAAATACAAGAGGCTTATAGGACACCAAATGTATAAAATTACAACAGATCTACACCAAGACACATTATAATGAAAATGCCTAGCATACACAACAAGGATAGAATTTTAAAGGCTACAAGAGAGAGGAATCAGATCACATATAGGGGGAAACCAATTCGTATCACAGCAGATTTTTTCAACTCAGACACTCAAAGCTAGGAGATCATGGAACAACATATACCAAGCTCTGAAAGAAAAGGGATGCCAACCAAGAATCTTATACCCAGCAAAATTAAGCTTTAGATTTGAGGATGAAATAAAAACGTTCCATGATAAACAAAAGTTAAAAGATGAAATGTAATGCATTTTGCTGTCATTTATAACAACTTATAATAAAAAATTTTTTTAAAAATTTCAGTAAAAAAAAAAAAAAAGTTAAAAGAATTTACAAGTAGAAAGCCAGCACTAGAGAACATCCTCAGCAAAATATTCCATGAAGAGGAAATGAAAAACAATGATGAAAATCAGCAAAGGGAGGTATTACACTAAAGAAAAAACCAATCAGAGGAGATATCATGTCAAGTTAAATACCAAAAATAAACAAAAATGGCTGGGAATACAAAACATGTCTCAATAATAACTCTGAATGTTAATGGCCTAAACTCACCAATCAAAAGACATAGACTAGCAGATTGGATCAAAAAAACAGACCCAACAATATGCTGCCTCCAAGAGACTCATCTCATAGGAAGACACTCACAGGCTGAGGGTGAAAGGTTGGGAGAAATCCTACCACTCACATGGACTGAGGAAACAAGCAGGGGTTTCCAGCCTCATATCAAAGTAGACTTCAAGCTAAAGTCAATCAAAAGGGACAAAGAAGGACACTACATACTGCTCAAGGGGAACATACACCAACAAGACTTAATAATTATAAATATATATGCCCCAAACAATGGAGCATCCATGTTCATCAAACAAACTCTTCTCAAGTTCAGGAGTCAAATTGACCACAATACAATAATCCTAGCAGACTTTAACACACCACTTTCATCACTGAATAGATCTTCCAAACAAAATCTGAACAAAGAAACTATAGAACTCAAAAATACAATAAATAACTTAGACTTAACTGACTTATATAGAATATTTCATCCTTCAACAAGCGAATATACTTTCTTCTCAGCAGCACATGGATCCTTCTCTAAAATAGACTATATACTATGCCACAAAACAACTCTTAGGAAATATAAAAAAAATAGAGATACTACCCTGCATTCTATCAGACCATAATGAAATGAAATTAGAAATCAATGATAAAATAAGAAATAAAAGCTACTCCAACACATGGAGACTAAACAATATGCTACTGAATGAACAATGGGTTGCAGATGACATCAAAGAGGAGATTAAAAATTCTTAGAGGTGAATGAGAACACAGACACAACATATCGAAATCTCTGGGACACTATGAAGGCAGTTCTAAGAGGAAAATTCATTGCATTGAGTTCATTCCTCAAAAGAAGAAAAATTCAACAAATAAATGACTTAACATTACATCTCAAAGCTCTAGAAAAAGAACAATCCAACACCAAAGTGGTAGAAGACAGGAAATAATTAAAATCAGAGCTGAAACCAATGAAATCAAAACAAAAGAAATAATTGAAAAAATTGACAAAACAAAAAGTTGGTTCTTTGAAAAAATAAATAAAATTGACAGACCCTTAGCCAGGCTAACAAAGAGAAGGAGAGAGAAAACTCAAATTACTAACATATGTGATGAAAAAGGAAATATCACAACAGACACTACGGAAATACAGGAAATAATTCGAAATTATTTTGAAAACTTGTACTCCAATATAATACAAAACACCAAAGACATCGACAAATTTCTAGAGTCATATGATCTGCCCAAATTAAAGCAGGATAATATACAAAATTTAAACAGACCAATTTCAAGCGATGAAATAGAAGATGCCATCAGAACCCTACCAACCAAGAAAAGCCCATGACCAGATGGATACACAGCTGAGTTCTACAAGACCTTTAAAGAAGAACTGATACCAATCTCTTCAATTTATTTCAGGAAATAGAAAAAGAGGGAGCACTTCCAAACTCATTCTATGAGGCCAATATCACCCTGATCCCAAAACTAGGCAAAGACTCATCAAAAAAAGAAAACTCAGACCAATATCTCTAATGAACATAGATGCAAAAATTCTCAATAAAATTCTGGCAAATCAGATACAAAAACATATCAAAAAGCTAAGTACACCACGATCAAGTGGGGTTCATTCCAGGTATGCAAGGATGGTTCAACACATGGAAATCAATAAATGTAATTCATCACATCAATAGATTTAAAGATAAGAACTATATTGTTATCTCAATAGATGCAGAAAAAGCACTCAACAAAATACAGCACCGCTTCATGTTCAAAACACTAGAAAAACTAGGGATAACAGGAACATATCTCAACATTGTAAAAGCGATCTATGCTAAGCCCCAGGCCAACATTATTCTAAATGGAGAAAAATTGAAAGCATTCCCTCTAAAAACTGGAACAAGACAGGGATGCCCTCTTTCACCACTTCTATTTAACATAGTAATTGAAATGCTGGCCAGAGCAATAAGACAGACAAAAGAAATTAAAGGGACACAGATAGGAAAAGAAGAACTCAAATTATCACTGACGATATGATTTTATACCTAGAAGACCCAAAAAATTCCACCAGAAAACTTCTAGAACTCATAAATGAATTCAGCAAAGTAGCAGGATACAAAATCAACACCCATAAATCTAAGGCATTTCTATATATCAGTGACAAATCCTCTGAAAGGGAAATGAGGAAAACTACCCCATTTACAATAGCATCAAAAAATAAAACAAAATAAAATACTTGAGAATCAACTTAACCAAAGATGTGAAAGACCTCTATAATGAAAACTACAGAACACTAAAGAAAGAAATTATGGGAGACCTTAGAAGATGGAAAGATCTACCTTGCTCTTGGATAGGCAGAACTAATATTGTTGAAATGGCCATACTACCAAAAGCACTATACAGATTTAATGCAATTCCAATCAAAATCCCAATGACATTCCTCATAGAAATAGAAAAAGCAGTCATGAAATTCATCTGGAAAAATAAGAAACCAAGAATAGCTAAAGCAATCCTTAGCAAGAAGAGTGAGGCAGGTGGCATCACTATACCAGACCTTAAATTACACTACAGAGTAACAGTAACAAAAACAGTATGGTATTGGCACCAAGATAGACTGGTAGACCAATGGTACAAAATAGAGGACACAGAGACTAACACATATAATTTCAGTTATTTTATATTAGACAAAGTTGCCAAAAATGTACATTGGAGAAAAGATAGTGTCTTCAACAAATGGTGCTGGGAAAACTGGAAATCCATATGAAACAAAATGAAATTAAACCTCTCTCTCTCACCATGCACAAAATTCAACTCAAAGTGGATCAAGGATCTAGGAATTAGACCAGAGACACTACGCATAATAGAAAAAAAAGTAAGCTCTATTCTCCAACATGTCAGATTAGGCCCCAAGTTCCTTAATAAGACTCCTGTAGTGCAAGAATTAATATTAATAATCAATAAATGGGATAGATTCAAACTAAAAAGCTTCTTCTCAGCAAAAGAAATAATCAGTGAAGTAAATAGAGAGCCTACTAATGGGAACAAATTTTTACCACATGCACATCAGATAGAGTACTAATCTCTAGATTATATAAAGAACTCAAAAATCTTAACACCAAAAAAGAAATAACCCAGTCAAATAATGGGCCAAGGAACTGAACAGACATTTATCAGAAGAAGATATACAATCAATCAACAAATACATGAAAAAATGTTCACCATCTCTGGCAATTAGAGAAATGCAAATCAAAACCACTCTAAGATTTCATCTCACTATTAAGAACACAAACAACAATAAATGTTGGTGAGGATGTGGCAAAAAGGCACACTCATACATTGCTGGTGGGACTGCAAAATGGTGCTGCCAATATGGAAAGCAGTATGGAGATTCCTTGGAAAACTGGAAATGGAACCACCCTATTACCCAGCTACCCCACTCCTCGGTCTATATCCAAAGGACTTAAAAACAAGATACTACAGGGACACAGACACATCAATGTTTATAGGAGCACGATTCACAATAGCTAAACAGGAACCAGCCTAGATGCCCTTCAGTAAATGAATGGATAAAGAAAATGAGGTATTATACACAATGGAGTATTACTCAGCAATAAAAGAGAATAAAATCATGGCATTCGCAGGTAAATGGATAAAGTTAGAGAATATAATGCTAAGTGAAGTTAGCCAATCCCCAAAAGCCAAACGCCAAATGTATTCTCTGATATAAGGAGGCTGATTTATAGCAGGGTTGGAATGGGGAGCATAGGAGGATTAGAGAAACATTAGAATGGCCAATGGGGAGGGAGGGGAAGAGAGGGGGCAAAAGGGTGAAGGAAAAAAAAAAGATGGTAGAATGAGATGGATATCATTACCCTAAATGCATGTATGAAGTCACGAATGGTATGAATGTACTTTGTATACAACCAGAGATATGTAAAAATGTGCTCTATAAATATAATGTCATGCATTCTGCTGTCATTTCTAACAACTTATAATAAAAAAAATTAATTTTAAAAAATCAATGCAACACAAAGGCAGTAAGAAAGGAAATGAGGGACAAAGGCTATGAGACACAGAAAATAATTACTAGAACAGCAATAAATAGTAAGTCCTTTCTATTCAGTAATGTGTCAAATGAAAAAAGATTGAATTCCCCAATCAAACGACTTAGGTTGGCTGAATAGACTTTTTTTAAAAGATTCACCTATATGCTATTTATAGGAGACTCACTTTAGATCTAAGGACACACACTGGTTACCATTTGCATGGAATTTTAGTCTAAGACCAGAAATGGCTATACTATTATCAGGCAAAATAGAGTTTAAGTCAAAAACTGCTATAAGAACCAAAGATAGACTCATCATTGAATGATAAAAGGTCAATTCACTAGGAAGTTATAAAATTATATATGTACCAAATATCAGAATTCCTAATTATATGACACAAACATCAACAGAACTGAAGAAATAAGACAGTGTAGGAGCCCTAATTAAGGAGATAGCTAAGATTGCGGTTAGCTATGAGCCATAAAGCATTACCACCTTCCATGATCTCACGAGACTTGGCCCAGGACATTGCGGAAGGGGTCGGCGCCATTTTGTGGTGTGGTTGGAGGATCGTGGATGGTGGATGGCGTGTTGGAGTTGTTGTTGGAGCCGGAGAGAGAAGCTAGCATAATAAAGAGCCTGTTTGTTTCCAGTCTGCCTCTGAATTTATTCCCATGGCTTTGTTGCTCCAAGTGGCAATTGCTTCAGGCAGCAACAAGACAGTATAATAGAAGGATACTTTTAATACCTCACTTTCAATAATGCTAAAACAATCAGACAGAATATCAAAGAAAACAGAGGACTTGAATAACACTTTAGACCAGTTGCACCTAAAAGTAATAAACAGAATACTCCATCCAATGCCAAACAGATGCACATTCTTGTCTAGTGTACATATAACATTCTCTAGGATTAAATAAAATAGGCATTTTTTTCCTTTTAGGGGTGGGGTTTGGAGATTGAACCCAGGGACCCTTTACCACTGAGCTACATCCCCAGAACTTTTTATTTTATTTTGACATAGGGTCTTGCTAAGTTGCTGAGGCTGGCCTTGAACTTGTGAAACCTCCTATACAGCCTACTGAGTCAATGGGATTGCAGGCATGTGCCACCATGTCTGGCTAAAATAGGCCACAAATCTTAAGTTTTAAAAGGCTGAAATGAGGATAGAATATTTCCCGATCACAATGAAGTGAATCCAGAAATCAATTGCAAAAGGAAAACTGGAAAATCCACAAATATGTAGAAATCAAATAACATACTGTTAGTGAGTCAAAAAAGAAATCACAAGGGAAATTAGGACATATCTCCAAACAAAAGATGCCAAATCAAAACTTACTAGATGCTGCAAATGCGAAGAAGCAGATAGCTATAAAACCTTACGTTAAAGAAGATCTCAAGTCAACAACCTAACCTCTCTGTACCTCAGGAAGATTAGAGCAGAGACAAATGAAATGGAAAGCAGAAAAACAATAGGGGAAAAAAATCAACCAAACTAAGAATTGAATTTTTGAAAAGATCAAATAAATTGGCAAAACTTTAGCTAGATAAAAGGGGAAAGAGATTCAAATAACTAAAATTAGCAATGAAAGAGGAGCCAGGTTTGGTGGCCACATCCATAATCCCATCTACTCTGCAGGCTAAGGAAGGAGGATTGCAGGTTCAAGGCCAACCTAGGCAATTTAACAAGACCCAGTATCAAAAAATAAAAAGCGGCCTGGGGATATAACTCACTGGTAGAGCACCTCTGGTCTCAATCCCTATTACTGCAAAAGTAAACAAAGCAAAAAATTTTAAAATGACATACCTAAATTTATAAAATGCTTAGAAAAAAACAGGGAATTTTTTCATGACATTGGATTTTGCAATGATTTTTCTTGGACATGACCCCAAAAGCAAATGCAACAAAACACGAAACAGACAAATGGAATTAAACTTAAAAACTTTGATTTCTGTGCAAAGGACACAATTAACAGAGTAAAAAACACAGCGTATGGAATGGGAAAAATATTTGCAAATAATATAATTAACACCCAGAATATAGAAAACTACAACTCAACAACAACAACAACAACAAAAAAAAAAAAAAAAAAAAAAAAAAAAAAAAAAAAAACAGCGCACGCCTATAATCCCAGCTACTTGGAAGGCTGAGGCAGGAGGATCACAAGCTCAAGTTTAGCCCAGAAACTGAGCAAGACCCTGTCTCAAAATTAAAAAAAAAAAAAAAAAAAAAAAGGACTTGGGACATATCTCAGTAGTAAAATGCTGTGTAGCCTGTTTGAATCCCTAGTATCCAAATTTTTTTTCAAAAAAGCAGGGGGTCAGGGTGTTGGATCCTGTTACATACAATAACATGGATGAACCTTGAGGACATTATACTAAGTGAAATAATCTAGTCACAAAAAGACAAATTCCATATGGTTCCACTTATGTGAGATATCTAAGGTAGTCAATTTCATAGACTCAGAAAGCAGGATGGTGGATGCTAGGAGAGGAAGAAGTACGGGGAGTTTAATGGGCGGAGAGTTGCGGTTTACAAAATGAAAAAATTCTAAAGATCTGTTGCAGAACAACATGATTTACTTAATTACTACTGAATTGTACACTTAAAAGTACTCTTACACTTAAGATGGTGGATTCTATATTGTGTTTTGTTTTTTTACCACATTTTTCTTAAAAAAAAAAAAAAAAAAGCAAGTAAGTAGTTCCAAATGGCCTAACTTGCTTAAGTCTGATGATGGGGATGGGTTTGGTGTGGAGGAGAACAGGTATAATGGTATCCCACTGTGAGTTATTATGAATACTAAGGGAGGAGTACTTTTTGGGTGGGGGGGGGGTTTCTTACTGAAAGTATAATATATAGCTTGCTATGAATAACACAGACAAATCCTTAAGTGTTTTGGAGAGATTAGCTCTTCAGGCCAAAGCTGATTTCATCTACCAAACAACCTATTAGCACATACTTATGGATTATGGACAAAGTGAATGTCCCTACATGATCTTGCTGAGCCCTAACCAGAGATGAGTCTCAGATGACTCACCCTTGCAAAGTCTTTTGCTCCTGGAAATGCAGACATCCTAAAAGACTTGACAGCCTATCCACTCCAGACGGCTGCCCTTCATCCCATGGTTACTTTTAAAGTGAGAGATGAGCTGTTTTCTCCAACAGTAGTTGAAGGGCAAAAATCACACCGGGGACGGCCATGCAGCCAAGGGATTTATTCACCAGCCTTTACGGCTGGTTAAGGGTAGAAAAGGAATGGGGAGAGGAATCAGGGAGAGGGAAGTGTGCAAGCTCTGGTGGGAGAAAGGAGTCAGGAAGAGGGGTATGTGCAAGCTCAGGAAGTGTGCAAGTTCTGGTGGAAGAGTGTGCAAGCTCTGAACGGAAGGTGGGAGTCTGGTCCCACCGACTGTAGTCTCTGGAACTATCGGCTGGGGCAGCTGCTGTTGGGCTGGAGACGGTGGGTCTAAGGCTGGTGCAGTGGCTGCCTCTTCTCCATCTCCGTCCTTTCCCTCTTCTCATTGTCTCTCTCGTCTCATTGTCTGGCTCTTCTCAGCGTATCCCTTCTCGTCACCTGGATCTTCTCATCGTGTGGCTCCCAAACTTCGAATGGATGGGAGTTTATATAGGGATTACTGGTGGGGGTGTACCAGAGCGAACTTTAAGCCTATTGGCTCCTGCTCGTGGTGTGAGGGCAGCCTTCAAGCCTATTGGCTCCTGCTCCAGGATGATGAAACATCCTGCCCAGAGAACAGAGCGAACTTTTGACCCTCTGCCTGTGGAACAGGGTGAACTTTTGATGACTTGAAAGCCTATTGGCTCCTGCCCATGGGGTGAGGGCAGCCTTCAAGCCTATTGGCTCCTGCCCTTCTAACAGTAGTAACCTTATTTTTATTTCCAAATCTTCATTTTGCTAGTACAGGATAACAATAGTAATCTCAACTTGTCTTTTAATCATTTATTCAAAGGTCAAACTTATCATACAAAGAATGGCAGACTAATTGCCATGATAATGTTGTAACTTAGTGAGCACATACTGCAAATTTGTGCAGTGGACTGGGAATTTTGCCTACTTGATGGTCTATTCTAAACTGTGCTTTAAATAGGTACTATTCTTAATTTAGAATGTAAACCCAAGAAATTAACTTACTTGCCCAAGGTCCACACAGCTAGCCCATGAGTGCTAGGATTCAAATAGGACTGTCATAAACCTAAGCCTGCACTCATTCTAATCCATTCTATCAACTCTCTAGGCACAGAGTTACAAGTACTGTCTAATCAAGTCATTTCATTTCAAATGAAAAGAGAAAATATTCTTTTTACCTCTATTTTACTTATTTAGTAAAGAATAAATGGTTAAAAGTAATAGTCTCTATTTTTCCTATTTATTTCTTCTCTTAATATGAGGACAGAAAAATACTGGTACCTAATCAGAAAATTTATTTTTAGGCATAGTAAGAATCAGTACAGATGCATATGTGATAATGTGTTCCATTCACGTTGACCACTATTCTTTTCATAGACAAAAATCTAACAGTCTCCATTGCCTAGTCCATTTAACTTAATGAACTGATGAGCACTGAAATTCCAAAATTGTTAAATCAGGACCTTAAGACTAGCACTAAGTTTTTTAATAGAGAAGAAAAAATCGTTTACTTAAAAATGTATATATGTTCATCTCACATTTCTCATAACAGAAAATATAACATGGATATGAATTTTTTTATAATACCTAACAAGAGGAAATGCTTATTTCTTTCTAAAATATTCAGCCTACTCACTAAAATTGGTACTTCAAAAAATATTCGACATTTGTTAATACTGAAAAATGTTCACAGTTGTTACCACTTCTAAGAATGAGGGAGACCTGGCTTCCTGTTTTTCTGTCATTCATCTGTGTCGTGTTAGAAAGAGGGAACAGGCAGGGGCTCCAGGAAGGTGTGGTGACTCTGAATTCGGTTTAGAAGCTGCTGTGCCACGGGTTTGAATTCTGTTTCCCAATGGAGTTTGTGATAGTTTCTTAGGTCTTGGTCGAAACTGCCATCCAGTGCTAGTTCTTCGTCTGTATCAGAAAAATGAGAATGAGAGCAATTATTTGAAACTGTAATCCTTTTCAAAAGAGGTAAATTTTTGATGACATGAGTTAAACTCATCTTGGGTCACCGTTAATAACAACATGACATTATATAGGATTTTTTTAAGACAGGGTCTTGCTCTGTTGCCCAAGCTGGTATTGAACTCCTGGGCTCAAGTGCTCTTCCATCTTAGCCTCCAGAGCAGCTGGAACCACAGGTGTGTACCACTGCACTCAGCGGAAAAGGCTTTTTTAATGGGGAGAAGTTCTTTACTCTCCTTTGTTCTTTACAAATATTTAAAAACAAGTATATTTTAGCCTCTTAATTTAAATGGGCAACAATTTTCTAAAAAAAAAAAATAGATTAAACTGAGCTCTTCTCTCAACTAATCTTAGTTTTTTATACATATATTTGCATCCAAAAATCAGATCACAATTTATCAGAACAAACAAAGTATTGAAGGTTTCTTCCTTACATGCACAGTAGAAAAGTTAATTACTTCAATAATTGACAGATATAAAATGAGCCAGGAAATGTTAGGAAACTAGACCAGTTGAAATTGACACTTGAATTTTTATGAAGGACCATGGAGCTCACCCATAATCACAGTGACTCAGGAGACTGAGGCAGGAGGATCACAAGTTCAACAAGGCCAGCCTTGGCAACTTAGCAAGACTCTGTCTCAAAAATAAAAATAAAAAGGGTTGGGGGTATAGCTCAGTAGTAAAAGTTCCCCTGGGTTCAATTGCTGGTACCAAAATAATAATGATAACAACAACAACAACTTTACTGAAGGCCTTGGAATGGAAGTCAGTAATAGAGCATTTGCCTAGCATCTCGTGAGACCTCAGATCACAGCAAAAATAAACTATGGAAAATTAGAACTTTGCTGACTTCAAAGCAGCTGGGATATATTTCTTTGAAATAACAATCCATCCCCACACTCCCCAATAACTGAAAACTGGGGTACTTTAAGAGTATTACAGTCCCAAGCAAGGCCATGGATAACATGGAAAAGCACTAGTACAAATAAAATGCAAAATTACGACTTTAGCATTAATGCAAAGGCACCCTGAGTTCTGTGAACACTGCAAGTATATCCAACCCAAGGAGGAAGACAAACGACTACTGAAGATTCTAGGCTGGCTTGCCAGTTAGAAGATGGACAGACTTCTTAAATAGCAACCACAAAGTTCCAAAAGGACCATAAGCATTGCTACTTGCACAGTTTGCAAGCATTTTTTTCCTAGGACCAATTAAAATCCCATTAAAAAAATCCTTCATTAATATTTACATCAGATTTTCTACACTGGATATTTGTGTGTACTCAATGTGTACTTTGGCACTAAGGGCATTAGCGCCACCACCCAGCATAAGATAAGGGACTTCAGAATCTCAGTTTGTACCTTCCCCTCCTCCCCTGACTACCAAGTGGACAGCTATGCAGTTCTGAGATAAGCTCCAGGCAGACACAGGCACTTCAGCCAGGCACTCCATGGAGACCCTGTAAGCAAACATGGCTCTCCCCACCCATGAGATAACTAGGGAAGGAAAAACAGACAGTGATGCCTTCAAAGTCCTTCCTGTTTGGCTATTTCCCAATGAGAAGAGCCTGCTAGACGCTGCGTGACCTCAGATATCTAGATCATCTTCCTGTGCATTCTTTTCTAGATTTTTCTGAGCACTAAACATTTGTTAAGAAAGTAATACTCTTGTTTTATGCCCTTCTTTCCCAAGCTGCTTAGGGGTAAGCAGTGTGGCCCAAGAATTTGGTAGTCCCTTCCTCTGACCAAAGCTTTGCTTGGATTTGATAGTTTTGGTGAAATCTGTTAGTTTTTTGGATTATTGTTGTTTGTTTCATTTTTTGTTTGTTTTGCAGTGCTGGGGATTGAACCCAGGATTCTCTACCACTGAGTGACATCCCCAGCCCTTTTTATTCCTTAATTTGAGATGGGCTTTCAGTAAATTGCCCAGGCTGGCCTGTAATTTACAATCCTCCTGCCTTCGTTTCCCGAAGCTGGATTATAGGTGTGTGTGCACCTAGCAGTTTCTTTTTTAAATATTTTTTTTGGTGTTGATGGATCTTTGTTTAATTAATTTATTTATATGCGGCACTGAGACTTGAACACAGTACCTCAAACGTGCTAGGCAAGCGCTCTACCGCTGAGCCACAACCCCAGCCCTTTTTTTGTTTGTTTTTGTTTGGTACCAGGAATTGAACTCAGGGGCACTCAACCACTAGGCCACATCCCCAGCCCTTTTTTGTATTTTATTAGAGACAGGGTCTCACTGAGTTGCTAAGTGCCTCGCCATTGCTGAGGCTGGCTTTGAACTCGCGATCTTCCTGCCTCAGCCTCCCAAGTGCTGGGGTTACAGGTGCGCGCCACCACGCCCGGCTTTTTTTCCTTTTAATATAATGTTAAGACAGTTACTTTCCTTGAGGTCCAGCCTATACAGAAATCAGTTACTCATACTCAGATCATCTTTATTACAAATTGGGTTAGACAAGATAACATGTTTAGCCAACAGCTACAAGCAAGAGAAATGCAGTCTGAAGTTTCAAATACACCATATATGTAAAAAGTATCATATTATACTGGGTATTAAAATTTTGAACTGATACTGTAAAAAGCGGCAGAGTCTGACAATTAAAATGTAGATCTATGATTTTCAAACTTACTGTGATTCACAGTTAAGAAATAATATTTCACATCATGACTATATACATACATTTGGACATTTACATATAAATAAATGGTAAGACTACTTACCCTTACTACATATAACATAATTCTAACATTTTCTTTCTTTGCTTCTAAATCATTTAGGTTGGTTACAACCAACTAAGTTAATTTCATAACTCACACTGGCTCAGATAGACAATCATTCTTAAGCTTTCTTTGTGTACTGCACATTTCAAAATATTAAAATTTATGGAAAGGTATTAGAAAGTATCAAAAGACTCAAAGCAGCTGGGCTTAGTGGTACACATCTGTAATCCCAGCAACTTGGGGGGCTGAGGCAAGAGGATTGCAAATTTGAGGTCAGCAACTTAGTGAGACCCTAAACAACTTAGGGAGGGCCTGTCTCAAAAAAGTATTTTTTTAAAAATTGAAAAGAGCTGGGGATGTAGCTTAGTGGTAAAGCACCGCTGGATTCAATCCCCAGTACCACAAAAGAGACTCAAAACAATAAAGCTGCCAGTGGTCATTATAACACAAGTATCGTGACAGTTCAAGTGTCCTACGGCATAAATGAAATTCCCCTACTCCTCATTTTCTTTTTTTAGCACAGCTTGTTGTTTGAGGGACCTGTCACTGCCCTGCTCAATCTCTCATAAGGCACAGTTCTCACCATTCTCAAAGCACCTGCCAGCTCTTTGGCATAGGCCCGAAGATGTGATCCTCCAACTGGAATGCTGGGTCCCACTCCACGCTTGTCACAAAACCTGAGTGCCAGGTTCCATGCACCTTAAGAGGAGCATACAATAACCCAGGGTTCTTCACATTTGCAACAATAAACCCATCTCCACCTGCCAACTTCTTGAGGGGCTTGCTGTGTACTAGAGTGCCAGGGCCCATCACTTAGAATGCCCAGATAAACACACCAATAACGAGTTTAAAGAAGTGGCTGTAGTTTACCAGGGAGTTTTAGATGATACACTTTTTAAGCCTCTTTTCAGAACTGCTATCAACATCTCAACCACTGTGGAAGACCATTACTCTTTTTCCCTAGTCCCACAGCAAGAAAGGGAACTTTGATGACTGGGTCAACTGCCTGGCCATTCTTTTCATAAACAGCTCTCTTACCTCAACATGGCTTTTGTGATTGAACAGTTCATCCTGTTTTCAAAATAGCCTGTTTTTGAAGCGATCTGTGCAAAAGAATTGAAATTCAAGTACGCTCTCACCCCACCCCACTTCACCTGCTGCTACCAAACTAGCCAGATGCAGCCATGACCCTGTCAGAAGTAAGGGTCTGAAGGTCCACCCCCCCCCAAAAAAAAAAAAAAAAAAAGCCAAGAAGCAGCACAGACCACACAGTCCCTAGGGCCTCAGCCTCATAATTCATAAAGAGCTCTTGGTCACACTGAGAACTGTCATGCTCTGTCCTGGTGACTTGGCTCCCTGATCAAACTGTGTTGATTTTTGTTATCCATGCACAGTCTCCTTCCAGGGGATGGGGTGGAGTCAAGGTGTAATAGAACAGCAGAAAAACACAGGCTACATGTTTAACCTCTCAGGAAGAGTCTTGGCTTCACTCTAGTATAACCTTAGGTAAGTCACCTAAACCTTCTAGACCCACTTTCCTCATCTGTCACTTAGAAAACCTCAGAAACATCTTGTAAGGACAAAACGAGCATGCTTTTAAAAGTATAAAGCACTACGAGTGTGCTGGGGGCACAGCCCAGTGGTAGAGCACTTGCCTAGTGTGCACAAGGTCCTGGGTTCCATCCCCAGTACTTCAAAAAGGAATAGAACCCCAACCTCCAAGCTATCCCCACAAAAACCAAAAGCCTAGAGCACCATTAAAACAAAGGTACCATTATTTCTAGCCAATCCACAAGCATTTATCAAGTACCTACTTCGTATGAGGCAATATCCTTTCCCTAAAGTGGTTCAGTTGGAATGAGGAAATAAACACAAAACAAGAACACAGGAGAAACCACATGGTTCGTTAATTGCTCTAAAAGGAATACAGATTCCCATGAGGAGACTGTGGCCATGGGCCTCACAAGCTATTAGGGCCTGCAAGGGCAGCAGTGTCTGCACAGCTGTGTATGGTATATGGCATGTGCAAAGGCCAGAGGCTGGAGAAACACAGGTAGAAGCCCAATGTGGTGGCAAGGCAAAGTTGAGAAGAGGATGGGAGGCAGTAGGCGAGCTACAGGAAGCCTCCAGGTACACTGCCTCCTCCTGAGAAGCTGGCCACGCTTATATTGTCTTCTGATGGGTCTTGGTGCCCTGTGGTCTCACTAACCCTGCTTTTCACAGCTGATCACCTCAGACTGAAGTAACAAAGGAAGCCAGGATAGCCTGTCACAGAGGCTGCAGCCTTTACACCACGGGAGAGTGACTCACTGAGCCAGTCACATCTCCCCGAGTGGGAGACCCAGAACAGTGTGCCAGCCACAGAGGAGACACAGGAGACGCGCAAGGGCAGCATGGGGAAGCCTGAGGCGCAAGCCGTGACCAGGCAGGAGTCCAGAGGGAGCAGGAGGCAGGGAAGGGAGGCTTTTCCACCACAGCAGGGAGAGAGCAGAGCTGGGTCTCTAGAAAGGGGACACTGCCATGCCACTGCAGGGCCTCTGGGGACTCTGGCTCCTGAGAGCTTCTCCTGGAGGCTTAGGCAATATTTGTTTCCTGGCTTCCTTCTCCCTGTGCATCCTTTCCTTAGCCTCCTTCACTAACCTGGCTGCATATGACTCACCTGTGGATTTTTTTTTTTTTTTTTTTTTTTTTTTTTTTTTTGTACTGGGGATTGAACCCAGGGACAATTAACCACTGAGACACATCCCCAGCCCTTTTTATTTTTTTATTTTGAGACAGAGTCTTACTAAGTTGTTTCAGGTCTGGTTAAGGTGGTGAGGCTGGCCTCGAGCTTGTGATCCTCCTGGCTCAGCCTCCTGAGCCACTGGGATTACAGGGGAGCACCACCACACTGGCTCACCTGTGGAACTTTTTAAACCACAGATTCTCAGCCTCACCCCAGAATTCCTGAAGCAGAATTGCCATGGATGGGCCCACAGGTGTTTTCTGTAACTCCATGGCTGGTTTCAACGTTCTGTCCCTATTGAGAACTGAATTAAGGCAACCTGAGCATGCACTTCTACTTCTCAAAACCTGAGTTTAACATCCACAGAGCACATTATGAATCTCAATCATTTAAAATCTCATTTTTCTTATTCAGTATTTTAAAAACACAAAATTATATTTACCTGGAAAAGCAAACTTCACAACAGCCTAGCAAACTGTTTGATTATTTGAAATAACACCTGGGTCTTGGTTCCTGCTCAGTAATATATTGTTACAACACTTAGTATTTATAAAGCATTTTAGCCATCGTTTGGGGGCTTGCTAGGTGTCAGACATGGTATTAGGCTCTTGGTACACATATGGTCATTTACCACCCTAATGACCCTCCATGAGTCATCCCTGTGTTAGTGATGATAAAATATAAATTCAGAGAGGCAAAACCAACGTTTAAAATTTGTAAGGACAAGGACCTGAACAGAACTCCAACTACAGGCCTTCTGAGTCCTTCCACTGTTCTCTCAGGATACTTGTTTGAGCCTCACAACTAACTCCCCAGGGCAGGTGGGTATTATCATCTCCCCATTTTAGGGATGTAAAGACGGCTGGGGGAGGTTCTCTTGTCCAATCATCCCAACACCAGACAGGAGGATCTGAACCTGCTGCTTCTGACTCACATGGCATCTTTCCACCTGGCCTTGCAGATCCAGCACAGAGGCTGGGCAAGGACAGGCATGGTTCCTGCATGTGGGGAAAAGGATCACTGAAAACACTCAGCTCGTTTGCTGACCCAAATCATTGTTTCTAGACCAAACCCAGGATGAAAAAAAAATTATCTTAAATATAAAAAGGTTTAAATGTAAGAAATGAACCTCTTTGATTTGTAAAATTTCAGTTTCTGCCTTTCACGGCCATGGACCCCACTGTACCTCCAAATAGTTTTACAGACCCTTTTCCACATGATATTTTTAGCATAGTTTCTAATGAAAATGTATAGATTCATTTAAAAGCATGAAAATTCAGAGTAGCTTTTTAATCGTGTTTTCCCAATTACAACAGTGTTTGCATACTTTTAAACCACAGAGGTACATTTAGGCTGAGATCATAAATATATATAATATATATTTGGTAGGGAATATGCTGGGGACTGGACCCAGAGGTACTTTACCACTGAGCCACATCCCTAGCCCTTTTTATTTCTTGAGACAAGTCTTCTTGAAGATGCTTAGAGCCTTGCTACGTTGCTGAGGCTGGCCTTGAACTTTCAATCCTCCTGCCTCAGCCTCCCAAGCTGCTAGGATTATAGGCATGCACCACTATGCCTGGTTTATACTGAGATCTTATATATATGCAGCCTATAGAAAAAGAATTTTTTTGAAGTCCATAGGCTAAATCATGACAGGATCCAATGAATTAAAATTCTTCTGTCCCACTTGTAAATAACAGCCTCTTCCAGATATTTCCAAATTATAATAATCTTTAACATTGTTTATAGAAAAACAGCCACCCAAATGCATACCAATCTTTGCCCATACAGGTTGCAGAAAACATTTTTCTTATCTCACATTGATAAAACTCACAGACTCACTTACTTAAAAATGATGACAACAGGACTAGGAGTGTGTTTGGTATCTTCATCTCCAAAGCAAGATGAAGCCTTTGTGATATTCTCACTGAAGTTCCATAAAGTTTTGCAAACCAAGCAGGCCAGCTGCCAATCAGTAGGACCAAAGTCTCTTAAACAATCCACTAACCTGAGTTAATGAAAAGTCAATTTGAGAAGTTAATAGGTCAGAAGTTATTACATCTTTAAGTGGCCACGAAGTACCAATATCCTTTTTTAATCTTTTACTTTTTTAACAGGGGTGATTGAATCCGGGGCCTCACCCATGCTAAGGAAAAAACTGAGCTACATCCCCAGTGCTTTTTATTTTTAATTTTGACACAGGGTCTCACCAAATTGCCCAGGCTGACCTTGAATTTGAAATCCTCATGCCTCAACTCCCCAGGGTACTGGGATTACAGGTGTGTAATTACACTGTGCCTGACAATAACCCACTTTGGAATTATTTCAAGTGTCCAGTGGAACCAAAATCCCCTCTTTAGCTCCAGCTTGGGGCTTTCAAATGTGAAATATCTTTGCCCCAAATGAATGACAAGAGGCACCTACGCCTCTAGGAAAACTATGTTTTCTGAATCTGAGCCAGGATTCCATGCCTTGAAACTTACTTTTTAATGCCGCCTCCTTCTTTGAGGATGACCCGCTTGTCTTTATCCACAGTGAGATTGAGGAGAACACCACAGGCAGAAAAGCAAATGTCCTGATGCTTAGTGTCCAGCAGTGCGATCATGAACTTATGTACTGGGAGGGCAGAGAACAAATGCAGATGGGAGGGAGCTCAGGGGTCCCAGCTGTATCTTGTTTTAGCAATAGCACAGGGGTGGGCATGGAGCGCAGTGGGGTGGCTCACAAAACCAGAACCCCTGTTAGCAGGCTTAACCCCTTCTTCCTGTCAGTCTTTTTCTTCTTCTTCTTCTTCTTCTTCTTCTTTTTTTTTTTTTTTTTAATGATGTTGGGGATCAAAGTCAGGCCTCATGCGTGCATGCTGGGCAAGTGCTCTCCCCCTGTGCCAGATCCCCTCACTCCTCCTAAGTCTTTGTTCATCCTTCCAGCAGTGGGTTCCCCAACACTCACTACCCTGAAGACTGCTCCCCAGCTTCTCTGGCCCCAAACCACTAAAACTGACCCAGGCAGCAGCTCCCTGCCCCAGTTGTGATAGGCTCCCTTCTGTGAAAAAGAGGGAACCTGTGACATCATTTCTACTTTGGGTTTTTTTTTTTTTTTTTTTTTTTTGTGGTACCGGGGATTGAACTCAGGGGCAATGGACCACTGGGCCACATCCCCAGCCCTTTTTTGTATTTTATTTAGAGATAGGGTCTCACTGAGTTGCTAAGTGCCCCGCCATTGCTGAGGCTGGCTTTGAACTCGTGATCCTCTTGCCTCAGCCTTCCAAAGTGCTGGGATTATAGGCATGTGCGCCACTGCATCTGGCTACTTTGGGTTATTCTAAAGGGACTTTTTTTTTTTTTTTTGTACCAGAGATTGAACCCAGGGGCACTTACACACTGAGCCACATCCCCAGCCCTTTTTGTGTTTTATTTAGAGACAGGGTCTCTCTGAGCTGCTTAGGGCCTCCATAAGTTGCTGAGGCTGGCTTTGAAATCACAATCTTCCTGCCTCAGCCTCCCAAGCCACTGGGATTATAGGCATGCACCATTGTGCCCAGTCTGAAGAGACTTTTGAACCTCCAGGAGCAACTCTTTAGTCAGTTCCTGATCAAATGTTCCCTGAGGCCTCCCCAGGGATAAATGTAAGAAAAGATGCTCCGATTGCTAGAAACCCACCTGTGACAAAGCAGGGCTTTCACTGTAGGGACATGTTAGAGCAGGACAGGCTCTGGCCCTGGTGGATTTGTGTTCCCTTCTTCCTAGGAAATGAAACTGGACCCCGTGGGGACTAGCAAAGATCTGGGAGAGAGTGGATGTGGGGTGTACGCCACCTGCTCCTACTTTACTGTATACCTGTGAGGTTCTGCTTTGTTCTGGCCTCAACCATACTGTTGTTATAGGCTCTGGGTGGGGCAATGAGCTTAGCAAAGGTTACATCACATACACATGGGTCCTGAAGACTTCAAAGAACGCACACCAAAACGTTAGCAGTTTTATCTGTGGGGCAGTGACATATGGCAATGGGTGGCAGTTTGTGGCGGCTGCTGCTGATGCTTTTTATAAAATTTGCATTATCTAAATTTTCTATCATGAATATGGATAATTAGATTTTTAAAATTATTCTTGCATGGAATATGTGAGACATACAAAGAGTATGGTTAGTATAAACACTTGGGTACATGCCACCCACCTAGTTTAAGAAATAGAACATTACATTCGAAACATGTTGTACGCTATAAATATCTACAATTCTTATTTGTCAACTAAAATAAAAAAAATAAAACATTACAGATCCAGCTTTATGTCTTTGGACATCTCATCCCCTCTCCAAAGGTAAATTCTGTCTTAAATATGGGGTTTATCATTTCCAAATACCATTTATGCTTTATAACATTATTACACAAATACATATACATAAGCAATAACCAAGATAGTTTTGCAAGTTTTAAAACTTATATCGGTGGCATTATTCTCTTTATATCCTATTATCACTAGCTTTTTGCTCCTACTTTAATGTGTTGATGTGATCTACGTTGTATTTATCCTCTTGGCTGCTGGTGGACATTTGGGTTGTTTTCCATATTTTGCAATTATAAGCAAAATGTAATAGACATTCTAGTGCACTAAGGAAAATGTGTCTTCAACCTGTCCCTATGGGCAGAAATGGTGAGTGTAGATGACTTATTTCCATTAAACACACAGCCCTTCCAATGTCAGCACTTGAAGGCCACTCATGAGGAAGAGGGGACCACTGCCTAGGTCCACCCCAACATCCTGAGCTGAGCACCTCACACGATGGACAGGATATAGAGTTTACTTGTCTCAAAGCAGAAACAAGTATCACATTATAATCATCTAAGCTCTGAAACTATTTAGCTGCCAATTGGCAGAAGTGCATGCTTATGAATTTAAGTGTCATCAACTCACCATTGTTCTGCACAATGAAATCACAGATGTCATGGTCTTGGGAGAGATTTCCAAAAACACGCACAGCCTCCAGGATTCCATCCATGTTGTTACTCACAAGAAGCTTTAAGAGCACTGGATTTGGTGACCAGAAAAATAAAATCAATTCATGTAAGTTTTAACTTAAAGGCTAATTGAGACCAATCTCATACTAAATACTGATAACTTAAAAATGATAATAAAATACAAACTTTAAGGGACTTCAGCAAGAACTAAGAAACTAATTTCCCTGCACACTCTAATTTCTTAGAGTCAAATCGGGCTCTAAGATATTGTGGCAGATGTCAGAAAATAGTAATGCCTCCAGTTCTGTGTTTAGTTAATAAAATCAAAACCATCCAAAACCAACTCTGAACCTTACATTGAGCAATAGATAGCTTTTTGTCTTGGATTATGGAATTCTTCACTTGATAGAAAGACAAATTGTTGATTGTTGCTGTAGTATTGATCACCAGCTCCTCGCACTCGTCAAGGGACTTGTATTCTGAAACAATGTGGGGAAAGAGGAGTCAGAGACGCTGCGCACTGGTAGAAGCAATGCCACAGAACTGCAGCAACAGCAGAGCCAGGGACAGGCTGCGCCCTGGGCAAGGTCTGGGCAAGGGCACAGGAAGCACTGTTTGACACTTTATTTCCCATGACTTTTCCTGCAGGGAAATGCACCAAAAGCAAGGGGCCACTCCTGGCCACAGCGGGCAGGGGACTCAGCTCAATCCTGCATCCAGGATATCTGAGAGAGTCAGCTGATCTAAATCCTGTGTCTGAAGTAAAGCACAGGGGCAGAAACCTCAGCGAGTTGAACTGTCTCTGATGCCAGCAGTGTGCCCCTGGGCTCAGGTCCCTCAAGGTCTCCACCAGGGAATCTACACCGTTCCCCATGCCCCCACTTCCCTTCAAAATAATCCTTAGGTCATGATCCACCCCTAACCATCACTCTGTTTCCAAACACACACAAAATCAATCACTTCCCACCTCCTCTATCACCCTGGGCCAGGTCCATTCATCTCCATCTTCTCCTCTACTAGCTTCTCTTCTCCCATTTTTGCCTCTAAATTTTTTTTTTTTTTTTTTTTTGAGCCAGGGATTAAACCCAGAGGCTCTTGACCACTGAGCTACATACCCACCACCCGCCCCACCTCTCCTTTTTAAATTTTGAGACAGGTTCTCACTAAGTTGCTTGGGGCCTTGCTGAGTTGCTGAGGATGGCTTATGAACTTGCAATACTCCTGCCTCAGACTCCCCAGCTGCTGGGGTATGTGCCACTGAGCCTGGCTCAAAATCTATTCTTCGCTCAATGATCCTTTAAAAGTAAGTTAGGGGCTGGGTGCAGCAAGACCCTGCAGGGTGCAATGATCTTTTAAAAAGTAACTCAGTGAGACCCTGTCTCTAAATAAAATACAAAAAAGGGCTGGGAATGTGGCTCAGAGGTTGAGTGCCCCTGAGTTCAATTCCCAGTATCAAACCAAAAAAAAAAAAAAAAAAAAAAAAAAAAGTAAGCCAGGGGCTGGAGATGTAGATCAGTGGTAGAGCACTTGCCTGGCATGACCAGAGACCTGGGTTCAATCCCCAGTATCACAAAAACAAATGAATAAATAAATTATCTGATGTTACTCATCTCACAACCCACTAATGATGACATCTCACTTGGCCCACAGGCCCAACTAGGCTGCCCTTTCCTCACCTCCCAGAGCCCCATGGCCAACCACAGCAGTCTGCTTGCTCTTCTTTTTTTTTTTTTTTTTTTTTTTTTTTGGTACCTGGGATTGAACTCAGGAGCATTTGACCACTGGGCCACATCCCCAGACCTTTTTTGTATTTTATTAGAAACAGGGTCTCACTGAGTTGCTAAGTGCCTCGCCATTGCTGATGCTGGCTTTGAACTCGTGATCTTCCTGCCTCAGCCTCCAAAGCGCTGGGATTACAGGTGTGCGCCACCGCACCCAGCTATCTGCATGTTTGTTTGTGCTCATTATCAAGACCCTGCCCGAGAACATTTGCACCACTGACCCTTCTGTTTGGAACACTCTCCTTCCAGTTGTTAAGCACCCTCTATAAAACAGCATCTACTATTCTCTTCCCCTTACCCTGTTTTAATTTTCTCCACAGCACATTTGACCCCCTGTCATTAGATGTGCTAATGTTTGTCTTCCTACCCTAAAACACTGGGTCCAAGAGAGCTATATATTTGTTTATTTTATTCACTGCTGCATTCCTAGCACCTAGAATAGTGTCTGGCACGTGGTAGGTGCTCAATAAATTGCCGAATGTGAAAATGAAGGAACAAATCAGTGAATGGAACTTCAACATTCAAGTCCTGAGGTGATTTTGCCCCTTCAGTGCTTTGCCACTGAACCACATCCCCAGACATTTTAATATTTTTATTTTGAGACAGGGTCTTGCTAAGTTCCCATGGGTCTCACTGAATTGCGGAGGCTGACCTCAAACTAACCCTAACCTCTGGGTTCAATTCCCAGTGCCAAAACTCAGTGGCTAACTAAATACACCTTTTCTCTTATTAAGCTGATTATCTCAGGTATTCAGTGATATAAAACTGATTAATACAGATGTCAAACATATTCTCTGAATTAAGTGAAATAATGGCAAGAAAAAGGGGGAAAGGTCATGAATTTAGCTTCAGACATCTTTTTTTTTTTTTTTTGGAACTTGGGATTAAATCCAGAGGCACTTTACCACTGAGCCACATCTCCAGACCTTTTTATTTTTTATTTTGAGACACAGTCTCACTGAGTTCCTTAGAGCCTCACTAAGTTGCTGATGTTGGCCTCAAACTTGTGATCCTCCTGTCTCAGCCTCCTGAATCACTGGGATTAAAGATGTGCACCACTGCACCCAGCTCAGTTTTGGAATATCTTAAGGACCTCTTGAAGCACTATACAAAAGAAGAGGGACAGGCAGTTGGCTGTAAGGGGTGGAAATCATAGGAAGTGTCAGAGCCTGGAAATACTAAACTACTTACAGCAACTTGAACAGCCCTCTCCCTCCCACCCTACACATGTCCACCTAGAGCCTGGATGCCCTCCCTCTCTGCCTGGCCACCACCTGCTCCAGAAGCCCTGCCCGGCCAGAGGGAAGCCATCTTAGCACTGGGCACACCTTTGGCCATAACCAGCCCTCAGTGTTTTATTGCATAGGAAGTGCTTTTTACCTCTTATATGAAACCAAAGTTCCTCAGGGAACAAGGAGGGGGACAATGAGCTGAGTCAGAGGACTCTGCTAGCCCTTAAATTCTCTGATTTAATGGTTACCCTTTGACCTTTTCTTCCTTTTCATTAAAGAGAACAGCCTTTTAATAACTTACTACATTCAAAGGAAAATGCAGTCATATTTTTTTGCTATGGAAGGTACATCCTGGCCTTCAGCCAGCAGTCCCTTCACCCAGAGCAGCCAGCATAGGGCAAGTACACAGTAGATACTTCATAAATACTAGGAGAAAAGAAAGAAGTAATGAGGCCCTAACTGCCTTCTTTTTGGATTAAATACTTGGGAAGCAAATAAACCAAAACCAAATTATCTTGGGCTTTGGTATGGAATCTTCCACTTGCAGGTTGGAGGTCCAAGATCAGGATACCAGCATGGCTAGGTTCTAGTGAGGGCTCTTTTCCTGGCTTATAGAAATATCCTAGTGGATCCAGGATTTTAGGAGACCTATACAAGAATCTCATTTTTTTTTTTTTTTTTTTTTTTTTTTTTACCAGGGATTGAACTCAGGGGTACTTGACCATTAGGCCACATCCCCTGCCCTTTTTTGTATTTTATCAGAGACAGGGTCTCACTGAATTGCTAATTGCCTCACCATTGCTGAGGCTGGCTTTGAATTCGTGATCCTCCTGCCTCAGCCTCCCAAGGGCTGGGATTATAGGCGAGTGCCACCTCGCCCGGCTTCAATGGTTTTTTTAAGCAAAGAGAGGTAAAGGAAGGTGCACAGAACCCCCTGCTTATTTTTACCATGATTCACATGCAAGAATCCTAATGTTTCCCCTTCTGGCCATGCAGACTTGCTCAAGCAATTTAACCTCCCTGGGCCTCGGTTTCCTTAACTGTAAAGTGAGGGTGATAATTACACCCATATTATAGAGTTGTTATGAAGTTTAAATGTGTTAATATTTGTAAAAGGCTTAAAGGAATACATAGCACCTGGTGGTACTAAGTAAATGTTTGAAAGATGCACAGAGTGTCACCCAAAATATAACAGCTCCTGGGGAGTGGCTCTGGTGAATGTCTTATCCTTGTGTCAGGAAGGGTCTGCAGTCCTGGTTCCCTCCACCCCTGGATTAATGACACCACTCTTGGGCAATACTTGGGGGTGGGCGTCTACTTTTCCTTTTGTCTTGATAGAAAAATTACTTGCCCAGGAAATGCAAGGTAGCTCTTCCGAGTCCACCTCCTATAGGACCACATGCTTGGGCAGCAGGAATGCCATCTGGCATCTAGGGTGAAGGTGGGCACCATGAGCAGCACTGAGTACTTTACATCCATTAGCCCCACAGAAGTTGATTGCTAATAATGTTTTAAATGCACTTATGAGCTATTCAATCCACAATAATTTTTTAATCTAAAAGTATATCTGTCTCAGTCATTTTGGGATGCCATAATGAAATACAGGTGGCTTAAGCAGCATCCTAATATCCTATTTTATAGATAAGAACACCAAGCTTAGAGAAGTTAAATGCCTTGCCAGAGTTCACAGAGCAGATATCTGAACCCAGGTCTCTCTGACTGTCCTACACTTTCCATAGCACCCTGCTGAGGCTAAGGACCTAAGGACTAAGAGTTGGCTGGGGTAACACTCTGCTTCCCAAAAGCCATAGAGTACCATGCCACCCTCAGTCACTGATTCATAAACGTAAGGAGAGCTGGAATTTGGAGTTTATCCCTAAGCCTGCTGAGAGAGTTGGTTCCTACTAGAAATATTTGATTTTCTTTAAATTAAAGACACTTTTTTTTTTTCTTGGCACTGGGAATTGGACTCAGGGGAACTCCTTCCACCTCACCCCAGCCCTTTTAATATTTTTTATGTAAAGGCAGCATCTTGCTAAGTTTCTTAGGGCCTTGCTTAAATTTCTGAGACCAGCCTCAGTAATTTAGCAAGATCCTGTCTCAAAAAAAAAAAAAAAAAAAAGAAAGAAAGAAAGAAAGAAAAGTACAAAGTGCTGGGAATGCAGCTCAAAGGTAAAGCACCCCTGAGTTCAATCCCCAATATTGAGGAAAAAAAGAAAGACCCTCTGCAGTGAGATTGGCTGCTAGAGGTGAGTCCTGGGGTATAAGCAACTCCTCTGGGAGCAGAGCAGGGCTGGGGTGAGGTTGAAGTAGACAAACCCAAGTGCTGCCCTTCACGGAGTACTCACCCCTGGGGATAAACAGAGCAGGGAAGGTGGAGGTGGGTGATCCTGTCAAGCGTGACTTCTGCCCTCCTATAAGCATTTTTTGGGAAACAAAAATCTTCCAGGAGATAGACTAGACAAGGGTTCAGCTGCTTGCCCAATTGCCCTAACTGTGATAGGTTGGAGAACCCCAACCAATCCTGAGATTCTGCCCAATTGTCATGGGCTGGAGCTCAGACACCGAAGACTGAGCATTTCTCAAGGAAGGTCTTCCGCCACCTGCATCAGGACTAGCCAGGGAACTTTTGAAAATGCAAACTCCTCAGCCCCACACCTAAGAAGGTGAATCACAATCTCTGAGGGTGAGGTCAAGAATCTGTGTCTTTAATAAACTCACCAAATGAGTTTTGTGTGCATGGAATTTTGAGAACCATCGGATAAGAGTTCCTTTGATCACTTAAGAAGACAAGTAGGCCATTCATGAGCTCCATACCACAGTGGGGTATAATGGACCTCACTGGAGATCCCCCTAATGACCAAGGCAGAGCACCCCACTCCCAGAGAACCTTGTGATGGAAGCATGGAGTGAAGAGGCCCCAAAGCCAATTAATGGTGCAGCCAGAGGATGAGTGCTCATCCTCCTGGGTCAACCCTTTATCTTGGGTCAAATCTGATTCCTGGACTCTTTTTTCTTCCCCAAAGCATCATCTTCTTTTGAGTCAAAAGCAAGTTATTAGCTGGGTGTGGTGGTGCATGCCTGTGACTCCAGCAACCCAGGAGGCTGAGGTAGGAGGAGGACAATTTAATCTCAGCAAGAACCTGTCTCAAAAGAAAAAAAAAGTGGTGATGCGGGGGTGGGGGTCGGGGATAGGGGATGGGGGGGTAGGGGTGGGGGTGGGGGTGCTGGGAATGTAATGTAGCTCAGTTGTAGAGTGTTCCTCTACAAAAAAAAAAAAAAAGTAAGTTATTCACTCTACCTTTAGCTCATAGGCAGAAATTAGAAATATAACCATCATAAAATATATGTAAAGCCAGCAATTTCTCCACATTATATGTGAATATTAACAATTGTGGGGGTGGGGTTGTAGCTCAGCAGTAGAGTGCTCACCTACCATGTGCACGGCCCGGGTTCAATCCTAAGCACCACATAAAAAGAAAGGCATTGCATACAACTAAAACAAATAAATAAATTTTTTTTTTTAATTGTGGGACAGTGAATCATACCTAACTCTATTCCTTAAGTTGGCTACTCACGACCCATGTCCCCAGTCCAAATGTCTGAGGTCTGGACCTTCCCAGGGAGATAGGAATTACTGGATAAGTTCTCCTGTGTTTCAGGTTCAGCTTCTTTTGGCCAAACTACAGTCTGGTAAAAGGGTTGGATCTGCAACAGAGAACTCACCAGGTGGGTTGCAGGCTTCTGCTAGCTCATCAGGAGTCAGACAGGCTAATGGTGATAATTCCCTGAAGCACTAGGTCTCAGCATTAGTGGGCATCCTAGAGTCAGTTTCTGCTTATTTATTTATTTTTTGTTGTTTGTTTGTTTTGGTATCAGGGACTCAACACAGGGGTGCTTAACCACTGATCCACAGCCCCATCCTTTTTATTTTTTATTCTGAGATAGGGTCTTGCTAAGTTACTTAGGGCCTCCCTAAAATGCTTGAAGTTGGCTTTGAATCTGTGACCCTCCAGCTAGGCGTGCACACCTTGCCTGGCTTAGAGTCGTTTCTGGTATAAAACTGGGGAAGGGTATTTTAATAGTCCCACAACTGACTCTGAAGCAGAGTATCTCTCACCCTGGGCTGAGACAAACCACCCAGAGTGATTGATCCTCTGGAAGGTGAAGGAATGTCAGCGACAGAGATAAGTTTCATCCAAATGCTGAAAGGCTTGAGGTTGTAACAGAAACTGAATTTCAGTAACAGCAAATGCATCTTCTCCCAGATGGCTTTATGTGCAGTCAGCAGCTTGGAAGAGAGTTCAAGACTAAATATGTAGATTTTTTAATTATTACATGGAAACGGTAAGTCATGTGGGCAGATCTCTGACAGAATTTAAGAATCCTTTCTTGAGCCCAGCTCAGTGGTGGGCACTTGTAAGCCCAGCAACTCAGGGGGACTGCAAGTTTGAGGCTAGCCTGAGCAACTTAAGACCCTGTTTCAATAAAAAATAAAAAAGGACTTGGGATGTAGCTCAGTGGTAAAGCACTCCTGGATTCAAACCCCAGTAACAACAACAAAATAAATTGTGTGTGTGTGTGTGTGTGTGTGTGTGTGTGTGTGTGTTGTACATGTTTTCCTTTTTTTTTTTCCTCCTTGAGTCAGGTAATATTTAGGACTCAATGACTCGCACTTAGCAACTTTGTGACACATGAAGTCATTATATGCACAGAGCCCATTTCCTCATCTGTTAAATGACAATAATAAACACATATCCTCACAGTATTGGGAGGTAGTAGATACAAAAGTGCTTTATAAACCATAAAGCTCTATTATAAAGTAAGGAATTGTCACTTACACAAGGTATAAACTACACACCCACCATTGTGCTCGGGGCTCAGCCCCTCAGCCGTCCTGCCCCATCTGCGCCTTGCTGCTGGAACTTTTCATCAGCGTGTCACCTGCCCACACACAGACACTGAGTCCCATGAAAGCAGATACCAGCCTACATTTTTTAAGGCTTGTTATGGACTGAATATGTCTGTCTTCTCCCTCTCCCCAAATTCCTATGTTGAAGTCCTAATCTCTAATGGAACCTTATTTGGAGATAGGTCCTGTGAGGAGATAGAACTGAGGTCTTAAGGGTGGACCCCAATATCATAGAGTTGGTGCCCTAATTAGAAAAGGAAGAGACTCCAGAGCATGTTCTCTGCATTCTGTGAAGACTCAGCAAGAAGGCAGCCAACTGTAAGCCAGGAGAAGAGCTTTCCAAAATGCCAACCCTGCTGGCACTTGATCTTGGATTTCTAGTCTTCAAAACTCTGAGAAAATAAATTTCTGTTGTTTCAGTGGCTGCCCAGTCTATGGTGTTTTGTTATAGCAGTCTGAGAAGACTAAACCAAACCTGCAACACACAGCATAGCACTGCTTATACCGCAAGGACTCAATAAATGGATCTTAAGTTGAACATCTGGGGTGAGGTATGTTCACATATTACCCTGAAACATCATCTTTGTCAGACATTAAACTTTTTACACATCTATAAAATCTTTCATGAGTCTGGTTAGTATTAGTTAAACCGATTACCCAGGATTGCAGTTAATTTCCCTAGTGGAAACAGGAGATGGGCCTGGTGGCACACACCTGTAATCTCAGCTACTTGGGAGGCTAAGGTAGGAGAATCACAAGTTGAAGGCCAGCCTGGACAAACCTAGTGAGACTCAGTCTTAAAATTTAAAAAGGGCTGGGGGGTGTAGCACAGTGGTAGAGTGCTTGCCTAGCATGTATGAGGCCCAGGGTTCAATCCCAGTATCATAAACAAACAGACAGATAGATAGATAGATAGATAGATAGATAGATAGATAAAATGGTGCCTAGCCTTGTGCAAGGCCCTGGGTTTGATATTCAGGACCACAAAAAATAATTTTTTTGTAAGTAGAAATGGGGTGCTTATGGACTGAATTATGTCCCCCTAAAACTCATATGCTGAAGCCCTACCCTCAATGTGACTTTATTTGAAGATGGGGCTTTTAGGAGTATACATGGGTAAATGAGGTCAATAAGGGTAGGGTCCTGATCCAGTAAGACCTCCTCTGCTCCCCACCCTGAGGGCTTCCACCAAGGAAAAGCCCTACAGCACACAGTAAGAAGGTGGCTATGTGCAAGCAGGAGCAGGAGTCCACGCAAGGAATCTTGATCTTGAATTTCCCTGCCTCCAGGAGTGTGAGAGATACGTCTCTCTGAAGTCACCCAATCTACAGGATTTTGTTATATATATCCCAGCTAGCTAATATATGGAGAAATGTGGGACCTGAAGATATGGGGGCCATAATCATGGCAAATGTAAAAACTGAAGAAGAAAAAGTAAATTAATCATGTAGATTGCCTGAGGAAAAATCGGGGATTTTAAATTCTGGTTAGTTTGGCCAATTTTTGTTCATTTGATTGATACAATTGCTTTAAGTTGTGATATAATTCACCAACCATAAAATTCACCCTTTAAAAGCATACAATTCAGTCGTGTGTGGTGGCACACGCCTGTAATCCCAGCACTTGGGAAGCTGAGGCAGGAGGATCACAAGTCAAAGCCAGCCTCAGCAATGGCGAGACACTTAGCAACTCAGTGAGACCCTGTCTCTAATAAAATACAAAAAAGGGCTGGGGATGTGGCCCAGTGGTTGAGTGCCCCTGAGTTCAATCCCTGGAACCAAAAAAATAAATAAATAAATACGTAAAAGCACACAATTCAGTGGATTTCAGCCATGGTCTACATTACTATTTCTTTCTCCTTTTCTTTTTAAAAATCTGGATTACATTTAAGGCAGTTCTGACCAAAAGAGGAATTTTCCTTCACACAGCTAAGAGGGTTTGTTAAACTAAGCCAAGCTGTCACCACACCCTGGCCACAGAAGCATCTTGGGGTCTTGGCTCTTACCCAGAGTGGTCAGCAGCAGGCCCACGACTTGTGGGTTGGTGGCCAGAGCTGGGCCAATGCGCGGGTGAATGGCTATGTTGGCCAGCACACGGGTCAGCTTGATGAGTATGTCCTCCACCTCTGACGGTGGCCTCTGAGCAATGGGCTGATCGGCTCCTGGAGGTGCCTGCCTCTGAGAATGCAGATCGAGTTGGTAGAAGGTCTGGAATAATGACAGCAGAGTCTCGATGCTCCCCTTCTCTTTGGAAAAGTGTTCCCGGGCCTGGTTATTCTTTGCTGTCAGGTTGCCAAGAATAAAAACAATACGAATGACTAGATCCTGAAATAAATGGAGGACAAAGAGTTATGAGAACAAAGTGATTGGAAAGAAAACAGTCGTATTTAATTTACTCTTAATTTAATTAATAGTAAAATGTAACTTGTGCAGGATTTGATTCCCAAGATGAGTGCAAATGGACAGGAGAGTAAAAGGATTTGGTGGCAATGAAAGAATACAAACTGACTTATGTGATCAGTGAGATCTATTAACTTCACATCCTTCATCCTTCAGAATTTCAATTCTGGGTGGCCTTTTGCTCCCCAGAGAACAATTAGTTGAGTGGGACAATGTGTCATATATGTCTAAGTTTTGACACTAACAGACTTTTTGAGCATCCAAGTCTTTTTCTAAGAATTAACCTCTGGCTAAAGTACAATATTTCTAAAAATAGGCATTTCCCAAAGGTGGATTATGTCAAAGCAGGATTCTTAATTTTGGCATTATTGATATTTGGGACTGGATAATTACTTGTTATTGGGGTGAGGGGGCCCTGTGCACTGTAGGGTGTTTAGAAGCATCTACCTTCTTGCTAGATGCCAGTAGCACCTCTCCAGATGTGACCACTAAAATGTCTAAATGTCTCCCAGAGCAACATCATCCCCAGTTGAGAGCCACTATGTTATATACGAATGCCACTGAAGCAGTACTCAAACAGATTGAAATTAAGGGCCCCTCAGATATTAAGCACTTCTTTATGCTCAGAGTAAAAGCCTTACCTACCAGCCCCAACAGGAAGTAGATCCTCTGGGAGGAGGGGACGCTTATTCCATTTGTTGTAGTGCTGGGGTTCAAACCCACGGCCTCCCACAGGCGAGGCAAGCTCTGCACACTAAAGTAATGCTCACTGAGGGCCACCCCTGGCCTGGGTGACAATGTTTATTATTATGCCTTGCATCCTGCCCTTTTGTAGACAAAAAACCGGGTCCTGAAGAAA
Source organism: Tamias sibiricus (assembly GCA_025594165.1). Taxonomy (NCBI): domain Eukaryota; kingdom Metazoa; phylum Chordata; class Mammalia; order Rodentia; family Sciuridae; genus Tamias; species Tamias sibiricus. The sequence goes on along the minus strand of CM046666.1, from coordinate 94,825,284 downwards.
CTTCAGTTCACATGACCCATGACGGGTGGAGAAGGATTTGAACCCAGGATTACCCAGACTCTGGAGTCCTTTCTACATCTGCTCCCCACCTCCCACTTAGGGTGTCATTTAGATATCTCTTCTTTGGCCTTGCCAGCTTGCTAACAGTTAAGGGATTATCTCCTTTTAAAATGCAAATATGTGGCCAGAAGGGATTACCATAAACCTGACTTTGTTGATCAGATTGGTACTTATCAGGGGACTGAAGCAGACAAACACAAGGGCTGGGTACATTTTCATCAATGCTCACACAACCAGGTAGGACTCCAGGGGCCCAGTGCAGGTACTGGGTGGGGCCAAGAGACTGCATGGACTAAGGACAAAGGACAACTTTTAGATTTGTCTAGGATCACTCTGCCAATACTAACTTGTTCCTGAAAGAAAATAAAAGGAAAAAAAAAAAAAAAAAAAAAACCTTTCCCCTGATGCTCACTGGCAGAGAATCAGCGAGGCTCTGCTGTGCAGCTGGGAGCCATTTGCCAACATTAAGACAGGACAGAGCCTAACACTATGGTAAGAACTGGAGCTGATCCAGGACAGCATTCATTTTTGGAAATGGTTCAACTCACAGCATTTAACCAATCACAGACATCGTCCAATTAGGAGGACCTGCTGCTTGCTCCACCCTGGGAAAAAGAATGTTAGTTCTTAGATAATGTCTCTCTGGGGTGGGGCCTAGAGGAACACACATCGTAAACAAGGGTGAGATACAGTGCTCTGAAGAATTTAAATCTATTTGAGAAGGTAAGGCTAACCTGTTTGGGAAACAACTAAGACTAAAATGGCCAAGCAAGGAGCCAGACAGCAAGGGGATTATGAATTCCAGCTCTAGAGCCAGCGGGTCTAGGTTCACACAGGAACTTGACTGAACCTCAGGGTCTCTATGAACTCATTTGCACAACGAGGAAAATATTGTATTGTGATAGAAATGAGATAAAACAGGCAAAGCACAAGTTAAATTGAGTAACAATTCAGGTATTACATGGAAACCTTTTCACATCTTATCAGTAAAATGTTAGCTTATGGCTATAAACTGTGGGACAGACCCAACATTCTTAGAAGAGTTTAGAATAGAGGACATTATGGAGGGGCCAGCAGAGTTATCAAGAATGAACTTGAGCTCAACTTTGAACATGCTACGTGGAGGAGGGGCAAGGTGGGCAAAAGAAGTCTTAAGAAGGTATAGATGGGGCCCAGCACTGTGGTGCACACCTATAATCCCAGCAGCTCTGGAGGCTGAGGCAAGAGGGTCACAAGTTCAAAGCCAGCCTCAGCAATTTAGCAAGGCCCTGACTCTAAACAAAACACAAAAAAAGATCTGGGGTAGGGGCTCAGTGGTTAAGTGAGGCTGTGTTCAATCCCCCATACCAAAACACAAACAAACAAACAAACAACAACAATAAAAACCCCACAGTACTGGGAATTGAACTCAGGGGAGCTCTACTACTGAGGTACATCCTCAGCTCTTTTTTTTTGGTACTAGGGATTGAACTCAGGGGCACTCGACCACTGGGCCACATCACCAGACCGTTTTTGTATTTTATTAGAAACAGGGTCTCACTGAGTTGCTAAGTGCCTCGCCATTGCTGAGGCTTGCTTTGAACTCACTATCCTCCTGCCTCAGCCTACCAAGTGCTCACCTCGCCCGGCCATCCTCACCTCTTTTTATTTTTTTTTATTTTGAGACAGCTTCTTGCTAAGTTACTCAGGCTGACCTTGAACTTGTGATCCTCTTGCCTTGGCTCCCCAGTTACTGAAATTACAGGCCTGCACCACCGTGTCATTCTTTGATCACCTAGCCATTCCCCATAAAAGCTGAAACTTGTGGGTCTTGAATCTAAAACAAGCACACACAATCTGATTGTAATCTTTGAATCCCACTTCCCATAAACCCAACGATCCTGTCAAGTAATTCCTGAACGCCTCCTGGGCTCTGGAAGGACAGCACCAAGGTGGCAGCTTCTCCTAGAGCCAGACCCAACAGAAAAAGTAGTTTCCCCACAAGAAACAGAGAGCATTCTCAAGAATTGAGCTCCTTGGTGGGAAATTTCTGTTTTATATTTTCTAAGCTGAGGACCGTGAGCAAAATTTTTGTGAATGCTTCACTGTTTTCTGATGAGACACTCTGTAGTTCTACTTCCAAAAGATCATCATAATTAATAATAGTAATAATAATAATAGCAGTAGTAGCAGCAAATAACACAGAATTTATGATGTGCCAGGCCCTGATGTGAGGCTTTACATACACAAGTTAACTAATCCACTAAAAGTGATGACCCACTTCTGTCATCTGAACAAAGCTATTCAGAGCCTCTCACAGCAGGACAGCAATCTCCCTCACACATTTGATGGCAGTGACAGTGACGTTAACAGTTTGGACTTTACCATGTTCCCTGGATTATGCTCTTCTCTCATTTCTACAAAAGTATATTGAATAAAATTGGGAAGACATGATGAGTGATATTAAATGCTTCTTAAGGAATTTAATAACCAGTTCATTCTGATTGCTATAAATCATTACTAGGACTAATCAATTTACCCCCAAAACATCACTGCCATATACTGAATGATGCTCAGCTGTCCCACCCTCCTCATTCCCCACCCTGTTTCCCTTTTCCTAGACCTTGCTGCTTCACCTCCATGTAGTGGGCTTGCTTTTCTCTTAGTCTAACCCAGCAGGCTGCTCTGCCTTGAATCACCTCCACCTATCACTGCTGATCTGTGCAGAGTATTTAGACCAGATCCTGGCTGTAGATAAAGCAGTTTTTTTTTAGTGACCATCATTCTTCAAAATTCAAACTACCTCTACCCACTGTCACGTGATCTAATCTGCATAGGCTAAATGCTGCTTTTCTCTTTCTAGAAATCCCCCTGGGCCCTTTCCACTTCAAAAATTCTCTGAATCTAACATCTCTGTGGGTCCTAACGTGATGTGGGTTAAGCCTGACGTGGGGAAGAAGGAAGTCTAGGCTGTAGGGCAGGAAGAGTTAATACCGCCACGCTATGTCTTTCCCTGCCTCAGATGGAAAAAGGAGGGGGCGGCTCTTGGCAGCAGCCATGCCAACTGGAGGATGGCATGCAAGATCAACAAATAGGGATGGCAGATTTGTGCCGTTCACAGCACCCAACTTCCAGAAACTGCTGTGCTTGCTGCTTCTGTCCTCTTCCTCGAGGTTGGCTAAGGAATCTTTTCTTTTCACCTTTTCAAATGCTCTCCTTGAATCTAGGGAGCAGGGGATAGGCCAAGATAGAAGCGGTTTCACGAAAGGCTGGCAGAGGTAGTGTTCCCTTGCTCCCATGCCAGGGCTTGCCTTGGCTAACCTGCAATCCTGAAAAAGCAGGCTGAGCAAGAGGCTCTGCACAGCCTGCACCTCACCACGAGTGAGCGGCCCCAGCTCCACTCCGGCACTCTAGAATAGTCTCTGCCCATGAACTGAGGTCTGCCCTGAGCAGTACTACGGAGAGATTATCTGTTGCTCAGCAGCCAACCCACCTCAAATCAACAAAGTATCACTTAATTCAATAGCCTGTAAAGATTTGTAGAAATTAAACCAAGACCCCAATCATTGATTTGTAATTCCTTTGTGGAAAACTATTTCATCAGTGTACGGTCTTCCATTCCTTTATTCTTACACAATATCTGAGAACCATCCATAAATCAACACTCCTCTTTTATTACATTTTTATTAAATTTAACACAAAGCTACATTTTCACACCACAGCTATGTGGTTTTGAAACAGCAGACTGAAGATGAATCAGAAGAGAGAATTTTTTTTCCTAAAGAAGGCAGTCTAGTATAACCAGTTCACATTGACTTTCTAATTTTGCTTAAAATGGAATCAGCCCAGCAACTGCTACAGCCAAGCAGAGCTTAGACACATGGGTCCACCTACTGTAGGAGGCCTGGCCTCCACTGAGCATTCCAGTTATAGCCCAGGATCTTTCCCTAGTTCAGCTTATGTTGTGCCCTAATGAGCAAGCATGTTACTTGGACTGAATGGGCCCCCTAGGCCTGTAGATAAAATTACTTTAACTGGAACAAAATAAGGAGTAGAACTGTGCTGAACAAAATGGCCTATGTTCAGTTCCAATGACAGCCCTTTGTTTTATTTCATTTTATTTTGTTTTGAGACAGGTTTTCACTAAGTTGCTGAGGCTGGCCTTGAACTTTCTATCCTCCTGCCTTAGCCTCCCCATAGCTGGGTTACAGGCATCAACAACTGTGCCTGTCCTACACACCACTTCTTGAAGTAAAACTATTACATCATCCCCCTGCTCAGAAACCTCCATGACCTATTAAATCAATGTCAAAGCCAGCATCTAATGCTCCATCTGGCCCTATGAGACCACTTTTGCATTACCTCACTTGCTCCCCACCCACAGCCAGTCAAAGTGAACACAGTCCTTCCCAACTCCCGCACCCTTCCTCCAGTACCTTAAAATAGCTGATGTGCATAATGTCAGCCATGGGGAAGGACCAACATCAAGCTGTCACAGAAAGGATAAACTATGTTCAGCAGATTCCACTTATTTAGGCAAGAACTATTTCTACTAAGCAAATAGATTTTCAAGAATAGGTTGAAATTGAAGGGAGTGCAAATGGCCTTAAAATTTGAATCCTCTCTTAACCAGAAAATTAAATTACTTAAAATGCCCTGTTTAAACTCTGGTTGGAAACATCTTGCACCTGAGGGTTGAATCAAGATTTGCAATTTGCATCATTTAATCCAACTTCCCCACCCTTAAACAAATGATACTTGAGCTTATAGGTGGCTTGAAGAACAGAAAAATGTTACCAAATTGTAAGACAGATTGTGCACTGCTATAAAAAATGCTAATTAATCCCAGGACACAGAAGACAGGTCAACAGTTTGCCTGAGTGTTTAACTATATAAAATGGAGGAGGGCTGGGGTTGTGGCTCAGCGGCAGAGCGCTCGCCTCGCATGTGCGCAGCCTGGGTTCGATCCTCAGCACCACATAAACATAAATGCATTGTATTGTGTACAACTAAAGTAAATAAATAAATATTTTTTAAAAATGGAGGAATCTGAGATGTTGGAGGCTCAAACCCCACAATCTTAGTAGAAAGTCATTTAAAACAAGAGATAATACTGGATTTCTCCATCCATCTACCCATTCCATCAATAATCATTTATTGAACACCCACTACATGTCTCTAAATGTGGCTATCACTCAAAAGTATCAGGGCAATGCTAGAATTTCACTGTGTTCGGTTCTTTTTTAAGCCAGCAGACATAAATCAGGCATTTGGGTTCCGTGCTGAGCGGGGGAAGAGCCAGTTCCACAGGGGCAAAGCAGCAGGAGCTGGAAAAAATGAACAAGCTCAGGGGTTATTGTGCCGCCTGCCCGGTCAGGGGTGCAGACCAAGGCCAAGGCTGAAAAAAGGAGCAGCTCAGCCAAGTGCTCTGGGCACCCACTGGGAATGTGCCTGCAGAGGGGCTGGGAAGACAGCCACAGGGCACCTCCTGCCAGGGAGGAGGCAGAGGGCCTGTGGAGCCAAGTTGCCATACAAAGGCGCCAGGGGAAGGGGTGGAGGCGCCTTTCTAACCAATCCTCTGCGGGCCCCAAAGAGAATGGAGGCGAAAGAGAGGTCACTGGTTATCTCTGGACTGCCGATGGGACAGGATTGCGTTAAAAATAAGGAGCTAGAAAAGTGGGGGAGGTTTTGCTTTCAGCCAGCGCTGTCCAGACATCTCAGGTCTCATGTCCTACACCACAATGCCTAAACATTGCAAATCAGTGTCCACTGCACACGCGCGGCTGGAAACAACCACTTACCCTAAAAGAAGTCTAAATGCAATGACAGGCATGACTTTAAAGGCAGCACAAGCAAGGACAAGCCTGGCGACTCCCAGACAGTGTTTGCAAAGGCTCTGACAATGACAGCCCCGCATCTAGAAGTTCTGTTTTTTAAAAACCAAGGAACTCATCCTATCTACAAGTGCAGAGTGTTAAATGGACCGTGGATTGATAGATACAAGTAATGAGAATGTAGACAAAGGTTGTTCTCTTTGGACAGTGGGTGACCTTTGCAAAATATTGCATCTTGCGTACGTCTTATTTGAGGCATTTTACCAGATCTCTTGCCCCGTAGATATTTACAGAAGAAATGGGGAAAATCCCTTCATGTTCTTCCAAAAAACAAACCCACATTTATTTTGCTGAGCTGCTAAATGTAGCAACACTGACGTCAGAGGCACCTCCTAAGGCAGGCTCTGCTTCACAAAGCTGAGAACAGCCCTGCTTCTTCCTTCGTTATTAAGCCCATCTGTTTGCACATTTGGTTTGTACCAAATGTAGTTTACACCATGAAGCAGACAATATGTGCATATTTCTTAAACGAGATTTGTCATTTAATTGAATTTTGGTCAGCATTTTTACCTAACTCTAAAGTTTAGCTTTCAAACTGCATCAAGCTGACTAAAATGCTGTTTTTGTGTCTATGGGGACTGGAGTAATTAGTTGGGTCATGGATCTTGGACAAATTAACTGCACAGATATGAGCCAACGAAGTTTCCCTTGTTCTCCCTGCGGAAGTCTGTCATGAGAGCTGGGAGGAGTGGATTCCTTTTCATTGAGACAGTTGAAACAAAACTCCCTGGCTATGAAACACACCATCTCCTGCAGACTGAGGCCCACTTCACGGAGGGCTATTATGGTGGTAAAATCTGGACTAATGGACCAATCACTCTCAAATGTATCTGTTACAGACTTAACAAAGTTTAGATATGGGTATATACAGAACTCTCAAAACAGGACATCTGCAGGAACATTTGGTGATTGTTTTAATAAGAAAACTTGGTGGTTTTTCCACAAAACAAATGAACCAACAACTCTAGCTTATCTAGCTAACTGCAGTCTACATGCTATCTCTTGGGCAGGCAGTTCTGAGGGTCCTGAGGGTGCTGTTCTCATCCCTCCTGAATGGTCTACTTTGATCCTGTGCCTGAGGCTTTATCAACACAATGGCTGCCTTGTCAAACTAGCTTTGGTCCCGGGACAACTTGTTTCAACACAAGTCTGGCAGGGCACTTGGGAAGAGTCTTATGTACCATCCTGTTTTCTCTAGCTAAGAAACTGTCCCTCAGCTGCTGCTGTAAGAGGCAAAAGGCAAACGGGTGTTACCACTTCCAGGGGACGCTTACTTACATCAATGCTTGGTGGCTCTTGCCAATTTGGTTTCTACTGTCAGGAAGATCTGCTGACAGCCAAGCGCCAGTAGAGAAAGGCTGACCCTTTGTGGCTGATTTGATTAATCACTTTAAAATCTCTTGCATTTTGGGGGACAACTCACTGCTGTCAATATTGAAGAACAGCATTTTAAGCAACCACCTTAAAAATTTATAGGTTCCCAAACCTGCTGCTCATCCTAATCCCTTGCTGGAGTCTCTTAAAATTAGGTTCTTGGGTCCCACCCCAGGCCTGAATCAGACTCTCCCAGGGTGTGGCCTGAGAACCTGTATTTTTAAAGCTCCTCTGGTGATTCTGATGATAAGGAAAGTTCGGGAGCCACTGATTAAGTTTGGGAGCCCTGATTTAAGACAGGAAAGAACTCACTGCAGTCTGTTTTTATAAAACTGCTTTTTAAAAAGTAATAAATCTGTTTCTAGTAAATAATTTTCACAATACAGATGTGTAGAAAACAAAATTGAAACCTTCCTACCCCCTTATTATCGATGGACTTGATAATAGACAGATGAAGTATAGTCATGAAGACTTGGTCTTAAATGCAGAAATCAGACTTGACCTTGACAAGAGATAAAGACTAGTGGGAAATTAAAAATTACTTTTGATATTGGTTTCTCACATAATTTCTATCCTCCTCCCTTAAAATAGAAAACAACAAAAGATGGGGAGGAAGTATTTTACTTGTCCCAACAGCAGTTGGCCCTGGTACTACCTGGTTCCAAGCAGGATTTCCCCTGGATAGGCTGTGGAAGCCCTAGTCACAGTTTCCTGTTGAGCGCCACCAGCCTGATGAGATCACGTTCAGAGGTGAGTGACATTTATGACACTTATCAATATATAGGTCTTTCTTCCTCCCTCGCTTCCTTCCTTCCTTCTTTTTCTTTCTTCCTATTTCTGTTTCTATGTTCTTTAAAAACACAGCCATTAAAAGTGATGTATTTTGAAATGAGTCTTAGTGACAAGCAGGGCTCTGTGAGGAAGAGCCAGGTTCTGTTTGACAGCAGGTGTATGAAATAAGCATGAGGACTAACCATGGATACCCAGAAGGACCGTCACTCCTAAAACAGTAGCCAACGATATCTATCTGTGGAGAGTTAACACAGAAAATGAAATAAAATCCAGAGAACCAGTCAGACACAGAGAATGCAGATACAGAACAATGTACAAGAAATGGCATAAAGGATTGGTGATTTTTCATGTTTCATGAAACATGGGAATTCGGAGAATGTCTTCATTTGTACTTGAAGTTGCCCTGTTAATGTTTCTTATTGCTGTATGGCTTTTGATTTAGCATACTTATTTTAGGATTACAATTGTATAGATGATTTCATTTTCACAACCATATTACATTTAATAATACTTTGTATAAAGAAATTCCCTTGTTCAACTACATGACTTTCAATTTAATTTTATTGTATATGTAAAGTAACATAACGAAGTTTCAAACTGCCCCTCTAAACCACTTTAATTCAGAATCATCTGGGTCCTTGTTAATGATGCAGGTTTCTAGAGCACTCTGGAAGTTGATTAAATAAGTTCCTTAGAAACCATACACACAGAAGTAAAAATAAAGGTCTTAGAAACATGAAACCTATGCTGATTCTAAATATTGGGCTTTTAAAACAGAGGAGCGCCTAACCTTTCAGTACAAAGGTAAAGTGTGCCGACTCTTACTGATTGTTTAGGTACTCAGTGATAGCTGTGTACAAATCTCTGTACAAGCTACTAATCTGCCAAAGTATATTTCTGCAAGTTTCTCTTGCAGAAACATTTCCTAGGGTTGAAACAAAAATAATTATAGGAAGTAGTAATTCTATTTAAGTTGCTGGAGGGCTAAAGTACTTTTCAAAGATCAGTTGTAAACCTCACATTCCAGCGAATCTCAGGTGTAGCAAAGTTTTTAACCACTACAAATCAATACACTTCACATCAGAACATGGTATGGGGTTTCTGGAAATTGTTTTTGTTTCTAGGAAAAGAGTGAAAACAAATCATATTCAACTGGCCACCTGAGCCAAGAGGAACATGAACCTACGTTGCTTTGCTGGTTTGAAGTAATTTAAAATTCATCATTTCTATTTCGCTCTTGTTTATGGAAGGCCACCAATGGGAAAAGTATAGGAAAAAAAATTCTTAGTATTTCCTCCTCCAAACTAGGAAGAAGAAAGTAAATATTTAAGGAAGAAGTAATTAAGTGTTAGAAAAAAAAATTTATAGCACTTTACAGATTCCAAAATGTTTTACATACTCAAAATTCATTCTTTCAGCACTTAACCATGAGCCTACTCTACCAGCGACATTCCAGGTTTATCAAGAGAAATCTGCTTCTCTTAGAAACTCAGCAGTGGGTGAGGCAGCTACATTAATGAAAACCATTTGAAGAGAAATATTTTTACAAAGACTTATGGGAGCTTTCAGTTAATAATTTTTGAAAGTAGTTGGGACACATAATTACTTCCTTATAACCTGACCTCTTTCCCTGTGCTTCCAAAATATTTTGGTTTTGAGGAAAATATAAATTAGGTATTTCTAGATATTTGTCTTACTAGACAAAAATCAAAACCATGACTAAAAACTGTAACACTTCCATCTTTAAGTAAAGGGAAATAGAGACATTAAGAATATGACTCAGCTGGGCCTACAACTAAAAAAAAAAAAAAAAACATGTTTTTTAAAAAAGAATAAAGATAAAATCAAAACATTAAAATATTTGTCTCCTACAGGAGAGAACCCATATAATGACAAAGTGATCTCAAGAACAATTAAAGAATGGGAGTTTACAAACATTTAAAGGAATATTAAAATAAGGGCTGGGGATGTCACACAGTGGCATAGCACTTGCCTAATATGTGCAAGGCTCTGAGTTTTTTTAATTGCCAGCACAGCAATTAAAAAAAAAAAAAATAAAAAGGAATATTAGAATAAGATTTCTAGCTTGGAAGGAGGGAAGAACAGAAGTACATTTGATTAGACAAAGGGGAATGAAGGAAGGGAGGAGAGATGGGAATGGGAAAGACAGTAGAATGAATCAGACATAACTTTCCTATGTTCATATACGAATACAAGACCAGTGTAACTCCACATGATGTACAACCACAGGAATGGGATCTTAATTAAAATAAGTTATACTCCATGTGATATAATATGCTAAAATACATTCTACTGTCATATACATCTAAAAAGAACAACAACAAAAAAAGATTTCTAGCTTAGCTATACACCTAGCTAATAGCCTACAAGGCTTTTGTGGTGATCCTGTCTGCCAGACAGAAATCTATAAATTAATGTGTAACTTCATACTATCTGGATTCTAATCACACAGTAGATAGCCAATTCAAACACCTATAGGTTCCCCTCAAGACTTAAATCCTGGGCGGGCCACTGAACAAAGCCCCAGCATGACCTTGTCAGGACGTGCCTTCTCCCCCAGGATGCCTTATTTCTAAGTTTTTGATTTTCTTTTTTTCTTTCTTCCTTTTGTTTTTGCTTTAAATCACAGTGGCATGGCTATGACTCTTAGACATACTGGTTGGGTTCCTGATTCTGGGTCTTGGAACTGGGTGTACTAGCTACACTGAAGTCTTTAAAATGATGTACTGATGAGGGAGGAATGGAGTGATCTTGGGAGGCTTCATGAAAGAAGACACAGACACTTAAAGAAACTCATCAGTAGACTTGGGCTCCCAGTGGGGGACTAAGAGCCTCTAAAGTAATAACTGAACCTTAGAATAATGACTTTTGTCATCAAGAAGAGGTTGAATTATCTATCATTATTATTATTTTGAGGTACTGGGGATTGAACCCAGGAGTGTTTTACCACTGAGCTACATCCCCAGACCTTTTTATTTTTTATTTTGAGACAGAGTGAGGCTAGCCTCGAACTTGAGATCCTTCTGCCTCAGCCTCTGGAGTTGCTCGGATTACAGGTGTGCACCACCATATCCAGCTGATGTTAAATTATTTTTAATATATTCTAAGATCGGAAGGAAATGTGTAACATATTTGAATGTGATTTTCGCCACAGTGATTAAATTAAGTTTGGTGAGTAAAAGAATAAATTATGCTTTTCTTTGATGGTTCTATTTGAAATATGCTCTTTATTCTTCCTTGGAAATTAATTTTAATAGGAAAACAAAATTACAATATAAACTAATAGAAGCCGGGCGCGGTGGCGCACGCCTGTAATTCCCAGCACTTTGGGAGGCTGAGGCAGGAGGATCGCGAGTTCAAAGCCAGCCTCAGCAATGGCGAGGCACTTAGCAACTCAGTGAGACCCTGTTTCTAAATAAAATACAAAAAAGGGCTGGGGATGTGACCCATTGGTCGAGTGCCCCTGAGTTCAATCCCCGGTACCACAAAAAAAAATAAATTAAAAAAAAAAAAAAAACTAATAGAGACATGTGACTTTTAAACTAAAGTGAAAAGCAGTTTAGTGAATAGTGTGGCAAAACTTTATGTCAATTGTTAGGCTACTTAGTCCCTCAAACCAGAAAAGCATACCCTGGAACCATACTGACATCTCCTGTCAGGTTGGCTAGATGCTAGGATTTTTGTCAGCTTGGTAATGATGACTATCATATAAGCTACAATCAGACAAAACAGTATCTACTAGCAATGCCACAAAACAACAGGGCTCTTTGCCTGTACTCAATGGGGTTTCTTCCTTTAAGAAATAAACTGTAAGTTATGACATAGCTTGAAATCAAACATTAAACAGAAATATTTTCTTTCACCCTCATTTGAAAATTGTGGTATAAGGCACTAAGTGGTCTCCTCTATTTAAAAGCAATCTAATTTACTCAAGACTAAAATACCAAAGTAGAAAGAACAAGGATGGTAAAGTAAAATTATCTCAAATCCATGAAATTATAGTATAAAATATATAAATAAATCTTTTTTAACACCTAAAAGATTTCTTTTCAGGCTATAATATATTTTTTGTCATTTAATTTTTTTCCCTTAAAAAAAAAAAAGATCAGGAATAACGGTACTTAAGCCTTTCATTGTGTTAATTTATTTGTCCAAAGATTACAATTCTAATGATATATTGTACCAAATATAAATTAAATGTTTAGTGGACATCTAAATGAATATGTCAAGATAGATTAATCAAATTTGTTCTTTACCTGACATGGTGAATGATTATACCTTCAAATCTTTCAAAGTATGTTATTTATAGAAAATACAAAATATATAGGTATAGGCATTTGTAAGACAAATATCCAGAATCCAAATTCAAGTGCATATTTGTAAATCAGTATTTTTTTAAAAAACTTACTAGCATTTTAACCAAGATTTTATCACCTTTATTTATTTATTTATTTATTTAATTTATTTATTGGCACTGGGGATTAAACATAGGGGTACTTGTGTTTAACCCCTGGGTTCAATCCCCAGTACTACAAAAAAAGTAAATAAATAATCCCAAACAAAAACAACACCCTAAATTATCCAATTTATATACTTTACCTAGAAATTCCATCTTCTAAATACAACACGATCAAAATATTAGAGAATTTAAGAACTATAAGAATCTTCAAGGAACAGCCAGTATAGAGGATCCCAGACTTCAATTTGCATCAGAAGTTGTCATGGTCTCTGTTAAAAAGCAGGTGGACAGGTCTAATTCCACTCCTCTGATGCCACAGGCCTGGGATGGAGCCTACTGAGTCTCCTACTGAAATAGCTAGTGCAGATGACTGTCCTGTCGGTCATCTATAGGTCACTGGGAGGACCAACACTCTTGTGGGCCACCCCACCTCCTCCATAACCAGAAGTCCTCCTGGAACTATATCCCATTGAAACGTTTTCTGCCTCAAATTATTCCTTCTTTAACTCCTGGAGGTAACTCACTGCCTCCTAGGGCAGCACATCATACATCTAATGGAAGCTTCTAATAGAAACCTGTGTATTCAGAATATAGTCATTCAACATGGGCTTACACAAATACAACAGTGCAAAACCACCAAAGACACTGAAGAATCAAATGCATGAAGAACTGACCTGCTTATTCTGGTATTTGTTTATCAGATTCAAAAATAAGGCATAACATCTGGAATAGTTGGCCAAGGCTGCACAGCCATCACGATAAGAAGTTAGTTTGCTGTAGAAATGCCAAATGGGAAAATAAAAATTAAATATATTTCTATAAAATTCAGGTATACGTAATATCACATTAACCTTAGCCCTTTAAAGTTGTCCAGTTCATTAAAAGGAGTCTACAGGTATTCCACGCACCAATCCAGAGAAGCTGCGAAGAAGCTTGATGTCTGCTCTAGATTCTGGGGGTATGAAGCAAGGAAATTAAAAATAAATAGATAAATAAAGAAACAAACAAACAAATAAAAAGGTCCTTTGAAAAACAGAAGACTGAAGACTGTAACACATCTACCTGAGCAATGTACAACTGCTTTAATATACCAGGCTGGTAGTGCTCTGCTATCAGGAAAAGTAGACCTGAAGTCAAAAAGTCTTTAAAATGGCTTTAAAATTTCTACAGCAAGCAAGTGAGCAAACAAAATCCACAAGGCAATATCAATAAATCCACATCAAATTGGGAGATGTTCATAAATTTCTTACTAATTGATAGAACAATAGAATAATGTCAGTAATGCTTTCAAAATTTGACCGTGTAGCAGGCTATAAACAAATCTCAGTAAATTTTCAGAGAACTAGTATCTTAAAGACCATGTTCTCTGGTCAGAGTACACTTAAATTAGCAATTTTCAAAATATATTTTTAACATATTTTTAGAAACACATAACTAATGGGTCAAAGAAATAGGAATACCTAAAAATATATCTGAATAATAACAAAAATGTTACAAATCAAAATTTGTAGAATGCAGCTAAAGCAGTGTTCAAAAGATAATATGTAGTCTTAAGAAAACTAAAAAGAAAGATGAGTTTTTAATACAGAAGAAAAATATACCCATAGAAGTTAGAAGAAAGGGATTAATGAGGATAAGAGCTGAAGGAATAAGATAGAAAACAAATATACAATAAATGGATCAATTAAATCTACTGATTCTTTGTAAAAAACTAATAAAACTGGCAAACTCTTGGCAAGACTGATCAAGAAAAAAAGAAATATTAATCAAAATTAGGAATAAAATCAATACTAATAATGAAGAGGCAGTATAACACATTTGTTAAAAGAATTCTAGAGCCAGAATAACCTGTTTGATTTGTTGTTCTGCAACTCAGTGTGTGATTTTAGGAAAACTACTGATCTTTTCTGTGTCTCAGTTTCCTTATCTGTCAAATGAAGATGACAATATGGAATCTATCCACATCCCTCACCCCATCCGAGTCCTGGGATTGAACCAGGACCTCACAATGCTAGGCAAGTGCTCAGTTTGTTTTGAGACAGGGATTCACTAATTTGCATAGCCTGGCCTCAAACTTGAAATCCTCCTGCTGCAGTCTCCCCAACAGCCAGAATTACAGGCCTGCCCCAACACACCTACTTATAATGGTACCTATCTTAAAAAGTTGATATAAGGCCAGGTGCGGAGGCAGTGCCTGTAATTCCAGTGACTGAGGAGGCTGAGACAGAAGAATCATAGGTTAAAGGCTAGCCTTAGAAATTTAGCAAGACCCTTAGCAACTTAGGAAGACCCTATTTCAAGATTAAAAATATTAAAAAGACTGGGGATGTAGCTCAGTGGTAAAGTGATCCTCAGTTCAATCCCTGGTACCAAAAAAATAGAAAGAAAACCAACCAAACAAACAAACAAAAAACCAAGTTGATATAAGAATGAAATGAATTAGTATTTGGAAAGTTCTTTTTTTTTTCCCCCCTTTTATTTTTTATTTTAAGAACAGATCTTACTGAGTTGTGTAGGGCCTTACTAAGTTGCTGAGGCTAGTCCTTTTGTTAAAATTTTTATTTATAGTAGTATGTATTACAGTTCATACTATACATACAGAGCATCTTTTTACACAAAACAGTTTGTATACAAAGTATGGAAAGTTCTTTTAAAGTATTACCGATCATGTACTAAGTATCCAAGTATCAAATATGTTAAGTAAATGAAAGATGCAACAGATACTAAAATAAATATATTTCAAACTCTATATTGTTTGAAAACTTAGAAAATTGGACGAAGTCCTATAAAAACTTAACTATTTATTTATTTTGATACTAAGGATTGGACCCATGGGCACTCTGCCACTGAACTACATCCCCAGCCCTATTTATTTTGAAACAGAGTCTTGCTAAGTTGCCCAGGCAGTCCTTGAACTAGCAATCCTCCTGCCTCAGCCTCCTGAGTTGCTGGGATTACAGGCCTGTGCTACCATGCCATGATAAAAAATATGACTTTTTAAACTGAGCTAAGGAGAAATAAAAATGTCGCTAGATATACAGAAATTGAATCAGCAAGCTGTACTGGCACATGCCTCTAGTCTCTACATGCTTTAAAAAAAATAGATAAATTTAAAGGGGTATGGTGGTGCATGCCTATAATCCCAATGGCTTGGGAGGCTGGGGCAGGAGGATTGCAAGTTCAAAGCTAGCCTCACAATTTAGTGAGGGCTGGCTGGGGATATAGCTCAGTGGTTAAGCACCCCTCATTTCAATCCCTGGTACAAATAAATAAATAAGCTTAATTTTCACAAATTCTTCTAGAAAAGAGAAGTTGGAATACTCCCCACTCACTTTATGAGGCAGGTATAAACTTGACACTAAAACCAAACAACAATAATATGGAAAGGAAAAGAAAAGATCAACTTGACTCATGACCAGAGATGAAAAAAACATTAGTTAACCAGACCCATCAATGTGTAATGGCCCACTGATATGAGAAAATATTAATATAATTTACTAGATTAATAGATTGAAAAAAGTAAATCTATGTATTCAAAATAGTTTCAGACAAGCATTTGGAAAAAAACCTTGCTTAATGAAAAAGTATCTTTCCAGAACTTTCTAAAAAGTATCTACAAGAAACATTATTTTTCACTGGTGAGACCATAAAAATAATTCATTTAAAGTCCAGAAAAACCTGGTGTGGTGTCTTAGGCCTATTCTCCAGCTATTCAAGAGGCTGAGGCAGGAGGATTATAAGTTGCCCAGCCTCCACAACTTAGTGAGACCCTGTCTTAAAATAAAAATAATAAAAAGGGCTGGAGATATAGCTCAGTGGTAGAGCATCTCTGAGTTCAAATAAAAGAAAAATATCCTAAAGTTCTTATCATAGACTTACTAATTTCTCGATTCATAAGGAAGAAAAAAGAATAAGAGTCTGGATCTTAAAAGAAAAAAAGTGAGGGATTCATCTTTTAGCAACATTCAAATTAAATCTATAATAGTAAAAGCAATGTAGTACTGGTCTGAGGATGGAACAAATAGAATGCCCAGAAACAGACCTGCAGGCATTTGGAAACTTATACATGACTGAAAGTCTGTGAGAAAAGGACAGTGTATTCAAAAAGATGCTGGACAACTGACTATCCATCCACATGGAAAAAAATTAACTTGGACCCCCTATGCCACCACAGGCAAAAATAAATTCTTTGTGATTTTACAGTGCTTCAAAATGGGAGTAATTCAAAATCTGGAACAAAGTTCAGGAAAGAGATCAAATCTGGATTCAACAGCTTCATACTGGGGTCAATTACCAATTTGATCATTAGGAAATATTATAGTTCAAGAAAGGACCAGGTTTCTTGAGAAGGATCATTATATAAAAGTGCTGGCAAAGAAAAGTGAGGGAAGACAATGCAAATATGTAATTTAAAGACAGCTCTGAAATTTGACAACATCTTGTTTTGAGACAACCTGTATATAAATGACCATCACCTCTGGAGTAAAGTACAGACATGATTAGTGAAGGTGTGAGCCAAAGTTCAAACAGTTGAAGTAAAACACAAAGTCAGATCGTACTTGTAACAGAAGGCCCCATTTTTGAGTTACAACTGTGCAGTATTATTTCCAGGTATACTAGAAAGTCTGCCATCTATCGTGGTACATAGAAACAAACAAGAACTAGAGGATAGCTCACAATTCACCAAAGAACTAAAATGACCTACATTTAGTGAGTACAGAGTTGCACGACAATCACACAGGAAATGGAATCAATAAATCATGTACTCTAAATTTGAGCCCACCAGATTTCCCATTAATAATATAACATTAATAATAAACTGTTCTAGGAATTCCAGGCCATCCCTGCCATAAAACGGAAAAATTCCCATCATCTGGGAATTTCTGCTAGGGGAAGTAGAAAGCAAAAAAAGACAAAAAAGAATCCCTTGACAGTCATACACACAAACATTGCAGATAATCTGAAACCCAAGCATTAGCATTTTTGTAAGGTTACTTCACTCTCTTAGTCTACCTACCTGAATATTCTGGCAATATTGGTACAGATGTCCTTGTCATCCATGTACTGTTCCATCACTGTGCAGAGCTGGGGAAGGGTGCTGATGCTCAAGAACTTATTTCTTGCTAGTGGTGAATCAACCAAGTTTCTCAATGTAGCGGTTGCCTAGGATAAAAGCACACTTGCACTATTTTTTTTTTTTTTTTTTTTTTTTGGTACCGGGGATTGAACTCAGGGGCACTCGACCACTGGTCCACATCCCCAGCCCTTTTTTGTATTTTATTAGAGACAGGGTCTCACTGAGTTGCTAAGTGCCTCGCCATGGCTGAGGCTGGCTTTAAACTCGCGATCCTCCTGCCTCAGCCTCCCAAAGTGCTGGGATTACAGGCGTGCGCCACCGCGCCCGGCGCACTATTTTTTATTTTACTTTTTGCTCTGGGAATTGAACCCAGGGACACTTAGCACTGAGCCACGTCCCCAGTCCTTTTTTTATTTTTTTATTTTATTTTGAAACAGGATCTCTCTAAGTTGTTTAGGGCCTCTTAAAAGTTTCTGAGGCTGGCCTCGAACTTGAGATCCTCCTGCCTCAACCTTCTGAGTTACTGGGATTACATATGTGTGCTAGGTGGCTGTGCCATTTTTTAAAACTGGAAAATGTAGCCGTGCTAATTATGTAACAAGGCACAAGCCACCCCATAAGTTTCATTATATCAATCAGTAAGTAAACCAAGTCCCTGTTATGATTCTCCCATTAGAGAATATGGGTCTAGGCCCAATAGCATGAAATGAAAACAAAGCAAGCCTAATTGGGTTCAAAAGTAAAGAATGGAATATTAATTGGGATTTAGCATACAAAAAATAAGGGTGAAGCAAATTTTTATTTGTGTTAACAGTCACACGATCTTCAATTGACCCTGTGACAGCCATATCAATTCCACAGATTAAAAAATTCTTGCTCTACTGTTCTTATAAATACTATCAAAGATGATGTGGCCAAAGAATATTTAGACTATTAGATTTATTCTCTTCCAAGTATTGAGATTTTTGCAAATGTGTCTTTTTGTAAAACAATTTCAGAAAAACTGTGTTTGCTTTTGTCTAAGAGTAGAGAACAATTTAGTAAATCTGGAAATTGATGTTGCTGTTATCTAATAATTTTAATACGTGGTGTGACCTTTCCTTGTGGGATGGTACAGGCAAGCTATTAGTGAAGAAAGTCAGCTCAGTGCCACCATTTTCAAGCCTGGGTTAGTTATTTAACCCCCCAGAGCATATTTTTCTCATCAGTAAAGTGGAGGTGGTGATAACTGCCCTGTAGTTGTGAGGATTCAGTGAGACAGGATGTGGAATGGCACTGCTAGTGGTGTTCAGATATCAGGGGCTCATCCCCACCTTAATTGAGGGACTTCTCATTCAGGATGCAGAAGAGAGAACACTGGCCTTAGAGTCAACTAACAGGATTCGGTTCCAAATTTCCTTCAAGTTATGTGGGGCAGCCACTCATTTGTCCACTTCCCCATTTCCTTATCTGTAAAAGCAGGGTTACTATTCTGCTCACTTTCAGAGTGGTTGTATGTATCATATAGAAAAGATGTAACAATGTATTTGTACACTAGAAAGCATTAGGTAAATGTACATTAGGTAAATATAAAGCATCATTATAGCCATAACAAAAAGGTTTTGTAAGTTAAAATATAACTACCTTGAAAACTATTTAAAAATATATTGAATATGTACAAGTCATTTGTAGTGATTCAGTTACAGATGACTTAGTAAATTCTTCCTTGAAAGGTTCAGGATCACAAACTCAAGCATTTGACCTGACCATGAATCTGCGATACAGTCTTCTAAGTTAAGGATCATGTCTTTTGTGAAGACTAATAAACTGTTCTAGGAATCCCAAGCCATTGCTGCCATAAAATGGAAAATTCCCATCATCTGACCAGGCTCTACCTGTTCTGAGACAGCCCAGACCCTTGGGCACTACTGGTTTATCTCAATCCAAAGGATGACTCACACTTTCCTCAACAGAGACCAAAGAACACAGATGCCCGAGTGAATCCTGATCCGAACTAGAACACGCAGAGACCATGGGGAACCCGTTCCAGTCATGGGCACATGGAGTTTCTTTTCCCTGGTTCCCAGGGCTTAGAAGATTGGGCACTCAGATCCACAGTCATCTTCTTGCTCCCCTCATCTAACCTCTGGCAAGGGATGGTGTTAGCAGAAGGAATCATAGTTTTCCTAGGAACTTTTATTTTCTTGTTTCAACCTAAATTTTTTTCCCCTTTCAATCCTTCTCACCTCATTAGAAAAAGTTAAGACAGCTCAAAGTTCTTGGGCCCCAATGTACTACCTTTTATAAATGGCCCAGATCGATATGTCACATATCATTTGATTTAAATCCCTACCTATTTGCTATACATATCAATGTTACGTGGGACACATGTAATTAAGATATGCTACACTGAATATTTCCAAATTTGTCCTTGTGGTACTAGTAGAAAATACATGCATGAAACTTGTACCACACACCACCTTGTAATACCTCAATCTACAATACCACCATCAATTTAGCTGCTAAAGTCTCCAAAGTCCCATAATCCTTTATTGCTGCTTTAGTCACCATAGGCCCTGCTGGCTTTTTGCCATTGCTCCTAGGATAAAATTCAGTGCCCTGCCCATGGTCTCATGATCTGGTTCTTACCAACCCCTCAAACTTTATCTCATACCATAAACTCCGACACACTCTATTTAATGTTATGTCTTCCTGTCTGTCTACTCCTGTGGATTATAGGCTTTCATGGGGGCAGATGCCTTGTTTCTCTTCCCACCACCGTGCCCGCAGGTCCAAGACTAGTGCCTGGCATGAACATCTATCTACAAAGGAAAGACTGGGTACAAATAGCAAGGTTAGGATACCAGGAAACCATGAATTAAGCAGACAGTATCTCTGAGGCAGACAGATTGTAAGATGATTTTAAAGGAGCAGAGTAATTAAAAATATTGGATGAAAGAAAATGGACTTTGCCTCTTCATCTCATTCAAATAGGCTCTGAAACTCCCCCACTCCTTTCCCTTTCCACACTGGTCACCCATTCTACCTCTTCTCCCCCTCACCAGGTCACCATAGCTTCATCTCTTACCCACACTCCATAGTCCCCTGAACCAGGTCCTTCCACAATCTCTCCCCATCTGGCTCATCTTCCCAGAACGGTCACTGCTGCCTGAGGGGACTTCTCAAGACCCAACCTTCCCCGCTGGGAGGACTTCCCGGGTCCAGTGGGCAACATCCATATCCACTTTCTAAAGCACAGTCCACTCCTCTGAGATGTTCTTGGAGCTCACTTCCTACACCTCCTTCCTCATTATGCCGCCATTTTTCAGACTCTGCACCGTAAAACATGACAATTGCACACCTTTGAATAGACCCCTTCTTCCACTTGGAATGCCCTCCCACTGGAAATCTCCTGCTCATTTTCCAGGACCCAGCTCAGGCTCGCTTTTCCTCCATGAAGACTGTTCAGTGGTTCTGCCTTTTCATGCCTCTAGAACCCCATCACAGAGTCATAATCCCTGGCTCCTGCACCTCTCTCCCATGTTGAACTCCTCTAGTGTACAAACCATCTCCTATTCCTCTTTCTACTCAAGACAATAAAATGTGCCCATGAAAAGCTCTTTCTGTTCAGGTGCTGCCTGGCTAGATGAAACATAGAAGGAGAAGAGGAAGGAGGAGGGGAACAGAGGGGGAAGCAGGAGAGGAGAGGGGTCAAGGGAGGTTTTTCCCTTTAAGAAGCCTCTGGCAAGAAAGTGCAGGGGATCATCGGAGGCCTGGGTGAAACAGAGCTTGAATCCCTGAGGGAGAAGGTCCTGGAAGAGGCCACCAGGCAGAGATGCAGCTATGCAGGCCCCCACTTTGAGAACCTCCCCAATCTCTGTGAGCCACTACTCTCAGTACCAGGTGGGGATGGGCTGCTGATTGTTCAGACCCAGAGGCTTTTTTTCTGGGGGAAACAGAGAAGGGTGGGTGGGAGGAGAGTCTAGCTAAATAGCATGGGAGTGAAGGGAGTTTCTATTCTAATTTATATTGCTTCAAATTGTACTTTGATATATATTTATCTTTTTATTGTACATAATCTGTTTTTAAATTAGAGCTTTATAGTTATACATAGTGGTTGGGTTCATCCCCATAAACTCATACCTGCATGGAAATCGATTTCAGTTCATGATCCCCCCTTTCCCATCCCCTCTTCCCTCCCATCCTCCTCTCCTCTCCCATTCTTCTTCCACTATTAAAACTTCCTTTCACTTTGTATTTTTTTAAAAAAAATATTTTTCAGTTGTAGTTGGATACAATACGTTTATTTAATTTATTTATTCATTTTATGTGGTGCTGAGGATCAAACCCAGCACCTCGCATGTGCTAGGCGAACGCTCTACTGCTGAGCCACAACCCCAGACCCTCGCTTTATATTTGGTTCTTTCTACCTATGCATAAAGGTGAAGTTCCCTATTGTATATTTATATATGCACATAAAATGATTTTTTAAAGAATTCTTTCTTACCTGTCTTTCCACTCTGCTTCTTGATCCTCTTTTCTACATTACTGATCTTCCCTTTATGTTACCCTATCCTTCCCTCTCCTTTATTTCACTCTAGCTTCTGCATATGAGAGGAAATGTTCAACCTTTGAGTTTCTGAGTCTAGCTGATTGCACTTAGCATGATAGTCTCCATTTCCAACCACTTACTGGCAAATGCCATAATTTCATGTTTTTTAACAGATGAGTAGATCTCTCTCTCTCTCCATATATATATACACACACAGATATATATGTAGAATATGTAATGCATATGTATGCACATACGTAATATATATGTGTACATCTATATTATATACATATATAATATATACATCATATATCATATATATGGATATCTACTGAGCTCTAAAAAATAAAATTATGGCATATATATATACATTATGTATATATACATATGTATTGAAATTGTGATATATATGTATATATAAGATGTGATAAGAAATATCACACTTTCTTAATCCATTCATCTATTGACAGGCACCTGGGTTGATTCTATAATCTAGCTATTGTGAATTGTGCTTCTATAAACATTGAGGTGGCTGTATTGTTACAATATTCTGATTTTTGATCTTTTGGGAAATACCAAGGAATGGGATATCTGGGCCATGTGGTGGTTTCATTCCTATTTTTTTGAGAACTCTCCCTATTGCTCTCCAGAGTGCTATGTTAGTTTGCAGTCCCACCAACTATTGTACATATTTTTAAAAAATTATCTCAAAATCTTTTCCTTAAAAAAAAAAAACAAAGCACATGTTACATGTATACATAGATGCTTGTTTAACTTTTTAAGGACTTACTGGAGCAACTTAACAGTGTCATTTCACTAAGAAAATATGTCAACCTTAACAGTGTCATTTCACTAAGAAAATATTAAAATAGCAAATTACAAAATACAAACTTTCATTCTTATTTTTCTCATCTTGTAATCTGCAACTGTGTGGGACAGACATATGGAGTTGGAAGGCAACCAGTGGGAAGAAGGAAAAAGAGAAGACTGGACCTAATGGTGCATGTCTGTAATCTCAGCTACTTGGGAGGCTGAAGCAGGAGGATCACAAGTTCAAGGCCAGCTTTAACAATTTAGTGAGGCCCTAAGCAACTTAGTGAGACCTTGTCTCAAAATTAAAAAATAAAAAGGGCTGAGGACTTAGCTCAGTTGTTAAGCACCCCTAGATTCAATATCTGGTAACAAACAAACAAACAAACAAACAAACAAAAAACCCCAGCATTTCAATACAGTAAAATTAGAACCCAAAAGATTTAGCTTCTATTTTTCCAAGTTGACTATCAGTACTTATAAATTTCAAAATATGTTTCCTACTATTAGCTGGGGATTTAACCCAAGGCCTTGAAAACCCTTAGCAAATACCAGTAAACTTTGTCTTAAACTATGGGGACCCTGACTAGGTCACGACACAGGCCCAGCCTGTGGCCCCACTCCTGTATTCCCTGCTGCAGTGGGGGAAGGTGTAAGGTGGAGAAGGCTGCTTGGAGACGTGAGTTTCCACAGACTGCCCATTCCAGAGTGGATGACCTCTCTCTTCCTTTTGCTTTCATCCTCCGTCAGAGTCCTCATTCCCCTAGGAACTCACTGGATTCCACCCTAGAAGGTGACCAGTTCCTCCTCCCAAATCAGAGGAGCCTGTGGTTCAGAACCCACCATGGAGCTCTCATTTTAGATGCATCAGAAGTTTTCCCAATTAAAAAAAAAAAGTTTTCAAAGAAACCGTTTGCACATAATACACTTGGAATTTGTGACATTCATTGTCTGGAAGTTACCATGCTTCCTCAACTAATTCAGCATCAAGATTCATTTTATTTAGTTTTATATATCAAATGATGTTTATACAAAGGATCTAAGCAGCTACTTCCTGGCCCATCTCATGAGCTTTACTTCATTTGCTCCTTAAAATAATCCCCTGAGGTGTTACGTGCCCTGCTTTCGAGATGAGGAAACTGGGGCTCAGAAACTCTACCAGTTTCCAGGTAGGCTGATGGCCCGGGCTTCTCCCTGTCCATTGCCTCCCCTGCTCTATCTGGCATTTGTCTCTAGACACATTTATTTTATTTCTCAATGATCTGGAATATCCATAACCCAAATCCCTGGAGCTTTATTTCAACTGCCAACTGCAAAATGGTTCACTTCCCACTGATGATGTGAAAGAATAAATACAGCCACCAGAGACCACAAACAGTGTCAAATGATTTAAAACCAAAGCCACACCATTTTCCAACCTCAGCTAAACCATCTCCCTCTGTTAATAAAAGCACATTCATTTTTTGGATTTGTGCCCAACTGAGACCACATATATGCCCAAATGAGAACCTATGTGGTAACCCAAGAAGTTTCATATTGTCTCACATATGATTAGTACAGTCTGGCTGAGATAAAAGAAAGCAGTGATGAGATGCTGCTCTACACGTGAAACCATGGGTGCCAACAGTTTCTAAGGGTTTATTGGAGCTTGTTAAGATATATGCATATGAAAGTATTATTAGCTTATGATCCTTGATAACACTTGCCGTCTGGCTCTCTATGGAAGCCAACTTGGCATATTCCTGGCGTGGGTGTCCTGCTTCAGTAGGAAATGATTTGGTCTGCCTCTAGCCCCCAAGGTCCTACACTTTGAGTCTTTGGTGTTTGCTTATGTTCATTGTTTCTCCACTTATTGACTCGATGCCAGTTACCATGGTAAAATGAGTAGGTAGCTGATTCTTCTCATTGTGGCTATTATACATATCAATATAGAAGAAATTTTGAATGTCATAAAAATCTTGTAGAGGGCTGGGGTTGTGGCTCAGTGGTAGAGCACTTGCCTAGCATGTGCAAAGCCCTGGGTTAGATCCCCAGCACAAAAAAAGAAAAAAGAAAAGAAAAAGGTCAAGAAATGATACAATTTTCACAATTACACATTAAATTTCCTGACAGTTCTTCATTGCCACAACAAATATATCTACAGTACAGTGAAGAAATGAGGCTGAACAAGCACAACACTAGGACTGTAGTAAAAAGCAAATGGCTATCTGTGGGACCAGGAGGTAGGGATACTTATTTCCACCTTTGGTCTTCCTTGCTGCTGAGGTGAGAGACATCATCAGCACAAAGTTCCCGGCCTTGTTCCACACCTCAGCTCCTGATAGGTGAACTTGGGACAGGAACTAAGCAATACAGCCCAGCCCCTTCCTGCTCAGTCCGCTCCCTTCCTGGTGTAGTAGTAAGCTGCCATCAGGACACAGAGTGTGCTCCTCTGCCCCTTTAGACTTGTGACTAGCAGGGGAATGTGATTTGAGAGTTCAGGATTAGAAAGCAGGCCTGCCTCAGCTATAAGCTACATCTTTCAACCGTGGTGGTAATCTCCTCTCCACCCCATCCTCCTAAGTCTCTTGTTTCCAAGTGTAGAACCCAAGGTGATACAAGTTTTGGGTCTCTAACTCTCCCTTCGTTTTCATATTTGCTGTCCCTGGAGAACAGTGAGTTCCATAAGTTCCATAAGTAGAAAAAGCTGTTCCTTCCCATTAACAAATACATCATTAAACATTTTACATTAATAGCTGCATGTGGAGGCACATGTCTGTGATCCCAGCGACTAGGGAGGCTCATACGTTTGAGGCCAACCTCAGCAACACAGTGAAAATCTAAGCAACTTAGCAAGAACCTGTCTCAAAATCAGAAATAAAAAGGGTGGCAGATGTAGCTCAGTGTAGAGAGCCCCTGGGCTCAATCCCCAGTACCAAAAAAAAAAAAAAAGAAAGAAAGAAAGAAGAGGGAGAGAGAGAATATCACATCATTAAAAAATTAATAAGCTTTACAGTAATTATCATAGGCTATGGCCAAAAGAAAAATTTCACCTAATTTCAGCAACAATATGCTAAGCAAAATAAGCTAGAGACAGTACTTTTGTTAACTGTATTATATTCATACCAATTTCCTGATTTCAACAACATTCAGTAGGGAACGGCAGAGATGTTGTTGCCTTTGGGAGAAGTTGGGTGATGGGTACATAGGACCTCACTGTGCTATTTGAGTAACAACTTGTGAATTTATACTTAGTTCAAAGTAAAAGTTAAAAAGGGGTCCAGACACACATAAAAATACATATAGTATATTCCATTTATGTTAAATTTTAGAACAGATAGGTGTCTATAGCGAAAGAGATCAGAAAAATTGTTCCCTGGAGAGGTGGGCAGGACAGCAGTAATTATGGGAAGGGTGGTATGACATTTTGAGGTGAACTCCCCTGTAATTCCACCTAATTAGGAGGCTGAAACAGGAGGATGGCAAGTTCAAGACCATCCTCAGCAATAAAGTGCCCTTGGGTTTAATCCCCAATTCTGAAAAAAAAAGAAAGAAGAAAAGAAGAGAAAGAGAGGGAGGATGAGAGAGAAAGAGGAAGGGAGGGTAAGAGAGTAAGAGGAAGGGAGAGAGGAGGTAGGGAAGGAAAGAGAAATTTCTGAGGTGATAGAAATCTCCCATATTTTGATAAGGGCCAGAGTCACATGGCTGTCTTTTTTTAATCAAACATACAAGATCTGAACATTCACTATATGTCAATTGTACCTCAATCAAAACAATTTTTAAAATTCTGCTGTTTCCTATTCAAGCAAAACTTTCAAAAAGAAATGCTTTGAATTTTTTTTCTGTTTAATTATCAAATATCTAATAATCTTATTTCCCTCAAATTCTAACTACAAAGCGAAGGAGGCAGGAGGACCAACGTTTCTGGAGACTCCATTTAGAAAAAGGAAGGACATGATACCGCAGGGTAGCAGGTGAGGAAGGGAAAGAATCTAAATTGGGGGAGTCTTGGGAGGTGCCTGCAAGCTTACAGGCCAAAGACACAGAACGGGTGGGCAGAGGGAAGACAAAGCAAACCATGCCACCTGGGGTGCTACAGAACAGGTCTAATGTTCAAAGCAGGGGAAGTACACCTTTCTCTATAGACTGAATTCACAATCAAATGAGCTGAACTAGCGGGTATGGCTCAGTGTTACGAGCATTTGCCTATCACACATGGGCCCTGGGCTCTATTCCCAGCACTGCAAAGAAAAAGAAAAAGAAGAAAACAAAACAAAACAATTTCACCAAATCAAATGAGTCATCTTTGAAGGGGTGTGTGGTGGAGGGAAGGCTGGAAATACAAATGAACCCCAAAATTAGGAATATAAATTCAAGTCAGTCTGGTATTATTATCATTTGTTAGGTACTAAGGATTGAACCTAGGGGTGCTTAACCACTGTGCCAGATCCCCAGCCCCTTTTTAAATTTTTTATTTTGAGACAGGGTCTCACTAACTTGCTGAGACTAGCCTTGAACTTGTGATCCTCCTGCCTCAGGCTCCTGAGTCGCTGGGAGTATGGCCCCACTACCACTGAGCCTGACGCCTGCCATCAGTCTAGTTTTAGTAGTTACATTGTAAACCCATAAATCACCCAGCTGTAAATGCAAGTATGTTGGGATTTTCAATTAAAGCAAAGCAACTTTGTACACAGTGTTCTCAAGACACAGAGGACAAATGAGACACCAGGGGAACTTGGGCTAGGCTGTGATTATGATATCCCAGGAAGGAGGCGGGATGGAGGTCAGGCTCCCTGATGAAGATAACTCCAGCTCTGGTGTTAGGCCTTCTGCACTGTTGGCCTTTAAAGGTCAAAGAAGAACCCTACACCTCTGATAATCCATTCTAGCTCAACATTGACAAATGCCTATTTCTGTCTGTGTCACCTCCTTGGGTGTTATAATTTCTTGATGACCTTTAGGGGCCTGTCTGCTAGCTGCCCTATATTTCCCTTCTTTCAAGTTTTAGTGAGTTCTCCTTAAATTCTAGGGGTTTTTTTTTTTGGGGGGGGGTTTGGTACCGGGGATTGAACTCAGGGGCACTCAACCACTGGGCCACATCCCCAGCCCTTTTTTGAATTTTATTAGAGACAGGGTCTCACTGAGTTGCTAAGTGCCTCGCCATTGCTGAGGCTGGCTTTGAACTCGCGATTCTCCTGCCTCAGCCTCCCAAGTGCTGGGATTACAGGTGTGCGCCACTGCGCCCGGCAAATTCTAGTACTTTGACATTAGCCAACATGCACAGTTCAACCTTCTTTACTCTTAGGATTTTATAGGCAAACTTGCATCTCCCATTTTGCCAGCTAGGAGTACCAATGCTTTGACTTGGTGCATGGATCAGGGGCCCAGAGTTCCCCTAGGCATCTCTTGTTCTCAAAATGTTATTGCCTGTCCCCTGTACAGAACTAGTGCAACACTGATCATGTGAAAGTAGCATGGTTTTGCAGAAGAATGAGACCTAGGAATACTATTATCTGGTTCCAAAAAGTTAGTCCCCTTGAGGTGGCTATCTTGTTGACCACTGTAGTACTTGCCACCAGAGCACGCCTGACACACAGTGGCCATTCGCAAACAATTGTGAAGTGAATGTCTCTTGGTTTCAGCTTCATGGTGACATATAAGCATGTGTGTCCATATAGACACATGATCACATACACATACATAAGAAATAGCACAAAGAAAGCCTTCAGAATCAACTCTTAAGTATTTTTCCCTCTAAGCACCATTTGCCTATCTGCTGCTCTAAAGACCCTTTTTCTTTGACACCGGTTCTTTCAGATCCATTATAATCAGTCTAAAGTATAACTAGAACAGCACATCTTAATTGGTGCTCCTGCATCTAAGATCTTAACCCTCCAGTCTGTCACCTGGACACATTATTCTCCCATTATTTCCAGCATTTTGATGTCCATTGGCTTGATAGCTTATGATTCACATTCATCTTCCTGCCACTCTGATCTCCTCTGGCCTTCCCCAGGCACTGACCTCTAACTGCTCCTGCCACTCTGATCTCCTCTGGCCTTCCCCAGGCACTGACCTCTAACTGCTCCTGCTGCCCCAAGGCCATTTTGCAGTCTGGCATTTGAAATCCACAGCTGTACCCTGTGAATCTCACCTCCCACAACTCACCCCACAGACTCCCTCTGTTCTAGACAGCTTTGCCTCTGGGGCATCCCCCTAACACATCTACCTGCATATTCATTGTCCTTTCCCCTTTGCTCCAGTTTCCCAAATTCTACACAACCATCAGGGTTCAGCTGCAGAAAGATGTTTTCCATTCATTCGGTGGGCTCCAACACTGTGGCTTTAGAGAAACAGGATGATTCTAGCCCTGTGCCAGATTCTAAGATATGAAAACTTTGATAACATGAGGTCCCCAGAAAGTGGGGAAGCTATCAAGGCCTCCCAGTGGCCAGCTGCAAAGGACAGGCAGTCACACGGCAGCTCTCGTCATGTTCTCATTCTCTCTGGCCTACAGACACTATTTTATTATTATTACAACCTCAGGTTATTTATTTATTTCCCAACTGAACATATTTGCTTTTAAAAATGTCTCATGATCTGAAGCCACGAAAGCTGGTATAACAAATACTTCCACTGGTGGCCACATCTGCCAGGGGCTGAATCTGCACATGAACTGGTTGGTGAAAAGCCAGTGTCACACATTCACTAGAGCAGAGTGTCTCATCCGTTCTCCTAGTGAAGTCATGATGTTTACATTTTATCATTCATATGATACAAAACAGCTTTTCTTGTTTGTTTTTGTGCCAGGGATAGAACCCAGAGCACTTAACCACTGAGCCACATCCCCAAAACTTTAATTTTTTATTTTGAGGCAAGGTCTTGCTAAGTTGCTGAGGCTGGCCTTGTACTGGGGATCCTCCTGTCTCAGCCTCCTGTGCCACTGGGATTACAGGCATGTGCCATCGTACCCAGGGCTCTTCTTGGTTTAACTAAATATAAGGGAATGTCCAGTGTAGCGGATTCTGCAAATGACAAAGACTAAAACAATGTTTCCTTCCTCCCCAAATCTATAAACACACAGTGATACAGGAGACCCAAATGGCATTTGGCAACCACAGCAGAAGCATGTTCTCGGGTGGTAGCAACAATGGCCTCCACTTTCTCTTGTTGGACAGGCTGTGGGGTGCTGACTGTGGTCCAGGCAGAGGCCCCACCCATGCCAGATCCTCACTGGGTTCAAAGGAAAGGTTTGGATGTAGCAAGCAGCAAGGAGGTTCTATAGTATCCCCTAGAGGGAAATGAAAGGGGGAGCTGAACTGCTGAGCCAGTTGGCACCCCGGGATGCCAAATCCAGGGAAAAGGGAAAGAAAATCAAAGAGGAACAGAGGGAGTAACACTCTGAACTTATGAGCACACCAGAGCCCTGTTTCTTGATTTGACATATTTTTGGTTGCAAGAGCACTCAATGAAAAAAAAAAAAATATATATATATATATATACACACACACACACATATATATGATATATGATATATATATGATATGTGACATAAAATGATATCAATATATATAATAGGTTGGAAAGACATTTTTCAACTAGACAAGAATTCCATAAGCTCTTGCATAAGAATTTAAAATGTCATAAATATCTCAATATGGGCATGATTGAGAATTTGAGATGTATCCTTATCACAGAATGTTATGTGGTCATAAAAAAGAAAATAAGTCTATAGAGTTGAGGCAAGATATTTTTACTAAGTATTGTTAAATGAGGAATGAGAAATGCATAGAATATTCCATTTTTTAAAACCTATGTGTGTATTAAAAGCAAATGAAGACATCAGTGTGAACAACGTTAAAAACTGAATGGACTAGAAGGAGAAACAGGAGAGGAAGAGGATGATAGAAAATAAAACAAAAACAATTAAAAATAACAGGCTCTTCAATAAAAAGCAATAATTATAAAAAGTTATATATATATATGTATATATATATATGCATATATTTAAAATCCAAATTGGAGGTGTGTTAGTGCATCCCAGGGTAAAGATATTTCAGGTGATTTTATACTTTTTCTTATACTTTCCTACATTTTAATGTGATTATAAACATTATGTAATTAGAACTATTTTCAGTAAGGAAAAAAATGTAAGTGATTAAAAAACTGACAGCATAGAAAAATAATGTTTCTTAAGTCTTCCTGGCCAAAACTCAGCACACTAGTAGAATTTTGCAACATTCATGACCAAAAGAGGTTTTCACAATCATCTTCAAGATGAAGAAGACCAAAGTCCAAAATTAATAATTGTCATAAGTATTTTAAACATCTTGAAGTTAGGGCCTAAAATCTAATTTTTCATACTTTTCCAAAAGTTTAGCACATACCAAGTGCTCAATCAATTCTCATTAATTGACATACACATATCAAATCACATGAATTATTATATCAAAAATGCTATTATTTGACACACAAATGCTATTAAGAGTAAAATATCATCTAAAAAATAATATGAGAGCCAGAGCAGGTTTAGTGGAAATAATTTAAACATGAACTTTAATCTGTCACAAAAACAGTAATAAAACTAACACCTAACAATTATTTTCCGCCTGCTCTGGTCATATAGATGCATCTAGCTGGGTACAATGGTGCACACTTGTAACCACCGCAACTTGGGAGGTTGAGGAAGAAGGATCACAGGTTGAAGACCAACCTTGGCAACTTGGCCAGACTATCTCAAAATAAAAAGTAAAAATAGCTGGGAGTGTAGCTCAGTGGTAAAGTACCCCTGGGTTCAATCCCTAGCACTGCAAAAAAAGAAAAAAGAAAAAGAAAAATATAGTATCCAGTTTTGTTACCTGTGTTTCTATAGTCTCAGGGTATATGTTATTTACATATTCCATGACAACTGAATATCAGTAATTTCTGCTTATTATCATAAGAGTCATGACATTAGCTACCAAGCATAAATAATCATAAACAATTTCTAGGCCAGGCCCAGCTTCAAAACACTAAACTGCCTGTTAAAATTCTAACTATAAGATGCAACTACTTTGCAGAGAGGTGCAGCTTTTCATTCTTCCAGGGCTGCTTTCTTTGCAGGGCAATGGAAATGGATGTCCCCCAGGTGGATGCTTTGTGAAAAGCCATGGAATAGCCTTAACAGGGCAATTTGGCACCAAGAGCAGAGGTGGAGCAGGGGCTACTGCCCTTGATTCTTGAGGCCTGGGACCCCTACCTGGTGTAGGCACTTCTCATCTGCTATTCTTTAAAATGGCAAGTACTAATAGGTAGCACAAAACTAATTTTATACGTTGAACCTTTTCAAGTAACTTACCTGGACTAAGAAGTGGCCTGAATTAGGCAAACATGTCCCACATTTCTTGGTGTTCTCATTCATTTGCTTTACCAAATTTGTCAATATTTCCACAGCACCTTTGCTGATCATTTCATTAAGAAATCTTGGATTTCCAGAAATGAATTTAATAGTCCCCATACAGTATAAAAAAGCTTCACTGTTAGTTTGCAGATCTTCACTTCTCAGTACCTCTAATAATGATTCTGCCAAAAAAATGAATTATTATAAATGTCTGAGTATAATAGCTTGAGAGAAATACATTAAAGCACTTGTATGTGGACATCAAATACAATTTGTGAGCTATATTTGTCCAAAGGTACATATAAATGCTTGTTAAGAGTCACTTACGCCAGGCGCGGTGGCGCACGCCTGTAATCCCAGCACTTTGGGAGGCTGAGGCAGGAGGATCGAGAGTTCAAAGCCAGCCTCAGCAATGGCGAGGCACTTAGCAACTCAGTGAGACCCTGTCTCTAAATAAGATACAAAAAAAAAAAAAAAAAAAAAGGGCTGGGGATGTGACCCAGTGGTCGAGTGCCTCTGAGTTCAATCCCCGGTACCACAAAAAGAGTCACTTACTTTTAGCTACAACAAATCTCTGCAATAGCAATGATAGCAAAAGGGTGGAATTACTAATACATAAATAAGAAGCTATTCTTTTAATCAAATGCCACTCTTTACCTCTTACTAGTATTTACCAGTCTTATTTTTTAGTTACAAAAATTTCAGTTATTATAAAATACTAATAATCAAAGTATTTTATTATTTATTTAGGTACTAGAGATTGAAGCAGGGGTTGGGAGGCTTTATCACTGAGCTACATCCCAAGCCCTTTTTAAAATTTTTTAAAATTTTGAGACATGGTCTTGATAAATTGATGAGGCTAGCCTCAAACTTGTGATCATTCAGCCTCAGCCTCTGAAGTTGCTGGGATTACGGACCAGTGCCACCACACCCAGCATTAACTTTTAAAGTTTGGCTGTGATTTTAAGAGTTTGATTTTAAGAGTTTGACTGTGTTGGGCACAGTGGTGCATGCCTGTGACTTGGGAGGCTAAGGCAGGAGGATTGCAAGTTCAAGGCCAGCCTCAGCAACTTAATGAGACCCTGTCTCAAAATATAAAATAGAAAGGGCTGGAGATGCATTCCTGAGGTCAATCCCCAGCACCGAAGGGAAAAAAAAAAAAAGAGTTAGATGTCAACAAACCTTAAAGGAATATATATATATTTTTTTTTTTTGCTATATTAAGGGAAAATAAGATAGGAGCTTAAACTCAATCACAATAGAAAGGGATAATTTGAATATAACATCCATGCTTTCCCAAAACAATTAAAGAACCTTCATCCAAATGATATACAACTATTGGTTTTAGGAGTAATCCAGGAACTCTAATAAGGGTAATAATGCATATCTCATATTTAAATTGCCAAAGCTGGCCTTGAACTTGCAGTCCTCCTCACAGTTAAGTTTCTTAATGTCTGTGTGATCATTTGTCGTATTTGTTTTCAGTTGACACTTCTCAATTAGCTGATTTAGTGCTAGACATTTCTTTCAGCACTGGTTATGTCCCAGTCCTCTTGGGATAAAAAAGATATTGAGATAATTTATCCTGTATTACCAAAAGAGGACTGAGAGTGTTTTCCACATCACTGCCATCTCCTATACCAGCAACATTAATTCATAAAATATTTCCATTTATATAACTAAGCATCTTAATTATTTAGAGGTGTGTCAAGAATTAGACATTATTAGTTAGGTAGTTAGAATGTAATATAACTTCTCCACCTACATATTTGATGTTTTTTTCAGTACTGGGGTTGAATCCAGAAGCACTCTATCACTGAGCTACATCCCCAGCCCTTTTTATTTTTTATTTTGAGACAGGGTCTCATTAAGTTGCTGAGGCTTGTCTTAAACTTGCAATCCTCCTATGTCAGCCTCCCAAATTACTGGGATTACAGGTGTGCACCATCACGCCTGGCTCACATTTGAAACATTTTGATGTCAGATTTCTATATACTTACAGATGTCTTTTAATTTTAGTCATTTCTACTAGATCAAAAGACTAAAATTTTCAATTTTGAGAAAAATTAAAAATTTTTAATCATGTCAAAAACTATTGTGTGTTTTTTTCTAATAGTGTGTCCATGTCCCAGAAATGAATTTTCAAATGATTCTTTGTAAAGTCACATAATATTACTATAAGTATTTATAAACAAAAACAAAAACCAGTCTGTCATCCTAGACTCCAAATGATACATTAAACAGATTGTGGAAAACACAGAGAAGGAGGAGCAAAAATAAACATTACATAACTTCTGCATGTTACTGGAAAACACAATATTCTTGCTACCATTAATTATAACCTTTCTCTCCAAACATTTCATTTGTGCCCGAGTACACCATTTGCTTAACTGTGGCATGAACAATACTCACCTAGGATATTGTCATTTTGAATCAAAGAATCGTTCTTCTCATTCCTGCTAATTTTAAATATAAGTTTGCAGACATTAAGTAGATTCTTTCTACTCACTTTTAGCTGCAGAGAAAGAAAAACACTTCCATTTCTATTGCAGAGAGAAATAACTATATGGCATATAAAAACACAAACATCTCTATTAAAAGCATAGCAAGATTATTTTTAAACACAAACATTCTGAAGAAATCAAACTTTTCAAGGTTTAGTTTAAATATTTGCCAGCAATGATATCTAATTAATACATTTGTATTATATTTAGTATAATTATACTAAATTATTATATATAAAATGATACTAAATATAATAAAAATGATCTTTTGAACAAGAACATTTTAATAACAAGCATTTATTTCTTACCTCATAATGTCAAATTTATATCTAAAGTTATTATTTACTTTTAAAAGAATATAGGAAAAAGAAAGGGGACAGGATAATGTTTTTTTTTAATATTTATTTATTTGTTGTACACAATGCCTTTATTCTTACGTGGTGCTGAGGATCAAACCTGGGCCATGCACGTGCTAGGCAAGCGCTCTAACCGCTGAGCCACAGCCTCAGCCCGGGACGGGATAATGTTAATAAATGTAATTAAATGGAGTAATTAGTTCAAAACACAAAAGCAAAGGATGATGAATGCCAAAATTTCAGATTAAACTATTTTTTAAAAGAATCTGTAGTGTAAACGAAGGAAAGAAAATAAAGGGAAAATATGTCCTCTCTATCAATTGCATAAAAGAAAATTTAAAAACTAGTACTATTTGATTAGATTGTATATATGTTTAGTTTTGAGGCTATTTCTGGAATGTTTTGAGATAATTACTGATATTTGAAATTGAAAATTATCTTCTAAATAAGACAAAAATATCTAAGTAAATTAAACACAAGGCAATAAAAAAATATTCTTCCTTTTTAAAACACACACACACACACAGAGTAGGGTAACTTGATGAATTAAATGGTCTAAATCATCTGTGTATTTATCTAAAATAGTACAAAATAAATATTTAAAAATCCTAAATGTCCAATATAGGGAAAGTTTAATGAACTATGGAACTGCAATATTTTTCTTACTAGGCAGTTACAAAACAGTGTAACCATGAATGCTATGCTTAAAAAGAAAAGCATCTAGAACCCACTGTTAGATGGCATTATTATGTGCCCTCATTGCAACAGTGTAAAAATGTAGGAATGAGGTCATCTGAACAAAAAAATATTTGTGTTAAAAGGATGACATAAAGGTCATTATTTTACTATTAAAAGCTATATTTAATATTGTTAACTAATAAGTTCCAGTTATTTTTTTTTAAATAATAGAATTTTCCAGAAATATTTGTTAAAAGATTTATTCTGTGTTTGACCAACAAGTGTCTCCTGAGCACTTTCTGGGCGCCAGGCACTATACTGTTTGCTGATGGAGACCACAAGAAGGATGCAGTTAATCTCAGGCTAGAGGGGCAAAGGGAGTGGAGCATGGCCCACCTGTCACTGGCCCCTGCCCCTCCTACCCTGAGCTCTTGATCTCACAGATATTCTGTGAGGGAGGCATTACCATTTCCATTTTTCAGCTGAGGCGTGTGTGCCTGGACAGACCACAGAACCTGGGCATGCACCAGGAAGACAGGATCTCAGGTCCCACCAGCCCTACTGAGTCAGAATCTGCATTCTCACCAGTCCCCCAAGGGATTCACATGTCCCTTAAAGTCTGAGGGGCACCATTTAGGAAGCCTTAGAAACCCTAACACATGGAGCCTTCTGCTCTCAGGCAGAAAAGGAAATGGGAACTTTAAAAAGTATATATTAGAGCTGGGGATATAGCTCAGTGGTTAAGTGTTTGCCTAGCCTTTGTAAGGTCCTGGGTTCAATGCCTGGCACAGGGGGAAAAGTTATTGAGTAGGTAGGTGTTTAGAACAACATTATTTAAAAACTTAGAAAATAAGCTGACTTAAGAAAACAGAAAAATGTTTCTATATTAATGGGAATATAGTCTATACTGTTCTTAAGATTTGGGAATATATTTAAATCAGTTGACTATCTTCCACTAAATTGTGTGTCTTTGAGGACAAAACTATGATTTATTTCCTAAGTGTGGTATGTAGCATGAATTCCATGCTTAACAAAACTTGTTGAATAAATACAATTCACCCCCTACCCACTGTGAGTCTTACATTTTTAGTGAAAAGTGACAAGGAAAAAACTGGTTTCAGGGTTTTCATCAAAATAACAACAGGAATAAGTAGGAGAAAAGGAAGAAGAGGAAGGAGAAGGAGGAGGAGAGGAAGGAGAAGGAGGAGGAGAGGGAGGGGAGGGGGAGAGGGAAGGAAAAGGAGGAGAGGGAAAGGGAGGAGGAGAGCAAAGAGGAGGGAGAGGGGGGAGGGGGAGGAGAGGGGGAGGAGGAGGAGGAGGAGGAGAAAAAGAAAAGATAAAGCTTGCCTGTAATCCCAGTGGCCTGGGAGGCTGAGGCAGGAGGATCCAAAGTCCAAAGCCAGCTTCAGCAATTTAGCGAGGCCCTAAAACAACTCAGTGAGACCCTGTCTTTAAAAAAAATAAATAAATAAAAAAAAGGGTTGGGGATGTGGGTCAGTAGTTAAGCACCCCTGGGTTCAATTCCAGGTACCAAAAAAAAGAGAAAAAGAAAGAAAGAAAGAAAAGGAAAGAAAGATACCCACAATTTCCAGACCTAGTATATAGCTTCAGTCAATTTACATGCAAAGCAAATTCTTATAACTTCTCTATTGATAACTGTAAAATTATGACTTTAAGACATGTAAAGGTAATAAAAGATGACATTATATGCAATAATAATAGGCTACCACATGACAACCACAACTTTCCAAGCCCCTCATTTCCTGTCCTTTGGGTTGTCTTCTCCCCACAGCGCTTACTGTGCCCTTTGCCCTTGACACTTCTGCTGACGCCCCTGCTACAGTGCCCAAGGAGTGGGGAAGGCTGTTTTTATTCACTTGCATTCCCAGTGTTAGGAAGAATTCCTGACAACATAGGTTCTTGTGGTAGGGTAATTTTCTTCTTAAGCTAACAATAGTAACTTTATTCTATTTAAAGCAAAAGTTGGCAAACTAAACAAAAGTAAGAGAAGTTTAAAAATCATCATACTACCACTATACATAATCATGGTTGACATATTGGTATTTCTTTTTTGTTTGCCTAAGGTGCTAGATTCCTACCCCCAGAATAGAGCTGCATTCATACTCTGTATATGTTTGTATGCTTTAAAACAATCTTAATATAGACTGACATATTTTTGTAAGCTGTTTTGATATAAAGGTTAAAATTAAAATGGCTGTCTGGCAAATCTCCATTGAACCAAAGAATGCAAGAAAACAGAACTAACATTGTGCTTGCTCAATGTTTTTAACTATAAATAACCTTAAATGTCTGAATTATAATACTAAACTGGCAGAGGGAATAAATATTGGCAGGAAGTAAAGAAGCAGTGAAAACTTCATGTTTTGTGTATCTTTAGTCTTTGCTGATTTTCCTTTGACATTTCTTATGATGTAGTCCTTTAAAAAATTTACATAGAACCCCATCACCAAATCTAATCAGAACAGGATCTTGCCTGTAATGTCATAAGGGATTCAGAAAGTAGATGGGCTGGATGGAAGGTGGACTGGATGGTTTCACAGGTCCCTTCTCACCTGGTGATTCTATAGTTAAATGGAGGCAAAAGCTACCCACCAACTGCAGAGTTTGAAATAGAAAGTCTTTCTTGCCTTCAACCAGCAAGGTGGCCGCTGTCACCAGGAAGTCCTTACCTAATCATATGCCCAGTTCAGATGTGTTCTCTGCCTGTCAGATCATTTAGCCTTTTGCCCTTAGAGAGTTAAAGTCGTATCCTGCATGTAATCAATTTGAATGACTCATTAATTACCAAGATCAATTTTCTCCAAAGCATTAATGGATTCATGAATGCCTATTTCTTTTCTTTTTTGACCTGGTGTGGAAAGATGTCTGGGAACCAGATGAAAAAGGAAAGGCAAATTCCTGGGCACTGGCAGCCTGGGTCCTTCGAAATTTCACATTATGTGAATTACCTGGCTTTAACAGAAAGCTTTTACTTTTATGAAACCAGGTTAACAAAGCTTCATTCATTTGTTTTTGCGGCTCTCTTAGAACATTCTATAATAATTGTGGCTTATCTTTTGGTTCCAACTGTTTATGGCTGTGACAACAAAGCACTCCCCTCAAACAATGATAGCATTCTGTCCTAGACAGAGCTCTACAGACTTTTATTTGGTGTCTGGCCTTTTCTTCTAACACTTTATAGGAGCCTTCAATGACCACTGAGGGACCTTCCTGTGACCACACGCAGCTGTTTTCCTCTTTCACACAGTTCATAAAACACCTGGCCATTGTGTCTGTGACCCAAATTACTTTATTTCTTAAGTCATATGACAGAATCAAGCAGCCAGTTGAAACCACAGGACAGAGGCCACAGCCTACATGGCCTGATACTGATCTCCAGTCGTTACTTGAGCAACTGTTTTGAATATATTTGCCTATTGTTGCTTTTTTTTTCCTTTCCTTTCTTGATTTTTCTTTTGCTTTCTTTCTTTAAAAAAAATCTAGTCACAATCCAAATATAAGAGATCATTTGAACATTTTATACATACTCAGCCTTAGCTCCTTAGATAATACATCCTAGTCAAATTCTGGGATGCCAGTTTATTTACTTTTTTTTTTTTTTTTTTTTTTGGTACCAGGGATTGAACTCAGGGGCACTCAACCACTGGGCCCCATCCCCAGCCCTTTTTTGTATTTTTATTAGAGACAGGGTCTCACTGAGTTGCTAAGTGCCTCGCCATTGCTGAGGCTGGCTTTGAACTTGCGATCCTCCTGCCTCAGCCTCCTAAGTGCTGGGATTACAGGCGTGCACCACCACGCCTGGCTTTTTTTTTTTTTTTTTTTTTTAAGATTCTAAAAAATACACAGCATTTCTAATCTTATTTGTGATATTTACCAAAAAAAAAATCACTTCATAAAGTTTGCATATGCTACAGTCTACTAGACCAGAGGAAAGAACAACTTACTGCTAGGATAATTTTTGCAAGTTTAAGGCTGAGCAAGTCTGAACCAACATCAACCAGTTTATATAGAGTCTTCAGGAGAATACTTCTTCTCTTAAATTTATTTCCAAGCATGTTTCCTTCTTCTAAAACGAGATGAAGTTGTGTGCAAGCAGCACAAACCATTTCAATGTTCTCTTCTGTCAGAGTAAAGAGAGTAAAGCAACACTTACTAATTAAGGTCAAGTTTTCAGGTGCATCACACACAGCATAAGTGAAAACCCCTCAGTTATTTCCCCAGACATCTTCAAGTTCATGAGCTCTATTTCTCCTTTCTTGCCTCACTTCCATTTACTTGATTTTTTCCATCTCTTTGTTCTAGTTCCTACCCTGCTGACTTACTAATCAGTCAATTAACTTATCTAGAATACACAGTCTTTCAAAGAGGGTATTAAAGAATGGGACTGCCACCTATTTTAGTTAGTCTCCTTTATTCCAGGTGCCCTCCACTGGACCTGTGCTCTGTTCAGTCCCACAGAGGCATGTCACTTGCGTCTCTATTTTCAACCCTTTCTGGCAATAGTTTCACTGGCTAGAGTATTCTTCTTACCCTTGTTCTTATCCATTTTGTCCTTCAAGTCTTTATGTGTTGGCTCCTCCAGAAACAGTGCCTAATTCCACATTCAACCAACATTACTTAGGCTTTTATTGATTTTTCATCTGTGTGTGTGGGGGGTCATACTACGTACCCAGTGTCTTCAAACAGATGTGAGGCCAAGTGAGTGGGAATATTGCCTTACATAACTCTGTATCAAGAGCACTTAGTACCATGAAAATACTGTACAATCTGCAACAATTTCATACATATTCATTTGATAATATATCATTGATAAAAAAACAATGATCAATATTTTTCTGGAAGAATTATGATTGTCATTTGAGAAAAAGGGGCTCTTACTGAACAAACTTCAAAATGTCACCAAATTCACCATTATTAGAAGAGAATAAAAAGAAGATTTTGGTTAGGAAACAGGGAGACCTAGGAACATTTTAGTTTTTTAAAGCAGAACAGATGGTTTTATTTTAGACTTTCAGTGCAAGTAGATTAACATTGTCCCAAGAAAACATGGATTTGAGAATTTCACATGAATATCTGCTTTACTGCCTGGTATCAAATCCTGGTGGTTTTTTTTTTTTTTTTTTTTTTTGTGTGTGTGTGTGTGTGTGTGTGTGTGTGTGTGTGTGTGTGTTTAACCCAGTCTCTGCATATTTACCCCCTTTCCTCCAATACAAACTCATTACTGTGGGTCTGATCCTCCATGTCCATTGCTGGGTTGAACTGCAAGGGAACATTTTATTTTATAATTATGATTCTGAGGAAAGTAATTTTTGAAAGTGGCAGCATAAAAGAGGATTATGAGGAAGCAAAGTAGCATACAAAAGGGAACATGAGGGAAAATAAAAGATTGCAAAACATACTAAGGTAGTAGAATGAAAAATATTCTCTCTGATAGATTCCATCACAAAATTTAAAAGTGAGAAACCAATCTTAAATAAATACCATAATGTGCTCTTAGAAGCCCACATAGAGGAAGTGTGTGCCTGCAGAAGGAAATGACTCAGGCCATTTTTAGCTCTTTTCAACAATAACATCTAAGAAAAAAATTTTAAACCTCAATAGTTAAGTAACCTTCAATGCCTTTCAGTTATGCACTTAAATAAATGAATTGATGGGAAATGACTGAGACAGACTTTAAATAAAGGGGAAAACCTGAAGTCCATTGTGTGAACACTTTTGTTGTGTTGCTCTATTGTTCTGTGCCTGGCAGTTTCTTCATAAGCCCCAAGTCCAATGCTGGGCCACTTAGGGGCAATGAGAGGTCCTCAGTGTATTTTTCTAGCATTTCCCCTTAAATGCTTCAGTCTGCTGGGTTCTACTCAAGAGGACTTGTTTTAGTTTATTTAAAAAGAAATTAAGAAGGAAGGCCCAAGGGCCAAAATTTAAACCACTGATCAAATAAACCCTGTTGCCAATTAGTTTTAATAGTCACAAATGTCTTCCAAAGGCTACTTGAGTCTGAGAGCTGAGACTTTCAATGGGCTAAAGCTAGAGGGTGAGAGCTGGACACGCAAGAGAGAGGAAAACGACCTGAGTTACTTCTCCCCACAAGATATTTATTAAATACCAAGGGGAAAAGAGCAACCTACTGAGGATCAACCTGGCAGTCCCCACCTGACTCAGGTGATCAAAATTCTTATCTCCAGTAAGGGAGCAAATCAGTCTTGAGGAGGATGCAACACCTTCCTGTGTGATAAGCCTGCCCCCAAAGCCCAACCTGGATCTCACTGTGAGAAAACACAGTCAAACCCAATTTGTGGGACTGTCTATAAAACAAATGGCCTCTATTCCTCCAGTATGTCAAAGTGATGAAAGAGATACAACAAATGATTGGAACTTGTGATTCAGGATTTTCTTTTTCTATAAAGGAAATTAGCAGGGCAAATGACAAAATTTAGTAAGATTTGTATAGTATTATATGGTAATTTTCAGTTATATAAGATAACACCCTATGTCTAAAAGCACATGTCAAAGTACCAAGGGATACAGGACATCATGTTGACAGCTTGTTCTCAAAAGAAAAAAAAATTGATGTGTGTGTGGAAGGAATAGAGAAAGAGAAAGGGAGTGAAGGAGAGAATGAAAAAGCAAATGTGATAAAATATTAATATTGGGGGACTCTAGGTAAAGAACACATAGTATTTTTTCTTTTTGGTACTGGGGATTAAACCCAGAGGTACTTTACTACTGAAATACTTCTCCATCCATTTGTTTTTTATTTTTTATTTTGAGACAGAGTGTCACTTAAATTGATGAGGCTGGCCTGGAACTTGTGATCCTTTTGCCTCAATCTCCCAAGTAGCTGGGATTACCAGTGTGTGCCACTGTACCTGGTCATATTTTTTCCCCTACTACTCTTGCAACTTTTCTTTAAGTCTGAAATTATGCCAAAGGAAGTTGAAAAAAAATCCCAAGGGGTCAAGTAATCCAGATTTTCCACCATTTGCTGTTCTTTAAAGTTTTCCAATTATCAAAAACACAAGCAACAATAAAAGTTGGTGATGATGTGGGGGGGAAAGGTTCACTCACCCATTGCTGGTGGGACTGCAAACTAATGCAACCACTCTGGAAAGCAATATGGAGATTCCTCAGAAAGCTTGGAAAAGAACCACCATTTGAACCAGTTATCCTACTCCTTGGTATATACCCAAAGGACTTAAATCAGCATACTATAGTGACACAGTCACATAAATGTTTATAGCAGCTCAATTCAAAATAGCTAAGCTATGGAACCAACTTAGGTGCTCTTCAACAGATGAATGGATTAAGAAAATGTGGTATGTGGTATGTATACACAATGGAATATAACTCAGCCATAAAGAAGAATGAAATTATATGAATGAAATTTTCCAGTAAATGAATGGAACTGGAGACTATAATGCTAAGTGAAATAAGCCAATCTCCAAAAACCAAAGGTTGAATGTTTTCTCTGGTATGTGGATGCTAACACACAATTTGGAGGTGGGGGGCAGGAAGAATAGAAGTACTTTGGATTAGACAAGGGGGGATGAAGGGAAGGGAGGAGAGGATGGGAATAGGAAAGAATGAATTGGACATAACTTTCCTATGTTTACATGTAAATACACAACCAGTGAAACTCCACATCATGTACAACTGCAAGAATGGGATCCTAATTAGAATAAATCATACTCCATGTATGTATAATATGTCAAAATACACTCTACTGTCACATATATCTAAAAAGAACCCAAAAAAGTTGTCTAGGAAAAGACATGACATATTTCAGTGTTTAATGATCCCTCTGAGCAGGGAGACTTGTCAACATGTCCAAGTCCCAGCTCCTCAGTTGGCATGCTAAGTTCTCTCTGTTGGTGGCAGTGGTGAACAGGTCCCTTGGCATCCTTTTAAAGTCCTTCAGGCTGATGACCTCATCCAAGCCAGGCCTCTCCCACTGAGTGTTTCTGAGTATGTCTTATTTTTAAGTCCTTACCCAGACCCACTGTTCTTCTCACTAGGTTTTGCACATCTCTCTCCAAAAAAGGGCCCAAAGTTCACATGTGCACTAAAAGGATGGTGAAAATTAATAAGTCTAGAACAGAAAAAGTTGTCATATTCCTGATTAGGATTTGGGGCTGCAGAGAGCTTGAAGACACTACTGCACCTAGAGTTGAGATGAGTCCCTGCAGTGGCACACCTAGTTAGTAGCAACACCAAGGACAGGAACCTGGGCCGGGCTCTCCTATTAACTGTGAACACAGCCCAGCATCCAA
Source organism: Tamias sibiricus (assembly GCA_025594165.1). Taxonomy (NCBI): domain Eukaryota; kingdom Metazoa; phylum Chordata; class Mammalia; order Rodentia; family Sciuridae; genus Tamias; species Tamias sibiricus. The sequence goes on along the minus strand of CM046666.1, from coordinate 94,781,100 downwards.
AGGGAGCAGAGGAGGGGCGAGTTATTTGAACATGTAGGCAGCAGGCCTTTGCAGGCCTTCCCTGTCTGTCTGCAGGGGGATCTTATACCCTGCTTCTCGAGCATCTTCCTGTGGCTGCCAATGCTGGCATCCAAGGAGTTTTCATTCAACTATTCCTACTAGGGGCCTATTGAGTGCTGGGTGCCAAACACTGGGCTTGGCTGTAGACTATGACCATAGCTCCACAGGAATCTTGTTCACCATCAGAAATGAAATCCCTGAGGAGCTGCAAGAGGGAGGAAATGGGAAGCCAAGCCCTGACAAGCTTCTATAGCCTTTCAGGGACCTATCAAGTGGGGGCCTTCACTCAAGAATTCCAGGGCTGGGGGCATCCCAGGCCACTTCCTATGCCATGAATGGCATCTCTGACGCATGTACTTAACTTCAGGAGAGAGGACGTGTGCACAGTCGAATCAAGAAAACCGTGGGCACCACTGTGCAGGACGCCAGTCTGAGACTCAATCAGTTTCAGAGGCCTGAAATCTGTTTTAATATTTCACTTTCTAGAATATGAACAGTCTCCCTAGAGAGATTAAGCCAGCATTTCCTCAAGCAGAAGTGATCCTTAATTTGTATTATGAGAGGAATTTTGAAGTCAACTCTCTTGGTGCATTTAAAGTGTGATTTGGTCACTAACAATTTGGTTTACATGTAGTATTTAATACCCACATTACTGAGGATGACTTCCTTTTTTTTTTTTTTTTTTTTTTAATTTGCTTTGGGTACCAGGGATTGAACTCAGGGGCACTCAACCACTGAGCCACATCCCCAGCCCTATTTTGTATTTTATTAGGGACAGGGTCTCACTGAGTTGCTTAGTGCCTTACTTTGCTGAGGCTGGCTATGAACTCAGGATCCTCCTCCCTCAGCCCCTGAGCTGCTGGGATTACAGGCGTGCACCACCATGCCTGGCACTACATTTGTTTTTGAACACATTCACAGAAGATGGCCAAAGTATACTAAAAAAATCAGGGTAACAGGGAATATATACATAACCACAGATAATTTTTATTTAAAACAAGAATTATTTTTACCATTTTCTAATTCATGCAAAATTGGTACGATCCTTGTATTCCAAAAGACTTCATCTACTTCTATTTCAGTATCCTTTTCTTGCAAGTTGGCTTTTGAGACTGTAAAAGAAATGCAGAGCAAGAGAAAGCATCGTGAGAAAGGAGCTGTAATAGAGCAGAGTCAAAAGCCTTTCCTATTTATCACCCAAGTTAAAAAGCTACAGAATTAAGTTTCACTTTGCCCCAAACCCAATTAATTCTAATTAGAACTATAGGTCTTCTAATCAAATCACCCCAAATTAAACTCATATAAGATAATATAAACAAGTCAGAACATTAAAATATAATTGGGATAATTCATAAAGCATTAAGTTTTTTAAATGTTGATGACTGATAAGGCAAACTGTTTTGAGATTTTTTTTTTGTTTAGACATACCCCTCTGCAATGTAGAATAGATAAATTTAAATATGTAGAGAACACAATTTCAAGCATATTTCTTCAAATGCCTGTAATTCCAGTAATTCAGAAGGCTAAGGCAGGAGGATTGCAAGTTTGAGGCCAGCCTGGGTAACTTAGTGAGACCCTGTTTCTAAAAAAAAGTGTTGGGGATGTAGCTCAGTGGTAGAGCTCTTTTGAAAAATAACAACAATAAAACTGAATAAAGTCTCTGAAAATGCTTAATGAAAAAATTTCTAAAAGGAAGATCTGGAAGGACTTTCTTTTGCATAGAAATTGTATGCTGGTACCTTCTATAGAAATGGTATGGGGTCAGCAGCATTAATGCCAAGTGATTTTGTGTGAAGTAGTGGGAGATGTTTGGGCATTCCCCTGCCCCAACTCCATCATTCATGCATAGGGTGAATGGGGTCTGGTTTCTTACCCTTTCTGAGCCCCAGTTTCCTCATCAGGAAAACAGAGATTAGAATATTTAACTTCAGGGTTATGAAAAATAAAAGACATGATATAGGTAAAGCTCTCCGCCCAATGTCATGCATCTAGCCACATTCAATATCTAAGAACTTCATTTCCCTGATTAAAACAAACAAATTGCTGTCTGAGATGTGTCACAGCTATGTCATCAAGAACAGATGCTGCCTTGCATATAGGCTCTGGAGAGTGATGCTACCTTTGTGCACTTGGCTTCTATTTCATTTTTGTAACCACACTAGGAGGAGGCCCCAAATTTTTCTCCATCATGCAGATGAAGAAAGTAGAATGCAGGGGTTTTACGTTATCTGCCTAAGGTCATATGGTCCTTGCACTTGATCTCTAAGATATTCTGCCCCATAGCAGATTAAACTAGAATGCAACCCAACAAACCAAAGGTGACATGCAGGGGAGAGGGGTATAAACTATGTTAAAAACTGCAAGTCATGATTATATTTCACACAGTTATCTCAAAATCTAAAACACTAACTGTCTAACTGGAAGGGGCACAGCTGCCCAGTGGCCTTCCTGAGCAGGGCTGGAGAACATTACTTAGCCTCTTCTCTGAAGGCTACCTGGCATCCAGTTTATATGGGGTCAGGGAGCCCATATACCCTCAGAGTGGACCTGGTAGCAATTAGGTGTCCAGTACACACAATGGGTGCCTGAACCCCAAAATATCACATGAAATGTTAAGAAATCAGAGGAGCCGGGCATGGTGGCACACACCTGTAAAAGCCAGCCTCAGCAATGGCGAGGCACTTAGTAACTCAGTGAGACCCTGTCTCTAATAAAATACAAAAAAGGGCTGGGGATGTGGCCCAGTGGTCAAGTGCCCCTGAGTTCAATCCCCAGTACCAAAAAAATAAATAAATAAAAAAGAAATCAGAGGAGCAATAAGAAGGTTCAACACACACACATACACACACACAGAGGTTATTTGTTTGTTGGTTGGCACTAGAGATTGAACCCAAGGGCTCTTAACCACTGAGCCACATTCCCAGTCCTTTTTGCTTTTTATTTTGAGACAGGACTTTGCTAAGTTGCTTAGGGTCTCACTAACGTTGCTGAAGCTGGCTTTGAACTCGGGATCCTCCTGCCTCAGCCTCCCAAGTCTCTGGGATTGCATGCACATACCTCTACTCCTGGTTTCAGGTTGTTTTAATTTTAAAAAAGGAAAGTTGACCAGTGAGGCCTAAGAACACGGGAATCCTAGCTCTCCCACCTACTTGCTGGTCGACTTTAGGCAAGTTGCTTCACCTTTCCTTTTTAAAATGGGGTAATAATGGTCACCCCTAAGATTTGGAATATGGGTTATTAATTTCTTTATATGTGCTCTTCTGTATTTTCTAAAACCTCTGCTGCCCTTGTATCACTCTTAAAGAGATAAAAATAAACAGCACATATTAAATATATGTGTATATGTCTTAGTAACTATCTGTATTGTGATTTTCTTAGCAGTTGAAATTAAATTCACTGAAATAAAAAATCCAATAAAGTCCTTTCTCAATTATCTATATAAACAGCAGAAAAATCCATGGATAACCCATAATGGCATGTATTTAAAAATTCATTTGAATTTAGAGATGTTTAAAATGAATCAAACCATCAAATGAGAAGTTTTCCAAGCATACAACACTGACATCTCCCAGGAGAAGCAGAGAAGCCATGCAATTTACTTATCCCACCAACACTCAGGCGTTCCCCTCCTGCACTGTATGACAAAAGAAACCATTCCCAGTTACAAGTCCAGCTTGCTTTTTACCAGACCTTCCTAGTACCAAGAGAGGCCCATATACACTGGGCCCTGAGGAGCACTGAGAGCAAAAGTAAACAGAAAGGTCCTGTCAACAAAGCTGTAATTACACAATTAAGGTCTTGTGAACGGTCTATATAACCCATAAGCAAGACTTCACATAAAACACAAAATGGAATTATCTTTAGGACAAAATCAGTCCACATCAGTACAGGTTCATCGTCCCTTATCCAAGACCTTTGGGACCAGTTGTGGTTTGAGAATCAGAAGTGTTTGGATTTTAGAAAGGCAGTACTAGCTGTGTACGGTGGCATGTGCCTGTAATCCCAGAAATGTGGGAGACTGAGGCAGGAAGATCACAAGTTCAAAGCCAACCTCAGCAATTTAGTGAAGCTCAATCTTAAAAAAAAAAAAAATGGCTGGGGATGTAGCTTACTGCTGGAGTGTCAATGGGTTCAATGCTCAGTACTAAAAAGAAAAGAAAAAAGGGAAAGAAGGGAGGGAGGGTGGGAAGGAAGGAAAGAAAGGAAGGAAGAAAAGAGTAGGGAAGAAAAGAAGAAAAGAGAGGGAGGGAAATTAACTGGGCATGGTTGCACAATCCTGTAATCCCAGCTTCTTGGAAGATCTTCCAGCTGCAGATAAAGTATTACAGACTACCATTCTCAATCTTTTGGATTGTTATTTCTAAGAGTCTGCCTTAACTTTAGTAAGTTATCATATGGATTCTAAAAGCAAATATGAATACTCAAAGAGTATATAAAAAATATAGTCACTCATAGTCCCAGGTAACTAACCATTTTGAAATCCAAAGTACATCAATAAAATCAACATTTATCAAGGCAAGAGAAAAGGCAGAAGACAAATTGATAATAATCAATTTATCACAAACTCATGACACACTTAAGTTTACTAGAAATACATAGTCTTAAAGCCCGATAAATTCAAATCACCATTTTTACCTTCTATACAGTATGCCTTTTATTTTTGTTGTTGTTCTGTTTGTTTTTGTGGTATTGGGGATTGAACCCAGAGGTGCTTTACCAGCTTTTTGAACTACATCCCCAGCTTTTTTTCAATGAAGTTTCTGGTCTGGCCTTGAATCTGCAATCCTCCTACTTCAGCATATCAAGTCACTAGGATTACAGGCATGTGCCACTGCAATAAGTTTTTAATAGAACAGTGCTATCAGAAACTATGATCATCAACTTGATTCTCAGAACAAATGAACCTGGTAACGTTTTAGCCAGATACTGTGGTATGAGATTCCCCTCCCCCTTCCCAGGACTCCCTTGTGTGTAGCTGTGTCTGGCTGGGGCCTTTTCCCCTCTTTATCCCATGCACTTCCACTCAGCACACTATCCCTGAGCTACTCTAGAAACTGAAGCAGAGAATCACGTGATTGCTTTATACACACACACAAACACACACACACACACAAAGTTTGTCTCAGTCTTGGGGAACAACCTCATATTTTAGAATGTACTTTCATCTAGGTTCACAGTTGGCTAAATATAAAAATTATGATTCAACAGGAAATTGGGTAAGTCAAGCAAAAATTCAGCATGTGTTTGAAGATTTTGCTGTCTCAGTGGTTAGAGTTGTTAACCACCACTTTGAGTTCTGGGCACAATAACCTAACACAAAGCTAGGATTGGCTGATTTTTTTAGCACATAAATGTAAAATCCTTAGCAACAATGTTGTTTCAGCAATCAGACTATCTAAGATTTTTCTAAGTACTAGAGAAATAAATTCCCAATGGCCACAAAAGTCATTTTATTGATAAACTGGTTTTGAAGATAATTTTTAACCTTATTTTGGTTTTATGTCATAAAATTTCATGTGTACAAAAAAAGAATATAAAAATACTTGAGTACACACACAACTCGTTTGACTAGATATTAACATTGTGGCAAATTTTTATCCTTCTTCTTATTTTTAAAAACTGACACATTTTGGGCATAGTTGAAGCCCTCTGTGTGCCTCCTCTAGACCCCTCCCACCTCCCCTTCTGGGGCTCACTACCATTCTAAATTGGGTGGCTACTGTTATCATGATAAGCTTTTCAGGTCTACTACACAGATCTGCAACCCACAATATATGCCCTTGTTTTTGCACTTTAATTTTTCATCTAATATTATGCTTGCATTCATTTCACTTGATGCTATAAATATATACTTTTTTTTATAACTGTTATATTCCATTACCTGAATATATTTTGTATGATTTTTACTCTGTGGCTTATATTGTTACATATTTTCTCAATTAAGCAGTGTAAAAGTCCTTGAGGACTATCTTAATACAGCTAATATTTCCTTTAAATGAGCAATGATTTCAAATTCAAGTTTTAAACCCAAGAAATATGTTGGTGTTAAGTTTTACAACTTTCTCAATGTTCTTTAGTACAACCATGCTATCAGAAACCATGATTATCAATTTGATTCTTAGGACAAATGAAACCAATAATATTTTAGCCATTTACATTTCTGTAAAATTCGTAGGACTATAAAATGGTAAGGCTGTTGTGAAAACAATGAAGCCTTATGGAAATAAATGTTGCTCTGTGACCAAGACTCATCCAGTGAACCAGCTGGGACATCTTCAAGGTGCACGTTTTCCCTTCCAATGGAGATGCTGCGGGTGCAGGAGTACTGAGGAACCCTAGCCACAGAAGTACCTCACCTGCTTTGGTTTCCAGCCTGCTCAGGTCAGAGCTGCTAGGGCAAGAGGAAGCCCTGGTGCGCCTCTTCCCCTGGTCCCTAGGAGGAAGCAGAGCACACAAAACACTCAGCTCAAACAGCAAGGCATTTTAGTTTTGTAAACTGGCTTTGCACAGTTTCTAAAGAAACCACAGGGAGATTTGTTTATAAGATGGGTCTTCATGCTCCATGTCCTATTTACTTCAACCCTTGATTTCCAACTAAGATTTATCTTGGAAAAACAAGTCAATTTGCTTAACAATATGAAATTCAGTTACTAGAAAGAACCAAAAAATAAATCCAGAGTTTACTTTGCAAATGAAAAGGAATTGATTAAGGATACGGACCACAAGAGGTCACTGTTACAATAAGAAAGAACTCTGGTGGCTTGGTTCAAAAGCCTAGGCTTTGGGAGCTGGGAGGGAACTTTGTGGTCCCTCTCTAAAGACAAGGAAACTGTGTCTCAAACCAGCCCAATGCCCAAGGTCACAGAGCAGGGTCAGTTCTGGAATGTGGGTCTCATAATTTCCAATTCACTGTTCTTTCCACTACATCATGGTATGTCCTGTTTCCTTTTTTAAAAATAATTAATGTTGTCTAAAAATGTTTTCTTAGAAATATTTTAAATGTTAAAAAACTGAAGGTATATTCAGGCAGTCCCCAGATGACAAATATTTTGGGTTTCAAATACAAGTGGTGGCTAGTCAATGGGACAATATGCTCAGGTTTTTAAAAGTCATATTTAATGTATGTACTGTCTCTGAAAAAAATACAACTTCTCTTTAGAGCTGATACCTAAATAAATGTGCTTTTTGATATCTGTATAAAAGTCCAAGGTAAAAAGCACCAATAGACTTGAGTTCAGGTTTTACAACAAAATTTCTTTTTGGTCATTCAGTATAATGTTCTCTCTGAAAAAAAAAATGCATTTACATATGGCCATGGTCACCTGTGAATACCTGTGTATGTGTCTGATGCTCCTGCTTCCTTTCTAGTCAGATACCAGGGAATGCTCAAGACATGTTGTGGCCCTTGACCTTTGTTACTGTCCTGAAGATTGTTCTCCAAATATCATTTTTTCCTTAAACATGTCCTTTTAAAATTATATAACACTTTCTTTTATCATAAAATGGGAAAAGATCAAGCTAATTAAAAAAAATTAATCCATACCCTGAAATAGTTATTTTTGTATACCATAAAAACATAGATCTGGTAGGAAGATGGTCCTGGCCAATCAAAGAATATGGGGGATGAAGTATTCTCAAAGAAGGCAGAAAAAAAAAAGGAATGCAATCCAATGAAAAGGTAAAATACTGAGAGTTCAACAAGGTGTAAGGTCAAGGAAGCACCCTATTTATCACTCCTAGAAATAATAAGAAAGTTGGAGGACAAAGTCAAGGTCTCCTCCTCCTCTTCCTCCTCCTCCTCTTCTTCTTCTTCTCCTTCTTCTCTCCTTCCCCTTCTTCTTCTTCTTTTTTAAAATATGTACCTGTCTTAAAGAACTATTGAAGTCAAACAAGATAATTTTCAACCATTGGACTTTCAAAGTCACTGGTCCACTCTCCCTGAGGTCATCGCCAGTGGTAAGGTGCCTCCATAAGTATCACATCTGTGTATCCTCATTTCTAGAAAAGGCAAAATAATGAAGGGTCCTTATTATGTATGAAAACTTGGCAGCACTGTGTCCTATCAGCTCTCCAGAAGAACGCAGAATTGGGATTAACTGTCTGATTACCATGGTGGAGAGTTCTGCCTGGGTTTAAATCCTTGGTCTAAACTTTTTTTTTTTTTTTTTTTTTTGTACTGGGGATTGAACCTTGGGGTTCTTTACTACTTAGCCACATTCCCAACCTTTTTTTTTTTTTTTTTTTTTGGTACCAGGGATTGAACTCAGGGGCACTCGACCACTGGGTCACATCCCCAGACCTTTTTTTTTTTGTATTTTATTTAGAGACAGGGTCTCACTGAGTTGCTAAGTGCCTCACCATTGCTGAGGCTGGCTTTGAACTCGCGATCCTCCTGCCTCAGCCTCCCAAAGTGCTGGGATTACAGGCGTGCGCCACCGCGCCCGGCTCCAACCTTTTTTATTTTTTATTTTGAGACAGAGTCTCTCTAAATTACCTAGGGCCTTGCTAAATTGCTGAGGCTAGTCTCAGATTTATAATCCCCCTGTCTCAGCCTCCAAATTGCTGGAATCATCAGCATTGTGACCTAGGGAAATTTAGAGAAAGTCTTTGTCATCTGAAAACAAGAGCAATGCCTCTATGTGGTACAATGACTGGCATGCCAGAAGAACTTAATAAATTGTCAGTGTTATTTTTCTTTTCCCTCAGAGTTAATAACCTGTCTGAATAGTCCAGTGCTGGATATGAACACATATGGCATTTCCCTGATGAAGTTTAAAATCTACTTTGAGAAACTAAGGAATACATTTTAACATAGAGGTATGCTGAGAGGAAAATGATTAGTAATTGGGTGAAGTGGAATACAAAGTGGGCCTTTAAAGAATAAAAACTGGCCAGATACAATGTATACTTGTAATCCCACCTATTTAGGAGGCTGAAGCAGGAGGATTGAAAATTTGAGGCCAGTCTGGGCAATTTAGCAAAATCCTGTCTCAAAATAAAATAAAAATGGTTGGAAATATAGCTCAGTGGTAGACCACTAACCTAGTATGCATGAGGTCCTGGGTTCAATTCCCAGTGGTAAAAAAAAATAATAAATAATCAGGGGCTGAGGATATAGCTCAGTTGGTAGAGTGTTTGCCTTGAATGCACAAGGCCCTGGGTTCAATCCCCAGCACCACCAAAAAGGAAAAAAAAAAAAAAATCAAACTAGCAAATGACAACACTACTCTTAAAAGAGGAGGAAAAACATGAGTGAAGGTGAAGAGAGGTAGGAGAACCCATATTCAGGGTAGGGGACAACTGCACACGGAGAGCACAGTGGCTACAGAGGTTTCCACTGGATGAACTGAAAACAGATTCCTGAAACTTTGTCTTGGGTAATGGACCTAATTTAATGGGCAATACAGAACCGTTATAGGTTCTAACACAGGAAGTGATGGGACCTCAGTTAGCAATGACAAGAGTATTGAGAGGCTTGGAGAGAGGTGACGAGGACTAATTTCTTTTCAGTGGGCCTGAAAAAGAAGGAACAAACCTAAGAGATCCCATAAATGAAGAGTTGATAGATGTGGTGATTCAGACACTGGAAGGATAGAATATAGATCTAGCAGAACAGGAGAGCAGGGCTACCATCAACAGAAATGGAGATGAGGGAGTAGAATGGTTTGAGAGGTCAGGCAAGTCTGGGTTTTGCCTTGTTGAGTGTGTAATGATAAATGGAACATCTGCAAAGGGAATGTGGAAATCAGGGAGAGGGCTCCATTAAAGATCAGAGTGGCACAAAGGGACCAGAGTCATCACAAGAGTGGTTCAAAGACCAGAGACTGGGGACAAGACCTCATCAGACATTCATGCTTAAAGGACAGAAAGGGGGAAAGAAGTCCAGAAGGAGGGAAATGGCTGGGTGTGGTGGCACCCACTTGTAATCCCAACTACTCAGGAGGCTAAGGCAAGAGGATTACAAGTTGGCAATTTAGAAGGATCCTGTCTGAAAATAACATAAAAAGGGCTGGGGATGTGGTTCAGTGGTAAAGAGCTTGCTTAGCAAGCATGAAGTCCTAGATTCAATCCCCAGTAAACTACCCCCAAAAAAGAAGAGAAGCAAAATACGTTCCCATGTGGTCTAAGCCTGTGAGAAAGAGGAATGATTGACAGGTCACAGAATCTGAGAACTGGGAGACAAGGTCCAGTCTGGCCAGGGTAAGCCTGCCAAGGTTTCCATGGAGCACCACGACTGAAGTCCTGCTGTGAAGAGTGAGCAAGAAAGAGAGGCGTCAAGAAAAGAAAACCCTCCTTCCCCGCAGAAGGACAGACAGCCTTAAGTCCCCCACAGAAGTCTATCTCCCTCTTGGTACTACTAATAGGAACTATGTGAAACAAATCTTCACCCTGCTTTCTCCTGACAATCCTTCAAATATTTATAATGTTGCAGTCAACATTTAAAGTCACTTCCTGTGGTTTCCACCCCATGGTTCCACCATGTATAGCTCAGTGATCTTGGGTAAGATTTCGAGCTAAGCTTGGTTTCCTCATCTGTGTGTCAAGGGGGTGGTAAATAATTGTCCCCGCCAACTTAAACTTCTTATGAGGATTAAAGGATATACTATGCAATTGATTAGTACAGCCCCAAGAGCATGGAAAATACCCAGTAAATGTTTTACTATTGTCATCACTGTTAACAGACTCCTCCAGCCCTTCAGCTGTCCCCTTTAGGATCTGGGATCTGGATTCAAACCTCTGCCAGCCTGTTCAGTTATTCTGCACGAGTGTCAGTCTGTCTCTATCTTTTTAAATGTCTAGAACCCAGCTGAGCTAATGATAAGGCATAAGGGGAAAAAAGGAGACATTTGAAAGAATGCAGCCTAAAACCACATTAGCAGTTTTGGTGGTCACATCGCAGTATCGGTCAATTCTTATCTTTTGTGCAGCTAAGGCAGATGTTCCCAATCTATGTTGGATCTTTTCTTATTAAATTCCACAGTGTTGTACTTGGCAATGGGTTCCTGCCTATCAGATGTTTTTAGATCTTGATTCAGTCATCCAGTATAATTGTTCTTCCCAGCTTCCTGTTCCATGTTATTAAGGATCATAATTAGATTTTACAATGATTTTTGATGTACCCAAAATATAACAATTCCAGAAATTAGTCCTTAAAGTTCTTCTGTGCAATTCTTAGAGGCAAAACAACACTGTTTCATTAGTTAGGATGTCTTCATCTACATATAACAAAAACCTAATTTTAACTGACTTCAAAAGTAAGTGAAATTTATTGGTTCATGTAACACAAAAATGGACAGGTAGGGTGGGTTTTAGGAATGATGTGATCAGGGCTTTGACTCCATGCCTCTGCAATTCTTTTAGCTCTGCCCTTCCCTTAGTTCAGTTGATAATCAGGTTGGAGTCCTAATGAAAGCAACATGTAGATATGACGTTCTCAGGCCTCTCTTCTGCTGCCCATATGTTTCAGGGCACAAGCAAGTTCTTCTACTCTTAGTCATTAATAAGAGCCCTACATTTTTTGCTTTAAACAACCAGAACAAAGCTCTGTAGTCAAAACAATGCTATACATGGGCCCACAGAGTTACTACTGCCCAACCGTGAATCAATCATGTTGGCAACATCTACTCCAAGACCACACATATTTTATTTTATTTTGTGTAAAAGAAATAAAATTTGTCTTTAAAATATCTTTAAAAACATTCTAAAATTCAGATTTTGCTATAATTCAGATAGTTCTTCTAATTATTATGACTATAGTTCTTTACTTAGGGATCAGCAAACTTTTTCTCAAAGGACCAAATAACATATATTTTATAATTTGTGGAACAAGTGGCAAAGGTTAGGCTATTAGGTACTTTTTATAACCACCTAAAATGTAATGATTTAAAAATGTTTAAACTATTCCTAGCTTGAAGACTCTAAAAAACAAACAAACAAACAAAAAAACAAACAAACAAACAAAAATAAACAGAGATTGCCAGATTTGGCTGTTAGGCTGCAGTTTATTAACTTCTGTTTTAAAGCAAAAACTAAAATATAACAATAATAAAAAGCAGATAAGTGACTTGGGAGCCTGAGACAGGAGGATCACAAGTTTGAGGCCAGTCTCAGCAACTTGGGAAGACTCTCAGAAAATTAGTGATACCCTATCTCAAAGTGAAAAAAGGCTGGGGATATAGCTTACTGGTAAAGTGCCCTTGAGTTAGATCCCCAGTACATTAAAAAAAAAAAAAAAAAAAAAAAGTGTAGGTAAATAGAAAGATTTGGAATTAAGAAAAAAATATTTTAAGAAGAAAAGGAAATTTTAAAGAATGCTTATGATAAAATTTAGCAAATTTTGAGATGAACTTTTCTTTAGCCTAAGAAAAGACACTGCGTTTTTAGAATTGGATTCAAGTTTTATAGACTCAAGGCAGGTAGGGAATATATCAGGCTTTTCAGCCACATAATCTCTATCACAATTACTCAACTCTGCTGTTGTAGTGTGAACACAGCCATGCAGAGTAGGCAGATGAGTGACTGTGGCTGTGTTCCCATGATACTTAATTTACAAAAGCAAGTAATGGGTTGGACCTGGCTCAGGGACTTAGTTTGCTAACCTTTGCTCTACAATCTCTTCATACTTTGACAGCAATTTGGAAATGTTACCACCAGGGGGTGGTGATTCCTTCATCATATCTTCATGGCCTGAAGAGCCAGGTATACTTTCTTTTTTTTTTTTTTTTTTTAATATGTACAACTCATAGTGCATATATTTAGTATCTTTTTACATACAACTGTTTGTATACAAAGTATATTCGTACAGTTCAGGACTTCAATCATGCATTAAGGAAAATGATATCCATCTCATTCAACCACCTTTTTTTTTTTTTTCTCCCCCTCCCTCCCCTCTTGCTCCCTCCCTTACCCTCCCTTCCCTTGACCATTCTAGTGTTCCTGTAATCCTCCTATGTACCCCCATCCAACAATATTTTGAAATAGCCTCCTTATATAAGAGAGAACATTTGGTACTTGGATTTTTGAGACTGACTAACTTCACTTAGCATTATGTCTTCCAACTTCATCCATTTACCTGCAAATGCCATTAATTTGTTTTCTTTTATTGCTGAGTAAAATTCCATTGTGCGTATATACCACATTTTCTTAATCCACTCATTTACTGAGGGACATCTAGGTTGGTTCCACAACCTAGCTATTGTGAATTGTGCAGCTACAAACATTGAGATAGCTGTGTCACTGTAATATGCTGTTTTTAAGTCCTTTGGGAATAGACCCAAGAGTGGGATGGCTGGGTCATAGGATGGTTCCATTCCCAGTTTTCCAAGAAATCTCCATACTGCTTTTCCATAACGGTTGCAGCCAGGTATACTTTCCAGACAAGATTAGCACTCTTTCTTAATAACTAACCTTAAAAGCAGAATTCTACTTCAACAGTAACACACAAACACAATGTCAAAGAACGTGATTTTAAAGGGATATTCATAAAAATTTAAGAAAGGCCTCCAAGATACCCATAGCATTGGCCTGTGGCCCAAGATAAAACATATATACATCCTAGTGCCTTTTTCAATAACCATTACTAGCTATTATTCAAGTTTACTTATATAAACTTGATTAAATATTGCTTTGTAGCTAACCATGCTAACTTAGCTTAGAGTAAAGGCACAGTTTTATGCTTCCCTGAACATTTAAGGCTCCATAGTTTCTGGGCATCCTGTGTGAAAAGAGGACCCATGAGAACTTCAGTACAGGGAATAGTAACTGTGGTGACTGAGGTGGCAGCAGCTTCCATCTCAGCTTTCCATCCTTGGTGGCCGAGCATGTGCTCCCCACCCAGGACCCTCTGTCACTAGTGGTCTGCCTGTCCCAGGCTCCTGGCTTCCTAGTTGTCCTTCACATTGCTTCTGTCCTGCTGAAAACCTCTCAGTGGTGACCTTATTTAAACAATGGACCCATGTGCCTGGGAGTGGCATAAGAGGCCATCGATCATGTGTCCCTAAGTCCCCTCCAGGCACCTGCTCAATTCTATGGCTATCACCTCAGGTTGCCTCCTGCCACCACATGTCAACTCCCTTCTCTAGTTTATGCTGCTCCTGATGAAAACCAGCCTTCGGAGGCAATACCCTCAGAATTTGGTCTCAGACCTCTAAATTCCCCAAACACCTTCTTCCAGGTCTCCTTTCATTCCTGCAGCATTAGAGCTAATCACTGAACAGTTCTTCCAAACCTCTGTGTGCACTCAGAGTACCTGGAGATCTCATAAAAAGGCAGATTCTATTTCAGCAGGTCTGGAGCCCGAGGTTCTGTATTTCTAGCAAGTGCCCAGAGGATGCCGATGCTACTGGTCCAGGGACCACACACATGGATATCAAGGCCTGATCACTGTAAGCTTCTCGGGGACAGAGTCCATTCCTTTATCTCCCTACTCCCCTAGCACAGGGCTTTGCCCATCAGAAAGACTTATTGAATGGAAACTTCCCAGTAAAGTGGGCTGCTACAAAATCATTCTAACCAATGCCTATTTTTTCCAAATGGAATGTTCTGCAGCTACATCACCCTAATTTCTTAAAGGAATCATGACTTCATTGTTTATGAGAAAAATGACATATTTATTATTTTTTAAAGGCCAGGCAATATAAGAAAGTACAAAGAAGATTTTAAAAAGTCATCCTGGATTCCATCGCCCAGAAATAAACATCATTAATATGTAATAAACATCATTTCAAACATACTTCTGCATATATTCAGATAAAAGGACAGAATGAAAGAAGGGTGGGAGGGAGGGTAGGTGAATGGATACAAATAGATGAAATCAGACCATACACGTTATTTAATGAAAAGGTATTAAGTATAAAGTTTGCTTGAATTTAACAGAGAAACAGAAATTGAAGTGAGACTGAAGGAATTGTAGAGCTTCAGATGAATGGGTCTTCACAAGAGATATTAGTTTCTAAAAGATCTCTCTAAAGTTAAGGAAAAAATAATGAAAAACATTAGGATGCTAAAATCATCATTTTAAAACTATCTTTCAATTTCAGACTGTAACTACTGAACAATCTATTCTATATTATGAAAGTGAAGGAATTAGTATTCACACTTCCTCTCCAGCACTGGTTTTGGCTATTTATATTACCACTACGCCATCAAGGTTTCTGCTCCACCGTTTTCGGAGCTGTTCAGTCTTAATATGGAAATACACTGAATACTCACCACAAATGCTTTCAGCATAGCTTCTTCATTTCAGAGTTTTGAATTCTGACTCATCATCTTGTTTCTAAGATTTTTCTAGAAAGTGCAGGAGTAGTATATTCCCCAAGTTCATTCATATTTGAAAGTGTCACACTAGACAGCTGTCTTTATCCTGAAGGACAACATGGCTGGTGACGCAATTGTTGGGTTAACTCTTCCTGGGACTTCTTAGACATTTCTCCACTATCTTCTGACACTGAGTGATGCTCTAATAAAGCCAAAGGCCAGCTTGCCTTTTTCTTCTTTCATGTGGCTTGCTTGTTCACATGGCCATAGGACATCTTCTTCCATACCCTTACCCAATTAACAATTGAGTATGTACTATATACTGGGTCGTGTTCTAGGGTTGAGCACTGTTGGAAATGGCCTTCTGTGAATCATTCAATACCAAATTTTGTTGGAGGGGGAGGAGGGGGAACGATCTCTTCTAGAATACAAATTTCATCCTTAATATGCAATAATAAGGATGTCTGTATCAATCTCTCTGCTCACTTTCAGATGTTTCTAGTTACATGATTCCTCCAGCCTCTCCACCATTGCATTTTCAGCTGTTTTCATTCTAATTTTTAAAAATTTTCTGATGTGGCTTTCCTCTCTGTGTTCATACATTCTTCCTTCATTTCTTCTTTGAGTACTACAAATTTATTTTTTATCTCCTCATGTGGGAATACAATCAATATCATATAACCCAAAGAAGAGCTCTTCTTTCTTTTTTCAAAAAAAGAGGATGGTCACATATCTATAATTTCTGTGAGGTAATGGGAAACTCTCTTAGCACTTTCCGTGTTCTGGGAGGATACTACCTTTTGTGATGCATGTTTTCTTCAGCCTCTCATTATGTCCTTTACATATCTGAGTTCTTATTGAAGGTTGGTTCTTATCCTAATATAATCTGTCTTTATTTGTTGAAGCCAAATAGGACCCACTGAACCAAGGTACTCAATACTCAACCTTAGTTTTCTTGAACACCAATCACGAACTCCATTCTTTTGGTTGACTTGGGAGTGTGTGTCCCTCGGTGTGTGTAGAGCAGACTGCCATGACTCACAGAAAAGCCTCTTCAGATGACAGGTTCCTTCAGTTCTAATCCAACCCTCTTCCCCCAAACACACGCAGATCCCCCCTTCCCCAGCTCACAGATACTCAGAAGAGTGTGTCACCCTCTGCCTCAGTCACTGATCTGTATCTGGAATGGCCTCCCTAGAGGGGTGCCCTCTCTCCTCTTGCGGCCTGCCCACATCCTTACAATGCAGCTCTTTAGTCTGGGGTTGCCAGGCACACGTCAAGAGAAATCTGGGTTTTGCTCAAGATCTGAGGAGTTGTCTTCACTCTCAAATTACCTCTGTGTTCATCTAGATTTCATAGAATGTGGAAGATGAACTAGATTTTTTTGGTTGCAATGTTCTAAGTATAAAAATCTAATTAGATTAGCCACACACTGTCCATGTCCAAAAAATGAGACATAAAACAAACAGAGCAGTCTACAATGTTGATGTGGTGGCTGCAGGAACAGCTGGATCTAGGAATTTAAATATATCATCCTTGAACTTGATCACTATCTTCATTCCTTGGTTCTGCTTGTTTACATACCACTTCCCTCTCAGAGCCTCTCTCCAAAAGGTAGTGAAAAGGGCAGTGTTGGCTCCAAGAGCATATCATCTTTACAGTTTGTGAATCTGGAGAAAGACCACCTTCCTCTAAGGCCTTGGTAAAAGCCCAGGGAGAAATTCAGCAGGCCTGGCTTGGATCATGTGCCCACCTCTGAACCAACTACCATAGCTGGGAGCTGTAGCACTCTGATAGCCAGCCTTGGGATGGGAGGGAGGAAAGGCTGGGTCAGTCCTCATCCAAACACGGACTGAGCAGTATTTCCTATACAATGTCAGAGGGCTTGCTCCCAGAGGGAAGTTTGCCAGGCAGACAAAAATTTCAAGCCTGTACTGCACTGTAAAGTTTGCTCCCTTTTTTATAGTTTTATGCCTTTTATTTTTTCTGTTTCATTGGCATTTATTTCTCTGTTTTTAATTCTTTGCTACTTTCATTGGGTTTCTGCAGAATGCTTTTGCTTTACCATAGTTAACCCGAAGCCCACTTTATTTTTTATTCCAACAATACTAAGGGCATTTGGTAGTTTACAAAGAAGACTTTCAAGCCCTAGCAATCATTACACAACCTACAGTGAGGGCAAGGAGGGGATGGGAGTGGAGGAGCAGTTATTTCCATTTCATAAACTAAAACAGTGAGCCCCTGGAAGCGTTAGGAAACTGACACTAAACCGTTCAGCTGCATCAAGAGGTTGAGAGGGAACCAAACCTAACTCCAGAGATCCCAGCTCCTAGAGAAGACTTCCAAACTCTCCTCAATAACTGACTGCCCTTGGGCTCTTCCCTACAGGTCACATTTCCAAATCATGACAGTTTGAACAGCATTTATACAGAAAGCCTGAAGCAGTACTTGAAGCAGATATATGAAGGAGCTCATTGGATCAGACCACTGGACAGACGGAGGAATGGATGGACAGAGAGTGGAGATATGCATACATACTTTTTCCTAATGGAAGATTTATTATTTGCAATTCATACGGAAATACAAAGTAAGAGGGAATGGAGTATCACTGTGGAGCAGGCCTTCCATGCCTTATATGAATCCCTAAATGGACACAAGGAGATTGTCATTAACAGGTATATAGACTGAGAGGACGGTTCAGTAAGTGTTTGAATGTCTTCTCTTTTGGAAAGTTACATCACCTTCAATATCTTGTTTCCAGCAATGCCTGGCTTTAGCAAATCCATTTTTTATCAGGAGCATGAAGTAAAAATCCAGGCCATCCTGTGTCTAAAGTATCTATATTGTCAATTAAGGGTGTACAAGTCAGTGTAGTTTCACTGAAATAAACTGTTCTTTCCTCTCCTGAGTAAGAAAACCACTCAACACAAAGGCGGAACAAGCCCAGAAGGACCCCATGCTGGTAGCAAGCATGTCCTCACTTACTCTGTTCACATTCCTTCTTCACCCACTGTCATCTCCATTCTCTTCCCTCCTTTCTGCCAGCCCAGCTCACTGTCACAAGTCTTCATTCCCCACTTTATGGTCTCAAGATGAAAAAATGTTAATTGAGGGTAGGGCTTGTGCATCAAAACTGGGAATACTCCGCTGCATAGCAAAGATCATTTCTTGGAATTATTCACTTAAATGTTTACAAGAAACAATTATCAAGTGTCCCAGACTGATTCATAAATGTAATTAATGAGAGAATTGCTAAAAGTTTCCATTTTCTGTTTTGTTTTAATCCTACTGTATAAACTTTTTTTGTTGGCACCACTTCAACAAAATTCCACCCCGGATGAAAGGAGGTAAAGATTCATAAAGTATAAATGTTATTGAAAGTTGAACTTGCCAGGGTGTACTGCAAAGCCAGACACACTCATTATCTGACACAAGGGCTGTCCTTACAAAACAAAAAAGAAAAACAATTAGCGTTGCTGCCAACGCCTCATAATTTTGGATAGTCAGGAAGAAGTGCTTCCAGTTCCTAATGGATTTGTCCTTTGCTGTTTGTGGGATAAAATATGTAACTGAAAATGCCCTTGCTGTCCCAGACTGAGGAAGACATAATGAACCCTGGCTTGCTGGATTGTTCTGCAACATCTGAAGGTTTGCAAAAATAAATAAACAAATCAGACGGCTCTTGTCTGGTTTTTCTCATCAGCTTTCATTACTGTAAGGATGGATGCAGCCAGATAAACGTTTCCTTTTTACTTCAGGACTGAAAGGAACACAAGTTTTCCTGCTGCCTTTTATGTGGAAGCGCTGAGGTCCACAGCCTATTCTTATTCACCAACTGGAAAAGATTTGTCTGCAATGGCCAGTTTGATGTTTTGTACTCAACTCCCAGAGTCCCAATTTGAAGTTGTTCTCTTCCACTTAAGGAGACATTTCATTTTTCCTTTAATTTAAAAAAATGTTCTGAATGCAGAGCGACATCACGAGGACAACTAGGTTGCCTAATATAAATTCTGTGTGTGTGACACTCTTTGGGCTGTGTTAACAGACAAGGTCAGCTCAGCTCAACTAACAAGCTGCCAAGCAGCCACTTCGGGGAACAGTTTTCAGTTGTACAAGTGTGCAAGCCAAAGTCAGACCCAAAATCTAAAGTGAGAGCAACATGCACTTGGTCTTAAAATGGCCCATGGAATTTTATCTTGTTAAGCAAATTTGCACTGGGCAGTTGTCCATGATGACCCAATGGAAAGTCCTAGAAGAAAATATCTTTAACTGAGTGACCCTGCCCAGCCCAAGACCTTCTGCCTATCTTAGCATCACTCTGCCTGGGACTGGGAAACAGCCTGCTTTCCCTGCTCCAGCCTCCAAATATTCAGGCTTTTTTAGTAACACATAAGGGTAAGAATACACAGTCTATACAGAGAACACCAGTTTCTCCATAAGTCCTTAATATGGTAGGGAAAGCATTGGTATGAAATGAAGTAATTTCTAATCATTCGATTATGAGGGGTCAATAGAGAGATAGCACAGGTTTCACAAGACTCTCCTGCTTTAATCACTAAGTTTATACACTAAATATTTAGTCCAAGTTTCTACTGGAGAATAAAATAAGTGCTCATGTTTGTGGAGTTAACAACAGTAGACTAATCCAAAGGGAAGTAATGGGGCATTCTAGGCCAGGCAAGAATCCCAGATCATACACAAAGAGAATGATAGCCATCACTCAGGGGCTGGCTGAAACTGTCCAACCAAACCTTATTCTAACAACTTTATTCTAATAATGGAAGTAGAATCATGGCACTTATGAATAAAAGGGTTCGTGAGGATTAAAAAGGGAATGATCTGCAACCAATTCCACTCAGCCTTGAGAATAAATCTCTCCTACTCATGCATTAACTTAAAATGTGTTTATATAAAAGGGAAAGAGCAAATTAATCATCTATGTAAGATAGAGAACAAACTGGTGTTTAGTTATCTTGATCTAAAAATTAAATTAAAAAAGAATACTGACCCTCCACTTCCGAGATGAGAGGGTAACGATGTTGTTCCTTTGAACCCTTCTTGCTGTTTGATTTCTCTGAAGCCTCCATCATAAGTTAGTTGAAAAGGGTGACTCTTCAAGTGGCCAATGGTGTTTGATTCTCTTAAATAAGTCCCATTTATTTTCACCATTGAGTTCCCCATCATGACTACTTCTTTGGATTCCATGGTCTTCTTTGCTACAATAACCAAGGAAATGTTTTATTAAGCATTCCTTTTTCCAGGATTTACTACCTTTCAACATTGGGATTTTTGTTTGTTTGTTTGGTACCAGGGATTGAACATTGAGGTACTCGAAAACTGAGTCACATTTCCAGCCCTATTTTGTATTTTATTTAGAGACTGGGACTCACTGAGTTTCTTAGCACCTCGCCATTTCTGAGGTTGGCTTTGAACTTGCAATCCTCCTGCCTCAGTCTCACGAGCTGCTGGGATTACCATGTGCCATCACACCTGGTTTGACATTGCTTTTCAGTTGAAGTATTTATAGAATTTTAAAATTATACATTACTTATAACCATGTCTAGACTTTTATGGTCAAAACCTTTCTGAACATATGTAAGACTTCTCCATGATTTTAGGTTTGACATCAATTCTGCAGGTAAAAATGAATAGGATTTTAACTCTGTTGCCTTAGGGTCTACCTGAAGGTAAACACTATAGTTTAGATTTATGAACTACCTAATCCACTGATTTACTTTCACATGCCATGACAATAACTCTTCTTCCTGAGTTTGGCTAGTACTTTTTCATTTACAAAATATTTATTGAGTGCTTCCCTGATATCAAGCACTGTTCTAGACACTTGGGTGTATCAGTGACAAAAACGAGATCCCTGACCTCATAGGGCTTATATCCTAGTAGGCATAAACAGACAATAAGGAACATACCACAATAAGATAAGTACAACGCACACACACACACACCCCCAAAAATAAAGCTAAAGTAGAAAAGTGAAGAAAGGTAAAGGGAAGTGGGGGTGTAGTGGCAGCAGAGAGCACTTTTGCGTAGAGGGTCTGGTAGAATGGGAAGAGCAAGACCCTCAGGGCCATCAGAGGAGGAGGCACAGTGTTTCGACAGGGGACCAGCCAGTGTGGAGGCCTAAAAGCAGGAGCCTGCCTGGGAATGGAGCGTGAGGGCAGAGGAGGAGGGAGCCAACAGAGGGTGGGGCCTGGGCAGAGCCCAGGAATGGAGGCCCAGCAGAGCCCTACTATGCCACAGCAAGGGGAGGCAGCCTCAGGTCTGCAAGGCTTTCAGAGAGGAATAGCAGTGCAAGAAGACATCCTGACCCTGAAACTAAACAGAGATTGTGTTTATGAATGCAGGTGCTTAGACTTCAGACACACTTCCTACCAGCACACTGACATTAGAGATTGCTTATTGTCTATGCTCTAGTAGACTTGAGCCTGTGAGAAAACGTTTTGTCAAAGAGGAAGAAAGAGCAAGTCTCCCATAGCACAGAGGGAAGTGCTGGTAAAATGAGCTTTGTATAGAAAAAATAGTGTTTTACAAGTTTTTCCAAAGTAACTCAAGGTTTCTCGTCTGCCCCTAAGTAGTAACCAGTAAACCAATAAAAATTAATCATAACAAAACCACCTATTCTACCACTCTGACCAAGCTCCCTGATTTCAAATTTTCAACTTTAAAAGCTTGAAAGGAACCTGAGAAGTTGGCCATTCTAAGCTTTGTTTGTCAGATGAGAAAATTAAAAACCCAAAAGGTTAAGTTAATTTTAAGGGCACCAAGAAGGCCAGCAGGGGTGGGGATGGGCTGAGCACAGGCTATTGGAAGAAAAGGGTTCAAGTGAAGGCATCCAAGAACCAGCTCTGCCATGTGGAGGGGGCTGATCAACTCTTCTCTCACCTCCTCAGTGATCCCCACCTCTTGGGGATGTGGTGAGAATTCAATGATGTGACTTATATGATGCTAGCACACTCAAAACTTGGGAGTTATTGTCATAATTATTCTTAGAAGCTAAGCATCCTGACTTCTGGTCCATGGCTCTCTCCCTAGCACCATGCCACTTTAAATAACTTTACTAGTAAATTAAAAAGCACACATTCTGCTTTAGATTACAAGGAATTTTCAGCCTATCACTATGTTTTAGCATTTCTTTCCTTCATTCATTCACTCCATAAATGTTTATTAACACTACTATGTGCCAGGGTTCCATGCACAAGTGAGCCTATGGTGATGGAGAAGTCCCAGGCGTCACAGAGCTTCTAGAAGGAGGGTGCCCAACTTTACCACCTATCTTCACAATCTACCAGAGTGAGCTTGTCAGTTGTTACTACAGTGTTACTACAGAGAGCTGCCCTGGGGCTCACAACTGACTCCCGATGGAGGTCCACCATCAAACTGAGCATGTGTAAGGACACTCAATGTCTCCCTGGCAAATATTGCATCACATTGTTCTAATTCTCTAACAGACCATGGACAAGCTTCAAAAACAAACAAACCATAAAAAGTCACCTGCAGCATCACCATGAAGGCAAAGCTCCCTTCACACATTTCTTGCATACCTGCTACACAACCTATTTTAGGTTCTTGGGCTACAAATGGAGAAAACTGCTTTTCTTATTGGAGTTGCTCAGTATAGTAGAGGAGACAGAGAGGCGAATCTATAAAGAGATAAATGTAGTATAGTGTGGCCCCAGTCAGGTAATGAGGAGGCACAGAGAATGGAGAGGACTTGAGGGGCTGGAAATTGGTCAGGGCAAGATTATAGAGGATGTGAAGCTTAAGAAGCATCTGGAAAGATGAAAAGGTGGCAAACAGAAGAAAAAGAAGCAAAATATTGGAGTCAAAGCCAGTTTCATGTGTGTATGACTTATACAAGTGGGGAGTGGGGGTACCCTGGCTTAATGCTCTGCTGTTGCCATCTTGAAATTCTTTATTTTTTGAAAAAGAATCTCCCATTTTCATTTTGCACTGAGCCCAGAAAATTAAAGAGTGGGTCCTGTCCAAGGCTTGAAATGGCAGGGTAGATGTGGGAAATGCATGGGCGGGGCGGGGGGTGCAGTCTGTGTTTCTGGTGTACTGACTTCTAAGGGGCATAGGAGAGGTGAGAGAAGGGCCTAGAACATTAGGCTGGGGCCAGATCACAACACAGCTGTGCATGCAAAACAGATATGACTTTATCCCCTAGACCAGGGAACAGCAAATTAGAATTCCACCAAATCTGGTCTGCCTCTGGTTTTTGTATAACCTATGAACTAAGACTGGTCTTTATAATTTTGAATGACTAAGGGGGGAAAAAAATCAAAGGAAGAACACTTTATGATAGGTGAAAATTATATGACATTCAAATTTCAGTGGTTATAAATCAGGCTATGGCTGCTTCCACACTCGAATGGCAGAACTGAATAGGTTGTGCAGAGACCGAATGGATAACAGGGTCGAAGATTTTTACTATCAGCCCTTGACAGAAAAAGTTTGCTCACTTCTGTGGCAGGCTGGCATTTCCCAAACTGTGTTCCCAAGAGACAGATTCCAAAGTCAGGCAGGTTTGGGTTGAATAAAACTCAAACAGATGTCTTTGCTGGATGGCTTTTCCCAGTCCATCCAACAGGCAAGAATTAGGTAGTGCCTCCCTGACTTACTTGAATACTAGGCTCCTTTTCCAAGGAAAAGTTATAAACATTTTGTCAGAAGTATTCCCTGGAATTCCCGGAACTCAGTTTGGTGAATCCTCCTGGAAGCACAGAGGAGCTCTGAATGGATTTCAGTGTAGAGATGATACAATCTGATTCCTTGGCTTCCTGGCCTCTGTGCTTTATGGACTACATAGAAAGCCATCATTTTCCATGGATCATGGGCATAAAATGATAAGGCTGCTGCTCACAGTCACATCCTGTTGGGAGCTTGGCTTCTCCAGGCTCTGCTGGCAGTTCCAAAGGCTAAGGGTCATTGTGTCCACCCTCCTGAAGCCTAACTGCAGAACCTTGGTGGGCTGAGGGCAGATTTAAGGGGGAAAGACAGGGAGGAGGCAAGAGGTGATGAAGGCAGTAGGGCAGTGGCAGAAAAGGAGCACGGACTGAGCAGCCTTTAGGAAGCCAGTGGAGCACTTTGTGGCTTCATGAAGGAAAGAGTGACAGGCGTTGGTAGGAAGGTGGTGTCTACATGAGGTCTCTGGCCTGCGTAACTGGGGAGGCACTGGCCACAGCATCAGGTCCTGCTTAAAACCCTCTTTGAACACAAAGCAACGTGGCTCTGTAGGGAGGCCTATACACACTTCTTCCCCTTTCATTTTCTTAAATTAGGAATTCCAAACCTGCCACCACACCCCAGCCCTGCCTGCCAGGTTGTGTTAGCTACAAATGACTTCACACCAGGGAAAGGCCTCACCCTCTATCTCCAGGCACAGTTGGCTCTCTGGCCTGTTAGCCAACAAAGCTACCTTTTCTAAACAATAGAGAGCCTCCAAAATAAAACTTAGGCAGCTCTGCTACAAATGACAGGCACTCTGAGGCAGGAGAGCTGGAGTATTTTTTTTTTTAATTGACGTGTGCTTTTAAAATGACCATGACTTTTTACTGCCATTATTTCCTGAGTGCTAACACAGGCCTCAGGGATGCAATCCACTGCCAACAGGGTGGATAAAAGAATTATAACAAAGACTGGCTTCAGAGCATCTGGGAGGCGCCGCCTCCTGCTGGGAAATGAAGGTGCTGTGGTCACACAAACAAGGGCTGGGCACTGAGGATGAGGACGGTGCACCAGGCACACATGCATCCCCAAAGTCATCTTCACATCAAGGTGAACAGGTCAGCAAGCAGCAGGGGTTCAAAAGTGAGCAACTGGGAGTTCAATGCATTATAACAACATTTATGCTCAGAACCAAAAACATTTTGCTCACCAGAAGTGACCTGGGGCACCAGAGCTTGTCCCCGCTCATCTTGGCAAGCACTACCAGTTCTTTCTGATCTAAATGGTCTGAATGGGACCTCAGTGCTAGAACATTGGAAAATCTCCTCAGGTGACTCGCGTGCAGCTACAGCTGAGGACCGTTACTGAACTAGAAGCAGAAATTGGGTTGTCTCTGCCTCGCTTAAACCCTGACCTGGCTTTTCATTGGAAGAAAGAATAAAGCCCAGTCCATTGTCCATGTTCCAAGGCCTGTGTAGCCCTCTGGCCTCAGTTCCTTCCACCTATTCTTGTCTAGATGCCTCCTGCCACGCTGGCCATCACGTCCTCCACCAGAGATGGTGCCACCAGGGCCTTTGTACTTGCTCTAACCCGGGCACTTTAACCACAGATCTTTCCATGGCTGCTTCCTTCTGTCATTCACACTTCAACTCAGATGTCACCTCCTCTAACAGCCCTTACAGAGCCCCTTCAGCTATAGCAAATTATCACCCCTGCCACAGTGCTCTCAATGCACTTTATCTTCTTCAGAGCATTCATGGAACTCCAACTGTCCTATTTGTTCTCCAGTTACCCTCCCTTCTCCTCCCTAGACTGTAGGCTTTCTGATGGCCTGGTACTAAGTACCTGGCACTTAGTAGAGGCCCAACAAATATCAGACTGAGTGATATGTCAGAACAGAAGCAAACTGGAACACTGAGGTAAAGAAGCTGCCTGATGGTTCGCTTGGTTATGGCGCCATGTATGACGCACACACCTGCACCTCCTCTTTGTTTTCCCTTTCTCTTTGTTTCTACCTCTTCCTCTATGTCAGGGATCACACAGGCAAATGAGTGAAGCAGTCTGGGGCACATGTGAGCCGCAGGCCATATTCTAGGCTACAGGGAGGGGTACTATTCAGCTCCAATCATTTGCCATTGGAATGGGGACCCACTTTCTCCAGATCTTCTGATTTTTTCTTAAAGAGGTCATGAATCTGGATTCTTCTATGAGATTCTTCTACTTTTTATATGTTGGCAACTAAAAAAGAGAAAATGCTCATGTGTCAAATAAGTATGATGCTCAGGTGGAGGATTGTGCCCACTGGGTCCATCTTCAGACTGTCTCTATGACTGCACCTGCCGCTCTTCAGCAATCCTTGATGATGGAGGAAGGCCTGGTTCTGCCAGCTCCTGGTAGTTTCCCAAAGTGACGGTCAAATTATAATATGACCCTGAGCACACACTCGCCACTGAAGAGAAGTCTCCTGGAGCAATACCTACCCTTACTGTGTACAGTGTTGCCTGTTATTTCTATTCTACTTCCTTTTTAAAAGTGTGATCTACCAAACTGATTGTCATCCTACTGATGGATTCTTCCCTGTAGTTTGGAAAACGCTCAGTGTGCCCTGGATTGGGGGGTGATTTCCTGAGAACGTGAGGTTGTTGCCCTTTTGCTCCAGGTATAGGGACCTGCCAGCACTTCTGTGACAGGAGGAAGAATCTCATTCAAGTTTTGCTTATATTCACAGAGAATCAGAAAGATATTAAAACCTAAGCTTAGTACACTTTGTAAGATTCTTAAATTTCACATTAATTTTGAATGAAATTAACAACTTTTTGAACTCTTAACGTTAAAATTATTTCAACAGTAAACCATTCATTTGGAAACCCTTATCCTAACATTCTTTTCCTACCAAGTGATATTTTTTAAGAACTGTGATATTTTTAGAAATTCTTTATAAACATCTAGAAAAATGTTTCTTAGCCAACTTTTGCCCAATATTCTTATTTTCAGTAAAAATCACCTGGGGGGTCAGGAAAAATCATGTAAAAATATTCTTTGTTCACACTTTCAAGAAGCATGCCTGTCCCCAGGGTTTAAAGGAGGTTACATAGCCTTACACTCAGCAGGTAGGGGTCTGTCCGGCAGAAGAGCCCCCTGGGAGGCTGCCCTGAATAAGCGCGCCCGGGCACTGCTTATTCTTCTAATCTTCACAGGGTCCACGGGGGGTTTAGGAAAGGAAAGGCAGGGATCCTCCTCTGCGCTGGGAGATGCCGGAGCTTTCGGTTTCTGGAAAGAGATTTTTTAAATGATTGGTATGAGTTTCTGTGTCTCAAATAAGGCTCACTACCCTGGAGCTGGCCCCAACCCTTCCAGAAGAGCACCAGGGCTTTCTGCTTGGCTTCATCCTGGCCTTCTAATTCTACTGTCTCATTGGCCCACCTTACTCAACGTGATGTGTGTGTGTCTGTGTGTGTGTACATATTAATTACAATGTGTTAAATATATAATATGATATATTTACATGTATATGTGTGTATATGTGCATATATATACATATATATATATACATATACACACACACACACACACACACACACACACACACACACACACAGTGTTTTAATTGTTTTTGTATTAACCATTCTGCTGTACTGCTTAGCATATTTGAAAGAAACAAGTTACCCAAGCTGGCAAACAGATGTTACTTGTATATAAGACTAAAATTATGTATTATATATTCAACATGCCTTGCAAAGTTTTGTGTTCAATTTAGTTCAGAAAACACATATTGGGCCCTCTATTTGCCAAGACTTACGTAGACTATAAATGATGTCAAATTTTTAAAGTAATTTGGATTAAAAAGTCACAAAACATAAAAGCAGGAAGCTGTTATGGACATATGACCTGAAAATGTTTTATTTTTTACATCTCAAAAATTTTGTATGGATAACCCTTTGGAAAGGAACATTACTGACAAATTTCCAATCCCTTAACAACATGTTTTTGTGTGTATGTGTGTGGTACTGGGGATTGAATCCAGTGGTACTTTACTCCTAAGCTACATCCCCAGCCCTTTTTATATTTTTATTTTGAGATAGGTCCTCACTAAGTTGCCCAGGCTGGCCTTGAACTTGTGATCCTCCTTCCTCAGGCTCCTGAGTAGCTAGGATTACAGGTTTGCAAAACTATGCCCAGCTCCTTAAAAAAAAAAAAAAAAAAAAAAAAAAAAAAAAAAAAAAAAAAAAAAAATTTAAAACACCTGCACCAAAACTCTGTGACAGCCAGAGCTCCCACTGGTCTAACCTCCGGATGGCCTCCAACTCCATGTCACAGCCTCACAGGAAACTAAGCTCCCAGCTTCAATAATACCAGGTGGTCCTGTCCTTCCTACCTCTAACTTTAGCACAAGTATTTGCCTATGAAAGAGAAGCCATATGGCAGCAAGTGCTTCTAGTGCTCTAACCAAGAATAATTAAGTTAAAGTTCCTAAAGTCACTTACATAATATGATATGACTCACTGTCCAGTAAGTTAATTAACAATCTTTGAAAAATACAGTGTGAAAATCATGTCAGATAATTTGGAAAAATGAGTGAATTCATCTGTTATGTATGATGCATCCTCTCAAAATACTTGGTTTTCTCATGTCAACATAGACACAGACATTAGAGTTCTCCTGCCAAGAATTTGCTTACTTCAATAATGATGGTGTTCTGCAACAATATTTTTTATTTCCTCTTGTTGTTTGCATCTGGTTTACAAAGCAGACTTCCAAAATTAGTTTTATGATTTTAGAGATACATTTTAGAGACAGTTAGAAAAAGGGTAAATAATATAATCAGCAGAACATAGAAGAAAGAGTAAATCACTTTGGGATCCAACAGATCTGGATTGGAATCCATTTACTGGTTATGTGAACCTGCCATTTATTTCTTGAACTTGGTCAGCTACAATGTGGAAAGAAGAAACCCATTTTATAGGGATGGTGACATAAATACAGTTCCTGTTACGAAAGCTCCATAAATCCTAGCTCCCTTCCCTGTACATACTGCATATTCCTTATTTTTCAAATTTGGTTCCTGTTTGTTTATTTGTTTTGAAGTGCTGGGGACTGAACCCAGGCCCTCACACATACTAGCCATGTGCTCTACCACTGAGCTACATACATCCCTAGTCACCCAAGGTCTCAGCAGATGTGGCTAACCTGATTTTTTTTTTTTTTTTTTTTTTTTTTGCAGGAGGGACAGGGAGGGTTCCCATTAATTTTTGTTGTTATTGTTAACTATTATTTTATTAAATGAATTTTAACATCTGATGACTTTTTTTTTTTTTTTACTTTTTCTTTTTCAAGTTTCTGGTTTTATATAAAGTATTTTTACAACAATTGTGTCTTCATATATATATTTAGGGTAATCATGGATAACTCTTGCCAAAAGTCAAGGTTGGAGCCTCTGATACAACCAAGATAGATTCTTTTTATATTTTTTTTTTCCTTTCTTTTTTTCTTTTGGTACTGGGGATTGAGCCCAGGGGCGCTTTACCACTAAGTTAAATCCCCGGTCCTTTTCATTTTTTATTTTGAGACAGGATCTTGCTAAGTTGCTTAGGGCTTTGCTAAGTTGCTGAGGCTCACCTTAAACTTGAGACCTTCCTGTCTCAGCCTTCCAAGTCATTGGAATTAAAGGTGTGTGTCACCACACCCAGACCCAAGACAGATTCTTCAGGGGTCTGTTCTGAAGGGGTAACACTTACTTGTCTGCATAAATTATGCTATATTTGTTCAATACATAGTTGCTTTACCTTTTAGTCTCCCCAGTTTGTTGCAAAATAATCATAAGAATGTGATTTAGGCCATGAAACTAAATAGTAACAGAAAAGCAAAGAATATAATAGGGGGAAATAAGTGCGTTATACATAATTATGGAAGACAAAATACATAAGGATAACTTCAATACTGAAGGTTGATATGAAGTTTCCTTATCTCAATATGTCTATTTTCTACAGGTACCTTGAAACTGAAATAAAGATCAAGAAGTCAAGCAAATAATAATGACACAGATAAAGTAAATGGCCCCTTTTACAGATCCCCAAACCTGTTATATAAATGTTTTGGGTACTAAATAAAAGAGCTTTTTACAAGTGGAAAAAATGGTCTGGAAAGATAATTTTTCCCCCAAAGAGAGTAACTAAATTATCTCTGGCAGCAAGATAAAGTACTATAACTGCTTCTTGATAGAAGGCATTATTGTCCTAGTATAAAATTAGCAATTGTTTATATAATAAAAATTTAGTTCCATTTTACTCCTGCCCCCACCCGCTTCTTCTTGTACTGGGGATTAAACCCAGAGATACTCTACACCAAGCTTATATGCCCAATCCTTTTTTTTTTTTGTTTTTTATTTATTTATTTATTCATAATGCGCAAGTATATCATCTTTTTACATACAACTGCTTGTATACAAAGTATATAAGTACCACTCAGATCTTTAATCATGCATTTAGGATAGTGACATCCATCTCATTCAACCACCATTTTTCCCCCCTTCTCCCCACCTGCTCCCTTTCCTTTGACCATTCTAGTGTTCCTCTAATCATATGTACCCCCATCCAATCACACTGTGAACTAACCTCCTTATATCAGCGAAAATATTTGGTATTTGGGCCCAATCCTTTTTATTTTGAGATAGGATCTCACCAAGTTGCTGAAGATGGCCTCAAACTTCCAATCCTCCTGCCTCAGCCTCCCAAGTTGCTAGGATTATAGGTGTGTGCCACTGTGTAAGGTTACTACTGTCCTTTAAAAATTGTTTATCTCATTTAAACACACATCTCACTGGACTGCTTAGAAAATAAAGTGATTCAAGTAAAGCATTTTTAATTCTTCAAGATAAAACTACTAAATGAGTCAGAAATTCTTTCTTTCTTTCTTTTGCTGTGCTGGGTATTGAAGCCACAGTTTCATGAATGCCAGGCAAACACTACCACTGAGATACATCTTCAGCCTAGCAATTTCTTTCATGCTGGGTTCTTCAAAACATGTTTCCACTTTGTGGAGAAAAATGACTGTTATGAAGAAAATCAGTTTAAAAAAAAAAACTTTTTCTTATGAAATTCAAATAATTTTAGAAGCACAGAATGGTGCAAGTTTAAATCTTTGCCTAAGAACCTTACCTCCCTCAGGCTTTGTTTCATGACACTAACCGGGGACTTGAGTACAATCAAGGACACTGGAGAAGCCAGAGTTATGATTTGTTCCAGCTGATGAAACTGCAAGAGTTCACTGAACACATACAGACTGTTCTCATAGAACAACCTGGTCCAGGAAGACAGTTCATACACCACGTAAGGGACCCAGGTGGCCAAGACTCACCCAACACTGTGGACCTTGGCCATATTCTGCCCTTGACTCCTCAGAGCCCCAGAGAAAGCACAGGGTCTTTCCTGCCCTTGGAAAGGGGCAGTGACATCCCATATCAGAAAGCTTCTCATGATGTCAAAACTTGTAAAACAACTCACACAAAAAATACACACATGTTCTCAAAATCCCACCTGATGCAAGAACTCTTGGAAGGTAGAGAGCAAATATCAAAAATTCTCCCAAGCCCTTGACCTTTGAGATGTGGCTGCTCTGTGTGCATTTCTATTACTATAATTTTATCCACAGGTCCTCTGGACTCCTCTGTCACTCACAGCATGCCCCCTGCTGCTGTAATGTTACCATGTATTTCAAATATAAAGAAAAAACTGCTTTAACTTCTCACTCTTCTTTTTCTAACCCTGGATCACTCTGCCCCAAGGCATATATGAGTTGCAAATCCTTCTTTTTAAAACATATTACATATTTCCATGTCAAATATTTGGAGCTTGGTTCATGTAGAATATTGAAAATGGCTCAAAATACTCTATGCTGTTAGAAGACAGCATAGTAGTTACCCTGGGGAGGCAGTGGCTGAGAGGTGGGCATTCCTGACCCCACAAATGATCTCCTTGATGATGCTGATCATGTTACTTTTTTGTTTTGAACACTGCTAAGTTTAGCTTGTGCAAATTTATCAGGTTGCACTCTGTGTGATCTGTGTCTTTTCTGTATGGCAATAAAAAGTTGCATAAAAATATTTGGGACTATAAATAAATGTAAGTGGAGTTTGTAAGTTTAGGAAACTGAAGAAGAATTCTGTTTTGACAATAATAATGTTAGGAGACAAAATTTCCTATTTATTCCCATGTTCACATTTCTTTTGACTTCATGAAATTCAAAGTTAAAGAACAGCTGCTGGTTTTTTTTTTTTTTTTTTCTTTTTTGGTACTGGGGATCAAACCCAGGAGTGCTTTACCATAAGCTGCATTCTCAGTCCTTTTTACTTTTTATATTTTGAGACAGAGTCTTGCTAAGTCGTTGAGGCTGGCCTCAAACTTGCAATCTTTCTCCCTAAGCCTCCTGAGTCACTGGAACTAACAGGTGTGAACCACTGTGCCTAGCTGAGAGTAATACGTGTACACAAATTTGAACACCAGTTAATAGAGCAGCGGATTATAAAAAGGAATAACTACCACCCAACTGCCCTACATCTCAGGACTGTTGTGGGATGGCAGGGAGCTGCTGAGAAAGAAAAAAGATGTACCCTGTGTACCTACACAGCAGGCAGATTTAAACATTCATGGAAGGCTGTAGACTACATTGCTTTCTCCTGTCTTATAAAATCACAGGTGCCAACAGGAACCCTGTGAGCCAATCAGGCCAGTAGCCAAGGCCTGAGCAACCAGGAAGCAGGGACATCAGCTTTTCCATGGTTCTCAGAAGCCCTTGGGCATTCTTAAGTGTGGGCAGCCCACAGTCTGCTGGAGGATATGGAAGGGGAGAAATAGAAAGAAGGGAAATATCTGGAAATAAAGAGTTTAGGTAGTTTGGTTAATACAGGAGCTGCAATGGGCTGCTTTCTATGTTTCTCTTTCCTGACTTTTTGGTTGAGGAATTATTAAAAGGCAAAGTCATCCGAGAAAGTGTCCTAGATCCAAAAAGTGATTGGTTAGGTCTTCACAAACTCTTTCAGCAAATGTGTCCTTTAACTACAAGACACTCTCCTCCCTTCTTCCCTCCTCCTTCTCCTTCTTTCTTTTCTGTCTTGTCTCCAGTTGTCTCCTTTACTCCACTCCTCCTCCCTCCACTCTAATTCTGCCTTATTCCCTGCCTTTGTCAATTTAGTGGGTACCAGAGTCAAAGAGTTCTTTTAAAAATTGTAGTGAAAAAGAGAAAAGAAGGTGGAAGGGCAGATAGCAGAGGCCATATTCAGAATACTTTCATTGAAATCCTCAGATTTTCATTACTGAAATGAAATATACGAGGCTAGGGATATACCCCAGTGGTAAAGCATTTGCCTAGCATGCAAGAGGCCCTAGGTTCAATCCCCAGAACAGAAAAAAAAAAATCAATTAAAATGAAATATACTTAGCAGGGCGCATTGGTGCATGCCTATAATCCCACGGGCTCGGGAGGCTGTAACAGGAGGATCGCTAGTTCAAAGCCAGCTTCAGCAACTGTGAGGCACTAAGCAACTCAGTGAGACCCTGTCTCTAAATAAAATACAAAATAGGGCTGGGATGTGGTTCAGTGATTGAGTGCCTCTGAGTTCAATCCCCAGTACCCGCCCCCCCCCCAAAAAAAATATACTTAAGATCCTTAAATAATCTACAATAACAAATGAATTTCAAACTACTGCAGTCAGTTTACTTAATATAGAATTTTTGTTTTTATTTTTTGGCACCAGGGATTGAACCCAGGGTCACTTAACCACTGAACCACATTCCCAGTCCTTTTATATTTTATTTAGAGACAGGGTCTAAGTTGTTTAGGGCCTCACTAAGTTGCTGGCTTTGAACTTGCAATCCTCCTGCCTCAGCCTCCTAAGCTGCTGGGATTATAGGAGTATGCCACTATGCCACTGTTAACATTGAAATTTTTAGGCTACTTTTTCTTTGAACACAGCCCCCAACCATTCTGCAGTAAAGAAATTTATTTCTCATGGCCCCAAAGAGAGGCAAAGGCCAACACTGTCTAACACCTAATCCTGCAATCTAAGAACTACACGGGTTTGACAAGGACCATGTGAACTCTAGAAATAGAGACGTTTGGTAAAGAGTAGGCCCAAACTGAGTGAGTTCCCCAAATCAACAGTAATATGCCACAGCTTCCTCAAAACCCAAGCAGTTTCCAAGGTTGCAGATGCAAGAAGCCATGTATCAACAACAGCTGGCAAATTATTTCTTGCACATTAGTTTATCCTTAATATTTTTGGGAATCTTATTTTTGTCATTTACAATATAAGAACAAGTGTAATTTTCCTCAGAGGCATTCTGATAAGTATTTTAAAAATATAAGATCCATTTTGAGACAAGTGGGGTCATTTGCCTATACATTACTGATGATATTACTGAGAAATGCTGATTATCTGAACTGTAATGATACAATTGTGGTTATGCAGGAAACTGTCCTTGTTCATATGAGATGCATACTCATGAATCTTCATAGATGAAATATCATAATGTCTATAACTTCCAGATAGTTCATCAAACACACACACACACACACACACACACACACACACACAAATACATAGTAGTAAATGTTGAGAAGCAGCATGGCTAAGACACCATCTCCATGAATGTTTTTTTTTTTTTATTTATTTACTTTAGTTGTACACAATGCAATGTATTTATATTTACGTGGTGCTGAGGATCGAACCCGGGCCGCGCACGTGCGAGGCGGGCGCTCTGCCGCTGGGCCACAACCCCAGCCCCCATCTCCATGAATGTTTAGGGAACTGGTAACAAGAAGCACCTTTTTTAAAATTTTTAGTTGTAGATGGACACAATACCTTTATTTTACTTATTTATGTGATGCTGGAGATGGAACCCAGTGCCCCACACATGTGAGGCAAGCAAGCTATCACTGAGCCACAACCCCAAGCCCAAGAAGTACTTTTTTTTTTTTAATTTTAATTTTTGTGGTCCTAGGGATGGAACCCAGAGGTACTTCACCACTTTAGTACATCCCAGCCCATTTTAGTTTTTATTTTGAGCAGGGTCTCATTAAACTGCCCAGGCCTGCCTTGAATATGCAATCCTCCTGCCTCAGCCTCCTGAGTAGCTGGGATTACAGGTATGCACCACTATGCCTGGCACAAGTACTTTTGAAAGCAGAGGACTAAGGGGAGTGTGGCTAGAATAAGGAGGGCTGGCTGAGATTTTCTGTAACTCTTCCCTCCCAGCTCTATGCAATTAGCCTCCTGAACCCAGGAGAAGGTGGGAAATCTTTTGTTCAGAGAGGGTAAAACAGAATATCTCTAACTGAGGTCAATAAATAAGGTCACCTTATAATAACTGTCTTTATTGTTGAGTTTCAGAGTACTTATTATAAACATGACTATTAGTCGAATATTTACATACTGAATGTCAGGTACTCCTGCCTTCTTTCCTCACATGGCTCCTGAAAGCTAGCAACTAGACTTTGTCCTCCAAGAAGGAGCTGGGAAGCACCTCTTTTACAAGAAATCTGAAGTTGATAAGGGAAGGCCTAGGATAAGCCATTGGGGGTGCTGGCAACAACTCTGCCCAGCCAGATCCCCTAACTGCAAGTGTGTGGTACAGATCACTGATGGGTTGGCCAACCCCACGCACATGCCAACAAGCAGCATGAGGCATCAAAAGTGTACTCACGGTATGCAAAACAGAGACCAAAACATAGAAATGCAACAGAGGCTATACAGGGTAAAGAAAACTGAGTTTAAAAAAATCAAAACTATCACTAATATATTCAGATAAGATGCTGCAACCATGAAACAAGAACAGAATACTACACAAAAATACAATTTAGAGGGAAAAGAAAACTTTGGGAAATTATATATAGGATAACAGAAATGAAAAGAACTCAAAAAAGGGACAAGAACCTGAGTTCTCCAGTAAGATGTACAACAAAAGAGAAAATAAGAAAATGAAAAAGACTGGTCCAACAGATCCCACATCTGAATAAATCCTAGACAGATTTGATCAGTGCATAATAGATGCATGTACATTGAATTCCATTACTATGTACAATTAATATGTTGATTGAAAAAAACCTTTTTAAGTGGGAAAGATACAATCAAAGCTATTCAAGGATACTTCCCAGAGCTAAAGGACATGAAATTTCACCTTAAAAGGGCACTTTAAGTGCCAGCATGATGGATGAAAAGAAGCCACCAAAGGGCCATTATGTAATTTCAGAACACTGGGAGCAAAGAGAAAAATCCTACAAACTTCAGAGAGATTAAACAGAAATCTAGGTCTCAATTTATTTACTAGGCCCTTTCTAAAGAAGGTATAGGAGGAGGGCTTCACTAAAATCAGAGTGAATAAAAAAGAGAAGGTCATGGGATTCAGGAAACAAGCAAAAGCCCACACAGAGGGAGGAGCTGCCTCCTAGGATAATGGCAAAGGGTGCTTGAGGAAATCTGTGCACAGGGCACTCAGGGAAGTGGCTGGGCAGGACGTGTGGAGAGCTCCCTAAAGAGGTGCATTGATAGGACACATCATGTGCCTGATCATACAAAGGCAATTTAGATTTGTGAGGCAGAGTTTGGGGTTGGAATAGTAAAACTGAAAGGCAAGGCATTATTAACACCAGAGAAGACAAACAGTGGTGCATGCAAGGCAAAGTAGTCATCATTGTCACCACTAATCCAAGGCCCAGCTATGAACAGGGTTTACACAATCACAATCCAAGAAAACTATTCTAATCAAAGTTGTGAGACAGCTGTATTGGGAGCAGCAGTGAGAACAGAAAGGGTGGGACGTGCTGTGATGGGAGGTGAAGGGACAGACGAAAGCTGAATCTTCATTGTCCTTAGTGAGAAGTCATTAGCTGATTTCTCAAGCTCCTGAGTCAGACAGTGACAAGGCAATGTGTGTGTTTAGAAATCTGGATATAAATACCAAAATTATGTGTTACAGGGAGGTCTGGGGAAGGAATAATGAGGAATAAGAGAATAGTAGACACCACTAGGTTTTTGCGGCTGCTGTTGTTTTTAGTAACAAATCTGTCTCTCTCTGTATATATAAAGTACATGCATAATTTTTAAACATAAATTTCATATATAATTTTTATTTAAGACTGTTAAAAAGAACACAATATCTATATTTTTAGGAAACAAAAATATAAGACATGTTTGCTGAAATTATTATACATTTTAAATGTTCTTTATTATCAAACTGTAAGTAAATTATAGAAGAGTTTCACTGGATATCAGTCATTATATTTAGAAAAATATAAAGGAATCTGCTTTCACATTAGATTAGTATACATTTAGGTCTCTGTGATAATTTCCTCAGCACATGTAAGTGATGATTCCAAGTGTTTTGGGCCAAGTAAGTACTCACCAGTTCTAGTGGACTGAGACGAGTGCCAGAGATAGGCCTGGAATCGGATAACTCAAAACTGGATGCATGGAGGCTAACATAAGAGACGGTGGAGAGTTTTAGTCTATAAATAATTATTGCTCCTAATTCCAGTATTTGTTAGTTAAATCTAGCTGAAAAAACAAGTAAACGCAGACAATGCATAAACCATGAGAAAAAGGCATTTTAAACATGTTACAGTATTTAAAACATCTTATTAGCAAATCTTTTGCTACTTTCAGGAGGATTCAAAAGTATTAAGTAACAAAAATAATAAATGTATATAGTGATTTTAAAAAAGCTTTGTCCACTTCACTTTTTAAAGACAGTAGGACAATTACTATGAAAAACTCCATTGCAAAGTAACTTCTAGAACCAAAGTCTAGAATTATCTTAACGATCTTGAACAAAAGTCAAACTTAATATTTTATCTTGAAAATCAGCATAATCCAACATATGAAGAGGCTAAAGAAGAAAAATCACACGATCATGTCAATAGATGCAGAAAAGCATTTGACAAAACCTAACCCCACTTATTGATAAAATCTCTCAGTAACAATAGGTATAAAAGCAACTTCTTCAACTTGACACAGAATATCTACAAAACCCCTATAGCTAACATCTAACTGATGAAAAACTAGAAGCTTTCCCACTGAGATCAGGAATAAGGCAAAGATGTCCCTTTTCACCACTGCTTTTTAAGATCATACTGGAAGTCCTAGCTAGACAAGAAAAGGAAATGAAAGGCACATGGATAGGGAGTGAAGAAATAAAACTTTAGTTTTTATAGATAACAAGATCATCTATGTAGCAAATCCTAAAGAACTAACAAAAAACTCCTGTAATGAATAAGAAATGACAGCAGGATTGCAGAATATAAAATTAATACAAAAAGGTCAAAATGTATCTAATGCACCTAACCTACCAGTATCACAGCTTAGCAACCCAGTACACAGTCTAGAGTACTCATGTCTACCTGTGGGATCCTGTGGCTGACTGGAAGCTATGGCTTACTGTTGCTGCCCAGCATCACAAGTGAGCATCCAACTGCATATGGTTAGCCCAGGAAAAGATCAAAATTCAAAATCCAGTTATTATGAATGCATATCACTTTGCATCATTATAGAGTGAAAAAAAATTCTCAGGTTGAATCAACATAAGTCAGGGCCTGTGCAACGTAGAAAGATAGCATTTTCAACAGATGGTGCTGAGATAATTAGATGTCTACACACACACACACACACACACACACACGGGAACACACACACGGGAAACTAGACACAGACTTTATACCTGTCATGAAAATTAACTCAAATTCAATCATGGACCTAAATATGAGATATAAGATTATACAACTTCTTAAAAATATCAGTATAATGTCTAGGGTAAGGTGACTTCTTTTTTTTTTTTTCAGTACGGGGGATTGAACTCAGGGCCTTGCACATGCTAGGCAAATGCTCTATCACTGAACTACACCCCCATCCCAAGGTGAGAACTTATATATAACACCAGTGGCATGATCCATGCATGAAAGAAAAAATGATAAACTCAAGTCTGGTAATATTAAAAACATTTTCTCTGCAAAAGATACTGTCAAGAGAGTAAGAAGACAAGCCACAGACTAGTAGAAAATATTTGTGAAAGACATATAGGATAAAAGATTGTTATCCAAAATACTCAAAGAATTATTGAAACCCAACAATAAATTAGAACAAGAAAAACCACTACAACTCTGTTAAAATGGCCAAAATCCATTGACAACACCAAATGCTGGTGAGGGGATATGGAGGAACAGAAACTCTTATTCATTGTTGATAGAAAATCAAAATGGTATAGTCACTTTGGAAGAGAGTTTGGCAGTTTCTTACAGAACCCAACATATTCTTACCAGATGATCCAGCAACTGTGCTCTTTGGTATTTACCCAAAGGAACTGAAAACTTATGTCCACATAAAAACTTGCACCTGGATGTTTATGGCAGCTTTATTTGTAATTGCCAAAACATCGAAGCAACTGCAATGTCCTTCAGTAGGTGAATGGTAAACTGAGGTACTTTCAGACAACGGAATATGAGAAGGTGCCAAGAAGGAATGTGACATCATGCCATGAAAAGCCATGAAGGAAACTTAAATGCCTATCAGTGAGTGAAAGAAGCCAGTTTGAAGAGGCTTTCTACTGTATGATTCCTATTACATGACATTCTGAAAAAGGCGAAACTACGGGTAGGGTAAACCCATCAGTGGTTGAGCGAAGGGAGAGATAAACAAGCAGAACACAATTAAGGGAAATGCAATCTGGTGGCCTAAATAGCTGAGTGTACACAAAAGTAAAATGTCACATACCTGAAGGAGGAAGGGGGCCTGTTTTCTGGTGTTCTTGACGATGCAGGTCCAAATAGCTTCCTTTGGTCTTCCCGAGGTGTAAATGGTCTTTGGGTTCTAACTGTTCTTAATGCATTTCGTGCTTCACTTATGATTTCTGCACTGGTCTTCGGCTTGGACACCAAAGATGGATAAAATGGATCCAGTTTTCCTAACTTCTTATCATTTGAAGACAGCATCTTTTCTTTTAAAGTGCAATGTTCTTCAGATAGGCACCACACCCTGCAAATATATGGTACAGTAAATATCAAGTACTTTCATCCAGTACTTTATAGAAAGCAGTGCTTACTATAAACCTATTCTGTATATTAGGTTTGAAAAAAAAATCACAAACAATTTCCAGTTTAAAAATCCAAGCAAGCTGGGCATGGTGTGCGTGCCTGTAATCCCAGTTACTCTGGAAGTTTGAGGCCAGCCTGGAGAATTCAGTGAGACCCTGTCTCAAAATAAAAAGTAAAAGGAGGGGCTGGGGTTGTGGCTCAGCGGCAGAGCGCTTGCCTTGCACGTGCGCGGCCCCGGTTCGATCCTCAGCACCATGTAAACATAAATGCATTGCATTGTGTACAACTAAAGTAAATAAATAAATATTAAAAAAAAAAAAAAGTAAAAGGAGCTGGATATGTAGCAGTAGGAGAGCATTTGCCTGTCATATGTGAGACCCTGGGTTTAATCCACAGTACGGGGGTGGGGGGGGGGGCAGATCCAAGCAGTGTAGAGAGTAAAGATAGGAGACCAGCTCTCAAAAAATATGGGTTCCTCCATCCTATGACCCAGCCATCCCACTCCTGGGTCTATTCCCAAAGGACTTAAAAACAGCATATTACAGTGACACAGCTATCTCAATGTTTGTAGCTGCGCAATTCACAATAGCTAGGTTGTGGAACCAACCTAGATGTCCCTCAGTAAATGAGTGGATTAAGAAAATGTGGTATATACGCACAATGGAATTTTACTCAGCAATAAAAGAAAATAAATTAATGGCATTTGCAGGTAAATGGATGAAGTTGGAAGACATAATGCTAAGTGAAGTTAGTCAGTCTCAAAAATCCAAGTACCAAATGTTTTCTCTGATGAAGGAGCCTATAATCAAGGAGATAGCTAAAGATTGCGGTTAGCTGAGAGCCATAAAAGATGTTCTAGTTTCCACCTGATAGTAATACATTATCCAAAGAATCTTTGTATGCCCGTGAACACTGCGTGACGCACCTGTAAGCTCGAGCTGTAAGCACGTGTCCTTGTTAAAGCGATATGTATATAACTGGGTGAGTTTAGTTAGTGTGTGCGGGAAGAAGAAGAAGGTGGTGGTTGGAGTTAGAGCGTTTGGAGTGATTGCTGGAGCCGGAGAGAGAAGAAGAATAAAAGACCTTTTTTCATTTTCATCCTGCCTCCGAATTTTCCTGCGGTGTTCGTTGCTCCAAGGCGGTTTCCGCTTCAGGCAGCAACACTCTGATATAAGGAGGCTATTTCAAAGTATTGTTGGATGGGGGTACATAGGAGGATTAGAGGAACACTTGAATGGTCAAGGGAAGGGAAGGGAAGGGAGGGAGCAAGAGGGGAGGGAGGGGGAGAAAAGAAAAAAAAAAGGTGGTTGAATGAGACGGATATCATTTTCCTTAATGCATGATTGAAGACCTGAATTGTACGAATATACTTTGTATACAAACAGTTGTATGTAAAAAGATACTAAATATATGCACTATGAGTTGTACATATTAAAAATTATAAAAATAAAATTAAAAAAAAATATGGGTTCCATATGAGTTGGAGATATAGCTCAGTGGTATGCCACTTGCCTAGTGTGCAGGAGGTTTGGATCCCCAGCAGTGCACACGCACACACATATACACTAAACAATCCAACATGCTGTATAGTTATGCCAAAATGCAATCAATGAAAAGATGCAGGGAAGAGACAATCAACTCATGTTTTCCCCCTGCCCACCATGTAGGGGATTGAACCCAGGCCTATCCACATGCTAGGCAAGCCCTTATTTCGCATTTTTTAACCTACAAGAAAACACTAGGGTTCAGTTAAAATTTTTTACTAAAGTTCCCTTTTCATCCAAATTTCTGTCAACATAAAGTGCTGGCAAAAGATTAAATATTAGACAGATAGAGCCTTTATGTACTAGGGGCTGAGTCCAGGGGTGCTTTACCACTGAACTACAGCCCACTCCTTTTTAAAATTTTTTATTTTGAGACAGGCTCCTGCTAAGTTGCTGAGGCTAGCCTTAAACTTGCAATCTTCCTGCCCCAACCTCCAAAACTGCTGGGATTAGTGAGCACCACTCCCAGCTTATTGCTTTTGTAGCAAATCTCTGAGAATATTTTGGTCTCATATTTGTGCATGATATTTTTTTGAATGAACTGATCCAAACCACCTTCAATTTGAGATAGTTCCCCAGATGAACAAAAACAAAATATCTATATCAAATGTTCCTTTCCCAGCTCATATCACTCAGGTAACAAAATAAAGTCACATAAAAAGGGCCATGTGAATGCAGATCCTTCTCAAATGCTGATGTGTTCCATGAAGACTGATCTAACTTTAAAATAGTCCAGACTACTCAAAACTTAATCCTAATTAGTATATGGTATCAGGTTTTTTATTTCATTAAAATATCTTTAACCCTAAAAGAAAGAATGTAGCAACCTCTAATCCTATTAAAATGTCACATCTCTAGAGCACTTGCCTAGTGCATCTCTAGAGTGATGGGTCATGTTATTTACATACTGTTCACATAATTTGCATTATTATTCATATATTTCAGCTGCTCAATTTTAGAGCGACTTCTGCAAAAAATAAAATGTTTTTGTGACATATGTCCAAATAAACTAAAAAGATTCCATTTATATAAATAGAATAAACAAGTGATTCCTTAGACAAATTAAGATTTACTATATTATGACTCTATATGTTAAGTTTTTACATAACAACAGACAACAATAACATTTGTTTAGTTCTACCCACGCCCCATCCCAAGAGTTTCTAAGGAAAAGACTAAGATGAAAACATCAAACAATATGTCGTTCTTTTCATGTGAAAAGGCCAGGTGTTACTTGGAACAATAAAAAGCTACTGGATAAGCAATACTTGTAAGAATTTTTAATATAGGATTTTGAGTTTAAGTAAGGCCTATAGAATTATATACATTGACACAACTACAAAAATATATGTCAGTCTAGTATGTTTTATTTCTAACTGATCTGCCACGTTGGCTCATCATTTAAAATATACATAAAATGTTTTAGATATGTACATGTACATTTACATATACTATTTTTTTTTTTCACTGGGGATTGAACTCAGGGGCACTCGCAACCACTGGGCCACATCCCCAGCCCTTTTTTGTATTTTATTTGGAGACAGGGTATCACTGAGTTGCTAAGTGCCTTGCCACTGCTGAGGGTGGCTTTGAATTCTCGATCCTCCTGCCTCAGCCTCCCAAGTGCTGGGATTACATGTGTGCGCCACCACACCCAGCTACATATACTATTTTTGATGCATAATATAAATTCAGCCCCACAACATATAACTTAAATAGCCATGACAGGCTTATTGGTTTGTTTTCACAAGACCTATCACAGGGTTGTGGGTATAGCTCAGAGGTAGAACATGTGCTTAGCATGTCCAAGGCCCTGGATTTGATCCCCAGCACCTCAAACAACAACAACAAACAAACACAACAACAACAACAGACCCATTGCAGTAAGAAATCATGCCACTTACTAAGAAGTTTCTAAATACTGAGAGGTTTCTTCCAGAGTCTAAATCAGGTTTTCTACTCCTTTGGCCTCACATGGCACTACTAATAAGTCTAGACTGTCCAAAGGTAATCTGGCAAACCTAATAAAAATTAGAGAAAGTGCTTTGGAGAGTAAAAATGTAATCTGAGTCCTAACCCAAGGTTCTCCCCCACTATCTTTTAGTTTATATTGA
Source organism: Tamias sibiricus (assembly GCA_025594165.1). Taxonomy (NCBI): domain Eukaryota; kingdom Metazoa; phylum Chordata; class Mammalia; order Rodentia; family Sciuridae; genus Tamias; species Tamias sibiricus. The sequence continues at coordinate 94,737,368 of CM046666.1, read as the reverse complement.
AAAAGAACAGTCTTTTACAGAGTAATAAAGCAGGAACATTTACTCAGGTCACTTGGAGGATTTTGTAAATTATTTGGGTATACAAGAGTTTAGACTGACCAAATGCTGATGGAAAAATGTAAACAATGGACTTAAAATCTTTTTGTCTATAAAAGTTTTCCAGAAATTCTAGCACTTTATCTTTTTTCTTCTTCTTCCCAAATCTCACTTTGACTTACAATGATGTAAGATCTGCACAATCTTTATTATTATATTAAAATAATATTATTATAAACTCAAACCTGGAAATGTTTACTAATACAAGTGAACTGGTTAGAAGTGGTGCTTTTGTGTGTGTGTGTGTGTGTGTGTGTGTGTGTGGTATTGGGGATTGAACTCAGGGGCACTCGTCCACTAGGTCACATCCCCAGCCCTTATTTGTATTTTATTTAGAGACAGGGTCTCACTGAGTTGCTAAGTGCCTCGCCATTGCTGAGGCTGGCTTTGAACTCGCAATCCTCCTGCCTCAGCCTCCCAAAGTGCTGGGATGACAGGCATGCGCCACACCGCGCCCAGCAGAAGTGGTGCTTTTTGAAGGGTTGGATTTTTTCCTTTATGTCAGTTAAGTTACAAATTATTGTAGACTGCTTTTGCCAAGTTGAAAAATAACCACTCAGTTGGAAAGCTTGTCTACTTATACAGTAAAGCATCCTCAAACCATAGCACAATAGTACCATGAAAATTTTAACTTTACAAAATTTTCCTGACAATGGTAGCAAATCCATTCCACTAAGATTAATCAACTGTTTCCTACATACAAGTTCTTTACTTGGATCTCTGGGGACATACAGAGGAAAAAAGCACAGTATTCACTCTCAGCAATGCACTCTAGTGCTAATTAAACATTTACTTTAATACCAAGCACTGTGCTAAGTACTCTTGAGCATAACATCTCAATAAATCCCCATAACAATTCCTTTAGACAGAGTCTAAAGCACTAATAAAAGAGAAGCCATAACATGTGTCCAGAGGTGATATTCAAACTACTACCAACTAGCTGGGGTGGTAGGAGGCAGGGAATTTGGAAGCCATGGGCTGCAATGATTTCCCCATCAACATAGATACACCCCAATATTTTTACAAGAGCTGGTGGGTACCAGCTGAGTTCCAGCCCTACTTGTACCCAAATGATTTTAATACACGGAAGAAATTGAGTTGGCAATAAAAAATAAAGGTGAATTACCATGTGATTATAAAGAAGGAAGAGATTTATGATCTTCCAAGAGCATCTGGTAGAGGTAATACTTGAGTTAGGTTCTGAAAAATGGGCTGAAGTGGAGCAAGTGGCAGGGGCTGGCATTGGGGCTAGAGTAAAGAAAGAAGTTCCAGCAAAGTCAATGAGTGAAGTGAGCAAATGATGAACATCCAGAACACATGTTCATGTATGGACAAGAGCGAACTGCAAAAACAAACACTCGAGCTGAACCACAGAGAGCACTAAATGGCAGGTAAAAAAAAATTAAAGCTGGGCTGGGGTTGTAGCTCAGTGGTAGAGTGCTCGCCTGGCACGTGTGAGGCACTAGGTTAGATCCTCAGCACCACATACCAACAAAATAAAGGTATTATGTTCATCTACAACCAAAATATATTTTTTTAAAAAATAAATTAAAGCTGATGACCAAATAAAAATTTTAAAGGGATAATGAGATCTGGCAAGGATGGGCAGGAAGGAAGGAGAGAAAAGACTAGAAGTGGTGAAATCAGGCAATTCTTATATAACTTATATAGACTTAGTTCTTACCTAACTCTACTCTTAGGGGGCACTTCCTCAAGGAACTTTTCGTGGACATGCTTCTCCCACCCTCCTTACCTAAGTTTTCTGTCCCTCATCTAGACTCCACAAGGTCCCCAGCTGCTCTGTTGGTTTTTTGTTTGTTTGCAGTCCTGGGGATGAAACCCAGGGCCTCACATATGATAGGCAAGGCTCTACAACTGCACTACATTCCCAGCATTCCCAGTATTACAGACTTTTTCTTTCTTTCTTTTTTTTTTTTTTTTTTTTTAGTACCAGGGATTGAACCCAGAGTCTCATGCATGCTAGGCAAGTACTCTTTCATTGAACTATATTCCCAACCCGGAACTTTTTTTAAACAAAATATTTCTTATTGCTTTTGGAGAAAGTTAAGAGTCATCATTTATAGAAGTTTATACCTTCCCTTTAGGTTTTCTAATAGCCACCTGAGTTAGAGCCTCCTTGCTAAATGAAATCAGGGGAAATCAGGGGATCTGCTACAGGAAACAGCAGGTCATCTGCACACTCTTCTTTTTTTTTGGACTAGGGATTGAACCCAAGCGTGCTTAACCACTGAGCCACATCCCTAGCCCTTTTCATATTTTATTTAGAGACAGGGTCTCACTGAGGTGTGTAGGGCCTCACTAAGTTGCTGAGTCTAGCTTTGAACTTGAATCCTCCTGCCTCAACCTCCCAAGCCTCTGGGATTACAGGCATGCACCACCCCGCCCCGGGATCTGCACACTTTTCCCCTGCAAATAGAATACTCAGGACCCTTCCCCTGACTTTAAATTACTTTGGTGTTAAAATGAACAACCAAAGAGGCAGTGGTAGAGCTTAGGTGTTGGAATAAGGGCTTAAAATCCTCTGACAACTCAGTTATGTGACTGTGGGCAAGGCCTTGAACATCTCTAAGGCTGCTTCCTCTATGTAAAACATGGATAATAATAATGATTGCCTTACAAGATTGTTTTAAGAATTAAATTAAATGATCTATGTCAAGTACTTTAACATGGTACTTGGCCTTTAGAAAACATTAACAACAATTGCCCTTCTGCTAGGTGACAAAAGGATACAGAAAAATAAATCTCCTGTGAATGAAAAACTACGTTTAAAAAAAAAAAGAAACTGCAAAAGAAAGAATGACATTTGCTCAGCATATCCATGTATTTTATAAGCCTTAAATTCTAAATGGGGGTGCTTTCCTTTATGAAAGCAGATAACTTATATTATTTGTTGAATATCATCTATGCAAAATCAACTAATTAGAATCATACAGATTCCCAAAATAGGATACAAATAAAGAGTGTAGCTTGCTTTTCTACTAAGTTAAAAAGAAACTTAGGAAAGTCTGGGCGGGATGGAAGACCTGCTGTGATACTCCATTGTAATGGATCATAAAAAGCATGAAAGTATTTTAATGTACGGTAAATACTGTTACATATACATGTTATCTATTTGTTGAGGTCCTGCCTGCAGCCTAGACTAGCCTAGGTACAATCTGTCTGACCTTAGCTAGGTCACCTGCTTAGACATAGCCCCTCCTTCTCCCACCGTCTCATTCGACAAATATTACTGAGATTCCATTAAGTACCAGGCAATTGGTAAATGCTCCGTGTACAGAAACAGCTGCACCCAATCCCCGACAGCACGCTCATAGCTCTTCTCCCTCCATCAGAGGAGAAAAAGGCAGACGACTGCAGGAGAAGTCCCCGGTGAACCGGGGTTGGACGCCTCACCTCCCGCGCAGGCACCGGTTCCCCCACTCGGGGCAATGCCCACTCCCCCATCGGCCCAAGCTAGGACACACCGCAACAGCATCCTCATCCCGCCAGCCAGTCCCCTAGCACAGTGGCTCTGCCGGGCCAGCCAATGTCTCCATGGTAACAGTACACAAACCACCTCCCGCCGCCTCGGGGACCGCCAGCCTGCAGAGCCAGGCCGCTGCTGGGCGAGAGGAGAGGGCCGGGGAACGAGTTAGAAGGAGGCAAAGGGAAGGTGGCTCTCGGCCTGACCCAAAGCACCTGTGATGAGCGCTGGAGACAGTGACCCCGGCGGAGTTCACCGCATCCTCGGCTTTCTACAGCAGCCACAGCCGGGTCGGAGCAGACGGGTGGGGGCGGAGCGGGGCGGCCCCCAGGCGCCGCTCAGCCACTGGGCCTGCGCCGGTCCCGCCGACGCATGCGTAGAAGTGCCGAGGCGGCCGCAGCAGGTGCGGAGCGAGAGGGCTGGAGCGAAAGGGCCCAGTAAGAGCTGTGTTTGCTCCTGGAGCGCACCGTGGGGAGAATACTTAAGTTAGCAATTTACTGAACCACGTTTATCGAGTTCCTACGACATCTCCCCGCCTCTGTCAAATAACTAGGTAGGATGGCATCTTCGTGTTTAGGGTAAGAGGATTTACTGGTTCCGATTGCGGCTTTATGTGTCCTGGAACCAGCTCCTTAACCTCTGTTTCTTCATATATAAAGTGAAGGGTGATAGGTCTCGGGCTATTAGGCAGATTGGATGAGTAAATAGATATAAAGCGTGATGCACAAGGCAATTAATGAACATTAAACCTGGCTTTCGTCAGGGTTTACAAAGGGTATTCACATATCTCTTTGAGAGTCTTTGAGACTCTTGAGCTGGCAACCTGGTGACCCCATTCACAGAAGAGGAAGTGGGGACCCCCAGGCCTAGCGAGTGGCAAAGTGAGATTTGAGTCTAGGTTCCCCATGGCCAGTCATTCACCCCAGCGTACTGCCTCAACACGGTTGGATGGTAAAAAGAACCCCATTTGTATGTTTCTAGCTTAAATTCTGTTCTCTCCTATTAGATCATTCAGCAACACTTTACAGTGTAAAATAGAAGTGAGACCATAATCACTTTCCATTCAGGTTTGCACCACATTTTATAAATATAGGGCTCTTCAGCTGAAGTGTTGTTGTCAACATTGGGAAAAAAATGCCACATGCCTTAGTGCTAAGTACCTCATAAAGAATAATTAAATTGAAAACATATTTGAGCACATAGTATGTGCTTGGTGAGAAATGATTGTAACCTGAACTAAAGGAATGTAAATATTCTTCAAGTATCCATTACGATTTCTCACATAACAGACAATAAATATGTACTAGTTGATTCATTTTAGGACCTGAAACAAAAGATTTGTGTTCTTCAAGGTCGAAATATTTTCTAGTGACTCAGCATAAAGTATCATATCAAATCCCATTTACTGGCCACTGGACTTCATTGTGCCAAGGAATCTTTACCTGTTTCATGTAAAACCATAACTAGTTTTAAACTCACAATTGTGTGATGTGATAAAATGCAATTTCATTTTGGCCTCTCATTACCATTTTAAAATATATTCAATGCTATTTATTTTCTGTCCCTGAATAGAAAGTTAGGCAGAGACCTTGAATTTTCTGCTCATCCTTAGATTAAGGGCAGTGTGATCCTAAGTTTCAACTGCAGCTTCATTTCAAATATGTTGGGTGCAAGACATAAACATATCAAACTTCAGATGAAATTGTCTTCATGGCCTTGTCCCCATCCCAGGCTTAAAGTCTATTGTTGGCCTTCTCAGAACAGATGCAGTTGGCTTAGCTGGCCCCTCCTCTATTTCCTAGAGGTCTGGTAGGGAGGGAGAGGGAAGAAGTGGAGTAAAGGGAGAAGTAAGAACTTCTCCCTTGAGTGACTGGGTTTGCTGTAAGGGCCTATGGCTAAGTTGATTGACTTGGGTCTTGCCTGGGCCTTTTGGAGTTTCTCATTGATGGAGACCCCTGTCCTGGAGACTCCTGACCCAGATGGATGCAACACTATTCCACTGGTTGCTTTTGCCTCCTTTCCTGCACCCAGCAATCCATTGTTTTCTTCAGTTTCCTCTGTCCCTTTAGAAAAATCCCAAGAGAAACCCATATATCTCTTGCCCCAGGGACTCTGAGCATAGAAGCTTACCTCAGTGCCACTCATTCTTCCTGCTGCCACAGGATAACAAGCCCACCTGGGAAAACCCTCTCACTGGTTTGAGATGAAAGAGGTAGCTCTCCACATTCCTTTCTCCAGAGAAATTTCCTCACACATCATTCCCCTCCACTCTCTGATTTCTTATTTTCAGCCTCAGCCTGGGCAAAAGGTCCAGAATTAAGATGGGGTTGATATGCTTTTCTGTACCCTGCCCTCTGGACTCTGTCTAGCCTTCAGTTGGAATTGATGATTCTACATTTACATCTTGGTTGAAACATCAGCTTAAAAATGTGTTGTACAGTCAATGACGAGCTATGGCCTTGCATCTAGGATCTTAGTCTAAAATAGACCTCATGAACACACTACTGGAATCTGAAGCTACCCAGCACAGCAGGCCAGGAGATGACTGCCAGGGGAGTAAGAAAAGAATGACAAGTTGATAGCCAGGCTCAGTTGCACATGCCTGTAATCCCAGCACTTGGGAGGCTGAGGCAGGAGGATCGCGAGTTCAAAGCCAGCCTCAGCAATGGCGAGGCACTTAGCAACTCAGTGAGACCCTATCTCTAATAAAATACAAAAAAGGGCTGGGGATGTGGCCCAGTGGTTGAGTGCCCCTGAGTTCAATCCCCAGTACCAAAAAAAAAAAAAAAAAAAAAAAAAAAAGACAAGTTGAACAATTTATTAAAAAGAATGACAAGGGCAAATTATAGGAAAACATTATTTGAAGCAATAAAGTCATGAATTTTATCTCACCAAAGGCCACTGTTATGGGAACATACTTAGGTTATTACAGTAGTGGCCTGATATATGGAGCTGGCTGTTCCTAGCAGCATTTTACATAGATTGGCTTTGTAAACACACTTACTTCAGAGACAAGATTGTCAGCATTGCCAGGCATGGTGGCGCATGCCTGTAAACCCTGCACTTGGGAGGCCGAGGCAAGAGGATCACAAGTTCAAAGCCAGCCTCAGCAATGGCGAGGCACTTAGCAACTCAGTGAGACCCTGTCTCTAAATAAAATACAAAAAAGGGCTGGGGATGTGACCCAGTGCTTGAGTGCCCCTGAGTTCAATCCCTGGTACCAAAAAAAAAAAATTGTCAACGTGTTTCATATACCTAAGATCAAAGAAGACAAAATATTAATTATGTATATCTGACACTTAAAAAGTACTTTATAGTTTCCAAATTGCTTTCATTTTGATTTTTTTTTTCTGGTGCTGGGGATCTAACTCAGGGTCTCAGGTAAACACTCTATCATAAGCTACATGCCCAGCCTAGAATATTTTATTTCTGTTGTCTTATTTGGAGTTTATAATAAGCTAGAAAAGTTAGTTCAAGAATTACTACCCCATTTATTAAATTTTATAATTTAGTTGAAGATGGACACAATACCTTTATTTTATTTGTTTATTTTTTTTAATATGGTGCCAGGTATCAAACCCAGTGCTTCATGCATGCTAGGTGAGTGCTCTACCACTGAGCCACAACCCTGGCTCTTATTATCCCATTTTGAGAGTGGAAAAAGTGGAGGGTCAGAGAGGTTAAGTGATCTGCCCACAGCAAACAGTTTTTGATAAAAAGTCTCTGAGACCTGGTATTTTTGATGCCCAAGTCCAGCGTGCTGTCTTGCCATTGTACATGAATAAATATAATTTTTCAGGCCAAGATAACTCATCTGCCATAAAGAGAGGTACTTCCTAAGCTGAATGGAGTTTTAGAGATCAAGAGGAACTTTCTGTACATTCTTTTGAAAATGTCTTCTGGCTTTCGGGTTTTAAGAAGAGAATTACAGGGGCTGGGGATGTGGCTCAGCAGTAGACCGCTTGCCTAGCATGTGCGTGGCCCGGGTTCAATCCTCAGCACCACGTAAAAATAAAGGCATTGTGTACAACTAAAGCAAATAAATAAATTTTTTTTTAAAAAGGAAGAGAATTACATAGGTGATAGACTGGGTAATAATATGATCTTATGCACTATCTGGTGCAAAAATGCAACAAAATGATAAACTTGTGATGCTTTCTTATCTGTAGTCTCTCAGTAGATTTTATAGCTTATATTGTTTATATCACACATACCTCACATTTCATATCTATAGCTTATCTTGATTTATATATTAGATGTATTCTTGAAAAGACACAGGTCAAATAAACACCCCACTAATGCTCACAATCCCCCCCTTGATTTTTGTGGCTATCACAGAGATGTGATTTACAGGAAAAACTGCTTTGTGATAGAATAAAAAATTCACCAATTTAGAATTCTAATATTCACTTTAAGACATTCTGTTTGTGTCAATGTGGAATTTCAGTGCTTCATAATATTTATTATATAATCCCTGTGAGGAGTTGATCAAGTTGATAGCCTATGTGATCTGTGCGTAAAATTTTAAAGCACAAGTACATTAAAATACAACCTCATGGAAATTAACAATGCAGTGAAAATTAACTAACTTCATGGAGCTGGATAGACATAGGAATGTGGAATTGAACTAAAATTTATCAGCTGAAAAAGCTATATGAAAATCCTTTACTTAATATGGCTGAGCTAGTACCTGCTCACCTTAAGTAGCACTTTACCTTCAAGCACTTTATCCCTACCACATCATCTCCACCATCCCAGGCCACTGTGCAACACAGAACTCAAACTGTTGACAAGAATGCTAATGAATTAGGTTCCATTTAATTACCAATTGATTACAAGGAGTTCTAACTACTTAGCCTTTCATTGAAGGGGAAAGAGTTCCAGTCTTCAGGGAGTGAGTCAGTAGGACTCTTAACTGTGAATTATTTCACACTAAATACCTGCTGCAGTACCTCTCTTAGGTTAAAAGAGACCAAAAATCAGAAACCTGCTATTTGTCGAGCTTGTATATGACATGTTACTAAACATGCCTGTAACTTTTGAAAGTTTTTGGCTGCAAATAACAGAATATTTCATCAAAAGAAACTTAAATATTAAGGATATTTATTGTTTTAACAATAAATCTGGAAGTGGGCTATTTCAGGGTGGATCCTATCACTCAGAAATCAAGGAGAATCAGTCATGCCTCCCCTCGTGGCCACAAAATGGCCATGGCAGCACTGAGCTGTGCATTCTTATCCCATAGTGTCAAAAATCTGGGAAGAGAAAGAAGGGGAAGGGCTTCCTCCATATACATCTGTATAAAGGAATGGGAAAAATTTCTCAGAAGCCCCTTAGCCTCCTTAAATCTCATTGGCTTGAACCATGTCACATGCTCACGTGCCAGCCTCTGGCAGAGATGAATGGGTTTACTATTATTATGGTTGGTTTAGGTTATTGTGTTAGCTTTTTATCATCCTAACAAATATCAAGGTTATCAACTTAATAGGAGGAAAGTGTTATCTCAAGGAAAGTTTCAGTCCGTGTTTGCTTGACCCTGTTGCTTTGGACTTGTGGCAACACAGTACATCATGGTAGGAGCTCATGGCAGAGGAGGACTGTGCGCCTCATGGTGGCCAGGAAGCAAAGATGGAGAGACAAGAAGAAGACAGGGTCTCAATATCCCCTTCAACAGCACTCCCCCAATGATGTACTTCCTTCCAGTATGCCCCACCTACCAAAGGTTTCACTTCCTCCCAGTAGCACCACAGGCAGAATCCCAAGCCTTTTGGGGACATTCAAGATCCAGCAATCATGGTCAGTCAAGTTTCACTGGTTGATTTGGGGGAAGGAGCCCACTTTTTCTGAACATTTTGCTGCCACAACTGTTACAGTCCGGGTGAACTACTAGAATGCCTCCTGGTAACCGAGAGATTTCGATGACTGCTCATTCTGCCAGGAATGAGAGAAGCGCAAGTGCAATGCCTAGGCAGCGTACCCTAGTTTGGTGCTGTCTCCTGATGTGAGGCCACAGCTGCTGGTCTCATGCTGCTCAATCTTGGCTGCACAGTAGAATTGCCTGAGAGCCCCCAAAACCACCTCTGCCCAGCACCCACCCTGATGTTCTGCTTTAGTTGTTGGGGGATGTGGAGGTGCAGGAGGAGGTTCAATGTCTTTAGAGCTGCAGAGGAAAACGTAACACGCAGCAGTCAGCATGGAGGACCCCAACATAGTGAAGGACAGACACTCCACCTTTTTTTTTTTTTTTTTTAACTGAACCACAGGGCTATATTCCCAGCCCTTTTTATTTTTATTTTTATTTTTATTTTTTTGAGATAAAGTCTCCCTACATTGCCCAGGCTGGCCTCAAACTTGGCAATCCTCCTGCCTCAGCCTCCTGAGAACCTGGGATTACAGGTATGCACCACCTCACCTAGCCAGATATCCCTTTTTAAGCAGAACTCTTGAAAGAATCCTTGTACTGTCCTTGATGTCCCATTCCCTGTCAACATGCCTTTGTGGGCACTTTTCCTCCTTCTTCTTCTTCTTCTTCTTCTTCTTCTTCTTCTTCTTCTTCTTCTTCTTTTTATTTTACAAAAGTTTATTCTTAAATTTGCAATAGGCTCTAAGACAATGAGACTTTATGCCAGCTATGCATGGCAAAAAAAAATATAAGAGCAGGGATCCTGATGCTTAAATAGGAACTGAGTCAAGAGTCACCATTATCTTAGGTACAAAAAACGGTGCTTTTTTTTTTTTTTTTTTTTTTTTTTTTTTTTTGCCAGATTTCTTAATTCCACCTATAACCAAGAAACCCTTGACTGTGGCCTTTGCTTTTAGCTCCTCAAGTTTCTTGTTACTTTTGTTGTTATTTCTACTTGAAAGCCTTATCTTCCTCTTCCATCTCCTTGACCTGTTTCTTGAGCTGTTTCAGGGGTTTCTTTTTGCAACCTTCACAACTGGACATGGTGCCTGCTGTCCCAACCCCCCATTATGGGCATGTTTTATCCACTGGCCCCAAGACTACCCTATCCTTAACCAAAGTGAGTGGCATAAACCAAGGTCTTGATGTGCTCTGCTCAGGAGCTCTCGATGTCAGCCCATTGACCACCAAATTAAATTTCAGATCTCCCATGATCTACATAACAGCCTGCATTTCTATCTTACTATAATAATATGGATTTTGTTGGGGTTATATGTGCTAGACCCTGTGCTAAGTGCTGTGCTTACTTTAAATCAGTGACTCTTCTAACCCTAAACTAATATTGTCCTCACTTTATAGGCATGGAAATTGAAGTTTAGTTTCTTTGCTTGCCCAGGCCACATAGGTGGTAAAAGCAGGGGATCTAGGATTCAAACTCAACTTGATGGAGGCCATAGTCCTATAGACACCATATGATCAGCCAAACCAGACCACTGCCATCCCTTGAACACTCCTGTATCTCCCTAGCTTTGTCCTATGGCTTTGAATGGTCCCTCACCCAGACACTCAGCAAGGGTGTTTGCTCAGAAGAGGAACTTATCCCCATGTAGTCCGTAGGAGAGACAGAGAAGCAATTGTGTCTGCCATTCCTTCATATCTCCTGTTTGTGGTGGATCCAGGTGCCATCTACCTTTTGTGGCTTCCTTAGCAATGAATGCCCCATGACCCAGGAGGAGAAGCAGAAATTGTGTGTATAATGGGAGGGGCTGACCAGAACTGGGAACAGCCAAAGCAAAAGTCTGAAGGGGAAGGCTACAGGGCTGGGCTGGTTAGGGAAGGAAAGGGAGAGGAAGTGATGGCCTGAGACGTTATGGGGAAATTGGAGGAGACCGGTCACATGAAGATACAAAGAGACCAGGCAGATTGGTAAAAGGAAGTGGGAAGTATGCTGAGCAGGAAAGAGCCCTGGTCTGGAATTCAGGAGATCTTAATTTAAATGTTGCTTCTTTCACCTTCCAGCTGTGTGTCTGTGGGCACTGAACAGCTGTGACTCTCCTCTGAAACATGAAGTTGAATTGAATGACCCTCAAGTTACACTGAGCTCTGGAATGCCCATGGGAGGAGGTCGCAGTCAGAGAAGAGGCTGAGGATCCTAGGTTTGGGAGGTGGCTCAGATGTGAGAGCCAGATAATGAAGTTCAAAGTGTAGTTGGGCTGGTTCCTCTCTTGGAGAAAGCCAGGGTGGTTGGAGGCCCAAGGTGGCCAGAAGAGGCACTGAGTGGGAGGGGACAATGAGTGGGAAAGCCTGACCTATTAGTACATTGTGCCTTAAGACCCCTGTGCTGTGCAAATAACCCCTATATACAGAATGATCTATGTGTGCCACCTTACATAACCTGGTAGCCACAGAGAAGGATGCAGCCCCTAGGGCTTGAGGCCTTAAAAGAAAATTGTGTCTTTCCATTCTCTTGGGTGATGAGAGCACTGAATTGCCCAATTGACCTTGGGCACTTACTTTGGATCTCCTTAACATTCTGAAATTCAGGATTATTTTTTCTTTTCCTCCTCCTCCTCTTCCTTCTTTCTTCTTCTTCTACTTTTTTTTTTTTTTTTTTTTTTTTTTTTTGCTTCTGCCTCCTGAGTACCTGGGATTGTATGCATGCACCATCACACCTGACTCAGTTTTTTGTCAAAAAAAATTATACTTATGTTCTTCTTGAGTGTCTAGCCTAAGAATACAGTACCTTGGCAATATCACCAAAAAAAAAAAAAAAAAAGGAAAATTTAAATATGTTGGAAAAGATTCAGGCTGGCAGGCCATACCCCCAGGCGTCTTCCCGGAAGTGCCCACCTCTCATGAGAATTCACCTTTGGTGGGCTCTGAGTCTCCACCCTTCCTGATCCAGGGAATACTCGCCTCTCGTGGGAATTCAACCCAGGGCGGCCTCTCCCTTTCTGAGCCAATCCGGACCATACAAGTCACACTCCCACCCCTCTGTACTTAAGCCCCAGCTTGTCCAGAACTCACTCTCTCTCTTTTCGCCATCATCTTTGTACCAGCTCTCCCTTTCCCCATTTCCCTTTCTCCCTTTCCCCCTTCCCTTAATAAACCTCCCCTTTTCTACAAGGTGGTCCCGGTGTGGTATTTGCCCTTCAAAATAGAGAAAAGAAAGTTTTAATTTAAACGTACACCCGAGGAAGGGTCCAGCTTCAGGTTTAAATACTCAAGACAGAAGAAATCCTGTCTGGTCCCAGATCTGGCTGAATGTATCTGGGCTTCTATTAGCAAGAAGAGAAAAAAGAGCTAAGCACATATTTTCATTTACATGAGAATAGTCATACAATTCTTTGTATTATTTGGATAAAGGTTATTACAAAAATAGGGTATACAAAATTACCTACCAAGAATGCAGAATAGCCACAATAAAATAATTACTATGCACTTGCAAGGTACTTTTCTTCACCAGAGCTCAAAACACTTCCTTTTTTTTAAATATTTTTTTAGTTGTAGGTGGACACAACACCTTTATTTTATTTATGTGGTGCTGAGGATCGAACCCAGGGCCTCACACATGTGAGACGAGTGCTCTACCACTGAGCCATAACCCCAGCCCCAACACTTCCTATCTTATAGAACTAAACAACATGCATGATACATGTGAAACAGGGACCATCAACACATGATAATGGATTGTGTCCATCAGCATTCTGGTTGTGACGCTGCATTGTAGCCCTGTGAGATTCTGCCAGTGGGGGAACCAGGCAAACATTACCCAGGGCCTCTCGGGATTTCTCTATATTATTTTTTTTACAATTGCATGTGAATCTACAACGATCTCAAAATAAAAAGTTTAAAATAAACCACTTCGCGCTCTTACTTCCTTTGTCACCTCGGCAAGGCTCATAGGTGAAAAATTGCAATGCAAACACAGAGGAAATGTTACTTCAGAAACAAAGAGAATGATTACCCATGATGCAGTGTGGATAAAACAATGCCTGGCCTTAACCGCCCAGGAAAACTAAATTTCAGTGCGGAAACTCATTCTGTGAAATTATTCTTTCTGGGATTTTTCTACTAGTTCAATCACTGATTTTATTAGGGCATGGAAAGAAGCAAATTTTTCTGTTTTCATTTTGGTTTTGAGGGCTCAAATTCAAATTTAGAAAAGGAATTCTTGGCATCACTGGCAGTGTCTAGAGTAGCTCATTTTCTCTCCAGAATAGAGATCCCTGGTTCCTCTGGAATCCCATCACTCTGTTCACTGGCTGAAGCTGCATCACCCCCCCCCCCCCCGTGGGTCCTGCCTTCCCCTGCCCTCTAATTAAGTGGTAAGGACCAAGTTCCCAGTGACCTGCTTGCCCAACATGTAATGTGCCCTCCCTCCCTCAATGTAGGAGCTTGCCAGACTTGGTGGCTTAATGTTCTTAGAAAGCTGTGTGATTGTGTTGTGAACCAGCTGGTCTCCTATAGCACCTCCAGATAAAAGCACACTGCAGGTTGCCTGCCAGAAACCACCCTGAGGTCATGGTCAGCAATGAGGCAAGCTCCTCCTGAACAGGACAGCATCCTTTCCTGTTCACCAAGCACTCAGTATGGGAAGGCCTTCACAGAGTATAGGAAGGCCTTCACAGAGATACAGACCTTGCTTTCAAGATCCTCGCCCAGAAGAAAGAGTAATGTCTCTGCAGGAAGTTTCCAAAACTGCCCCCATGAAGGAGCCCTAATTAGGAAGGGCTGTTGTAGCTACTGGAAGCCATAAGTTCCACCTGATATGTATGTGACGCACCTGTAGGCACCCGCAAACCTGAAGGTATATAACCGGGTGAAAGCGGTCCGAGTTAGGAGAACGGAGAATTCAGTCAGCCGGGCAACTCTACTCTAAGCTCTATCTTTCTTTACTCTAAGCTACTCTACTCTAAGCTACTCTAAGCTAAGAAGAAAAATCTTTCTTTCCCTCTCTAAGAAAAATCTTTCTTTCCCTCTCTAAGCTCTAAGAAAGTAGAAGTAAAAGTAGTAAAAGCTTAACTCTGCCTCCGAGAGTTTTTCCTCCCGGGTTACGGTACCAGGTAGCTTACACCCCCCACACCATCTCTTTTTGGTCATTTTCTCTCTCTCTCTCTGTTATACTTCTTGTTCATAGGGATCACCGGGAGGAGAGTTCAGAAGAGAATGGAAATGCAAAACTCAATGGAAGGAGGGCACCCTGAGAGCAGAGATCTTCTTCTCCTTGAGTCTTGTTCTCCTTCAGTATCCGAAATAGGAGAATGGCTGGAACACCCAGATGCTCAATAAAAGTTTGTTGAATAAAGGAACAAGGGAATGTGCACTCAAGAGTATGATATTCGGGGCGAGAGTCACAATGTGTAACTCGGTGTGCAGGGATATAGCTCCACCATCCCCCTCCCCCCACCCGATCCTTTCCTGCTCCCATAGTTATTTCTAGGTGTGCCCATGGCTGTGAACCCTGCAGGTGCATACCTGTGCTCAGGAACCAGTCCGCTCCCAACTCCCACTCCCATCTCAAAGGCCCTTCAGTGCCCCCACTGCTGGTGCCCTTCCTTTAAGCCAGAACAGCTCTGCTGTCCTTCCCCCCATCCCCCACCCCCGTCTGCCCAGGGGTAGGAGTGGTGGGGGGCTGTCCTGAGTGTGTGCACACATCCTCTCCCAGCCTGAGGCCGCCCTTCTGCCCAGTCTTACAAAGTCATCCACAAGAGGAGCCCTCAGCGTCCCCACCCACCCAGCCACCCACCCAGACTAAGGACAGACAGACCTTCCTCCACCCCTTGCATTTTCTTTTCTCTCCGTTTCTTTCTCATGGAACCAAAAGACTCCTTCCTTTTCCCTCAACTCTAACCAAAATCTCTCCTGCAAACAGGCACCTGCAGGGGTCCCCAGCCTCCCAGATGTAAAGGCTGCGAAACCCAGAGTGAATTGGTCGGGAAGGGCCCCTCCAAACCCCCCACGCCTGGCAGGCCCGGGGCGGGCAGGGGAGCTTCTCATTTCTGCGCTTAGCCACGGAAAACTCCCGAGAGCTCCCTGGGCTCAGATGCGGGTGTGTGGTACCATGAGATAATTGAAAGAAAAAAAGTGAAGGCAAGAAGCACGGAAGGAAGCAGGAGTGGCGAGATCAGTGATCAGCCAGGAAAGGCGGGCAAGGGCACGTAGCTCTGCGCGGGGGAAACGGCCTCCGCCCCACGCTACAGAGGGCTGAGCAGCCGCGCAGGGGCCAAGAACATCTTTTAGGCAGGGCTGGCCATACTGCAGCCCAGATTGTAAAACATGACTAGGCAGTACTCATTGTTAATGCAGCAGTGAGTTCTGCGTTGTCTTCGAACTTTAACCTAGAATTGGGATGGGCTGCGTTTGCATGGGGTGGGGGATAAAACTAAGTTGGGAGTGACCCCTCACTGTGGGAGGGAGGCGGTAGGCAGAGTGGTAAGCCTTGGAGTTTGAATGGGAAGCTTGAATTCTTCTTCTCTTTTCCTTCCCCTCCTTCCTCTTTTTCAAATCTTTCCTTCATTTCAACCTTTTTTTTTCCTTCTCTCCCTCCTTCCCCCTGTTTCTTCCTTTCTCTTTTGCCCTCCCCCTCTTGCTTTCCTCTCCTCCTTAATAAACAGGACAAACCCAAAGTCACTGACTTTCTCTTCTGACCATTCATTCTTACTCTTTTCCCTTGTTACATAAATTCTCCATTTTGGCTAATTTGGGAATAATTTCTTCCATTATGTGGTGAGACCTGAGTGGCCCAGGGGACATTTTCCCTCCCACTTCCAAGTTCCATTCACCCAGTGAGACTTCTGAAAGCACATGAAAGATGGCCTCTGGGGCTGATGGGAGACCAGACACTGGATGGGATGTGTTCTGGGAAAGACGCATCAGTGTGGGGGTGGGATCGGGTCTGAGAATACGGGGGAAAAAACTCAGTTTCTCCTCCTGCGTGCTTCTGACACGTTGGATGGGTTCTTACTCACCTTCCTGCAAGCCTCCATGTGCTCAATTATCCAGAAGCTCCCAAACCCCATCCTTTTGGGGGTTTTATGGAGGTGCCATTCATAAACACAGTTGAAACATGGACCACTGTGTAGAAATGTAACTGGACAGAAAGGATCTGATCCAAGGCCAAGTGGGGAAGCCCAGAGAAATCTCTGTTCAGAGTGTTCTTGGCCTCTCTGTGACCTGTTGTGTTTGGCCCTGCCCCTTGAGGGTATGGATGGGACCCCTTTTGCAACATGGACCTGTGATCTATTATCAGACAGAATTTCTTTATAGCCAGCTCTAAGACCGAAAGGCAGGGGACGATTAGAATATATTTTTAGTTTCTGTGGTCCGCCTGAGGGAGAAAAGGAGCAGGTGAAAGGAAGCTTGAGAAGGTCAGAGAAATCTCTTCCTCTGATAATTCATCGCTTAACATTTTGAAGAATATCAAATTGTTTTCCACTGTGGCTGCATGGTTTACATTGCCATCAGCAATGTGTATGGGGTCCAATTTCTCTATTTCCTACTAATACTTGTTTTCTGTGGTTTTGATTATAGTCATCTTAGTGAGTGGGAAGTGATATCTAAATGTGGTTTTAGTTTGCATTTCCCTAGTGACTAATGATAACTGAGCATCTTTTCATGTGCTTGTTGGCCATTTGTGTATTTTCTTTGGAGAAATGTCAATTCCAGTTCTTTGGCCATTTTTAAGTTGGGGTGTTTGTCTTTTTTGTTAAGTCATAAAAGTTCTTTATGTATTTTGGAATATTATACCACTTTTATATGATTTGTAAACATTTTCTCTCATTCTGTAGTCATTATTTTCATTTTATTAGTAGTGTCCTTTGATGTATGTAACAAGAGTTTTAAGTTTGGAGGAAGTCTCATTTTTCTCCCAGGAATACATGTGTTTGTGCTTTCATGTTAAAGAATTCATCATCAAT
Source organism: Tamias sibiricus (assembly GCA_025594165.1). Classification (NCBI taxonomy): domain Eukaryota; kingdom Metazoa; phylum Chordata; class Mammalia; order Rodentia; family Sciuridae; genus Tamias; species Tamias sibiricus. The sequence continues at coordinate 94,719,967 of CM046666.1, read as the reverse complement.
CCAAGGTCATGAAGATTTTCTCCTGATTTATTCTAAAGTTTTATAACCTTAACTCTTAAATTTAAGTCTTGGATTTATTTTTATTTAAAGCTCATATACATGGTGTAGATAATGGTTAAACTTCATTATTTTGCTTGGGACTATCCAGTTTGTCCCAGCTGTTGAAAAGGGGAGAAACTTTTTTGAGGCAACAATACAAAAAAATATTCTTTGATGCAGTGCCAGTTTCAGCAGACACCTGAGGCATGGCACAAGGGTGAGAGAGTGACAGGAGAAGTGGCTCTCGACAGTATGGGGGTCAGACTATGCTGAAGCAGCAGCAACAGGGGCCTATGGCCACCAGGGGGCAGAGCAGAGATGGGTACCAAGTGGGAATATGTTAACCGGCCACTTGGGTACAGGCTGTAATGTAACTAAAGGAGCCTTCTCTGCTAGAAGGAAAGGACTAAGAGGTCTTGGGTGTCAGCTTTTCCACGGGTGGTGCTTGGAGCCCTAAACTATTTTTGTTACTTTTTGCTTGCCTTCCTCCAGGATCACACAGCCTGGAAAAGCAAGAGTTACACTTAATTTCCCTTTTCAAAATGCAGTTCAAAAAAGAACATTCTGTTTCCAGGTCCACAGCTTTCTGTTGAAAATTCTATACCAGCATTTAAAATTAAGCCACGTTTGCCAAAATGTAAATTTTTCAGTGACTGATTTTTTTTTCAAAAAAGTGATGCTTATATTTGTAGCAGAGGAAATAAGAGGGAAAAAAGGAAAAGTAATTTATTTGAAAAATAGCAATTTTATTTTAGCGAAGGGATGTCACAAAGAACCGATGTAGTTCTGTAATACTAATCTATTTCAAAATTTTCAAGTGTCAAGACTACAGTTTACATTTACTACCACAAATTTGGTGGACATTTTTCATTATGCACTAAGCAGAAAATTTGAAATTAAATGTTCAGCAATGTTCAGACAAATGAAGAAATCCCCTCCCCCAGGCCCTCCTTTGACATAACTAGGACAATCCAATATAATAACCCTCTAACAGGATTAATTCTGCCTAAAACCAGCTCCCAAAGAAAACCACATGGCGCTTTCTGAAACATTCTTGATAACGTGTACATTGTTATTATATTTACAACCCATGAGCCTGGTGCTGACTCTGAAGGCAGAGGAAGACTATGACAATCCTGTACTCAGGAGTCTTCCCAGTCAAAATCATAGGAAAACCTCGATAATAATTAAAGTTTACAAAATGAAGCAGCAATAAGGCTAATTTTTCTTCCACTAAATCAACATACCCAATTGCTGTCTATGGTACAGTGAAACTTGTCTACACATACATTGCTCATAGCAGTGCAAACAGCCAGGCAAAGACATTGGAGTATTTATATGATTTAGTGATCTGCATTATCCAAAAGAAAGATAATGCTCTATGCCTATTTAATACAAAATTAATATGAGGATATTTGTAAGCTAGAAGCCTCCTAAATATCTAGCAAGGGTGGTAGTTAGGCAAAACATATTGTGCCCACTTAAATAAGATAGAGGTAAGTAGAGGCATTGAGATATGCAAATAATACCATGTTAAGAGGCACAGCACGGGCTGGGGTTGTGGCTCAGCGGTAGAGCACTCGCCTAGCATGTGCGCGGCCCAGGTTCGATCCTCAGCACCACGTAAACATAAAATGCATTTCATTGTGTACAACTAAAGCAAATAAATAAATATTTTAAAAAAAAAAAGAGGCACAGCACAAGTAGCTGTACTGAGGCAGGAGAACTGAATTGTAAATGTAGTTTTTCCTTTCATTACTTAAATATCATTAATGTTGCCATAATATTTTTTGTTTAATAATAATGCTAAATAAATTGCAGGGAAGATCCATTCCCTTTTAGTGACATGTATAGCATCTCACTTTTAAAACTTTTAACATTTAAGCTTGACTTGGCTAGACTGGTCTGTGATTTCTTCCACACATTATTAAATGATACCTACCCATGGGGTGGTTTAAGGCTGTCAAGCTCATCAATGGAGATACTTTAGAGAGACAGGAAGAGCAGGCTTCCAGAGAAAGTTCCTTGAGCTATCACAAAGAAGGTAGAGGCTGAGAGGAAACTGAATTTGACAGCAGGGAACAACCTCCAGGGTAACTTTCATATTTTGTTCTCTGTAAGTGGATCATTGAGGTGTACCACAGAGAACGAGACCCCCTGGTTTTGCTGTGTCAAAACATCTACTGATCATCTACTGTAGTAGACTGCAGCTCTTCACTTCTTCCTTGCAGAATTCCTGGTAATGAACAAGAAGACACATTCAGGCTAGTTTAAGCCTGAAAGGGGTTGATTCAGGAACATAATGAGCTTAAAATTCCCTGGAAGGCTGGAAAATAAAGCTTCATGGCCACAGAACCTGGAAGAATGCCTAAAGTGCTCCAATGGACACCTCAGAGCACTGCCACTTGCAATGGAGAGGCTATGCACCCGATGTTACCTCTCAGCTGTCTCTGGAAACTTTCTCCAGTTTCACCTTCACCAGCAAGTGGGTTCTGCCTGGTGCCTAATTGCTCACTTGCTTGGCTCTGAACTCAAGTCTTAGGCAGGTGTGTCTGATTGAGGGAGTGTAGATAACCTACACCCAGAAACAAATGCCATCTGGGAATGTGAGTTCTGCTTCTATCTTTGGACTCTCAATGTGGGAAATTCCTTAAGTATGGAGAGCCACAAATGTGACAAATGTCCACCCTTTGCTAACAAAACCTCACCAAACTTCATCCACTTGTCCAATTTACTATTTGGGAAAGCTGGCCCCTTTCCTAGCTATCTTGATGAAACCAATTATGGAAATTCCCTTTGCCTTGACGGTAACTCACCAAAGAAGCATGTAACCCAATTGTGACCAAAGACTCATGAAGACACATCACTGAGGGATTTCCCAAAAAAAAAGTTTCTTTGTTCTTAAAAAGAGACATAAAGATATAGTAACTCCTTTGTTCTGTCTCTGGATGGTGGTACATGAGGACCTGTATTACTTGGTCACTGAAACATCCTGTGTCCATCCTATCTTGGCATTACTTCTTATGTGAAATAATACATTTGTGTATTGTTCAAGCAAGCCAAATTTGAGTTTTTCTAGTTACTTGCAGCCCAAAACATCCTGATCTTCTCACCCTGGGTCCAGTACTGCAAAGACAATTGTGACAGACAGGAACATAATGTATGGACATCTCCTTTGGCCTAAGGAGTCTTATTCAGTATCGGTGAAAATAAAATGGACCGTATTCGCAAAGTCCCTTCTGAACAGCTTTCCCTCTCAGAAGTGGACCCAACATCTGTTCTCCCTCTACAACAGCACCCTATTTCTTTTTGTGGAATTTCCTTTCCTACATTGTATTGAGCAGTTGGAAACAAAGTGTCCCATCACTGACAAGGCTGAAGGAGCTCCTGGAATTTCTTCTGACAGATACTTCCTGTCAACTCCAAGCAGCCAGGAGCAGGCTCAAGACCTGAGTTCAATCAGCCAGACTTTCTTTCAAAATTTTACAACTCCAGCCAAGTGATTCAAGGATAGAAAATAGTGGTAGAGAACTGGGGGTGTGGCTCAGTGGTACAGCACATACTTGGCATGCGTGAGGTCCTGGGTCCCCAGGACCTGTCCCCAGGACCCTGGATGCCTCTCCTTCCAAAAAAAGAAAAAAATAGTGGTGGACGTCCATTCATTCCAGAACGTTCCCAATATGCCCTAATACCTGACTGAAACTTCTGAGTTGTTCCAGCTGCCTGGTTGCCCAAAGCTGCCCTGGAGGGATAGCTGCTATTCCTAAAACCACTATGTTCTCAGGAGACAGAGATTTCAAAACCTTTTCCAGTAGTCCAGCCAGAGACATTCCAATGTAGAAGCTTACACACTTGAAGAAAATCCAAATTAGAACCTTATGAAAACTCGGTTTTACAATTCCACCTCTTTCTCTAAGGATTGTTTCAGTGAATTTATATTGAAGTGTTCCTCATATGTGAACTCCATTCTATTTTGTTTTCTTGGACTCCCCCCCTATTTTTATTGGGGCGTTTAAATTATAAAAAAGGCTGATATAAAACAAGCTGCTCAAATGAAACAAACCAAGAAGTGTACAGATGAACCAACTGTTCTTGAAACATTTATATTTATAAATTTCAGGGAATATTGATATTCCAGATTGCTGCTTGTTGGGAACTTGAGGACAATTATTTGAAATATTTTTTCAAAGTCTTTTATTCCCAGGAAGTGTAGTAATGAGTACCATGTGACACCCAAGGGCAAGAAAAATAAATATTGAGGATGTGGAAGAAAAACAAAGCTATTTCATCCCTTTATCTGGATTTTTTTCACTTACATAATTATTAAAAATTGTGGTAAAAAACATACATAACATAAAATATACCATTTTATCCATTTCTAAATGAACAGAGTAGTGGGATTTTTAAAATTAGGCAGTTTGATATTTTGGATTTATCAAATATATTCTTGTACAATTTGATAAGGTGAGGATTTGTGAATTTTCAAATAAAACCAAAGTTCTTTAGTTGATTCTTTGTGGAAATGTTTATGAAGCTCAATGTTGAAACTGTATTACAGGGATGGCCTCTCTACTTTTTTAAACATTGAAACAAAAGAAAGTTATCCAATAAATAGAGAACAATCCATGGGACAAGTCACTTAACTTTTCATTTTTAACTTTCAGCCAATTAAAATATTAGATAATGTTCAGTGGGTCTTGTATTCAAAAGGAATTATATGTTAACTATTACATTTTAAAACTTTTATTATGGAAAATTCTCCATGTATACAAAACACAAAAAAAAAAAAAAAAAAAAAAAGTACAGTGAGCTCCCTGGACCCAACTTCCAGCTTCAACAATTATAAATATTCTTCCATTTTTGTTTCATCTATATCTATATACACTTCTCATATTTTTTTTTTACTGTTATTTCTTTTAGGTAAAATTTCTACCCATTAAGATGGGTGATTCTTTTTCTTTTTTTAATGCAGTGCTGAGAATTGAACCCAGTGCCTCACACATCCGAGGCAAGTGCTCTACCACTGAGCCACAACTTCAGCCCCAAGATGTATGATTCTTTTTTTTTTTTTTTTTTTTTTTTTACCAGGGATTGAATTCAGGGGCACTCGACCACTGGGCCACATCCCCAGCCCATTTTTGTATTTTATTAGAGACAGGGTCTCACTGAGTTGCTAAGTGCCTCGCCATTGCTGAGGCTGGCTTTGAACTCGTGATCCTCCTGCCTCAGCCTCCCAAGTGCTGGGATTACAGGCGTGCGCCACCACACCCGGCAAGATGTATGATTCTTAGCTGTACTATTTTGACAATTGAACACTCCCATATAACCGACACTTCTCCCATGGTATAGAACATTTCCATCTCTCCAGAAAGTTCCCTCATGTCTTTTCCTACAGTATTTTTCTTGCCTTATAACAATTTCTGCCTGATAACAATGATAGCAATAGTGAAGACCACCAGCATAATGTTAGATAGAAGTGAAGAACAGACATTCCCTAATTTAGAGGAAAGTATTCATCTTTACAACAATAGATGTGATATTACTTGTAGGTTTTTCAGAGGTGCACTTTACCAGGTCGAGGAAGTTCTCTTCTATTTCAATATTTAGAGCTTAGGGTTGGTTGGTTGGTTGGTTGGTTTTAACCATGAATGAGTTAAATGGTTTTTTTCCTCTGCATCTATAGTAATAATCTGTGTGGTTATTCTGTTATTCTAGTGGAATATATTTGTCGAATTTTTAAATGTTAAACCAACTTTGTATAATTGGGTTATAATGTCCTTTGTCATGATGGATCATTTTAAGAATTTGATATCAAATTCGTGATGTATAGTGATTGATTTACTTTAGTGCCTTTGTCAGATTTTGGTATCAGGGTTATGTTGGCCTCAAAGATGTGCAGTATTTCTTCTTCCTATTTCCTCTTTCATTCTATCGAAGAATTTTGCATAAAGAAGATACTATTACTTCATTCAATGTTTAATTGACTTCAGTGAATTTTTTAAAGTCCTTTAAAGATGTTATTCCATTGTGTTCTGGCCTCTGTTGCTTCTTATTTGAAGATTTCACCTGTATAATAATTTCTGTGACACATGTTGTTTTACTCTGGAAGCTTTCAAAATCCTTTCAAGATCTTTCTCTTGCTCTTTGGATTGTAGAGCTTTTGTATTTGCACTGTGTTAGCTTTCTGTCACTGTGACAAAATACCTGACATAAACAACTTAAAAGGAGGGAATATTTATTTTGGCTCATGTTTCAGAGATTTCAGCCTACAGTCTCTTGGCTCTGTTGTTTATGGACTGTGTGAGGCAGAACATCATGGAAGGGAGTGCACGGTGGAGCAAAGATGCTCAGCCAGGTGGCCAGGAAGTAGGTGGGGGAGGGAAGGGGATGAAATACCCCTTTCAAGGTTAAACCCCCAATCACCAATTTCTTCCAACTAGACACTACCCCCTAAAGTTTTCACCACTTCCCAATAAACAGCCCATTAAGTTAAAAGTCCATAAGTGGATTCATCCCTTTATGAGGCCAGAGCCCTCATGATCCCATCACCTCCCAAAGGCCCCACCTCTGACCACTGCTGCTTTGGGGATCAAGACTTCGACACGCATGCTCTGTGGGACTTTTTACAACCCAAACCCTAACAAGTGCATAGATATGGTTTTCTATCATGCTTCAAGTTTGTTCAACTTCCTGGATCTGTGAAATGATATCCCTAACTAAACTGGGGGGTTTTTGACCACCTTTATGTCTTCAAATATTTTTTATGTTCTACTCTCTCTCTTTTGAAGGAGCCCCAATTAGGGAGATGGCTATTGCGGTCAGCTGGAAGCCATAAGTTCCACCTGATAATAAGTATGTATGTGACGCACCTGTAAATGCACGTGAGGCACCTGCAAAGCTAAAGGTATATAACCGGGGAAAGTGGTCGGAGTCAGGAGAAGAATGAATTCACTCAGTCAGTCATGCAGTTGCTCGGTCGGAAGAAGAGTTCGGGTCGGAGAAGAAGAAAAAAGAATCAGAGTGGCCAGAACGTAGGCAGAGCGGTTACAGAAGAGAAACCAGATAGAAGAAGTAATTGCTGGTCAGAGTCAGGCCGAGGCTCCCGAGGAAGAAAGAAGAAAGAAGCTCTAAAAGCTAAGCTCTCTCTCTCTCTCTAAAGAAGAAATCTCTCTCTTTTCAAGCTCTCTCTCTTTCTCTCTAAGCTCTAAGAAGATGAAGAAGAAAAAGCTCTATCTTTCTCTCTAAGCTCTAAGAAGAAGAAGAAAAAGCTATCTCTAATCTTTCTCTCTAAGCTCTTTCTAAGAAGAAGAAAAATCTTTCTTTCTCTCTCTAAGCTCTCTCTAAGAAAGTAGAAGTAAAAGTAGTAAAAGCTTTACTCTGCCTCCGAGAGTTTTCCTCCCGGTTTTCGGTACCAGGTAGCTTACATCTTTCTTCTGTAACTTCAATTACACGTATGTTAGATATTGACATTAGTCCTTAGGTCTCTGGGACTATTTTTTTTTTCAATGTTTTCTCTCTGTTCTTCAGATTGGATTTCTATTGAATTAGCTTCAGGTTATTGACCCTTTTTCTGACAACTTCAATCTACTATTAATTTAATAATAATGAATTATTATTTTAGTTGCTAGAATTTTCTACATAAGAAGTTTCACTTGTTTTGTTTTTATAGTTTATTTCCCTGCTGAGTTTTCCCATCTTTTATTTTGTATATATATTTTTTTCTTTCCATATTTGAACATACAAATAAAAATAATAAAAAATAAAAATACTTGAACATACTTAGAATGTTGCTTTAAAGTCTTTGGCTGCTATTGCAACATTAGGCTCTTCTCAGCATCAGAACAGAGTAACTTTTCCTTCTTAGGTATGAATCACATTTTTCTGTTTCTTTCATATTTAGTGATGTTTTAATTGAATATGGAACATTGCAAATGATTCATTGTGGAGTGTCTGGATTCTGTTGTTCTACTCTGAAGAGTGATTTTTTTGAAAGGAGATAGTTAACATAACTGGATTCAGATTTCAAACTTTATCTTCCCTACAGTAGCAGCCACTGAAATTTAACCTGTCTTAAAAAGAGAGAGAGAGAGAGAGAGAGAGAGAAGAGAGAGAGAGGAAAAGAAATAACCTAAATTTCAGCTTTCAGCTGCTGTTTTTGTCACCAGGGCCATGGGATCTCCCCTAGGTACCACCTTTGAGTCTCCTTATCTTGCTAAGTCTTTGCTCCTCATAAACTCTAGCATCTGACTCCTCAACCCAGCAAGGCCCTGAGTTTCTACTATCCCTATATTGCTCACACATTGGGAAGTTATCTAAAGCAAAAACCTATTGCAAACTATTGAATCTCACCAAGGTAGATTTCTGCCTCATTTTTCTTCAGATTTTGGGTTTTTCTTTTCACTGCTTTGTAATAATCGTCTCTATAAATTCTTTTCAGATACCATAATTATTATTTGGAATGATTTGTCTAGCAAAGTAGTCTACTGCTACCATCTATTAGGATAAAGTATGTTTTTTGTTTCTTTCTTTATACCTTTATTCTATTTATTTATTTTTTATGTGGTGCTGAGGATTGAACTCAGGGCCTCACACATGCTAGGCAAGTGCTCTATAACTGAGCTACAGCCCCAGCCAAAAGTATGTTTTTTTTTAATAATAAATAAATATATTTTATTTACTTATTTATTTATTAGTTTTACTTGGACCCAATACCTTTATTTTACTTATTTATTTTATGTGGTGCTGAAGATCAAACCCAGTGCCTCTCATGTGCTAAGCAAGCACTCTACCACTGAGCCACAACCCCAGCCCCAAAGTATGTTTGTAAATATTGGGAATTTCTTATTGAGAAGCCCAAAGTTACCCAGATGTTTACATCTGGAATCCACCTGTATATAAGGCAAAGTAGAACATAATTTGGGCAACAGTACAAAAAAGCATACAGACTATATATGCTCACAAGACACTTTCCCTCAAGGGTTCTGCTAACAACTTAGTGGCCCATGGGAAGGTGATAGATCAAAACAGTCTGGGTTAGGCAGCATGTGCCAGTTACTCTCTCTCTCTCTCTCTCTCTTTTTTTAAATTAGTTTTAGACAGACACAATATTTTTTAAATTTTTAAAAATTTATTGAAATGAAATTTACATGACATAAAAAGAACCATTTAAAAGCGAACAATTCAGTGGCATTTGTTACATTCACAATGTTGTACAACCATCACCTTTATCTACTTCCAAAACATTTCTATTACTCTAAAATAAAACCCACTTTCTGTATTCCCTCCAGCCCCTGGCAACTACCAATCTGCTTTTTATCTCTTGGGATTTACCTGTTCTGGGAATTTCACATAAATGAAATAATACAACATGTGATCTTTTGTGTTTAGTTTCTAATACAATGTTTCAAGATTCATCCAAGTTGTAGCACATATCATTATTTCATTCGTTTTGGTGACTGGATAATATTCAATTGTATGACTATACCAAAGTTTATTTATCCATTCTGGTTGTTTTGCTATGAATATGTGTGAACAAGTATTTATTTGAGCATCTGTTTTCAGTGATGTTGGGGTATACACTAAGGAGTAGAATTCCTAGATCATATGGTAATTTTATATTCAACTTTTTGAGGAACTGCCAAATTGTATTCCATTGGAGACACAATATCTTTATTTTGTTTACGTATATACAATGCTGAGGATCAAACCCAGTGCCTCACATGTGCTAGGCAAGTGCTCTACCACTGAACTACAGCCCCAGCCCTGCCATTTACTCTTGAGTGATGACCGAGAGTGAGTACAGTACTCCACTTCTTGTCATAACCAGTCTATCAGCAGGTGGATAGCCTTAATTATGAGACAGAATCAATAGAAAAGATTTGTGTGGAAGGTGGACAGTGGAAGGGCACATGGGCAGTTCCTACACACTGTCCAGAAAAACAGAGCAGCCACGGGCAGGGGGAGAAAAAAAGTCCTTTTAAACACATATGATCTCGGGGCTAAGGTTGTGGCTCAGTGGTAGACCACTTTTGAGGCACTGGGTTCAATCCTTAGCACCACATTAAATAAACAAACAAATAAAATAAAGGTTAAAAAAAAGCATGTGATCTCAAGCATGAAACAAGTTGTTATACTTGACAGGGAGTTGCGGGAAAGGGTGAATGACAGAAAAAGAAGGGGAAGAGAAATTTTTTCTCTATGTCAACTACTTTCACATCCAAATGTCCTAACATAACTCTTATCATTATTTCTCTTTATCAACTAAGATTGAGTCTCAGAGAGGGACCTGGCATAAGTGACTCCAGTATGTTTCACATCTTAACAAGGTGATGATTGTACGTTTTTCGAAGTTAGAGGTCAGATTGCTAAATCTTTTGCCTCTGATGGATGGCAAAGGGGTCACTGAAGGCATTCAAGAGACAAAGTGCCACGGTTTAAAGATCTCTAACTCTGTTCTACACACACTCAATCTATTAATCAATCAATCCTCTAGTCAGTTAATCAGAGTTTTAAGTGAGTTAAAAAGCCACTCTTAAAAAATAAAATCTGTTCCTGGGAGGCTCATACATCAGTCATGCACATCATGGTAGTAATGATCTTGCTTACATCGCTCTCTTCCAGCAGCCCACCCAGAGGGACGTGTGTTGTCTTGGGGGATGGGGGCGGCTGCTGCGGATCCAGGGCCACTTGGTAAAGGGCCCTGCAGGAAGCAGAAGGGGGCTTTAGGCACTGGAGAATAGTTTGGTTTCTGGACGGCACAAAGGGGAGACATCAACTGTGAAGACGGTGCTAGGGACTGTTTTGCCACTTTGGACTTCTCTGGGGTCTTTGTGGTGGCAACCCTCACTGTCAGGACCACTGCTGGAAAGCTGGCTGGTGGCACTGTCATGCACAATGGTTCTTCTTCTGGCTTCTAACAAAGCTAGCCTTGTTTGGTGACTCAGGCAGAAAACGGGTATTGTACTTACAGAGAGCCGGACCACAGGTGGAATGAGGGTTCCCCTGCTACAAGGAACCAGATTCACTGACCAAGGGAACCACTGAGATGGGGGTGCAGCCTGTGGCACAGCGGCATGGAGGAACTAGGTTTTGATCTTAAACACACTGTGGAATTTGTAGCCAATCATGATTCCTTCTTTGCCTTGGAAACTCGGCACGGAACTGAGGAGTTCAAGAATTGCTCACATGCCGGGCTGTGGCGCGCACACCTGTAATCCCGGTGGCTCAGGAGGCTGAGGCAGGAGGATTGTGAGTTTAAAGCCAGCCTCACCAACTTAGAGAGGCCCTAAGCAACTTAGCGAGACCTTGTCTCTAAATGAAATATGAAAAAGGGCTGTGGGTGTGACTCAGTGGTTAAGCGCCCCAGGTTCAATCCTTGGCACCAAAAATAAAAAGAATTGCTTACATGTATTTCTGTATACTAACTTTATTCTTGTCTTTACTATTCCACCCTTACTTTCCCTTTGCCTTCTTTTGTCTGTATTCAGTTTGATACATCATGTAGATTCATATAAAGCAAACTCAAGTCCTTTGGGGAATAAGGTGGGGGAAATAAATAAGTTAGTTCTCTTTAGATAGTCTTTTTTTTTTTTTTTTTTTTGTGTGTGGTACCAGGGATTGAATTCAGGGGCATTCGACCACTGGGCCACATTCCCAGCCCTTTTTTGTATTTTATTTAGAGACAGGGTCTCACTGAGTTGCTAAGTGCCTCGCTGTTGCTGAGGCTGGCTTTGAACTCACAATCCTCCTGCCTCAGCCTCCCAAGTGCTGGGATTACAGGCATGCGCCACCGCACCCATCTACATAGTCTTTTAATAGCCTGAGTACACATATTTATTTGGCAATAAGAACTGGAGGACTTAAGAAGTGTTTACAGACAACTTCCATAAATGGTTTGGGCTTGTATTTATTGATAATATTCTTATAAAAATTATTGCCATTGTTAATTATTTGGGGGTACCAGGAATTTAACCCAGGGGTGCTTTACCACTGAGTCACATCCCTGGCCCTTTTTAGTTTTGAGACAGAGTCTGGATAGATGGCTTAGGGCCTCACTAAATTGCTGAGGCTGACTTTGAACTTGCGATCCTCCTGCCTCAGCCTCCCAAGTCACTACGAAAATGATTTTTTAACCTCACATCAATAACACACATTTATCAAGTATAAACTGCGAGGAATGTACTATTCTCAGCACTCTGGGGATTGTAAAGATATGTAACCCCAGTAATTGCCTTTCCTCAGCCTACAATATGAGAGGGAGGAAGGAGGTGGATGTGGGGAGGTGAATAGAAAAGTAAGAAAATACAAATGTTTCAAGTCAAAGTGAGAGGAATGCCATCAAGACAAACAAGCACTGTGAAAGCAGAAGAGGAGATGGCTTGGTTTGGCTTTAACTTGATTTTATTTAAACACTACGTATTCTAGATTATAATTTGAGGTTGTTTTTGACAAAAACCATAGAAAAAGTGTAAATCCCGACTTCCACTTCTGCAAACCGAGAACGAGCCAGTCTATTCTTGGGCCATCATGGCCTTGTTTTGATTCTACAAGCTGCATAAATAACTTGAATCCTAGAGAGAAGTAACCAGAAGTCAAATAGCATGTTTGGGAGGGCAGTCCCCTTCGCTAAGCTATGTGACATCTTAACCTCCCTGCCTTCATTTGATTGCCTGGGTCCACCTCCAAGAAGGGTGCTGACATTTTAATAGTATTGTTACACAACAAGTTTCCTTTTATTTTATTGAGTTTCCCCTCTGACTTGTAGCTCTTCTGACGGTACCAGATTCCCCATCAGGAATAGCCCTTCAATTAAATTGTTTCCTTGACTTCTTCAGAGTCTGAAGTTAAGGAAACAATATGTTTCTAATTCTCTTTTGAATGCCTATTCTCAAGCCAAACAGTTTGCTCTAATTATATTATCAATACTACACTTTATGTACCCCAAATGCCTACTGTGACTTTCCAATAAAACAACACCTCTGTTAATTTTTAAAAAAGGATGATTTTTCAAATGACACATTTTCTTTTCAGACATTTTTATTGGACAAGGTGAAAATAACATAGGGGTGGAGAGGAAACATGGAATAGGAAGTTTGCAACCAGGAAGGAATGATCTCAACAAATGTCGCTTATATTATGTATGCATCTCAGGGTCTCGAGCCAGACAGAGACAAGGCAAGGACCAGTGAGGGAGATGGTTGAGTCTTTAGGTGGGGAAAGTACATAAATGAGTCAGGAGTCTCCTTGCAGTAGCTCTTTTGGTACGAGGTCCCCTTCTTGCTGGGCCACCCTCACTGGAGGAAGCGGGACCAGAAGGCTTCTAACACCCAAGCCCAAGGTTCCCTAAGGCCCACAAGGTCAGCACCTGGGCCTGGAACACCTCTAGGAACACTTATAGACCCAGAACCATTGCCCAAACCACGGAACATGTCCACCTCTTCCTACAGAGGCATCAAACTCTTTTAAGGAGGGAAAAATCCTTTCATTCTAGTTAATGATAAAATACACAAGCACAGCAGAGTGGTACTTTTGGGGAATAAGCTGGTTACCTTATGGCAGCACAGTAAATCACAGCACAGTGCATGGAGGAGGAGGCCAGTTCACCTCATGATGTCCAGGAAGCAAAATACCAGGGAATAAACTGGTTACCTTATTCCCCTGCTTGAATATAACATATGGCTAAAGGGCCTGGGGGCTTACCTGGGGTCATCAGAAGAAATGAAAGGGGCTGGAAAGTGGAGAGTTTAGCCAGGCACGGTGGCATGTGTCTGTAATCCCAATGGCTCAGGAGGCTGAAGCAGGAGGATCATGAGTTCAAAGCCAGCTTCAGCAACTTAGCAAGGTCCTAAGCCACTCAGTGAGACCCTGTCTCCAAATGAAATATAAGAAAGGGCTGGGGGATGTGGCTCAGTGGTTGAGTGCCCTTGGATTCAATCCCCAGTACCAAAATAAATACATAAATAAAAAGTGAAGAGTTTGTGATAGAGGAGGGACCTAGAAGATATCACAGGTGGGGAGCACCCCTGTCCACTTTCAGGGGACTCAGGACAGAACAGGTGTGCCCTGGGACCTTTGGCCCAAGGAAGGCAATATTAGGTCACTGACAGCCTCTCCCCAGGTTCTTTGGTCATAAAAATTAACCCACTTATTATAGGCCAATGTTTCAAATGTCCCTTTAGTTTACTCCATTCTCTCTGGCAGACTGGGCTCTGCTGGTGTAGGACCAGGGTCCACCAGTCCTCTTCATGCTGGAGCCACAGTGCCAGTCCCCTTCCTCTAGCATGGCCACAGAAGGAGCAAGGGTACTGGGCTGTAGGTTGATTTTCATTTTCTTCCCCATTTCCTGAGCGGGACACTATACCCCCATCCTGTATTTACTGATGATTCCAATCTTCTTGGTGCATGTGGCTGCATCTCTGGATACTACCTCAGACCCCGGGAGGAGGCCACCCTCTTTATTTTAATGCTGATCGATCACTGTGTAAACTACTTTATCTCTAGGAAAAACTGTTAATTGAAGTAACATAAAATGTACTCTATTTAAAATGACATACTGACCAGATTAGAGAGTGGTATTTCAACCATGGAAACATTAATAAACGACTCAGAAAAAGCAAAACTGGGACAAGGTCAAGATGATAATTCTTTTGTGTATATGTGTGTGCTGTACTGGGGATAGAACCCCAGGCCCTCACACATGCGAGGCAAGTGCTCTACCACTGAACTACATCCTAGCCCAAGACGGGAATTCTTTTAAAGTTTTTTTTTTTTTTTTTTAATATTTATTTGCTTTAGTTGTACACAATACATTTTTATTTTTACGTGGTGCTGAGGATCGAATCCGGGTCGCGCACGTGCCAGGTGAGCACTCTACCGCTGAGCCACGACCCCAGCCCCAAGATGGGAATTCTTAGGGAGCAATCCCACAGCCCCCTGATTAGCTAGCAAAAGATGTTGTTTCTTTTACACTCCAGTTTCCTTGCCTCAAAAAAGAAGCTCTGAGCTTTGTGGAAATGTCTCAATTACTACCACTGCATCTCATGCTATGAGATGCGGATTATTCTCCTCAGGCAGCAGTTAAAGCCCTTGCTTGAAGCCACACCCAAAGCTGGGATTGAAGCCAGGCCTGTGATATTGTGGACCCCACACTCCTAAGCACAGTCTCAAGGCCCCTCAATGGCCTCTCCTCCTCACTCAGGGCTGGAGGAGGCAGTCTTTTTCTGGGGAAAGTCTACCCCATGCGTCCCATTCCCCAAATAGCCAGGACATAGGCAAAACCCTTCAAAATCATGGGCTTTGGGCTAACGTTTCTGAAAGGGGTTCTTAGGTCATTGGAGACTGATTGGGATGAAGAAAGGGGCTTCTTGCCCTGCCTTCCACCCACCCATCTTGCCTCAGATTGGAAAGACTGTCAGGAGAAAAATCCTCCTGACCCGGGGCTTTACTCAGAGCCTCCAGCTTGATTTTTATCCTTCTTCTAGAGGTACAGCAACCACTTCCTTGACTCTATGTTGGTCAGCTTTCTGTTACTATGACAAAATACTAGAGAGAATCAACCTGAAGGATAAAAGGTGTATTTTGGCTCATGGTTTCAGAGGTTTCAGTCCTAGGTCCATTGACCCTATGGGTTTGGGCCTGTGGCAGCACAGTAAATCATGGCAGAGTACACGGAAGAGACCTGTTCACCTCATGGTGGCCAGGAACCGGCGGGGGATGGAAGAGCTGATATTCCCTTCAAGGGCTTGGCCCCTGTGACCTAACTTCCCTCCACTAAGCCCCACTTCTAAAGGTTCCTCCAGTTCCCAATGCCATGGGCTGGTGGCCAATCCTTCAACACATGAGCCTTTGGGGGACCCTCTGGATCCGAATCCTAGCACTGTCTTATTCTCTTTTCAGTATGTGTGAGGCAAATGACTGCCCTTCCTTGCCAGAATGGAATCTTAAAGCAACTCTGGCAGCTCCCACTAACCCTTGTGGTTACCTGTGGTCTCTGTCTTGGTCTCCATTCCATTTTCTTTAGGACAATGCTACTCAAATGGCAGGGCCGGGCCATCACCACCCTCATTACCTGGGAAATTGTTACAAACGCAGTCGTGGGTCCCACCTCTGACTTGCCTAATCAGAAACTGGGGGTAGAGCCTAAGAATGTGTATCTCTGTAAGGCCTTGGGGTGACTTGGGCACAGGTAAGACTGAGAAGTACTGCCTCAGGAGATGACAAATGGCTAACCAGTGTTCTACTTAAACCCTCACCCTGGTGGAGTCATAGCCTATGTTAAAGTTTTAATGAGTTTGGGATTCCTTCATAGATAAACCTAAGTATATCATCAGCTACTAGCTCACACCATCTCCCACCCAAGTTCTTTTTTTTTTTTTTTTTTTTTTTTTTTTTGGGGGGGGGTGGCCTGGGGATTGAACCCGAGGCCTTGCACATGCATGGCAAGCACTCTACCAACTGAGCTATTTCTGCAGCCCCTCCAACCAACTTCTATAGCCTGGAATTTCCCCTTGTCAGACTTACCTGCCCTACATTCCTTAGGGTTCCAATTTTTTAGACCAATTTATTAAAGTTTTGTCTGTCTATCCCCACCTCAGAAACATGCTTTTTAACAGGGCAAATGTTGGTTAAATAAGCACATAAAAATTCAATGCAGAATAATATTTCAAAAGTTATTAATGTGCTTTATAGGTTTCTTTTTTCTTTTATGAAAAAAAAAAAAAAAGAAAACACCTTCTTAGTTTGGAGTAGGGGACTAAGAATTTTCAGAAAGAATACAAACAGGAAAAAAAAAAAAGTTAGTATCTAGCTTTAGGTATCCAAAATAAGATTTGAAACCAAACAACAGGCTTGAAAGTCAGACTTTAAAAAAGAAAGAAAGATTTTCTAAAAAGTTAGTTCCTGTTTAACATATTGAGGGCAATGTGTGTTGAGTATGCAGTTATGAACTCTCACATAATAGAAATTACACGTAGAAAAAAAATTAAAAAGAAATTACAGATAGACAGGAATGGGAATTCTTAAAAATCCCATCCCTCTGGCCCTGAGGAAAGGCTGGAGGCGAAGTGCTGTTGGTGCTGGGTCCCAAGCACCACTCTCTGCTTAGATCAATCAGAAGGAAAGAACCATGGAGGGTGGCGGGCTGTGCTCTAATCCCCATCTTGGTGCAGGAGCCCTGTTTGGGGATTGGCTTGAATTGCAGTTGACTATGAGCCGTGGAGATTTGGCCATTGTCGCCACCCGTAGTCTCACGGGATTTTGTTGCGGGATCTGGAGTGACTTGGCCGAAATTGCTGATCGGGTCAGCGCCATTTTAGTGGTGTGTTTGGCGTGAGTTAGTTGTTAGAACCAGAGAGAAAAGTTATCAGAATAAAAAGCTGTTTGTCTCCAGTTTGCTTCTGAAGTTCTTCCCGCGGCTCCGGTGCTCCGAGCGCTTCAGGCGGCAACAGGTGGCGGCCCGTACGGGGACTTCGGAGCGGACAGGTAAGAACTGAAAGGTCTCTAAAGATGGGTTCGAATATAACTGAATCCCAAGTGATAGAGGCTATGCAAAGACTCCTTGATATACCTGACTCTGTTCTCAGTGAGGAGTATATAGACAAAAATGAAAGTGATCAAAAAAGTGTAGATTCCACTGGGCCAACTGAGACCAGTAAAGAGAGTATTAGAAGAGACCCAAAAATGACAAAAATCCAAGCTATTAAAGCTATTCGGGAGTTATTGGCGAAAGCTGAAGGATACTTGCTCTCACTGGAACCTGGGCCTCAAGATATTGCTGTCAGTGAAATTAGCAGTGGTGAGGAATCTAGTAAAAGTGATCCTGAGAAAATGAGGAAAAAGAAATTAAAAAAGACCGAGAAAAAGGTCCGTCAGGCAGAGGAGTCACTTGTGGAAGTGACTACTCCCCCATGGGTGGAATCCATTACAGAAAATATGAAGGGTATTACTAGGCATTTGCATACCCTAGAAACAGAAATAAAAAGTCTTTCTGATCGCTTATGCGCTCTCGAGGACAACTCACAGATACATTGGGAACCGCCAGCATTTGAAAAGAAAAATGGACAGAGTGTCCATCAGTCAGTAGATTTCAAAACAATAAAAAATCTCAAAGAGGCAGTAATGACTTATGGGCCCCAAGCTCCTTTCACGTTGAGTATGCTGGAGTCCCTTAACACCTTTAGCTTAACCCCCTCAGACTGGAAAAGTCTATGTAAAGCAACATTAAGCGGGGGGCAATTCTTGGTTTGGCGATCGCAATTCCAAGAACTTTGTATAGAAACGGCTAAAAGAAACGCGGCTGCAGGGTTTGAAAACTATAATATAGATATGCTCACAGGAGAAGGGCAATTCGCAGACTTACAGGCTCAAACAGATTATGACTCAGATATATATGCTCAGATAAATGCAGCTGCCTTAGAGGCATGGAAAACTGTACAAGGACCTGGGGATCTACAAGGTAGCTTGTCAAAAGTGATTCAAGGACCTAATGAGCCGTATGCCGACTTTGCTGATCGACTTTTGAGAACTGCAGGTAGTGTGTTTGCAGATGTTGACCAAGCTATGCCTTTAGTTGTTCAATTAGCTTATGAAAATGCAAATAAATGGTGCCAAGCAGCCATCAGGCCATGGAGAACTAAAAAGGATCTTTCCGTATATATACAACTATGTAAAGATATAAATGGCGCCTTTGTCACAGGAAATGTGATTGCAGCCTCAATGAGAGGTGCTTCCTCTCGAAATTTCACAAAGGCTAAACGTAGACATTATAATCAATCAGGATATTCCAGGCAAAATTATCATAATCAATCAGGCAATTCTAGGCAAAATCCCAAAAGAGAAATAAGATCAAGCTCATACCATGCCCCAGGCCGCTGCCCCAGGTGTAAAAAGGGAAATCATTGGGCCAATAAATGCTATTCAAAATTTGACATCCATGGAAATCCTTTGTTCAGGAATTCAAAAAACGGGGCACGGGGCCCAGTACCCCAGGGCCCACAAATGTACGGGGCATTGCAGAAGGAGTATCCTCAAGCATCCACTCAGATGCTTCCCCGACACAATCCCTACTACCCATCCACTCCCTCGCCAGAGGAACAAGAGGAAATGCAGGATTAGACCTCTGTTCCACCGCCCGAATAGTGTTAACACCTGAAATGGGGGTTCAACTGATTCCCACAGGAGTCAGGGGACCTCTTCCCTCAGGGACTGTAGGACTTATTATCGGGCGTAGTCCTAAAAGCTTATTAGGTTTGCAAGTGACCCCAGGTGTAATAAACTCAGACTACAAAGGGGAAATAAAAATAATGCTTAGCTCACCCCAAAGTATAACTTCTGTTAATCAAGGAGATAGAATTGCTCAGTTGCTTCTCCTTCCCAATTTACATAATTCATTTAAAATGGGTATGCCTCAAGAAGGGAACAATAGAGGATTTTGTTCCACTGACTCAAGTCCCATGGCTTGCTGGGTTCGAGACTGTTCAAGGAGGCCTATGTGTAAAATAAAAATCCAAGGAATAGAAATGGAGGGATTAATAGATACTGGAGCTGACTCTTCCATTATTAATTTACGCCAATGGCCCAAGCACTGGCCTCTGCAAAAAGCTTCAACCAGTTTAAGAGGCTTGGGATATAATAACCTCCCAGATAAAAGTGCAGTAATTTTAAAATGGGAGGATGATGAAGGCCATAAAGGAACATTTCAGCCTTATGTTTTACCTAATCTACCGGTTACTTTATGGGGAAGAGATATTTTGCAACAAATGGGAGTACACCTTGCAACCAAGCCTGCAGATGTTAAATGTGAAAACCTACAGGGTAATCTTAACCATAAAAGAACTCATTATCAAAAAGTACAGAGTAATCTTAACCCTAAAAGTAATCATTGTCATAAAGGAAAAAGATATTTTTTTTCGGGGCCACTGAGAAAATAATTTTGAAAATACCATGGCTTTCTGATAAGCCAGTGTGGGTCCCTCAGTGGCCCCTATCTAAAGAGAAATTACAAGCGGCCCACCAATTAGTTCAGGAACAATTAGAAGCAGGTCATATAGAACCTTCCACCTCTCCCTGGAATTCCCCCATATTTGTGATCAAGAAAAAGTCAGGAAAATGGCGATTGTTACATGATCTTATACAAATCAATAAAACCATGCAAGTTATGGGGCCTACTCAACCTGGACTTCCTAGTCCCGTAGCTATTCCAAAAAATTTCCATCTTATTACTCTTGATATAAAGGATTGCTTCTTTTCTATTCCCCTACATCCTCTGGATGCCCCCAGGTTTGCTTTTTCCGTTCCTTCTATGAACAATAATGGCCCTGATCAGAGATATCAATGGAAGGTTTTACCACAGGGAATGGCTAATAGCCCCACCATATGCCAAATATATGTGGACAAGGCTATCCAACCCATTAAAAATAAATATCCAAACCTCATGTGTCTACATTACATGGATGATATTTTATTGGCCCACCCTAATCAAAAAATCTTATTTAATATATTCAGTGATGTGGTAGAAAATTTAAAAAAAATATGGATTATATATAGCAGAAGAAAAAGTTCAAACCAGATCTCCCATATTATATTTAGGATTTAAAATCATGGATACTTTTGTTAGACCCCAAAAAATTTTAATAAATAAAGAACATTTGACCACCCTCAATGATTTCCAAAAACTACTGGGAGACATTAATTGGCTTCGCCCTACACTAAATCTCACTACTGGCCAACTAAAACCTTTATTTGACATCCTTCGTGGAGATCCTGATCCATCTTCACCACGAACATTGACTCCTGATGCTAGGAAAGCTTTAAAGTTAGTAGAAAAAGCCATCGAAGGAGCTCATTGTGATAGATTTGATTTAACTCAACCGCTGATGTTGATTATTATTTCTTCACAATATACACCCACAGGAGTATTTTGGCAACAAGGGCCTTTATTATGGATACATTTGCCCGTCTCTCCTAAAAGTATAATTGAATCTTATACCTCCATGGTGGCTAAACTTATTCTTCAAGGACTTAAGACTTCTACTAAAATATTTGGCATTCACCCTGCTACTATTATTACTCCCTATTCATCATCACAGATTGAATACTTATGCTTCAATGATAATGATTGGGCTATAGCTAAATGCTCTACTTCTGCAAATTTTGATAATCATCTTCCTAAGTCCCCTATATTATCTTTTTGTATTAATCATCCTATTATATTTCCACAGGTAATAAAAAATCAACCTATTCCTAAGGCATTTAATGTATTTACAGATGGGTCCTCAAATGGTACTGCTACAGTAGTCACTAAAAAAGAAAATATGACTTACATAACTGCACACAAATCAGCTCAACTAGTGGAATTGGAAGCTGTGGTAAGAGCTCTGGAAAATTTTAGGGACCAGCCCGTAAACATTTTTTCAGATAGCCACTATATTGTACAAGCCGTCCCAAAATTAGAGTTAGCAGGACCAATAGCACCTCATACTCCAGCCTTTAAATTGTTTTATCAAATACAAAAACTTTTGTGGGCAAGAAAAGAACCCCTATTCGTAGGCCATATTAGAGCACATACTAATTTGCCTGGTCCCCTCCATGAAGGTAATCAAAAGGCTGATGAACTTACAAAAACAGTATTTATACTTTCAGCGCTACAACAAGCTACTTTATTTCACTCCCAGTTTCATGTCAACAGCACCACCTTGCAACGTAGGTTTAAAATCACAAAGGAGCAAGCCAGAACAATTGTAAAAGATTGTAAATCTTGTATGACACATTTGCCCAATCCTCATTTCGGCGTTAACCCTAGAGGATTGATGCCCAATCATTTGTGGCAGATGGATGTTACTCATGAGCCAAGTTTTGGAAAATTGCGATTTATTCATGTGACCATAGATACATGTTCAGGCATGATTTTTGCTTCCTTACATTCTGGAGAAAAAGTTAAAGATGTTACATCTCATTGCTTGCAAGCTTTTGCTGCATTGGGCATCCCCAAAATGCTTAAAACAGATAATGGCCCCGCATATACGTCCTCATCTTTCAAACAGTTTTGCGCAAAATTCAATATATCCCATAAAACAGGCATCCCATACAATCCTCAGGGTCAGGGCATTATTGAAAGAGCAAACCGAACACTGAAAATTATGTTATTAAAACAAAAAGAAGGAAATTGGAAAAGTCCTAAGGACAGATTGGCAGTTGCCCTGTTTACCTTAAATTTTTTAACTTTAGACTCTAATGGTTATTCTGCTGGAGACAGACATTGGAATCCACACCAACAACATAAACCTTTGGTTTACTGGAAGGATGTTCTTTCAGGTACATGGAAGGGTCCAGATCCAGTATTAATTTGGGGAAGAGGATCTGTTTGTGTTTTTCCAAAAGACGAATCCTCTCCAATATGGATACCATCTAGATTAATAAAACAGGTACCACATCAAAATGATCAAGATGAAGTTATTGAAGAATCAAGATTAATAAAAAAGGTACAAAATCAAGAGGACCAAGATGAAGGTATAGAATGATTCCCTCAAAAGAGTCCTTCAAAATATTTCACAACTTAAGTGTCATTTCTCCCGGCCGGGACGAGGAGATCTCTCTTTAGTGTGCACACAATTGTATTTTTTTTTTCTTTTTATACATGTCTTTATGTCTGTACATTTGTCTATATTTCATGTTAATGTGACGTCACAAATATATGTTTGTATGTTTGTTTGTCCAGTGTGACGTCACATAGAACAAAGCGCTTATGAAAAAGAAAATATATATATGTATGGATCCAAATAACTTTAATTCATTTTAGGTTTAGAGTATTCAATTTAGGTAAATAATTTTATAAATGAAGGTACTTTCAATTTTGATTTATAGGTGTCCCTGGGACTTCTCTTTAGCAAACAATATGACTAGTGCTATATAACCTGATATTTTGGTGTTTTGACTTAAGATTGTTTATTTGTTATTAACTTCATTTGTTTAATAGCTCATTAATTTCAATTATCTCAACAGGTAAAAGATTGCTCTGTATACAGAGACTCAAGGGTTCCAGCTAACAAATTATTTCTCTAAAGTGCCTTTACCTTTTCTTTAATCTATCTTTAATGCAGTAATTACCCTCAGTCTTTCTTTGTTTTGTTCTAAATATGATATTTTTCCAACTTATGTTTGTATAAGCTCAACCAGCGATGTGTGTGAACAAAAATCAACTTTAATTTTCTAATCTAATTATTCTATTTTGTAGTTTGACAACTCGCCTCTTGACTCAGTGCTGCAATAGCACTGCCTTTCCTTTAATAATTGATGCTTGAGTTTCTAGGTAGCGGGCCCTGAAGATTTGCCGGTGGCATTGTCTAAACATAAAAAAGACGTCTGCTGCTACAGCTGCAGGGATCGCGGCCGCCGCAAGCATCCCTGCTGCTCAAACATCAAACAACCTCACCAACAGTGTGGCCTCTGCTCTACATGCATGGGGCCTCCTACATCAACATGTTACAACAAATGGACATTTTGATCTTTCATTGTTTGGGACTTTACGGGACAATGCCTTGCGGGTATTTGTCTAGAGAATTCAGTGTGTTACTTGTTGGAACTTAGGGCAGCTGATTTGTTTAAACAATTTGATATGCTATGCAATTTGGCTCATCACCAAAAGGCTTGTCGCCTTAAAGCCGCAACATCTCCTCACAATTGGACGGCTGTTAGTCATCATATATAGTCGATCCAAAAGGGCTCCATTGGATGGCTGGTTAGCCAATGACGGGTAAGATCCCCAGAGGGGGACAACCTAAGACAGGCACAGTCGCACGGGACAGTCTCATGTGGCCGACATATCAACCTAAGACAGGAGTCAAGGGCACAGCCTTGATTATCCGATGACGGGTAAGAATGTTGGTTGCACATAGACGTCCTAGAGCATTACCTCTTTTAAAACAAAAAGGGGGAAATGCAGGAGCCCTGTTTGGGGATTGGCTTGAATTGCAGTTGACTATGAGCCGTGGAGATTTGGCCATTGTCGCCACCCGTAGTCTCACGGGATTTTGTTGCGGGATCTGGAGTGACTTGGCCGAAATTGCTGATCGGGTCAGCGCCATTTTAGTGGTGTGTTTGGCGTGAGTTAGTTGTTAGAACCAGAGAGAAAAGTTATCAGAATAAAAAGCTGTTTGTCTCCAGTTTGCTTCTGAAGTTCTTCCCGCGGCTCCGGTGCTCCGAGCGCTTCAGGCGGCAACATCTTGGCCTTCGGAGGGGAGCTCTGGGAAGGTCAAAGTAAGGCAGCCCTGCATTGTTAGGAGGGTATGGAGAGGGTCTACTTTGAGCTCTGGAACATCCTTCTGTCTCCATGAGCCAAAAGCCATAATGAGACTGGCAGTAAAATACCCCTGTTGGGGGCAGCCTGGCTCAGGACCCAGAGGGACAGTGAGAAAGGGACTCAGATGTGCCTGTGATGACAGAGGCAAGGGGAAGTCAGACCACAGGGAGGCCCAGTGGGCTCCCAAATAGGCTGAGAAAGACCACACCAGGAGCCCACAGACAGAACAGCAAACCAGCCCCACCACAACCTAGGGGTCACCAAGCATATTCATACACAGTCACCAGCATGAGGCAAGGAGGCCCTTCCCAGCCCCAGCCACCATGACACCCTGTAAAGCCTCTGCCCTCCTCCAAGCACCTTCTCAGAGAGGTGCAGAGGAAGGAGGAGAAGAAACTGAGACTGAGCAGCTTAAGCACAGAGGCTGAAGCAATGCTAAACACATGGCATGCCAATCATGGCATCCGATTAAGTCTTAAACTGGTTGGACTCAGTCTAGTTTCTCATTATCACTACCCAGGGCATGGCGGGGAGGGCTCATGAGGACCATGCCAGTCCCTTTCTTTGCATGTGTGAGTGTAGTGAACCAGAAGTCCTGCTATTCCCTGGGTACCACCTAAGCTAAACATGGCATCCTCGTCCTGTTTATTCTCCATAAACGACATGGCATGGGTCTCTGGGAGAAGCCCAGGTTATGCCTGTCATGCCATGTGGGTTGTCAGGCTCTCCCTAGAGTTGTCTTTGGGATCAGGGAAGATGCCAGACTCAGGTTCTTCATGTCCCTCCCTCACCAAATTATATTTTTAACCATGGTCTCCCCTGGAGGCACTCATAGTCCTGGGGTGGGAGAGGGCCAGAGGGGGCATGTGGACAGTGCAGGTTACAGGTAGTTGTAGGAGACACAGAGTGCCAAAAATAGGGACCAGAGGGCATCTAATGCAACCCCATCCCTTCAACAAACCAGGAAACTGAGGCTGGCCCATGTTTGGGGACTCCCTGTCCTTGGCGGCCGTCCCCTTGGGGAGGGGCAGCACAGGGACAGAGGGTTCTCAGTAGGTCTACTAGTAAGAGACCATTTCTGTGTGTGTGTGTGTGTGTGTGTGTTTTAATATTTATTTATTTGTTTTTTTAGTTGTACACAATGCCTTTATTTTTACGTGGTGCTGAGGATTGAACCTGGGCCACACACATGCTAGGCAAGTGCTCTACCGCTGAGCCACAACCCCAGCCCCTGTATGTGTGTTTTTATTTGTTTGTTTGTTTGTTTGTTTGTTTGTTTTGAGGACAGAACTCTCTTCATTTCTACATCCAACTTATTCCATCCTCTTTTTAAAAACCAAAATGCAAACTCAACATTACTATTCTCCTTAAACTTTTCCATTGTTTGCCATCATCCTAGTCCCTCGATTCTGTGTTCTTCTAATGACAAATCATAATGTTTGCCTATCGATCGGCTGTAAATCAAACCTTTTACAGCCTATTCAATCACATCAGCTTGACTAGGCTGTTTTCACAAAATCAGCGTTTCAAGCAAATATTGTCATTCTTTCTTGTCTTCCAACTTGGGAGCTGTTTAACATATTGAGGGCAATGTGTGTTGAGTATGCAGTTATGAACTCTCACATAATAGAAATTACACGTAGAAAAAAAAATTGGAGGTTGAAAAAAAAAATCGGAGGTTGCAGACCTCAGAACTGACCGCATTTAAGGCTCCAGGCTAAATTTAGCCCTCCCCACTGGTTGTTATTCCAGCAACTGAGTGTGGGCCTGCCCAGCTGTATTTTAAGCGGAGCCCCAAATTTCCCTCTGGTTTTGTTGTGTTCTGCAGGGCTTTGCTTTAGCTACCAAAAATATAAAGAGTTATCTTGTAGATTTTTAAACAAGCAAGTTCAACTATAGTGAGTGAGAACTGTCTCGCATTGACATGGGAGCCTGTGATTTGAAGGGACCTGTTCAGCCAGAGGAGGACATTGTCTGACCACCCTGAGTTAATTATCTGAGACCGTGGAAAAAAGAAAGGCCTTGATTACGAATCTGTACATTCAGAAAGCGGGCTGTTCAGAAGCACTTCCAAAATTTCCAAAACCCTATAAGGACAAAACCATATATATCGTATGCTACCATCTGTGAGGAAAGATAGAAAATATGTGTTTGTATATGCAAATAATATTTCTGGAAACATTTGTGGGAATTAGCAATGCTGATTGTCTCTAGAGAGAAAAGCTGAAAGACTGAAGGCCAGAGGGTCATGTTAGAATTTTTTTCATTGTGTCTATGCATTACTTACAGTTTTTATGCTTTAAAAGTGTATTCTTTGACTAGCACATCTGTACATTGACATGTAAAATCACAGCTTCATGATTCCATTATTACCACAGCAGTTTGTAATGTAGTCACTTCAGGCAGCACAGAAACCCTGTGAAGGGCAAGCAGGAAGCCACACACAGGTGAGTATGTATTTGTGGGTTCACACTTTATACATGTGTATGAATAAGCACTGACACACTTCACATATTTTGGGCACATAATTGCACTACAGTAGGCTTTAAAAACAGAATACAGGCCAGGTACGGTAGTGCACGCCTGTAATCCCAGCACTTGGGAGGCTGAGGCAGGAGGATCACGAGTTCAATACCAGCCTCGGGAATGGCGAGGCACTTAGCAACTCAGTGAGACCCTGTATCTAATAAAATACAAAAAAAGACTGGAGATGTGGCCCAGTGTCAGTGCCCCTGAGTTCAATCCCTGGTACAAAGAAAAGAAAGAAAAACAGAAGAGAGAGTACAAAATGCTGGAAGCAAATGTGCCAAAATGTTAATAGAACTTAATTCTACATGGTGGGAATATGGGTAATTGCTATTTTCTTCTCTGTATTTGTGTACATTTAAAACATTTCAACCCAAAGTGTGGTCTTAAAAATAGCTCCTGATGTGTTTTCAAAAAGCAATGTCTTATATAGGAAGACTGTAAAGGAATCCACCTAGGAGCCAGTCTCCTGTGTGTTTAGTTTCTTATTAGAAGCACCTGGATTTCTTCTCATTTTCAGTTGACATCATTCAGGGATGACTCAGATTTGCTAATGTCCCACCCTCAGATCAGCTCATTTCAGTTCAACAAATGCTCATCGAACAAATATTATTGGCGCACAGTGGGATGGAGCTCAGGGTACCAAGATGAATGAAATACGACGTAGCTCTATCCGTGTGAGAAATACTGATGCTTTCTCTATGAATTTTCTAAAGCAAGAAACATTTATTTTTATGCTAAGCTTTAAATAAAATACTTCTCACTCATCAGAGTTACTTACAGGCTCATCTCCTCCTCTGAAATCTTCCCACATAGGATTATTATTTTAAGTGCCATCCTCCCTCGAAGGAAGGAGGCCCAACAGGATGACCTTCAAAGGCCATCAGAGAGTTCTCTTCTGTTGGTCTAGTGCTAGTCAACAGCACAAGAACAAGACCGAAACGGCAGCGTGGTCAAGAAAAAGTCAAAGCTTAATCCTACAAACTGAGAACCAAATTTCTTAACAAATGAACTCGAGTATCTTCTACATACTTCAGCATTTTAACTTCCTTGACCAGCTGTGAATTCAGGGTCAGTGAATTGACTGGATCAAGAACTCACCCTAAGAGCCTGGCATGTTGTTGTCTCACACCTGTGATCCCAGTGAGGCTGAGGCAGGAGGATTCCAAGTTTGGGGCCAGCCTCAGCAACTTAGCAACTTACAGAGATTCTGCCTCAAAATAAAAAAAGCAGAAAGGACTTAGGGGGATGGAGCTCAGTGGTAAAGGGCCCTGGGTTAAATTTCCAGTACCAAAAACAAAACAAAAACTCATTCTAAACTGTGTCTAGAAAGGGCCTGCAGGGCGCCGTGGCTGAAGAAGAGGATGAGGGTGGTGAGGCCCAGGTGAGGAAGGCCTCAGTACCAGGAAGCTGGCTGACCAGAGCCAAAGGAAACACTCAGAAGCAGGGGACCCTGAGGCTCCAAGGGGCTTCTGGCTCCACAGAAGGAGCTTCTATTTTGTAATGTCCCCAGAGTGGGGTTTCTAAAAGCTCCTCCAAAATCTGACTGCATCCTGACAGATTGCTGTCCTTCACAGAGCCAGGATGACCTAGAAAGCTCAGACTTAACTTCACACGATTTGGTGAGGTAGGACTGTGGAAGTAGGAAGTAGAAAGATGACTGGGAGTCTCCTGGGCTTTTGGTTTTGTTTCATCAGCACCAGAGACTCTCCACTGGGACCTTTTAACATACACTTTTAACATGCAATTGACCCTGACCGTTCAACACACTCACCCCTGGGCCAATCTCTCCATCGTTTGTTTTCTGACTAAAATCAGGCACCATCTATTGCCGGAGCAAATGACTTCCCTGCCAATTGGCTGCCACAGCAAACCCACCCCTCCTAACCTGCAAGGGCCCTCAGTGTGGTGCAGAAACCTCCTTCCTCTCCTGTGAACTCCTCATCAGGTTCCCTCTCCACCCCTCCATCAAGGTCCTTGTTCTCTCAAACAAGTGAGCCACTCTCCTGTATCATTAAGCAAGGAACATGTGCGGTGTTTTTTTTTTTTGTTTTATTTTTTGGTACTGGGGATTGAACTCAGGGGCACTCAACCACTGGGCTACATCTCTAGCCCTTTTTTGTATTTTATTTAGAGACAGGGTCTCACTGAGTTGCTAAGTGCCTCGCTGTTGCTGAGGCTGGCTTTGAACTCACAATCCTCCTGCCTCAGCCTCCCAAGTGCTGGGATTACAGGCATGTGCCACCGTGCCCGGCTCATGTGCTGTGTTTTGTTCCCTCAGTTTCCTTTCCTTCTCCTCAAAATCTGTTATTTCATCAATTTCTCCTTATGTCAGATCGACTCCGAAATGGCCCCCAACTATCCCTGCCTCCTGGTTTTTGCACCTCTGTGGAATCTCCTCTGCTCCGTGTGTTGTCTAGAGGAAGAAAGGGGAGTAAAGATGCCGGTGACTTGCTTCTGACAAGATGTGGTAAAGGTGATGTCTGCGATAGCTTGGATCTTAAGTGTCCCCTATATGTTAACAGCTTGGTCTTCAGCAGCTGGTACACTTTGGAAGTGGTGAAACCTTTTAAGAGGTGGAGTCCACTGAGAGGTTTTGGGTCATTGGAAGCATGCCCTAGAAGGGAATCAGTCATGGGACCCTGGTCTCTTCCACTCTCTTCTTTGTGTCCCAGCCATGAAGTGAATGGTTTTCTGCTCCACCATGCTATGTTTCCTCTCCACAGGCCCGAAAGTAATGGGACCAACGAACCATGAACAGAAACCTCCAAACAGTGACTCAGAATAAACCTTTTCTCTTTACAAGTTGATTTATCTCAGATATTTGTTACAATAATGGAAAACTGACTAACACATGCTATCCCTGCAATTATGTTACATAAAAGTGTGGTTCCCTTCTTATTAGAAGACTATTGATTCTCTTCTTTGCTCCCTTTGATGAAATGACCCACCTGTTATGGTTTAGATGTGAGGTATCCCCCCAATAACTCGTGTGAACAATGCAAGAATGTTCAGAGGCGAAAAGATTAGATTATGAAAGTTTTAAACCTCATCAGTGAATCGATCCACAAGTATGTAGGCAAATAGGGTGTGACTGGAGGAAGTAGGTCACTGGAGGCATGACTTTGGGGGTTTATTTTTGTCCCTGGCGAGCAGAGCTTTCTCTCTGCTTCCTAGTTCTCAGGTCCTGAGCTGCTTTCCTCTGCCTCACCTTTCTGCCATGATGTTCTGCCTCACCTCAGGCCCAGAGCTAGACCATCCCCCTCTCCCTTTCCTGGGGTCACTAATTAGTTCATGCCTTTTCCTCCCTGCTCAAATATCCAATACCCCTTTCCTCATCCTAACTTTTAGCTGCTGACCTTCTTTGCTTCCTATTTCCCAGAGAAAAAAGCGGTGGTCAGTAGATGACAGACACCCTTGCCTCCCACACACCCCCTCCCACTACTGCATCTGTGTCCTCCCTCTTCTGTTTCTCTGGACTATAAGTTGGGACCTCACATAAGTTCATTCTCTTGTTTTATGCAACAGATCCTCTTTCCTTTCACCTGTCCAAGTCTGTAGCACTAGAATATTCTCTTTATTCTCCTGCATCATACAGGCCACTGAAATTCATCTCATCTTGAAAAAAGAAAAAATACTTTCTGACCTTCTACTTCTCTCTTTAGCTACCATTTTCCTACTCTCCTTTGCAGCAAAATTCCTTGAAAAAGTTAAGTTCACTATCTACCTGATACCCACAGTTTTGGCCAATCACCTCTATTTGGATGATATTCGTGTCTGTATTTTTGATCTCCGAATTCATATTTCTAGCTACCCAGTTAAAATATGTGAGTACCTCATGTAGCAGTCTTTTTGTATTTCTCATCTTAGAAATAGGTCATTCCCGACCATTCACCCAGTCATCGAGATCAATCAATCACCCTCTGGAGAGGTGGATGCTATCCCATTCAGTGGGCCAGATGTGAGCATCCCGGGGCAATACACAGCCCCTTCCTTCAAGGAGCCAAGTTTGGTGTGATAGGCATTTTGATGGCAAAATGTGTTATTGTTTGTTTTTCCAAAGTGGAAATATCTACTTTTTAGTGCAATATAAAATAGCATATGCTCTTTATAAACAACTCAATTAAAGAAATAAGTAAAGAAAGTGAGTCACCTTTAATCTCACATTCAAGGGAGATCTGCTGTTGATAGTTTGGCATACATTCCTCTAGACATTTTCCTATGCATAGTTAAAGACAGCTCTAGCACTGAGTTCTTAGTGTGGACTACACACTTTATGCTGTGTGCTTTGAAATTAACTCATTTTAACCTCACACTGATTCTCTGAAGTAAGTACTATTATTATCCCCATTTTATAGGCAAGGATACTGAGGTTTAACAGGGTCGTAAGATACCTGTCAACTTCTCCTGAGTTGAGCTATGAGAACCAGATCTTAGAAATCTGGGTGGCTGACAACAAAGGTTTAGTGCTTGCTTATGCTAATGAGCCATGTGGACCGTGAGTCATCTCGGGCTCTGTTCCAAGTTGTCTTTGTTCCAGTGCCCAGGCAGAAGCTGAAAGAGCACCCTGAATCTTAGACTTTGCTAATCATCATAAAACAGGGAAAAGAGAACATGGAAGGAGCAAATGGTGGCTCTTAAAGTGTCTTTGTGGAAAGGACATACATCACTTTTACTCTCATTTCATTAGCAGAAGCAGGTCAAATAACCAGCCTGGCATTAATGAACAGGAAAGAATAACCTTCCCCCAGGGAAAGACAGTAAATATTTTTCAACAATAACACAATCCCTTGAAAGTACTGAGCTGGGATTTTAACCCTGTCTTTAGAGCTTAAAAGCTTAACTACATATTATTGGTATGCACATTTTAACCCTCTCAGTAGGAATCCTCTGTGTATTCTAGGAAATCTCCTTTTTAATGCAATCTACATTGGACCTCTTGCTATATTTGTTCAAATAGACTTGCAGTGCTCTTGTTTTAAGGCTACCGAGTTTCATATGGAATATTCCCCATTCTGCCTATTGAGATCCTCTGCATCCTCCGAGTCCAACCCAGAGGCCTTGCCCCCAGAATGAAGCAGGCTTCTTCAGCATTTCCCTACATTGGGTTTACACTTCACGCTTGTCATTTAAGTGCCTTGTTTGAGAGTTATTTGTATGTATGTTGGTTTCCTTCACTGGGTGTTGAGCACTTTGAAGAAGGGATCATATCTGTCTAGATAAGATTTTCACTTTCCTGAGCCTAGGAGTACTCCACAAGAGATGGGATACTGTTTGTTGGTTTTGCAATATTGTGGTCTTGTCCCCTTTGCTACCTCTGCCACTCCATTGCCTGCATTAGTCCTTTTGTATCATTTAAATCTGGTGACCTCTTCAAAAATTCATGCAGAACTTGTTGGTCAAAGGAATCTTTGAATAGTCCTGTTTTCCTATGCTCATTAAAATCACAGCTGCAATAATTAAGGGAACAAAATGGCAAATAGGTATTAATTGCTCCCTTCTTACTCCTTAAAGGAAGATTATCTCAGGAGAAACACCAAGCAAATGTAATAATTGCTCTAAATCCATATCCTCAACAAGCTCCCCCTCCCCTCTCTATGGCAAAAGTTACTAAATGAATGGTGGTTAATCTTCTAGAACAGAGCTGTTGGAACAATGCTGGGGCCGGAAGGCTGGAGCACTGCCCCAGCGCCAGGAGCTCTTGCTAATTATCTAAGAGAGGGTCTTGCCATATGTACTCAAACACGCAGAACACTCTCAGGGTTGAACAGCTCCTTTTCATGTGCTCGGAATGTTTATTTTTTTTTAAGAGAGGCAAATAAAAACAGATTTCTAATCTGCATGACAACGCAGGAGCATGACGTGTTGAAGGGCGGCCACAAAGGCCGCGGCCATCTGTAACGGCCCTCCTAAGCTGATCGGCCGCAGGTTCCACCCCATGGAGGCAGATTGGCCCAGAAACAGGCATCTTGGCTTTATTAACTTACCGTGCTATTAACTGAAATCAGCATTGTCCTCTCCATCTGATTCTTACTGAGAGACACTGAGGACAAACGCTGTGTCCTCTCTTGTCCCAAAGCCAGCTCTGTCCACAGGAGATGTTTTGGAATACTAGGAGTGAACAGGGGCAAAACCAACCAAGCCGGATGGGACTGTTTTCACACAAGCAGTGTGTGTGAGGCTCCCTCTCAAGTCCTAGCTGGCAAGAAGGTGCTCTTGGAGGAGGAGTGGTAGGAGGGCTCCCCCTCCTTCTCATGGCCTGTTCCCCTCAGGGGCACAGCCAGATTTCCGCTCTCACCCTGCAGTGAGACAAGGCTGTCACCTCAGTGTACGGAGCCCACTCCTGCTGCGGGGACCCAAGCTGGGTGTGAAACTAGCTTTCAGCCTGGCCATGGGACCGTTATCACCACTCACCACGCTGCTTCCCCTCACGTATCCTGTGCCAATGCTGTGTCAAACCCATCTTGCCTTTTTGTTGAGTGTCTTTAGCATCATTTCCTGAGCTAGAACACTTGCTCATACTGTGAAACAGCCTCCAAGCTGAGAACTCTTTTGCAAAGTTCCATTTGGGGTTATGGGGACCACAGACGTCCAGAGGAGGGAGCAAACACTATTCCTTTATCAGTGCTTAAGAGACAGCCCAGCTTTCCCGTGACACTCCAGTCATTTGCAAACCAGAGCAGGTTTGCCTTTGTTGATCTAAGTAGAGACCTTCTTTGCCAGTAAATCACACACACACACACACACACACACACACACACACACACACAAATCATCCTCTAGCCCCATATAAATGAGTACCGCATGCTTTCCTGTGGCCATTGCTCCTTTCTCTAGGACTAGGGGAAAGCAGCAGGGAGGCACTAGGACTTTGGCTCTATGCACAGGTGGCCTGTGTGAGTCTCTGCCTTAGCCTCTCAGCCCAACTCACCGTAAATAATGCAGCTTGACAAGAGTCCTCCTCTCCTTTCGCCTTTCTCCTAACCCTTTCAGCCTTGCTTGCTTACATCATCCTAGTTGGATTTAAATAGCTAACTGGGCCATGTTCTCCTGGATACAAACCACCTGATTAGCCACCTCCCCAGCCAGTCTCTACCGACTGAAAGGCAGGAGATAGGGTTTTGGGGCCAATGCCTGCCAGGGCTCAGCTGTTGCTGGAGTCCAGCGGGTTTTCTGTCACTAAGGGAGGGAAAAACATAGAGGCACAAGAGGTCTGGCCCTGTGTGGCCATACTGGCATGTCTGTGCTGTGAATATCTCACTGCATCCGGGGCATAAAGGGGAGAGATTGTATCCTTCATCTCCTCCTATTTAACAACTAGATTATACAATCAGACTGAGTGGTTAACTGATGGAATCCTTTCAGATCAAGAAAAAAATGAAATAAAAACTGGATAGGAAATATCTGGAAACCACAGGCTTTCCCTTTCGTTTCAAAGATAAGTGTGCTACATCCTTGAGGCAGTGAAACGTGGCATAAATATCAAGCTGAGTTTAATTCCATTGTGCTCGGCGATGAACACTTTTAATTATTTTAGCATTTTTAAAGTAATGAATTATGAGTTCATCTGTCTGCTAAGATGTCGTTGTCTTCACTAGGAACTTTTGGCAAGAAGAAAGCTATGAGAGAAAACTGATTGAGGGAAGTAAGAGTGGGATTAATGTAAATCGCCAGAAACATCATTCTAGAATTTTAACTAGGTAAATTTAAAAGCACCAGAAAGCCACGTACAAAAATAGGCTTAAAGTACAAGGCTGTGTTAAATACTGCAATCACAGTTCAAAGGAAAACCTTACTGCAACTTACAAAGAGAGGGCACAGGACAGGAATGGGAGAGAGGCACAGGGAACCCCTGGCTTCCAGTTCAGAAAAGCAGTATCAAGATCTTTGCAGAAGGTCTGAGGTGTAAGAGGAAGTTGAATGGAAATTGTACATAAGCATATGCCTTTACAAAGAAGTTAAGCCACAGATGATTTAAAAGATAAGAATAAATTTGAAAGATCATTTGTTTTTATAAGAACTAAAACTAATCCCTCTAAGGCCACATCCTTGTATGATGGGACCCCTGGGGTAGACTCTACCTGGTCCTAGTAGTACTCACCTTGTAGATAATTCAGGTCTTTCCCAGACGCCACAGCCTTGCCAGACCAGGCCTGGGTACTTTGATTAGAGTCAAGCACCAAGAGCTACATTCAGAAACACACGAATGATGGGTTAGGAAAAAACAAAACACAGTGCACTTTGGACATAACTGAGGCCACTGGATGAAATATATAATCCTAGCAACATCTGAATGCAGGCTACCAGATCTTAAATAAAAACTCACATAACTCCTTTGCTCAATTAATACATAAGCCATGTGTTAGTGCCTTAATGCTTCAGTGCTTTCTAAAGGAAATGTGATTTTTCTTTGTTGAGATGTAATAATACTGGGTACATCATAGCATTAATTACATTATTTTTTATGCTTTCTTATATATTTAAACTATTTCACAATTTTAAAATACCATTTGATTCAATAATCACACTTACAAGGATTGATTCTATAGATAAGCTTATGCCTAAGTATTGTGTTTTAACAACAAAAAAAAAATAGCAAATGACTGAAACATTCTTTAAAAGGAGCTGGTGAGAATGTCATGCTGTATCCTTTCAGGGGAAACCATACTGTCCATCCAAAGAATGGGGTGGCACTGACCGAGTTGATATGTAACTGTCTCCACAATGTTTTGTTTTATTTTGTTTTGTTTTTGGTACTAGGGATTGAACCCAGGGCTTTGTGCATGCTAGGCAAGCACTCTACTGCTGAAAGAGTCCCAGCCTCACAATGCATTGTTTAGAGGCAAAAGCAAGGAAAAGAACACAGTGTACAAAATGCTGCCATGTACTTTAAAATAAATGCATGTATGAAGGAACTATCTCTAGAAGTCCGTGCCCCACTCCATCCTCTGCCCCTCATAAAAACGGTAACTCTGGAAGTCTCCAGGGAGGGTTAGGGTAGCTAGGAGATAGGATATGAGAGAAACTTGCTTCTAATGTCATAGCTAGGGTTTGTTTATCCAGTTTCAATCAACTTTATTGAGATATACTATTTGATGTGTTTGACAAATGAATGTTATACTCTTTTTTACTCTACTTTCGTATATATATTACAAAAACAATTTGGGGGGAGGGTACCAGGGATTGAATCCCGAGGCATTTAACCACTGAGCCACATCCCCAGCCCTTTTTATTTTTTGAGACAGGATCTCGATGAGTTGCTTAGGGCCTACCTAAGTTGCTGAGGCTGGCCCCAGAATTGCCATCCTCAGGTCTCAGCCCTCTGAGTTGCTGGGATGATAGGTGGGCACCATCATGCAGGGCTACAAAAAAAAAATTCTAAGGAAAAATCACTTGTTTGAACTAGATTCTTTAGAAGTTCTATAGAATCAAATATTTAATGTAGGAACCTCTTTTGATCTATGAACTAGTCATAATAGGTGATCCCTTTGGGAAGACCAGCTATTCTGATCTTAAAGGTGAGTGTCCCGTATGGCAGTGAATCACCTGGGAAAGGTAGTGGATGGGGGAGAAGAGAGACGATCAGATGAGAGAGCTTTGGTCTCTAAGAGCTAAAAGCATCTCTACTTACTACAGAGGATGAGGCTAGAAATCTCTTTATTTTATAATCACTATATCAAAAAGTAAGGAGGCCTTTCTGAAATGCTTGCTTTTAGTCCATTTGTTTTTAGTTCCCCTAAGATAAGTAAGAATTAGTTTGTGTGCTAAATAAAGGTGAGCTAATGTTCTGCCTATACCTTCTGTCAGTTGAGGAGGTGGAATTGCATTTCACCTCAGGGTAGTTTGAAACTCACTGTGTTGACTTGGCCAGAGGACTTTGGCCCCTGCTATAGACCCAGTGAGGTACTAGCTACAAAGTAGGGAGGGTGGTGGAGGAGTCCAGGTAATGGGCTGGCAAGATCGCAGAGCAGGGACATGGTGAATTGACTCTACCAGAGAGAGGGGAGGCTGGAGGCCAAATATGTGAGGAAGAGGCTGGAGATATTAAAGTTGTAACCAACTTGTGACCGAACGCTGTCATGTCTTTCTCTAGTTTCACATTTATGGAGTCTGTTTCCTAACCTAGAGTATAAGCTGTGCAAGCAGAGAGAATCTTTTCTCTTTGCTATAGTTTGGATCTTTTTTTTAAAATTATTATTTATTTACTTTAGTTGTACACAATGCAATGCATCTATGTTTACGTGGTGCTGAGGATCGAACCCGGGCCGCGCACGTGCGAGGCGAGCGCTCTGCCGCTGAGCCACAACCCCAGCCCCAAGTTTGGATCTTGAATATCTCCCTGAGACCCTTTTTTGAAAGACTTGATCCCAATGATGGTGCTGTTGGGAGGTGGTGGAACCTTCAAGAGGTGGGGCCCACTAGGTCTTTAGCGCTCTGACCCCTAAGGGGATTATAGGACCCCAGTCTCTTCATCTCTCTCCTTTGCATTCCAGCCATGAGGTGAATAACTTTTCACATTCCCATGCAACTTTCACCATGATGTGTTGTCTTACAACTGACTCAAAGCAATGGGGCCAATTAGTCACCAACTGAAACCTCCGAAACTGTGAATGCAAATTAACCGTGTCTCTTTATAAATTGATTATCTCAGGCATTTTGTTATAGTAACAGAAACCTGACCAATACATTCTTCTTTCTCCTCCTCCTCCTATTCCTTTTATCCTTAAAGCATTCAACAAATGTGAAGAAGGAGAAAGAAAGGAGGGGAGGAGAGATAGGCAGACCTTTTGCCTAAGTTCCAGTGGAGTTATGTATATTCAATTTAAACTAAGATAGAGCTAAATTTTCTGAATTTTAGCCCTTTGGGCAATATGTTTACAGGAGTTACACAAAACTGGTAGTAAAAACATGATTTCCATGCATCAAGTTCACTCTGGGAATCACCACATAAGATGGAAGTCCTCGGGACCTTCCTGGACTCTGCATGCTCACCTGATGAAAGTAGGAGCAATTTCCTATTGGTGCTGCCCCATGCATAGCTGTGTGACCTTGAGCCAGGAACTTAACTCCTTGTGCTTCATTTTCCTCATTTAGAAAATGAGTCTAATAACAGCCCCTCCCTCACAAAGTTATTGTAAGGACTAAACTTAAATACATACAAGTATGTGTGACTATGGGTATTTGCTTAGCATAATATTAGGCACACAGATACTATATGCTAAATATTAAGTATTAGGATTACTGATGTTTCTAAATTATTTAAGATTTCCCACAGCCTTAAATTAACAGTGGGATCACCCTCTGCCCATGGCTGAGCATCCTCTGAGTCCTGGTTAATATGGCGTGTGCAGTATCACATTACAGGCTAGGTAGTGTTGTTAAATGAAGATGGGACTTGAAGATCCCATTTCCTGTCATAAACATCACAAGAGAAAGAATTCATGAGGACAACAAATATTTGCCATTACACCCCAAGCAGGAGGTAGCCTCACCTTTTGGAGACATTGACTGCCCTTACCAGAGGCAGAATAATTCCTGCATCAGTGTATTATGCTCTTCCAATGTGCTCATCTATCTAATGTGAATTCAATTTAGAGGATGCTGCCAGACAGAATTAAATATATTAGTTTGAAAAATTACAGGGAATGTGTGTTTATAATAGTTCCATTTTGATCGAATCAATTTTCTAAACGTTTATCTTTTAAGAGTCCTAAAGGTCCTTCTTATAGGGTGTGTCTCGCAGATGCATTACATCCTCTGCTGCAAGAAAAGACCAAGAACATTTCTTTTCTTTCTCTTTTTCTCCTTTCTTTTCTTTCTTTTTTTTTTTTTTTTTTTTGTCTGTCAGTAGCTGTCCAAGACTGGTCGGGGAAGATGTGTCTCAGTGGTAGAGACCTTGCAGGGCATGCACGAGGCCCTGGGTTCAATCCCCAGCACCACATGCACACATACACACCCACAAGCTGTCCAAGGGGACCGCTGCAGAAGAAAAGTGCATAAAATATCTCTTTACCACAGACATTTCCACAAACCATTATTCCCATCACTTACCTAGATTAATTATTAATCTGTGCATCCTAGGGTGGTTGGATCACAGCAAAAGGGTTATGATGGGACATAACTAGTGAGAAGATCTTTAAAGCTAAACAAGGAAAACTACATGATGTCACCAGTTCTGATGAAGATTCTTATGCCAGAAATAATGTTAGTGCTTTGGGAAGCAATGGCTGTTGTCCAGGCTTTGCACAATTCACTTTATACACACCGTTACCTTTGTTTCTTCATCACAACACTGATGGGTTTATTTTATACATGATGAAATTAAGACTAGAAAAAGTCCGTGAAGTTAAACTAAATTGTCCAAGTCCCATAATTGAGTAATAGAAAAGCAGGCATAGAAATCCCAGTTTGGTTGATTCCCAAGCCCATGCTTTTTTGTGTGTGTTCTACTGACTAGTGAGGCTAAACAGTTAAAAGTGGAATAGCAAATTATAATCATGAAACACTTGATCTTTTCCCACCACCACATTTGGAAATATTCCCTTAGCATAAAACTAATCATTTAGCAAATATTAGTGTTAAAAAATCACAGCTACCTTAGGGCCTTTGTTTTTAAAAGGTATGATTTGGGGGGCATATAGTATCTTTTTTATGGAAATAACATTTCCCCCTTGGTTGAAACTGCAATTTTCATTTTAAAATTTAACATTCTTTTCAAGGAGAGCTAACTCCCTTACTTTGTATTAAATTTAAAAGTCATAAAAAGAACTGTAATATTTACTGAAAATGGTTCAAAATACAGTTCAAAATGAGATTTTTAATGGCAAAAATAATGATATTAGGGGAATAAAATGAGAAAGTATGATACTTACAGGAGTTCTAGAAAGAGATTGCAATATTCAAAAAGTTAATAGCTAAGAATATTCTAGAATTGAAACACAAATCCTCAGATTGAATAAGCATAAAAAATGCTGAATAATAAACAGAATAATCCCCATTTAGAGACAGTGAAAGTGTAGAACCTAAAAATAAACCTTAAGACAAGAGTGTGTATGAAAGAACAATTACTCTGAGAATTGACATCTCAGAAGCAAGAATTAAAGCCAAAATGTAATGGGAAAATTTATATTTGGAACTACTGACCTAGAATTCTATACCAAACTAAGCATCATTCAAGTTGAGAGCGAAATAAAGATATTTTCAGGCAGGGACTAAGATACTTTTCCATTCACAGATCCTTTTTTGAAAAAGTGACTTCAGGAAGTAGAAAAAAATGAACCTATAAGGTAAGAGTCAAGAAGCCTTAAATTAGCCACAAACAATCAGAAAAAGGCACAGTAGTGCAGGTCTGTAATCCCAGTGGCTCAGGAGACTGAGTCAGGAGGATCTTGAGTTCAAAGCCAGCCTTAGCCAACAGTGAGGTGTTAAGCAACTCAGTGAGATCCTGTCTCTAACTAAAATACAAAATAGGGCTGGGGATGTGGCTCAGTGGTTGAGGGCCCCTGAGTTCAATCCCCAGCACCCCTCCCCCAAAAATATAAATATAAGGAATGCAGAATAGCCAGAAAAATCTTTTAAAAGAAGAACTAAGTTGGAGGACTCATACTTCCATATTTCGAAACTTATTACAAAGTTACAGTAATAAAGACAGTGCGGTACCATATTAAGAATAGACATACAGATCAATGAAATAGAGTCCAAAGTATTTTATTTTTAAAATACCTTATATTAAAACCCATAAAAGTATTTTATATTTGCTATTCTTTTTTTTAATATTTTTATTTATTTGTTTTAGTTGTACACAATGCGTTTTATTCAATACATTTTATTTGTACGTGGTGCTGAGGATCGAACCCGGGTCGCCCACGCACTAGGCGAGCACTCTACCACTGAGCCACAATCCCAGCCCCTATTTGCTATTCTTAATAATTTTTTTAAATAAACTAATTTGTTTTAAAAAGCTCGTTTTTATTCAATATATTTTATTTACCCTACATTTACTGTCAATTGCATTTTGACAATGGTACAAAACATTAAATTGGGAAAAAATTTTTTTCAACAAATAGCACTGGGATAACTGGATAGCCAATGCAAAAGAATGAATTTGGGTTCCTTCTTCACTCCAGATACAAAAGTTAATTAAAAACAGATTATAGGGCTGGGGTTGTGGCTCAGCCAGAGAGCGCTCACCTAGCATGCACGAGGCACTGAGTTCGATCCTCAGCACCACATCAAAAATAAATAAATAAATTACACAAATGCCCAATAGACATATGAAAATATACTCTATGTCTTTAGTCATTAGGGAAATGGAAACCAAAACCACAAAGAGATACCACTTGACACACACTTATAAAGACTGTAATCAAAAACACCTAGCCTTGTTGGCAAGAGTGTGAGGAAACTAGAGCACTCATACATTGCTGGCAGAATTGTAAAATGGTACAGTCACTTCAAAAACAATGATAGTTTCTCAAAAGGCTAAATTGAGAGTCACCATTTAACCTAGTAATTCAATTTCTAGATATATACTCCAAAAAAGTGAGGTATGTATGTCCACACAAAAACAGTGATGTGAATGTTCATAGAGGCATTATTCACAGTAGCTAAAAAGTAGAAACAACCCAAATGTCCATCAGCTGATGAATGGATAATAAAATGTGGTGTGTGCATACAATGGAATATTACTCAGCTATAAAAAGGACTGAGCGGGGTCTGGGATTGTGGCTCAGCGGTAGAGCGCTCGCCTAGCACGTGCGCGGGCCGGGTTCAATTCTTAGCACCACGTAAAACTAAACACATTGTTACAACTAAAACAAATAAATAAATATTTTAAAAAGGACTGAGCACTGATATGTGCTACAACATGGACAAACTTTGAAGACATTATGCTAGATGAAAGAAGCCAATCACAAAAGAACAAATGCAGATATGATTCCATATCTCTGGAATATCTAGAATAGGTAAATCTATGGAGACAAAGCAGATTAGTGGTTGCCTAGGGCAAGGAGGGTTGGGGGCATGGGGAGGGGGACTGCAAGTAAGTATGATGTTTCTTTTTATGCTCATGAAAATGTTCTAAAGTTGATTATGCTGAAGAAGGCACAACTGCAAATATACTAAAAACCATTATATTATACATTTAAATTGGAAAATTGTATATGAATTATCTTTTTTTTTTTTTTTTTTTTTTGGTACTGGGATTGAACCCAGGAGCACTTAACCACTGAGCCACATCCCCAGCCCCT
Organism: Tamias sibiricus; assembly: GCA_025594165.1. Lineage (NCBI taxonomy): Eukaryota > Metazoa > Chordata > Mammalia > Rodentia > Sciuridae > Tamias > Tamias sibiricus. The sequence goes on along the minus strand of CM046666.1, from coordinate 94,677,862 downwards.
TTTTATTTATTTTCTCACTAAATTGCTTAGGGCCTCACTAAATTGCTGAGGCTGGCTTTGAACTTGTGATCTTCTTGCCTTAGCCTCCCAGTCGCTGTGATAACAGGCGTGGGCTGCCCGCCACACTCAGCTCAATAAAAATGTTTTAAAAAGAGACAATGGAGAATAAAAATGTTGACAAGTATATAAACACATCTAAAGCATTGACCAAATGAAACAATAGTGACAAAAACACTAATAAATGTTATTAGAAGTGGAACTGAAATACTAGAAACAATAGCATGTCAAAGAAAAGAAGGATACTTAGAGATAAAACATCCTAAGGTCCTTATTTTGTTTGAAAGGAAAGCAAAGGGTATTGTTTAACCTGATAGATTACTGAACGGGATGCTTGTTAAATTTTAAAATAAGTATGAAAACCATAGAAATATAATCACTTGAAGTACAACATTGATCAGTTGCATAGATGACAGAAAAGGAAAAAAATGAACAGAATGCACCAAATAAGATTAAAGAATAAATCCATCACAGTGTGTAGTAGCAATAATGTAAATGGACTAAATTAAAGGCTGTGATTCAGATTTAAATCAATTAAAAGATTGATTTTTTAAAAAAACATTTTTAGTTGTTGATGGACCTTTATTTTATTCATTTATTTATATGCAGTGCTGAGAATCAAACCCAGTGCCTCACACATGTGAGGCAAGTGTTCTACCACTGAGCCACAACCCCAGGCCCATGACTGATTTAATTTAAATAAATTCAGCTATATGTTGTGTTTTTTAAAATTACATTTTCTGTTTGTTCTTGTAATTAGGATAAAATTGCATTTGAATATATCTCCTTTGTTGTGTTCCTGGTTTTAAATGAGATGTTGTTAGCCTTTTCACCACTAACAACAATGCCTGCTTAGAGTGTTGGTAAATGCCCTTTTTTAGATTAAGGCATTTTTCTTCTATTCCTAGTCCTTTAAGGGAAATTATATGCAGTAGGTTGGAGGGAAATAACTGTTAGAGTTCTCTAAGAGTTAAACTGTCCTTCAAGGGTGAGGATGAAATTAAAAGATATGCCATTTACGACACTTTTTTTAAAACTCTAAGGTACCTAGAAATATATACAACAAAAGACGTGAAAGACTTTTATAGGGAAAGCTCTAAAACTTCATTGAAAGATATAAAAAAAAAACAACAAAAAAAACGGAAAGAAAAGCTTTGTTCATCTAGGGGAAGACAATAGTGTGACAGTACTGGTTTTTCTAAATTTATACTATACATTTAATAAATTCTACTCCCTGGGGAATTTTTTCACTGACCTTGATAAGCAGATCAGAAAATCCATTTAGAAGAACAATGAGCCCAAGAGTAACCAAAATAATTTTGAAACAGTGTAAAGAGAAAGGTCTCTAACCTAACAGAGATCAAGACTATGGCAAAATTATACTAATTAAGATACTCTGATGTCAGCATGTGGATAAGTAGATCAATGGGACAGATTTTCTGAAAAACTTAGAAAACACTGACATAGAAAAAGGAACTTGGAACATGACAGAGGTAACATTATGAATCATAGGGGATAATAAATAATAGATGGCACTAGGACTTCCGGCTAATAATATTTTCAAAGGGAAAATTAGATTCATATGTCACTCACTGTGTGAACAAAAATTAATTTCAGATGTGTTAAGGGAAAGCTGTAAACAGAAGTATCGAAAAATATTTATATGACCTCCAAAAAGGGCAGGATCTCTTCAACAAGACAAAAGCAAAACTCATTGTGGAAAAGTAATAAATTGAGCTGAATAATTTAGGAAAAAATAGTAATCATAAATGACACTAAAATCAAAACAGAAAGACAAACATGGGCTTGAAGAAAATTGCTGCATCCTGCATTTCTGCCAATAATAAAAAAAAAAAAAAGAGGTCTGGGGGCAAAGGATATGATCAAACAATTAGCAGGAGAGTATATTTAAAGGTATATAGATACATGAAAATGTATTTGACCTCTTTAATAGTCAAGGAGATATTAATTAAAACAGATGACATTTCATGCCTATTAGAGTGGGAATTTGAAAAAAAAAAATGACAATACCAAAAGTTGATGAGAACGGAGAAATGAAACTTTGCTCCACTGTGAATGGGAGTATAAGGTGATATAAACACCAGACAGAACAATTTGGCAATGCATGGTAAGGTTAATGCATAGCCTATGACTGATGAGCCCCGGGCAGCTCCTGTGTGTCTAGAAGTCCCCAAGTGACACACAGGCCCAGGGAGATCCAAACAAAAGATTGTTTCTTTCAGGTAGGAACAAGCTACCTGACCTGCAGTGGTAAAGTGTATATATATATATTTTTTTTTTTGGATTTTTTGCAGTGCTGGGGATTGAACCTAGGGCCTCATGCATGCTAGGTAAGCAGCTGTACCACTGCACTACATCCCAGCCCATGCAGTGGTCGAGTGGGCAAAGAAAATGTGGGTCATGCACATAGCTCAACCCTGCACAGTCATTCAAATGAGTGAGCCAGGTCTGTATCATCAACATGGATAAATATAAAATACATAATGGTAAGATGATGCAAAATAAATATTTATATATGATATAAGTTACATAAAATCTAAATATGTGAAACAGCAGCACATATTATTTACTAATACAGTAAAGATGCCAAAATCTTCCTGGTTATGACTCACACCTATGAAGGGGAGAGAGGGCCTCTTAATCTAGGTGTCCTAATACTACATCTAGAGGCCCTTGGACTTGCACTCCATTAAAGGTAAAAAGATGATCTTCTCGAGAACAACTGAACCACTAATGAGAATGGACCACTATTTATGGGCTTATGTACAAAGAACCCTGAAGGACCTTTGGTGGTTCTGGTATTAATTGTTAATTCGTCTCCACTAAGGAACTGATGACAACTCTCAGTTGGTGGGGCTAGAAGAATATTTCTGGCCCAGCTTCTGCCTTCTGCAAGCCCTGGGTTACTCTCCCTCACCTAGTCTGGCTTGCACCGGAAATTCTCTCCTTTCTTCCATTGGATTCATTCTCGAGTTTCTTTTGGCATTAAGCAGAAGTACAGGACTGGCACCCCAAGTTTTGCCTGTTGATTTCTGTAGCGGTCTCTAAAACCCAGCTTTGCCTCTCTAATCAGTGCTTGGTCCTGTTCCTGGGTGCCGTGTCTTTGGGCAGCATTAAGCTTTCCTTTGTGTGCTCCAGTGCTGGGCAGAGGGTCTCCAAATCCTCTTTGGCTTGGAAGGATAGAACCATAATCTCTCTCCAGTTCCTCCATGAAATGTGCACATGCATACTCACACACACCTATACACAAAACACATGTACATGCATTGCACACACTCATATACACAAAACACAAATACCTACACCACTCCCTCTTCTGCAATGGGATTTGAGACTGCTGAATCACTCAGAACCCAATACTGTGTAGATATTGTGTGGCAGATCTGATTTTATAATGGAAGACAATGGGAATAATAGCATTTGCTATCCACGAACACATTGATCTCAAATATCAAAGGACAACTGTATGACATCACTGGAACCGCTATAACACATTAGCCCTCCCTCTACCCACAGAGCTCAAACTCTGTGGATTTTCTTTTTCACTTTGGGAGCAGAGTTGATTTCATTGCACTGTTCTCTTCTTATCCCATTACCCTTACGGTATGGGAGGCCCTGCTCTACTTTTATCAATTTCCTACTCTGTGTCTGATCCCACGCTCATTTCCCATCCCTCCCTCATAGGAATCCACTGTAATGGGTTTCATAATTGTCCAGTTGTTATTTCTCCTATTTTTTCGACTGGGAAGGGGCAGCAAGATGATGTTTATCTCTGATTCATGACCCTGATTCGCTTTTATTAAACAGCCATAAACGCATAGGTGTTGCGCAGGGGTAGGGACTGTGGTGGCACCTCAAAGCCAAGTGATGTGAACATCTGTTTAATTTGTTGGTGGGTCCAGAGGTGTCTGTTATATTATTTTCTTTGTATGCAAAAGTTAACTTACAAGATGGTATGCTTGGGGTGGGGGTGGGGGCCCAGTTCTTTACATTGGGAAATTGCTCATTTGTCCTTAATGAGTTAAGAGCTTCTCTGTCTGTGAGCAGAGGGAGTGGAGATGAATTGTCCCTTGAAGACTCCTTTCTACACAGAGACCAGGTCTGTCTGACTGAGCCCCACATGCGGGCCTTCCTGGAACCTGGCCCATAGGTGGCAGTCTCCCTTCATCATTCCTGGACCACAAACCTCGGAAGGGCAGCCTGTGGCGCTGGTTTCTTTTGCTCTTTCCTTTGGGTTTCCTAACATCTAATATTCTCTCCCCTAAACTTTCCCCTTCTCCCCTCAGAAAGAGTACAGACCTGATGACTGGAGTACTGCAAACGATAAAAGAAACTTCACCCGGCATCCACCAGTGATAGAAGAGCTGGGTAGAGCCTCCTCAGCATATTTTGGGTTCCATGGAACCCCTCCTTCTGAATTGCTCTGCAAATGGCAAAGATGTCTTTCACTGTAAACTGAAAAGCCTCTGCAAACTGTCAGGTTTATAAAAACCAATCATGTTGATATAAATCTTTATCCTCTCTGTTCTGTCTGGGATGATAGTTTGGCAGTGGAAGGTCATGGGTTATTCACCCCTAAGTCTGCCCCATCCCTCATCCAGCCCCTCACGGTGCCTATTCAACAAGATATAGAACAAACAAAGGAAGAAATGGAGTGTGTGTGTGTGTGTGTGTGTGTGTGTGTGTGCGCGCGCGCGCACGCGCGCGGGGCTCAAACAAACGGTGTACAAAAGAATGTTACTGCCCTCCAATCCCTCCACTGCAGAAAATTCTACATGGGGGCGGGGGGGGGGGGTGAAAGGGAAACCAAGAGGCCAAGAAAAGGAGTACCACCTTCTCACCTTCCTTCTACCTACTCACCTGGCACTCGGAGGGAAGCCAGGTGGAGCACTAACCCAGCCCAGGCCCTTTTGGGCAAACCTGCCCAATGGGTTTCTAATCAGCCAGCCCTGCAATCTGGCCCCCACTGTTTATGGAGCCAAAGGGAGATTAAATCATTAGCAAGTGTCAAAATGCCTGAGGATTGTGCTTGTCTAAGAAGCCAAATGCAGTGGTTCATTAGCATTTGTAAAGCACCCCCCCCCCTCAAAAAAAAAATAGTTACATCCAGTGCTGGGTGGATTTTGCGTATTCCACTTGAATTAGCAAGTAGAAGGCCTTTTACAACTTATCAACATCTGGGTTCTGAAAAACATATGGAAAGGGTTTCCTTGTCTGCTTAGAAGTGCATCTTCTTCCCAGAATAGGTCCCTTATGAGATGTTCCCTCTTCTTTCCCGAAACTAGGTAGGACAAAGCAAATCCAGGATGCCTCAAGTATTCCTGAATCACTGGGTAGTGCAGTTGGCCTGCTCCAAACTCATGTCCCTCTGAAGGACTAAAGCCAGGGGTAGGTGCAGTATAAAGTGTGGAGGTGGAGAGGGGAGGAGGGAGAAGGGAAGAAACCTGGCAGAAACCTGGGTGGAGCAGCCCTGGCCACAACCTGTGGGCCTCTGACACAGTTGGGCATTCTTTGGCACCATCTTCCTGTCTTATTTGTTCAGCCACTGATTACATCTGGACACCCGGCTGTGTTTCTGAAGGACCAAAGCTGACCTTTCCCTCAGGGGACACAGTCCCTCCTGCCCAGCTGGGTGTTCTGCCTCACCTGGTGGCCAGAAGCCTGCGGGGTGGACTGGCTGTTCAGGAATGCAGCTTCTGGACACATAGCCACAGGGAAATTGGGGCCTAGTTATTTGTGAGATGGAGAGATGGGGTCATGTATATGTCAAAGGAAGTCATTACTTGGAAACTATATGGCAAAGCTGCTGTGGATGCGAGGGTTGTTTAAAAAAAACAAAGAAGCAGGATTTCTATTTAATTTCTTCTATCTGAATTAGGTCTTAGTCAACTAAATTGCATCTTTCACTAGCCTTGGATGCCTGCACACATGGGGAAGGAACGCAGAAGATCCCTGAACAGACCATCTTTCCTCTTCTCAGGCACTTTTCCCTTGAAAACTTCTGGAAGTTCAGATTTTCTTTTCTTTCATTGTAAAAAGAGCTGCTTAAAAGCACCACCCAGTCCTCCAAATGTATAAAGCCTTGGAGTGGTACTTAAATTCTGCCGAAACACAAACTCAGCAGACCTTCCTGCTTTATCTCCCACCACTGACCACTGATGTTTCACCAGACTCATCGTCCCAGCTCGTAAAAACCAGGTGTATTTCCACACCTCCATGGTTTTCGCCCCACCCTACTCTTGCACTGCTCTTGTCCAGTTCCTTCTCATTCCCCAAGGTCTAATTCCATTCTCACCTCCTCCATGAAACCCAGCCCCACCAGAGTAAGCTTCCTGACCCAACTCTGCTCTCCTGGGCTCTTGGCAGCTCCTATTTTGGCTTGCCTTTCTCCTCCTGATCCTTTTTGGTGGACAGGAGTGCTTGGGACCAAACCCAGGACATCTTGCATGCTAAGCACAAGCTCTGCCAATGAGCTACCCCCCTCCCCCCTCTCCACCCTGTCACCTCTAGATCATCAAGCTTCCTGTAAGGATCCACTAGGTCTCCATGAGCTCTCTCTAATACCGAGCACAACAGCTTCCAATCAGTAAGGTTCAACAATTGTTGATGGGATTGCAAGTCAAACCAACTTAGCTTAGACAGATAGATACAAGTATCAGGCCTAATCCTACCCTATTCTATATAAGAAGCACCATTTATTCACTTCTAAGAGAAGCGAATTAGTAATTCAAAACTAGAAAGGAATTTGCTATGAAGAGAGAGACAAAGAATGTTCAGCCTCTCTAGAATTCAAAGACTTGTTTGTGAAAATAAGGAAATGCCAACTTTGGCAAATCAAATTAACAAATTTAGAAGAAATTACATTGGTCATCCTTGCCAAAGTCACAGTGAGACATATACTCCCAGGACAGCTGGCAATGCAAGTTAAGTCTAGCACTTAAGAGAGCAATTGCATAAAATATCTTAAGAGCCCTAAAAAACAAAATTACACATGTGGCTCACATTCTATTTCTATTGGACAGTGCTATAATAGATAATTGCATTTAAAAAAGACAAAATTGCTAGGTAAGGTTATCCCTGGGTTCTGCGATTATGGGTGATTTTAGTTTTGTTCAGTAGACTCTTCTATACTCTGTTTTCCTCAATGACCACTTATATTTAGTATTTTACCTCTTTGGCAGAGACTTCCCCCATCTTCCAGACTAATGTTAGATGCATCATGACATTCTCTATTTTATCTCATAGTATTTAAAAGTTTGAAATTACATGCCATCTGGGCATTTGATTTATGCCTGTCTGCTCAGAAAACCACCAGGCCCATGAATCCAGGACCCGTACCTGTTTTGTGTCTGAGCATATAGCTCAATGCATAGCATGTAGTATTTGATAAATACTAGTTGGTTGAATGAATACAGTTTCCAAAACCATAAAAATCCAAGTCACTATAACTGCAAAATCAAGGTCAGTCATCACTTAGGAACAGCATTTGCAAACTTCAGTGAAGGGGTGGTCAGAACAGATTTTGGGGGTGTGGCAGCCCTGACACATGCTACTCAGAGTGCACTGATCAAGAGCTCCTGCCCTCTGAATCCAGTTCTGAGACCATGCTTCCCCCAGGAGCTGCTCACTACTAAGAGTGGCAGGAATATTAAGGTAAACCCATTCCTGGGAGAGGTGGGATCTTTTTCTTAAAATATTTATTTATTTGCTTTAGTTGTACACAATATGTTTATTGGTGCTGAGGATCGAACCCAGGCCGTGCACGTGCTAGGCAAGCGCTCTGCCGCTGAGCCACAACCCCAGCCCGAGGTGGGATCTTTGGTGATTTGGGTTCAAGGACTCCCATAGGCCTTATCAAAACATCCATCCTTCCTCCTCTTACTTTTCAGAAGTCAGACCTTCATCACAGTCTGAGGGTTCTTCTACCTGTCTCTGGTTTCCCCATTTTCCCTACCAGGCATATTTCCAATAAATCACTTTCCCATCTTGAGATTTGCAAAAATAACACAAAAGTCGGGCACAGTGGCCCACACCTGTAATCCCAGTGACTAGGGAGGCTGAGGTAGGAAGATCTCAGGCTCAAAGCCAGCCTCAGCAACTTAGTGAGCCCCAAAGGAATTCAGCAAAACCCTGTCTCTAAGTAAAATACAAGAAAGGGCTGGAGATGTGGCTCAGCCATAGAGTTAAGCGCCCCTGGGTTCAATCCCTAGTACCTGCCCCCCACCAAACACACACACACACACACACACACACACACACACACACACACACACACACACACACACACACACACACACACACACAATTGCTCTGAAACTTCAAAACATACATTTTGGGGGAATGGGCAATCCAAGCACACTAGACAAAATTCAAACAGCACAAAATTGAAAAAGTGGGTACATTATAAAAGGAAATATGTTCTCTCATCCTTTCCTCCAGTTGCCCAATTACCTTCTAAATTCTTTTTCTCCCCCGAAAGTCAGTCTCTGTTCTCTTTCCTTCTGTACATACTCTTCCTGTGTTGCCTCTGTGGCTAAGTGAATACTCTGGGATACTAGTCGTGACAATATATATTAAGCCTCGTTCTTTTTATGACTCCACAGTGTTCCATTTCACTTAACTGCTTCCACATTGAGGAGACTGAGGCATTTCTGATCTTCCTCCATGACTGTTGTGCTAGTGTGCATTGTCTTTTCATGAAGTACAAGCAGATCTGAGGGATGAATTTCTAGAAGTGGATTTACTGGGTCAAAGGGTGATGAAAAGCTAGATTTTATGCCAAATTGCTCTCCACAGAATTAGAGCAATTTATACCACACTGACATGACCGCACATGCTTGCCAACAGGATGTGTTATCAATCTCTTAATCTTCAATAGTTGGATAGGTTAAACGTACAGTTTTGCATTTCTCTAATAATAAGGGAAATTAAGAATTTTTTTCATGCTTTTAAGAACCATTTTATTTCTTTCTTGTGAACTCTCTGTTCACATCCTTTGCTCATTACTTTCAGGGTTTCTTGCCCTTTTAAAATTGATTGGTGCCGGGCGCGGTGGCGCATGTCTGTAATCCCAGCACTTGGGAGGCTGAGGCAGGAGGATCGCGAGTTCAAAGCCAGCCTCAGCAATGGCGAGGCACTTAGCAACTCAGTGAGATCCTGTCTCTAATAAAATACAAAAAAGGGCTGGGGATGTGGCCCAGTGGACGAGTGCCCCTGAGTTCAATCCCCAGTACCAAAAAAAAAAAAAAAAAAAAAAAAAAAAAAAAAAAAAAAAAAAAATTGATTGGTAAGAGATCTTTTGGACGACTTATAGAAAACTTTTATTTTGGTAAGATACCGATGTGCTAGATTTTTCTTAATCAGAATTTGATTTACCTTTATTTTGCTTATGATGTTTTATTTTGTTTTACGAGGAAGAATTTAATTTCAAAATTAGTTGAATTTATTCTTCTGTATCCTGAGTTATACATAGGCCTTCTTCACTCTGAGATTTTTTTTTTTAATTCTTAAAAATATTTCTGAATACATTGCTGGTGGAACTGCAAATTGGTGCAACCACTATGGAAAGCAGTATGGAGTTTCCCCAGAAAACTTGGAATGGAACCACCATTTGACCCAGTTATCCCACTCCTCAGTTTATACCCAAAGGATTTAAAATCAGCATACTACAGTGAATAAGCCACATCAATGTGCATTCTACTGTCATGTGTAACTAATTAGAACAAATAAAAAAATAAAAAATAGAAAGGGCTGGGGATGTAGCTCACTGGTAGAGAGGCCCTGGTTTCAATAGCTAATACTGCTAAGTATATAAATAAACAAGTAAATTTTTTAAAAAAATAAAATCAGAAATTTTGCATTTTAATACAAAATTGCTGAATTAATTAATAAAATAAGTATTTCTGAAAATTATCATTTTTTATTTTTTTACACTAAAAGAGAACTTCTTCCATGTTTTCTTCTGGCTCTTTCCCCTTCCCTCCTTCCTGCCTACCCTTCCTCCTTATCTCCCTTCCTTCCTTTTTAACCTTTCAAATTTTCATTTCTTTATATTTTGTTTTGGTGTAAGCTGTAAGGTGTAAATTGAGGATTTGTGGAATTCCACAAATTTGTGGAAGACCAGTTGTGAACCAAAGCTATCTTTGCTTCCTCTCTGGCACAGGACATAGCTGGATGACACGTCCCTGCTTCCCTTGTAATTAGGTGTGTCCCTATGACTCAGTTCTGCCCAACATTGGATATGGAGCGAAAGTAATGTGAATCTCTGGTCTTTTCATTCCTGTCATCTCAATTCACCAGAAAGAAGACTTGGAGCTCGGAGCAGACCAATAGAACTAAATGAGAGCTGTAAATGTGAGATACATGTGTAATTAAAAAAAAAAAAAGAGCCATATTTTTAAAAGTAAAAAGAAACATGTGAAATGAATTGTAATTATGTGTTTGATTTAGCCCAATATTCCTAAAACATTACCATTTCAGTGAGTAATTGGTATCAAATGTATTCATGAGAATATTTTCACATTCTTCATAATGTCTTCAAAATCTGGTGTATAATTTATGCTATGGCACATCTCACTTTGGACTGGCCATATTCCAAGCACTCTATAGCTATATGGGGCTAGTGGCCACCATATTGGATGGCGCAGCTCTAGAGCACATCATAACAGACAGAGATTGGGTCTCTGAGTGACCATGTGGAAGACCACACAACTGAGAACAGCCAATTGTACTTGACGTACATAAGAATAAAATTTGTGTTAAAATCATTGAGAACTTGGAGTTTGTTATAGCAGCTAACATGACTCTTTGTAACTAATATAAGATCCTACTGTACTTTTCCCAGGTAGCTACCAATTACTCCAGTGCCACTTACAGGATAATTGATCTTATTCACTAATAATTTGAAAATCATCTTTCCCATGTCCTATGCACACATATGCTTTTGGATTTATTCCTGGACTTTCAATCCAGATTGATTTATTGATCTAGTAAATCTATTATTTACTGACTTAAACATATTGATAAGTTTGTTCAATAGTATCACACTGTTTTAACTACTACAGCTTTCTAATATGTTTTAATATTTGGTAAGGCGATTGCCCTCGGTAGTAGGCAGAATTCTAAAAAAAATTCCAAGATTTCTGCTCCTCAGTATGCACATCCTTTAAAACCCCTGGGATCTGTGAATGATGGACAGTTACTCCCATAATTAGGTCATGCTATTTGCACAGTTTTTTTTAAGAAAGGAAGATTATTCTGGATAGACCTGATCTAATCAGGCAAGCTGTTGAAATGGAATTGGCTCTTCCTGGAGAAACTGATTCAAAACATGAAAGGGAGTCGATATGGCTTTGAAGATGGAGGGGGCTATGCGGCCAGGAATGTGGGATGCCCCAGAGAGTCAAGAGCCCTTGTTGACAGCCAACAAGAAAGTGGGCCTTCAATTCTAGAACCACAAGGAACTAAATTTGGCCAACAATCTGAATCAAATTGTAGGCTGATTGTACCCAGTCCATCTCTCAGGATAGAAGAATGCAGCCTGTCCAGTGCCTGGATTTCAGTCTCACCAGACCCTGAGCTGAGGACCCTGCCTTGCCCTGCACAACTTCTGACCCACAGAACTGTGCGTTAATAAACAGGTATTGTTTTAAACACTAAATTTGTGGTAATTATTTTTTTTTTGCACAGCAATAGAAAACGAATACACCCTCTTATATCCTTTTTTTAAAGTAGTTTTAATTAGTTATACTTGACATTAGAATACACTATGATACATCATACATAAATGCAGTATAATTTCTCATTTTTCTGGTTATACATGATGTAGAATCATACCAGTTGTGCAGTCATATATGTACATAGGGTAATGATATCTGATTCATTCTACTATGCTTCCTAGTCTCATGCCCTCTCCCCTCCCTTCACTCCCCTCTACCTAATCTAAAGGAACTAACTCTATTATATCCTTTTTTCTTTCTATTTTGGTGACTATTTTTGCAGCTAATCAACTTATCTAATTCTAAAAAAAAGATTCTGAAAGTATTTTTATTGTCATTATTTTACATTTATAGATTAATATAGGGAGAATTAACATCTTGACAAAGTTGAATATTTCTATCCAAGAACATAGCGTATCTTAAGTCTTCATTTGCGTTTAATTTTTTTCTACATAATCTTTGTATGTGTTCCTTTTAATTCTTGTCTTGGACAATTTATTTTTTTGTTCCTTTGTTCATGAGGTTTCCTTTGCCACATTCTAACTAGTTATTATTCTATATAGATTATTTCCTAATATTAGTTCTGTAGCCAGCTTAAGTAAGCTTTCTTTTTGTTTGTGATAGGTTTTTGTTTTGATTCTATGGGATTCTTAAGGTAGACAATACCATCTACAAAAATGATAATTCTACCTCCTGCTTTCAAGCTTGTAATCTTCTAATTTTTTTTCTCCTGTTTAATTATATTGGCTAATATTTCCAATATATTATTAAATAATACTGGTAATAATTCATGCTTTTATTTTCTGACTTTAATGACTTTCTTTTATTCTGGATTTTGACATCAATATTCATAGGGAGATTGGGCTATGGTTTTATTATTTTTGTTGCCATTTTTGTTGAGTATTAATATTAGTGTTATATTAGCTTTATAAGAGGAATGGGTGCATTTTATTTTTTTACTTTGTTCTGAAACAATTCAAATAGCACTGAAATAATCTGTCAAAAGTTTCACAGAAGCTGCCTAAGAAACTGTAAAGGACTGTTATTACTTGGGGATTAGCTCATTAATAACATTTTCTAATTCCTCCACGTTAGTTGGTCTGTTTAGATTTTTTTTTTTTTTGTCTGACAAATTTTGACAATTTATATTTTGTAGAAAATCCACTTAGGCATTTACATACATTGAGTTAAGTGAAATAACTATTCATGTTGTTTTCCATTTCATTTCTTAAAATTTTGTATAATTTATATTGTTTTTGGTGTGTTTGTTTGTTTTGTTCTTTTTGATACTGGAGATTGAACCCAGAGGTGCTTTAACACTGAGCTACATCCCCAGCCATTTTTATTTTTTTTTTATATTTATTTATTTGCTTTAGTTGTACACAATGTGTTTGTTTTTACACGGTGCTGAGGATCGAACCAGGGCTGCGCACGTGCTAGGCGAGTGCTCCACTGCTGAGCCACAACTCCAGCCCATATTTGTTGTTTTGAGACAGGGTCTCATTAAGTTGCTTAGGGCCTCCCTAAATTGCTGAGGTTGGCCTCAAACTTATGATCTTCCTGCCTCAGCCTTCTGAGTCACAGGGATTACAGGCATGTTATGTGTGTGCATGTATGAATATGTAACAATGAATCTCACCATCATGTGTATACCTACAACATTCACAATTTATATGGGAAAAAACTATATTTATGCTCTCTTCCTTTTTCTTGATTAGATTGACTAATGTCTATATATTTCATAATGCTTACCCTAAAAAATAACTCTTAGACTGGTTTATTTTTCAGTATTACCGTTTTCCTGATTTCTAACGTAATAAGTTATGCTTTAATCTTTATTATCCTTTCCAACTGTTTGCCTTAGTTTTATTCTTCTTTTAAACTTCTAGAACTAGATGTCAGTTTGTTTTTATTCTTGTTTGTTGATACTTAGGACTTTCAATTTCTTTCTGAGTGTTGAATCAGCTATATCCCATAGATTCTGATAGTATATGAATTCTTTTACTTTGTAGATTTCTTAGACTTTTTAGTTTCCTTTTTAACCAAAGAATTTATGAAGAGTTAAAATTCTCATTATAAGGTTTTTAGATTTATAATTACTTAAAAATCAATTACCAGTTTCATTGGAATACTGTCAGAGAATTTTACCTGCACTATTTCCCCATTTTGCAGGTTAATGAATTATCATTTCAATATAATGTAGAGTTACATTTTTGTTACTATTGAATGAATACCTTACAGATGGTATATTCTGATTTGTCATTTGAACGTATAAGATCTCTTATTATTTATGTTATTTTGGTGCTCAATATTTTTACTTTTCTGAAGCTTTTACAGACTCAAAGTTAAAATCCTCTACCCTTAATGCTTTTCTTTCTACTTCTCTTTGTATTTTATGTAGGTATTATTTTATGCATTTTTACTATATAATTTTCTTTTAATCTATTTATAACCACTAGATATTCATTGTAAAATATGCTTTTATTGCTATAAAACACCATGTTTTATCTTGCATTTTGCTTTAAATTCAACCTTGTTTGATTTTAAGGATGCCAATTCCTATTTTTCATTGTTTTACATCCCTTTGTGTAATATAAATTTGCAATCCTTTTATTTATAAGCTTTCAAAAATACTTTTTTCTTTTCTTTTTTGCTGTGTTAGGGATTGAACCCAGGATCACTCTACCACTGAGCTATACACCCAGATGTATATTTTACTTTTTGAAACAAGCTCTCACCAAGTTGCTGAGGCTAGCCTCAAACTTGCTGTCCTCTAGCCTCGGCCTCCTAAGTAACTGGGATTGCAGGCATGCACCACTGAGTCCCACACAAAGACATACTGTTTTACATGTGTCTTACGTAGAGCCCATGGGCCATTTTACTTAGAGATCTGGTTTGAGTTTTTTCTTTTATCCAAACAAAAAGACTGGCCACTTCCAACTTGACTCCTGGAACGTGTTTTCCTCCCCCTTCCTCCCCTTGCCTCCGCCAGCCTCCACTCCAGCTCCCCATTATCACTTCTCTTCTCCTTCCAGGTAAACTAGCATGCCATCCTCCTTCACCATGGGCCTTGCACTACACTGCAGTGTATACCCCCTGGGCCTCAGTCAAAATGCGGAACACTTACTCCCGAGTCAAGAACAAATGAGTTATCCAGATCCTCCTGCTTCAGACTCATGAGTAACATCTACGTAGGCCACATGATATAAACCTATGCCTATTTGGCATTTGGAGTGGAGTGCTTGGAAGGAACATTGTATTTGGTTGCTTTTCAGAATTCCCTGAAACTAACATCTCTAGCTATTTATATTGTAACTAAACACCATTAGATACTCTGTGGACATATATTTGAAACATGAAACATGAGCAACTCCTTCTTCCTAAGGGTAGTTATTCTCATAAAAAGGCATTATGACTACTGTTCCCAGTATCTATTGCTGGGTGGCAAATGATCCCAAAACCTAGCAGTGAAAGATAACTGTTGTTTTACATTGGCTGATTCTGTGGAAATTGGGCAAAGGCTCTGTGGGGACAGCTTGTCCTGGCTTCAGTGGGATCTAGAGGCTCAGTTGGGAAAACTCAAAGGCTGGGGCATCTCAGTAACATGACAGAAATCATCTGGCAGCATCTTCACTCATGCTTCTGGTGGTGGTTGGTCCCCTCAGCTGGGATTTCTTTCCTCCTCCTCCTTCTATCTTCTTCTTCTTCCTCCCCCTCCTCTGCCTCCCCATCTCCTTTCCTCTCCACTCCTCTCTCTCTCTGTTTCCCTTAGTATCAAACCCAGGATGGGTACATGCTAGGTAAGAGGCTGTGCACTAAGCTGTACCCCAAGCCCCTTGACTGGGATTTCAGGGGGTCTTATTAGCAAGCAGACCTACACCTGGGCCCTCAATATGGGGGGGACTTCCTTAAAATTTGGCAATCTTGGACTTCCTACATGGCATCTCCAGGATCCAAATTCAAGTTCCCCAGGAGAACCAGGTGGAAGCTGCATTGTCATTTATAGTCTAGCACCAGCCAGTCACTAAAGTTGGCCAACAAATCACTAAGACTTAGATTCAAGGGGAGGGAACATATACCCTACCAACTTATTATTTTTCGCCATACTGAGAATTGAACCCAGGGCTGTGGGCATGCTAGGCAAGCACACTGAGCTATATCCCCAGCCCCATACCCTACCTCTTGAGGGAGAAGCCTCAAGAATTTGCCGGCATGTTTTAAGCCCACATGCTGTCACTGCTCCTCCCTGGGGGCTCGGTTGCTCTCTCTCCCCATCACTCTCACTTATCCTCACACACACATGTCACCGTCATCACATACAATCACACCCACACTCACAAACATACGTGTCATGCTTGTTTACCCCACCTATCAGAATAGGTAACTAAACTGTTGTGGCAGTTTGTGGCACTCTGTAAGGAATTGAATTTTAAAAGAGGAACATATTAGTTATTGACTAATAACAAGCATAAGGTTATTCTAATTCTTAAAATATCTATGAAATTCAAGGATGGAAATTTTTAATAAATAATTTCCTTAAAGTTTCGTAGGATAGAGCCCAGCCTTTGGGACACTAACTATTTCACTTTCCATGGACTTGGCTGACATCAGAGTTTCCCCAGATTCACTGGCTTTAGCCTTTTCTTCAACTGCCACAGCTTCTACCCACCTTGATGTAAGATTGCTTATCTTCTGCTAAAAATTGTTCTAGAATGATGCAGTGTTTTCTCTCCCTTGATTACTACCTTTGCTGCCCCCACGACAACCTGTCATCCATTACTCTTTATTTCCCCCACTCAATAAGTCATTGAATTGACATTTACCAAGTGCCAATCTCTGCAGGAGATGCTGAAATGAATAACACCTGGTCCAGGTTTTCAAGGCTTTTACAAGGAAGGATTATGAATGGTGTCAGGCCATATGTGGCAAAGTCCTAGAAGAGCATTTGAACACTACACCAGGCTCACTGGCTGCTCACTGGGCATCCATTCTCCCCAGACTTCTTAGCTAGAAACTCTGCAGTTTTGATGAAGTTGGACTGTTCATGTGCCTTAAGGGAGTCTGGCTCCCTCTCTTGCTATGGGGCAGAATCTTGCTTTGCCCAAGCCACTCATGGGATTTTCATTTTCTTTCTAGCGTTGGCTGCACCATGATTACAATTCTGGTCAAAGGATATAAGCTAAAAAGTGTGATGGAACTTGTGGGAAGTCTTATTACCCCTTCAAAAGGCAATTAACCTTATAGGAAAAATAACTTTTAGTCTTCCATAGTACAGTAAGATAGATATGGTTGATGTCAATTAATTGTTTATTTCAAAATAGCTAGCTGAGACTCAGATTTTTAATATTACCAACACAAAGAAATTCGATAAATGTTTGAGGTGATGGATATGCTGATTACCCTGATCTGATCATTACATACTCTATACCTATATTGAAACGCCACACTGAATCCTATAAATCTCTATAATTATTCCATGTCAGTTAAAATTTTTAAGAATATATTTTTTAAAAAGGTACCCAACCTCTTCTCTCTACAGCTGTTGGATCCTTTTGGGTACATTTAGGAAGCTGCTGTCTTGCAACCATGAGGGGAGTGGTTGATGCTGAGGTTATAACATGGAAAGATGGAAAGAATATGGGCCTCTCCAGACATGGTGGAACCTCTGAGTTTACCAACCCTGAAATTACTGTGCCTTTGAACTCATGTTGTATGAGGCATTTTCCTTATGAGTTAAGCTATTTTTAACTGGATTTTTTATTTACCTGAACCCAAGGTCATTTTATGGGGGGAACAGGCAGCATTGGGTAAAACAGAAGGAGCAATTCTGGAGGACTGCCCTCATCAGGGGTGGCTTTCTCCAGGAAATGGGACTCAGACGGGGGCTTTGCAGGACAGCTAGGATTTGGACAGGTAGAGAGGAAGGGGAGGGCACTTCAGACAAATGCTGAGAAGAGTAAGAAAGCATGTCCAGTTAGAACTCCTGAGAGGAGCACCTAAACCCCCTACCACTGATTTGGACCACCAAAATGCCTGTGCACTTTGAAACAGGAAGAGGTGGGTGACAAATTGGGTCACTAGGAGTCTACACCACCTTGCTGGGGGATCCTGCTCCAAAGGACACAAGACAGAAAAGGACTTTCCCTGCAAGTTGTAGTAAGAGGTGGGTCCCAAAGTTCAAGGACAGGACCTCACCAGCTGACAGGGAGGCCAGCACAAAGTAGATGAGGCCTTGTACACCAAAATACTGGACACCTGCAGGTAGCAGGATTGGCAAGAACACATAAAGGCAGAAAAACAAAAAAGCGGGGGATTGGCATCCCCCAAATTGAGCAAGATTGAATGTAAGGCAAGAAACATTTCATAAGATGATGTTTTAGAATGATAAATGTATAAATCACACAATAATGATCTAGCAGTTATAAGTAGTTATGTAGTAAATTATATAATAGCAAAACTATAGAGAAGCAAAAACTATAGAGAATACAAAGAGAAATTATAAGAATATTAATGTTGCATATATACTAAGCAATAGAACTACTGATCACAGGGAATGTTTGACCTTGGTAACCATCACCAAGTAGGTTTCTGAATTTGTGTGCACCTTAATATCCTGCCAGCAGGGAATGAGCATTTTAGATGCTCCAAATCCTTGGTATCATCCATTGTTTAAATTTTAGTCACATAGTACATGTGGAATATTATCTTATTGTGGTATTAATTTTCATTCCCCTGATACATGTGTGTGTGTGTGTATGTGTGTGTGTGTGTGTGTGTGTGTGTGTGTGTGTGTTTACTGGGGATTGAACCCAGAGATGCTTTATTACTGAGCTACACCCCCAGCCCTTTTTATTTTTACTTTCAGACAGTGTTTTGCTAAGTTGTCCAGGTTCACCTTGAACTTGCCATCCTCCTGCCTCAGCCTCCTGAGTCACTGGGATTATAGAGGTGCACCACTGTGCCTGGCTGAACATCTATTTATCTATTTGCCTGTCATTTGGTTATCCTTTTATGAAAAGGCAGTTTAAGACTTTGGCCCCCCCTTTTAAAAATGAGCAGTCTGCAATCTTATGGGCATATGGGAAATCTTTATATAGTCTAGATACAAGTCCATCGTCAAATACTACATAGCAAATATCTTCTTCCACTCTGTGGCTTGCATTCACATTTTCTTGTGATAAATAAAAAAGTTATTTTTTAACAAAGTCCAAATCAGTAAATTGGATGATTCTTTAATATTTTGAACAGAAATTTATGATATTTTTCACAATTTTCCCTTAGGATAATAAATGAGTCATCTGATCTAAGAATGAATGCTTATAGCAAGGCTATGGAACTATTCTTTAATGTTATCTTTTAGAAGCTTTAGTGTTTATATTTCACACTTATGTCTTTTATCCCTCTGAAATCAATTTTTGTGTATAGTGTGAGGTAGGGGTCAAGGTTTGTTTGTTTTTCTCCAGTGTATATCCAGCTCACTCAGCACATTAATTAGTGAAAAGACCATCTTTTCTTCACTGCATTGCAGTGGCACCTTTGTTGGAAATCAAATATCTATTCCTGTGTCTGGAGTTTTTCTTTTGTTCTGTTGGTCTCTTCATCTACTTGAGGCGATACCATTCTAACGCTTCCTTTTTGATAGTGCTAAGAAAAATTTTTTTTTTCTTCAAAATAGTCCTTGCTATTCTTGGACGTTTTGCCTTTCCATATAAATTTTAAAATTAGCTTGTCACTTTCCACAACACCCTGAGCTTTCCACTGGTATTTTGTTCCCTCAGAGATCCCGTCCTCTCCAATCCTGGCTGCCTTGACATTTCTTCATGCTTTCAAACAGCTGTGTTTTTAAGCATAGTTTTCATGGTTGTTCTTGAGTGAGGGATAGTCTGATGCCAGCCACTTCATTGTGTCAAAAGCAAAAGCCCCTTGCAACATAATTCTATATAAGCTCCATGATAATAAATCTATGTGACAAACTTTAACTCTGCAGACTATTTACATAAAGTGAAAATCTTGCTTTTTGAAACAGTATCCACTTGTTTGCAGTTTGGAGAAGACATGACCCAAATTGGCTTAAAAACAAAAAAGAAATTATTGACTCACATAACTGAAAAATTAAGGAGGAAGGTCATTGTATACCAGATTTCAAATAAAGTTCATTAGAATCTCATTTCTCTCCATCTCTCTTCTCTGCTTCCTGTTTGTTGAAACTATTCTCAAGGAGGCTCCTGATCATAAGGTGGACATGGCTACATCCAAAATTACATCCTTCTAGATCCACACCTAGCAGAAAATGAGCATCTTTGTTCTGGAAAACCTGAGGGAAATCCTGTTGGCTCTAACTGAGTCAGTGCCCATTCCTGAGCCAATCACTTTGCTGAGATTAATTTGATGGATTGATTAGCTTAGGCCCAGGTCCATTCCTGATTCCTGATCTGGGGGTAGATTCAGCTCCACTGAGGATAGCGTTAGTGATAGTTCCCAAACAGCAAGTTGTGATGTATTCACCAGTAAATGGATGCTCAAAAACTAAAGAGGTAAATCCAGTGTCTAAATCCACACCTAAAGCTATTTGGGAGACCCTGGTCTTCTTTGGTCCCCCATGATCCTGCTTCTAGAACTCTGACCACTCCCCTCACATTGCCATGTGCTCTACACCCCAGTCTCCAGGACGCACTCACAGCTCTTCCAATCCCAGCACATCCCTATCCACTTGTGTTCTTCCTCCTGTTCCCCAGACATCTTAGCAAGGGTTGGAGCAGGAGTAACGGGGGTTCTATTCCCTCACCGTCGCCATTTCCCCCACTCTCACTATATCCTCAACAGGACGAGAGAGGGAGGATCAGGGTTACCTTCCTAACTCTACCATTTACTGCTGTGATTCTGGAAAAGTCACTGTGCCACTCTGGGCTGCAATTTCCTCAGCTGCAAATGGAGCTAATAACATCCACTTTACCTCTTTCTGGTCAATATCTCAAAAAAGAGTTCTATAATAGAAACAGGATGACAGGTCTGGAGACCATATCTTTCTGAATGTGCTAGAGGTTGCTAGTGATGCTCCTGCTAGAGGAATTGTAAAGTTTTTTTTTTTTTAAAGCAGTTCAATGATTGTGAAGATTAAATAAAATATTTTGGAAGTGTTTGACGGATGAAGCTCTAAAGAGATGCTGAATTGTATCATCGTAAAGCTCTCATTCCACCCCAAGTATTGTTTGTATTTTACACTTGACAAGGATTTCCACCCTGGGATGCAAAAGCACAGAAATTTCCCTGAAGTCCTTTGGGCTAATCCTCTCGAGAGTCATTGAAGCCTCTCTGAATTGATCAGAGGTGGTCAAGGGCCTTCTTAAGACAGGAGGCGCTTTCAGTTTTCCTTACTGCTCCTTGTTCTGCCAAACTCACCAATTCCTTGCTTCCCCAGCTCCATTGCCCACACACCACTTGGAGCCAGAAATTTTAACTAAGGTCATATGGCAGGAAGTGGCTGCACAGGGATCTTTCTAGAATATATGCTTCTTAGGGCCAGGAAGAGCTAAGATGGCACAATCACAATGGGCACAGGGTGGAGAGGCTGTTGAAAAACACAGGTTTTGGTAGCACATGGCAGGAAGAAGACAGTGTTTAAGCACTGTGGACAAGAAGGAGGGATGGATGTGGAAATGGAGTCAGGAAAATCCGCTGTGCTTCCTGGCCTAGGGACGTAACTCAGGAATGACGTAGTAAGAATAAGTGCCCTACTGATGTTCACATATGCGGAGCCATCAGTGTGCCTGGCTTAGTGGATGTTCAGTTGCATTGATAGTTGGGGTGGAAAGAAACAGATAGAAGATTGAAGAGATGTCCTGGACAGTAGGCCGATAAAATGTGTAACTGGTTGAATATGATGGATGAAGGTAAAAAAGAGTAAGCTATGGCTTTCCATACAGGGACATCAGGAGATTAGAAAGAGTTGGTTTTAGTGGGACATTTAAGAATTCAGCCGGGCATGGTGGTACATGCCTGTAATCCCAGCACTTGGGAGGCTGAGGCAGGAGGATTGTGAGTTCAAAGCCAGCTTCAGCAATGGTGAGGCACTTAACAACTCAGTGAGACCCTGTCTCTAATAAAATACAAAAAAGGACTGGGGATGTGGCCCAGTGGTTGAGTGCCCCTGAGTTCAATCCCTGGTACCAAAAAAATTAAAAAAAAAAAAAAAAGAATTCAATGTAGCTGGGTGTGGTAGCACATGCCTGTCATCCCTGTGGCTCAGGAGGCTAAGGGAGGGGAATCTCAATTTCAAACCACCTCAACAATTTAGCAAGGCCCTAAGCAACTCAGTGAGACCCTGTCTCTAAATAAAATACAAAAAGGGCTGGAAATGTGGTTCAGTGGATAAGTGCCTCTGGGTTCAATCCCTGGTATCAAAAGAAAAAAAAAAAAAAAGAAAAAGAATTCAGTGTATAATTGAGTTTAGTTTGAAGCCATGATAGGTCAGCTTTGGAAAGCCTATCAGAGATTTTATAATGTTATGTGGTTTCATGTGTGTGTGTGTGTGTGTGTGTGTGTGTGTGTTCCTGGGGACTGAATTTAGGGCCTTGCACATGCTAGGCAAGCACTCTGCTACTGATCTACTTTCCCAGTTAAACACCCACCCCGCCTTTTTTTTTTTTTTTTTTTTTTTTTTTTTTTTTTTTTTAGACAATGTCTCACTAAATTGCCCAGGCTAGCCTTGAATTTGTGATGCCCCTGCCTTGACTGCTCAAGTAGTTGGGCCTCAATTCAATACCCGGTACCAAAAAAGAAACTCAAAAGGAGTTTTGTTTTTTGTTTTGGTACCAGGGATTGAACCCAGGGGTGCTTAACCACATCCCAGGCACTTTTTGTATTTTATTTAGAGACAGGGCTCATTGAATTGCTTAGGGCCTTGCTAAGTTGCTGAGGTTGGCTTTGAACTCATGATCCTCCTGCCTCAACTTCCAGAGTTGCTGTGGTTACAGGTATGCACCACCATGGCCTGCCTCAAAATCCTTGTGAGATTAATCTCTAACACAACCCATTGGCCCACTCAGACCTCTTTTTCTAAAAGGATATATATCAGGTACTTCACAGTCCAAGCTTATAATCTCTGTTCACAATAGTTGCTATACTTTTTATATATATATATATATATATATATATATATATATATATATACATGTATGTATGTATATATATATATATATATTTTTTTTTTTTTTTTTTTTTTGAGAGTGCTGGAAATTGAACCTGGGGGCAATTTACCATTGACCTACATTCCCAGCCCTTTTTATTTTTTATTTTGAAACAGGGTCTCACTAAGTTACCCAGGGTGGTCTCGAATTTATGATCCTCCTACCTCAGCTTCTCAAGTTGCTGGGATTACAGGTGTGTACTTCCACACCTGGCTATGACTGTCACTTTGATCTTAAAACCACATATATGTGTTTTTAGTGCTAAAGAGTCATGTGTTCCAAGACCACCCAGGCAAGCTCTCATAGCAATTATACCCTAGGGAAATCACAGTTATCGAGAAAATAAGGAAGATATTGGGCTCCCACATACCCACAGCAGGTTCCCTCTTAGCATTTTGAATCAAGTGGGATGTCACTATTTGATTGAAAGCCCATGTCAGAAAATGGCCGCTGTCAACACTGGCCCTACTTCATGTACAGCTCCAGCCAGCACCAACCACCGGACCACTGGGCCTAATTCCAGTGCAGTTCATAGGGGATGGTCCCAGATGAGTCCAGCCCACTTGTAGATGGTTCCCCCTGAGTCAAGCAGCTACTGCATGGTCAGGGGTCAGGGGTAAGGGGTCAGGACCTTGTAATACAAACGTGGCTCAGGAGTGTCTGGGTACTGCTCAGAGGCAGTAGTAATTCTTAGAGCTGAGGAGGAGAGGCTGGGGTGGGGAGGAAAGTTCAGGGAAACCCAGTTGTGGCTTGTGAGGAACAACAGCATGGGTGTGTGGGCCACAGGCCTTTTCCTTCCCAAATGCACCTCAGGAAACACCCTCAGTCGGAAGCCACCCTGGTTTGGATCTTGAAACTCTGGGCCTCGTTTCTACAGTGTTCTCAGCCTGAGGTGAGCTACATTTTGCCAGATAGCTTCTCTAGACACAGAGTTCATTACTCAGACACCTCAAGTTTCTGCTTAAAGGATAAGTTTCTTTTTTTCCAGACTAATTTGGCTCATCTATGAAGTAACCAAAAAAAAAAAAAAAAAAAAAAAAAAAAACCCTCTAAAAAGAAGAGGGAAAGCTCAACCCTTTTAAAAATGTTTTAAAAAGGAAGAAAAAGAAAGGGAACCAAATAAATGCAAGCTCACAAATCTTCCGGCTCTTTTGATTGACTTAGAATAAACTCACACACCTCCCTTTTTCTGGGTTGCAGGTGTCAGTCAGAACTGCCCTTAGCCCCAGTCCCAGCACTGCAGGACCCCTGCACCAGCAGGCAGGCTGCCCAGCACGTCTGGTGAGAAGCAGCTCCCGGCCTCGCAGGCCTCCTGGCCATCTGACAGCTAAACTCCGTGAAGTTTCCCTTCACTGGCACAGCTCTGGCCCTGCAGCTGGCCCACAGATTCCCTGTTTCCTATTCTCCTGACCATCCAATTATATGGAAATCACCACCCTGTCACCCCACTGAGGATTCTTCTTGACACACCACATAACTCCTGGCATAGACCAGGATTTCCCAACCACTCGCCCTGGCTCCAGTTTGTCACTGAACTTATTAAGAGCGTTCTTACAGAGCTCTGTGCGTACTTGGCTGCGTAAGCAAGCCAAGGCGTGGCCTGATTCTAGGCCTTCCATCTCTGTAGGGACAGCCCATAGGTGTGCTAGTGTCTTTGTTCACCCCTGGTCACACTGAGATTCCCATCAATTAAAACTTCTAGATGTTCTTCAGTTGAAACATGTGTATTTAGTTTTTCCAAATGTTTTCTATGAGTAAGCACAATGTGGGTCAATCAAAATGCTGCCACAGGTATAGTTATTGCTAGACCCAGGGACAGGTCTGTCCATTTACCTTAGAGGCTTCATCAAAATGTTCTATCCAGTCTTGAATCTTCTAGAACCTTCGTCTGTCATTTGTCATTATTAGCTACACTCTCCTGCTTTGTTGCATTCATAAACTTGGTCAGCCTGCTTTGATCCATTGCAATAAAATTTAGCTATGTATATCAGGGAGTGAACAGGTCTTACCAAGTGTCTCCTACAGACTGTAGACCTCATGTGCTCAGGGTGGTTCTATGGACCTGTAGACTGTGGAGCTGGCACCAGAACTCTGGTCCCCTGAAGCCTCTGGTGGAGATATCCCCATAGTGCCTGCCACGCCTGAGTGGATTATCATGGTGCACT
This sequence comes from Tamias sibiricus, assembly GCA_025594165.1. Classification (NCBI taxonomy): domain Eukaryota; kingdom Metazoa; phylum Chordata; class Mammalia; order Rodentia; family Sciuridae; genus Tamias; species Tamias sibiricus. The sequence continues at coordinate 94,652,716 of CM046666.1, read as the reverse complement.
CAGCAGGTAGGTCTCCACAGGGATGTCAGGGTGAGAAACTCTGTTTATTGCCTTGTATTGGTTGACATAGAAGGCTGCAGCAAATAAAGTTACTCTTTAGGCACATTCACTTCCAGGGTTTTTTAGTCAGCTTTTTCGCTGCTGTGACTAAAACACCCAACCAGAAAAATTTTATCGGAGGAAAATTTATTTAGGTGCTCACAGTTTCAGAGGTCTCAGTCCATAGACAGCTGGCTCTATTCCTCAGGGCTCAAGGTGAGGCAGAACATTATGGCAGAAGAGCATGGCAGACGAAATCAGCTCACATGATGATCAGAAAGCAGAGAGAAACTCCACTAGCCAGATACAAATATATGTCTCATAGCCACATCCCAAAATGCCCCACTTCCTCCAGCCCCACCCTACTTGCCTTTAGTTACCACTCAATTAATTCCATCAGGGGATTAAATCACTGATCAGGTTTAGGCTCTCATAACTCAATCATTTCTCCTCCAAACCTTCTTGCATTGTCTCACACATGAGCTTTTGGGGGACACCTCACATCCAAATGATAACACAGGGTCTCTGACCAAACCCAGCTAGATTCTTCCCCTGCACATATACCCTCACTGCTGCCCCGCTCACTATGATGGGATGGATGGACATGATCAATCCTAGACATTAAGAGGCTTGGTCCTAATGCTTGTTCCATCATGTTTAATTCTTTGATCTTGTTTGACACAAGCCACTGAATTTCCCTGAGCCTCAGTTTTCTCACCTAAAATAAGTGGGCCACACCGCCCTCACTTACAAGGTTGATTTGAGCATCAGGGGAGAAATGAATGTAAACATTTTTGAAAGCCATCCAGGGCTTTGCTGTGACTGCTGAGTGGCTATGGAGAGCTGCAGACTGAGTCAGTACCACTCAAAACTCCTTTTGAACGCAGTTCCTCATCTCCTAACCTATTAATTCATTTCTTTCTATTTTTCTCTTAAAGCCCCAACAGAAATGAAATATTATGAATACATGCAGGGTGAACATTGAATACAAATGAACCAATTCCATGTTCTTTAGTCACTTTGGCAAGGAAATGATACACCTATTGAAATGCCCCTGTCAGAGCTGGCACACACACAGCTGATAACCCCAGCAGGCAACGACCTTGGCACCATTTCAAGGGCAATATTTTCAAATGGATGAACGATTCCTGAACAAAGTGTCCAGTGTACTAGGAATAAACAGGCTTTTCATCAACCAGCCTGTGTGCTTACTGCTTCCAACAACCTTTCCCAGAGATGGTGTCAGAGAGCGGGGAGCACCAAGAAGCAGCACCTGCTGGGCCATCGGTCCTATCGTGCTCCTCCTTCCTGAAGAATACTGGTTCTGAACAGGCCCCAAGCCTCCATCCTCATTTTTGATGGTTTCATGATTTTTTTTTTTTTCCTGTACTTCTGCAAAAGTAGAACCTGAAGCTGCCTTTTAGGCTTCTGGTGAGCCCTGAGCAGGTAGGAGATCAGCCCTCCCTGGTGGTATAATGGAGCCCTGAGGCCACACAAACAAGAATCTGTGCTGGAGACTCAAGCAAGACATCACCAAGTATTGGCAAGGCCAGCTGTTGAGAAGGTGGACAGGTAGTAGCCCAGCATGGTCCAAAATAGACTACTCACAAGGCTTTGAAGACAAAATCCTTGAGATGAAATTCACTGGGGGAAGAAGACAGGACTCTGGATTCAACCAGAAATGAAGAACACATGCAAAATTCAACTAGGAAAACTTGCTTCCTCACCTAGGCCAATGGCTACAGCTATCCTATTTAGCTATCCATTCTTTCATTCATTCTACAAATGTTCATTGAGCACCTACTGTGTACCTTATGCCATTCTATGTTCTGAGGACAAAGTCCCTGCGCTCCTTATATTCTGGTGGGAGTAGACAAAGAATAAACAAATAGGTAAAAACACAGGTGTAGTGATAAGTGCTAAGAGGCACAGGGAGTGTAAGTAGGAGTGGGCAGAGTTCCTATTAGGCAAAGCCACTCTGTTAGGGTGAACCTGACCAGAGGGCTGAAAGAAGGAAGGGAGTGAGCCATGAATATCTGGGAGAGTATATTCCAAACCAGAGTTTGCATCCAACAGCAAAGCAGAGAGCGTTATGGAAATTGACTGAGATCAGGAGAGTCAAGAGAGATGCAGCTGGACATGTAAGGGAACCTGATCACTTTGGGCCCTTAAGGATTTTGGGTTTAATTCTGAGCAATCTGGGAAAATGCTGAGACAGGGGGAATAATGTGATTGTGTGTATGAAGATAATCTCGGCTGTCTTACTGAGGACAGAGTGAGGCAGGAAAGCAGGTGTCAGGGAGGGATCAAGGGGAGTACAACAATTCAAGCAGGAGATGATGGTGGTAGCTTGGCCCACGATGGTGGCAATGTAAGGACAAGACAAGGACCTGTAAGGACAAGACAAGACAAGGCCTTTTTAAGGCCAGACCCACAGGACTTGATAATGATAAGATGTGGGAAATAGAGATGGAGTTGACAGTTTCTGGCTGAATCTTTGGAAGGAGTTATCCGGTTTAAAGGCATCAGGAGTATGGCTTTGAATGTGCTATTTGAGGTGGACACTAATGATAATAAGGCAGTGGGAGAAGCAAGTATTTGGGCCAAGCTAGAGGTGTAAACTCAGGGACCATCATTGTGGAGAAGGCATTTAAAGCCAACATTGAAGTTGAAATTAACCGAGGATTGTCTTGGCTGGGTGTGGTGGTGCCCACCTGCAATCCCAACTCAGGAGGCTAAGGCAGGAGGATCACGTTTGAGGCCAGTCTCAGCAAGTTGGTGAGACCCTGTCTAAACTTCTATAACTAACTAAATAAATAAATGCTGGGGATGCGGCTCAGTGGTAAAACACCCCTAAGTAAAACCCCCAGTACTGAAGAGGGAGGAAAAAAAGCCAGAGGAGTGAATACAACTCAAGAGGAAATCCAAGGATTGAGCCCTGGGGCAATCTTACCCGAAGAAGAATTATCAAAGGATATTAAAATGAATTAAATTTTTTACAAAGGCTTAGAGAATATGTGCAAAAAATTTTCTCAAGAAGGAATCATTGCCTAAAGTGAAAAGAGAGCCTACATAATGGGAGAAAATCTTTACCACATGCACCTTGATAGAGCATTAATCTCCAGTATATATAAAGTACTCAAAAAACTTAACATCAAAAAAAGCAAATAACCCAATCAATAAATGGGCAAAGGAACTAAACAGACACTTCACAGAAGCAGAAATACAGTCAATCAAGAAATATATGAAAAAATATTCAACATCTCTAGCAATTAGAGAAATGCAGATCAAAACTACACTGAGATTCTTTTTATAAAAAATACAAATATTTATTGATTAAATTTGTGTCTTGAAACGATTATAGCTTCACAGAAAGTTTCTCCAAAAAATGTACAAGGAGGTTTCATATCTATTTTCTCCTGTTTTTTTATTTTTTTATTTGAAGTTGTATATGACAGTAGAATGAATTACAATTCATAATACATATATAGAGCACATTTTTACATATCTCTGGTTTATACAAAGTATATTCATACCATTCCTGTCTTCATACATGCACTTAGGGTAATGATATCCATCTCATTCTACCATCTTTTTTTTTCCTTTATACCCCCTTGCTCCTTCCCTTCCCCTCCCTCCCCATTGACTTTCTAGTGTCCCTCTAATCCTCCTATGCTCCCTGTCCTAACCCCACTGTGAATCAGCCTCCTTATATCAGAGAAAACATTCAGCATTTGGATTTTTGAGATCGACTAACTTCACTTAGCATTATATTCTCCAATTTCATCCATTTACCTGAGAATGCCATTATTTTACTCTCTTTTATTGCTGAGTAACATTCCATTGTGTATATATACCACATTTACTTTATTCACTCACCTACTGAGGGGCATCTAGGTTGGTTCCACAACCTGGCTATTGTGAATTGTGTTGCTATAAACATTGATGTGGCTGTGTCCCTGTCGTATGCTGTTTTTAAGTCCTTTGGGAATAGACCCAGTAGTGGGATGGCTGGATCATAATGTGGTTCCATTCCCAGAAACTACACTGAGATTCTGTCTCACTTCAGTTAGAATGGCAGTCATCAAAAATACAAGCAACAACAAATGTTGGCGAGGATGTGGGGAAAAGGTACACTCATACATTGCTGGTGGGACTGCAAATTGGTGCAACCACTATGGAAAGCAGTATGGAGATTTCTCAGAAAACTTGGAATGGAACCACCATTTGACAGAGTCATCCCACTCCTAGGTTTATACCCAAAGGATTTAAAATCAGCATATTATAGTGATGCAGCCACATCCATGTTTATAGCAGCTCAATTCACAATGGCTAAACTATGGAACCAACCTAGATGCCCTTCAACAGATGAATGGATAAAGAAAATGTGGTATATATACACAATGAGATATTAGTTAGCCTTAAAGAAGCATGAAATTATGGCATTTGCAGTTGAATGGATGGAATTGGAGAATATCATGCTAATTGAAATAAACCAATCCCAAAGAACCAAAGGCTGAATGTTTTCTCTGATGTGTGGATGCTAATTTATAATAAGGGGTGGGGGATGATGTAAGAATAGAAGTATTTTGGACTTATATTTGGAGTGAAAGGAGGGGAGGGGGCATGGGAGTAGAAATGATAATAGAATGAATTAGGCATTATCAAAAATTTAAAAAAAAAAAAAAAAAAGCCAAACACTGATTGGAGAGAAGTAGAGCAATGGGACGGCAGCTAAAGGGAGAGCTGAGGCAGAGGAAGGCTCTGTTTCCAGATTGTCCTTATGATAATTGGAATGTGTGGGAAGATGCACACAGAGGTGACATTGAGCAGGTGACAGAGAAAGGGATTTAACACAGTGCTCCTCACACTCTATGTTTCATAAGAATTCCTTGGAAAATTAGTTAAAACAGATTCCCAGGCCGCACCCCAGAGATTCTGATTCAGCAGGTCTGGAATTTGCGTTTCTGACGATCTTCCAAGTGAAGCTGAAGCTGCCATCAGGATTCAGGCCCAGACTTTGAGCATCACCGCTGGGTGCTTAGGACACTGGTTCCTTACATTAGGAAGGAAGGCAAAGTAGGTGGGCACAGATCTAGGGCCTGGGGGAGGAGACACGGAGAATTTGCCAGCCAATCTGTTATCTCAGTGAGTTGGGAAGCATCAGCCTTGTGATGGAGAAGGAGGGGGTAGAAAGAACAGAGTGTTTGAGGAAGGAGGAGAAAATGTGAAACCATTGTTTTGAAGAATGGCCAGGCAAGGACCAGGAGCTGCAAAGGGGACAGGTGCAGGCATGGGCAGAGCAGAACTCAGCCAGGGGTGTGGTTTCCCAGGCAGGTACTGTGAAGGGAGACGGGGCGTGTGTTGATGGATGGGATGATGCTGAGGGACCTGACCACAGCGTCTAGGGGATACAGAGGGCAGTGAGGACTTGCAGGTGTAGTCAGGAACATGGGTGGTAGGATCAATCCATTGTGGGTCCAAAGAAAGTCAAAGAAACATTGGAGACAGATGACTGAGCTGGAAGGGGAAAGTTGTGGTGGGGAGTGGGGCGTTTGAAATCGAGACTGTGAAGGTGGCACAATTGTTGTTAATACCAAAGTCAAGGGCATTCCATGGGGGTCGGGAGCCAAGACACTGTCCAGGTTCAGACTGCTGGAGAATAACAAGTGGGGGGACAAGGGGCTGAATATTGAAAGGCTTCCGTTTGTGGATCATGCAGTTACCAAGGCTTATTGTCAGGAATATACAGCACAGGGAGCTATTGTTTTCAAACCCTCCTTACAGAACCCCATGCTCTAAAGAGGGGAAGTTCTGAGATATAAACTCTGGGCCTCCCATGAAAAATATCCCCAAGAGTCTCCTTCTGGTGCTAACTGCAAAATAAACAGAAAGCCAGCCACGCTGCCTGTGGACAGGCTAAGCCAGCAGGGAGAGAGAGCATCCTCTAGCTGGCCAGGCTCGGCCTCAGAGGAGCCTGACGTTCCCCAGCTGCTTCCCTGGGCCATTTGGAGAATTAAGAGAGACGGCGAGATGCTGAGAAACCAAAGGTGATTCATCAGAGCCAGCGAGCGCTCGCTACATTTCTCCACACATTTTAAATGGAATAGTAGGCTGCTGGCTTATGACGTTTTAGAGTTCATATTTAACCACTGTGAGTGTTTGAGTGCTGAAAAGACTAAATATAGACTTTGAATGAGGAAATCTAAAAGGAAAACCAAAACAGCATCAATGGCAGGCACTGGAGGGGTGCTATGAGCCGTCATTCGTGGCCCCTGGCCAAGAGGGCAGTACCTCCTGTCAGCTCCCTGCCTGGGACCCCTCTCCATGACAGGGACCTGCCAAGGGAGGAAACAGCCATACCTGAAATTCTTGCTCTGAGGAAGCCCCACTGAATTCTGCCCAGAACTTGGAAGCACGCTTCTCTCTCTGCCAGGTCAGACCCATCCCTGAGGCAGAAAGAGGACCTGGTTCCACATTCTCCTCTCCATTTACCCTCCAGGCCCAAGAGTCCAAACACACACTGGCTCGTCCTCCAAGACATCCTGCCAGTCACTGCCTGGGGTGGGGGTGGCCCATGCTCAGACCTCAGGGGACTCCTTTCCAGAGCTGCAGAGAGCCAGGAAGGGCAGGAGGGATATCCCACCCAAATCGACTGAGGATTTTCTTCCTTGTATTTTCTAAATTTTCTCAAATTAGAATGCTTGTGTAGAACCCCTAACGAACCTGTTTTGTTGTTTGTAAAACACTTGGTTGGATGGGTTAGGCTTGACCAGGGGTTCAGCAACCTTACGGGACTCTAACAACTGGGACAGCTGGCGCACAGTTGGAGCTGAACCCAGCACAGCACGTGGTGCACCGCAAGTCTGGAGAGGCAGGCCATTTGGTGCTGGTCTTGCCTGATGATCGTAGCCTCTCAGTTCCCAATTACAGGTAGCCAGAGCCCCAAAGCCTGAGAGAATGGAAGAGAAAGGATGGAGGTTGTCGGGTTCTCTAGGGAGAGAGCACCCACAGACCTCCAGTCTATGATTCTGCCCCTGACCTAGGTTGTGCTGGATGACACATCCCTGTGCCGTTCACCTGCCTTGTGAGCAAAGGACAGTTGGGACGCGCTGCTGGTCAGCACCCGGGATCACCTCGCCTGAAGTAGATTTCATCTTTCCCATCTGGCCTGGGTTGTTAGATTCGAGAGCAGTACTGCAAATGCTTCATTAGCCTTGACCTGAGGTTTGAGGTCTGGTTCGAAGACCTCTGGTCCAGTATAAACACACAAGGACCTTGGATCAAGGGCAGGCCCTAAACAAAATTGTTATATAAATAAAATGTATTTTGGACATTTTTCAAAAAGAGAGAGAGAGAGAGAGAGAAAGAGAGAGCGTGCCAAGGTAAGAGTGGGTACTTCTCACCAGGGCACCTCACATTCTAGGGTCCTGCAGTACTTTCCCATCCTGAGTCTCTGTCCCTCAGGAATCCCTCCCTGGATGGGTCCCCTAATCAGAGGGGCTCATTCTCCTGCTGATGTGGGAGGAGCCAAAGGTGTTCACACCTCTCCATGTTGACATTGTGTCTAAACACAAACCGCTTTCTCAAAAGGCTGCCTTTGCCGAATAAGCAAAATGCTAATGACAGAAGTTTTAGGTTAACCTCTAGGATGCTATTAGGGGAGAATTTTCAGGATGTGCAAGGTCAGGAGTAACCCACCCCCCTTCCAAATAATAATATTTACTTATGCTTAAATATGTCTCTGTCAACAGGAATATAGGCTTGCTGGCAGATAAAGCTATTTTAAACCCTTTATGGAGCAACAAGGGATTTTTAAACAAAAAGAAAAGAGGGAAGAGGAGAAAGGGGGATAAAAGGAAGCAATAGAACTGATTCTAAAACATATTTGGAATTTTTCTTCCATATTTAGAATTATTCTTCCATCTGCTGTTCTCCTTTGTTCTGTGTAGTAGGGAAGAATATATGTAGCCCCATGGCAATGTGCTGCAAATCTGACTTTTAAAATATTACTTTTGAGGATAGCAGTTCTCAAAGGGTGATCCAGGGAACCCTGCAGATGGTTAAGCCCATTATAGAGGATCCTCGAGATCAAAACTACTTTCATAGCCGGGCGCGGTGGCGCACGCCTGTAATCCCAGCACTTGGGAGGCTGAGGCAGGAGGATCGCGAGTTCAAAGCCAGCCTCAGCCATGGAGAGGCACTTAGTAACTCAGTGAGACCCTGCTTCTAATAAAATACAAAAAAAAAAAGGACTGGGGATGTGGCCCAGTGGTCGAGTGCCCCTGAGTTCAATCCCCGGTACCAAAAAAAAAAAAAAAAAACTACTTTCATAATAATGGAATACATTTTGCCTTTTTCACCCAATTAATTTTTCCTGAGGCTGCAGTTCTGATGACAGTATTGCATCAAAAAAGGGTTCTGTGGTCCAGAAATATTGGGAAATGCTTTTTAACTCTCAGAGAATTCACAACATCTATCAACATATTAAAAGTGCTGAGATGTTTTGTGGTTAAAAAAAAAAAAACCTGCTTAATTTGGTTTAAAATGATATTTATTTGATGATAAAATTTATTTTTTGTTTTGTTTTGGATTGGTTAGTTTAGCACCTGTTGTTATCGCATTTAGGCGCGTGATCTTCCAGAGGTAAGAGATTCAGCCAGAATTCCTCTGACCTAGGAGTTCACTAGAGATCTGTCATCTGAATGAAAGTGAATAGTCAATGGAGGATCATTAGCCTGTTGGTGTAGTGTAGAGGTCAGGAACGGAACCAGGCTCAAATCCCAATTCTGCCACTTACTACCTGTGATCTTGGACAAGTTACTTAACCTCTCTGGGCTTTGTATTCCTCATGGACAAGATTAGATAGATTCCAAAGTATCTCTGAGCCTGCCAACTAGACAACAACATGAGCAAAACTCACCCTCCTGAGCTGAAAAAAATTATGGACAAGAAGTTATCATGAAAAACAGGTTTGTTCAACCTAACTAAAAACCTAACCCCACTGTACTTGAAGTACACAGGGATTAAAAGCATTGGGCTTTACAGTGAAATTAAATGGTGACAGACATGTCCAAGGAATATTGCAGGGATTTGACCCCTCAATGAATGTTGTGACAGATGAATGAGTGGAGATGGCAACTAGTGGACAACAGAACAACATTGGAAAGTGGAAATATGAGGGAAAGTATCATCATGTTAGAAGCCTTGGAACAAATATAAATAATGACAGTTCAGCAGAGAAATCCATGTCCCCTTTCCGAAGGGCCTGTTTAACTATTACTAATGTGCCAAACATTCTGGTCTAGGGTCAAGACACAAGGGAATCCAGGCCTGGTGGTGCACACCTGTAATCCCAGCGGCTTGGGAGGCTGAGGCAGGAGGATCACAAGTTCAAACCCAGCCTCAGCAAAAGCGAGGCACTAAGCAATTCAGTGAGACCCTGTCTCTAAATAAAATACAAAATAGGGCTGGGGAATATGGCTCAGTGTTTGAGTGCCTGTGAGTTCAATGCCCAGTGCCAAAAAAAAAAAAAAAAAAAAAAAAGACTCAAGGGTGAGGCAGGTCTTCAATCTGACATAGACTTCAGTTTACCCATGTGTCAAATTAGAAATTGCAATGAGGCCATCTCTGAAGCCCCTTCTAGTGCTGATATGCTGTGACTGCTTTCACACATTCCTTACAGAAGTCAGCAGGAAGCTTAGGGGCGGGGAGTGACCCAAGAAGGGAGGCAGGTAGAGGTTGATTTAAGAGCTTTAGGTCCTAGGCAGCATCCGCAGGCATGAAAGGGCTCACAAAGTGGATGGTGGCCTTTGAGGATGGAGTGCAGCTTTTCCAGAGTTCACCCACCACTGATGGGCTTCTTACCCCATCCAGGTGTACAAGAGCAAGAAGGCTAGGGTTTGCTATCCTCATCAGTGCTGTGCGCCCAGGGCCCCAGCACCACTATGCATCAAATTCACCTTGCTCCCAGGCTGTGGGGTGGCTCAGTGGCAGGGCACTTGCCTCATGTACTCTAAGACCCCGGGGTTCAATCCCCAGCCCTGCAAAAGACAAAAACAAACCAGCTGCCTGAGATGAGGGACTGGCTACCAAAAGATATAGGCCCTTTAAAGGGGGCCCCAACCTCAGAGAAACCTTTTGTACAAGGACACAAAAGTGACTGCCTCTGTAAATTCCCTGCAGTGTGACTTCAGCACAGTTGGATACTGAGACAATGTACAGGTTGGATAAAAATTAGAAAATGTCTGTATAGGAGAGAGCTTTGAAGTGCTGGAAGCTGTGGACCAAGGTAAAGGAGCCCAACATAATGCTTAAGGAACTAAATTTGGAACATTTAAATACTTGGTTTTAGTTGTGCTTAAAAAAAAAAAAAAAAAGCAAGTACCAGCTCAGGTGCCAGATGTTGGAGAACTTGGACTTGTAGTGCATGGCCTGGTATCAGCCGAGCTTCTGCAGGTGACCATGTGTCAAAGGGAGATGATGATTTGCTTTTCCAAACAGCTTCTGGGGAGGGAGCCCAGTGGTGGCTCTCGTGTTTCACTTTCACTGGAGAAGTTAAATTTGGGAACACCAAAAAGAATCTCACTAAACTCAAAGAAGATTGGCTTGAGGGCTTGTCGGCAAGGAGAGAATTTCTGAGAACTCTGGCTTCATGAAAGCCCGGTTCTGTTACTAAGGCCTTTGAGTGATCATCCACCTACTCTCTCTTTAATGCAGGGTATCAGTTAGGAATTGCTTTCAGAGACCACGATGGATCCTTTCTATTACTAAACAAAACTAACCACAGTAGCTTAAACACATAAAGCTTTATATTTGTCATGTCATGAGAAATGCAGACATGGGGAATTACCAGCATTGATTTAGTAGCTCAAGAAGATTAGGGCTGAGTCTTTGTGATTCTTCTGGTCTTTTCTTCATAGCCTCAGTATGTCTGTTGCAGGTCCAGCCATCATATCTACATTCCACACAACAGGAGGTAAAAAAAAAGATGAAAGGGCTTTTCTAGAAGTCCCAGCCAATAACTCCACTTTTGCAAAAAAAAAAAAAAAAAAAAAAAAAAGCCAGGAAACAGAATCATTTCACTGAATTAATGCTAACTAAACTAACATTGTGGTTCTGTTACTGAGAAAGAAGGCAAAGGTGGATATAAGACAAGAAACTAACACTCTCTGCAAGGGGCTTTCTAGAGAGATGTGTTCAGACAAGAAGTTACTGCCTGAACTGGTCCTTCTGGGAGAGCTTGCTGTGTGAGAGAGCCAGCATCCGGGGAAGCTCTGTCTTCCCATGCAACCAGCTCTGAGAGGAGTGAAGCTGGCTTCTGTGCTGGGAGCACCCTAGATCCCAAGTCAACTTGGGTGGGAAAGGAGAGGACTCAGGAATCAGGGAACCTGCTTGAGATTCATCGCCTCTGTCCTTGCTCGAAGGCATCGTGTTCCACAGCAGACACACAAAGTAGAACTAGTGTGTTGGCTGAGCAGGCTGTCGGGGGCCACGGGCTCCCTGACCCCCAGAAGCAGTTTAGGAAAGACAGCCAGTGTCTCCTTTGCATCCCTCAGGGACCACCGAGTGCGTCAGGGGACGAATGGAGAAAAGCATGGTCTGAACTTTCAGGATCTTACAACTTAGCAGAGACAAAAGTTGGTGAAGCAGAAGTCGGTCCTAGCATAGAGAAGAGTGGTCATCGCCACCGGCATGATCCCAAAGTTTGCAGAGAAGATGGAGAAGAAGTGGAGTTTGAGGATGACCACACGGGGGGCCTGGGCATCACCTGGCCACACAGCAGGTCTCCCTCAACTGGCAAGAGAAGCAGCCCTCAGCCTGAATTCCCCAGGACCATGATGAATTCCAAACAAAACATCACCCCAATGTCTCCATCAGTCATATAAACCAAAAAAAATAGGTTCCAAACAAGATCCATCAAAAACTATAGAAGGGCAGGGCGCTTGCAAATACCCAGAGCGAGAATCCTCACTTCTGTCGCAAGAGGGGAAAAAAGTCTTGCACAAAAGTACGGGGGATGGACTGAATGAAGGGGGACATTTTGTCCTGGACTTTCTCCAGACTTGAGAGTACAGAGGGCTGGCAGAATGACCACATTTTGCAGAGAGGCAAATGGGGAGTATAGGCGTGGCTGGTTTTCTTTTTCCTTAAGTCTATGAGCTTCCAACTGCTATTCCATGCTTCCAGCCGTTGCCATATGTTCACAGATTTTAAAGTCACAATAAATGCCAGGGTGAGCAGCTGTGGAATAATTCACACCTTTGTTCATTTTCAGCACCCCCATCAGATTGCACTGCTTAAATGTTGACCCGCCCTCCCCCACCGCACCGTCCCTCTAGTTAATGATTGCAAGAACAGCGGGTTGTACCCTTGTGCAAAGTGGGCCCAATCACAAACTGACTGCTGAACTTGAGGTAGGTCATGATATTTGAGTCCCTAAACCTCTGTCTGCGAGGCTGGCAGAGTGGCTCCCTCACCCTATCGCAGCGTCTCTGAGGCAGCCAGTTATTGGTACATCCGCTAGAAAAGCAGCTCTTGGAAGAGAGACAAGCAGGCCTGGCCTAGCCCTGGTGACCTCGAACAGGCCAGCACGGCTGTCAGGAAGCCTGCCCAGAGCTCTGGCCTAGGAGGAGCTGCCAGCTGCACAGAGAGCTGGAGCCTCTCCATATGATGAAGTTGACTTAAAAGGGACAAAGTTGCTCCCAACACCTGCTCACCCTCCCACAGCTCTGAAGGCCAGGAGAGGAATGGGTAACTGCAGACCACAGACAATGAAGGAAAGGGAAGGGGGATCTGTAGCTGTGGTTAGTTCAGCATCACTGAACTTTCATGGGGGACAGGGACAGCGGTGCAGGCCTCACCATGCCACCTCTGGGAGGAGAGCTGGTCATTGTACAATGGCTCAAAGGGCAGCAGGACCAGGACAGAGGGAACCAGAAAAGCAGCCCTGGAATCTTTGCTGTTTGGTTTAAGCTGGCTTGAAACTGGCTTCTCTGACTTACACCCACCCTTACTTGGGAGAAATGCTTCATGGACCCCCAAAACAATCAGAATAGACTGCTCCCCATTTCAGAGGGGCTGCAAAGTAGCTTTAGGGCCCTCCAGCTCACATTTGCTCACATTGCCACCCTGCCTCCCACCCAGTAGAACTGATGGAAGAATGCCAGATGGGGGCACTAGGAAGGAAGGCCTCAGAACCCCACCTTCCTCTCCCGTTGACTGTTGCAATCTCACTACCAGATGTTGCTGTAACAACTGTGGAAGGATGTCTCCTGCTACCTGCCCAGCTCACACCTCCAGGGCTGCACAAGAAATGGCTGAGTTTATCCTACAGGAGCCTTACTATGCTTGTCTCTCATTGGACTAGGAGGGACCACCTACCTGGGCTGAGCCAACTGGACGAGGACTTAACATAAAAGTGGGTTCATGGTGGGTTTTTTTTTATTATTATTATTCTAATTTGTTATACATGCTTGCAGAGTGCAATTCATTTTGTATTACATATAAAGAGCACAATTTTTCAAGTCACTGGTTTTACCTAAAGTATTTTCACACAATTTGTGTTTTCATACATGTACTTAAGGTATTGATGTCTAACTCATTCTGCCATTATTCCTATCCCCTTGCTCCCTCCCCTCCTCTCCCTCCCCTTTGTTCTATTTTAAGTTTCTTCATTCCTCTCATCCCCCCTTCCTTGCCATTATAAGTCAGTGGTTTAAACAGTGGGTGTGTATTCACAGGGACCAGAGGGCAGAGCAGAACAACAGAAGTCAGTCTAGGGGAGGGGAGGTGGGAATCAAAGCAGATGGATGAGCAGAGAGAAGCCACTGGGAGTGAACTGCCTGTGGTCCCTGCTCTCTAGACCCTGGTTCTGGATCCTGCCATGGTTTCTGAAAGACATCTGATTCTCCTTTCTCACTTGATGAAGTTTCTATTTTGTGCATGCAGAAGAGCTCCCACCGAGGCTGTGAATCACAGTTTCCTGAACCCTTCACAAGTTATCTTGTTTGGATTTTGCTCCTTATGCCTCTCCAAGGAGAGGACAAGAGAGGTATCCTCATCTACATTTTATGGCCATGACAGGCCTTGACCGTGACAGCTGCAGGTGAGTGTCTAGGTGAAAAGGCAGGTCTTTGACCCAGATCTTACACTGCCTCGGCTACACCACACCCCCTTGACCTTGGAGGTGTACATCTAGGAAAAAGGACACTGACACCAAAGTATAACAGGCCTGCTATGTTCCTCAGCATAATTGTGTGTTTCAAAGGGACAGCAGGAGCTTCCCATGGTCTTCTGTCTAGTGGACTTCATGAGCCAACAAAGTGCATAGGAAAGTAGAACTGGGCATGGGCTTCCTGGTAGAGAATCTTCCCCTTCCAGAAATATGCTAAACCTGTAATTTTATGCTATTATTTTAATATTTAGCATACTTTGCTTCTTTCTCCTGGACACCCTTGATAATGGGCATACAGGTAACATTTCTCCTCTGCTCTGTCTAGCCCTCACTCTGATAATTTCCATCCAAAGTAGATCAACTAAGAAATTGGAGCTCTCTCCTGCCAGCAGGTGTGTGCAGGCACAAACCAACACATTTGCCTGTCAATACCATTTTTTAAAAAAAGTTTTATTGAGATATAAATTCAGATGCTATACATTTCATCCATTTAAAATGCACAAGTCATGATTTGGAGTATATTATATCATTTTTTAGTTATTATATGACACAAACTTTGCCATTTTAACCATTCTCCACAGCATTAATTCTTTTTTTTTTTTTTTTTTTTTTTTGTATGGGTGATTGAACTCAGGGGCACTTGCCCACTGAGCCACATCCCCAGCCCTATTTTGTATTTTATTTAGAGACAGGGTCTCACTGAGTGGCTTAGTGCCTTGCTTTTTTGCTGAGGCTGGTTTTGAACTCGGAATCCTCCTGCCTCAGCCTCCTGAGCCTCTGGGATAACAGCCGTTCACCACCATGCCCGGCATGGCATTAATTATAATGCTGAGAAAATATTATGCCATCTATTTCTCATAGAGAACATTTTTTGGTCAATTTTTTGTCTATCTATCTATCTATCTATCTATCTATCTATCTATCTATCTTCTTCTTTTTCTGCCCTACTGAGAAGAGATGGGAAGTCCATCTCCACTCCAGCCCTAGCTTTCCCCATTTATGTGAATCCTCACTGCACCTCTTTATATTTCTTTACATGACCAACATAGGCTAAGACTTGAAGGCAAGAGGCCGACTTGATCACATATGAATTTCTGCCAGCTGCCAAGTAGTTATAACACAAAGTGAAAATCCTGCTTCTGGGACATAACCGAAGTGCGAAACTTCCTATCTAAGAGGGAACTTCTTGAGGGCCGGGCTTGTGTCTTTAGTCTCAGACCCTGTGTTTGCCACAGGGATCAGTGAATGTCACAAGAACGACCTTAGGGACCCTGAAGCTCCCCACTACACTAGCCCAGATGCAAGCGCCTGCAGGGGTTCCGAGATGAATGTCACTTTGAATGTTTCCTTCCTTTTTCTCCTCATCTCCTTTATTTGCCTCCTCTTCCTTCTCACCTGGCCTAACTGGTACAAGAAAAGAACCTTCTGAAAATTTATTCTGATCCAGTGCTAACATGAGCTCCACATTTTTATATTCTCCCCCATGGCTCGGGGAGGAAGGTGGATCCTGAATGGGGGTTAAGTATCTGATTCTTATTTCTGGAGTGGGGGGGGGGGCTGCTCTTAGGAATCCACTCAGCGGGGAAGAGTAGGAGGAAGGACAGTGGCTTTCCAAAGACTCAAGTGGAGCCTTGGGTTTCTGCACAGAACTGACTTATGAACGTGTCTGGAAAGCTCCCAATAAGCCCTATCTTCTCTACCACCAAAAGTATCCTTTGGGGAAGTCATTACTGTCATTCACCGTGAATATGGACAATCAGCAGCCAAGTCTCCTTGTGAGATCTTCTGTGTAGTTAAATATACTAGCCTGGCACTCCCCAAAAGAGGGGGTAATAGCTCCTGGCTGTAAAATGGCTTTTCTCTAATCCTGAGTGACAGCATGCTGTTGCTAGGTGCCTATTTTTCTGCCTTTCAAACATAAAGTGACTAATAGGGTATATTTCATAACACATCTGCAAGTACGTAGTTATTCTTATACTTCAATGCCCTTTAAAATATTATTATCTGCCAACACTTGGACTATGTGCTGGTATGCAAATTAGACATAATAAAGGAAGAAGAGAAAAGTTCCTTGCTCTTGGAAAATCATATTTATAAGGTTAATGAGATTTATATATTACATCAGGGAGCTGGGGTTAGACTGCAAGACTTTATAAATGTAATATTTGGCAACAATGAAGATTCTCTGGTGTTTTTCCCTGCACGAGATCAAAACTTTTCATCTGTGCTAAGGTTTAATTAGATGAAAAAATATGTATATCCAGGAAACCAAAACACATGGACTCCAACTTCAGGAACAAGGCCGACATTCTGAGTTGAATGTTTATGATTGGCAGTGCCAAGAACAGGAGGAGAGTTTTAAAAACATATGACTTTGCATTTAAAAAAAAATCAAGTTAAATTGAATATTTCAATGCATTATCTATTAAAACCAGGAAAGTGGGCACCTTTGTGTATAAGAGAGAAAATTCCAGCAAAGTTCAATATAATAAAAATATTCTCAAAAAAGAAAAATAACTTACACACACACACACACACACACACACCACAAACATATACACCCAATATCGTAGAATGATGAATTACTCTATTTAAAAAATTAGAAAATGGTCTGAATTCAGTCAGGTCAAATAATGAGATAGCATCTAGCAAATATTCTGATTATAGGGCTCTGTCTCTATCTTAGACTGTGTGTCTATTTAGTATTAAAATAGAAGCATAATTAAGTTTGTACTTGCTAAAGAATCAGAGATCAGCAAAGTACACTCTACACTAAAACAATCTTGATGGTTAAGTTATCAGAGATGACTCAAAGGCACTTTTGGATCTGGTAGCATGTGGGACCCTTGTTACAAATGTGAAGCTACACCTGTCTGTAGTTCTGCACAGGTGCAGGATAACTGTGTTCCATTTGGAGTCTCCAAAACTAGATGTCCTTGAAAGGTCTGAAGTAACCTGCTGCCGTCTGAAGCAATTGCCGCTTGGAGCAACGAAGTCACGCGAAGAAGTTCAGAGGCAAACTGGAAACAAACAGGCTTTTTATTCTGATAACTTCTCCCTAACACACACCACACACCACCAAAAAGCCCACCAACAAAAATGGCGCCTACCCGATCTGATCTTAGCTCAAGTCTCGCGAGATCCTGGGCCAAGTCCTGCGAGATCCTAGGCCAAGTCCCGTGAGACCACGGAAGGTGGCAATGTCCGAATATCTCTATGGCCCGCAGCCAACCGCCATCTCAGCCATCTCCCCAATCAGGCCTTGTGCATTAACCAGCAACTGGTGCATACCCCCAGGCCACCTGGAAGAAGACAGTGTCAAATGCCAGCTTTGCTCCTTATGAGGTATACCATGGCATGGTCCCAGGCACAGAATGTGTTTGCTGAATAATATTATGAATGAATGGATGAGCAACAGAAATTAAGTTGAATTTTTCTTTTGCTTGAGAACATCTGCTGATGTCCAAAGCTAAAACAAATGGTCCCATACTCTAAAGGGAAATGCAGGTCCCCATCCAGGCAGGACTTGTCAAGAGTCAGCCAAAACAATAGGTTGACAGAGATAAATACAGACAGGTTTGAGCTGACCAAAAGTTCTAGTAACAACTTTTGTGCATTTATTTTCCTTTGCCTATCATGGGGGGAGGGATAAGTGGAAGAATGAATGAATGAATGTTCATATGATTGTCATGATAGCACCTACCTGTCCAGTGCCTCTTGCCCATCCTACATATGATAAGAGTCCAAATGATGTCCTCCTTAGGTGCAGGCAGAGGCTAGGAAGAGGCCTCTTCATCCTAGTTGAAGGTGTGACTGGGAAGTCCCCAAGTTGGTGAGTCAGGGAAGGTCAACCCCAGGCCACAGCTGACTTCCCCCAAGTGTGCTGCAGGTGAATCATTCACCACCACCTTATTGAAACTTTGAGTGTTACTTTGGCCTCAAACAATTTCCAGGGGGCAAGTCAGCAAAAATGTACAGGTGTGACATCACCCTGTGTTCAGTACAGGATAGGGCATCTCCACCCTGGGCTGCTCAGGACAATCCCTGACATTAGGCCTGAGAACACTGCATGAGGTATGAAACCCCCTGCATGGTGATTCTGTGCCTTATGGGGAACCAACCTCGTGCAAGAAGAGTGAAAGTTCCTGCTTTAACCATTTCTCCCTAGACCGGCACAGCACAGCCTCTTTTGTAGAGGCATTGGTGGAACTAGGCTGGCAAGAAGATCCCTTCTAATTCTGCTATTCAAGTGCAGGGCTCATGATGGGCTCCACGGCATTGTCCCTGTTTTTCTTTTGTAACCTGGATATGACTGATCACTTGCCTGACTCTTCTTCTAGGGCAGGAGTATTTTGTTTTGTTTTGTTTTTAATTCATGATTCTATCCTAAGTGCTGGGCACAGAATTGGCCCTCAATAAATTCTGGCCAAGTGAATGAACTTGACTTGCCCTCTTGGGTCTTTTTGAAACAGGCAGAGCTGTGTACCTGTTATGGTTTGGATGTTAGATGTCTTCTGAAAGGCACATGTATGAAAGGCTTGATCTTCAAAGTGGCAATTTTGGGAGGTAATGGGACCTTTGGGAAGATCCTTTGAAAGGGATTGTGGGACCCCAGTCTTTTCATCTCTCTCCCTTACATCTGAGCCTTGAGATAGAGTGGCTTTTTGCTCTACCAAGCACTCCTGCTACTGCCATCAGGCATGCCCACCAGAGGTCCAAAGCAATAGATGTGTTCAATTTTGGACTGGAACTTCCAAGACTGTGATCCAAAACAACCCTTTTCTCTTTATAAGTTATTATCTCAGGTATTTCGTGATGGAAAGCCAACTAACACATAACTAGATCCGTTTGCCTGAGGGAATAATGAGTCACAGGGAGGTAGGTATCTTCTCCAGGGTCCTGTGATGAAGCAGGTAAATAGGTAAGACCAGAGCAGACGGATGGACCTCAGAAAATAACTATGAAGCCGAATGTCTCCATTGATACAAGCCAAAAATTAACTATCTGAAGGCCAGGGTACTTTGAAGAGCAGAGATCTCAGCAGAGCCCAGTCAGAATGCCACCACCTCTGATTTGTGGCATTTTATAAGTTACCAAAGGGTTTCATTGCTACCAACTCACTTATTCTTCACAGCAACCCAGAATAAGTCACAGCAAACATTATTTCCACATTTTACAGGTCCACAGATTCAACAATGTGCCTGAGGATGCACAGCTATTAAAGGAGGAACGTATGAGACAGCATCTCTAAATAAAAGCTAAGTGCCTCACCATTGCTGAGGCTGGCTTTGAACTCGTGATCCTCCTGCCTCAGCCTCCCAAGTGCTGGGATTACAGGCATGCGCCACCGCGCCCAGCTTGGCCTTCTACTCTTATGCAGCTCTTGAAGGTTCTTTCAATAATGCTTCACATGGGCTCCCCCTGAAAAGTGAGGCAGTGCTCTGATTCCCAGGAGGATGGTGAGCAGATCTTCCTCCTGGGTCTCCGGCTGTATTCCAGGAGCCTGTTTTCAGTGCCTGGTGCCATGTTGGGCTCCACAGTTTGTGTGGTGCCTGGGCAGGACAGATTGCTGGATACAGAAGTGGTTCTGGGGTGAAGACACTTGCCGTCTGGGAGAGGCTGCTGTGCCAACATTGTTATTTTCCACTCCAAAATGTCAGGCGAGAAGCAAAACCCACAGCATTCTCCCCTGGTGTCTCAAGTTGTACACACTTGGGTTTCTGCTGGCAATACCCGATGTACTCCATTCTCTTTGGATGAGCATCTTAGCATAAAGATAAAAGAGTCTCTAAAATTTGGCATATTCTGGGGTCTAATTGACAAAGTTGGGACCAGAAGATGGAATGGCTTTCGAGGTTTTGTTCAGATTATTGAAAAAGATGCCAAAGGATGTCTTTTTGTGTTCACTTGGCTCCTCTTCTAATGTCAACGCCAGCTCAAAGCTGAAGGTAACAAATGCCACACTGTCGTATCTTGCCCAGTTAAGTTTTACAAGGAAATTCATGAGGAGGGCCTGAAATTACTTTTTTTGGGTTTTTAATGACAAAGCATATTTAGACAGACTAGATTTGGCAAAATAAATAAGTAAATATAAGCTCAGAGACTTCAATTTAGCAAGACTCATTTCAAAAGCAAGAGGAGACATGAAAGGCAAAAATTCTACTCAAATGCAAATAGTTTCCAAGGAAAATTCCTGTAACCTTGAAGAATAATAAAGGCTCGTGGATATATTTGGAATTTCTGAATGGTGGGACTGTTTCCCGAGAGCATTTTTTAACATCCCAAGTGAAAAATGAGAACAAGGCCTAAATTGTTCCGAAAAGAGCAAGGAACCCTCTGGTTTAAGAAAAAGAGAGGGAGACTAGAAGAGTCAAAACCACTGTAAGGAGGCTAGAGTTTTACATAAATATGAACAATGGTGACTTTTGCCAGCAAACTTTGCACTCCGTGCCACATGCAAAGAATGTGTATTATAATCATCCTTGTTATTTTGTTCCCTCTTGAATCTTTGAATTTCCCTTTTACTCCTTAGCACCAAGCATCTGGGTCTGGAGCTCTGCTGGGTGGGGCCTGCCAGGCACATGGGGCCAACTAAGTCCCTTCTCCTGCTTTGGTGGGATTCCAGGCCATCTGTGGTTAATAGTCACCAAATCCTTCCCAAACAGATATTGGGAGATGGAACTGAGGGGAGGTTGTGGGGCCACACTGCAGAAGATTTGAACCATGGTTTAGAACTTAGACTTGGGCTGGGGATATAGCTCAGTTGGTAGAGTGCTTGCCTCTCATGCACAAGGCCCTGGGTTCAATCCCCAGGAACACACACACACACACACACACACACACACACACAAATTAGAACTTAGACTTGATTGTAGATGGGAGGTGGGGGTACCTTGGGAGCAAAGGAATAATAAAATTTTTAAGCCCATGAGTGAACTCAGGGGTTCCCCAGCACCTCTGAAACTGTCCCCATTCCTGTGCTTATGAATTCTAAATGGGGGCCAACACAAGGAAATGTCCATAGCTCTCTCTAGTTTCTCAAAAGCCCCACCCTATCCTGGGGCCAAGTTCCAGAGGTGAAGCTAAAAAAGGTATTCATGACCACTGTCCTCCCCAGCTATCCATCTGGGTCCCAGGCACAAGGCACAGAAGACACCCAAGCAATCTCCTTTTCCTGGATTCAAACCAGCCATTAAAACAGAGACCTGGGGGTTTCTAGAGGTCAGGGCCCTTTCCGGGTTCCCCTGGGACCTGTTGGTGTTATTAGCTTTCCAAAATATCCAAAGTTTATGCCACATTTTAATGTCAAATGAATGAAAAGAGGATTGCAAAGAACTTCTGCAAAGTGGTTCAGATTTTGAACTTTTCCCCTTTGGCAATGTCTTCTCAATTGTTCAACAGAACAGCAAACTCTCCCAAAGATTTCTAGCTCCTCTGGTGACTCCAAAGCTGATTCCAGATTCTCATCCCCCTCTCCATAACCTCCCCCGCAGCAAACAAGAGAACTTGGCTGGGCCTTTTCAACCTTTTATTAGTGAGAGTAAATGTGGCCTACTCCTCTTCCTTCCACCATCTCACCCCTTTCCTAAGGCCAGACTTCAAACCTTGATCTATAGACCCACAGTAGCCACTGAGGCTGCCTGAGCAAAGCCTGCGCCTCACCTGAGATTCATTTTAGTTGTTTTACTACAATCACTGACCAGCATTGCCAACAGCATAGGTTTGCTAATGAGAAACCCTTCTAGAGCTGTGGGCTGCTAACTCACATCTCCAGGGGCTGTGGGGAATGGGAAAGAGCAAAGGGACGTTTGTTGGATCACATTCAAAGCCTCTTCGAAGACTGCAGAGAAAAGACCCCTGTAAAGTGCAGCTTCTGGCGTGGTTTGGCTGATTTCAAAAGCAGGGGAGCCAAAACCTACAACACACTCAGAAATGGGTATTTATTGGACTTTTAAAGCATGTAAACTCCACCAATAAGCATCTGTTACTGCGAGTCAAGCGCTGAGCTGGACTGAGAGACTTAGTGTGTGTGTGCTTGCCTTTGTCTGCACCACCTTGCAGTCACTGGGTGTCATTTCCATCTGGCACCACCGTAGTTACTGTCCTCTCCCTCATCTGGCAAGCTGCAGGTGCCAGAGTCGCCTTTCAACACAGGCCTGCAGTAGCAGTGCTGGGAAAGGCGTCTTATACAGTGTCATCATCAGTAACTCCACACTGCGAGAATTTGCTCATTCAAATGTTCAAAAGATGCTCTATATGTGCATTATGAATTGTAATACATACTACTATTATAAAAAAAAAATGTTTGTAGAACTCTGATTACATACCAGACACTGTATAATGCCCTCAAGAGGGACCAGGATAAGGAAAGTGCAGCACCTGTGCTCCAAAAGGCTATATAATCACCTTGGTCAAGAAGAGGAGCTAACATTTAGGTAGTATGCCCAAAGACTTTAACAAATCAACAGGCGTGGAACAGGTCTGGCCAACTTTGATTGGCCAGGCAAAACTGCTCACATTACCTGGGACTGAGGACAAAGACTTATTCTACTTCCTCTTTCCCTTGTGCCAAAGCCAAAGTGCAAGGAGAACTGGCATTCTAGCCCCAGGCAGAAACACAATGTACCTGGACACAAGCCCTTTTCTGTCTCTCACTCTATCTCTGTGGCCCTGGCAACCAACACTCATCCCCATGGTTTTGCTCAGAAACATCGGAGGGTCAGGCCACTCCAGTGTCCTGAGACAGGGACACTGGGAAGAATTAGATAGGGAGAGGTTGATTTGCAGGGAAAATTCAGAGGTAGATTGCAAGTTTTCAGAACTTGCCCATAGTTAAACACACATACAATCCATCCATCCATCCTTCCTTCCATCCATCCATCCATCCACCACCATTTTCACTTTGCCTTTAGAAAACAGAAAACCAGCATATTAATGGAGTGGGAGGCATAGGGCGGGGGGCTTCGTGTTTTAATAAAAACTGCCAACCAAGAACAAGAGCTTTCTCTCCTCACACCCTCTACAGGAGTACATCTCCCCTTTCCTCTTCTTACAAAGTCCCTGGGTTTCAGGAGAAAATAAAAGAAAATCACGTTATGATTGAAGGTCCCCTCTAATGGGAGTGTTGAGGAAGCACAGTCAGTCCTCCGCCCCCTCCAGGAGTCTACTCCCCCACCCAATATGTTCTAATTTTAGAGCAAAGAACAGGGAACTTGACACAGGATATGTTTCCATTTGCCCTGAAAGGCATGTTTCTCCACAAACAACTGGAGGGAAGGCTCAGAAAACAGGTTTGCAGACCAGAACGTGTAGAACTTTGGCACGGCAAATCTCTGGAAATGTCCATCACCCCACCAAGAGGCAGGAAGTATGAGAATGAATGTGTGTTCTGGCTTCTTTCAAACAAAATGATTTAATTTGAAGAGTTTCAATTCATAAAACAGCCCAGCTAATTTAGGAGGGGCATATTTTGTTTTTCTTCATTCTTCAAAGAATATTTGGGCCATGAAAAGAATTTATCTGGGTTTCTTTAAAAGACTTATTTGGGCAAAGTGCCTCATGGAGGAATATTAGAATGGAGAGAAAAGCAAGTTTAATTGGAATGAATTTTTATGGTTTAGAAATTATATATCAGTTTAGCTCCTATAATATTCAGGAATAACACACACGTACACACATATACACCAGTTTTTTTTTTCAGTTTTGGAAGAAAACCCTTCAACAGGCTGTAGTCCAGTTCTATAGTTATATAGGTTTATAGATGTGGGAGCTATTTTGTTTTTCTTTTTTGGTACTGGGGATTGAACTCAGGGGCACCCGACCACTGGGCCACATCCCCAGCCCTTTTTTTGTATTTTATTAGAGACAGGGTCTCACTGAGTTGCTAAGTGCCTCGCCATTGCTGAGGCTAGCTTTGAACCCACGATCCTCCTGCCTCAGTCTCCCAAGTGCTGGGATCACAGGCGTGCACCACCACACCTGGCTGTGAGAGCTATTTTTAAAGGAGGAAAAGCAAAGTCTTTGATGGTGAAGCTGACATTTTCAGAACTACCTGGAGGTCCCCTTTGCCCAGACTGTAGGTCAGGTTCTTTTGTTGCTCCCTATATAATAAAATTACCAATATTTCCCCCTTAATCATCACTGTATAAGAAGAAAAGCCAGAAGACATTCTCAATATAATTTTTAAAAGTCATACTGGGCTCCGACCTGTTCAGTGTCCCTGTGATCCCCCTCTCACCTATCTCACCACCTCCTCTATCACCTGTCCTCCAGGTGGGCCTCAGGCATCTGGCCTGCTTTTTTTTTTTTCTCCCCAATTTGACGCTGCACATGATAAAGAGCATTTTTCTTCCTTCATGACCACTCTTGGGCAAGGCCCAGCCTCCACAACTCCTCCCTTCTACCTCATTCTTCAAAACAAGTGAATAAGTGTTCAGTTCCCCTTTAACATAAAGGACTTACTGCTACCCCCTCTGCGGAAATCGTGGTGGGGGCCACAGTAAAAGTCTGAGGAAGCTTTGAAAGTTCAAGGACGCTCCCCAAGCTCTCCAAGCCATGCCTCATCAGAGCTTGGCCCCAAGTCATTTGTTTTAGTTGGTGTTGGATGTTGGGCAAACCTCCGGAGACTGGAGTACAGGTAAAATTTGACATGCGTCTGTGCTGGAAGAGTTGATCTCAGAATTCTTGGCTGTGGCCTAAGGTAGACCTCACCAGGGGGCCAGAAGCTGCCATTCCTCCAGCCTGGGCCTACAGCAGACCTGGCTAACCAATCACAGATCTGTTTTCCAGGGATCCTGGAGGCCGCCCCAGAATTCTTCACAAGTTACTATCAGTAACCACTGCAGCTCTTTGGCATGTGAGATAGACTTATATGACATGGCTGTTTCACCCTGTCATATATCCTGATGCTGAGAGGTTCTCATCTGCCAATTATAAAGGCTGTGTCCACCTTCCAGCTTGGCTTCTCCATCTCTTGCCTCCAAGAGGTAGCCATTTGGTCCACTTGCCCCAACTTCGCACAAGGGTATGTCAGATCTGAGGTTTTTAGCACATCTTAACAGTTCGCCCTACTAGTGCTCACTAATTTGCCTAAAGGAAATCTGAGGCACTTGGTCTAAACATGGAAGAGTGAGTTCAGCCCATGCAGGTGGAATAGTTTAGTCAGGTTACTGGGGTGGGGGTGGGGTGCCCACTTCCTACTGGATCCTCTTCAGAGGCTCTGGAAGAGTTGGCAAGTCAGACTCCTGGCATGTGTGAAATGGGGGAGGAAGTGACCCAGGCGGTGAGCTTCCTTCCAGCTCCTGCCCTCTGCTTGGAAGAAGCTGAAGCCGAGTGTACACATCCAGTTTATTTTAACACAGGCTAATAGCCGGGCTGTGGAAACTTGGAGAGAATTATTAAGCAGCATCCTTCGACCCAGGTCTTGCTAAAGTGAACGTGCTCTGATGTGGCTCGCGTGGTGACACCTTCTTGCTATGATCCAGTGGTCTGTGTGCATAGGATGGAGGCTGCTTTTGGGAAATGATAGTGCATCTCGCGTGCGACTGGAATGGCAGGCATCCAGATGCACATGGGCACGTGGTTTGAAAAGAAAACAAAAAGAGCCTTTTTTCCCTAACCCTGAACTGCCCTGGGTGCCACAAAATCACAGATTTGAAACACTGCCGAGCTATTTAGTGGAAATGAAGTCACGATTCTTTTTTTTTTTTTGTACCGGGGATTGAACTCAGGGGCACTTGACCACTGGGCCACATCCCCAGTCCTTTTTTGTATTTTATTAGAGACAGGGTCTCACTGAGTTGCTAAGTGCCTCGCTATTGCTGAGGCTGGCTTTGAACTCGCGATCCTCCTGCCTCAGCCTCCCAAGTGCTGGGATCACAGGCGTGCGCCACCACGCCTGGCTGAAGTCATGATTTAAGAAGAGAGTCATAGATTTAGCGATATGAATCATGCGTCAGTTTCTCTAGCTGCCACTGGAGTCTGAGCCTGAGGGCGCGGCTGACTTATCAAGCATCTGTCCCGTGAGGGTGACTTAGTTTCACTGGATTGACCACCAGCTAGATATGGCATTTCCTTAGAGATACATTTCAGAATCAGTACCTGCTATAGTTTGGTTGTGAAATGTCCCCCAAAGGTCGATGTGTTAAAAAGGCTTGGTTCCCAGTGTGGTGCTATTGGGAGGTGGTGGAACCTCCAGATCATTGGGAGGGGAGCTTGCCCTTGAAGGGCATAATGGGACCCCAGCCTTTCCTCATTCTCCCCTGTCATGATACGCTGCTTCACCACAAGCCCAAAACAACAGTACCAACCATTCATGCACTAGGATCTCCAAGACTGTGAGACAAAGTAAACCTTTTCTCTTCATAAGTTGATTATCTCAGGGATGTGTTATAGTGATGCAAAGCTGACTCTGTCTCGCTTATATCACACATCAACTAGAATGAAGTTAAAAATCATCTCCAGCCATGTGATCCTATGTTCAAAATCCACTCAATTTTTTATTTAATTCACCCCATTGTTCTTGAAGATAGGTCAAATTTCTAAATACCAATAATCTCTTGACTAAACCATACTGATGAAAAACTAATTGTAGGCCTCCAACTGCATATTATCTGAAAAAGTTGTTTGGACTGCTTTTGTGTTTACTGATATATATCAGCACGTTTGAACATCTGAAACCATTTACCATTTAAAATGTTATACAGGGGGCTGGGGTTGTGGCTCAGCGATAGAGCGCTCACCTAGCACATGCGCAGCCTGGGTTCGATCCTTAGCACCACGTAAAAATTAAAATGTGCTGTATACAACTAAAGCAAATAAATAAATTTTTTAGAAAATGTTATACAGGACTGGGGATGTAGCTCAGCAGTAGAGCACTTGTCTGACATGTATGAAGCCTTAGGTTTGATCTCTAGCATACCACCTCTGTCCCCCAAAATCATGCAAGAGCATGTATAAATGAATTTCTGATGGGATGGTTCATAAATTAAAAAGAAATTAAACACTCATCTCCAAAGGTAATTCCTGTACCTAACCTCTCTGGATCCTACATATTCCTGAGGTTAATGTTTCTCCTTTAAAAAAAAAAAAAAAAAAAATCTTGGGCTGGGATTGTGGCTCAGTGGTAAAGCACTCGCCTAGCACGTGCGCGGCCCGGGTTCGATCCTCAGTACCACGTACAAATAAACGCATTGTGTACAACTAAAGCAAATAAATAAATATTTTAAAAAAATCTTTTCAAAAAATATTTGTTTTAATTGTAGGTGGACACAATAACCTTTATTTTATTTTTTATGTGGTGCCGAGGATCAAACCCAGTGCCTCATGCGTGCTAGGCAAATGCCCTACCACTGAGCCATGACCCCAGCCCCAATGTTTCCCCTTTTAACACACCCTTAATTTCCAGTCAAATAATTTTTCTTTAAATTCAAAATGTCCTAAGACTTGGGTGCCTGATTCCAGTGGGAAAGGTGTTTCTAGGTTCACCGCCATTTGCCAAGGTGATGTGACTGACATATCCTATGACTAACAGAGGGCCCAGCCTTTCCTGTTCCAGATCGTTAGACCTGTCTCCACCCCTCTGCTCAGGTTTTCTGCAGTGATTCACTCCACTTATCCTCACAGTTCCCCACCCCCTCCCCTCCCTGCAAATGATCTTTTGGAATTACTATTTTGATAGGTAAAAATAGGTGGAAAAAGTGAACTTCAGAGTCCTCTGAACATATCCTTAATAGGAATACATCAGCCTTCCTTCCAAATCCTCTGAAGGCCTTGGAAATATTCCATTGGCTCATTCATTTTATCCTCTGCCACTTTGCCCTCCTCTCCCGAGTACTGTGTGACTCCTGTTTAGCATTTTGCATCTTCTCTGGCGAGTTCTCGGCTATTCTGTGTGCCTCACTCTCCCTACCAAGTGGGCCTCAGACTTCCAGAAAATTGGGTGCCTTTTTCCATCTTTGCATATAAGAGAAAGAATGGGGAGAAGAGAGAATTTCTTGAAAAAGAATCCCAGCTAGTAATTCCTGGATCTGTGACTAACTCCCCTCATGGCATGAAGAAGGTCACAGTTCAGAGTCTCTGGTTTCATTTCCTGGACTCTCACAAGGAGGGGTGGGGCAGAAACCCTCCAAGGCCCCACCCAGTTCTAGCATGATAGAATGACCCTCCCTAGGAAGCCCTGGAATGTGGCCTCCATGATCTGACCCCTCATAGTGTTGGGGATCAAGTTGACTGCTGCTGCCCTGTGTATGGGGTGGGAGGGGCAGAATTCCAGAAGCTGGTGGTGTGGCCAGCTAGTGTTTTGAAAAGGACAGATGAAACAGTCAGGGGAACATTTGCCTGGCACTTCACAGTTTAGACAAGCTCCCACTTACAATATCTCATTTAAGTGTGTGTGTGGGGGGGTCAGCACTATCCCCATTGTATAGACAATCAAACCGAAGCTCAGAAGTTAAGTGAGTAGTTTACAGTCACACAGGAGGGAAAGGTAGGACAGAGCCTACCTTCATATCTAATACCCTTCCACTCTACCAGGACCACAGGCTGTAAACCCCTGATAGTGACCAACCCAACCCAGGAAGCAAGGGTAAGAGTGGGACCCGTGACCCTTTACCCTGCCATACCACCTTTCAGGTCACAGGCTTTGTAGGGACATTTTTTTTTTTTTTTTTTTTTTTTTTTTTTTTTTTAACTTTTTACTTCAATTTGCTGTTCATTAGTTCATTTATCAAAGCTTTTCTTCACATTCTCACAATCCAGTTTCACCTCTGAAAGAAAAGCTATGGATGGTACTTGGAGGCTGGAGAAAGGGGGCACCCCACAATGGGATTTGCCTTCTCCATCCCTTGGGATCCCAATGTGGCATATATATTTATTAGGACCTTAGAGGGGGGATATAGATAGAGCAGCACTTCTTAAATTTTAAGAAGTACAGCCCTACGTTTAAAACAACAACAAAAACCCATCAAACCTTTGAGTATTGATTGAAACTATTTTCAGTTTATTTCTTGATATGTCCAAACTAAACCAACTAAATTTAATAAAAACTCCTTAAGCCAGGGCTCTTAGGTAGGTGTCCGGCTTTGCCAAAACAAATTGCCAACCCTGGATTCAGTGGTCCATTCAGCCTGGGTCCCTGTCCATTTCTGCACTGGAGTTCAGGGATGCTGAGAATGCCTGAGTGCCCAGGCCAACTGGGCGCTGATAGCTTCAGGGTTTTTTTTTTTTTTTTGGTACTTCAGGGTTGTTGGATTCAAATTTAAGAAAGTTTGGCCACAAGTGACCTGGAAAACCAGCTCTAGCTGTGGCCATCTGAGACCTCTGCCTTTTCCACTTGAAGAGAAGGTTCTCATCCTGCTGGCCAATTGGATGGAAATGAGAGCTGTGTGTGACCCGTCGGCATACCTGTGCACGTGGACTTTTGAGGCTGGCCTGCTCCCCACCATATGCTGTGAGAGGGCCCAGCTCCTACCTCACTGGGGTAATAGGTTAGTAAATGCAGCTGCATGTCCTGGAAAGCAGGTGGCACTCAGGTCTTGGTGCTCACTTTGGCAATCCAGAGAGCCCATATGCCTTTTTATTTTATTTATTTTATTTTTGGATTCTCATTGCAGTAATCTCGATACTACACAGACCTGTTGAGAAGTAATGGCATAGGCTATGAGACGTGGAGTCATAGCTGGGGTTAAAGTTCTACCTTTGCTTTTTTTTTTTTTTTTTTAATTTTGCTCTGTTGTATTGTTTTTCAATTTTTCTCAAAGGTATAATGTCATGAACATTCATTAAATTATCATACAGAATAGTTTTACGGCCCTAAACACCTTTGCTTTTGATGACTCTATCACCCAATCACAAAGTCATCTAACATCCCTGAACATCAAGTTCTTTATCTAAAAAATGGAAACAATAATGACTGCTCTTCTAATCCCACAGGATTGTAGTTCTTAAAGTGTGATTCCCTGGCCATTATCACCAGTATCTCCTGGAATTTATTCTAAGTGCAAAATTCTCAAGCCCCACCCCAAACCTACAGAATCAGAAACTCTGGGTGAGGCCCAGCCAACTGTGTTAACAACCCCCGCCCCCGCCAGGTGATTCTGATGCACATTCCAGTTTTAGAAAGGCGGCTATAAAACAATGAGATAATGAACGCAAACAGTAAACACAAACTGCAATCCTCCATCATCACCTTGAGAACCACCGCACTACCTAAGTGTTGGTTACTACTTGTCTCACAGGCTCCCATTAAAGCACAAATGCCCCAAGGTGGGCGACACTTTAAGCTTTAACAAATGTCAATCATTCTCACCAAACACAGCAGGCAATCGGCTGAGAGTAAACTCGGTCCAGGATAGAAAATCAGGAAGGTTAAGAGTCTCTGTATGTCAGACAAGGGACCAGGAAGCAGAGAAAGGAGAGGAGCTTGGAGTCACATGGACTTGGGTTCTCATTCCAGCTCTGTACTCAGCTGCATGACCTGAGGCCAGCTTCTTGAAGGATGAAGGACATCGTAATCCTAGGATGATGACCTCCATAGGGTTACTGGAGGATTCAATGACACAATACATGCAAAGTATGTCGTGGGAGGCATGTTCATATAGGCATTCATAAGTGACTCCTCCCATCAGTAGCAGGATGATGTCCAGACAACTGGACACCACCGCCCAGGACTGGTCCTCACTCCACGTTCTCACTGCCTGTCTCCCTGCCCTCTGTTCTTGCTATTACCATCATTAGCACCACCAGCCTCATGGCCTCTTCTGCCAAGCTCAAATTTGCCCCCTTGAGATTAACCACTGAGACAGGATGGGAGATAATTTCCAAAATCATGCAACTGCCTCGAAGTACAGACGGGGTCATACTCTGGTCCCCAGAAGTGGCCCTGGTGTGTGCCACATTTGGACACCTGAAAGATGTCAGGCAACCAGAGGAACAGGTCCTTCCTCTACATCCATCTTTGAACTGACAACCCCCAGAAGGTGGGCCCAAGGGAAGTGCTCAAACTGAAAAGCACTCACCTGCAAGACAGGGAGGAGGCCCTGGGGCTAGGTGCACCCCTTGCAGAGCACAACAGGGCATCTTCTGCAGGGCGTAGACAGGAGCCCCTCTTCTGGTGACAGTGACATGGGCAAGATGGAAACCTGGGCCCCCGGTAACAAGTTTCATTTTATTAGGATCACGTGCTCTATAAGATAGGTTAAGTGCAGAGGCACCGTCCATGGTGAAGTGCTACAGGGTCTGGTGGGGAGGCCTCCCTGAAGGCAGCTGCCCACGCACCCACTTCCCAGGTCTGAAGGTGTGGCAGGTAATGTCCTGGGGTGGGCAGAGCGACAGGAGCCAACCTACAGCCATTGTTAACACTGGTGGATCTGGCCCATCCAGATTTTATCTCTCAGGTGACTTCAGGCATCTGTCTGCCCAGGTTAAGGCCTCCAAGATGGGTCATATGGGCTTGGCTTTTGTCCTTAGTATGACTCAGGACCTGCTGGCCGAGAGTGGCCCTTAGCTCCCCTCCCACTAATGAGAGGAGGTCAAATTCCTCTGGATTGAGTAAGGACACTCTTTGAGGGCTGCCTTTGGTGACCTGTCCCAGTGGGAATTCTATTTTAATAAGTGGAGAGCCACATCCTTCCCTCAGAATGGAGAGGGGGTGTGGTGGCCTTTCCAGGTGGCACAGGAGCTGTGATTTCCTAATGACCAGCCCACAGGTGAAAGGCCCAGGGCAGGCCTGGCCTGGGCAGTCTGGGAGGGACACGCACCTCCGGGCCTGCCTGGTCAGCGCTCCTTGGCCCTCCTGCCCAGGCTGCAACGCCTCCTCGCTCCACCTGCCCAAACAGCTGGAGGGAGACGCTGCCGCAGGCGTGGGAGGTAGAGGAACCGTGGAAGGACTGAGGAGCAGGAGGCCTCGCCATATTTTGACTTAAAACCAAACAAAGCTGCAATGGGGGAGGCATGGCAGAAGGCTGCTCCCTCTAGCACTCCACGTGCCTCAGCGTGGTACCTACATGTGACTCATATGGTCACAAGCTTTCACTGAGTTGAATCCAACCAATAGCAGAAAAGTAGTGCAGTCCTCACCTGCTAGGGCTATAAGATGGTAAGGGATATAGTCAGGACTCAATCCCATTAGACCTGGTTCTACTACGCCACTGGTTTTTAAACTTAAAAACATTTTTCTTGAACATTTAAAAAGAATATAGAACCTCATGTGCTTGTCTGTATTCTCTTTGTAACTTCCTGTGAATCTGTAATTTTTTTGTTTGTTTGTTTTGTTTTTTGGTAACAGGGATTGAACTCAGGGGCACTTGACTACTGAGACACATCCCCCCCAGCCCTATTTGGGATTTTATTTAGAGACAGAGTCTCACTGAGTTACTTAGCGCCTCACTAAGTTGCTAAGGCTGGCTTTGAACTCGCCATCCTCCTGCCTCAGCCTCCTGAGCCATTGGGATTACAGGCATGCACCACTGCACCTGGCTGTAATTGTTTTAAAATAAAAACGTTTTTAAAAATCCTATGGGAGGCTGATCATGGTGGTGCATGCCTGTAATCCCAGCACCTTGGAGGGCTGAGACAGAGGATGGCAAATTTAAGACCAGCCTCAGTAACTTAGTGAGGCCCTAAATAACTTAATGAGACCCTGTCTCAAAATTTTAAAAAATGAGCCGGGCGCGGTGGCGCACGCCTGTAATCCCAGCACTTTGGGAGGCTGAGGCAGGAGGATCGCGAGTTCAAAGCCAGCCTCAGCAATGGTGAGGCACTTAGTAACTCAGTGAGACCCTGTCTCTAAATAAAATACAAAAAAGGGCTGGGGATGTGACCCAGTGGTCGAGTGCCCCTGAGTTCAATACCCGGTACCACAAAAAAAAAAAAAAAAAAAAATTTTAAAAAAAATGGTTGGGGGTGTAGCTCAGTGGTTAAATGCCCCTGAGTTAAATCTCCAGTACCTAAATAAATGAATAATAAAAATACTGTGGGGAGCCACAATGATTGCAATATATCAGTGAGATGAAGTTAGAAGCCAGGAGAGTGGCCCTCTCTG
The DNA here is from genome assembly GCA_025594165.1 of Tamias sibiricus. Classification (NCBI taxonomy): domain Eukaryota; kingdom Metazoa; phylum Chordata; class Mammalia; order Rodentia; family Sciuridae; genus Tamias; species Tamias sibiricus. The sequence goes on along the minus strand of CM046666.1, from coordinate 94,619,462 downwards.
GGATGGTGCTGTGAGGGAGAATGAGGGGGTCCTGGGGGTCCAGCGTTTCTGGATCTGTTGGTCGCACAGCTGTGTTCAGTTCGTAAAATCTCATTGGGCTGTGCCCTTATGATCCGTGTGCACTTTCCTGAAACTAAGTTAAAAGTATGTCAAGGTAGAGGTCTGATCAGAAAATGGTTCTAGAATTTGCTCAGCTTCTCTCAGTACTCCCACTGCCACCCACTGAGGACCCTAGCATTCTGGGGAGCAGGATTTGGAGTAGGGGCTCTTATTCCCTCTACGTAGCCCTGAGAGTTGAGAGTGGACGTCAACTCTCCAGGTATTCTGCGCCATTTCCTATCATTGAGTTGTAAACCATGGGCCTCCGTCACAAACTCTATTCAAATACCAGCAAAAGAGGACATTAGTGCTGGTGAGGTGGATCCCTCAACAGGACGCCAAGCACAAAAGCAGACAGCAGACTCTCAGAGCCCCCTTGAGCAGGGCAGCCCCAAAACACAAGGAGAAACCTAGAATGAAGGATTCCCAAAGAACACTGGGTAAGGAAAGACCTGTGTGACTTGAAAGGACTTGTTGTAGCCGACCTTCAGGAGAGCTAGAAATAACGTCCACGCCCTGTTCCCCAAACAGAAGGCAACTGATGATAAAAGACAAAACAAACCAACCTCCCATTGGAAGCTGGCGTGTGCTTCGTTTCCACTTTATTTGGTTATTGTGACAAATTGTGGATTGAAATGTGCCCTTTAGATCAGATGTCCCAGTGGGGTTTTTTATCCTCTCTTGCTTGGAGGACCGTGACTAACGTTTTTGCCTTTAGTATCCCAAAATTGTTTCTGTGAGTACCTGCCCACCACTGTACCTGAGTCAGTAGTAGCTGGCAACACGTAGCTAAGGGCAGAAGTTAGCCCAGTGTGAGGTTAATTGGACCAAATTGAAGCCATTACGGTTTAACAGGCTCCCTCAGAGGTCTGTGAAAGAGTGCCTAGGTGGGCTCCCCCAGGACTTAGGAAAGTTCCAGTGAGGCTGCCCTCGCTACCTGCAGCAACAGGGTCCTCAGTTTAATTTGTCAAACAGCTGCTCCACAGGACAGCGTGGTCCTCAGACAAAGGAGGTTTTCCACAGGATCCTGTTTCTACAAGGGGCTATTCTCTGAGGAGTTGAGGAGATGATGTAAACAAAGTGAATCAAAGGAATGAACAACTAAGGGGGAGGAAAGAAGCCAGCAGGTGCCAGGTCTCCTGCCCCGCCAAGAGGCTTTTCTGTGAGGTTCCACTTAATCTCAAGGAAAGCCAAGTTTTGTTTCACTGAATTTTCAAGCTGGGGTGAAAACTCTTTTTTTATTCAGCACTTGTCAGAGAGCCACACTCTCTGTGACACCCTTCTGAGACCCCTCCTTTGCTAAAGGAAGGTCAGGAAGTCCCCATTGTAAGCCAGCAGGGACAGAACAGGCCTCTTTAGAAAGCCAACCCCATCAGGCCATCTGAGCCAGGCTTCACAGCAGGCTGACCCCTCCTTGCTTTTTGAGCACTGTATGTGTTCAGTACAATCCTGGGGGGGTGGGGGGAGGTGACACTAACATAACAGAATCATTCCAGAAAACACACCAGCATGGTAAAGTGCCTGGGAATTGTGTCAGTGGAAGAGAATGAAGATGCATAGTCCAGAGAACACGGGGCTTATCCACAGTGGGACTGGGATGTGGACCCTGGTGAAATAGCTGTGATCCTGGTGGCAGTTCCAGTGTGAGGTTCTGCAAGACCCAACTCCTTTCTCTCTCTTTTTTCCATTTATTTATTTATTTATTTATTTATTTATTTATTTTGGTACTGGGGATTGAACCTAGGAATGCTTTACCACTGAGCCACATCCCCAGCTCTTTGTTTTTGTTTGGTTTTTGAGACAGGGTCTCACTAAGTTATTTAAGGCCTTACTAAGTTGCTGAGGTTGGCCTTGAACTTGTGATCCTCCTGTTTCAGCCTCCTGAGTCACTGTGATTACAGGTGTGTGCCACCACACCTGGTAAGACCCAACTCCTACTTAGGTCACTGACCTAAACATGAGATTTACGTTGAACTCATTTAATGCCATGACAACCTCGTGGGGTGCTAACTCTATCACTGTCTCCATTTTACAGATGTAAAAACAGAGAAGTAACACACCCAACATCACACAGCTATTAACCATGGAGTTGTGATTAGAACCCCTTTTTCTTACTAGCCTGAAGCTTCTGAATCTCAGCATTTGGGGCTGGGTAATTGTTTAGTGCTCTGAGGGGCTGTCTTTCATGTTGTGGTTTGTTTAGAGGCATTCCTGGCCTCTACCTACCAGATGACAGTAACTCTTCATAGTCATGACAATCAAATGTTCCCAGACATTGCCAAATGTTCCCTGGAGGGCAAGATGGCCCTCAGTTGAGAAGCACCCAGCGAAATGTTCTGAGAAGGGACACCTGCCCCATGCAGGGAGGGAATTCCTGCTGCTGCCCTCCCATCCTGCCCAAATGAGGGACCACCGAGGCCCTCGACACCCTCAAAGCTTTATGATGCTCTTTCTGATGGTGCAGTAGGGTTACGCTGGAACCTGCATCTGTCTAGAGACATCCTGGCTCTAGAGGTGGTTTGATTTTTAACAATTCCAACATTTCCTACCTTTATTATTTGTCTCTGGGTCCCAAAGGTTTAGGACCAAAAAGCAATTCTGATTCATTGGGGGGAAAAGCCAAGGAAAGGCCTAAAATTTACCCAGCACTTTACATATATATCCCATGAAATCCTCATAATCATCCTACTAAGGTTCCTTTATCCCCATTATATGAGAACACTGAGGCTCAGATATGATGATACCGAAATGTATATGCTTTGATGACAGGCAAGGATTGGGGCAGACAGAGATAAGCCCAGACATACAATGTTCACAATGAAACTCAGGGATTGATGAGAATAGCACTAGTGTGAGCTAGAAGGGTGGGGTTGGGGGACAAAAGGTCAAGAGTTGCTGCCTCCACCCTCTTGGGACACAACGTAGTGTCACAGGCACTGTTACACTGTGACAGGGTCTGAGTCCAGGGTTGAGAGCAGGTTTGCCACACCTTTTGTCCATCTCAGGCCCTGGTTTCTCTCGGTTAGGTGTCCAGCCTCCTCTGCCTCCCTGACTCCTCTCGAGCTCCCAGATAAATCTATATAACCACAAATCCAATCGTTGTCACTCTCCTGCTCTGATCCTCAGTGCTGCCCTTCTCTCAGGATAAACCCCAGATCACACGAGCCTGGCGTGGGTCTTCTGTTTACAACAGAATATCACAGACTGGGTAATTTACAAAGAACAGAAATGTCTAACTCACAGTTCTGGAGGTTGGAGGCCCAAGATCAAGGAACCAGCATTTGGGGTATCCAGTGAGGGCTCCATCCTCTGGAGGGGAGGAAACGGCTGTGTCCTCAATGGCAGAGACGCAAGCCAGCTGAAAAAACTAAACATCCCAGCTGAAAAAATTAAACATCCCACTAATGAGGGAAGGGCCCCCATGGCCAAATCTTCTCCTCCCAAGATCTGTCCTTTGTGGGGCCTACACAACTGAGCACCCCTCAATCCATATTTGCTCAATGTAAATATGTCATTTACATTCTCATCTGAGTCACTGATGAAAATACCAAACAGAAGTGGGTCAAGGCGGAGGTGGGCAGCTCCAGCAGTCAGCACCCTCTGGGTGCTGTCGGGCTCTTTATCCTCCTGGGTCATTCAACCTCCCAGTGCCACCCACTTGCACCTTCATTCATCAGCCCGTGCATCTCAGCACCTCCAAGTCTTGTCCTGCAGGACACCAGGAGAGTGGACTGATGCCCATTCAGCCCATGGCTACAAAATCTTTTGCACTCTAGAGCCAAGAGTGCTTTATGAAAAGAAAATGCGTCTAGCCGGACACGGTGGTGCACGCCTATAATCCCAGCACTTGGGAGGCTGAGGCAGGAGGATCTCGAGATCAAAGCCGGACTCATCAATGGAGAGGCACTTAGCACCTCAGTGAGACCCTGTCTCTAATAAAATACAAAAAAGGGCTGGGGATGTGGCCCAGTGGTCCAATGCCCCTGAGTCCAATCCCCAGTACCAAAAAAAAAAAAAAAAAAAAAGAGTCTGACTGCCCCCCTTTGCCCTTCCTGGGTGGTAGTGGGTCCTCTTCCTCTGGTCTAAAACCCTTTCACTGTTTCACCTGATTGACAATTTCACTCTTAGGAAACCAGGGGCTCAAAACAAATCGGCTCAGGACAGGTGCATTTTTTTTTAAATATTTATTTATTTACTTTAGTTGTGTTGCTGCCTGAAGCGCTTGGAGCAACGGAGCCACGGGAAGAACTTCAGAAGCAAACTGGAGACAAACAGCTTTTTATTCTGATAACTTTTCTCTCTGGTTCTAACAACGACTAACTCACGCCAAACACACCACTAAAATGGCGCTGACCCGATCAGCAATTTCGGCCAAGTCACTCGAGATCCCGCAACAAGTCTCGTGAGACTACGGGAGGCGACAATGGCCAAATCTCCACGGCTCATAGTCAACTGCAATTCAAGTCAATCCCCAAACAGGGCTCCTGCATTTCCCCTTTTTGTTTTAAAAGAGGTAATGCTCTAGGACGTCTATGTGCAACCAACATTCTTACCCGTCATCGGATAATCAAGGCTGTGCCCTTGACTCCTGTCTTAGGTTGATATGTCGGCCACATGAGACTGTCCCGTGCGACTGTGCCTGTCTTAGGTTGTCCCCCTCTGGGGATCTTACCCGTCATTGGCTAACCAGCCATCCAATGGAGCCCTTTAGGATCGACTATATATGATGACTAACAGCCGTCCAATTGTGAGGAGATGTTGCGGCTTTAAGGCGACAAGCCTTTTGGTGATGAGCCAAATTGCATAGCATATCAAATTGTTTAAACAAATCAGCTGCCCTAAATTCCATCAAGTAACACACTGAATTCTCTAGACAAATACCCGCAAGGCATTGTCCCGTAAAGTCCCAAACAATGAAAGATCAAAATGTCCATTTGTTATAACATGTTGATCTAGGAGGCCCCATGCATGTAGAGCAGAGGCCACACTGTTGGTGAGGTTGTTTGATGTTTGAGCAGCAGACGTCTTTTTTATGTTTAGACAATGCCACCGGCAAATCTTCAGGTCCCGCTACCTAGAAACTCAAGCATCAATTATTAAAGGAAAGGCAGTGCTATTGCAGCACTGAGTCAAGAGGCGAGTTGTCAAACTACAAAATAGAATAATTAGATTAGAAAATTAAAGTTGATTTTTGTTCACATACATCGCTGGTTGAGCTTCTACAAACATAAGTTGGAAAAATGTCATATTTAGAACAAAACAAAGAAAGACTGAGGGTAATTACTGCATTAAAGATAGATTAAAGAAAAGGTAAAGGCACTTTAGAGAAATAATTTGTTAGCTGGAACCCTTGAGTCTCTGTATATACAGAGCAATCTTTTACCTGTTGAGATAATTGAAATTAATGAGCTATTAAACAAATGAAGTTAATAACAAATAAACAATCTTAAGTCAAAACACCAAAATATCAGGTTATATAGCACTAGTCATATTGTTTGCTAAAGAGAAGTCCCAGGGACACCTATAAATCAAAATTGAAAGTACCTTCATTTATAAAAATTATTTACCTAAATTGAATACTCTTAACCTAAAATGAATTAAAGTTATTTGGATCCATATATATATGGCTATATTTTCTTTTTCATAAGTGCTTTGTTCTTTGTGACGTCACACTGGACAGACGAACAAACATACAAACATATATTTGTGACGTCACATTAACATGAAATATAGACAAATGTACAGACATAAAGACATGTATAAAAAAAAAAAAAAAAATACAATTGTGTGCACACTAAGAGAGAGATCTCCTTGTCCCGGCCGGGAGGAATGACACTTAAGTTGTGAAATATTTTGAAGGACTCTTTTGAGGGAATCATTCTATACCTTCATCTTGGTCCTCTTGATTTTGTACCTTTTTTATTAATCTTGATTCTTCAATAACTTCATCTTGATCATTTTGATGTGGTACCTGTTTTATTAATCTAGATGGTATCCATATTGGAGAGGATTCATCTTTTGGAAAAACACAAACAGATCCTCTTCCCCAAATTAATACTGGATCTGGACCCTTCCATGTACCTGAAAGAACATCCTTCCAGTAAACCAAAGGTTTATGTTGTTGGTGTGGATTCCAATGTCTGTCTCCAGCAGAATAACCATTAGAGTCTAAAGTTAAAAAAAATTTAAGGTAAACAGGGCAACTGCCAATCTGTCCTTAGGACTTTTCCAATTTCCTTCTTTTTTGTTTTAATAACATAATTTTCAGTGTTCGGTTTGCTCTTTCAATAATGCCCTGACCCTGAGGATTGTATGGGATGCCTGTTTTATGGGATATATTGAATTTTGCGCAAAACTCTTTGAAAGATGAGGACGTATATGCGGGGCCATTATCTGTTTTAAGCATTTTGGGGATGCCCAATGCAGCAAAAGCTTGCAAACAATGAGATGTAACATCTTTAACTTTTTCTCCAGAATGTAAGGAAGCAAAAATCATGCCTGAACATGTATCTATGGTCACATGAATAAATCGCAATTTTTCAAAACTTGGCTCATGAGTAACATCCATCTGCCACAAATGATTGGGCATTAATCCTCTAGGGTTAACGCCGAAATGAGGATTGGGCAAATGTGTCATACAAGATTTACAATCTTTTACAATTGTTCTGGCTTGCTCCTTTGTGATTTTAAACCTACGTTGCAAGGTGGTGCTGTTTGACATGAAACTGGGAGTGAAATAAAGTAGCTTGTTGTAGCGCTGAAAGTATATAAATACTGTTTTTGTAAGTTCATCAGCCTTTGATTACCTTCATGGAGGGGACCAGGCAAATTAGTATGTGCTCTAATATGGGCTACGAATAGAGGTTCTTTTCTTGCCCACAAAAGTTTTTGTATTTGATAAAACAATTTAAAGGCTGGAGTATGAGGTGCTATTGGTCCTGCTAACTCTAATTTTGGGACGGCTTGTACAATATAGTGGCTATCTGAGAAAATGTTTAACGGGCTGGTCCTAAAATTTTCCAGAGCTCTTACCACAGCTTCCAATTCCACTAGTTGAGCTGATTTGTGTGCAGTTATGTAAGTCATATTTTCTTTTTTAGTGACTACTGTAGCAGTACCATTTGAGGACCCATCTGTAAATACATTAAATGCCTTAGGAATAGGTTGATTTTTTATTACCTGTGGAAATATAATAGGATGATTAATACAAAAAGATAATATAGGGGACTTAGGAAGATGATTATCAAAATTTGCAGAAGTAGAGCATTTAGCTATAGCCCAATCATTATCATTGAAGCATAAGTATTCAATCTGTGATGATGAATAGGGAGTAATAATAGTAGCAGGGTGAATGCCAAATATTTTAGTAGAAGTCTTAAGTCCTTGAAGAATAAGTTTAGCCACCATGGAGGTATAAAGATTCAATTATACTTTTAGGAGAGACGGGCAAATGTATCCATAATAAAGGCCCTTGTTGCCAAAATACTTGCATTTTATGTTTACGTGGAGCTTGAGATTCGAACGCCGAGCCGACCGCACCAAGCAGTGCATCGAACGCAGGCCCGCGCACTTGCAAGCTCTGAGGATCGAACCCGGGCCGCCTGCACGGGCAAGGCGAGCGCATTTATCTGAGCATGATAATCTGTTTGAGCCTGGTCTGCGAATTGCCCTTCTCCTGTGAGCATCGTTTCTTGGAATTGGATCGAACCCGGGCCGCCGCTGAGCCACAACCCCAACCCCGGGACAGGTGCATTTTTTATTTTTTCAATTTCATTAAGATATAACTGACGGGGCTGGGGATGTGGCTCAGCGGCAGAGCGCTCGCCTCGCACGTGCGCGGCCCAGGTTCGATCCTCAGCACCATGTAAAAACATAAATGCATTGCATTGTGTACAACTAAAGTAAATAAATAAATATTTTTTTTAAAAAAAGATATAACTGACATTCAATTAACTGCAAAAATTAAGTGCAGACTATTTGAGTTTTAGCAAATGTTGATCTTCATGAACTATCACGACAAATCCAGATGGCGAACATTTCCATAACCCCCAAAGCTTTTCTTGTGCCCCTGTGTAATCTATCCCTTAATCTACTCCTCTGCTTTCTACCACTATAGTGTGCTTTTTAAGAAGCTTTATATACCTATAATCCCAACAGATCGGGAGGCTCAGGCAGGAGGATTGTAAGTGCAAAGCTAGCCTCAGCAACTTAGCAAGGCACTAAGCAACTTAGTGAGACCCTGTCTCAAAATTTAAAAATAAAAAGGGTTGGGGATGTGACTCGGTGGTTAAGTGCCCCTGTTTTCAATTCCTGGTACTCAAAAAAAAAAAAAAAAAAAAAAAGGCTTTATATAGGTGGATGTATGGGGGGTGGGTAGGTGTCTGGCTCCTTTTATCCAGCATAATGATTTTGAGACTCATCCAGATTATTGTATGTAGCAATAGTTTGTTCCATTACATTGCTCAGTAATATTCTATTTACATCAGTATGCCACAATTTATTTATTTATTCCCCTGTTGCTGGGGTTGTTTCCTATTTGGAATTATTTCCAATAAGGCTGCTACGAACATTTTATGTACAGTTCTTCTATGAACATGGGTTTTCTTTTTTTCTTTCTTTCTTTTTTTTTTTTTTTTTTGGCAAATACCTAAGAGTGAAATGACTAAGTCATTGGGATGTGGATATTTCACTTTTGAAGAAAGTACCAAATTATTTTTCAAAGTAGTTATACCACCAACAATTTATGAGAACACCATTGGCCCCACATTCTACCAATGCTTAGAATGATCAGTCTTTAGATTTAGCCATTCTAAAAGGTTATAGTGGTGTGTTGTGGTTTTAGTTTGCATTTCCCTGATGACTAATACTGCTGAACACCTTTTCATGCATTCATTGCCTATTTTAAAATCTTCTTTCATGAAACATCTGTTCATATGCTTTGACTTTTATTTATTTTTATTTTTTTATTTTTTGGTACCAGGGACTTGAACCGAGGGGCACTTAACCATTGAGCCACAGCCCAAGCCCTATTTTATTTTATTTTTCATTTCGACACAGGTCTTGCTAAGTTGCTTAGGGCCTCACTAAGCTATTCAGGCTGGCTTTGAACTTGCAATCCCCCTGCTTCAGCCTCCTGAGTCACTAGGATTACAGGGGTGAATTACCGCACCCAGCTTGCTTTGACCATTTAAAATTTTTGTTTTTTATTTAGTTGTGAGGGTTTTTTATATATTGTACAAACAAATCCTTTATCTGATAAAGGATTTGTTTGTAATGAAAATGTTTTTCTCCAGTTTGTGGTGGCTTTTCTTATCAGTTTTTTTGAAGACAAATATTTTAAGTTTTTTTTATTTTTTAAATAATTTTAATTTGTTATATATGACAAGAGAATGCATTAAAATTCATATTACACATATAGAGCACAATTTTTCATATCTCTGGTTGTACAAAAGTAGAGTCACCTTATTCGTCTTCATACATGTACTTAGGGTAATGATGACAATTGCATTCCACTGTCTTTCCTACACATATGCCCCTCCTTTTCCCTCCCTCCCCTTTTCCCCTTTGCCCTATCTAGAGTTCATCTAATCCTCCTATCCACCCCCCAACATATTATGAATCAGCATCCTTGAATCAGAGAAATCATTCGGCATTTGGTTTTTTAGGATTGGCTAATTTCTCCATCCATTTACCTGAAAATGCCATGATTTTATTCTCTTTTAATGATTAATAATATCCATTATGCATATATACCAAATTTTCTTTATCTATTCATCTACTGAAGGGCATCTAGGTTGGCTCTACAGTTCAGCTATTGTGAACTGTGCTCCTATAAACATTGATGTGGCTGTGTCCCTGTAATATGCTGTTTTTAAGTCTTTTGGGTATAGACCGAGGAGTGGGATAGCTGCGTCAAATGGTGGTTCCACTCCCAGTTTTCCAAAATGTGCCAAAAATGTACATTGGAGAAAAGATAGCCTCTTCCACAAATGGTGCTGGGAAAACTGGAAGTCCATATGCAACAAAATGAAATTAAATTCCTATCTCTTACCATGCAGAAAACTCACCTCAAAGTGGATCAAGGACCTAGGAATTAGAACAAGAACTGCGCCTATTAGAAGAAAAAGTAGGCCCTAATCTTCATCATGTCGGATTAGGCCCCAACTTCCTTAATGAAACTCCTATAGTGCAAGAATTAATATCAAGAATCAATAAATGGATGGATTCAAACTAAAAAGCTTCTTCTCAGCAAAAGAAACAATCAGTGAGGTGAGTAGAGAGCCTACAATTGGGAACAAATTTTTACCCCACGCACATAAGATAGAACATTAATCTCTAGAATATATAAAGAACTCAAAAATCTTAACACCAAAAAAAAAAATAACCCAATCAATAAATGGGCCAAGGAACTAAACAGACACTTCTCAGAAGAAGACATACAATCAATCAACAAATATATTAAAAATGTTCAACATCTCTAGCAATTAGAGAAAAGCAAACCAAAACTACTCTAAGAGTTCATCTCACTCCAGTCAGAATGGCAGCTATTAAGAATACAAACAAAAATAAGTGTTGGTGAGGATGATTGCTGGGGGGACTGCAAATTGGTGCAGCCAATATTTTAAGTTCTGATGCAACCAAAATTAAGTCATTTATGCGACATATCTAAAAACTCTTTGCCTACTCCAAGGTCACAAAAATTTTCTCCTATGTTTTCTTCTGGTTTTATGTTTTACATTTAGGTTTATGGTCATTTTGAGTAAATATTTATATGTGATGGCAAATAAGAGTTGATATTCAGGGGCTGGGGTTGTGGCTCAGCGGTAGAGCGCTTGCCTGGCGTATGCATTGCCCTGGGTTCAATCCTCAGCACCACATAAAGATAAATAAATAAAATAAAGATATTGTGTCCAACTACAACTAAAAAAAAAAACTTTTAAAACTAGTTGCTATTCATTTTTTTCTATATAGTGTTCAGTTGTTTTGTGCCATTTGGCTGGAAACTTTCCTTTTCCCATTGAATTGCTTTGGCATCTTTATCAAAAACCTCCTATTGCCATATGTGTGGACATATATCTAGATTCTGTATTCTGCTCCATCAATCTATATGTCAGTCTTTTTGCCAATATGTCAACTATCTTGATGACTAGTATTATAATAACCGTTTTGAAATCAGGTGGAGAAAGTCCTCCAACTTTATTCTTTTTAAAAAGTTTTCTTTAATCTTATGTCCTTTGCATTGTCATATACATTTTATAATTAGTTTCTCGATTTTTAAAAAAGATCTTCTTGAGATTTTGATTACGAATATGCTGAATCTGGCCAGGCGTGGTGGTGCCCTCCTGTGATCCCAGCGGTTCAGAGGGCTGAGGCAGGAATATGGAGAGTTCAAAGCCAGCCTCAGCAACTTAGCAAGGCCCTAAGCAACTCAGTGAGACCCTGTCTTTAAATAAAATATTAAAAATGACCGGGGATGTGGCCCAGTGGTTGAGTGACCTTGGGTTCAATCCCTGGTACCAAGAAAACCAAACAAACAAATCATAATATGCTTCATCTATAAATCAATTTGGGGAGAATTTCATTTTAATAATATTGAGCCTCCTAATCCATGACCACAGAATATCTTTCCATTTAACTGTCTTCTTTAATATTTCTCAGAAATAGTTTATGGCTTTCAGGGTAGAGGCCTTAAAAATCTTTTATTAGATTTATTTTATAGTTGTCTTATGGGTTTTGGTCTTATTATAAATAAAAATTACTTTTCAAATTTTTATTTTCCAATTATTTGCTATAATAATTTATTTAACACAATTTTCTTATAATAATCTTGTATCCTGCAACCTAACCAAATTCATTGTTAGTATTCATATTCGGCTCTTTTGTAGATTCTTGGAGGGTTTTCTTTTGTTTATCCGTTCTGAGTCAAAGCCAGGGCCTCACACAAGCTAGACAAGTGCTCTACCACTGAGCTACATCCCATCCTGATATTTTATGTATAAAACAATCATAACATCTGCAAATAGGGACACTCTACTTTTCCTCTTTGGTCACCATGACTTTTATTTCTTTTTCTTGCCTGATTTCCATGGCTAGGGCCTCAGTATAGTGTGAAAGAGAAGAAAAAGCAGATATCTGTGCTGTATTCCTGATTTTAGAGAGGAAGCTTTCAACCTCTTACAATTAAGTATGATGTTTGTTGTGGGTTTTTTTCCCCCTTCTGTAGATGTGCTTTATAAATTCAAGCATGTTCCTAGTGGCTGAGAGCTTTTATCATGAATGAGTGCTGAATTTTGCCAAATGTTTTTCCTGCATTGATTAAAATGAACACACATGGTTTTCTTTCTTTGCAGATGTCATTTTATGGAGTAAGAAAAGCTGTGGCGCATGCGCTGTTACCACATGGAAAATCCCAGACATCTGGAGGAGGAGGAATGAAGGTGATGTAAGGATTAGAAAGAGCACAAGCTTTGCTGTCAGTACATCTGGCCTTTGGGTGCCAGTTCTACATCCTAATGTAAGCAAGTTAACCACTTTTAACCTCGGTCTCCTCATCTATAGGATGGAAGAAATCATACCTAACTTAAAAGGTTGTAATAAGGATTAAATTTAAAAATACATACACAGTGTCTAGGACATATAAACAATACACACTTCAATCTGCCACTGGATGTGACACTCAGGAGGCATTGGTCCTTGAGGATGAAGATAGAGTGGTGTGTACAGCTGTTATGACAAAGACAAATATCCCCATTCATCTTCAGCTGAGGGTGGTGAAAAATACTTTAGCAATAATTATATTTTTTCCTGTGTATTCTGATGATCTTGAGTACCAGAAGACTAGATAATAAGCCACATATATCCAAAATGACCTTTTTCTCCTAAACAAAATGTTCAGATGAAGGTATATCTGAATCCAGGAGATATAGCATCCACCTTTTGCAATAAGACCATGAATCTAAACACTATTCAATCATAGGATAAAAAAGATTTCATGAAAAACAGTAAAAAATAATAATTCATAATAACTAAATGCATGGTCATGGAACACCCCTATTTTAGGTTCTCAGTTCATATCTCAAAGTGTATAATGTGTGACATGAATAAAAGGGTCCCAAGGTCAAATAAATGTGCCGACATTGGGTTAATCATTGTTACACACTTTATTTAAGTCACAAAACATTAAGATGCTAATGTGCGATGTGAGTCTCAAGAATATTATGCCTGTGTTCTCCAAACATATTTGATTCCAGAACTCACAATTCACTGTCTCTATGGTTTCAAAAGAACAAACTTAAGGAAAACTTCATGTAGTTCTTATTTATGTTTCACTGACACCACATTTCAGAATTTCAACCTCCAAACCAGACATTTTTAGAAGAATTGGCCGCAATCACTCTGTGCAGCCTTCTACGGAGCCCGGCTTTTTAATCAGTTGTTAATAAGTAGGAATATGTTACTGTTAACTATTGTCGCCATTTCACAGAAGAAGAAGAAACCAAACATAGAATGCTAAACCCTCTTTGCATTCAGTTGAATTGAACATCTCGACATCCCTGTAAGGTAGGCATCTTTATCTCCATTTGACAGCGGTGAAACTTGTGCAGGGTCACAGAGCTTGTGGAAAGATAAGAAAGGGTGTCCAGGCTTCTGGCAGTAGAAGTCCCTCCAGGTTGCCCCCATCTGTCTAAGGTGAGCCAGTCACTGGACAAAAATGGACAGAGACGCGGGTGCATGTTCTTCCTGGAAGACAGCAACACGCAGGTGCCACAGCTCACCCCACCTAACTTCCTCACAGGTGGGGCTTGGAGGGAGAGGGAATGAGTGCGTAGGTGTTCCAACTTGAGCTTGCTGAACAAAAGGGCTTTGTTTTCTGGAGACACCAGATCTCTTTCGGGAGCTAATTGTCACCCAGACTGCAATTCTGACATGACAGCTTGCAGATGCCGAAGGCTTTCTACCCAGCTCTTATTGACCTTACTGCTTATATCTGACTACTACATTTAGGAAGGAAGTAGGCAGAAGTCCTTCATCAGATGTTCACATAAATATTCTTCACTCCCTCCAGCACTGCCTCATCTTCAGCTGAGTGATGGGGGAGGTGGGAAAGCTCAAGGCTTGAAAATTAGGGAAATCATGGGGCTGGTGGAGGAGGAAAAGTATTAACCTGACAATCAAAATTAAGAGTTGTTCGTAAGGTGGTTACTCAGTTGTATTAATCGGCAGGTAATTGGCAGGGTGTGTGGGAGGAAAAGACCTCATCAGAGGAAAGTAAGTATAATTCCATCTCACTAAGACACAAAACAGACACTGTCCTCAGATGTTTGGAAATCTGACTTTAATTGTGCTTTGTGAGGGGAGGAGAGAGTTGGTTTGCTTCTATTTTGATCGTTCTTTTTTTATTTTTCTTTTGTACCAGGGATTGAACCCAGAGGCACTTAACCACCAAGCCACATCCCCAACACTTTTTTTTATATTTTATTTAGAGATGGGTCTCATTGAGTTGCTTAGGGCCTTGTTAAGTTACTAAATCTGGGTTTAAACTCACGATCCTCCTGCCTCAGCCTCCTGAGTCGCTGGGATTACAGGTGTGGGCCACCACACCTGGCTCTATTTTGAGTTCACTGCACCTTGCCAACATCATTTCCAGGTTTAGATTGAAATGTGTTAGCGTCATGCAGGGGTGAGGCTGGGGGGTGAGTAGTGAGGTCTTAACTTCCCAAATAATGCCCTCTCTTTCCTAGCTGCAAAAGCAGTCTGATAAACCACCCAGTATTCTTGGGTCCAGTGGTCCATATACAAAGGCCATCGAGGGAAAGGAGATACAAGCAAAAATGAAAATGAAAAATTAACCAGATCATACAAACAGGCCAGTAAAATAAATGGCACCAAAACTCCAGAGCAGTAGTTTCATTGTCTATAGCGTCATGGATCACTTAGGAAGCTTCTGAAAACTGATACCAATGCGCACGATGTTGTATAAAACCTGAAAGTACTCACTGTCTCTCTGTGACCTGATCTGAACTGGAGAGCCCAGATTAAGAAGGCCTGATGTTGGCAGAAATCAGATTTAAACCTGCCAGTGGCATTATGATTCTCCCCTTTAGTTCTGAGATAATTAGCTGAGACAACTTTTAGAGCTAGCTCTGGGATGGCTCCAAGAAATCGTTTCACTTAATCATCTGAGGTAGTCTATTAAATATTGGCCATTCTGAAAAATTGGCCTGCAACCTGCCAATACTGGTGACTTATTAGAATTGATAAAAGACACTCGCCTACAGGATGAATTTGGATCCTATTAACCCCTCCCTGACTGTGGTGCAAATATTGAACATGATGGCTGCATTTAATGAGATGGGCTCTGGGGTGGGATCTTCAAAGCCACCAACTATTGATTCCTGGGGAATTCGTTTTGTTGTTAATGAAGCACACAGCTAGGTAGACCAGATCTTAGTTGTGTTCTCTTTGAGAACAGTCTTCTTCTCCAGCGAACAGAACAGAGGTGATGGAGGGAGGAAAGGAGGAAGTGAGGTCCTGGGGTGAGGTGGGAGGACAGAGGGCTTCAGGGGAAACGCTCAGAATTCTCCACCAAGCACTAGAGCAGATGTTCCTCCTCCATCCCTAGGTTCTGAAGGTGAAGTGGAGGCACTTTACTACCTACTTAGAGATCTTGTCTGCCCTTTGGGTTAATTCAAGGAGTGATGAAGAGAAAGAAGGTACTGACCTACAGCAGAGAGGAAGGTGCTGCCTAGCCCACCTCAGAACAGTGCCTGCTGGATTTGTGGGGTACATCCTAACTCTAGTGGGTTCCCTCTCCCTGGAACCACAGTGTTACCTGACCCAAAATGAGGGCAAGAGCATTCATGGTCTGGTGCACAGCAGTGCGTGTGGAGGGTCAGAAGAGTCAGACCAGGCAAGTCTGGGAGGCTGAGGGCCACCATATCTGCACTCCAGTGTGACCTCTTCCTGGAAGGGATCACATGGCACTTGAAGCCAGGCCTCATAGCATGCTTTTTTTCTTTTCTTTATTTTGGGGCATGGGAGGATGTACGAAGGCTTGAGCTCAGTCACAGAGCCACATCCCCAGCTCTACTTTGTATTTTTTAGAGACAGGGTCTCATGAGTTGCTAAGTGCCTCGCCATCACTGAGGCTGAGCTTTGAACTCACGATCCTCCTGCCTCAGCCTCCCAAGTGCTGGGATTACAGGCGTGTGCCACCATGCCTAGCTCATGTCATGCTTTTGAAGGCAGAAGTTCCAAAACTTGGGTTGTTTGTTTGTTTGTTTGTTTGTTTTGGTACTGGGGATTGAACTCAGGGACACCTGACCACTGGGCCACATCCCCAGCCCTTTGCAGTCTCACTGAGTTGCTAAGTGCCTCACCATTGCTGAAGCTGGCTTTGAACTCACAATCCTCCTGCCTCAGCCTCCCAAGTGCTGGGATTACAGGGCAGGCACCACCGTGCCCCACCCGAAACTTGTTTTGAGGGCAGATAACCACCCTATGATATCCCTTCAATTGTTCATGAGTAAACTTATGATAAATCAGATGACAGCTCACACTGGAGTCTAGATTCTACTCCACATATTTGGGTTGATTTTCAGGTGGTTGAAAGAAGGAAAGAAAGAAAGAAACCTTTAAACTAATTCCATGGACTTAATTTCCCTTCCTCTTTCCCCCACTTCCTAGTGGCCCTCAACACCTCCTCTCCAGCACTGGGGGAGTCGGCACTCTTTGCCTTGGGAATGAATCTCCTTGAGCGAGCGAGCGAGCTTGTGGTGCCACACCATTCTCCAGGAGCCACTGGTTTCTGGTTTTAAAAGAGAAGTGATGGGTGAAGAAAAAACAGAGGACAGGAGAGGAAAGTCGTTTACACAGGTATTAAAGGGATTGAATCTTAATATTGTCTAACTGTCCCAGGCCTCTCCTTTTAGCCTGGTTTCTTGTTTCTCAAAACGCATGGTGTCTCACGCAGCTTCCCATTCAGCTTGACAACTTAAGCCTGTTTCCCGTGGCCTGAGTGACAGTCTGGTGTGGACCCCGTCATATTTCTTTCCATTCAGATTTTCTGGGAGTATTTAAAAGAGCATTTAGAGAATCGTATGTGTTCATGGCTCTCTAGCAATGAGGAGGGGACTGCTGAGTGACTTTAAGTGGCCAGAAGCCATGCTCAACCCCTCAAGTCTCCTTCCACGGGTTTCTCACATTGCATCAGATGTTCCTCAAAAACAGCCGACCACAACTCACAGGTCTTGTTTTGTGCTCGGTGTAGTTCCTTTGATGTGCTTGTGATTGTTAGAACTTTTCAGAGCTGAGTAGAGGCATCCTCAGCTCTGCCACTTTTCCCTTGCACTTGCATTATCAGTATCTTTTTTTTTTTTAATTAGGGGGACAGTGATCTTTTTAAGTATTGGTCCATTTTATGTAATGACAACTCAATACGATAGTCCCTAAATCCACTTAACTGGACTATAACAAAACAATCTGCAAGTGAATAATTTAACAAAAGAATTTCTATGTGACTCTACACCATTGTTTGATCGATTTTTTCCTTCAATAGGCATATACTAAGAATCTACTATTTCCAGTTCCTGGTATAAAACATGGCCCCAGTTTTTAAAGTGGAAATAGCTTGTACATGGTAATCCTTGTTTAATGTAGGGTCAAATAGCTGGAACTCAATGAAAATTTGTTAAAAGAACAAACAAAGGAATGAAAAAAAAATTTAAAATATTAAAAAAAATGATTTCTATAGTCAACCCTCCATTGATGGAACTTCGCATATGTTAAGGATACCTTTTATACTTAATATATTATATGGACTGTGAAAATAAAACAGTTGACCCAAGAATTATTTCCAGAAGCCAGTAAGCATGTTGGAAATGGAATAAACCAGGAAGTGAAGCAAACTTAGATTTAAACCTTGTTTGTTCCTTCCCTTATTAGCTGGTAATATTAAACAAAAAAATCATTTAGCCTCTCTGAAACCCAGTTTCCTCTCTGTGTAAATGAGGGTAATACTATGTGTCAGTTTTGGTCCACATATTAAAATTGGTGATACATGGAATCAAGGGTATGAGACAGGAAGAATTGGTTGCAGGGAACAGGTGATTAAAAAAAAAAAAAAAAAAAAAAGGTTAGGACATTAGCCAGGGGACAGCAAGAGATCAGCAATAACAGGACGCCACCAGCGGAGGCTGGAAGGACAAATTGGGGATGTGGGCTCACAAAAAGCCAGGCACCAGCGTCACCAGAAGTACCCAGCTACTACAGGCGGAGACAGTCATGAGAGACTTGCAGCTGCTGCCAGAGATGCACCCAAGGAACAAACAACGACAACTACCAAGAAATACAGGGAAGAAATGCTGTGCCTCCTCCTGCCCCTACCTTGCTGCCATCTCTTGCCAAAGCCTCAGTTGGCTGAAACCCCAGTCAGCAGCGCCCTGGCCAGGCATCCTGGGAGGCACAGCGCACAGGGCCTGATCCTCCCATTCAGAGCTGAGGGGAGAGTAGGAGTGGGCCTGAGAGCAAATGGGCCCAGGAGCAACACGCAGACCAGAAGTCCTGGACCACAGGTGCCTCCTCCAGCACCCTCTCAGGTTCTGGGTGGCTCTCCCTGCTGCTGCTGCAGCCTCTGGCATTACCCCCAGCTCTCCTGTGCTCTTCAAAGCTGCCACACTACCCCGCATCTTTCTGTAAACTGACCCTGGGACAGATAACCTGCCGCGCCCTCCCTCAGCGGTGCTGCCTGAAGGCAAGCACACAGCCTCCCCTCTGAGTCCTCTGCCTGGGGTGGGCTGGGCTGTTGCTGGAGCAGGGCATTGTGGGCTTTGAGGGTTCCAAGGAACAGTAGCACCTTTAGGCCTGGGTGGGGAGCCCCTGCTGTGAGGCCCAGCTTAAAAGGCCAGGATTCTAAGGGCCCTGGGGAACTGGCACTCCCTTCCCTTGCTCTGGGTGTCCAGGACAGTGGACTCTCCTGCCCACACAGCCTTGAGCCCGTTCACAGGCCCTGGCTAGCCTTTTCCCTGGTCTGTTCTTCTGACCATTTGCTGGGCAGTGGGGAAGGGAAGGTGAAGCTGAGGTTGTGAACGTGGCTTACACACCACAAGGGCTGCTGGACACACAGCTGCCTGGGGAGCTCCTCGGGTGAGGGGTGGGTCTGGGCTACATCTGCATGCTTGGGCTGGAGCTGGGACCAGCTCTCCCATGCTTTGGCATTTGAGCACAAAATGTCAAGGAGCCCAATGCTCAGTTTGAACCCAGCTTCCAGGTGATTGTGGAGTTGTGAGGGTAGAACATATTTAGCAATTGTTAGCTTGGTTTGTAACTTTCAGTATTGAGTGCTGCCATTCGTACTCCTGGCTTGGCCCCCACAAATGTCAGGAGGCTTGGGCCTGAGTGGGCTGATTCCTTAAAAAGCAAAGGTAGAAAAATGTATATTTCAAAATTGCTGAAACTAGATTTTTTTGGGGAGGGGTGGGGTACCAGGGATTGAACTCAGGGGCACTTGACCACTGGGTCACATCCCCAGCCCTTTTTTGTATTTTATTTAGAGACAGGGTCTCACCGAGTTGCTAAGTGCCTCGCCATTGCTGAGGCTGGCTTTGAACTCACGATTGTCCTGCCTCAGCCTCCCAAGTGCTGGGATTACAGGCGTGCACCACTGCGCCCGGCCCTATTTTGTATTTTATTTAGAGACAGGGTCTCACTGAGTTGCTTATCACCTGGCCATTGCTGAGGCTGGCTTTGTGATCCTCCTGTCTCAGCCTCCTGAGCCGCTGGGATGACAGGCATGTGCCACCACTCCCAGCTGAAACTAGATTTTAAATGTTCTTACCACACACAAAAATGATGAGTTGGTGAGGAAAAGAGTATGTTAATTAACTGGATCTAATCCTTCTACAATGTATATACATATATCAAAACATCACATTTGGTATGCCATAAATGTATATAATTTTTATTCCTCAATTGAAAGTAAATATACATTTTAATTAATTATTTTAAAGTCAATGAAGCTTGGAGAGGATGGGGCTCAGGCAAAGAAGGAAGAATGGAGGGCCCAGACCCACAGATGCTCACGGGCCAGGCATGCGTGAGGAATGCGACCTCACAGAGGAGCAGAGGGCAGGGCTGGGCTTGTCCATCTGGCGTCTGTGGCCCCCTGGAATGAATTCCTTTAGACGTTGGGCACACCCTTTTTAAGCTAGTATTTACTGAATGTGGCAGACTTTATTCTAAACATTTCCTGTATTGTCACATTTCATCTTTCTCTGAGACAGTAATATTTTTATCTCCTTTTCACAGATAGGGAGACAGACAAGGAGGGTGAGCAGCTAGCCCAGGGCCACTGCGCTCGTAAAGGGTACCGTCGGGACCCAGATGAACATGGCCCAGTCCAGCCAGCCTCTGCCTCACCACCCTGCACTGCCTCCCACTCAGAAAAAAAAAAAATCACAGGTGCGTGTCTAAGGCTTCATCGCGGACTTGAAGTAGGCCCTGAGCCCTTGAGGGTGAGGGGACAGTCTGCCTCACCTAAGCCTTCCCTTCATTCCCACCAGCCTCACTTTTCCTCTCCAGAGCCTTTGCCGCCTAGCCTGCCCTTTGGTGGGATCACTCTGCCCCGGAGACCCAGAACTGAAACCCATATTCCAGTTGTCTGACCCACTCTGTGTGAGCAGAATTAGGAAATCAATTCTGTTCATCATTCTTGTACAAACAAAACAAAGAGGGAATTAACCTTTGGGGCAGTCAGACCTATTCTGCAGACATTGATTGACACGCGTTCTATGAAGAAGATAACCCTGCTCTGCGAGGAAGGGGGAGTCAGTCATTTTAACAAAATGTGCTCAGTGCCACAAGAGAGCAGAGAGGAGGGAGTATTCCATGTTATCTCAAATGGCTCTACCCAGGCAGGGTTGTGGAGCTGGGTCTTAGAATGGATAGGAATCCAGCAGGAGTGCTGGGGAACTACATCGAGTGTAGTGGTGCGTATCTGTAATCCCAGTGGTTCTGGAGGCTGAGGCAGGAGGATCACAAGTTTGAGGCCAGCCTCAGCAACTTAGTGAGGCCCTAAGCAACTGAGCAGGAACCTGCCTAAAATGAAAAAATAAAAAGGACTGGGCGTGTAAAGCACCTCTGGGTTCAATCTCTAGTAAAGAAGAAGAAGGACAAGAGAAAGAAAAGGAGAAGGAGAAGAAGATGATGATGAAGAGGAAGATGGGACAATGTGCAGAGGTATAGAGGTGTGCAAGAACTGGTGCATTCCAGAACTTGTCACATAGTTGGTGGCTGGGTCACACCTGGAGGACCCTGCGTATGATATTAAGGAGGCACCTGGTAATCTGAAGGTAGAGGAGAGGCATGAGCCACTTACCGTGGTTTGATTCCTCTGAACTCATATTAAGACTTTAATCAGCTAAAAATCCTTAAGTCCTTTTCACCCTGTGCCATTAATTTGTTAAACCAAATTCAGAACTTTCCATTTACTCCACTTAAATGCCACCCTATTATATCCTGCCCCATTATTCCTGTATGTCTGAATCCCATTTAGGGCATCCAATCTGTTAATTATTCCTCCCAATGCTGCATTATCTGCCCTTCAAGCTATTGATTACAAATGTCCCAAACAACAGGCTCAGGGCAGAGCCTTGTCAGCCACCACTAGGGACTCCCTCCGAGCTCCTGTCAATCAGCATTCCTCAGGTTTATGCACTCAATCAGTTATGAGCTCTTCTAACCCAGGGGACCTCTAGCTCACAGATTTCCAGTTCTGTCTACAAGGAAGTCACCTGAGCCCATCAGCAGCCTTGCTGCAATCCAGATGTACCATATCATCGTCTCCCTGACCTACCAGCCCTGCAAAGCCAGTAGGAGAGGAGAGGCGGGGAGACTGGCGTGCCTTGCTTCCAGTGGACTCCGCAGCTCCCTGGCATGCTGCGCTCCTCTTTCTAAGGGGCCCGAACGATTTGCTCAGTAACATGCACTATAGCTTTATTGGTGTTCCCTTTCACACTTGTAAGTTTGTAGTTTGCAAGATCCAAAACATTCTCCCTCTCGAAAACTGGGACTTCTGCCCACTCCATTCTTTGGGGCTGTCTCACATTAGCTATGGTTTGCAAACGATGAACAACAGCCTCTGAGCAATCTGACCTGCCACTCTGACCCCCTTCCAACCCCGTGGTGCTTCTCAGCCATCTTCTCACCAATCCTGGACGCAGTGGGGTTGTTTTTCCCCTCTCCAGACTGAAGAGCATCCTTGAAAGAGAAAAGGGAAGTCAGAACTTGGCCTTTTGTCACGCTCTCTCTAGTGCGTTGTGTTGCACTCTAAAGAGTTTGAACGTGATCTGGTAAGTAGAGAAGTCACTAAAGATACTTGAAAAAGGAGTGGCTGGATCCTACGTTAAGTGGGGAAAAAAATTTTTTTTTGTAGTTTTGACTATTTCCCATCATTAGTACATTGCTCTTATCCACAGCTCATGTTAGCGATTACCTGTAAGCCTGAGAGGCAGTGAAGAACACGCTAAGGTTGAACACCTCGTCCTCATTGTGAGGTGGTAAGGAGAAGCAGCCATGGGTTAAAATACTGGTTTTATCACTCAAAGACAGGGGACCTAAACAAGCACCTTAAAACCTGGGGCCTAGCCAGGCGTGGTGGCGCACGCCTGTAATCCCAGCACTTTGGGAGGCTGAGACAGGAGAATCGCGAGTTCAAAGCCAGCCTCAGCAATGGCGAGGCACTTAGCAACTCAGTGAGACCATGTCTCTAAATAAAATACAAAAAAAAAAAAGGCTGGGGATGTGGCCCAGTGGTCGAGTGCCCCTGAGTTCAATCTCCGGTACAAAAAAAAAAAAAAAAAAACTGGGGCCTCAGTTTCCTCATCTATAAAATGGGAATAATAATTGTACCCACCTCACAGGCTGGTATGAGGATGGAAATGGTGAATGTAGAGTACATTCAGAGTTAGTACTCAGTGTGGGTTCCTTCCTCCCAAACCTTCATCTTCAGGCGTTATGATTATTCGGCAGTCACCTTGCAGGATTCCCAAGCTCCCCAAGGTCAAGGGACACACTCCTGGACCAGCCTGAGCAGAGTGAGGACCCCAATCAGCTGCAGGCTCTGAGCGACGCCTGTGGCAGGCCCGCCGAGGCCCCAACCCTGCGTGACCTGCAGGGGAGGCTGGCACCAAATTCTAGAGCCCTGATGGCTGAGCCACCCTCATTAGCACCACCTGGGTGTGGGTTCACTCAGGACTTGCAGGGTTAATAGCTGAAAGAACCGGTTTTAAAATGCACCCTCAGGAGTTGGTCTGGGAGGTGCTTCAGCAGAGACCAGAGCCTGGATGGGAGGTGCTGGCCCCAGAAATGGCATGTGTCTCAAGGACCCAGCCTGAGGCCCTGCAGCTTCCTGCATGTGTGGTCTGTCACCCCCACACACCTGCGCCACCTCCTCCCACCCAGCCATGGGCGTGCAGAGAAGGAAAACGCAACATGCCTAGGGGAGGCCCAGCCACCCTCCACCCTGTCATTTCATCTGCTCTGATGGTGGGCCTCCACAGCTGAACAAGATGACTTGTGTGACACGGGGGCCAGTCTGCCCTCTGATCTAGAAAGGGCCGGGTGAGATCACGAGTTTCTTCCAGCCTTCAGGAGTACTTACGTCTTCACGGAGCACACCGCCACCCAAATGTCCCAGTTCTTTCGTTGCAACCTGCATTTCTCCATATGTATGCACTTGGACCCCATCTAGAATCCTGAATGCCTGGTGTGGTGGCACATGCCTGTAACCCTAGCAGCTCAGGAGGCTGAGACAGAAGGATCGCGAGTTCAAAGCCAGCCTCAGCAAAAGGAAAAAAAAAAAAAAAAAAGCGAGGCACTAAGTAAGCTACTCAGTAAGACCCTGTCTGAAGGAGCCCCAATTAGGAAGGGCTATTGCGGCTAGCTGGAAGCCATAAGTTCCACCTGATATGTATGTGACGCACCTGTAAATGCACGTGAGGCACCCGCAAAGCTAAAGGTATATAACCGGGTGAAAGCGGTCGGAGTTAGGAGAACGAAGAATGAATTCATTCAGTCAGTCGTGCAGTCGCTCGGTGGGTCAGAAGAAGAGTTCGGGTCGGAGAAGAAGAAAAGAATCAGAGCGGCCAGAACGTAGGCAGAGCGGTTACAGAAGAGAAACCAGATAGAAGAAGTAATTGCTGGTCAGAGTCAGGCCGAGGCTCCCGAGGAAGAAAGAAGAAAGAAGAAAAAGAAGAAAGAAGAAAGAAGAAAGAGAAAGAAAGAAGCTCTAAAAAATAAGAAGAAAAATCTTTCTTTCTCTCTCTAAGAAAGTAGAAGTAAAAGTAGTAATAGCTTTACTCTGCCTCCGAGTTTTTCTCCCGCGGCGCTGTGGCTGGCCATGACAGGCAGCTTACACCTGTCCCTAAATAAAATACAAAATAGGGCTGGGGATGTGGCTCAGTGGCCAAGTGCCCCCGAGTTTAATCCCCAGTACGCCCCACCTAAAAAAAAAAAAAAAAAAAAAAAAAATCCTGAACTTCCTAAACACAAACATAGCAGCATGTTGGGCAAGGTGCTAATGGCTTCCATAGGACAACTGTGATGTACCTATGATGGGGGTCCCAGTGTTGCCCCCATTTTACAGATGAGAAACAGAAGACTGAGAAATGAGGGACCTTGCTCCAAGGTCACATCATAAAGTGAGATGGAATTTGAACTCTTGGAAGCTTGCTCTGCACTGTGTCCCCATTTCTTCTCTTGTGATAGAAAGCCAGGGACTTAGAAACCCAACAGAGACAACCACCAGACTCTGGGCACTAAGTCACTTCCTCTGGGGACCTCTGCCAATAAAAATAATCCTAGGTCTCTAGTGACCAGGTTAATTTGGGCTTCTAGGACCTCTGCAGCAGCCCCTGGGCCCCTCCTATACATGCACATGCACATGTACACACACACACACACACACACTCCCTTCCTGCTCCTCTTGGGTCCAGGCTACAGCCACAGCCCTTGGCCACTGGAGCCTTAACTTTATTTTTGTAATTGTGGTAAAAAAGAATTAACATGAAATTCACTATCTCAACCATTTTTAAGTGTATAGTTCAGTAGTGTTAAGTTTAATCACATTGTAGTGTATCCAATCTCCAGAACTTTTCTAACTTGCAAGACTGAACCTCCACACCCATTAAACCACTTCTCATTCCATATGCAATCTCCAACCCCAGCCAACCCCACGCAGCCCTCTGGCACTCATCATTGTACTTTCTACTTCTATCAATTTGACTACTTTAGATACTCTGTAGAAATGGAATTATGCAATATTTGTCTTTTGGTGACCAGCTTCTTTCACTTAGCATAATGTCTTGGAAGTTCATCCATGATGCAGCAAGTGACAGGATGTTTCTCCTTTTCAAGGCTAAATAATATTCCATTGCATGCATATGTCTATGTCTCTCCATTCATGCACCCACGGTCATTTGGGTTGCTTCCACCTCCTGGCTATTTTGAACAATGCTGTTACAGATGAGGTGTGCAAATATCTCTTTGAGACCTGTTTTTAATTCTTTCAGATATATACCCCCAAATGGGGTCACTAGACCATATGGTAGCTTTAATTTTATGAAGAACCACCATATTGTTTTTCATAGTACTATACCATCTTATGATCCTATTCTAAAATGGACAGCAGTCCATGAGAGTACAAATTTTGCACATCGTCACCAACAGTTTTCTTGATAGTGGCCATTCTAGTTCTGGGAGGAACCTTAACTCTTGAGCATGGAGCCCTTCACAGATCCAGCGGAGTTCTGGGCAGTCCTGGGGCCAATGCCAAGACTGGGATTCATACACAGCAACGAGAATTTCTGCTATGTTCCTCACATGACCAAAGAAACAGAGTGATTCTCAGTATGTCACAGCTTAGTCTTAGAGAATTCTTGAGGAATTTCTATGCATTCAGCGAACTCCTTCCTGGATGAGCAGTGTTTTCAGTGAGTGGTGAATGGACACTAAAGATGGCAGAAGGTAACTCCAGGCATTCAGAGACAATTGTCTTGGTGACTCTGCCTCTCCGGTGCTTGGCACATAATAAGTGTTCAATAAACATTTGTTAAATGAACAAATGAAGAATTGAATGGTTTTCTAAGCCTGTGGAAAGCAGTTCCTGTGGGCTGAAGCGATCCCCAGTGGTATCCATTTGGAGACTGCTGGCTCCAACACTGTTGGCTCATAGACTGTCTTTCCATGGGAGGCCCCGTTGTTTTTCCCCCGCTTTCTGCTAAAGCATTATATGTCTGGCTTCCAGCCACCATCCCATTCCTGTCACTCTTTTCTTGAGAATGGCTCTGGATTTTGTCATTCTGATGTGGTTGATGGGGAAAGGGTTTCAAAATTTAAGAAGTGATGCCTTAGAGGGAAGTTTTGGCAGGTAGTGGGTAAATTGCCAACTTTGCTTCGGGTGGGGGGGAGATATCTTTTCTCATCCCTCACAAGGGAGATTTTTTAAGGATCTCAGCACTTTTTTGTGCAAACAGTAAAATCTCTCAGTCTGCCAGCCACACCACTGGACAGAAGGACAACTGAATGGTGAATGGAGAAGAGGGTTTTTAAGGAATACAGACACACAAAATTTGTTTTCTCCATTACTTGCATGAGGATAAGGAAGCAAATGGTGCCAGCCCCAATGGCATGCTTTGATGTCACAGTCAGTGAGAAAACAGTGTCCCTGGCACTGCTCTAAGGGCTTCACGTGCTTTTTTTTAAAAAAAAAAAAAAAAAAATATATTTATTCTTTAGTTATAGGTGGACAAAATATCTTTATTTCATTTTGTGTGGTGCTCAGGATTGAGCCCAGTACCTCTTGCATGCTGGGCGAGCGCTCTACCGCTGAGCCACAACCCCAGTCCCCTTTATGTGCTTTTTAAATCCTCCCTTTAGTCTTAAGGGAGGCATATGAATGCCACACCCATTGAACAGACAGGAAACCAAGCTCCTGAGAGGTAAAGTCACCTGACCACTGTCAAACAGCTAACTGGGATCTGTATGAACCCAGACAAGCAGTTCCAGAGTTTGGGCTCCTCATGGCAAACTATACAGACTCTCCTTAGTCTGTAGTCAATTCATTTATTTTATTTTTTTTTTTAATATTTTTATTAGTTGTAGGTGGACACAGTACCTTCATTTTATTTATGTGGTGCTGAGGATTGAAGCCAGGGCCTCACACATGTGAGACGAGCCCTCTACCACTGAGCCATAGCCCCAGCCCCTTCAATTCATTTATTAATTAAAAAAATGTTTATAGAAAGCCTGCTAAGTGGCAGGTCCCACCCCCAGCAGTGAAAGAAACACAGGTCCTGTCCAACCTTCCAGAGCTTTTGCTGTAACGAAAACCCTAATTCCATAGAGCGTCTTGTGCATGAGAGGAGACCAGAAAGTGGGAACTCCAGACTCACCAATCTCCAAGCCAAATCCAAATGCCCTTGGTGACCAAGAAATTCCTGACAAACTGCTTCTCTGGAACCAAAGTTTAATCACCTTCTTTGAGCAAAACTGCTCCAACTGGAGGTGTGTTTTAATGGAGACTCTGGCCTCAGGAGGAGGGTTTGGAACATCTTGAACAGGTAAGGCAAGCTGCTGACTGTGCTTCAGTACAGATTCCTGAATTGCAGTAGGCTTGAAGTCCATTCTGGGCTTGTTCCTGCCTTCTCTGAGGAGACCAGTCACGCAGGTGACTCTCTTGTAACATCAATAAACCCGGGGTTTTGGAGCTGGGTGTGGTGACGCACGCCTGTAATCCCAGCACTTTGGGAGGCTGAGGCAGGAGGATCATGAGTTCAAAGCCAGCCTCAGCCATGGCGAGGCACTTAGCAACTCAGTGAGACCCTGTCTCTAATAAAATACAAAACAGGGCTGGGGATGTGGCCCAGTGGTCGAGTGCCCCTGAGTTCAATCCCAGGTACCAAAAATTAAAATAAAAATAAAAAAATAAGCCAGGGGTTTTGTTTGGGAAAACTTAAAAATGAGGATGGTAAACACCCTGCCTGCCTCAGGCATCCCACTCTCTCAGGGAGAGATGGAACGTGTGTCCCTGCTGGAGGTGCCTCAGGACAGCTGGCTCAGCCTGGGTTGACTCCTGGCTCTGCTGCTCACACAGTGAATCACTTTCTGCCCTTCAGTCCCCACAACTATAAAATGGGGTTAATAACTAATGTTCATACCATCCTCATAGATGGTGGAAGGATGAAAGAGAAGCACCGAGGAGGAATTAGTGCCGTGTGTGGCCAGAGGAACCCAGGGAAGTGTTAGCCATTGTTATATGCAGTGATCTTAATATCATCTTATTATAGGATACATTATATGCAAATGACTTCATCGATTTTGACATTCACTACATTTAAATAAATGTGCTACGAGCTCTCTGTGAGTACTGTTCCTGCATTTCTCAGTTTAAAGCACTGTCCCTATCGGTATAAAGCTGAGTTCCATTTTGCAGGGTTTGGGAGTGAGAAATAGTACAGCATCTTCAACTTCAATTTCCAGGTCTGTTCCATAGCTCAAACTTCCTCCCTTCTACACTAGCCTCAGCCCATTTTGTGTATTCAAACTGGAGTGCCTTGTCCACCCCCCTGGCCATGGCCATCAGGTCTCTCATAGGCTGGCTTCCTAGAAAGAAGACATTGGTGCAAACGACTGACCAAGGAAGTGCTCCCAGAGGTGACCAGTAACGGTGTGGGGGAAGCCAAATAAAGGGTAAAAGCCAAGTAAGATCTTTGCAAAGCCTCACAGAGGGTAGCTCTAGATCAATCCTGCAGGGGTTAATCAAACCTGAAGTGTCTCTGCCAGAGGAAAAGGAGGCAGGAAGTAGGCATAACCCCAGGGCAGTCAGTGGAGGTAAGAGTGGGCTGTTCTGCTATTCCTACCGGCCTACTTGGGGGAAGTTGCGCTTCCTGTGGTTACAACCGTAGGCTCTGTGGGTCCAGAAGTCCTAATTCCTGGAAGGGAGGCACTTCCACAAAGGACACAGAGCCCCATCGAACCTTAATCTGTGGCAACCAGGCAGTCATTGGAAGTTCCTCAAGCTGGTAGACCACCAGGCAAAGAACAGACGTCCCTGCTGGCAAGGATAATGAACCCTGATCTACAGGAAGACGTTCTGGCCTTGCTTGCGATGGTGCCAGGCAAGAGGATGTGTGCAGGGCGTCTCTGGGCTTCTCCCTTGCCTGGTGCTAACTTTGACCAGGCCATAATAGCAACCACAGCCATGGTAACCAGAGACACAGACTCCTCAAGGATGAAGACCTGGGTCACCCCATGAGGGAGCAACCAGCAGAAGTCCCAGCCAGCCTAGGGAGGGGGTTGTGATGAATGCCAATTTTTCCTTCTAAAGAGCTACAGCCGGTAAAGACTGTAAATCATTCAACTAACATACCGTTCTCCATAAATTGTGGCTGATCCCCATCATGGAGGGTCTGGGGCCCAAAATTCACAGAGTGGTCCCAACCTGATACCCCAGTAAAGGAGCTCTGGGTGTAAGTGTGGTCCCAGGCTCTCTGACCATGCAGGTTAAGCAGCTCCAGAGTCCCCCAGGGTCTCGCTGCCAAAAAGAGTCACAATGTTGGGGAAAAAAGGCCCACCAAACCCAGGGGTACCTAAAATGGTAAAAAGCACTGGGGAGGGCGAAGTGGGGGGGGGGCGGCGCTGACATTTTCTGCTATGAAGTTTTGGAATTGCTTTGCTCCTGGTAAGACTGAATTCAGGTCAAAACACAGACCCAAGAGAAGACAGCAATTCTGTTCCAACAGGACCAGAAGACTATGTACTGAGGTTGGGCACTGAGAGCTGAGCCTGGGGTACAAAGGAGGAAGGAGCTACAACCTGTCCTCTAGCCCATCCCATTGGTCTGCAGGTGGGGCGAGACAAGCCACCTGTGGACTTTTAAAACCACACTGCACCCGCTCCCCCTCCCCCCGCAGCTTATTATTACAGGGCAGAAGGACGGTACATGCCCCAGGAGATTAGGGACTGGTGAGGTCACTTGGAACCCAACAGGTGAAAAAACAAATAAAAATAGAGAATTGGCATTGACAAGTTCAAGGCCCAAATTATTTCTTCAAATTACACTTTCTTAAGTTTTGCTTGGGCTTGGAGTGGGCAAATTTCCAAAGGTCCCAAGCTGTTCAGAGAAGGAGTACATTTATGGGTTCATTCATTGCTTCTTCCTTTCCACACACATTCCTGGGACGCCTGCTGTGAACAGGCGTTGTGTGCAAACAGGGCTGGTGAGAAACAGACACCTGCTCTGCTCTGACAGAGTTTCTCCCTTTAGTCAGAAGACAACCAGTAAACAAATACATGTACACATAAATATGAAAATGCAAATTCTCTTATGTCTTGAAGGCAAAGTGTGACATGCTAAGAGGGAATAGCAGGGGGAACTAAATGAAATTGATTTGTCAGGCGAGATCCTTCTGCACAGGTGCCGTGGTGCACACCTGTAATCCCAGGGGCTTGGGAGGCAAAGCAGTAAGATCATGAGTTCAAATCCACCCTCAGCAATTTAGCAAGTCCCTAAGCAACTCAGTGAGACCCTGTCTCTAAATAAAATATAAAAAAGGGCTGGGGGTGTGGCTTAATGGTTAAGTGCCCCTGAGTTCAATCTCTAGTACCAAAAAAAAAAAAAAAAAAAAAAAAAAATCCCTCTGAAATGGCCAGGGAGTTGAGGCTTGAAAGATAAGTAGGAGCTGAGCAGAGGGGGGGGGGGGGGGGGCGTGGCCTTCCTGGGTAGACAGAACAGCCTCAGCAAAGGTGTGCAGTTGGGAAGCTCCGTGTGAAAATCCAGCCCAACCTCGGCAAACAGGGAAACCACAGCACTCCATCCCTCCACCCCCCACCCCAGGATCCAAGCAAATTTCAGCCCGTTTCTCTGTGCGAAGTGAGGGTGGATTCCAGCAGGGGGCAGGGCCTAGAATAATGATAAAGCTAGTCTCCCAAACTGTCCTGGGTCAGATACTTAAGTCAGATAGAAACAATGAACCTTTCTGATAGAAGATAAAAGGCATGCCGGGTCCATTGGAGCCATAGGGACAGTGCCTCCTGGGGTAGGCAGTAGGCAGCCTGTTCCGCCAGCAAAATATGCTTTTGGAACCAGAAGGACTGGGAAAGAGTCTGTGTGGTGACCTCCATAAAATGTTCACTCTTTGGAGAGATAAAAGGAGGTTAGCTTGGGGCTGGAGATGTAGCTGGGGGAAGAGCAAGTGCTTAGCTTGGGCGAGGCCCTGTGTTCAATCCACAGCACTACAAAAAGAAAAGAGGCCTGTAATCCCAGTGGCTGGGGAGGCTGAGATAGGAGGATCAGGAGTTCAAAGCCAGCCTCAGCAACAGTGAGGTGCGCTAAGCAACTCAGTGAGACCCTGTGTCTAAATAAAATACAAAATAGGGCTGGGGATGTGGCTCAGTGGTCGAGTGCCCCTGAATTCAATCCCTGATAGAGAAAGAATGAATGAAAGAAAGAAAGAAAGAAAGAAGAAAGAAAGAAAGAAAGAAAGAAAGAAAAAAAAAAGAAAAGAAAAGAAAAGAGGGTATTAGCTTAATGGTGAGTCTTTGTTTTCTGAAGGTGGAGGTAACCAGTGAGACAAGAGAGAAGAAATAGAAGTGTAAGATATATTCAGAGGGGACTTATTTTTGTACAACAAAATCTACTTGAGGAATTTTCTGATTGATAATATTGAGTAAAACAGGCAAGGTCCTACCCTCAAGAAGTGATTTAAAATTTAGTAGGGGGAGGGCTGGGGTTATAGCTCAGTGGTAGAGCGCTTGCCTAGCACGTGTGAGGCCCTGGGTTTAATCCTTAGCACCACATAAAGATAAATAAATAAAATAGAGGCATTATGTCCATCTAAAACTAAAAAAAATTTATAAAAACTTAGCAAGGGGGAAAGACATTAATTTAAACTATAAAAAAAAAAAAGAAAAAAGAAAAAACAATAATTTGAGAAGAAGCTTGAAGGAGAGGCCTGTGGTAGGGCCCAGGCTATACCAGGGTCCTGATAAGTCAGGATTCAAAACAGCTTTTCTGAGAAAGTGGTATTTGGGTTGAAATCTAAAGAATGAATAGAAGCTAATTAGGCAAAGGCAGTGGGGTAGGGGTTGGGTGAGCACATTCTAGACATTGGTACAAGTAAAGGTCCTGTGGTAGGGGCCTCTGAAGAAATAGAAAAAACCCTGATGGTTGAGTCACAGAGAACATGAGGCTAAGGAGACACCATTCCAAGGGTTAAGGGAATAAGACTTCTGAAAATTTATCCTACTTCTTCATGGAAGATAAATGACCAAGGAGACTAGTAATGGTCCAGGTAAAAGCCTGTAGTAATGTAGACCAGGGTGGCATAAAAAGGCTGGAGAGAAATAAAAGACATGGGCTAGGCAGAAAATAAATAGACTGAGTGTGAGAGATGTGAGGGATGAGGGGGAGAGAGGAGTCAAGGTTTGGGCCTGCTGGTATTAATGGATGCTGAAGCCATTCATCAAATTAGGGAACCATGAAAAAGGTCTAGGCTGGGCTGGGGTTGTAGCTCAGTGGTAGAGTGCTTGCCTGGTATGTGTGAGGCACTGGGTTCAGTTCTCAGCACCACATATAAAAAAATAAATAAATAAAGGTACATTGACAACTAAAAAAATATTTAAAAAAAAAAAAAAAACGTTCTTGCACATCTTTAAAAAAAAAAAAAAAAAGGTCCAGATTAAGGTAGAGGGTACTGATTTTGATTTTAGAAAGTTTGCTCAGATTGAGTTTGGGTTGTCCTGAGACATCAGCAACTGGGTGAATGGTCTGGCACTTCAGAGGAAAAGTCCAGACTGGAAATATCAGCTTGGGAGTCATTTGTGTAGGGTTATTGAAGTTGTGGGGATGGAGGAGGCCACCTAGGGAGGTTGTGAAGTATGAAGGTGTGGTGGGCAGCTCTCAGAGGCTTCACTGGTCCAATCAGTTTGGAGAACCCTGGACAAATGCACTTAAACTGACATCTTCACTGCAGGACTTCTCGGGGCCTTTCAAAGTCTAACAAATGGTTTGCTTCTGGAGGGGAAGAAAAGACTAGTGAGCACTGGGCCTCTTGCGAGGCAGTCAGGTATTCAGAGATGCCTAAACATTTTTGACCACAAAATCCTTCCTTCATCAGGACAGCTTACTGTACTGGACAAATCTTCCTGACAATAGAATATGGTAACCTGTGCACTAATTTTATTTTCTTTTGAGGATAAAACTAACAACAGTAGCTCACATTTGTATCACACCTGGCTAAGTGCTTTCATAACATATACCCAAAACAACTCTGCAGAGGTGACCCTTGTGTCCCCATCAATGGATGGGGCTGAGAACCGAGTGTCTTGTCTAATGCCCAGCATCTCCCGGCTGTTTAGAAGCAGACCTGGGATGACAGCCAGGGTCAGCCAGGTCACCATCTCCCAAGTTTTTCGACCTTGGCTGCTCCTGAATACAAGCATATGGGGTTCTTAACTGTGTTATTAATTTAGCAGCAGTGAGGCCAGCGCTTGGATACTCAGGGTAGCTGAAAAGCCTGTGCTTCTGACCCAGGCTGCTGCAGCCTGCGTACTTAGCTACACGGAGTCAGACCCAGCGTCCACCCACAGTGGAAGCATATGGTTGTCCTTGAGGATGTCAACTTTAAAGGTCGGAGCCATAACTCAAGCATCCCAGCTTCTCTTTCATAGTCAATTACAGATCAACGTCCATAAATATAACCAAAACTTCAGGGGGAAAAAACCTATGTATTATTTTAATCTTACATCATGGGAGAGGAAATCTGTAAATTAATTCTGCTGAAAATCTTCCTCTTTTAAGTGGATAGAAAAGTAGGCCGATAAGGAAGAACGAAATTACATCACTTGCAGGAAAAATGGATGGAACTTGAGAACATTATGTGAAGTAAAATAAGGCGAACTCAGAAGGTCAAGGAGCATATGTTTTCTCTCCTATGTGGAAGTTAGGGCAAAGGAAAATGAAGCTGTGTGTGTGTGGTGGGGGCAAAGCAAGAACAGCAGAGAAGAGGAAAGGGACCGGGGGAGGGAGGAGAGGAGGAAAAGGGAAAATACCTGAAAATAATATTGACTATATTGCTGTATCATGTACATGTAACAATGAATCCCACTATTGTGTATAATTATAATGCACCAATAAAAAATAAAACATGGAAACAAAAAATATGGAAACATTAATTAAATACTAGTCAACTACAAGAAAGCTATTAAAATGTTCTTATGAAACTGTAAAAAAAAGAAAGAAATTAGACTGTTGAAATAATAAATTTCTCAAAGGTGGAGATACATAAATCAAGACTATCTTCTAATATGAGCATAGGTTCCTCTTTTTGTAGAATTAAATATACACTCCCAGACCCAAAATTTACAACATGCATCCTTGATTTACTTAATTCCAATATAAATTAGTCCATTTTTTCAGTTCCTGGCAATGTTAAGGACATTGGATCACTTTAATTCCATTTTCCTCCATTTTTTTTGTGTATTGTTGTATATTTTAATTCTATGTATATTCTAACTCTCCAGATATTATTTTATACAGTCAATGTAGATTTTCTCACATGTTTAGCGTTTACAAAGTTCTTCAACCATTCTGCATTTCCTACCTAAAAAACTCTAATAAGTTTTTCCTATAGTGTCTATCAGCTGGTTATAAATTATATTAGCTCATTAGAACTGTCTTTATTTCACTTCCATTGTTTTGTTAAAAAATCTGCTGAGTACTGAGTATTGTGCCTCTGTGCACAATAAAATTTTTTAATATATTTTTAAAGTTGTGGATGGACACAATACCTTTACTTCATTTATTTATTTATTTTTTATGTGGTGCTGAGGATAGAACCCAGTGCTTCACAGGTGCAAGGCAAGCACTCTACCACTGAGCCACAACCCCAGCCCCCGCATAATGAGCTTTTTATTTTCTTTTTTCACCTGTTCTACTATGATGTACCTCACTGTTATTCTTCATGTATTCACCTGCTTGGGGTTTATAGTACTTCTTAGATCTGTGACTTTATGTTTTTTTGTCAATTTTCAAATTTCTAGTCATTTTCTCTTCAAATATTGATTATGTAACATTGTTTTTCCACCCTTCCTTCTACATTAATGTTAACAATGGAGGTTATGGGTATAGCTCAGTGGTAGTATGTTTGCCTAGTATATTTGAGGCCCTGGGTTCAATCCACAACAACAATAACACACACACACACACACACACACACACACACACACACACACACATAATTGCAAAAGTTTACAGTGAGTCTCATATATCACTTTCCTAAACTTTTTATCTTGCTATAATTGTAGTGAAGTCTGAGTATTTCTTTCCTTCTGACCTATTTACAAGTTCATGAATCTTCTCTTCAGTTATGTCTAATCTACTTTTAGGCCCTTCTACTGAGTTCTTAATTTCAGTCCTAGCTTTTCATTTGGTATTTTATTGAATCAGATTCTATATCTATAGTCATTTGTTACAAAATGATATTCAATTAACAAAAGACTGCATTATATGAGGATAACTTCATGAGATTATGAAAAAATTCCTATCACTTAGTACTTTTACTGTACCTTTTCTATGTTTAGATACATGCATTCTAAAAAGTTGTATAATAATTGCCTAAGGCATGCTAAGCATATTTGTAGACTAAAAGCAAAAGTCTATACCATATAGCCTAGGTTTGTAGTAGGATATACACCCTATAGTTTTGTGTAAATATACCCTATGACATTCACACAAGGATGAAATCACCTAATGATGCATTTTTCAGAAAGTATCCCTATCATTAAGCAATACACGACTGTATCTTTGAATAATTACATTTTCCTCTTGGTTTTCAGTCATTTGATCCTATCACCTGGTATGCCTAGTAATTCTAAAAAACATAATGGAAATATTTATTTATTTATTTTTATGTGGTGCTGGGGATTGAACCCAGTGCCTTGGATGTGTGAAAAATTATAGTGATAATACATTCTATCATCCTCCAGAGCAGATTTACTTTGGTTTATGGCAGGAAGTTAGCTAGCAAAATATTTCCTTAATCTAATCTGAGTTTGAAATGACTTAGATCTGAGTCTCAAACTTTGTGTCAGTCTATTTCCACACTAACTTTACTGCCAGTGTATAACCCTTCAAGGTTTCCAGATGAAAGACTTGGGTGTTTACTAAGACCTCTCCTCCTTGACAAGCCTTGAATTCTAATTTTTATCTTCTTAGTTCTATGAGATTAAAAAGAATTATGCTCAGCTGCTTAGCATCTCAATATTGCTTTGAAATCAGCAAAAGAGTTATGGAGAAAATAGTTGCAATTGTCAAACTGCTCACCGCTCTGAACTTCCCTTTTCTTTAGCAACTTGGACCCCCATCTCAATAGCTCTCTGGTGCTTTCAAGCAGATGTTTCTCACCTTTTAAAATCTAGATTTTCTAGTTGTTCTTATAGGGAGGATTGGTCTGATTTATGTTAGTCCATCATACCTAGAAGCAGACTCTTCCTAAGAAGTTAATTGCTCTGTTTTAAATATTTAATTATGGTCCTTTAGTAGGTTTTCCTCTAAAACTTAGTCCCAGCTTCTATAATGGTGTCGTTTTTTAAAAATTCCTTTATTTTGTTTGTTTATTTATTTATTTATTTTTATGTGGTGTTGGGGATTGAACCCAGTACCTCGCACATGCTAGGAAAGTGCTCTACCACTGAACCACAACTCCAGTCCCCAGCTTCTATAATGAAAAAACAAAAACAAAAACAAACAAAAAAAACCCTCTCAGGATAACCAAAATAATTGATGCCTTGGATAATATTATTTTTCAAGCAATATCTTATAACATCAACAATAACTATAAGTAATGACTTTTGTGTGCTTACTCTGGGTCAGGTAATATCCTCACACTTTACATGCATTAATACACTTAATGGGATGCAAAGATAGTCTAGTCGATTCATCATCATCCGTTACCAAGGATGGGTTGTAGGTGAAAGATGACATACAATTCAACGAATAAATCCAAGGCCAAACTAAGATAAAATTTAGACATTATCTAGGCTCTCAGATCTAAGGGAGTGCATAGGCATAAAGGTAATCTCCAAGCCTCAAGTCTTTTTCCAGAGGGAACTACTAGTAAAATTTGGTTAATGTCAAAAGATTGATAATAGTATTCTTTCCTTCCACTGTGTGCTTCCTAGTGGAGATGATAAAACTTAAAGTAAGTAGAGAGAAGGGGTAATAAGAGGATGAAGAAGAGGAAGAGAAAAGGAAACACTCAAGAACTTGTACCAGTTGTTCCTGGGAATCAAGAATCAACTTTAGCAGACATCAAATAATTGCAGGTTTGGGCCATACAAACAAGTTGGATGATGGGAGACAAAAATGGAATGAAGGTGAGTCGGGCATGGTGGCGCACGCCTGTAATCCCAGCACTTGGGAGGCTGAGGCAGGAAGATTGAGAGTTCAAAGCCAGCCTCAGCAATGGCCAGGCATTTAGCAACTCAGTGAGACCCTGTCTCTAATAAAATACAAAAAAGGGCTGGGGATTTGGCCCATTGGCCAAGTGCCCCTGCGTTCAATCCCCGGTGCCCCCACCACCAAAAAAACAAAAAAAAAAAAAAAACATGGAATGAAGGCGATGTGATATTAATGGTCCACAACCCTGCCAAAGAGAAGTGGAGGGGAGAGACTTAGGCTATTTGCCCAGAAAACAGAAAGGTATGCCAAATACCAGGCACAGAGGACAGAACATAGCAATCCCACTCAGCTCTCACTCTGTGGAGTCTCATAACTCCTCACTTTGTGTGGATCCCTCTGACCTCTGTAACAAAAAACAGGTACTTCATTCTTGTTACTGAAGAAAACTCTATTTAACTGCTAGGCTATTTTCACAGTATCTGTGAAAGAATCTCAATTCCACTAGTTGAAGCAGTAGGGGGTCGTCGAAGCATAGGTTCTAGAATAAGTCTACCTTGTTTCGAATCTTGTTCCTGACTCCTGGGTGACCTTGAGCAAATCATTTCATCTTCCTTCGCCTCAATCTCCTCATTGTGAAATGGGGATGATGATAATAGTTAACAAGAGAACATGAGATAATGCTGGTGAAGTCCTTGGCAAAAAATGAAAGCAAGCATAAATGTCGGCCATGGCTATTATTTAACTTAATTCAGGGTCCTGTGGTGTGTAGGAAGGTCATATGTGGTTCTCAGATATCAGTTCCAACATTTGAGAGGCGGCCTCACTAGTGTTGTGGGAGGGAAAAGAAGGGTAGGAAGCATGAGAGTTTGCCTGGTTTCATGAGTGGGTATAAATTTTATCCATCAGTAATGTAATGATGGTCCTAAGGCAGGTATCTAAAACTTTTGGATAAATGCTGCAAAAGGTAGGAATATCTGAGGCCATTAGCTAAGTGTCCTGTTTTCACTCCTCCCTGGGAGGGAGCTGGTTCTATTTCAAGGACATCACAGATCCCTGCCCCTTTCAGAAACACTGGAGTTGGAGGAGCTCAGGGAAGCAGATGCCTCCCCGCTCATGGTTAGGATGATCTTCCATGGAGCACGGGGACCTCCTGCTTATCAAAATCTCTACCCATAACGTAATAAAAATAAATTTTCATCCTGGACCTGACATCACTTGATTGTCTTTTCCCTTGAGAGTGGGTCATATTTTCCTGGCCTTTTGTGTCTTGAATTCTGGACATTGTGAATATTACATGTGTAGTATCTAAGTTCCTTTATATTGCTCTAAAGAGTATTGATGTTTTGGTTTTAGCAAATAATAAATTTTGTTACGCTTAAAAAATCAATTATCTAGCTCTTAATATGAACTGAATTAATATATGTAATTTTACCCAAGTGCATTTGCATTTTATGCTGTACTCTAGAATAAAAGTCTTGTGTACTCAACAAAGCCAAGAAACAGCGATAAGAAAAGGAGATCTAATAGATGGCCATCTCATGAGTCAAGAGATCCTAACTCCATTTCTAGTTCTCATTAGATGTGTGGCTTTGGGTACTTTAATTTATTTATGTTGTCCTTAAAACCCTCATTAAAGTGTCTCTAAGCCCTTTGCAGTTCTAAAAATTGTCTCTATGACAGTGGTGTTCGCTGGAGGACCTGAGACCAGCCTGGAAGTCACCACAGAATAGAAGTCAGCCCATACCAGACCTGACCTAGGACACCTGCGCCACTCACTTGCCCCTTCCCCAACCCCCGTGAAGCCCACACCCCAGGACAGGACCTCCCCTGAGCCAGACTGCAAGGTGGTGGTATTCCAGCCCCACTCTGGCCTCACTGTACCTCCTTGGTTCCCTTCCTTAGCCTCTCTCGCCTCCCAACCCCCACTTCCTGTCTGGTAGATTTACGATGCAGTTCAAAGAAGCAAGGATGATATAACGGCTTTCCTGCTCCCTCCCTCTCCCAACTGACTTAGTCTAACTGGCTCAGACCCAAGCAGTTTTATTCTCCACAACCTCCCATATGTAAAAATACCCCAGGCCCCAGCCCTCCCACCCGGAACATGGCGTCAGCTTCCAAACCCACTGGTCAGGCCTTCCCTGATGGGTGGGAAGGAGGCAGCCCTGGGAGGTGCTGCAGTCTAAGTGCTGAGGAAACAAACCATGGGCTTCAATTTTAAGCTCTGAAAATAGCAAGGGCCCAGGATTCATCTCTCTGGGCTGAGCTGTGAAATTTGTCTTCCCTTTGCCTGCCCAGTGGGGAGGAGAGGAAAGGGTTTACAAGAGGCTGAGGAGCTGGAGAAGTGAGTGGGTGAAGCGGGAGAGGAAGACCCACGCCCAGGGGGATGGGCCACTCTGGCCCCCCTGGCCCCACTTAGCTCCTCTTCCCTGACTAGAACCAACTGAATCCAGGAGTTCTGGGTCCCACCAAATATCTCCAGGGCCCCGTGTAGCTAAGAATGCTAAGCTCTGGCCAAAACTGAGGTAAGTCTCTGGGAAGATAAAAAACACATATCACGGTGTCATGCATAATCAATCCTCTTGAGCAATAAACAGGCTTCTGGGAGTCAACTGGACATCTAACCAGCTCCTGAGCATCTTCCTGTCCTCTATGCCTGGCTGGAGAGAGGTCCACTAAGGGAAGGAGACAGGCACCAAAACTACTAACTCCACAGATTAAGGGGTGAGAGGAGGGAGGGTGTGTGTGTGAAGTGGGAATGGAATGTAGAACGTGTCATCAGCTTTGCCTTTTGGGTAACTCATTTGTCACTCACCTCATCCCAGTCCTTCTCACACTGTTCCTTCATGATCATCGACCTCCCTCACTGGACCGGGGCAGGAGTCTCTATAGTACCTCCTCCCCTCCCCCACTCCACGCCTAGCTGAAATGCTTTAGTTTCTTTGAGGCCTCCCCTTTGTCATAACCAGTGCTGAGTTTGCTTTGTATCATGGTAAGATAAGTGCTTTATGATGACCTGCAACATCAAAGGGGAGTGCATGAGGTCAAGATCAAGAACAAGCTAAACCAGAAATGAGCAAGCTCATGGGTTTGCCTTTTGCATGCATGAGTCTACCCAGAAGGGATGGCAGAACTGGAATAAGGCCCCTAGCATCCACAGTGGCTGTGAAGACAAATGTCACATGCACCTAAAAGCCAGTGCTCACGGCTTATCAGGAATAGTTGGAATAAAAAGAAAGGAGAAACGTGGGCTGGGGTTGTGGCTCAGCGGTAGAATGTTCACCTAGCACACGCGAGGTGCTGGGTTCGATCCTCAGCACCACATAAAAATAAATAAAATAAAGGTATTGTGTCCAACTACAACTAAAAATATATATTTTTTTTTTAAAAAAAGGAAGGAAACTCAAAGGGCAGGAGTGAGGACTCTTACCTGTGACTGTTTTGCTAGTACCTGTCCATCATGTCAGGGTTGTTCAGTGGGAGTCCATCTTTCCTTCAGATTCATTCACTCTCCCCATCAGTGTGTCTTGAGCACCTTCCACAGCTGCCCAAGGTAGGAGCAGTGCAAGCCTGGCCAGCCACCCAGGTAATTACAGTAGCATGTCTAGTGCCACAGAGGGAGGGGACAGGGGGCTGAGGGGGGACAGAGTAGAAGTCATCTGTGGCTGCCAGGGGGTCATGAAAGCTTCACAGAGGAGCTGGAGTCTGCTTGGCCTTCTCCAGGTAGAGCTGCCTTCCCTTCTTTTTCTTCTGCTGTACAGCTCCAGCCCCCGGGGTGCTGTGAAGGATGGAGGCTGTTGGAGTACCTGGTTTACTCTCCAGGGTACCTCGGATACCTGGTCTCTTTATTTCTGCTTTCAGGAGCCTCTTCAGGGCCCAGGGGGAGCTAACATAGCCCCCTTGTCTCATTAGAGTCTGAGGCAGAATACAGGCCATGCCAGGGCCATGATAATAATGCTGAGTAGAGGGTAGGGATGGGTGGCTGAGGAGAAGAATTTCCCCTCAAGACCCAACCTGTGGGTAACTGTCCCAGCCCCAACTGTGCTTGTGGAGACACATCTCAGTGTGGCCAAACCAGAGAGTCCCCATTTGGAAGATCCCATTTTCTAACCACCTGGGGCCAACATCAATAGCAACACAGTCCCACAAGAAGGGGCAGGCCACAACTGTGGGCAACTGCCAGCACCAGAGCTCAAAACCCAAATCCAGATCCTAAGAACTCCCCTCTGGAGTGTAAAACCAAGTTCAGAAATAAGAAAAACAAAGTTTGCCACCCAAGTTTCCTCCGTGGCAGGCAGCACCCTCCTCACAGCTGTGAGGCCTCTTCCTTGCAGGCTGGCCCCTCATTGGGAACTAATGAGCCCCAGCTGTGCCAGCTTCTAGGCCTCCTTGTTAACCCCTTGGCTTCCCCTATCACTGCCAGGAAAAACAAACAAAAAAAAAAAAAACCCGGGCCTCAGAAATCCTGTGCAGTGCTGAAAGGCAGAGATCAGCCACCTGAGTTAATGGTGTGCTCCTTCGGCAGCTTCAAATCAACTGAACGGATAATAACGGCTGCCATTTGTGGAGTGCAGAAGGGGCACTTTACCACTGGCACCTTCATCTTCTCTCACCTCTCATCTTTGAAACAGCACTAGGAGGCAGGAAGAGTTCGCCCATCTTGTAAATGAGAAATTGAGGCCGCGCGGGCCGCAAGTGGAGGCAGGATTTAAACACGGCTCTTCTCCTTTCGCCTACTCTATGACTTATTTTGGGCAAAAATAGATTCAAAATGTGCCACTTAAAGAGATCACCACCCTTGTGTTGGTCCATTTGTAGAAGTCTTTAAACTTGAAAGCCAGAAAACCCTGGATAGAGAATGGGAAGAATCAGGAGTTTTTCCTATCCAAAGGAGGCTGGCTGACTTTGGGCAAGGACCGGTGTCCTTGAACTTTGGCCACCTTCATCAGAATGATGCAGGTACAAATATCTGCTTCTCTTCCCAATTGGGCTTGTTAAAAGACCAAATCCAGTTGTTAAAGCATGGTAAACTGTAGAGGACCGTGAAAAAGGACAATGACACCCTGTAAGAACACCACCAAATTCTAAGACTGACAGGCTCAACCAGATGGTTGAAGAGTGAGTTTGGGGCCTGATGTCCCAGGACCCCTTTCATTTCATTTGTAAGAAACAGGCTCTGAGGCATTCTATAAAACCTTATTAGTTTTGTGATTTTGGAGGATCGGAAGGCTTACTATGGATGAATCTCAAATGTCTTATGCTAAGTGAAAGAAGCCAGATGTGAAAGGCTCCATACTGTATGTTTGTGCCCGCCCTGGGGAGGAAGGTGTGAGGGCTGCCCCTGTGTTCCCATCTTAAGGGGACCTGGGGTGGGGAGGAGTGCCCTACTCTGGTTGGAAGTCTCCTGGACTAGTTCTGTCCCTTTCCTCAGGGTCCTGGAAGGAGCCATTTTTAGGTGCTTCAGGCACTCTGGGTTGAAAACCATGATCGAGGTCCTTAGACCTGCAGAAGGTTTGCAATTTATAGACACTCATGCCCTGAACGCACAAGTCTTGTTCAGCAGCTGTCTGAGCACCAGAGTGTCAGTGAACAGGAACAAATGGCAGAGGGAGGCCGGTAGCTGTGAGGACAGCCCGTGAGCCATGCTACATTTCAAGGCCAGGTCTGGACTTCATCGGCTCCTCCAAATCCAGTAGCATAAATCCAGCCTGATGTAAAAGGACATAATCATTTCCTATGGCTCTTCTTAAGGGCCACAGGATTTAAGACCCTTAGTGGCTTAAACCCACAACAAATTTGTTATCTTATGATTCCAGAAGTCAGAAGTCCAGAATGGGTCTCACTGAAGGAGGATCAAGGAGGCGTTGGCAGGGCTGGTCCCTCCAGAGGCTCTGGTGAGAATGCTTTTCCTTGCCTTTCCCAGTGTCTGAAGGTTTGCCCTTGTGGTTTCATGTGTGGCCTTTCCTCCATCTTCAAAACCAGCAGTGACCCGCTGAGTCTTTCTCATGCTGCCATCTCTCTGGTTCCGAGTCCATTTTACTCTGATTCCCTACCCCATTTAAGAGCCTTGTGATGATTGGGCCTACCCAGACAATCTTTATTTTTAATAAAAATCTGTTGAAGGGCTGGGGATATAGCTCAGTTGGTAGAGTACTTGCCTTGCATGCACAAGGTCCTGGGTTCAATCCCCAACACCACAAAAAAAAGAAAAGAAAAAAAAAAAAAAGTCAATGGATACAAGGCTTTGGGACTGGGGTTATGGCTCAATGGTAGAGTGCTTGCCTCCCACAGGTGAGGCCCCGGGTTCGATCCTCAGCACCACATATAAATAAACAAATAAAATAAAGGTATTGTGTCCATCTATACTAAAAAAAAAACAACAAAAAAAAAAAAAAAACAAAAAAAAATCTGTTGATTAATCCTTGACCCTTAAGAAAAAAAGAACAGCTTAAGAAAAAAAAAAGAAAAAAAAATCCTTAATCCCCATTTTCTTTATAATCTAACATATTCGTGGATTCCAGGGATCAGGATGTGGTCTTTGGGGAGCTATTATTCTGTCTACACACAGATATTCCTAAGTAGGTGGATATTTTTACCTTTGACCCCCCCTCCCTGGGGATATCCAAAATTTGTACTTCAGAATCACAGGAGAAAATGTTCTCAAACATTGAATTTTGGGCTCTGATGGATTCTAATTCAGTCCTTCTGGAATGGGCCCAAGGTATTGGAAATTCTAGGTTGTTCCCTCGTGCCCTGATACATGCGATCTAAAGACCACAGATGGAAAAATCTGCTTTCCCTTGTCATTGGATAAATTATAGTTATGATAGTGGTAACTTGGGGTGAAGTTGGGGTAGAGGGTGCAGGCTAAGAGATGGGGAAAGGAGTGAGAAAGGGAAAAGGATGGAAGAGAGAAAAGGGAACTCAGTATACATTTTAGAAAACCTAATTACAAGATCTATGGTCTGTGATTGATTGAGAAGTTCCACCGTATTAATCAACATAGCTAGATTTTAAGCACTTACTGTGTGCCAGGTTCTAAGTGCTGTTCATGCATCATCTCATTTAATCCTCATAATGACACAATAAGGTAGGGTTATGTTATTATGTCTGTTTTGCAGGTAAGAAAATGGAAGCTCACGGGGTTAGGTACAGGCAAAGCCAGATGCTGATTTATTGCCTGCCTTTGCCTCCTAAACCTTAAGCTCTAACCACTAACTCTGGTACAGTACTGGCACACAGA
This sequence comes from Tamias sibiricus, assembly GCA_025594165.1. Lineage (NCBI taxonomy): Eukaryota > Metazoa > Chordata > Mammalia > Rodentia > Sciuridae > Tamias > Tamias sibiricus. The sequence continues at coordinate 94,574,670 of CM046666.1, read as the reverse complement.
TGGCCCTCAATAACTACAGCTAAATCACAGGGTGAATAGGGAGAAAGGCATTTGCATTTCCTCATAAGACTCCTCAAGGGAGTTATTATCAGAAGCCCTCATGAAACCGACAGGAACCCTGAAGCTTGGAGCAGCTAAAGCCCCTCCACTGCATCTAACTCTGAAGATGGACTATACCTCACACTACAGTGGGGGCCTGTTCTCACAAAAAAAAAAAAAAAAAAAAAAAAATGTGTTCTTGAGGGGCAGGGGCACATGCCTGTAATCCCAGTGACTCAGGAGGCTGAGGCAGGAGGATCACAAGTTCAAAGCCAGCCTCAGCAACTTAGCAAGGCTCTGAGCAACTCAGCAAGACCCTGTCTCTAAATAAAATATAAAAAAGGGCTAGGGATGTGGCTCAGTGGTTAAGCACCCCTGGGTTAAATCCCTGGTACAAAAAAAAAAAAAAAAAAAAAAGAATAAATTATGTTCTTGTGGTGTGTGGTGCACTTATTACTACACAAAAAGCTCACCATTATAAAGCTTGATTTGCTTGGAGTTCTGTGGTTAATGAGTGACTTCCATAAGAAGAAACATAAGTCAGGCCCGTGCAGTGGCCACACTGCCCAGGGAAGATGTTTTCATTTCTCTGGAGGTGGAGCCAGCTCTGGGCATGGCTGGGCCTTGGGGGAGGAGCCTGGACCCTGCCTGCACTCGGGGAGGCACAAACATGGCAATTAAAGCTCAAGCCACCCTGGCGGGTCCTCTTTGATCACCTTCTTCCCCAAACACCTGGCTGGGCTGCAACAGTGCCCTGGGCAGGAAGGGGTCCATCTGGGCCCTTCCTGTAGACAGCAACATCAGAGCGCTCCCGTTCTCTCTTTCTGTCTGTCTGTCTGTCTCTGTCCCACACACGCACATACACACAAACACCAGGGGACAGCTTCAGGCAGCTGCCATTTCCTAACCCCTTCAGACTAACAGCAAATTACCCTGGCCTCCTGTCCACCGCAGGCAGATGTTCTAGCTAGGCCACCACAGGTCCCTGCATCAGTTCACTTCCTTGGGAACCAGCCACACTGCAGGGCTGACATCTGTGGAGGGGGCACCACCTCCTCTGAAATGGACACCATGAAATAAGCCACTCTGTCCTGTTCCCATTGCCATTCCTGTCCTCCTGGTTCCATCCTCATCCCCATCTCCAAGTCCTCTTTGTCTCTTTCTTTCTTTCTCTCTTTGGTTTTTAAAATACTTTTATTAGTTGTTGATGAATTTTTAAATTTTATGTATTTATTGGTATGTGGTGTTGAGAATCGAATCCAGTGCCTCACACATGCTAGGCAAGCGCTCTACCACTGAGCCACAACCCCAGCCTCCTTTGTCTCTTTCATCCTTTTCCCTTTCTCACTTCTTCCCCAGCCCTTAGGATGCACTTTCTATCCCAGATCCCTCCCCAGAGTGTCACTACTTTAGGTGTGTGGCATTGGAGGACTGAGCCAGAAAGGGTGGTTAACCTTTAGGAACAGTGAATCTTTGAGCCCACGTTGGACCCTACATCAGTTTCCCTTCTGGAGAACCAATGTATTAGCATTTGCCAACACTCCCCTCAAAACAGGGTCCATCATTCTGCTGTGCACACTGTGGTTTGCACACGGCATGACTCCTTTACGAAGTCTGGGGTGTGTAGGAAGTAGACTTGGCAAATGGGGAAACTGAGGAATAGAAATGACTCACTCAGGGACCCACAGCTCTTGGTGGCAGAGCCAGGACCAGAAATGATTCTTTTGACCATGTCTTTCCAGGATTCAGATCTTGGAGGTCATCACCATGATTCTGTGCTACACAGCATGGAGGTAGCAGACCATGAGCAGCACAGCAGCTGCTGAAAGACCCTAACGAACATCAAAGAAAGCAAGAGCAAACAAACCTTACGGCCTGGGTAGCTTTCGTACCTGATTACTTCATAATCTAGTTATACTGCTGAGGTCACTGGATTATGTTGCTATATGGTAAGACCCCCAGTTGCCAGTCGAGGTCACTGTGATGGTCGACAGCGATGATGATTGCATGAAGGGTTTGCTCTGGACTTGCTTGAAGAGTTGCTCAGAGACTTCTGGGCACACTCTCATGTGGTCTGCATGACCTTGCAAGACAGGAAGCCTTGACTCCATTGCAACACCAGCAAGACAGAGGCTCAGGGAGGTGATCGAATCGCTTATCACCATCGGGCTAGTGACCTGTGGGGGGGTGGGGCACCAGGCAAAGTAGACCAGTTCCCAGGCTGTTTCCCTCCCTGCCCCTTGACACTGGCTCCCCACAGCTTCCCCTGTTGTCAACACCTGCCTCCTGGCTTGTGTGTGCAGGAACAGAGGGCCCCCTCTCTGTGGTGCCACCCTGTACAGTAGGGCAGTGGGAGGCTATTAGTAGTAGAGCTTCTCCTTTGGAGGAGTCAGTGAGACCCCAGAGGTATGGGGACAGCCCTGCTCTGAAGGCTGGCAGGCTTGCCCAGAGCACCTTGGCCCAGGGCCTCGTCCAGCACTGCTGTCTCATGCCCAGCTGGGCTGTCCTCCAGTTGGTTGTGCAATCTCACTATGAATAGGCCTGGGTGTGTGGTTTGGGGCCAAGGAAACCAGACTTGTTTCCTTTGGGGTGACAGCTCCCCTTTGGAATTCTGGGAGGTGAGGAAGCCCAGCTGTGAGGTCAGGCTGCTGATCCTGAGGCAGGGCCGTCCAAGCTGGTGGCGTGAGGGGAGGAGCCTGAGGCCAGACTGGATGGACAGGTTGGCAGCGTGACTCTTCAGGGTGCAGAAATCACCTGAGTGCTCAGAGCTGCTCCCCATCCCTAGCAGTCATCAGGTCACCCTGACTCCACCTCCTAAGCTTCCCTCCCACTCTCCACCCATCCTCACCTCCTGGTCCAGGCCTCTCTTTCCTTAGGTGTGCACTTAGAGCTAAGTTTAGAGAGCAAGGAAAATACAGATTTGCAATTTTTTCTTTTTTGGTATCAGGGCTTGAACCCAAAGGGTGCTTAACCACTGAGCCACATCCCCAGCCCTTTCTATATTTTATTTAGAGACAGGGTCTTGCTGAGTTGCTTAGGGCCTCACAAGTTGCCGAGGCTGACTTTGAACTTGTGATCTTCCTGCCTCAGCCTCCCTCATCGGGATTACAGGCATGTTGCCACCATGCCCAGCTGCAATTTTCTTTTAAAAATATTAAAAGTATGAGACTGAGAAAGAAGGGATTCACATACCTTGTTGGTAGTGTGAATTGATATGTTGGAGAGCAATTTGGTCAACTTTTGTCAAAATCACTAATTGTATATCCTTTGACCAGCAATTCCATGTTTGAGCATTAGTCCTGCACATATATGAACTAACATAAGGATAGTTGTTGTAGTGTTGCCAATAATAAGTACTTGGAAACAATTCAATGTCTAGTGTCTATCAATCGAAGTTTCCTGGTTAATTCAGTAATGGTGCCTTAACACAGTGGAATTCTACATAACTACAGGAAAAAACCCAGGAAGTATTCTTTGTGCTATCTCCTCCATGGGTGAGAAAATCATTCAGAAAGCAAGATGGCCAATAGTACAATGTATTTTTTTGTATAATAAGATGGGGGGGGGGAGTAGGAATCAGTGTTTTTATTACTTGAAGGTACACAGGAAGTTCTGAAAGGATACACAAGAAACTTTGGGTTGGAAAGAATTAGGCAGATAGAATCAAGGATGTTGGGAAGACAGTCCCTTTGTCTTTTTACGCTTTCTGGCTTTTGAGTCATGCGAATGCATTATCTTTCAAAATATTAATTTAAAGATACAGTGCAAAGAAATGAAGATAATTTTGACAAAAAAAAATTCCATGACTCAATTTCCCTAATGGACGTTTGTGTTTTGGAGACATGTCCTCACATGAGCACCTACTTCCTACTTGTTGGAGTTGTCCATCAGGTACTTACTTATGGGAGGAAGGAAGAGCCCCTGTTCCCTTGCTGGAGGGCTAGCACCTTCTGGTCCCTGGTCCTTCTGGCTGGGGCTCAAGCAGCAGGTAGCTCAGATTTCTCTGACTCTGGTAGCAACAGCAAGGGCCCGAGTCCTGTGGTAAGGCCCAAAGTGTCCAGGACACAAGAATTATTTTGATTTTTTATATTTTGCCTTTTAGTATTTCTCTCTAGCCATAGTTTCACACTGGTGGTTAATTCTAATTGTATTCTTTATATCAATAAATACATAGTTATAAACATAGCAGGTAATTACATTTGATATGAAATATATAAATAGTTTTCATAATTACTGTTTTAGTGGATGTGTAATATTCCTTTGTTCTGGTGCGGTACCTCCTACAAGATGTTAACAGGAAGAAGTTATGAAGACACAAATTCACAATTTTGCTATTCATTTATTAGTCAGATTCCTGTTACAGTGTAGTTATCTCATTATCTCCAGTTCTAGTCTCAATATCCTTCTCCCATCTTATTCCTTATTCCCTCCTGTCTCAGAAGAACAGGAGTCAAAGCCAGTCCACCCCTGCTCTTTTGAAGCTATATTTATCTTTATAAAAGTAGCACACTCCCTTTTGATAAGTTAAAATAATACACAATGTTAAGAGCTGAAAGCCAAGCACCCTCCTCCCTCCCCAGGTTTACCCATTACCAAGGTTTCGGTGACTTCTAGATCATAGCCTCTCAACTTGGTTGGAAAGTCACAGGGGTTGAGCTGCTGATAGCTCAGTCCATGCCGCTCTCTGCAGGGTCCGTGGCTGAGGGCTGTGGGCTGTGGGCTGTGGGCCAATCACTCAGAACCTGGAGAAGCAGCTTTCTGTGGGCCATATGAACATCATCATTTTCTGGGGGTGGGTGCCCCCTGTTGTAAAGATAGTTCATGAACTACCATGGCATCTCATTTCCCCAACATCTTTCTAGAATCTACCTCTTACAGTGCACCCTAGGGCCTTTTTTTCTTTTTTCTGGTATTGGGGATTGGACCTAGGGGTGCTTAACCACTGAACCACATCCCTGGCCCTTTTTGAGACAGGATCTCTCCACATTGCTGAGGCTGACCTTGAACTTGAGATCCTCCTGCCTCAGCCTCCCGAGTTGCTGGGATTAAAGGTGCACACCACCATCCAGGGGAAAGGATTCTTCTCCCTATAGCCCTGCATATGTGGCCCTCCAAGCCACTACCATTGTTGTCTTCAACAGAGATGGAAGCAGAGCTGGACTGGGTCCGTTTTCTGAGTGTTTTCCTCTTCACACCCACACCACTAATACACTCCCTGCCTGACCTTGTCCATCTTCCTCCTCCTCCTTACCACGGGGTAGTGGCTGTGTGTACGCAGGCGCCTGGTGGATCATGGCTATAAATCCCACTTTCCTCAACCTTTGGTCCTGTGTTGTGGTTGTGGCGCGTTGACTTGACTGGTGTGTAAGAGTAGCCTTTGCTGGCTGCGAGCTTCGCCCTTACTATTTGAATGTTTGCAAAATCAAACTCCTAAAGCATTTTAAACATCAGTCCAAATTTTCCTGTTTTAAAAAGATGCTGAGGCAGGAATACTCAATGAGATTTGATTCTTTTTTTTAAATATTTTTTTTAGTTGTAGATGGATACCTTTATTTTTTTATGTGGTGCTGAGCATTGAACCCAGTTCTTCACATGTGCAAGGCACACGCTTTACCACTGAGCCACAGCCCAGCCCCCTGAGATTTGGTTCTTTATTCCATCATCCAGCAGAGGGCAGGGCCTGGGTCAGGGTTCTCTTGGGGGCATCACAGGTCAGACCATCACCACACCTGACACTGACTTAACTCTGCTGATCAGAGTTAACTCATTATGACAAGTTTTGGTTGCATTTTTACATGGCTTTGGCGAACTCTGAGACCCTTGGGACAAGTGATACTAGATTTCCATCTTTACTCTTTTGAGAGACAGAATAAAAATTAAGAAATCTCATGTGAAATACCCTTTTCCCAGCAGGCACTGATATTGGAAAATGGTGAAGGTTTTCTTTTTAGTAATTAAAAGGCAAGGAAAACCTGATTAAAGCATGAATCTCCACCAATATAGAACCCATGCAAAGAGCCAGCTTTAAAGCCTTTCACCTCTCTGATCTAAAGCCCATCGTGTTGCTTGGGACCTTTAAACCAGAATTCTGGGGGTTACTGTAAGTGCAGTAATTTTTACAATCTGTGTATTAAGAAGCACAATCAAGGCTACTAAGAATAGTTTTACAACAGGGTGGCGTTCTTCCTAACCTAACAAGGAGGCACTAAATGTATACACAAAGGAAAAATGTATACTGTTGCCCTCAAAAGGCTGAAACACTGTGCTTGCCTTTCAATGTGCAGCAGGGCCCTGTGGATGACTGACACTCATTTGCTGGACTCAAGTGAGGAGGACCTCATTAGGGTCAGATCACTCGCAGGTTAAAACCTCTGGCAGTCAGTAAAGGTGGAGTTTAACCTCTGCCTCCTCTGGGGCCACATGACTCAATATACACCAAGAGTGGCCACTGGCAAACACAAACTCCATAAATCTGCATTTATTAAATTGTCTGGTTGTTTGTGGAGATCAAAAGTGGGCTAGAAGCCAGGTACAGTGGTGCATGCCTGTAATCCTAGTGACTTGGGAGGCTGAGGCAGGAGGATCACAAATTCCAGATCAGTCTCAGCACTCAGCAATTTAGTGAGGCCCTAAGCAACTTAGCAAGACGCTGTCTCGAATTAAAAAAAAAAAAAAAAAAAAAAAAAAAAAAATTAAAAAGGGTGGGGGATGTGGCTCAGTGGTAAAGCACCCTTGGGTTCAATTCCTGGTACCAAAAAAAAAAAAGAAAAAAAAAAAGAAAAAAAGTGGGCCAGACAAAAAAGGTTGCTAGTCTCACTTAGAGATTATATGAGAGAGTCTCAGAACTGTACCTCTGTAGCCTGTGAGGCACTCCCATGGGAAGACGACCTTGAGATAAACTTGACCACTGCATTCCTAGGGTTAAATAGGAGGGTGGCAAAAAGACTTCTTGGAGTAAAACAAGAGTGTCATCGATGCTTTATTTACATGCGTCACCATCTCTTTTACAAACTAGATTACAGTTTTAAATGGAATACACAAGGCAATATCTACAAACACCAAGGAAAGTAAGTACTGCATCTCCATTTCGTTTGGAAAGGGGAAGATTCCCAAATCAAACTGGTTTTGATCCTTGAGAAGAAAGGCGGCAGAGTTAATTCATGGCAACACAGAGTTAGACAAAATCCTCCTAAGAATGCGATGTGATAGTGTTCGCTTTGAAAGAAAGGATGAGGTGCTTCAAACCAAAGGTTCTTGGGTGTTTGAATATGGCCATGCACCATATTTAACTCTAGTTTGTATAGGGTATGAGCAAGAAATTGAAACAGATAAGACAGTTTTACAGATACTGTATACAGATTTTTTCCATTCATGCAACTTTTTTTTTCTTAAAAAAAAAGTTAAACATGTGAAGCCAAAATGCACAATACATTTTTTTTTAATATTCACTAATTTTTCTGGTCCTCCTTCACATCTGTTTACATTTCCCACATACATAATGTGCTAGGACAAGTATACAAGAGAAGACTGATTGCCAGGCAATGAGATAATTTTAGAGAAAAAAAAAGTGATCAGACACAGTTTGTTTTTTTTTTTTTTTTTCTCCTCTTTTAAAAAGCAGTCACACAAGTATTTCTGGAGTGTGGCATAGGCCTCGAAATCATTCATTCATCAAAGAAAAACACATAAGAATAGAACTAAACAAGAGGAAAATATTTCAACCTACAAAATACGTTACCCACTTAAGAATTAGATCAAATATCATATACTCTTTTCAGTTACTTGGGCCTTTAAGATCTTGTCTGATGGACATGACTCCCCCCCCCCCCCCCCCGTGCCCCGCCTCTACTGGGCTCCAGGAGGGGCTGGCTTTTTCATACTTTACCAGTGATTGCATTTCTACAAAATAATTTGCTTTTCTTAATTAAAAAAAAATCACATTATATCTAATTACATGATGTTCCCCAAATACAGCAAGAAAAATCAAGAGTTCAGGGCTGTCAAGAATTTTCTTTTTGATTTTAGAGAGGAAGAAAGGATAACATTTTTTATTTCCCCTCATCAGCCCTTGGTGCCAACACGTGGATAAGAGGACTTGCTTTTTGACTGCTTTATTCTTGATGGTCTTTCCCAAGATAATCAAATGTTCTTTATTCTCTAAATGGATGGAGTTCATTAGGTAGAGGCAAAGTCTGTCCCTAAGATCCTTAAACTGAGTACAAGTTTGGAAGCCACCTGAAGTCACACCCTGAGATGGGACAAACCTGTCCTGAGTAGTAAGCTACAATGTCCTCTCCTCAGGGTGGGGAAGTGACACACATGATGCTAAAAATCAACACTGAAAACAAAATCCACCTCATAGTACACGCGTGTGCATGGTCCTCCTAGTAACAGGAGAGACAGACTCCTGAAAAAAAGTCTTTGAATGTGTTCACCATTCATTATGTTGCAGAGGATTCAATAAAGGAAATCCGCCTCAGGTGCATTCACAGTTAATGGGGTGTGCTGAACCCGACGGTCAGTCCTCACGCCGGGACAGTGAAGGCTTGCGATAAAGCTCTTTTCTAGCTTTGGTACAGGTATCAAGGTCTGGAGCCCGAAGAGAACCTGGGAACCCCAGAGTGCATGTCAACACTAGGTTCACTGCTTGCTAACTTCCCATCACAAGGCAGGCAGCTCACCGAGAGGCTGAGGGCCGCCCTGCTCGGCTCTTATCAGGACTCAAACATTACAGCCCCTGGCCCAGGCTGCTAAGTAATCCGGTGAGGTGCTCCAGATCAGAACATTCGCTGTTAGGGATACTAGACGCTTAAGATGCAATGTAGGCCCACCCTGAAAGCAGGGTCCTGATATAAAGGACAGAGTGTTCAGGCCACACCTCTGCCCAGTCTGACTATTGCAGAACCCGCCTAGTCTAAGGGACCTAGGACTGAGCTCAGGTGGGGGCTCAGGCAGCCTGGACAAACCTCTCCTGGGCCTGGTAGGTTTCATGGTGCTGACGCTGCCTTTACCAGGCTCTGGTCTCAGCTCTCCACATTACTCTATGTGGAGATGCTGTTTGAATTATTTAAAAAAAAAAAAAAAAATCAAAGCATTCCCCCTCCATTTTCCTGATCTATTCTGTGGCTGCCCTGTCCCTCATGCCCCTCTGTCCCTCCCTCAGCTGTTTCACATTGAGTTATAATTGGGTTCTAGGACATTTTATAAGACATTGTGCCTGAAATCCAACAAACATTGGAAAAGAAGAGAATAAGCGAGATGCCCTGTGTCTGAAAGGAATTCAGCATTTTCAAGCCGGAACACACTGGAGAGTTGCTGTTCTTGCTCTGGGAGCAGCTCCCTGGGTCCATAAAGCTGCAAGTACCTAAGTTGAGAGTTAGTTTGCTTGTTTCTTTGAGCTCAGGAGAGAAATTCTCAGGCCCTCCCATTGGAAGCACTTGGGATCCTCCCTCGTGTCTGACCTCTCTCCACACCCCTTCCCCTGCCTCCCTCCCAGCTGCTGCCACTGCCTCTGCAGCGCACCCCCATCCAGGCACCATCACCTAGGGAGCCAGACAGGCAGCCCTCTTTTGCTGATATTGGACAGTTCTTGCATACATCAGACTAGTAAAGAAGCAAGGAAGTAGCTAGCATTATTATAAAGGAATATCGTAGGCAAGTCCGGCTCACTGACAAGCAGACCACGTGAATAGAATACACATTTTAAAAAATCATACATACTTTAAAATGAAGATTATAAACATGTAGCAGTTCAGAAAAGGCAATATGCTATAGGTCTACTATAACCACAATTGCACGACAATATACAGATTTAGTAAAAGGCAGGGTGAAATCGACAGGGCCATCACTCAAACGTGACAATCCAAGCGAGGCAGGAGAGACGTGTGACAATACCAAATGGAACTCTCATTATGCTAGGAGCTATGCTCACCACCAATATCCCCCCTGCCCCAGAGGGGTTAGAAAGCAAAGGTGCACAAAGGGTCCCTGGTGGTGGTGGTGGTGGTGGTGGTGGGTGCAGGGGTCAGTGGCATGTCTGTGTTGGTGCTCACTGCCACGGTGCAAGCATCAAGGGGAAATCAAGCAGGGAAGTCTGTGCTGAAATACTAGCCTGTGTTCCTAACGCCCATGCACAAGGTTCCATTTTTGTACTGTACATGATAAAATATATTTATACATTTATATGCCTAATGCTTTTTATGCAAAGAAAAGTCTTCATATATCACTTTGGAGAAATATGTATATGCTGTGCTAATCAGAGCGTTGTCACACCAGTTTCATAGGTACCAAAGGTGTTCCCAACTATTCTGTCTACGAAAGGGGGCAATGAATATATCACACTTTCCAGGTTGAACAGAAAGCACCTATACAGCACCATAACTTTTTGAAAACAAAACAAAATGAAATCCATAGAAGCAGGAAAGTTTAAAAAAAAAAAAAAAAAAGAAGAAAAAAGAAAAGTCAAAACTGCCCTATCTTGTACTTCCATGTGTCACTCATACAATTATAAACTAACTTATATAAAAAATCAGTTTGTAGGCTATTGCCTTTCACTCATACACTTCTAGAAGATCAGATTATACACAGCAAGGCTGAAAATAATCAAGGATGTGTATCTTAAAAACAGCAAAGTTAGATCTGCCTTAGCATTGACTTAGTTTGTCCTCTTCACACATTTCTCACTGCAAGCTTAATGCTCACCTGCAAGTTCATTTCTTCTGCAAAGCAAAACAGGACACTTTTCTCCTTAAACTAAATCCTTTAGTGGCTTTTGGCAATGAGTGGACAGCTGAGCTGACTTCTTTCCTGAAAAGCTCTAGTTTCTAACCGACAGGCCAACACTGTCCACTGCATTAGCTGAGGAGACCACAGGCCCTACTGACCTGCAGCTGCAGAGCAGGCACTGGGGGTCTCGTCCACAGACCACCCTGACTCAGAACTGGAAACACACTGGGTCAGACGCACGCCCTCCACTCGGTTTGCCTGTGCGTGTTCAGTCCCGGACAGGCGCGCGCAGCAAACAATTGTGCCATTGTTCAGTTTTTAGAAAAGGGTAATTTTCTACCAAACAAAAGAAGAAAGAAAATCCCCCTCTAGTTTATGTAATGTGTTAGTTTATGGAGTTCCACGGGCTCGAGGGCTTGTGACGCCCGAAGCCAGAATGGTAACTGGTACAACATTTTCCTTCTGTTTTAAAATTTGCCAGGGGAAGGACGATGAACATTTGAACAGAAAAATACTGCAAGTTAATGCGTCTGAAAAACTCAGAAGGTCAAAGGAAAACAAACACAAAACGACACTGAAAACATCCCATAAACCATCGTGATATTAAAACACCACAGAATTGCCAGTGGGGCTCACGGTGTGCTCTGAAGGAGACTGGGTGCTGACAGGGCTGTCCTCTGCTGGCAGGTGGCTCGCCACCCCATATGAGGAAGATTTTGCATACTTTATATAGAGTTCAGTTCCAAGGGTAAGTGCTTCACCCGGGTAAGGGGCCATTAACAGTCTCTGCTGGGTTAGGAAAATGGCGCGGGATTCACAAAGGTGTTAAGCTGTAAACGGTATCACTGTCCACTTGCTGAGAGCAGATTTGGCAAAGGGTTTTCTCTGTAGGTCTTGTGTCAGTTTGAGGGTCTAAAAGAGGAGAAAGAAGATCACACATCATTAAGGACTTCAAATACCAAGAGTGGGCACCTGGTAGGTGGGCTCATCAGCTTCCTGTCTCCTCACCCCACCCAGGGCACACCAGGAAAGCATTTCAAAAGTCTGAAAAAAATCTAAGGATAAAGCAGGAAGATGACTTACCTTATTTCTGATTTTGGCCCAATTATAAAGTGCTCTAAAGTTGAAAGGCTCCAAGGAAATGGGGGTCAATAGCTTTGGGAAGTTAACAAAGACAGAGCACATTAGAGGTGTTTTAGCCCTGTTAAGTTAGGGATGTCCGGGGTGCAAATGAGGTTTTGTTCCGGATTTTTGGACTGAGGGGTTTCCCGGGGACATGGAACTTTCATGCCAGAACCAGGCAAGCTGGTCACCCAAAGTAGACCAGCTGTGCTTCTCTGGTTCTTCTCCACCAGCCAGGCAGCCTGAATGAACTTGCTGGACACCCTTTCCCATAACACCCTGATGGCATGGCTACATTCTACAGCAGCTTAGTAAGTCTGCACTACAGGGTGTGGGTACTTGACTTCTCCACCATAAGAACAGCAAGTCACCTCTCAGTAGGCCATCTTAGAGTTTTACATTAAAAAATTATATAACAAAATAAACAATTATATAATACACACAGAGCCAAACAAATCTCCCACAAAACATCCATTTAACAAATAACATTACTATTATTACTTAGTCTCTAATAATGTTCAAAAGAAAGACATGGGGCCGGGCGCAGTGGCGCACGCCTGTAATCCCAGCACTTGGGAGGCCGAGGCAGGAGGATCGTGAGTTCAAAGACAGCCTCAGCCATGGCGACGCACTTAGCAACTCAGTGAGACCCTGTCTCTAATAAAATACAAAAAAGGGCTGAGGGTGTGGCCCAGTGGTCGAGTGCCCCTGAGTTCAATCCCCGGTACCAAAAAAAAAAGAAAGACATGGTGAAGGTCCTCCCAGAGCACCTGAATTTAGAAAAGTCTTATCAGACTTCTTGTGACCACTGAGCCCAGAAAAGGTAAGAGTATTAACCGAAAAAAAAGGGGAGAGTACTCCATACTCAGATATAAAGAAACTGATGTGACAGGGCTCAAGATAAAATATCTTTTGTTTACAGAGTCAGTATTGGCTGTCGTGGTGGTAAAAGAGCTCAACGCCAAGAACTGGATAGAAAAGTAGTAGTAAAGCACCATAAACTCAGACCATGTGACTAAGTAATGAAAATCACGTACAGCCCTCTCTCCACACCTGGAGGAGATACCATATGTTCACTTGGAATTTCCAAGTGTCCTTGTGACTTCAGTCTCTTCTATGATTCTGTCCTTGCTGTCAATCTTATCTTGCATTTCTACATTTGCAAAGACAGCAAGACCTAGTATTCAGAATGCTTATCTATGGTCATACCTACCTTTGCTATAGTCCCAAAGAGAAGGAGTTAGGTTGTTTCATCGGAGACAGAGACAAGCAAGCAGGAAAAGAAAGGCTTCTTCTTTCCATGAATCCCTAGTCTTTCGTTTCCCTGGCCAATGGTTTTTTGGGAAGTATTCTCTGCTTTGTTAAGTGACTACACAATATTATTTTGGTCTATAAAATAATGGGTTATTAATTTCAGAGGGAGAAAAAGCTAAAATAACTCCTAGATCTGTATTTGTGATCGGGCCTGTTAGAGCTGGTGCTACTCTAAGTGCTCCACCTGGGCCCCAAGGCACGAGCAGATAGGAGCCCACAGATAAAGTCTTTTGAAGGAGACTTGGTCTTTTTCCTTCACAACAACACTTGATAGATCACAGTGTAACATCACTATGCAATTAGTCATCAGGGGTTATGGTCCCCAAGTCCCAATCCTGACTTTCTGTAAGTGCCAAGGGAGAAGTGGCAAGGTATTACCTAATTCAGACCCCCCTCCCCAGTTCCCTTTGGTGTTAATTATTCTGCTGCGGAAACTAATGCAGAATGGGAAGGTGACACTTCATTCCCCTAGTACAGAGGCAGAGCATGCAACCTGCTGTGCTGCTGGGGCAGGCCAATGCAAGGGGGAAGAAGACAGGGGGTGTTCAGGTACCCCAACATGACATTGCTATAGGCAGGACAGGCCTATCAGCCCTGAAACTAGGGCAGGAGGCCCATTGGGGGCAGTCCAAAGCAATACCAACAACAATCCCCAGGCCACATACATACCCGTTCCCTCAGCAAAGGCCCAGAATCTTCTGGGAGTGTCATCATTAAAAAGGAGATGCACTAATCATCACTTTCTCTTTCTGCAGAACGGGTGGGGCCACCTGTGACGCTATGTCACAGGCTTTCTCTAGGGTCTAGGCAATGCCCCCCCAGGGAGGCCTATGCAGGGAGCCAGCTCTGCCTGCAGGACGAGCCACGAGGGGAGGCAGCTCTTATAGAGGACACATTTAATAGAGAAACCCTCACTCCACACAACTGAAACGCTGCTGGTTTTTCTCTGTGATAGAGAGAAGAGGGACTATAAATATTGTGAAAACATAAAGGAACCAGGTAAACGTCAAACAGAAATACAGTCATCCTTCTAAGAGGAACACCAGGATCGCCACTCACAACGAAGACCTGAGTTCTAACAATCATCCTACAGGAAGCAGCAACTCTGCTTAGACTTCTAATGGCTCTTCTGCAGCTCACAGCACGTTTATTGGACTCAGTCAAGGACGAAAAGAGCATGGGGAAGGGCACAGTCAGTGATGGAACCAGCCACCAAGCTGGGAGTTCAGTGAGACTCAGCTTGGGTGAGAGTTTCATGGGTGTTAAGGAAGCTGACATCACTCTCATGGATTCAAGTAGGGCCTTTTAGGTTGATGTGTGTGTCTGAGGCCCTTCCAGTTTAAAAAACATCCGATTAAAGGAAAACTTTTGAAAGGAAAAGGTAGCAGATAGCTGACAGAATTACAGCTGTTACTCTGCAGTTACTAGGCAATATACCAATTAACAATACCTGTGGAAACGCTGCCCTGTCTCACAGGTGACTGTCATTAAGAGGCAGGTGGTATCCCCTTACTCCTCCCTGCTCAATGACTATGACATGGTACTGTAGATGCAAGGAAAATGAAATGAGGAGACCAAAAAAAAGATGAGGCCCATTCTAAAAATATCTGTGGATGCTGTCATTTGGTCTCTGGTGAGAGGCAGTCCCTCTGTAATCCCAACATCTGCAGGGAAAACAAGCTTCTGCCTAATTATCACCAAGTCACATAATATTCTGAGAGAGGGAAACACCTCTAAAACACACCAAACCTAACTCCAATCAACTTTATCTGGGAATGGAACATAACTGCCCCCACCCCCATCCTCCCACAGCTTAATTCCACTGTGAAAAACACACACTTGTTAGTAGGGTTTTGATCATCTTGGCAGAGAAGACTTGAAGACCCCAATACTAAATTTGACAGAAGAAAAAAGACACGAGGATGAAACCCTTACGTTCTCACATACATAAAGGTTATCAATCATCTTCCTCACTAGAATTAAAAGATGTTTGGCACAAAGTCTGCCTGAAAAAAACAAAATTAAAGTGAAACAGAACTCTCTTCACTTTTTGAAACACAGGACAATTGCCAAACCCACAACTCCCAGGGCAAGCTGGGGACTAAAAATGGAAGATTCAGGATAGAAAATGGATCCCTGGATCTGGGTGAACCTCACATGGAGAACTGGGTGTATTTCAGAGTTGACCATTTCACTACAGTACAAAGAAACACCTGCCTGCCACCATCTCTGCTTTACTCCCAGAAAGACTGAGCAAAGACAACCCATCAAGGGCCACAGCCATCTGCCGGCATCCAGCAAGGACTTCAGAGCTGGTATCACCCTGGGAGAAACATTTTTGTGGGTCTAATTTTGAAATGCCAACATAGCAGCAGTTCCTGTGGGGTTCATCTCCACAGGCTAAACCCTATGCAGCTCAGGAAAACATGAACACTCTGGCTTGCTCACTTTTCATTATCTTCTAGGCTGGACTAGTTGATGAAGAGGAGTCTGGAACATTGATGAAAACCAGCCTGATCTTTAGCCATGGCAGGAGCCCAGCCAATGCAAGTCCAGCCCCGAGCCTTGCAATGCTGGCCATACAGAGCCATCTCCCATGTCTGCCAGAGAGGAGGGCTCGGGAGATGCAGGTCTATAAAAATCCATTTTGGCCAATGCTGTCAACTTGCCATTTGAGGCACTGAATAGTTCATGAGGGAAACAGAACAGGTAAAGAAGTTTCAGCCAGGCTGGAGGCCAGGTTGGCATTCAGTTGAAAAGCCTCCCAAAAGGAAAGTCAAATTTCCAGGAAACCTGGCTCCTGGGCTCTGGTACTTTCTAATGGGCAAGGAAACATGAAGAAGGTGAGAATGTTGTAGGGAAGCTTAGAAGCAGCAGCTTTAATGGCGAAGGTGACATTCAGTAGGATATGGAGAGACACTTGACTATGATACTACTTAACAACCAACCCAGCTTCATCAGGGTGAAAGCACATCCTGCCTCGTGGAAGTGCTGTGTGGTGCCACCTCCCAGGAGGCCTGGGCTTTCTCAGGGTGGCAGGTAACGCCTGATGGAGAAGGCTGGAGACAGGACTCTTGAGAGCCGCTGTCTCTGGGACAGCATGACCCAGCATGGACACCCTTCCAGCCAGCCCTTGTGCCGTGCTGACAAAACGGGGGAAATGAGGAGGAGCAAGGACCATCCTAGCACGTCACAGCTGAGGGACGGAGAGCTGTACAGAGGCACACTGGCTTTTCTGATGCTTAAACTGTAGGGACTACTGGTGGCCAAAGTAAGTTTATCATGAATGGCCTACCTCTGCATAAATCCATCAGGGAGGGAGTGTGTTAATCAACATGATGTGATTTACTGTCAACACAGACATCACAAGAGATTTCATATTTTTTTAAGGTGCTTAGATTTTTCAAACT
This sequence comes from Tamias sibiricus, assembly GCA_025594165.1. Lineage (NCBI taxonomy): Eukaryota > Metazoa > Chordata > Mammalia > Rodentia > Sciuridae > Tamias > Tamias sibiricus. Next base: position 94,558,060 of record CM046666.1, on the reverse strand, counting down.
ACACAGAATAGTATGTAATTTGGGATTACAGTCTTGTAAAGAACCATTTTAAGGCAAAAAGCCCTAAGGGGCATTTGGATCCTCTCTGGTTAACTGACTTTAATTATGATATCCAGCAATTTTAGCTGGCAAAGTCCTGTGGGATGGAGGTCCACTGTCCTCATCCACACTTTACTTTCCAATACCACTGAGAACAAACCCTCTACTGTCTCATGAGTTGGGTTCAGGGTTCAGTCACACTCTGCCTGGCTGCTCTTCTCCCTACCCGAGTGCATCACCTACACCTTCAGAGGCTCCTCCAGCCCCACCCTCCCTGGGCTGTCCTTTAATGAACTCCTATGCCTCTCACCTGGCGCCCGATTGTTTCGTGCCTGGAATGATCACTTCTTTGTGGACTATGAGCTCTTTGAAAGCAGAGTGAAGACTTCAAATCAACTCACTTAGGGAGCACCTGTATTTTAAGAGTAAGGCTCAGACATGGAACCTGCCCTCAAGAAGCTTACATTCCAGTGAGGGAAGCACAGTGTCCTTGGTGTCCCAAGCAGCCTGGAAAGTGACAGCATAAAATAGATGCACAATAAATGTTGGCTAAATAAATGAAAAAGCTGTCCTTCTGGAAGGGCCTGATTTTCCTCTCTGCCAACTCAAGTGCCTAGCCTCTTCTCATTGCTATCACTGCATGACCCACTCACATCTGCTAGGGGTGAGTCTTACTGGAGCCCAGGCAGAATCAATTCCTCGTGGGACAGGAGTGAAGATTAGTAATGCTTTCTTGGGAGAGACTGATTTCCAATTAAGTTTCTAAGATTTCTATTTTGTATAAGATGAAATTAATACAAGGCACAATTTTAACTTTCAACTGATTCTCAAGTATTTAATAAAGAATTTGCTATCTTCCTTCCTTTCTGCACATCTCACCATATACATCCTTTATCACTGGCCCCAAATAGGAGTCCCTGTAACTCTTCATCTCAAGTTGCTGTCATTGATAAACTGATTTACTCTTTAAAGAATGAAAGGGAACTGTAGTTCAGGAGGATACCCTTAGAGACACAAGTCATGACCTGAATATCTTCTCTGGGTATGACACTGACCTGTGTGGCTCTTCCCTGTGTTTACTGGGGTGTGTGGGGTCAGGGGGCTGACTGATGGGAGTGTGCACGCTGGATTGCCCTAGATCTCCTGAGGGTGGGTGAAGTGTAGTGCAGTCAGTCACAGGCCCACTCCAGGGTCCAGCTATCCAGTAGGGAAGAAAGGGGTTTCCAAAGTCCTCTTTTCCTACTAGAGATACAATGGGGGGTTTTGAGAGACAATCTAATTTTTTTCCAAGTAATTCTGAAATTGAAAACACAAGTCAGGTTTTTGAGCTTCACAAATAACTTAAAGCCCTTATCCACCTGCAAGATGCGACCAGGACATGCAGGCAACACAGATGGTGGCCAAGAAGCAACCATTATGCTGGCACAACAGAGGAAGGAAACCAAAAGGGAATTGAATGCAGGGACTCAAGTGTGGCTCAAGATTGAGAGAGACAAAGGACCGCCCTGGGCCAGTGGCCAGGGCCAGGAGTGCAGATTCCAGGAATGAGGTTGGTCTAGACTTGTTGGCTTTTGTGGCCCGCACCTGGCTGCTTGGTCTGCACCTGCACTGCAGGGGTAGGTGTAGGGGTCTCTACCCCAGAGTGCCCCACCCCAGTCAGCAGGGCAGCCTTGGCTTGACTGGGGCAGGGAATGCTTCTGCTTGAGGCAGTTAGTCAGTGGACAGCACTTTCAGTCCAGCCCAGGGGTCACCTTACAGCAGGCCTCTCACCAACCCACAGACCCTCACTACTTATAACTACATTGGGCTCTACTACTTTCTAGTTATTTCTAAATATACAAACAACCAATGGATGTTCCAATGAAATACAGTAGCATGAATACAAATGGAGGGCCAGTGGAAATTAATTTAGAATTCTGACCTTGGAACCCGTAGTAACACTCCTACCTGGGGGGCCTCCTCTTCCCAGTCAGTAATTTCCCCCAAGGAATCAAATCAAACACTCCACACAGACATGAACACTCAAAAAAAAAAAAAAAAAAAAAAAAAAAAAAATCTTGTGGCCAAGATCTTTTTCAGAGAGAAAGAGGAGGAGAGGGAAAGAGGATGAGCCGACAGGCAAACCTTCAATCAAACCAGGACTGGCAATTAAAGTTTACCCTTCAGAAACCTGGAATTACCCCGAGACTTCATGACTAAGCCATTCCCATTCTTTAATAAATGAATGTTATGGATTTTTAGCAAAAAAAAAAAGAGGTTATTTAAAGAGAAGAAACCCTAGAATTACAGAGTAAGGTCCACATCTATCGTCGGGGGAGAAAGAAACAAAGGCAGACCAAACCTCAGCGGCCGGTCCCCATTGGTTCCCCACACTCCAGGCTGGGCCTGGCCACTGCTTCCTGGGAGGAAACATCTAGAGAAGAGCAGCCTTGTGTCTCGTGGGTTCACCCAAGTCAGAGTTGGAAGAGATCTAAAGGGTACTGGGACTGTATTTCCCCGGTGCCCAAGTTGTGGCATTAGAGATAAACGGCCAGCTTTTGGGAGCAGCAAGGCCGGATCACTGCCAGCAGGATACCTTTATGTGGCCCTTTCTGCTTACATTTCTGAATGACCTGGCAGGAGAGAAGTCCAGGTTCTTTTCCAACAGGGGAGAGGCTCGGGAAGAGGCAGGTGGAACTACTCCTTCAGGGGCTTGTGACTAGTTCCTGCAGGGACCAGCAGACCCTCTAGGGAGAGCGGAAGCCAAACATCCAGGCTGCCTAGGAAATCTTTAAAGATGCCAGTGGACACGTGGATACCACATACAGCCTCACCATTCCAACAGTGGCAGAAGTTCCCTTTTAAAGTGGAAAACACCAGCCTTGCTAGGGTATCCAGATTGGCAGGCAGGACTTCCAGGGAATATCAACTTCAGGGAAAAAAAAAAAATTCACCCAACAGGCACGTGCTTTCTGTTTAATGAGAAGAAACCTGATTGATTCTAGTTTATTGGGGGAAAACAGTCATTCTTTGTACTGTAGTCAGATGGCATGGCTATTTCCTAGATTCTGTATTAATTTCTGGAACCTTTTAAAATCCCATTAAACATTAAGTGACTTGAAAAAGATGCCAAAAGATAGCCGTTCATATCAGAGCTAGTCCTTGTAAGAGCTAGCCCTGTGCAGGAAGGTTACATTTTAACCTGGTTTTATAGAAAAGCAAACTGAGATTCAAGAGAGACGAGTGACCTGGCTCAATGTCACCCAGCCATGAATATGGCAGCCTTCTGATATGAGCCCCACAGGTCCTCTGCAGTTCCACAGGGTCTTGCTCCACTCCAAGGGACCTGCAGGGGAGGCCTTTTTAATCTGCAGCTCCACTTAAAGCAGAGCCTCAGGGACACGTGCTGAAGGGGCAGCTGGCTGAGATCCAGCCGTGATGGACTGGCTGGCTCTGCAATCCAAACACGAACCCAGGCAAGGGTCCTGCGGGACTTTTATCAGAAACCAGCATCTGGATTCAGCCTGAACTCTGACCTATTTGTATGGAGCTCCTAAAGTCATAGGGTCTGCATTTTTATGCCCCAAAGACACAGGGAGAATACCATGTGATGATGGAATAGGGCTCTCTAACAGGTTAGTCCAGGAAACCCAGCCACGTGAGGGTATCACATCACATGGAGCCTTTGCTCCAAACCTCGTGGGTAAGGCAGCCTTTTGGTCTGGGACAAATGGTCACCATCACTGCCACCACCTTTCCAACCAGGCCATGCATCCCTTGAAGGGGAGATCCTATTTGATTCATCTCTCTGCCCTGTGCCTAGCAGATATTCAAATAAATTTCACTGAATGAATTCAGGCTTTCTTGAGCATTTTCACCAACCTGGGGTCTACCACATCGCCAGGTGGCCAGCTCACCCACAGGCGGGACCTATTCCATGGCCAGAAAATGCCTGACGAGGGCAGAGAAGAAACTCAGTGGGAACAGGGAAAAAAGGGCAAAGAAGGGTCAATACCAGCAGATTTCTCTCATCTCTCTACAAAGCAGTAAGCCTGAGAGGACCACAGGTGCACTCGGGAAGACGCCACCTACAGAAAATGTTTCTTACAGAATATTGACTGTCAAGCATCATGAACATGCTGAAAAGCAGCAGTTAGTGGAGCTAATTTTTACAAGTAGTAATTCCAGTGATTTTTACGCCACTTATTTGTTCCACATAGCTCCATGATTAAAGAAGGCCTCCCTCAAAGCCACTTATAAATGTACTTGCTTGAAGTGGGAGCTGCTCAGGCTGTCTCGGTGCTTCCTGGGATAGCCAGAGGAGAGCTTAGGTGTGCTATAAACCAACAAGCCCAGGCAGGGCAGCGTCAGAGCCGGGTGGCACTGCATTCCAGGGAAAGATAACATGCACAGGGAGTATACTAGTCTCTTCAAAGAAATCCCTTTTCATGGCTGTATTGATTTTCCTTCACTGTCATCAACAGTAAAAAGATCCAGACAGTCATGCTCTCCATGAATGACAGGTCAGACTTCAGGCTTTTTAAAAAGGTAAAAATAAAGATCTTTGTGGGTGCAGAATTCTTCAGGATGGTGCACTGGGATCAAAGACCACAATCACAGTGCAGGTACCATGGTACCCTCTCCACATAGTGTGCATTACCACATGTTACATTCCCTAAAAGAGAATGATCTGCATCGAGAAGAATATGATGACACAGATAGCTGCTATTACCTGCATTTGGTTAGAATTAGTCCTATCCCCCAACGCAAATCTTAAAGATACTATAAAACCACAACATTCAATAATCAATCCAACAGGCCTCACAGATTGACCCCTCTTGGAAAGCAGCCTAGGTATACATTCCAAATGGCCTCTGTCCTAGTATACCACTGTTTCTTTATAGTTCCACATCATTACACTCGGGCCACTTCACAGAATGTTAGGTCTCATGTTTAAAATTACACATTCTCTGGACCTTTAAGACCCCACAATTCTGTCCTAGATGAGAAACATGATATTCTAAGAGATTTACTGGTGACATGGTCAGTGACAGAAACAGGAAGAGAACTATTCCTCCCCTCTATGCATGGGCTTCTCCTGGTATATGTTTTCCAATCTTTACCATAAAGTTGTTAAAACTTAAGACTGAATTCTGAGTGGCTTCATAATAGTTCCCACAATGCCAAAAGACAAAGATGAATAAGAGAGCTTATGAATTTCAGCATCTTCTGACATCAAAAGTAGGGTGAAGCTGAAGCTGCTCTCCCTCCTCAAGAAGGCACTCGTCAAACTCAAGAGGGCTTGCCAGAAGCTGCCACCACACCAGCTCACAGCCACCTCTGCCGCCCGGGTATGTGCACCAAGCTCACCAGTACCTGAGGGAAGACAAGTGTCCTGTACACCCCAGTAGCTGTCACTTGCAAAAAGGCATGACTATTTTTAAGAGATAGACCCATATAGGCCAAAGGATTTTACACATGTTCTAAAGTGAATAACACGTGTGAAACTCCCAGCCCCCAGAGGAGCACCTCACTCCAATTCTCCAGCAATATGTCAACTGGACAGAGCTGCTCCAATAACACCACAAGAAGGCTCCCAACTGGGGCCAAGTGACCTTCTGCTAGTGAACCAGAAGCCTGTCTGGAGAGGAGAGAAGAGAGGACGAGGAGAGAGGGAGAGGAGGAGAGTGGGAAACCAAAAAGCACTTGGGAAACTAGGGTGCTTAACTCTGGAGAAATGAAATCTGAGATTCTGCCCTCAGGCCTGTTTTCAGTGTTTTCAATAAGTGATCGCCACAAGTTAAGCTTTAAAGTTAAAAAGAAAAAAACAACAACAAAGAAACAAAACATTGCAGGCCCTAGGTGCTGTTGAGAGAAACAATTTGTTCCAAAGCAAAATCGGAAACTCTACACTCCTAAGCCACCTCCCTCATAGCCCCTCTTGTCCTTAGGATGTTTCTTCTCTAGCCCTGTGGACATACTGAAGTAGTTACCTTTCTGAAAATTTTGGCAATTTTTCATTTTTAACTGAAGAAGTATCTTCTCAAATCATCCTCCCCCAGAATGTTCTGTGGAAAAGGTGACTAAATGACCGTAAGTTCCACGAGGACATAATAGTAAATGCATTATCCCCAAAGGAACTTATTATGGAAATCATAGTTCATCAAATAAATATTAAAAAACCAATGTATTTAAATTTCTCTCAAAAAATTTTCATATAATCTTTTATAATTAGACACACACAAGAAAGGTCTGCTGTTCAATTTAAAGGGAAATCTACACTTGAACAAGCAGACAAAAATTTATGGTGCATTTTTCTTCGGAACTCATTCTTTCCAATGAACTAGGAAGTGGCCTCCTTACAACTACAGCCAAATCAGAACTTTCTTATATGTGTTTAGAAGCCACAATCGCATTCCTCTCCTTAAAGGAAGACAAAACATTCTTCCAAAAGCCACACATCTAAACTGCTACGGGCAAACCTCCACCAGCCTAGGTTTCAGCATGATACTGACCAGGCTGGTACGCAAGTACTGTCACCCTCTTTAGCTTCGTTACAGCCTTTTTACCAGCTCAAGGGCTATTAAATGACAAGAACAGATGTCTGGGTTCCAGGAGGGGCCTGCTCATGCCTGGGAATGCTGAGAGGCTTCACAAGGCTCTTGACATTCCGCTTTTGACAGTGACTGCGGGCTTCAGTGAGCTCACCATAGGAGACCCTGTAATTCCCTCACCACGGCAGAGGGTCAGACAAGTCTGGGTTTTTATGGCTTTGAGTCCCTTTTCTCTTTCACATTATTTAAAGAAGGGGATAAACAGCTTGCTGAGACTGAAATTTTAAAAAAGAAGAAGAAAACAGGGAGCTAAGGTGCAGAGCAGAACACTTCAATGTGGGGGTGTCTGGGGTGCAAACCTATGGCAGAAGCCCAGCCCATTACGTCTCAAGAGGAAAGTTCCAGGGCAAGTTTGTCTACTATCTGCTACACTGGTTCAGTCTCCAAAGCACATAGAGAAAATTAGGAAGAACTACTATGGTTCAAGTCATCTAAGAAATATGGCTTTGGGGGCCAGCCGTGTGATTCTGGGCAAACTACTTAAAAGCCCCTGGGTTCTCTGCTTGCTCATGTGCTGCCACTGTGTTTAACTAATTGTACTGTGCACATTTTAAGCCACTGCAGTTTTACAAAGGGCTTTCACATACGTTTGTGCATTTGATTCTCGTGATAATCCTGTGAAGTAACAAGGGCCAGTAACTTCATTTTATAAAACGGGAAACTGAGGCTCAAAAGACTACGTGACAAGGCCACAACGGCAGCCAGAAAGCTGTGCAAGTGGGACTGAACCCTCAACTCCTGACTCCACTCAGATGCTACTCTTTTTTTTTTTTTTAATACTTTTTGTTTGTTTATCTTTTTATGTGGTGATGATAATCGAGCCCAGGGCCTCACACATGTGAGGCCAATGCTCTACCTCTGAGCTACAACCCCAGCCCTCCAGTCAGATGCTGTTCTTAACCACTTTACACTGCCTGATCTTTCTGGTTACAACAGCATTAAAATGCCACCATTAAAAAAACCTCCCTCACCATTCACAGGCCATGTCACCCTGACATCACTGCTTGGGCAACAGGAAGTACATGGGTAAGTGCTCCCTTGTATAAAAACTTGTGTTTTCAACTTAATTCTTTTGTTTTTTTTAAATGCTTAGATCCCGAGTGCTAATAAAGATGCCTAGCTATGTTAAGGAATAATCTAACAGGTCTTGCTCCTGGTGGAAATACATACATGAGAGAGTCCAGAAATACACATTCTACTGTTAAATTAGAAGTCACTGCAAAATGTGGCTTTACTGGGGGGAAAAAAAAAAATAGATGAAGAAATCATAACACCCAAAGATTGACAGAGGCAATGGTGGACTTGACTCCTTCTAAGAAAGCTACTTGGCCTAAGTTTTCCCTTCAACCACTTTCCTGTTCTCATCCATCCATCCAGCACGTTGGGGGACCTGTATCACAGCTCTGCCAGGATGGTAGGACACAAAGAAGAATGAGATCTCTGAGTGTCTGTGCTGTGTGTTCTTTTTTTTTTTTTTTTTTTTGGTACCGGGGATTGAACTCAGGGGCACTCGACCCCTGGGCCACATCCCCAGCCCTTTTTTGTATTTTATTAGAGACAGGGTCTCACTGAGTTGCTAAGTGCCTCGCCATTGCTGAGGCTGGCTTTGAACTTGCGATCCTCCTGCCTCAGCCTCCCAAGTGCTGGGATTACAGGCGTGCGCCACCGCGCCCGGCCTGTGTGTTCTTTTTACTGGCAAAAAAAAAAAAAAATTTCTGAGCACCTGACTGTGGGGAAAGGGCACCTGACAGCCCAATCTGACTTGCATGTAAAACACTGAGATGAACTGGCTGGAAGCCATGTGACTGTGCATCACCGCTCCAGGGTCTTCCACGTGAAGTTCAAAGTAAACAGAGGACAGGATCCCTTTGCCCCCACCTGGTGACTGGGCACTGACCTGCTTTGCCCACTTCCCCTTTCCTCAGTGATCCTTCAGCCTGGCACCCAGCTCTGAGATGAGGCCTGCTTAGCACCAGTGAAGTTCCCCACATTCAAACCAACAACGTTCTGTGTGGAGATGAGGGAATCAAAGTTAAAATCCAACCCATCAGCATCCATGAGTTCGCTACGGATGATGGACTCCATGTCACATTCCAAGCTCCCATTGAACATGTCCAGGTCCAAGTCGCTGGGGAACTTCTCATGGCCCATGACAGGAAGGTTTGCACTAGCTGAGTACAAGGAGGAGCCTGAGAGAGAGTCCGAGAGGGTTTGCATAGACTGGCTGACGGGAGACTGCTGCTGGTGTTTGGCTGACCCAAGGCTGCTGGAGTCACTCAAGCCCATGTTGCTGATGGAATTCGACAAGGCACGGCTGCCACCGAGAGCGCCCTGGGTTTGGTGCTGGTGGTGGAGCAAGTTCTGATTGACCAAACTCCCCTGGTTAGGCTGGGCGGCGAAGGACATCATCGGGTCATTGCGAAGCATCACATTGCGGCGGGAGTTCTGGGCGGACACAGCGGTGCTGGCCTGAGACATCAAAGGGTCCGACTGGGTCATCATGACATCGCTGTGGCTGAGTGAGTCTGAAGTGAGCAAGTCTTGGAGTGTCTGGTTGCCATAGTGTGACATGGAAGAAAAGGTGGCTGGCTTGTTCTCTTGGATGGTCTGCATGGGAGACTGGCGCAGGGAGTTCAGAGATGACGGTCCGAACACCGTGCTATTAAAGGAGCTGGTTGGAGAGCCCAGGCCGGAGCCCTTGGCCGTGTAGGGGAAGCTAGAGCTCCGCTGCATGAGCCCCCCAGAGGGCGACGGCTGGGACGATGGGAGTGTGATGTTATCCAGCAGGTCGTCCATGAGGTTGTCAGCCAGCCCGTCATTCAGATTCATGGTGCCCGCCATGTCAGTCAGCCGTGGCAGCTCCACAGTGCATGGCTTGCTCACAGAGGGGGACAGGCTGGCTGAGCTGCTGTAGAGCATGGGGGAGAGTGGCGCGTCATCGTCCTGGACGTCATCCAACTCTGTGCTTGCCAGAATGGGTGACAGGCGGCCGCTGACTGTGCTGGCATTGGAATTGGTGCGTGAGCGGAAGTCTGTCCATGCATCCAGCTCATCACTGCTGCGTGATGTGGGGCTGCCAGGCCACTTGGAGAGCTGGGAAGGACTGTCGTCTGCTGACTCTGGGGCGGTCTGCAGGGCTGCCTTCTTCTTGGCTGCACGGCCACGGCTCTTGGTGTACTTGTTGCTGTTGTCCATGGAAACAGCCCGCCGACGGGGGGCCTTCCCACTCTTCCCTCCATCGGGGTTGATGATCCACCAAGAGCTCTTGCCAGTCCCCTCATTCTGGACTCTCATGAACCGACTGTGCAGCGACAGGTTGTGCCGGATAGAGTTCTGCAGAGAGAGAAGGAAAACGGAGAACATGAGTTGGAATGATCCCAAACCAAGTGTGCAGAAGAAATAGGTAACCAGAATCCTGTTTTTTTTAAGGCCTCCTTGATTTCAAAGGCAAAAAAAAAAAAAAAAAAAAAAAGGACAAAAGATAAATATCTGCACAACCCTCCTTGAATTGGAATAAAATGACAACCTGTTAAATGGAAGGTGTCAGATCTAGGAGATGGGGAGAAATTTTCCACATCCAGAAGATACTAGGAATGCATGAGCGCAATGACGTTGTTTTCCCCAAATTCCTAATTTTATTGTCCTTTCTATAATTATATTTCCTATATTATAGTTCACACTTGTAATTTATTACCACACCAGTCCCTCCCTGCACTCTGCAACAAAACCTCTCCTAGCTCTCCAAGGGTCATTAATCACCTGGGTGGCTATTTTATTCTCTTAGGGTCCCCTCCTCCACTAGTACAGAGGCAGCCTCTACCTTTTCTTAACCACTTCTGTGAATGCAGAAATAGTATGAGTTTTACATATACATATGCCTACCCTTCCTATGACTCCACAGTTTCACACCTTATTATATAATAACACCTGGCAGGCATAAGAATGGCAGAGCAGGATTTTCTGGGTTGATGAAAGAACTAGGCAAGTCTGCTTTCTAGAAGAATCCAAATAATTTAGATAGACACTCTCCCCTTAATGCAGTATGGGTTGAGTTCAGTAACTTCCTCTCAAAGAGCACACTATGAAAAGGGGGAGAAAGAGTTAACTGCACAGTGGAGGACCTGACAGACATGATCTTGGCCAGGTGATCAAGGTCACCGTCAATGTGGGCAAGGCATGTGTGCAGCACGTGCCCTCGACAGGATGTGATAAAATGGCAATTTCTTTTGTGGTCTACCTTCCAAAACCCATAACCCCAGTCTAACCATGAGAAAAAAGACAAATCCCAATTAAGGGACAATTTACCAAGTGGCTGTTCAGTACTCCTCAAAACTATCACATTCAAGAAGAACCTGAGAAGACAGGACAGCTAAAGGTAATGTGGTATCCTAGAGGGAATCCTGAAACAGAAAGAGGACATTAGGAAAAATGAGAGAAATCTGAATAATGTACAGACTCCAGCTCATAATGACCTATCGATATTGGCTCATGAGCTGTGACCTCATGGAATATCTATAACGTTATAAGATATTAACAATTGGGGAAATACGATGTTGGGCATATGAGAATATCTTTGCAACTATTCTGTATATCTAAAACTATTCTAAAATAAAAGTCTTTTTTTTTTTTAAAAAAAAAAGTAGGGCAAATACCCTCAAAACCCTAATGACTGTACCCATCTTAAAAGAATCTTCCTCCTGGCTTAGTGGATACACCCAGTTAACAGGGGTGACCCAGATTCAGTCCTATCTCTGCCACTGACCAACCATGTGACCCTGAATAAATCATTTAATCCGTCTGCAAAAACTGCAGTTCACCATCTTCGTTATGGCCCCAATAATATCCCAGCACCCTCCCTGCCAGGGATGACGTAATGATGACAGCTGATGATATATTTCAGAAGCCATTCACACTATGAAGTCAGGGTGTTCTTGCTGCTCTTATAAAGCATGTAGCTCATAGCCTGGGCAGGCTCATTCTCATCTGTAAAATGCCTCATGAGCAATTAAAAAGAGGAGTTGATGGTATTCTCCACATCTGGAACAGCACCTGCAAGCCAGATGAGTTTTTATTTGCAAGTTAAAGATAAAAGATATCGCCTGATGCTGTATATTAAATATGAACAATCCTAAAAATTACTTTTTTTAAATTGGCAATCATCAACTGTATTTACACAGAAGATACAAATACATGTGTTCTACCAGAATGTTTTTAAAACACAGAAAGTCAAAGCAGGATTGTACCATAAGTAAATAACCCAAAATACTCAGTGTTTCCTATGTATGTTCCCATGCAAGAAGGCACTGCAGTTAGTTCAGGCTGGACAACGAACACTAACAACCATGGGTCACAAGTGGGCATTTCTACAACAGCCATCAGAATGCACTTGAGAGCAAATGGGCAGCGCGCTGAGTATCTGAGAAAATAAATGTTTCCCAAGAGACAGTAGATCTTGCTTCCCTTTTACTCTTATGGTTTTTAAAAAGAATAATGGCATCTCTAACTAATGGTTCAGAAATTGCATTTCTTTATAAGTAGAACAGTTTCTCTATGAAATGAGTATGAATCATACTCCTGACGTGTGGTTTGAAAAGCAGGTAAATGAAAGATGGTTCTGCTCCCTGTACTCAGGTGACTCAATGTATTCAATAAAATGAAAACAAGCTTCTGGCTGAAAAAAGGAAAGGTCAGAGGCTGGGGGGCAGCAAAGTGGTCAGCTCCCCAATTTACCCTCATTTGGGAAGCTCCCTTCACTCCAGATGCTGGGAAGAGTTCACACCAATGCCCAGAATTAACAAGAAGGAGCAATCTCAAGCATCCAACTATCCTCTCATTCAAGCAACAATATATTTTAAATGTATTTTAGTTTCACCAATTCAAAACCTACTGAGAAAAAGAATGAAACATTTGATAGAACTTTCTGATGGCCATTTATTACTATGACTCTAAACTCCAACAACATATAATTTTTATTCAATTACAAGCTACAACTGGTTGGATTTGGAGACAGACATTAAGCTTCTGTAAGGCATGTGGTAAAGGAACTGGAACACCCACATAGAGGGCCAGAACCACAGGATGTCAGGGCAGGGAAGGACCAGGAAGATCACCCACCAGTCTGGTCCCTAATTGCTAGGGTGACAAATTGAGGACCTGCCAGATTATAGCATTGTCAGTTACAGAACTGTAGTATTTAGGTTCACTGTCCCTAAGGCTAATCGACCTGCAGTTAGCAAATCAGTGCCCTAATTTTACATATGAAGGCTCAGGCTAAGATACATTAAATAACATGACAGAAGGCCCCACAGCTAGTGAGTATCTAAAGAACCCAAACTAAAATTAGGTTTCTCAACTCTCTTCTTTACAACCCTTCCAAGGCCTACCACCAAATTATTTAGAAGTCACCACTTAAATCTATTTGTGCTAACAGTTTAAGAGAAACATCTAAAGAAACTAACATTTAAGAAAGATTTACAAAAGCATAATCTTATTATAATTTTATTTATTAAATAGTTGGGAGTAATAATTTGGTGCTTTCCCCAAAAAACATTTTAAAGTTTTTTTTTTAAAGAAAGTCTGGCTGGGCGTGGTGGTGCACATTGTAATCTCAGTGGCTCAGGAAGCTAAGGCAGGAGGATGGCAAGTTCAAAGTCAGCATCGGCAATTTAGCAACTTAGTGAGGCCCTGAGAAGCTAGTGAGGTCCTGTCTCAAAAAATAAAAAGGGCTGGGGATGTGGCTCAGTGGTTAAGTGCCCCTGGATTCAATCCCTAGTACCAAAAAAAAAAAAAAAAAAAAAAAAAAAAAGAAAGGAAGAATAAAGAAAGTCTGCCCTTCAGCAGAGCAAACCTGACAGTGCAAGCTGACTCTGTAGCTAGCACATGCTCACCTTGCTTCGGGCAGGCAGCCATCACTGTACTCTAAGCAGAGGACAGTGGCTCCCACAAACCACTGCCAACTCCCCTCAGCCTCCAAAGCAAAGCCCACCTTATTAGATGGGTGATCAGCTTCAGTGTCCAATCTCTGCTAGACTCTCACTTTAGAGGGTTATTAGTGACAGAATACATTCCCTGAGGCTTATTATCTAGAGAATGCTCAGACAGGTTTTTCCAGATACATTACTAAGACAACACAAACAAAAACTGGGCCACCACCACCCTCGAGTCCCCGTCCCCTAGCACAGAAGCTGTCTATTCACACAGGTTGGCTACCCGTCCATTTACAAAATCCACAGTTTGAAAGTGGGGCATTGACAAGGCCAACAAACATGCCTCACCTGTCCGTTTCTGGTTCAAATGCCCCACACCTTGCCATGGTCAGAAGCCAGGTATATATTCTACTGTTTTAAGCTTGGAGGTCAGAATTCTAATTACTAGCTTTTCTGTTTTGATGAAGCAGGCATGGGAATGTTAGGTAAATAAATACCAGGTAAAAAGTCAATACTGCGACATTTTTCTTGCACCTTTCCTGATAAAGAAATCATCTTGCTCTTAACTTTTGTTAAGATTTCAAAAGGAGTATTACTCAGCAATAAAAGAGAATAAAATCATGGCATTCACAGGTAAATGGATGAAGTTGGAGGATATTAATGCTAAGTGAAGTTAGCCAATTCCAAAAAGCCAAATGCTGAATGTTTTCTCTGATATAAGGGGGCCGATTCACAGTGGGGTTGGGACAGAGAGCATGGGAGGATTAGAGGAACACTAGAATGGCCAATGGGGAGGGAGGGGAAGGGAGGGTGTAAAAGGGTGAAGGAAAAAAAAAAAGATGGTAGAATGAGATGGATATCATTACCCTAAGTGCACGTATGAAGTCACAAATGGTGTGCATATACTTTGCATACAACCAGAGATACGTAAAAATGTGCTCTATAAGTATAATATGAAATGTAAATAAATAAATAAATAAATAAATTTCAAATGGTCCCTTCCACACCTTGATCCCAGGAAAACTGCCATCAAAAATAGTCTATGGTTTTCCACAAATTCATACACCTTCCAATCAACCCATCTAAACTTCTCAGATTTTCCATTAGTTCGAAGATTGGGAGGTGAGGTAATGAAGGAAGGTTTGATAGAACTAAAGTTATTTTTAAAAATCAGATCTAAATACACATTGTAAAATACCCTATGAGGCAGACCAGTGGTAATTTGCTAAAGAATTAGGGATGCACCTCTCCTGAAGGATGAGGATGATGAGTTGTCTATTACCCACCAAGACTCCTACTGCTATATAGCTCAGCCCATTCTGTCTTGTTTATTTATTACTAAAGAAGCTACCCCAACCCAAACCATGGAAATAGTTCTAGTTATTTAGATCCACTACTTGGCTGGGCACAGTGTGCACACCTGTAATCCCAGCAACTCAGGAGGCTGAGGGAGGAGGATGGCAAATTTGAGGCCAGCCTCAGCAACTTAGTGAGACCCTATCTCAAAAGGCTGGGGATGTAGCTCAGTGGTAAAGTGCCCCTGGATTCAATCCCCAGTATATTAAAAAAAAAAAAAAAATCCACTAATTAGAAATCCAGATTCTCACGACTTTCAAGAAAACAAACATCTTTAGAAAGAAACTTCACCTTCAGGGACAAAGACACCCAATTTGGACCCAAGGATTTATAGAACCTTTTCAAGTAATTCTATTACAATGTGTCTGAAGACAGAGCAGAGATAAAAATGAGATGGGGAGTATGCTTATGTCGATCTTCTAAGAAGTGATTTATGCTGAAACAACCCTGCAATGGGGCAGAAACCCATTAGGTTAATTAGTAACAACTGGCAAACCTGTGTGCTCTATGACTGCAGCTGCAATTAGAGGCACAACCCTTCAAGGAGGCATGAGCAGCAGGTGCACGGAGGCTGACGCATGATGGAATTCACGTTTCAGTCATGCTGACTGCATTGTGTCGCCACTGCCTAGAGATTCCTTTGCTTGGCCCAGCTTGAAGAAATCAGCATAAAGATGACTGCACTTACCAGAATCTGGTAATTATTTTTCTTGCTATGATAAACACAGTTTTCTATTACATGACACATTTATTGCAGAAGCAAAAGTGTCCGTGCCCCCTACATATATGCCAGTTGGTTATGAAAACAGATGGACCCAAAACAGACTAAATTAGGTTTCAAAGAGAAGCTGCCTGAAATGAAAGAGTATTCCACCAAAAATGTGCAAAGTGGATAATTCAACATGCAGTTTCAGAGGCCAGTGGAGGAAGACAGCATGATGTTGAAGACATCAGGCTTTGATGTCAGCCATGTGTGTCTGTGTGGCTCTGGCATTCGCATGCAATTTTAACTTCAGTTGCCCTTTGGAAAAATGAAGATTAAAATGTTCTTTTCATCGGGAAGATTAAGTGAAGCACTGCATGCACACCACTCCACAGAGCACCAGGCACAAAGACGCTCTCAGCCGCTGCAGATCCCACACGTGGAAGCAGTGACATCACAAACGTTCACTTACTGTTTTCCGAGCATCATCCAGTTTAAGCCAAAAGGTGAGAGGGTGGCTCCTTCCAAGAAAGGACTGCAAACTTTCTAAAGTATTTCAAAGGTGCTGTGCCAGCTGGGAGTAACTGGAAATTTCTTAACTGTTGCTACCCTACATCCGCTTCAGCCCCTTCCAAGCCATGTTTACCTTGTGGAGACTTGTCCACTAACCCAGACACCAGCTGCATGTGCTTCCCCTGGAACACAGAGAGGGTTTTGTCTGGAAGCAACATGTGGTATCAATTTATCTTTCTCAGCAACAAGCAATCTACTCACTTTAAAAATAAAAAAGGGAGTTGTGCAATTTAACTCTTAAAAGACCCTGCTTTTTATTTTTTAATTTTTTAAAAATAGACAACCCTCTCCCCTTTCTCTTCTTTCTTTCTCCTGGTCTGGTAAGGGAATTCGAGGGGAAAGACTGCCTTTAAATGCAAAGCTCACCTACTGTCTGCACAGGACCAGCATTTCAAGTATTTCTACTCACTGCTTGACGTGAGCAATGACAATTCACAATGAGGGGCCAAGCTCCTGGATTCTAAAACATGCACCTGCTGAATTATAGATGAAGGAGGTTTTGAGACCAGCCCAATGGAAACCACAAGTCACAGGGAGTGGTGGAGATCTGTGTGCCAGAGAGCAATGCAAAGACAGCTTCCAGTGAAGACCTGCATAGGGGCCTTTGGTTTTGATGACAGGCAGTTCTCTGGACTAGACCCTGGACTTCTCTTCAGCAGTAGTTCATCCTGGCTGCCTATAAAAGCACCTGGGGAGAGTTGAATCACCAACACCCCAATCCCAGAGTTTCTGGGTCAATTGGTGTGGTGAGGCCTGCACACAGATGCATTTTAAAGCTCCCTAGATGATTCTAATGTGCAATTAGGGCCAAGAACCACTGGGAGATTCCTCTAACATTCCACAGACTAAGATCTGATTCCAACTTAGTGATACCCAGTCTTTCCAGGTTTGATGACATAGCACAGTGATTGATATCCTGTAAGTCCAAGTTTCCACCACTGGAAAGATAAGGGTAAGAACTGGGGTCAGAAATTAAAGCTGTGATTATATGTGCAGAGTAAAATGGAGAGTTAAAGCAACTGTTTCAGATAATTGAGGCCCACATCTTCTTTTTCTTTAAAAGTGATAAGGTCTGAGGAAGGACTGCCAACCTTTCACTGCCTTCTGGACAGTTGCCCCTTTTGATACAGGCTGAAGCAGGCGGCGCTGGGTCAGTAATTGATCCTATAATTTTCTCAGATATTGCTAGAGTCTAATTCTGAGCTGCCTACTCTCTTCCACTGGACCTTATCTACTTTGGGACGTGCTCTTTTAAAGCAAATACAGAAATTAGGGTAGCATAAAGCAGACTTGAAATCAGAAAATCATTATTTCAGGGCTGGGGATGTAGCGCAGTGGTAAAGTGTCTGCCTAGCATGGATGAGGCACAGGGTTCAATCCCTAGCACCACACACACCCACACAATTATTATTTCATATGTAATGCCACCTATGATGGCCAAAAATAAGCCTTTCACATTGAGAAGTAAATGTAAACAAGCCTTCATAAAAAGGATTGCACAATCAACTCTGACATAAGAAGCTCCCGTCTAGCTCCAATCTTACTCTTGTCTTTTTTTTTTTTTTTTTTTAATGACGGTGTTCTAAAATAAATATTGTTGGGAACTTGTCTGAGGATTAAATTTCCAGCTAAAACAAGATTTCCTGTTAAATTTGCTGACAATAATTCTCTACTCACAGAGGACCCCTTTGGACACCAGCATTTAAGTTTTCATGGAGTAAGCAAGTGTGACAGGTTCTGGTCTCTCATTAGGAGGAATAAAATAATAACCATCTGGTGGTCAGAATAATGAATCCATTTTCTATCCAGGCAATCCTAGCCTTCCCTAGGGAAGAAATGACTGGGCAATTTATCCTGCCCCCAAAAGAAATCCTAAACGGGAAATAAGTTCTTCTGAATAACATGGAAAGATGGTGACTACTCTATTGAAGACAGTTTTGTTGGGTTTTCCAGTGTGGATTTTATTTTCTTTTTTCCTCTCTTCACTTAGCAATCTTCTTTTCAAGCTCTTCCACAGCTGTTTCTGCTCTTGGAGGGCAAGAGGGAACATTCCATTCCTCACAGCCAAACCTGCACTTCCGGCACACACAGAACCCTGGCAGCGGTGCACCTCTGCCCACACCCACTCCCTGCAGCACCCTCCCCTGCCCCTAGGCCCTCCTCCTCCCACTCCACATCCTCTGCCCATAGACATACGAAGCAGCAGCTATGCTCACGCAGTCAATGGCAAGACAGTCCTCAGAAGGCAGCTTAAAGCTGGATGATTCTGCTTAAGTTCTCTCCTGATGTAACCAAATCTGTATGCTCATCTTGGCAAACACATGCTCCTGGGATCCCCTTTTAAGACCATGCACAGCTAGCTATATATATAGGAATTACAGAATGGTCTTGAAACTGACTATGCAAAGTAGAACAGAAAAGGTTTTATTAACTTATTCACTTAGATTTTTTTAAAAAGTTTTCAAAATGGAAAAAAATGCAGCCTTATTGTGGGTGTGGAAATGAAAGGTGGGGGGGGCAACAGCGGGGGGGGGGGGGGCGCGGGAACCAGGCATACACACCCAGAATTTCAGAGCAGATCAGAGATTTTGGAATCACTTTTATGACATTAGAGCAGAGATCAGGACAGGGAACTCAGTAAAATGTAATGCTGGGGAAAATGGAGAGGTGAAACCCAATAGTAGCTCTGACTTCACAGTGAAAGGAAATGAGAACCAAAGGGCTCCAGGGCCTCCTCACCTGAATTCAACCAGCTAGATGTCCTAGCCTTGAGATGCAAGGCTAGGAAAAAGTAATACCACCCAGAAACACAGCATTAGTCCAATTTCTGGATTACCACACCAATTGAGGGGATAAAGTGCAGGGAGTACTAAAGATGGAGGGATGGACTGACCCATCCATCCAACTATCCACCCATGACTGGCCTTATTTTATAACTGAAGAACAGAAGTCTGTCTCTTTTAACACAAAGTGAGCTTTTAAATCAGATACCAAATGAAACCATATCCCATATCTCATACAACCTCAGCATTTTATAATGGCATTGGCACATAGCTGGTGTTTAAAATTTTCATTTAATCAATGAATTAGTGGGAAGGAGCCACAAAATAGACTGAATTGTACTCTGAAATGAGATGTGATAAAACACATGACCAATGGTCCTTACATGACTGAAGATGGAAGAAAGCTTCCACTACTAAGGCTGAAGTAGCATTTAGGTTCCTTTCAAGTTGACAAGTCTCAGCATGGGTATTAAAACACAATGATATATTCTAACATGTAGGCTTAAGGTCCTCTATAATAAATAAGGGACGTAAGAAGAGCAAAATGATAGTGAGCAGACCATTCAATGGAGCACCTTGGCAGAAGCTACTGGATCTATTCAGGATAAAGGGCTAACTCCCTGTCTAGGGATGCCACGGGGCCCTCATTACTCAGTAATGAGGCTGGCTCAGAGTCCTCAGAGGTACATTCAAAAACACAGATTACACACCCCAGTTCAAGGTCTCCTCCAAGGAAGCTCATAGGTAAGAAGGGAAGTTCAAAAGAGTCTATTTCACCAGTAATACCACTCAGGAGGCTGAGGCAGGAGGAGTGCAAGTTTTAGATCAGCCTCAGCACCTTTGCAAAACCCTGTCTCAAAAGAAAAATTAAAAGGGCTGGGCATGTGACTCAGTGGTTAAGCACCCCTGGGTTCAATCCCTGGCACCAAAAAAAAAAAAAAAAAAAAAAAAAAAAAAGTGTCCATTTCACCCGAAGGAAGTTAATGTATCTGGTGCCCATCAGGACCACTGCTCTGTGCTTGACAAATCCGATCTTGTTTTATTTTCACCACAAGCCTGTTGGGAGGAAACTGAGCTGCAGAAAGGTTAAGTGACTTGTCCAGTAGGTGGTGGCGCCAGAAATCAACCACAAAGCTGAGGCTGGTCCCAAAGTTCTCACCACATCATTGTGTGTTCCCCTCTGAAGTCACCAAACTGGTGGTGGTGGGGGGGGGGGGGGGGGCACCACTAATAGGTGACCAAGAAACGTGACACTCTAAAGACTTCGAGATCTATGTGATCGAATTAAACATTCTGCACATGTTCCCTTAGGATGATGAAAGGTGAGAAAACAAGCCACGAAGCAGGACTTATTGGAGCCAGAGCTGCCCATCTGCCAAAGCTAATTTTTTTTTTTCTTTTTAAGAAATGGCACCCTTTTCCCCTTAGACATTTCACCAACACAGAAGGCAACCAACATGATTATAGCCATAGATGGCTAAGCATCCAGCCTTCCTCGGTGACATGTCTGGAGGCTTCTGTGCTCGGGAGAATTAGGTCCCGACTGGGTCAAGGCGGTATTACCTGGCTGTCCCTGGCAGGCCTCTTCAGGCCCTTCAACAGCTGGCACCATGCTTCAGAGGCTGGAGTCAGAGACCTCAGGCGTATGTCTGCTGGTGCCCTGGACCTTGCTATTACGAGGCTTAATCTGAAACAGGGACTCGACTCTATACTATTTAAAACATGTAATTAGTCTATTACTAAGCCAGAAAAGATTAGCTTGCTTTAAAACTATGTGAATCTTAAAATATGATGGCTTTTGCCTGCCAACTGACAGCACGATCGGATGCTTCTGTTTAACCTCAATCAAAAACTCTGGTAGAAAACCGCTCTGGGTTGCATCTGTGTGCTGTTTTGTTATTTGTCTTCTGGCATCAAAAACCTGCAGCAACAGAAATCACTGACAATGCAAGCACATTAAGGGGATGGGCGTGGAGGTGCTGAGTGGGTGAGGTAAGCAGCCTGAGAGTTTGACATCTGAAATCTGGGAAAACGGCTTTTCTGTTCTTGGTTTACAATCGCTCCCTTCGCATGAAATTTTCTGGCTTTAGTATCACACATACAAACACAACTGTTTCCAGCTCTTCAGATGTTACGGCTCAGAAAAACCGTTCTTTTTTGCCTTGTTATTTCAAGAGCAACCAATTTCTTTTTGGTAGCTATAAAATATATGCCAATGTGTGGGCACAAACAGCTCCGCACAGGCACACACCCTGGAAAGATTGGGAGGGATGGAAACACGTTTCTGAGCTAGGGAACGAAAGTTTGGGCTCGTATTTACAAAACAGACAAGTGTGCAGGAAATCAGAAGCAGCCTATCTGCCAAGTGTCAGTGTTTATTATCCTCAACAGTCACCCTAAATCAAGGTGTTACTGGTGAAAGAAGCTGAGAAAGTAAGTAAATGCCACATACTAGAATATCTCCTGTTGGCCACTAGAAACAAAACCACCTGTGGACTTTTTTTTTTTTTTTTTTTTAAATGGGAGAGCTGGACATGGTCAGTTCTGCAAATGACTCAGGCCAACAGTACCCTGTCTCCTCTACAGACCCCTGAAATTCAGCTAATGTGAGCCTCCCAAGGAACCTTCTCTACTCTCATAACCTCATCTGCATGAGTGGTGTTTCACTATACTGGTTTTACAAGACAGTTTCTTGTTCAAAAACCACAGGATGCAAAAGTAGCTGATGACCAACAAAATGATATTGCTAAATGCTAAAGTGAATCAACCATTTATCTCAGGACACTCCTGGTTGCCAATTGCACACAGGTGAGCATAAGGCAGCTTGAAGGTTTGCATAAAAGAATCAAATAAGGAAAGGTCATTTCCACTGACTTCAGAACCAAGCATTCATTCCATTTTTTCTGAAAAGCTTATACTGAGCCACCCAGATACATACACATCTTTTAACCTAAAATCTAGAATGTTCTCAAATGTGCAATATTAGGATGTTCCCTGAACTATGATGAATGAAGCAGACAGAACACACACAAGATAAACCAGTTTTTAAAGGCTACAACAGGAATGTGATATTTTTGTGTTTTATGTGCTAAGCTCTAATCCACCTCACGTACACTGCTAGGTAAGCCTAAAAACACTTGAAAGCACTTGCCAGCATTAGTAGTGTGATGTATACTACCCAAAGGGCAGGAGGAATCAATTAGCTGGCAAGGACAGTCACCAAAGAGTCTTTAAAAGCTAAACACATAGTAGCAAGTGTGGAAAAATGTCTGTAACTAGGTGCTCCAAGACTAAAGGAATTCAGAGACAGTTCTTTCAGACTCTGTTTGTGGCTGGAGTAGACAGAACAGTCTAAGTAAAAGGAAGAGATTAGAGGATGGGAAGAAGCCCCTCCTCAGGCAGCAGGTGTTACAGTGCACCAGGGCTCACTGGTTCATTGGCTGTGGGTGATCCTAAGGACATCCCTGAGAATGCAGAACCCCTGGCTGCATAACTGCTTCCTTGGCGAAGTCCGACTTGGCAGGTTTAACCCTTAGATCCTCCTCCAACTTGCAGTAGCCCATCATCTGGGCCTCCTGAAGTTCCCAACTCTTTCCCCTTAAGTTGTTCATTTGCTAACACAAAATATGTTAGGCTAACATTGTGACCAAGTACTAGGTCTTCCTCTATGGCCTAAGGAGTCATCGCACATGTGGGGAAGGGAGAATGATAATAATCCCTGCACATCAAGACAAGGGAGCAAAACAGACAGCAAGAGATGTCGTGAAGCCAGGTGCAGTGCTGCACACCTGTTATCCCAGTGGCTCGGGAGGCTGAGACAGGAGGGTCGTGAGTTCAAAGCCAGCCTCAGCAACTCAGTGAGACCCTAAGCAACTAAGGGAGACCCTGTCTCTAATAAAACACAAAAAAGTGGGACTGGGGATGTGTTTCATGGGTTAAGTGCCCCTGGGTTCAATTCCCGGTACCCCCTCCAAAAAAAAAAAAAAAAAAAAAAAAAAAAAGATGCCGTGAGCCATTTTTAGGTTCAAAGGTATCTTCAAGTAACACACTTCCAACTCTCTGAGGCATGACATGAGATAGTATTACCCTGTATTATTAGCTGTCCCTCCAGAAATGAGTCCATCAGGTTGTTTCAAACAGCTACCACCTCAGCAGCCTTCCCAAGTCAGAAAGACAGCTGAGGCCTAATGGTAATCTGGGGGTAGAAAGGGCAGTGAGGGTACCAAGGACAATTTTCCTGGAGTCTCTTGTGTTTCTATTTTTCTTGCAAGCAAATTACAATAACCCTTTGTTCTGGACTATCTTTCAAGGATATCTGCATTTGCATAGTGAACAGCCTCAAAAGATAAGTGATAGTGGGTGTCTCCTCCCAGAGCAAAGTGCAGGCATGCTTTTTTGCCCCTTAGATTTAGGAAATCCTTAAACTCAGGGGTTCTGGATAACCCACCCGTGTGCAGCCATCAACCTGGGCTGCTCACGTTACCCCTGTGGGACTTGGGTCAAGAGAAAGAATGATGCAAAACACGCCGGGCCGGGAGGGGATGAAAAATCCCTACGCCTCCAACCCAGAATCCTGTGGCTGGCAGTGTCCAATCTTAGGCCCCTGCAGTTCCTGACAGTCCACTGCTTCCACTTGTGAACTGCTCACACTCCTTAACTGCAAACGATGACACGAGGTGATACTTCTCCAGCCAACTTTCCCCTAACTTTTCATAAATGAGAAGGAATCAAGATAATGCGAAGCAGAAGGAAAGGGGCCACCAGCAGGAGAGGCAGACATACAGGGCTCCTGCAACCGAACATTCTGACCTGGCCCTGCTGAGGACCCTGAAGGTTTTAGGTAACAAGCCAGGAATAAGAGGTGGAGGAGGAAGAGAAGGTCCTCATTTTGCCTTAAATCATCTGCTTCAGTCACCATCGTTTCCAGCTATTGCTCAATGTTGTGGTTCACGTAGAGCTGAGTGAGCTGCAGGGTTTATTTCTTCTTACCAGACACAAGGGCAGATAGCCTTATGTGCACCCCTCCCCACCTTCGTGACCCCTGGGATGCCTCACAATCCTTGCTATAGCTGCTGAGTTTCTGCAGGGTCCAGATGCATTAGAGAGCAGCCCTGGGCCATTCATTCTCAGGGGGAGGAGTTTCTCCTTAGTTCCTTGACTAGTCTGTGAGCTGCCCTCCATTTAACCATGGTGGAGATGTTTTCAGGTCTTTGGCCTGGCCACAGTGACTCTGTCCCTATAACGTGTCACATATGTAGAGACCTAGGATTCCCTCCTCTTCCCACTGGGCTCTCCCACATAAATTTTTCTTTGTTCTTCTGGTAGTATTCAGGAGCTCTGAACTATAAAAAGAAAAACAGACTGGGCAGTTCCCGTGAACCAAGAGCAAACATGTGCGATACACATTTATATACTCTCTCCAAGTTTCCAAAAGAAGAGAGTTAATTTTCTAGCTTATTAACTAGGAACCAGGAGTCTTTCTATAAGGTACAAAAAAACTTGACATGATCGCATGCGCCACGGTTTTAACTACTGATTTAAGCCAAACGTTTTCTGGTACAGAGGAAATTAGTATTTTCTTTTCCCTTCCCTTTCCTCTTGGATAACCTACTTCTATTTTGGCAAAAGGAAGAATATATTTACTACAGTGTTCACATGCATCTACACGTCCAATGCCTCTGGACCCATACTGATTTGTTGCCACATGGCCAAATAATGTGCTCTTTGAGAAATAATTATCAATTAGAATGCTATAAAAAATGGGCCAGCAGTTGCACTCTGTTCATGCTGTGTGGTATTTTGGCCACCAAACACAACAAGGCTTCTTTGGTTAGTCCTTATATCAATCAGAAAATTACTTTAATTTGCTGTGATGCTATTTGTGGGCATGCATGAAAAAGAATTCAGATATCCAGGAGGATATTAGGGCCAACCCACTCCACTTGGGCAGCAGGTCACCAGCATAGGCACTCCAGATAGCAACAGCATAAAGAACCCCAGCCTGGGCTGGGTGGCAAAAGCTGCAGGAATAGAGTAACCACTCACAAGTAATCAATTTTTAGTGCATTCAGTCTAGGGTCGCTGCCAAAACAATTTAATAAAAGCTGTTTTTGTGTTTTTGGTACTGGTGATTGAACCCAGGGCACTTAACCACTGATCCATATCCCAGCCTTTTTTATTTTAAGACAGGGTCTCACTAAGTTGCTTAGGGCCTAAGTCACTGAGGCTGGACTCCAACTTGCAATCCCCCTGCCTCAGTATCCCCAGCTGCTGGGATTACAAAGCATGCATGATCATGTCCAGCAAAAGCTGTTATTTTAAAAATACCAATATAAGCTACAGTGAGGCACTCTTACAGTTTTGTTTATATCAATAAATGAGGTCTAAAAATAGGACACAAGATCTAAGATTTAGATACCATTTGGACTTAAAAAGTCCTGCAGCTTATCCTCCATGTGACAACTCTTTTTTTCACTGTATTTAGTGATGATTATTGAAATATTGCTTGGCGGGACAAAGTGCATAAAATATGAAAAAGTCACGTGATCATATACAAGGAAACTGGAAAGAGTTGACTTATTAAATTCCAAGTTTTCAGTTCTGTGAATATTTCTTTTTTTAATTTAAACATCAATATTTTTGTGACTATTTCACTATAATCAACATAGGTACATGAAAATAACAATCTAGAGTCCATTATATAATTTATTATCATTTAACAAATATTGCCATTAATTATTCACCTGACTCTTCTCAAAAGAACGGAACTCTAAAAACATAAATATTTGTTTCAGATTTACCTAAGTGATGTATTTGCTGCTCAACTTAAGTTTTTCAGGTGTTCCCTAAATGGGACAATGGAACAAAATAAACAAGAACAAGAACGAAAGCTCAACCATGTCGGTCTCTTATCTTGAAGATGCCTGGCTTACGGAGGACTCCCAACCCATTCTCCTAAAAAGGCACATTAATTCCTTACTTTCTCCTTTGAACTCAACCATGCCAAGTGAGGTCAGCATCTTCAAAAACATCCAGGAAGGCCAGCACTAAATGCAAGATACTCATTGTTCCCAGATTGTCCATCTTCAAGAAAACCCAGCTTTCACATTCAAAGTCACAGGAATAAAGTATTAGATTTAAAGAAATTAGGCCTTACACCTCAGAAGCATTTAGAAGTGCAAATGTAGACATTATGAGTTCTATAATAAGTCATTCTCATGCTTCAAGAGGATTACACAATTCAAATACAGTAGTAGAGAATATTTTATCTTCTAATTAAGATTGAGGATATTTTCAATAGCTGGGAAAATGAACATTTGAATTCATTGGTGAGAGTATCAAATGGGTATGAGTGTTTTGGAGGCTTGTTTATCAATATCTATTGGTATTTAAAATGTACATAACCTTTGAGTTACTGGAACAGACCATTCTATTCTCTCTCTCTCTCTCTCTTTTTTTTTTTTAACCAGCAGAATGCTAATTTTTAGCTGGGCCCAGAAAAAGACTCTATTCCCAGCCCTTTCTTGGAGTGGGATATGGTTAAGTGACAGAGCAGAATGACATGGCAGTAAAAGAGGTCCCTGGAACTTTCAGGAAGACAAAAGGCAGCTGGCTTGGGTGAGAGGCAAGTCCCTTTTGACCTATAACTGGATAGACTATATGGGGACCTTGAAGATAAAGGCCATTTGCTGAAATGGAAGGGAGAATATAAGAGGAGACCCATCCTGAATCACTTCCTGTAGTGGACTTATTGGTCCTAGACATGAAATTGTTTGTGCACCGTGCAGGGGGTAGGGGGGCGGAAGGGAGTCTTATTATGTTCTGGTCTTGAACTCCTGGGTTCAAGTGATCCTCCTGCCTCAGCCTCCTGAGTAGCTAGAACTATGGTGTGAACTACCACGCCCAGCTCTGGATATCATTTATATGAGGATAAGTCACTATTATATTTGGATGTTCTGTTACACTATCTAAACCTTACCCTGACAGTTCTAACAATTCTACTTTTAGGAATGAATTTTATTGATATAAGCATGTGGTATCTGTGTGTATACTTTGTGTATATATTAGACTAGTAACAAAAATGGCTAATTATGAGTCCAAGTATTAACAATGGTGATGAGAGGTTTCTGCTCATATTAAGATAACGCAGCCGGGCGTGGTGGCGCACGCCTGTAATCCCAGCACTTTGGGAGGCTGAGACAGGAGGATCGCGAGTTCAAAGCCAGCCTCAGCAATGGCGAGGCACTTAGCAACTCAGTGAGACCCTGTCTCTAAAAATAAAATACAAAAAAGGGCTGGGGATGTGGCCCAGTGGTTAAGTGCCCCTGAGTTCAATCCCCGGTACCACAAAAAAAAAAAAAAAAAAAAAAAGCAACAGAAACATGGAGCAAGAAAGGGATTTATTGGCTGGGTGTGGTGGTGTACGCTTATAATCCCAGCGACTCAGGAAGCTGAGGCAGGAGGACTGCAAGTTGAGGTAAGCCTCAGCAATTTAGCAAGGCCCTAAGACTTAGGTGAGACCCTGTCTCAAAAAAATAAATAGGGTTGGGGATGGAGCTCCATGGTAAAGTGCCACTGGGTGCAGTCCTCAGGATCAAAAAAGAAAAGAGAGAAAGGCCTTTATGGGCCTACCCCCACCTACTCGAACATACGTGTCATGAGGCACTTGAAAGTGCCTTTCAACCATGACTGCGTAAGCACTGAGCTCTGTCATCCTCCCACTTTACGAGCTGGCAGGGCAGGCTGTAATCTTCCTGGCTCCAAAGTTTTACAAGTTCTAATGTGGAGGCCACTAAGGACAGGGGCTCAGCACATTTGGAAATGAAGAGGCTGTGATACAGGGAGGTCTTTAACATTCTTGTTACAGGTCGACCTGGATTTCAAGAGAAAAAGCACTTTCGGGGATTCAAGACATAAAAATTAATCATGGGAAAGATGGCTTGGAGAGAGACTGTGGTCTCAACTTTTATGGTAACAGAATAGTTAAGACTATTTATACCAATTATGAGAATTACATCTGGGCCACTGTCTTAGTAATAATTTTCACATAATTATCAGAAAACAACCTCAACGACCAGGGAGTCCAGAATACCCACGACACTGCCTGACACCATAACCTGCACAAAGGCTTCCGCTCTTGGGACTGTGTTCTGGCTGTAAGAGAAAAGTGAAATGAGCAGGCGGAAAGGAGGTCTCAGTTCAAGCTCAGAAATCCATTCAAACCTAGAAAACAGAAATGCTACCCAATAAGAAAACAAATAGTCTCATATCTTGATGTTATGGGATAGCACCCAATAACAGTATTTTAAAAAAAAATTCTATACTCCCACTGAGCTAAAATGTAGGTAGCTATTCTTCTCTAAAATAAATATTCAAGCCGGGTGCGGTGGCGCACGCCTGTAATCCCAGCACTTGGGAGGCTGAGGCAGGAGGATCGCGAGTTCAAAGCCAGCCCCAGCAATGGTGAGGCACTTAGCAACTCAGTGAGACCCTGTCTCTAATAAAATACAAAAAAGGGCTGGGGATCTGGCCCAGTGGTCGACTGCCCCTGAGTTCAATCCCCAGTACCAAAAATAAATAAATAAAATAAAATAAAATAAATACTCAAAAATCAGGAAATGAGTAGCCGGGCGCGGTGGCGCATGCCTGTAATCCCAGCACTTTGGGAGGCTGAGGCAGGAGGATCCCGAGTTCAAAGCCAGCCTCAGCAATGGTGAGGCACTTAGCAACTCAGTGAGACCCTGTCTCTAATAAAATAAAAAAAAAAAGGGCTGGGGATGTGGCCCAATGGTTGAGTGCCCCTGAGTTAAATCCCTGATCCTCCCCACAAAAAAAAAAATCAGGAAATGAATAAATAAGAAATCTGAATAATGAATGCTACACAATGATAAAGATTTCATTGCATTAAGATGCCACATGACTGTCTCAGCTTTTCACATCTATAGGGTACGTATTAAAAATGGCCTCTCTTGAGCTGGGACTATAGCTCAGTGGTAGAGCGCTTGCCTAGCATGTGTGAGGCACTGGGTTCAACTCTCAGCACCACATAAAAATAAATAAATGAAATAAAGGTATTGTGTCCATCTATATCTAAATATATTTTTTTAAAAAAATGGCCTCTCTGAAATTCTAGTTACCAGGGTAGCCTTATGAATGTTTTACTCTGCTGCCTAATTTACCCAATATGTAGGAAAGACATGCTGAAAAACCAGCCGTAAATAGTCTTAGTTAGGTATGTACTTGTTGGGTTGTGGTTGTTGAATGTAAAAACACAGCCAACTCTGGAAGAAAAGATGGCTTCTTCAGAGGAAAGGAGGTAACTTAGTAACTAATATTTTATATTATATACATTGTACTGACAAATACTATTTAGTAATTCCCCTAAGCCTGTGTGAGATGAAAAAAAAAGTTTGTTTCAGAGTTTTAACTGTCCTCTTAACAGCGTTTAACTCCTTCTTGATAAGTTATCAAGTCCACTCCTGGCACTACATAAATAAAACGTTAAGATCTTGGCTCTCTGAAGCTGGCCTTGTGGCATCGACACCCCTGCTGTAGGTGAAGGCCTGAAGCAAGGCCTGCCAACTTCTTTGGTGTTTCCCATGAAACTCTAGCACAGGGCTGAGTACTTCAGACACTACTTTTCACTCAACTATAACCACACCAAAGGGAATTAAAACAAACAAAAACAAACAAACAAACAAAAAAACCCTTCCAACTCACAATAAATGTTTAATAGGCTAAAACTGTTTTGGAAAGTGATTTTATTTTATTAATTTTTTTTTCCTTTGGCATAAATATCCCACATTCAAGTCCCAATTTCCTTTTGGCATCCCACATTCAAATCCAAATTTCCTTTAGCATAGGGATGTGAGAAAAGCATCCAAGATGTAACACCTGGCACTTTCTTGAGTCTTCTGATCATGAACTTTCAGGAGTATATGATTTTGGGGTGACCGTGGCACAATTCCATAGAAGACATGCTCTGGCGTAAGGGCTAAATCTAAGTTGGCTAGCCAGTGTAAAGGGGGAAAAAATGAAGGTGCAGCCAAGTCTCCTAGCTCAGCTGAACTGTGAGGGCTGGAGCAGTGGAGGAAGACCTGGAGGGGCCTCACAAACCTTCAGTCATTCAAACAGGTCTTTACTGAAGTCCTCCTTGCACCAAATGTACACGGAGAAAAGAAAACCTGAGAGGTTCTCTTTGAGGCCAGGAAGAGGATGGGGGCCAGGCAAAAGAGAATGAACAAGAGCTGAAGCAGGAGGGGAGTGGTGATCACAGCCACGGGTACACAGTGCTTCAAGGAGCAAGCAGTCATCACTGAAAGGTCTAGAAAGACTAGGAGATGGAAGAGTGTCCAGGAGCTTTGGCCATAAGAGGTGATCACTAGTCTTGGCGACAGCAATCTCAGTAGAGTGCTAAGGGCAGAAGAAGCCAGGGAAGATGTCAGCAGATGATTACAAATAATATGAATAGCCATAAAAAAGGCCAACGCTTATTAAATGCTTAGGATATACTACGCACTCTTTCTAAGTGTTTTAGAGGTGTTATCTCTTAAAGTCCCCACAATAATGGATGATAACCCCATTTGATAGTTGAGAAAACTGTAGCTTGCAGAAACCTACCCAAGACCACATGGGTGAGAACTCAAGGGTCTAGCTCCACAGCCCAAGAACAATGCAGCAAAGAAGGGTTGAGAGGGAATAGGACACAAGGCCTATGAGAAGGGGCTGGTGTGTCCTGTCCCTCAAGTCCCATGCTGGTCTTTCCCAGCAGAAGACCTGGGATGGCACAAAACAATTCTACAGGCTTTGTTAGTTTCTACAGTTTGAATCTGGAATGTTTCCCAAAGGCCCATGTGTTTCTTAGAGGCTTGGTCCCCAGCCCAAGGTGCTATCAGCAAGTGGTAGAACCTTTAAGCCTGACTTGAAGATGATGCCTTCCTCTTTTTTGAGTTCCAGCCATGAGGTGGGCTGCTCAGCTGTGCCTCGCACTCCGCACTCCCTGCCGTGCGGTGCTGCCTCGCCACAGGCCCCAAAGCAACAGGACAACCGACTGTGAACTGAAACCTCCAAACCTGTGAGCCAAAATAAACCTTTTCATAAGTTGATGACCTCAGGTATTTGTTGCAGTAATAGAAAACTGACTACCGTATCAACATACTGGAGAACAATGACCACAGGACCAGTCTTTCTACCTTGTAAAAATACTCACTACACATGAGCTGGTATAGCCCAGAGGGTACACTTTGACAATTTCGCCCATGAGAGATTTCTGAAAATTAGTTCATCCTAGAAATAGTCTGAGGGGCAAACACAGCTGGATCTGTACTGGGAAGGGGGGTTCTTCCCTGCTGAACCACCCGCAGGTCAGCATAGATGGTACCACTTCCAATTAGTGGCACCATTGCCACTGGCTAGACAGGGGCCAAGCAACACAAAACACACAGACCTCCTGTGAGCTCCAGAAGGAAAGTGGGGAGGAGAAGCAATCATCCCACTGCTGTGGGGACAGTCCTCATTCCCTAACCAGAAACACAAACAAACAACAACAAACACAACAGTAGCTGTTGATTTCTGATTCCTGATCGTTTTATTTTCAAGATCCAGCAACGCTACTGCTTTCACAGTTTTTAGGTGCCCAAGAGCAGGAGCACAAGTCTCTGTGGTGACTGTCAGTGTTCAAAAGGAGCAGGGTAAGTAAGCCATGGGACTTGACTGGTCTCCCTAATCCTTCCCAATCCCCTGGCCCCTCCCTTGTCCTTTCTGCCTCCAGCCAGTTTAATTTACATTAAGTCTGAAAAGGTCAAGCTGGCCATGGGTAAAGAACTTATTGTTTACACAATAAAATTGCCAAGAATGAACTAAAAATGAAGTCATCCTCTGCAGACTAGCACCATACAGAAACTGCAGTGAAACAGAATTCCTCCTACGGTAAAGCCTTATGTAGAGAAAAGGTGGGGAAAAGAGAATTTAAAAACCTATTTACATCTATGATTTAGTGTCTTTGGGTTCAGAAGCAGAACGCACACAGAAATTCTTAAGCTAGGAAATTTTAAGATGTACTCATTAGATCATGTGAAATAAAAATGTTTTGTTCTGGATTCTTGCAAATGAGCTCAATCTGTATGTAAGAGACCTGAAACAAACAAGCTGCAACAATAACAAAAGCTGACATTGTGTTAGACGGGGATGAATTAGCTTTATGGAACCACAAATTGAACTTTATAGAACCACAAATTGGGCTCAGCTGGACAGAGATCAGACAATCCTACCTGTGACTCTTCTAGCAATTGTCTAAAACAATGCAAGAGTTAAAATTATAGTATCACCTACTGCCATACACAAATTATACTAATTTTAAAAAATCCATTGTCATCTGCAAGCCTTGAATTGCGTGGGAGCTGTTGAAATATTTGTTTTCAGTTGCTAACTTTTCCTTGATTACTAAAGTAATAAATGCTTATTCTAAAAATCTGACAAGATAAGGAAAGTATAAAAAAGCAGAAAAACGTTATGTAATCAATCCTCTGGATACAACCCTTTGTAGATTTTGCTACTTGTTTTCCATAACTGCTTACATGAAATATGAACATCCTTCATGCTGTCTTTTCCCAAATCAATGTTATATTAAAAGTAGTTTCACATTCTTAAGTAGATTTCTGAAAAGTTTAATGACCTTACTGTTCACAGTTCAGTTGGGTACCACTCTCAACGTCTGAATTATTAAGATTTCATACTTCAAAGCTCCATATATTCTTGCATTCTTCTCCCTAAATTCCATGTAGAATGCAGAACCCAAGTATGCAAAATAGTCTTCTAGTTAACCTGCCTGTATGGACAGGTCTTAATATAATTAGTGTTTTGTTTGTGAAGAGTTCAGCCTTTACAAGCAAGACCCTAGAAGAGATTTTAATTACAGAATGACTCTTCTTTATTTTGGTTGGTTGGTTTTGTGTGTGTGTGTGGGGGGGGGGGCAGCTGTAGCCTGACAGCACACATCATACTTGAGGACATCCCTCACACACTCTATGTCAACGGTGGCTTATGTACTCACCTATCCTCGTGTTCCATCTTGTTTGTTGTGGGGCAACCAAGCCAATAGGGGAAGAAAAGACCCCCAAATGCAGTAGAGTGAATCACACCTTTAATTTGGAACTCACTACCCACAGCAGGACTGGCTCCTCGGCTGTGGCATCTGCATCTGGAAGCAGTTGCCGCATGATAAAAACAGGACCATCCCGCGCTGGGGGCTCTGCCATTCTGAACCAGTCTCAGACCTCAAAGGTACATGGTCTTCTGCTGCAGGCTGCCTCACCATGTAGGCTCAGAGACCAGAGTAAGATTTCTACTCTTTCTCTAACTTAGAGTGACACAGTTTTATGCAAACAGAGAGGTGTTCAATTAATATTTGGAAAAAGCAAAACCAACAGCATTATGCTATAGGTCCAATCAAGACCACGATGTATTATTAATCACCCAAGTTTTATCCCCATAAAATGGGTATGTACTTGGCTGGGGTTGCGGCTCAGAGGTAGAGTGCTTGCCTAGCACTCAAGAGGTACTGGGTTCAATCCTCAGCACCAAATAAATAAATAAATATTGTAAAAAATTGATATGTATTTTTCAGGTAGAGTTAGCCCACACCTAAGCTATTCAAATGAAATATAAAGGGAAGCTGGGCATTTTTTTTGGGGGGGGGGGGGTGTTAATCAGGGAACAAATCTAAGCCTATCTGAAGAAAAGGTCCAGCTCCACCTGCTCCTTTCAGAAGAGCCCCTGCCATAGCTGTCACCTGAGGTCATTCACCACACCCAGGCTTAAGGATTTTTCATTGCAGGAAAGCTATCTGAGAGCAGAATGTAACAAGAGATAAAACTTGGCTTTCTCCCCTTTCAGTCCAATGCTCCTGCCACCAACAAACTGAACTTTCTACTTTATTTACAATACCACATATTTTATGTACCTAAAGATGAAAACTCTTCCCCAAAGTAAAAAAGCTAATGCTTGAATAGTGTGGCAGCCAATGGAGTTCAGTAGAGTTATGCTTTGCATATGAATAGAAATAGGATTAGGGTCTGTCCAATGCAGCTCTGGGAGGCGGGGCCTGGCAGGAGGATCCCCAGATCTTCAGATCAGAAAAGCAGTTCCAGGGCTTCAAGAGGGTACAGGGTTATCTCTCCTCCTGGTTCATTACCATGAAAGGTCTCCAGTTACAGACCCTGATGTCAGGAGGGAGCTCAGCCTCCCATCTAGGACCACTAAGACAGTGCCAACACAGCAGCAGACCAGGATTTCAGAAGGCCCCTGGAAATGAACACCCTAGACACCATTAGCCAGGACACAGTACCACTTTTTTTAGTCCTTTTCCTATCACAGATTTTATTAGCAGAATTTTAACCTTAGGATGACAGAAATTACCATCTTTCTAAAGAGTCTGGACCTCCAATTTAGAAACAATAAGCCATCTTTAAAAAGTGCCAAGTAGGGGCTGGGCTGGGGCTCAGAGCTAGTGTAAGGCACTGGGTTCAATCCTTAATACCACATACAAAAATAAATAAAATAAGGGCATGCTGTCCATCTAAAACTACTAAAACAAAAAAACAAAACAAACAAACAAACAAAAAACCAGCCAAGTACAGCCAGCCCAGTTACTTGGGAGTCTGAGGTAGGAGGATTGAAGTTCAAGGCCATCCTCAGCAACTTAGTGAGACCCCATCTCAAAATAAAAAAATAAAAATGGCTGGGGATGTGGCTCCATGGTTAAGTACTACCCTCAATAGCCAAGTACACTGCCCTGCTGGATCCTATTGCTCCTTGTCTTGACTACACACTACTAAGACAAAATGATCCACAAGTCAAACAAGCAAAACCTCCACAATAGGAAGCTTAAGTCTTCAGTTGTCCTCTGGGCACCAGGGGAACTGCTGGGGCAGTGGGAGGAGCCTGGGACACAGTTCTCTTCGTGGAGTTGTTTGGTTTCTGACATTACCTGAATGGAATGTTAAAATGTAATGTCTGTAAGTGACCTTCAGATCATCACCTACCCCAAGCCCCTCTCATTTCAGAGAAGGGCGCAGTAAGTGTGCCAGAAAACAGGCCACCTGGACACACGCTGGACCCACGTTTCCTACCTCTGATCCCAAGCTGTACTCTTCTCTCTACACGCCAGTTTTTAAACTTTTATTCAGCAGCAGTGTCCTCTTCCCAAATGAAATCTTGGGCAAAACTGGATATGCACAGCAAATCAAGTGGAAACACTGGTTAAAGTAGAAGGGGGAAGGCCCAGGGCCTCCCCAACGGGCCCCATCTTCCCCCATGAGGACCCAGAAGCCCCTCCCAGGATCTGTGGGGCTTCTTAGGACTGTGTTTGGATTGCTGCTCCTCGTCACACTCCTTCACACTCTCCTGTCCCACACATCCATGATGCCATGCGGACGTGTGCACAGGACACACATGAGCTCGCACAGAATGACACTGCTAAAAATGTGAGAACCAGGGTACAAATCACTCATATTCTACTTCTAAGCTGTTTTTGAAATTTTGATATTATTTTTCATTTATTCCCTCCCAAGTATATTTGTTTTGAAAAACTGAAAACATAATTTTCTGTCGTGTTTTATAGATTTTGACACTGGACATTTATTTGCGTATCATATTAAATTTTTATTAATACTTTTGAGGATTTCAGATTATTCTTTTTGATAAATGGCTACCTTCTGAAATATGTCACAGAATTTGAACATTATAATCATGCCAATGAAGTGAGGGGGAAAAATTTAATGAAGATAATATAAGAGAAGAAGACGGCCAAAAAGCTACTGGAGAAAAGACCGGGGAGGAGGCAAAGGCCAGGACAAAAGGAAAGAACACACTGCCTACTGTCAGGTGAGGAGAGAAATTCCAGGAGACACTAAAGAAATTCTTTGCAGAAATATAGACTTGAGCCAGGCACGGTGGCGAATTCCTGCAATCTCAGCAGCTTGGGAAGCTGAGGCAGGAGGATTATGAGTTCAAAGCCAGCCTTAACAACTCAGTGAGATCCTGTCTCTAAATAAAATACAAAATAGGGCTGGGGATGTGGCTCAGTGGTTGAGTGCTCTGAGCTCAATCCCTGGTATTAGGGGAAAAAAAAAAAAAGAAAGAAAGAAATATATACTCACAGAACCACAACTGTGGGAAAATGAACCATCTCTATCTTTGCCAGGAGTCTGGTTGTGTAATAAACCTATATAGGCATATGTCATCTAGTATTACAAATATGTATGTACCCATGAAATCATGCAGTGGTTAATCACATCATTCGATTATTGATCAGCTTAACCTCCCACTATTCTGGGGGAAAAACATGGGCTGAATTAGAGACTTTAAATTTTTTTTTTTTTTACATATTCTCATAGTAATATAATTGGCTTCCTATTAAATAGACACTTTAAAATCATAACAAGGTGTAGTAAGAAGGACCCTTGGGCAAGACCCTCTGCTGAGTTCCTAGGCCGGTTTCCAGTTCTCTATGTGTCCTATCTTGTCACTGGACCCTGCAGCATGTCAAAAAAACAACTGATTCATGTGCACTCATCAAACTCAAATGTAAAACTATTTTTTTCAAGTAGTGCTAGACTAGCCAAACAATTCAGCAAGACAAAAACAGGCAACAGAAAAATAACCTCTCAGTTATAGGTGTGTTCATTCTATAACTTAGTTTATTTTTGCCAGCTTTGGGGAAAACTTTGTTAAGGGAAGACATCACACTATAGATTAAAATAAAGGACAAAGGTAATGTGGTGGAACTCCACTTGATACCCAGAAACCTCTCTGCAGAAGTTTGCACCTCTCCTAGGTCATTCCTGAATGTCAAAAGATCAGTAGGCCCATATATTAGGAGGATGCTGTACAGCTGCCCAGGGCACTGGAGTCCTATAACCTCTCAAATTCTCCCAGAGAATGCAAATAAGGCTGGGCGAGTCCGGCAAAAGAAGTGAGGCTCATCAACGGCTGCCAGTTGGGTATGGGGTGGAGGGGGCCTGTTTTCTGTGATTTCTCACCTGGCAAATATAAAAGGAGGTGCTATCTTGGGTGGGGAGCTCACTCCAGTCCCTGTGCTTACAAACTTTCAGAGCACGCCCTAGAGACTGCCATCCATATCTAACTGAGGAAGCTGGTCACTTCCCACGATGCACAGTGATGAAGCACTAGTCTCATCTAATCCCCTCCTTCCTCAGAATCCATGGAACCAGCACACACGTGTTAAAAATGCAAGGTCTCTGGAGTGCTTGGCTCCTGCCTCATGCACACCGCTCCCCCTACCAATCCAGGCAGGCTCAACCCAGGGCTCAGTGACTAGCATCATGTTGAACCTATATGGTATGTTACATTGGGTTTTCCTTTCCTTCTGCTAAAGGAGTTCTCTCCAGATCCTCTGACAGATCTGGTGAGAGATAACCAAGACATGAACGTCCCACACCTACATTCCTGTTGGGATCAGGCTTATGCCCTAAGCATGGGGACTGCACCTGCTCACTACCCCCAACATCTATAAACACATTAAATCACACACAGAAGGGAACCTGGGCACAAGGATCACTTCAGTCGCCAGGTTTTCACCCCACAAGCAGGGAGGAGGCATGAGGTGGTAGGCTCATTTTAGAAGCAACCTCCAAACCCAGGCTCACTACCCTCCTTTCACTGCCCATCAGTGGGCCTGCCTCACAGGTGGGGGCTGGGCCAGCTACTCCAGCTTCGCCTGAGGAAGGCTGAACCATCCACACACAGGAATCAGCAGCTTTCTCTTATCTGAGAATATACATACCCATGGTTTTTTTTTTGTTTTTTTTGTTTTGTTTTTTTAAATCTTCCTTTTTCTTGTTGTTTCTAACCCAACTCATTCCCCATGACCTAGCCCAATCCCTTTGATGAAGGCAGGTCAGCATGCACCAGAAAACACAAATCCTGCTGTATCTAACACCTGTGACTCTGTCCCCTTCCCTGCACCTCTCCTGCCCCATGAGGGCTGTCTCCAAGGGTCATAGCTCTAGGATGAAGTGCTCTCACAGGACAGGAAAGAAACCCTTAGTACCTCCTACAGCTGGGTTCCTGATTTGCCTGAAAATACTTCTTACAGAATTCCCACATCTCGT
Organism: Tamias sibiricus; assembly: GCA_025594165.1. Classification (NCBI taxonomy): domain Eukaryota; kingdom Metazoa; phylum Chordata; class Mammalia; order Rodentia; family Sciuridae; genus Tamias; species Tamias sibiricus. The sequence continues at coordinate 94,519,957 of CM046666.1, read as the reverse complement.
TACTCTTATTATTGTCATGCATTTTAAATAGACTAAAAAATTACAGGAGAATATAACAAACACCCAAGTACCCATTTCTCAACTTTAACAAGTCTCGGTATTCTGCCATATTTACTTCAGATAATTTTTAAAGAAACAAAATATTACAGATGTAGGTGAAACACTGTGTATTCCCTGCTCATTCTGTTTCTTTCCCACCTTCCTTACATCACTATCCTAATGTTTGTATTTAACACTTCTACAAAACTTTTAATTTTTATTACATGAATATATATACATAAAATATAGGATAATGTTCAAATTCTAAACTTTACATAAACAGTATCATACTGTCTACATTTGTTTGTAACTTTTTTTTTTTTTTTTTTTTTGGTACCAGGGATTGAACTCAGGGGCACTTGACCACTGGGCCACATCCCCAGCCCTTTTTTGTATCTTATTAGATTCAGGGTCTCACTGAATTGCTAAGTGCCTAGCCATTGCTGAGGCTGGCTTTGAACCCACGATCCCCCTGCCTTAGCCTCCCAAGTGCTGGGATTACAGGTGTGCGTCACCACGCCTGGCTGTAGCTTTCATTTTTGCTCAATCAAAAAAGCTTGCCAGGCACAGCAGCACACACCTGTAATCCCAGCAGCATGGGAGGCTAAGGCAGGAGGATCATGAGTTCAAAGCCAGCCTCAGCAAAAAGTGAGGCACTAAGCAACTCCGTGAGACCCTGTCTCTAAACAAAATACAAAGCAGGGCTGGAGATGTGGCTCAGTGGTCGAGTGCCCCTGGGTTTAATCCCTGGTACAAAACAAACAAACAAACAAAAAAAGGTTTTTTAGGCAAAATTTCCAACATGCTGAGGTAGAAAGAACATTCTAATAAACCCCATATATTCATCATCTAATCTCATAGTCAATTTTATAAACTATATATAGATTGCTGTATCTATTCCCTACCCACTTATGACCCTCCAATCTGTGGTCAGGCCAGGAGTCTGAGCCAGAGCTTTTCCTTGCTAGTGGCTTTGGGGCAGGGAGGAGGTCACCCCTGAACCTTTCTATTGCCCACTACCTTCAACCTCAGATCAGCTTTATCTCTGAAACTTTGAACCACCCAAGACTGTATTTTCTTGTCACCTAGGGAGAAAACCCCACCCCTCCCTTCTTGCACAGTCCATACCTGAGTTGCATCTCTAAATAAACTTGCATCTGCACACAAAGCAGCAGTTGCTAATGTTTATCACATACTTTCTTTGTGCCAGCGTTTTTCTTCTCCCATGCCTCACACTGCACTGTCAACACATTTTACAGATGAGGAAACTGTGGCACACAGTAAGTAGTTAAATAATGCCCCAAGGTCAAATCGCTAATAAATGAATCCATGTGGTTAGGCCCAGGTGGACGAACTGCTAGACCCATATAACTCACACACTGCTTTCTTAGCAAAAGGACTTGCCCCAGTGGAATATAAAGCAATCAAAATTCCACTAGAAGTGTGTGATAAAAATCTGAGGAACCAAGCCAGATTGAGAGTTGTTTGTGGACTGCTCTGGACTGCTGGTTCGCAGCTCTATGACATTCAACTTTTCCTTTAAAGAGGTTGCAACCAAATTGACTTCTGTGTAAGTAAAGTAAAAAATTGTACAAAGGTGTCAACAAAAGCCATTCATCAGTCCAGCTTCTCCCCTCAACTTTATACCCTCAACAGCCACTTAACACGGGACAGAGAGATCATGATCTTAATGCCCCCAAACACGTGACCATCCATCATGAGAATGTGGCAACGCCATGTCAAAGAGTGCATTGTACTACATGCACAAAAGGGGGCATAATTATATGACCTAAGCATTTGACCTTCGAGCAGTAAATGCATCAAAGCTTAGTCCCCAAACAAGTTTTGGTCATTTATAATAGAAGCTGGTCTTTAAAGAAGAAAAATGACATTTTTCTTTGAAGAACCAAATACAGAATTTTACTCAGCAACTTTCTAGGCTGTACACATTTTAAATGCTATGTTCTTTATAACAGACACACAATTTTTTAAAAAGAAACCAGCAGCTAAGACAAATCCTTCCTTTATCTGCCATTGGCCCCATGTCTCCCCCTGCTCTCTGCTCCTCTAGCTATTTCCCTCTTTTCCGTGCACAAGTCAAAATCTCTTGTCCAGGGCAGGCCAGGGGCTCTTCACTGAGAGCATTCTGTTTACTTGCACTTTCTCAACAAGAATAAACACTACTGCCCCAACATCTTATTTTATTTATCCAACCCGTATTTATTGAGCACTGAGTACCCAGTACTCTACTAAATGTTGAAATACAACAGTGAACAAAATACTCCCTGGAGAGCTTTTTATTTTTAATATATGGAGGAATTCCCTCTTTTGCTTAAGTTCCTGGTTTATGAACCCTCAATTGAGAGACCATCCTCCAACTGAAATTTCACTTTCTTCTGGGAAAGAATGATTTACAAAGGAGTAGCAACTGGGTAGAGAAGATACAGGTAAAAAAAAGGCTGTAACATATTAGCACACTATTTCATAGGTGTTTTAAAATCAGTTTTATAAAATACCCACAAACCATCTTAAAGCTCCACCTTCATGCTTGGTAAAGCGCAAACTTCTCCATAACCTCCCTCCAAATGAAAAAAATACTAAGGTATCCACTAGAAAGCTGAAGTTTCTCCCCTGTCCATACTTTTGTTTCTGGGCTCTAACTTTCCATGGGTCAGGCAGGATAGCCTGGAGAAACAGAACTGGTGGATCACAGGTTCAAACACGGTGCCAGCTGTCTCTTTTACTGTGAACCTCACTGACTAGACGTGGGAAGTTACAGGGATTTCTGTAGATCCTGATCTAACCCAGGTACACTAAAAGGCACCTACAGCCACGTTAGGGTCCCCCAAATAATGCAATGCACAGTGAATTAGGAGAGAAAAAACTCACTCAGGAAAGAACTGTGTGGAATAAAACCAGCTGTAGAAAAGTTGCTGCTGCATGGGAGAGTGTTACATTTCTGTGTTAACTTTTCCAGGGTACTAACATTTCCAAGGCTTCTTGGACAACCTCTCTTAGATATGGATGTATCCTATCCCTGGATAACTCCTGATCCCATGCTCCTGATCCCCCATAAGGCTGTTGGGGTAGTCTGCTTCCAATAAGAAATATAAGGCATCTGAGACTATAATTTTTCACCTTTGTAGTCCCCGTAGGGCCCAGCACCATGTCTACACCCAATTCAGTGCTAATATTTTTTTATTTTAAGTAAATGAAGGAGGCTTTTCCTATTGTAGTACAATGGGAAACACAACACTCCCATCTAAAAAGGCTTAGCTTCAATCTAATCAAGACTCTAGAGTTAATTTCCAGTTTCAGGAAATTCAGGTGATTCGGGAACACGATAATGACACAAGAAAACAGATATATCCAGAATGTGGGACATTCTGCAGGACAAGTGACCCAGTTTCTGCAACAAGTCAATGGCATGGAAAAAAGGGGCGGAGGGTATATGGCTGGGAACTGTTCTTGATTAACAGAGAAAGAACATCTGCGTGCCATGTATGGCCCTGTCTAATTCTGATTCAAACAAAACCACCTTAAAAGGATATTTTCTGTTCCTAATTTTAAAAAATTTTATTATAAACTGGTGATATCAACAAAATACAGTCACTAAGTTAGTGTGATAATGGCACTGTGATTATGGATGAATACACCCAAGTTTTTCTGAGGTGCACACTGAAGCAAATATAGAGGGGAAATAACTGAGGCCCAGGATTTGCTTGAAGATCCTCAGTACAGGGGGTGGGCTGTGGGGGAAAGTGGGATAGATTATGCAAATGAGGCAAAATCTTGATAACTGTTGAATACATGCTCCAGACTTTTGCATATGTTTGAATTCTTCATACTTTCTAAATTAAGAAAGCTCAAAAGCATAATTTAAAAAATATTTATGCATAAACTAAGTGAATACTTTCAAGCCTCTCTGACCATATTCTCAGACTTATCAGCAAAGTAGCTTAAACTGGCAAACTGTTCACAGATCCTCACGTCAGAGATCTGGAAGAAAGAGAAAATGGAATGCCCAGCACCACAGTCAGCTCCTTCACAGGCCACGGTCAATGTCCAGTGCCAAGGGAGGGTCTGCTGCTGAAAATCACCCAGGAAATCTTAATGCACTTGACAGCAGGCTCATCTGACAAATTATAAAACCAAGCTTTCTTTTCCAATTCCCTCTACTAATATGTTTTCCAAGGACAAAACATTCTGTCAGATGAGTAACAAACAGTGATCCTTTCAGTAGTGTCCCTCCTTAAGCAACACCCCCGCTGTCTCTTTAGCAGACCCCACGCCACCCTGCACAATTCCAGTACCAGGAAGGACAGCAATTACACCAAAGCCCCTTCAGGCAACTCTGAAAGAGAAATGCTGGTAACAACACAGACTAAACTTATCAGCACAAGAGGGGATCAGAAGGCACTTTATTGTAGGCATAGTACCACCCTTCTCACAGGCTGACATCCAAATTCCTATCAAAGGAGCTCAAAGATTAAGTGCTATCTTATTCATCAATCAATAATCTAAGATGACCACTTGAAAGAGCTGGCTCCTCCCATATTTAGTGTCTTCTCTTAGGGAAAAAAATATACACACATTTTTCAAGATCATAGACTAATCATTTAGAATGATTCTAAATATGAAAAAAAATCTCAGACCAACAGTCTTTCTTAATGCAAATCAACAAGTCCTGCTCTCCTCTTCCTCCCTACCACCTGCAAGAAGATAAAACTCCAAAAGCAACCTGACAACCCTAACCATCCAGAACACAAAATTTTAACTACCCCCACCCCTGGCTCAAACCTGGGGCACTTTACCACTGAGCTACATTCCCAGCCCGTTTTTTAATTTTTCATTTTGAGACAGGGTCTCACTAAGTTGCTGGGGCTGGCCTCAGACTTGTGATCCTCCTGCCTCAGACTCCTGAGTCACTGGGGTTATAGGCATGTGCTACCATGCCTGGCTCAAAGATGGGTACTTTATTTTTTTTTTTGGGGGGGGGGAGGTGTACTAGGGATTGAACCCAGTATCACTTAACCAACTGAGCCACATCCCTAGACCTTTCCTGTATTTAGAGACAGGGTCTCAATGAATTGTTTAGGATGTGGCTAAATTGCTGAGGCTGGCTTTGAACTCATGATCCCCCAGCCTCAGCCTCCCAAGTCATAGGGATGACAGGCGTGCAACACTGCACCCAGCCTAAAATGGGTACTTTCTACACCTAAAGGTCCAAATCATTTTTCAGAATTGACAGACTAAACTCCAACAGTGTGCTGGTCTTATTTGTCAGGTGCCCAGCACATAAAACACACTCAAGTGAATGTGAATAATTGGACCCCCAATCTTAACTACCTCAGTCTTAGAAAGATTTAGAAAATCTTGATGGGCCCATGATGACAAGCTTCATTCCAGACTTCGTTTAAGAAAGCAGAAAATTTTATACATTTTAGAAAGACTACTACTATAACGTCTAAAATAAATGGGCTCGGGCATTTGCATGCTTAAAACAAAACCACCACAACAAACCCTCTCTCCAAAGAAATGTAATAAAGGATCTTACAGCCCAAGTCTATTTTCTGCATTCTGATCAATTAGTTAACAAATATCACCTTTTGGGAATATTCCTGGAGAAGGAACACAATGACCCTTGGTAGGGATAGAAAAAAAGGAAAATAGGATAGCAAAGTTTTGAGATGGCCTAATAAAGCCTTTTCTTCTTTTATATTTGGAATAAACCAGCTAAAAAGAATTAAGGAGAAAAGTGGCAAGACTTAGAGATAAGCTGAGTTGATCCAAATCCAAATTGGAGAAAGGAGGCAGATGCAGATCTGGTCCACCCAACAGAGACTGGCTTTAGTCACAAGATCATAAGAAAATTAACATAAGAGGTGAGGCAAGAGGCCTTCTATTTCCTTCTGCCCCACAGCACAAAAGTCCAGAAGACCCCATCAGACACAAATGCCCCAGGGCTTCCTTGCTGAGTCAGGTTCCCAAGGTCATCCTGCCCACCAGAAATGTTCAAATTCCCTGGAGTCTCACAGCAGTAAAGACATCTCTCTGGCTCTGTTCCTGGCCCCCTTCCTGCCCCACCTGACTACCTGGTCCAATGCACTCTTTCCCCCATTTATCCACCTGGGCCCTTTCATCTCAACCTGATCTTGGCCATGCCCACCTGATACCTTCTCAGCCCTCTCAAGGTGGTTCCTTCCAATCTGCACTTCCCTCTTTTCCCTGACTTCCTTGTACCTTCCTCTTTTTACCTTTCTTATTCTTTGTTCCCCCATTGCCCCACTCTTACTTGGGCCCAAAAAACTTTCTTTACCCATCCTCCTTTCCCTCTCCATGCTACCCATAGGAGCCTGTTCCCTTGCTGCCACCTCCAACCTATGACCAAATCAGGAGAAATTATCTTCTCTAAGGAAAGACCAATGAGAGTTTAGAACGATGCATAGTCATGTTTTGGGGCTGGGGATATAGCTCAGTTGGTAGAGTGCTTACCTTGAGTGCACAAGGCCCTGGGTTCAGTCCCCAGCACCACCAAAAAAAAAAAAAAAAAAAAAAAAAAAAAAAAGAAAGAAAAGAAAAGAAAAAAGATACTTAGTCATGATTTTTAAAAATCTAAGACATCTAAAGGGGACCTGGAAGTTGTTTAAGAGGCCCCCAAAGTTTTAGGTAGGCCTTTTCTATTTCAAGGCTAGAAAGTGCAGTATTTATATAACCAGGCAAATGTATCTGAATCAATTTCCCAGTCTGTATTTCTAATCTTTTTATCATGGGTTCACTATCAAGGCCACAGGGATTTATGGATGAAAAAGAGCTTTCACTGGTTTATTATCTAAATTCCTATCAAAGGTGCTTAAAGACAAGTGCTACTTTATTCATAAAAAGACTGAGAAAATCACATAAAAAGTAGATATCTCATTTATTTAATATCTCCTGTCAGAAAAGAGGGTATTTTAAAGAAGACTATAAAACAATACTGCTAAAAGAGGTTTAACTATGAAGCAAAAATACTACCTAACTAAAGCTTCTAACTTCTCTTAATCCCTTCTGAAAAGAGAATAATTGCTTAAAATATTATCATCCTTTCACTTTGCAATCCCAACAAAATATAACATGCTGGATATGATAGTCAAAGAGGAAAAATAACAAACCTCCCCCTACACTGACACCCCAAACTGCCAAACCTTTCTCTGTGGTTCAGATCTTAATCTATCCACAGGAAGAAGATACCAGAAAATTACACAACATTTATTCTCAACCCTACTTGCCCTTTCTATAGACCTGAACTAGAAGAAGGTCTCAGAAGGGTCCTTTACAGTCTCAGAGGCAGCTTTCATCTCTTTCCCTTGAGAAGGCTACCATTGCCCGCTCTATCGGCCCTCTATTCGCTGCTGTGGTCACCACCACCACCACCAGAACTAGATAATGTGTAAAGTTATATTTGGTTGGAACTATGTGTAGCTTCAACTTCATCCTCAACCCAGACTATACCTACAAAAAATGGGGATGGAGAGAGGTTACAGAACTTGTTCCAGGTCCTCAGCCAGAAGGCCAGGTTCACAGTGGAACCTAGGTTGGTCAGATTCCAAAACCCAAATTTTTAACCACTATATATGACCTCAGGCAAAAAGTCCCCTTCATGTTTCATCTCAACTCTGGAAGTTCAAAAGCTTCCAGAGATCAGAAGACCACCAGCACCCAAGGTTCTTCCCACTTTTTGTCTTCAGCCATCAGTGTCCAGTGGGAGAGAAAGGAGGTGCCCTGCCCACCCTATCCCAGGGCAGGACTGTTCCACTTCTTCTAATTATACCGATATGTTGTGGATTTAAACTCTTTCCACACCACCAGACCTGCTTAGACCCTCCTCCTTCCTGTCTTGCCTCACGACCTGGGTGCAGCAGGGGGACTGAAGAAGAGGCATGCACCAAGCAAAGAAACTCAGTGGGCATCACTGTCCCCCTCATTTCCCTCCATACTTAAGAGTGACATGCCTTTCAAATAACCACGAAAATGCCCTGTCCCTGCTGGTTTTCCTGTGTGGGCCGAAAAGATTTTGAAAATGGGTTATTGTGGATTAGCATTAGAAGCTGAGCTCATGCTTTAGCTCAGTTAATACTTAAATATGCACAGCTACAGACAGCTCATACAGGGCTTTGGGAGGAGGAAAGAGTCCATGGAGGTAATTTTGTCACTTTTCTTGGCATAGGAGCAGTCTGTTAACAAATGCCTATTTTGTTTTGAAAAGCAGATTCAGAAACCAAACCAAAAATAGATGACTACAATACCTCAGATCTTCCCAGGTCTCTGTGGAGGGAGAACCAAAGAAACTCACCAACAAGCAAGAATCAAATGATAAGAACGATGATGATCACTAGTAACTGAGCACTTGGCCCCTGCCAAGGTCTTTGTTAAATGCTTTACAGATATTATCTCATTGAATTTTCACAATCCCATGAAGTCTGAGTTACAAAGAGGAAACCCAGGCTTAGGGACTCTACCTCCAAAGTAATAATTTGGGGCTATAGCATGCACTGTGTGCCAACTCTGTCCTCAGCACTTTAAACATGCAGAGACAGATTCATTTCACCCTCATAACAGCCCAGAGATAGGCAATACTATTAACAGATGAGCAAGCTGAGGGAAGGGGTCCATAAGCCACTTGCCCAAGGTCACACAGTTAGGAAGCAAAGGAATAAGGATGTAGATCAAGACACTCAGGCTGCCACACCGGGGCTCCTAGTTACTGAGCTACACTGCAAATTTATTATTTGGGTTTTAATTTTTCCATTTTTAGGATGTTATTCCTCCAATAAAGCTGCAAGCTCTTGAGGCCAGAGACCACTTTCCCCACCCTGTCACCACTACTGTGACCCAGCTAGGCAGTCATCAGTAAATAACTGGGTGGAAGGGTCTCACTGCTGGAAGCTTCTTAGCCCACAGCTCACACCTAAAATCCTGTGCAAACCTCTAGCCACCCACCCCTACCACCAAAGAGCTCCAAGAATACTCTGTGATCAGCTGTGTACCCTTCTGGGAATATGTAAAGGCAGACTGGTACAGACTGAAAATGGTCTAACAGAAAAATCTGATTCCTTTACTCCCCATTTCCAAATCCCTGAATAGCAAACTCTCAGCAACTGAACAGCCTTTCTTGCTCCATCCCCTGCCTGGTGTCCATAAGACATAGAAGCCCTGGTTCTTACCAGGATCAGGAATGTCTCAGAAGCCACCATCAATCAGCACATCTGTGTGCAAGAGGGCATCTACAACAGTCCTGTCATGCAAAAAGAGGAATAAATCCTCTGGCCTGATACTCAAGGCCTCTCCTAGATTCTATCTAGTCTTCCTTTTGGGAGACAACTTCTCCTACCTTCCCAGCGTATACACTTACCTGGAGTTCAGTCATTTATTTATTTATTTGACAAATATTTAGAGAAAACCCACCACACACCAGGATTTCTTTTTAATTTGATATTTATTTATTTATTGGTACCGGGGATTGAATGCAGGAGTGCTTGACCACTAAGCCACATCCCCCAGTCTGTTTAATTTTTTTTATTTTGAGACAGGGTCTCACTAAATCTCTGAGGCTGGCTTTGAACTTGCAATCCTCCTTCCTCAGCCTCCTGAGTTGCTGGGATTACAGGTGTGTGCCACCACACCCAGCACCACCAATAATCCTAACCAAACTACTGGCATAGTTAGATGGAGAACACAAAATTCCAAGTTAGTGATTAACAAGATTATTATAACAGGGTATTTCACAGATAAATATAAAATGGGTGTAGGAGTTTTTTTGTTTTGTTTTTTAAGCCATAAAATCAATGATTTCTAGAAACAAAAATCATGTGAGAAGGCAGATCACCCTGTACCGCTATGACCTACAAGCTGATTGATCTTCCCTTTCCTGGCAATAGACCTATTATTCTTCATCTCAAAAAAATGAATGACCTGCCTGCCTGTCTACCTCTGATATATGTATTCAAGTCATTAATTAACCTAGGAATAAGGATCAAAATCTTGAGGCTTGCTCTAAGTTAGGAAGAGACATTCTGAAAGGCAGTGGCTAGGAGGACAGGTACCACAGGTACATGGGCTGGCAACAGGACTAAGTTCTGACACCTCAGAAAGCAAGCTGGCACCCTCTGAAAGCACACTGCTAATCAGCACCACTGCACACCGATACACCTCACTGTCTTGTACACAAAAGGGGGTCACACACAAGGAACACTTCCAAAGAACCAACTTGACTTATATCTCAGTGCCCAAATTCTCAGATGTTAGCCAGTTCAAGAGTAGAGTGAACATAACCTGATCTTTTCTAGAGGTCCCAGGTCACACTGAAGTGTGCTCCTCCAGTAACAGGCCTCAGACTACTTCCTCTCGGGGCTCCACACAGCTTCCTCCCCCAGCCCCCACTTCCCTCTCATCAGCTGATGACCTAGAAGAACTGAAAGGAAAAACAGATAACTAAGCTCATGCAACATGTCAGCTGAATGTAGACACAATCCTAAGTCTAAGTGCTCTGGACTCCCACCCGAGGAGGCGAGAAGCAGGGAGAGAAATCTTACCATGGCGGTGAGCCCCTGGGGCCGGGGAGGCTCTGTGCTGGCGCTGCACAACCTCCTGTAGCAAGCCAGGGCACAGGGATGCTCTTTTTAAAGATGAGGCAAATGAATCCTGGCAAAGTGGTCGACTCACCCAAGGCTCATAGAGAGAGGTGGCAGCAGGGGGCTGGGTCCTGGCCTACTGGCCCAAGATATAGCATCCCTCCCTGACACCAAAGCCACCTCACAGGACCCTGACAAAGGCAGCAGAGCTTAGAACACCACTTGACACAGTTGCTCAAAGCAGGATTTCTTCCATTTGAGAAAAGATTTCTTCTTCTTTTTTTAAAATCATCTAATCTTTTAAAAATTAAAATTTATTGATTAATGCAAATGATCAATAAAGACAGGTAACTCATACTAGATACATGAATGTAACTCTGACTATGGTCCTGTAACCAGCCTAGAATCTATATTAGTTTTTAAAACCTACAGAGTGAAATTAATTGTTGTAATTATACAGAATGCTGGATACCACCAATCTCTAACAAAATTATTACTTCAATCATTATTTTGAAGTTAAATAGTAGAGCAAACAAAATGGAACAGGAAATGTTAAGTAAGTGAATTTTTCAAAGAAATAATATAATTATTCAAACTAATCATATAATAATTAAGACAAAATAATAAAATAATAGTAAATGTATGCTAGTTTGTGATAGTTTTACCAATATACCTGCTTAAATAGTAACAAATAACAAAATGTTACGCATGACTTGCATTCAGTGCATACCCTTTTTTAGTCTGAGCTTTAAAAATGTCAAGTAACTGTAAAAAAAAAATAATAATAAATTTAAGGATGCACTTGTGATTTACTAGACCACCACTTCTCTGCCATAAAGTTTAATTTAAGAAATATAAAATACATCTAAAGCTTTACCAAAATGCAATTCTAATTTTTACTTTTCACATTTTGATTATTTCCTGGAAAAATGAAGTGGCAATTTAATTTCTTATTTCAAACTCCATATACAGGGATGTGCTCTGCAACTACAAATAATCTTTTCTAAAAACTGCATTCATCCTGGATTCACGGCTTTCTTTTTGCCATTATTTATTAGGCAAGAAACGTACTGGTCTGATAAACTTGATGATTTCCCCTTTGGATTTTGAAACATAATTACAGAATCCTTCCTTGGACTTCGTTAGATTTGTACCCAAAAGCAGTACCTTTCTAAAGTACACCAATAAATTTTAAAAAGAAAGGAAAAAAACATTAGTCTATCCTAAGAAATGTCTCATTGGAACAAGATATACCCTAAATTCCATCAACCACAGGCTTCAAAGCCTTTGGCTCACACACAAGAAATGTCCTTGGAAAGCCCAGGATATAATCTGACCTGGGTATACAAACTTGGACCTCGTTTACCAAGTAAGTGAAATAACTTCTTTAGAACATTCCCCAAATATCAAACAAGTTCATAGGAATGAAATTGCCTTGCCCCATGTTCCTGTCACAGTTTGAATATAATCCAGATGACAAAATCTTGATGGCAACAATTACTGCCACCCCCGCCCAATAGCTTCACCTATTTTCATTGAAGAATACAATTTTCTCAGTTACCTCTAAATACAGTTAACAAATGAACCAATGAAAACTTGAAGTTTGTTCTCCCTTTTTTTTCTGGGGGGTTGTTTGTGCCAGGGATAGAACACAGGGGCACTTTACCACTAAACCACAATCCAGCTCTTTTCTTTTTAATTTTTGAGATAAAGTCTCACTAAGTTGCTGGAGCTGATCTTGAACTTTGCAATTCTCCTGCCTCAGCCTCCAAGTACCTAAGTTAATAGGTGTGCACCACCACACTCAACTGTTCTCTATTGTTTAGACCATGGAAGGAAACTCTAGTACCAACTATTCATAAAGAAAGAAACACCAAGAACAATCAGCATCATAGAAGGAAGAAGTTTCTTCTTAAGTCCAGTTCATGTACCCACAGCTGAAGACCTGAATTTCCTTCATTCTGCTTCATTTTATTCCTTAATGAAACATAAACTAGAAACTTTGCTACAGACTTGTTACAACTATGTTATACTTGTTACAACTGTGTTTTCCACAAAGGTCAGAGGCTTCACAGGTATGTGTATTCTGCCTTTCTAGAAAGAGGCTGTGTGATTTTTGTATAGCAAAGACATCAAAAAAAGCAAATCCTCAGGAGCAGAAAATCTGACAAGGCTTTTCCAGGGAAAAAGCAAGCTTTTCCAAAGCTGAAGGCCAGGCCCAGTGGCTCATGACAGGACTAAGCTAGCATCTGTCAATTTGGAGCCTAAGACCATGCTGTGCTTAGGGAGGAACCTGCAGGCAGCAAGCTTCTCCATCCACACCAGGAGTGAGTCACTAAGAAGAAAAGATTGACATGTGCAGGTGGCTTCACTAATACTTACCTGCCTCAAGTGTCTTCTACTCACCCACAAAACACCCACTATACCCGCTCACCAATGACCCAGAAATCATGAAATCAGGCCACTTATAAGCTCATCAGAGAAGGTATAAGAGATATCTCAGGATCTCCAGGGTCTGCCCTGCCATTTCCCTAGAGATATCCTTGGGAGCTTCACCAGAATTCTCCCCAAACTCAGATGCTGGAAACCATCTTCTTCTTCTTTTTCTTTTCTTTTTCCTTCAAAGTTCCCCTTATACCCAATTCCAGAAGAACCAAGTTTTTGAAAGGATGCTCCAATGACGGCACATGCCTGTAAACCCAGCAACTCAGGAGGCTCAGGCAGGAGGATTGCAAGTTCAAGGCCAGCCTTGAGCAATTTAGCAAGACCCTAAGCACCTTAGTGAGACCCTGTCTCAAAATAAAAAGTAAAAAGATCTGGGGATGTGGCTCAGTGGTCAAGTGCCTCTGGGTTCAATCCCTAGTACCCCCCCCCCCACAAAAAAAAAATCTTCAATAAGTTGGGCAGAGTGGTGCACACCTATAATCCCAGCAACTTGGCAGGCTGAGGAGGGAGGATCCCAAGTTGGAGGCCAGTCTGAGCAACTTAGTGAGACCCTATCTCAAACTTAAAAAAAAAAAAAAAATTTTTTTTTTTAAAGGACAGAGGATGTAGCTCAGTGGTAAAGCACTCCTGGGTTCAATCCGCAGTAGCCACCTCCCTAAAAAATTACAGAAACTGAGTCACTTAACCTACACCTACTGCTGTTGCTGTAAATGAGTAAGGCATGCTGATCCCCATGAAATCTGCAGAAACCGAAGTGTAGGATTATCTCAGCAATGGAAGGGAGAGTCTAGGAAGAGCTCTTCCTGCTTCTTTCCCTCCAGGAATAGAAAGGCTCCCCTTGGAGTCTGTGGTAATGGGGGGAAAGGAAAGGGGGAAATAAGAGGAAGGGGAAGAAAGCAGAGATGGAAAAAAAAATTAAGCGCTGATGGGGGGAATTCAACCAAATCCTCACAATCATTCTCCTGAGGCAGGGACTCCATCCTCTGATTTGATCCCAAGGGGAAATTCCTCTGCCCTCCTCCCTTTCCTAGCTGACTCAGCTACAAAGCTCCCTCCCTCCCTAATTCTTCTGCTCCCAGAGAGAAAATGAAGGTGAGCCACCCTGACCTCTCCTCAAAGTCTGAAAGGCCTCAGCAGGCCCTCCCACCCCTGATGTCACATAGACAGGACTGCATTAGGCTGAGGCCAAATTCTGGAGAACTCTTTCTAGTGCATCCTAGCCACTGCCTGCCTGGCAAGCACTGAAGGGGCCTGGCTTCAGGGGAACTGAAGCCCTCTCACCCTTGATTTTCTCCAGCACACACCTGTGAAATGGTCAATCTGCATCCTTGTCGGCTTGAGGCAAGGTTTTCAGTTTTGGCACTTACTGGCATTGTGAGCCACCTAATTCTAATGTTGGGTTGTCCAGTGCACTGTAGGGTATTTAGCAATATCCCTAGGCTCTAACCTCTGGATTCCAGTAGCACCACTCCCTACCCCCAGTAGGACAATCAAAATGTCTAAATGTCCTCTAAAGGCAAAACTGCAAACCCCTCTTCCCACCATCACTTCTGCATATTCTCTTTGTAGTTCCTATCTTCTTAGAGGGAGGAGGAATACTGTCTGACAAGGACATAATAAAACCTAGAGGCTCAGCCTGGGGCAGTGCTGAGGTAGGGCTAAGAATGGAGACTACTGCAGTAAGAAACAAGGTACAAGAGGAAACAACTGACTCCCATTTGCAAGCAGTCTTAACAGGGCTTCTGCCCCTACTAACAAAGGAGTAGAACCAAATTCAAAGCCTTTCTCAAATGAAGACTACAGAGTGGACACTGAAAAGCTAACAGAACCTCTGAGAAGTCACACTGCACTACACATTCATAACCAAACGGTCGCACTGGAGCTGACCAATGAAATGAAGCTAAAAACTGCAGTGCTGCTGCTTAGAAAGGTTTCTGGAGCTCCTCACAAAGCACCTCAGTGTCCCACATAAAAAAGCAGGAGAAGCAGGAGCAGATGAAAGCCAGGCTCACCATGTCCCATGAGCGTTGGTACAGGAGTAGTGATTTTGCTGGTGGCCTCAGATGAACTCAGGACCATGCTTAAAAATCAACCAACAATTAATTATTCTAGGAGAGTTGGATGATACACACAAGGTGAAGGCACCCCTGCCCTCAAGTCACTGACAATCAAGTTGGACAGACAAAAGATTAATCATATATTCAAAATCTTTATTACCACTTAATAGTAGCAGCTAGAGTTTATGGGAAGCTCATAATAAGCCAAACTCTATGCCTTGTACTTTATAGCCATTCTCTTCTTTTAATCCTTAAAGCAACCCTATAATAAGAGGGCAATACTATCCCTATTCTATATAAGAAAAAAAGAGGGGTGGGGGAAAGACATGAGGTTCAAAGAGACTAAAGGACTTATCCAAGGTCACACAGCTGATAAGTGGTGGAGCTGGAGTTCAAATACAGATTTCTTTAAGTGCAAGCTCACTTCCATAAGCAGTGTGTGACACTGCACTGGAGAGCTAATGCTGCAAGAGTATGTGCCAAGGGCCAAGTGCGAGGCCCTAGACTGCTGGGATCTCAAAGCAAAACTAAAAACTAGGATTGGCAAAGAAGAAAATGTGCTTCCAAGGCAAAAACTTCAATAAAAATTAGCTCTGCATCTCATAGCTATTTAGCCAGCTATTAGAAAAACTACCACCCACAAGGGAAATCAAAGTCTGTCCTCAAGAGGATTCAGGGTTGGAACAAAGGGGGTGCTGCAGCCGGCACAGGTAAAGGCCAGTAAACACAGCCTGTTCATCCAGGGTTAAGTAGGTTCCTTTCTGGGGTGCTTTAAGTTTTAGCTGCCTCATCACAATAAGCCCACCACTCCAGAGAACCAGGCACCATCTCTGGAAGTCACAGACTTCTCTGAGAGCCCAGTAAACACTATGCACAGTGTGCCAGGAAAACCCCATATGAGTGCAATCTTCTGCATTCCATTTTCAGAACACTTAAAAAAAGACTTTCATGCTTTACAAGGTCAGGGCAACATGAACCCCCGATTTGGCCCTGGTTTTGGATTTCCCCTTTTCAGGCATTTTTATACTAATGATTCCAAAGTAGTAAAAACTTAGGGCTAAAGAAAAACTGACCAATGGGATGAAAGATTCAATCCAAGAATTTGTCACTGCAATAGGTAAGGTACACCTGGCCCTAGACCCACAATGAGTTCTTCTTTCTGGACGCTGCCTTGTGAGCTGTATTTTGAACTGTGCCTCGCTGGCTTTAAGAATGACTGAGGAGGTCCCTGTTTTGGCTTAATGACATCTGATGACGTTGGGACTTGCAGGAGCAGGCAGCTGCTGGCTTATTCACATGAGCAAGGGGCTCCAACAAGCCACCATGATGACTACAGCCTGGATGAACTGCTGCTCCGCATGGGCAACTCCTAGGTTTTTGGGCAGAGCAAGGACTGGTTTCCAAATGCTTCATGGAGATTACGTTGGCTTGGTGATTCACCAGGGCACAGGATGTGCCCAATTATATACTCTATTTTTTTCCAATCTTATTTCATAAACCCCAATTTCACCAGAACACAGATTCTCTATCCAAATAAAATTATCCAACTTGAGCAATTAAAATACTGGTTATCTTCAAACTTCTCTTTGGAAGCAAGAGTATAAGTAGCATGTGATTTTAGTAAACATTTTAATATTTTTGGTTGTACCATTCAAACACCTAAGAAGTGCCAACATTTGGGAGACTGTGGCAGCACCAAGGATTGAGGGTCAGCAATAAAATACTGTTCAACAAAGACACCAATACAGATCCTGAATCAAATCAAATAAATTGTATCAAGTAAAAACAATTATGTTAATTTTGTTCTCCCCAACTCCCACCCCAGATTAAAAACTTCAAGTTGAAATCTTTTAGTAATACTGCCAACAGCAGCTGCTATTGACTGAGAGAAAGAAAAATAAAAATTGCTATTACTATAAACAAATTATTAGTTCCTTCCAAGATAAATAATAACTTGATGTTCTCATCCTCAGACTCACAGCATGGCTTCATAACAAATGATCCCAGCTCCACCAGAAAAACACCATGATTCCAAATGTACTTTCTTTGCACAGCCCCACCTCTGATAAGGCACTGTGCGAGAAATAAGGCCCTATCTGCAAAAAGCAGGTAACTGGTTTTTAGGAGAAACTTCTGCATCCCACATGACATAAAACGATGCCACTTACCACCACATATTTTCCTACTCAAGAAAAATTTTTCCCTGCTATTTAAGGGAAAGAATGAGAAAAATAACATGTACTATTACAATGTTGAGGGAAAATATCCCACACATGAAAATAAGTCAAAACCATACTAAGGCATCCAGGACAGGAATTAGCTATTGATCTTATGTATTTCTAGGTTCCTGGATATAAGCATAGTCTTTTGTTCTGACCCCAAAACTAAAACAAGAGGATTTATTAACCTAAAGACCTAACAGAGGACCCTGTTAGAACTAATGAACCATGCTTTCAGCCAAGGAATGTTATCTCACTATTCTGCATAGAGAATGATCTGTGGAGATTCCCCCTGTCTCCAAGCAAGCTCGGCCCTACCCTGTGGATCGCACCTAGAAGGCTGCCAGGCAGGGTTAGGAAATGAGGCCTCAAGAAGGTGGTGCCCTGTCTCAGCCAGGCAAGCACAAAAGACCCATTTGTCAGGTTTTGCAAGTGAGCTTAAGTGAGATTTAGGAGTGAGACATGCCAAATTAAAACTCTTAAGGACCATTAATCACACCCTCCCAACTTTGGATACAGCAATACCACATATGCTGGTGTTATCTTCATCAGGATACCAGCATCCTACTGCAACATCTATAGGAAGAAGTGCTCAAAAGTGGGGCAAGTCTGATGCAGCCCATTTGCTATTTTTAGTAATTAAAAAAATAAGGATATGACCATCAAAGTTTTGTTATTCTTGGACACAAATAAACAGATGGCTAATGAAGAAATGAGATCAACTTTACATCTGAGAACACACTACATTCCCCTTTCAGCTTCTGAATGTCAGCGTTTAGGAGATGAATCCAAGAATCCAACCTCATAACCAGAATAGGAAAACTATTTTTATTTCATTTGTTTGGCATATTCCAACCATCAAGAAGCAGGCATAAGCAGAAGTCATGCCTAGCAGGGTCCCCAGCACTCAGTGGATATTGACTGAGTAAATATTGTCTGGATGATGATTGAAAAGAGCGGGAAGGGGCAATTATTCAAACAACGACCAGCATGAAAATTCAGGTGCTGTCTCTTCAAATCCCAAGTGCTTGAAGTTAGAAAGTAAAGATGACCATGACTGTGGTATATAGGACAAATGTTTCCATTTGGCCCATGGCTACAGGAACTTTTTTTTCCCCTGTAACAACAGGTCTGCTTTAAAGAGTTAATATATTACATAACGTACGGATGTGTATACACACGTACACTGTATAAAATGTAGTATTTAATGTGTGTATATTGTGTGTGTGTGTGTGTGTGTGTGTGTGTGTGTGTGTGTAATATACAGATTGTAGCCATAGCATCCCATTTATAATGGATTCCATCTATGACAGAGTAACAACTAGAAAATCAGACAAATACATGAAATAATTGTTGTCAGACACTGGACAACAGGCAGCACAGAACTTAATTACTAAAACAAGTGAAACAAATGAGGCAAGCCCTTTATTTGCCTGAACTTATGGCCAGAAGGCAAAAAGGGAGGGGGACTCTAGAGCATATCAGACTGCTCTGCACATGTGTGAGAGTAAGCCTCGTAAAGTCGGGGATACTAGCACCAGAAGGCAGTTGGCCTGAGAAGACCCAGAGCTCCCCCAAGACTAGGAACAATTCATGTTTCACCAGCTAAAGCAAATAATTCATAAATGCACATGGCATAAAGTAAAGCCCTCAGAAGAATATGGCTTTAGCATTGGGGTTAAGTCATCCCTAGACTAATAGACCTACCTTAACAAAGCCTACAAACTAGCTTCAGAGAGATATAACTGACTTCAAATAATTCAACTACATGCCGAAACAAAGTCTAAGGCCTTTTCAAAAAGAATACAAGCCAGGCATAGTGGTTCACACCTGCAATCTCAGCAACTCAGGAGGCTGAAGCAAGAAGAAGTACAAGTTCAAGGCTAGCCTTAGCAACTTAGCAAGACCCTGTTTCAAAATAAAAAATAAAAAGGACTGGGAATGTGACTTAATGTAAAGCACACCTGGGTTCAATCCCCAGTGCCAAAACAAAAACAATAACAACAAAGCATAACACTAGATGATGTAAAATTCACAATGTCCAGTATCCAAGCAAAAAAATCACATGGCATTCAAAGGATCTAAAAAATATTTCTCCTCTAAGCAGGAGAAAAATTTATCAATAGAAACAGACCAGAGTTATCATACAACCCAGCAATTCTACTCCTAAGCATACACTCTAATAAATAAGCATCCACACAAAAACTTGTAACAAATGCTCATAGCAGCAGCATCCCTGATAGTAAAAAAATGGCAACAACTCCAATGTCCAGCAACTGATAAATAAAATGTTGCATACCCATACAAGGGGATGTTATTGAGCAATATAATGGATTGAAGTGTTGATAAATGCAGCCACATGGATAAACCCTGAAAGCATAATATTAAATAAAAGAAAACAGTCAAAAAGATAACATCATGTATGATTCCATTCCAAAAGAGTCTCTATGGACTGGACATGGGGAGTTACTGCTAATAGGTATAATAGGTATGAGGTTTCTTTGTGGGATGATGAAAATGTCCTAAAATTAGATTGTGGTGATGGTTACATAAATCTATGAATATACTAAAACCAACTTATTTGTTCACTTTAAAACAAAGTTACGAGATAAGAATTATGTCTCAATAAAGCTGTTCAAAAGTTATTATAAACATGTAGTAAGAAGGTAGAACAAAAAGAAGCCCCCAAATGGAAGATACAAAACAAACCAATCCAGAGGTACTTCCAATGAAGAAAAATTATCTATTTGAATTGACACACAGGATGGGATCAAGAGCAGATGAGACACTGCACAAGATAAGTAGACCTTAAGACACCATAGCATCTATTCAAAACAAACTACAGAGAAAGAAAAGGAATGAAGAAAAAAAAATTAACAGTATCAGTGATTTGTGGGGACAGTAAATTCTCTATGTAATTGGAGTCACAGAAGAGGAAAAGAACAGAAAAAAATTTTAAAGAAATAATGGTTAAATTAAATTTTTTTATTAAAAACTATAAACATTCATGGGGCTGGGATTGTGGCTCAGCGGTAGAGCGCTCGCCTAGCACGTGCGCGGCCCGGGTTCGATACTTAGCACCATGTAAAGAATAAAGGCATTGTGTACAACCAAAACAAATAAATAAATATTAAAAAAAAAAAAAACTATAAACATTCAGATCCAAGAAAAGTTGACAAACCCCAAATAGAAAGAAAATCAGAGGTTTATCATAATCAAAATGAGTGATAAAAATATCTAAAAGGAGCAAGACAAAAGTCATTAGGAAGATTAATGGATGAGAGCTAACTGTTTTTCAGAGACAGTTTGAGCTAAAAGACAATGGAAGATCATACTTAACTAGAAGGGGAAAAGCTAACACGCTAAAAATCTATTCCTAGCAAAAGTGTCTTGCAAAAATGCAGATAAAATACTTATTCAGACAAACAAAACTGAGAATTCACTACCAACAGAATTACACAGAAGGAAATGGTAACAGTTTATTAAGCAGCTGGCCATGGTGGTACACGTCTATAATCCCACCAACCTGGGAAGCTGAGGCAGAAGGATTGCCAAATTCAAGGCATACCTTGACAACTCAGTGAGGCCCTATATCAAAATCAAAAAATAAAAAGTGCTGGGGATGTGGCTCAGTGGTGGAGCACACCTTGGGTGCAATCCCCAGTGCCACATAAAATAAGTAAGTTCATCAAGCAGAGAGAAAATGATACCACATGGAAATCTGAATTTAAACAAAGGTATGAAAAGATACGAATGAACAATATATGGATAATATAATTTTTTCTCATTTTTAATCTTTTTGAGATAACTATTTAAGGCAAATAGCAATATATTTGTCATATATATGTATATATTTGAAAGATATGGATATATATTGTTCCAAGGATCTCACACTCTATGTAAAATGATATATTATTTGAAGATTGACTATGATCAGTTACAGATGTATAAACTCTTAGAGCAGCCATTAAAAAAATAAAAAAAGTGTATCCAATAAGCCAAGAGTGAAGATAACATGGATTCATTAAAACAAAACAAAATAAAACAACTCAAAAGATAGGAAGAGAGTAGAAAAGGACACAAAGAACAGAAGGGAAAAATAGAAAAGCAATATCAAGATGGTAGACCCAAACCCAAGCCTATTAAAATTACATACTATGAAATGGCATTTGAAAACAAAGCCAAAATATCTCTAAATGAAAGGCATAGATTGTCAGATTGGATTAAATAACAGCAATAAAAACAAAAGACCCAATGATTTGCTGTCTGCATGGTACCTACTTTAAATATAAAAGTACACAGCTGAGTTAAAAGTATAAGAAGTGGGCTGGGGTTGTGGCTCAGCGGCAGAGCGCTCGCCTTGCACGTGCGCTGCCCGGGTTCGATCCTCAGCACCACGTAAACATAATTGCATTGCATTGTGTACAACTAAAGTCAATAAATATTAAAAAAAAAAAAAAAAAAGTATAAGAAGCTGGGTGCGGTGGTGCATGCCTGTAATCCCAGTACTTGGGAGGCTGAGGCAGGAGGATTGCGAGTTCAAAGCCAGCCTCAGCAATGGCGAGGCACTTAGCAACTCAGTGAGACCCTGTCTCTAATAAAATACAAAAAAGGGCTGGGGATATGGCCCAGTGGTTGAGTGCCCCTGAGTTCAATCCCCGGTACCCCCCCCCCCCAAAAAAAAAAAGTACAAGAGGGAAAAATATCATATAAAAACTGGTATAGCTATATTAATTACAGCTATATTATCATAGCTTTTAATGAAAACTATTGCCAGGGATGAAGAGAGACATTCTATAACAAAAAGTCAATGGATTAAGAGGATATAACAATCTTAAACGTTTACCTAATAATATTTTTTTAAATACATGAAGCAGCATACAGTTATTATGTCAACTAAAAATAATAAAATTTTAAATACATGAAGCACAAACTAACAGAATTGAAGAGAAGCAGATAAATCCAAAGTACAGCTGCAGAATCCAATACTCCTTTCACAATACCAGATGGACCATGCAGTCAGAAAAAGAATCTGACCAACTTGACATAACTGACATTTATAGACCACATCACCCAAAACAGCAATAAATACATTTTTTCAGGCACACATAAAACATTCAACAAGGCAGGCCATATTCTAGGCCACAAAACAAATCTCAATTTTAAAATGTTGAAATAACACAAAAATTGGTTCTCTAACCACGAAAGAATTCAGTTAGAAAACAATAATAAAAAGATACCTGAAAAAAACCTCCAAGTGCTTGAAAATTAAATAATTCACTCCTAAACAAACCAGATTAAAGAAAAAAAAAATCACATGTAAATTAGAAACCATTCTGAAATTAATATGAAAAAAACTTTGCTAATTGTGCTTAAGCAGTCACAGCAAGAAATTTATAGCTTTTAATGTTTATATTAGGAAAGAAGGTCTCAAATAAATTATCCAAGCTTCCATTTTAAGATGCTAGAAAAAGAAAAGCAAATTAAACTCACAACATACAGAATAATAAAGAACAGAAATCAATGGAATTAAGAAATATAAAAGCAGCAGAGAAAAAAAATCAATTAAACTAAATGTTGATTCTTTAAAACATCAGTAAAATTGTAAGGTACAAGCCAGATTAATGAGGGGGTAAGAGTAAGAGTTAAAACAAATAATCCACATAAGGAATGAAAATGAAATCACTACAGATATATGTTTTAAAAGGATAATATAGAAATAATATAAATAACTTTATGCCTATGAATTTGACAATTTAGATGATATGGACAGACTGCTTAAAAGACACAACTGAAATTCACTTCAGAAGGAACAGATAAGCCAATGGCACAGTATCTATTTAGTAAGTTGAATTAGCAGTTAAAGATCGTCTCATAAAGAAAACTCCAAACTCTGATATCTTCACTGTTGTTGAATTCTACCAAACATTTAAGAAAGCAAGAATACCAATTCTACCAAAAAAAAAAAAAAAAAAAAAAGCAGAACCGGGATATTTTCCAACTCATTTTATGAGATTACCATATCCTAATACCAAAACCAGACAAAGGTATAGTTCATCATACTAAAAGAACAAAAAAGAAAGGCCATATGATTATCTCAACAGAGGTGGGCAGAACATCTTGCAAAATTCAATGCCTAATAATGATTAAAAATTCATAAAAACCACTCCATACATAGGAAAAAAGGAAACTTCTTCTTCAACCTGACAAAGGACATACATGAAAAACTTATACCTAACATTATACATAATAATGGAAAATGGAATGCTTCCTACCCCCTTAAGACTGGGAACATGGCACGGATCTCTGCCTGTACCACTGCTATTTGATACTACTAGAGGTCCTAGTCATTGAAAATATGACAAGAAAAAGATATAAAAATCACAAATAAGCATTAACATTATTAGTCATTAGCAAATGCACATTGAAAGTATCTTGAGGTATCTACCACTACAAACGCATGACATTCTACAACAGATAACAGTAAAAAGAGTAGCAATTCCAAGCATTGGAGAGGATAAGGAACAACTTCCAACTCTCAGACGGTGCTAGTAGAAATGCAAAACAGTACATCTACCCTGGAAAAGTCTGGCCATTTCTCATAAAGTTAAACATACACTGTACCTATAGCCCAGCAATCCTACTCCTAGGTATCTGTCCCCCAAAAATGAACAAATATATCCCCAAAAGACTTGACATGAATATTGATGGAAACTTTATTTACAGTAGTCAAAAACTCGAAATAACCCAAGAGTCCACCTACCAATGAATGGATAAAACACTAACATTCTTAGCCATTAAAAAAAAAAAAATGAGTCACTGACAAAAGGCATGGATGAGTCTCAAGTGCAATGTGCTAAGTGAAAGAAACTACCACAGGCAGCTACACAGAGTAGGAATCCATCTATGGGATGTTCAAGCAAGGGAAAAAAGCACAACAGCAGTTGCCAGGGGGTAGGCAGAGGGAGAGGGAACTGACAGAAAAAAGTCAGAAGAGATGAAAATGTCTGATGTGTTTTTGGGTTTGCTGCTATTGTTTTGTAGTGGTGGGAGTGAACCCAGGCCCTCATGTATGCCAGGCCAGCACTCCATGGCTGCCCGACTCCCTCAGCCCCATTTGAAATGTTTTATATCTGATTGTGGTATGGTTATACACCCATACACATTTATCAAAATGCAAACTTTATACTTAAATTAGTAAATTTTGTTTTCAAATTATAACTCAATAAATCTGATTAAATTTTTCCACAGGTAAATTTCTAAATAAATCACCATACCATAGTTTAAAAAGAGAGAAAGGTAATTGTAGTTTCCTGTAAAATTATCCAAATGCCTCGAAAGCAAAGAGAGTATTATCTCTGAGTCATAAGATGTGTTTGTTGGGGGTAGGGGAGCAGATACAAAAAGTACTAGAAAATGTGAGGGGCCTACTTCTGTATTGTTTTAATCTCTACTTACAGCTTCAGATTTCACCCAATTTATATGTACTTACAGAGGCCACAGATTATGAATGCCTGCTCTCTTGTTAAACAAAACACACAAATCCAAGAGCTCCATTCTTTTCTTCTCTTTTTGACTCAGAGCTCAAAGGTGAAGAGGCTCAGCCCATTCCGCTGAGAGGTCTCCTCTCATGACTCTCATTTGTACTTAAGAACACTTTTGATTCTATTGAGTTTCTTGTGGGGCAGATTTCTCCATTGTCAGTTTACTGTGAATTCCAGGACAGGCATCCACAATTAGAACTAAGCCATTTATAGAATACTTAAATTCACTCCTTTCATTTTAAATTATTAAAACAAAAATTATCATATTAAAGAAGAAAAATGAGCCAGGCTTGGTGGCTCATGTCTGTAATCCCTGCAGCTCCGGAGGCTGAAGCAGGAAGACTGCAGTTTCGAAACCAGCCTCAGCAACTTATTGAGGCTGTAAGCAACCTAGTGAGACCCTGTCTCAAAATAAAACCAACTAAATAAAAAGGGATGAGGATATGGCTCAGTGGTTAAGTGGCCCTTGAGTTCAATTCCTGGCACCAAAAAAACAAAACAAAAAAAAAAAAAAAAAAAGGCTCTCTTACAGGGAAACAGTTTAATTACAAATCCATCTACTCCTATCAAAGCAATTATTTAAAGTAGTCATTATTAAGCCTATATATGGGAAATGCATAAAGTAAAATACAAGGCTGGGGTGATAGCTCAGTGGTAAAGCACTTTCCTTGCTATGGGTTCAATCCTTAACACCACATAAAAATAAATAAAAAATAAAGGTATTGTTTCTATCTACAACTAAAAATATTTTTTAAAAGCAAAAAACAGAAAATCTGTTTTTCAACTAAGTACATAAAACGTGGATGCGAACCAATCTTCAATTAACTCACATAAATTAAGAGGAAAGGTTTTTCCAACTTTGTATGTATGTATGTGTGTTTTTAATCCAACATGCATGACTCCTGAATTTCATGGAAGGACTCTGGCCTAGGCAAGGAGTCTTGCTGTGAACAGGAAAGTCCTTCAGTCACGTCAACAGGATGTCCCTGAGTATTAAGCCCTAAGCTACAACTGAAGGACCTGAATTGGTAAGTCCCACTAATGGGGTGTGACCCGAGAAGACAGGTGAGAACACACAGCTTCCCAGTTTAAGAGGGGTTACTCTGTTGGCCCACGTGGCTGACCCAGTGACACAAATAACTTAGGCTGAAGGTGATCACAGCTCTACACCAAGATGCAATAAGACAGGTTCACTTGGATCTGGTGCTAAGCCCTCCCACCTTCTGCCTTAACAATACCACCTGCCATCTCTATGCTATAGTTTTACCACAGTCTTGAAACACATTAGACAGGGCAGTTAGTATTTTGGCTAATTTTAAAGCTAAAGAGATCAAGATCAGAGCTTTACAACTTGGCCCAAGGTGACTCACCTATGAAACAGCTAAACTTGGGCTAGAACCCAGGCCCATCACCACCTACCGGGTTAGAAAGGTGCCTCTCCGTCTGTGGTAGATGTTACCCCAGGAGGACCACAACCATTCCTACCCTCTGCCTGCTCCTAGGAACAAATCCTGAGATCTGTCCAGTGTCTAAACACTTGCCAAAACAAAACACTTTTGGAAGTGATGTGAGGATTCACCATTTGCTTGGGGTGGGGGTTGAGGTTAAAAATAGCAAGGCTTAGAGATAATCCATTTACTCAGCTTACCAGTTATAAAGCATAGCTCTACAGAATGTGAATTACAATAGGCTGATCTTAAAGACATTTAAGAACTAATCTCCAATAACCTCTTGTGCATCACGTACACTGGTAACTGTCCATTTGGATTAAGGTAAAAACAACCAAAGATATTCTTAGCTTGAGGTCCTGCTAGGAAACCTTTGCAGCTGGGAAGCACACTGGCAACCTCAGCATTAACAAAAAGTAGTACTTTCAGATTGCTGAGTACTAACTACTTAAACAACTGTGCTGAGGTTGAAACAGAGCTGGCCAGGGTTCCTAAAGCCAGTTTTCTGACTCTGGGTGGGGTAGGGGTAGAGAAAAACAGAAAGTTAAGCTTTCTTTCTCTCTCTCTCTCTCTCTCTCTCTCTCTCTCTCTGTGTGTGTGTGTGTGTGTGTGTCAAAATATCCTATTTCTCTTAAAGTCTTCTCTTGAAGACTTTACTATTAGAAATGTTAAACCTTATGAAAGTACCAAGGCCAAAAGAAGAGCCATTAAATTGTTTTCCACTTATAAACATGCTAATATGGTTTTTAAATAAGCCCAAAGGCAGTTAAAAAGGATCCTAAACAGTACACTCTGTTCAGAAACCATAGAGTTGGCTAGCTGGTAGGCTATCTGGTTTCCTGATTTCTCTCAAGTGTACTTTTGCTTCTGGATTTTGTTTTGATAGAGAAACTTCAGTGGCATCAGAAAAGGGTGGGTTTTTTTGTTTTGTTTTTGTTTGTTTGTTTTCAGCATTCTTCTATTTTGTTTGGATTATGACTATAATCTAGTCCATGTTCCATTTCCCTCTGGGGACAAAAAGATAGTTTCCATTTAGAAATTAGCCTCTTTGGCAAAATTACTTGTTAGACTAGAAAACAGGTCTGTGATAAGCCAGTTCTCAGTCACTTCACTTATCCAAGCATCAGTTTTCCAAGGAGCTAAACAAGAGGTCTCACTCCACCCAAGTATTCCAAAGATGACTGAGCAGAAAATGATGTTTCTGTGTTATTACTTTTCAAACAGAGAAACTGAGATGATCTTAAGGCCAACTGGAAATATGCATGAGATTCTAATCATTTCTGATAAATAAAATGAAAGAACAGGACTAGAACTTCTGTATACCTTTCAACTCTGACATCCTACAATCCCCAAATCCTTGGGAAAAGGCCGCAAAGGGACAGGATTGAAGGTTCTACTTCCATTAACTCTTTGAATGCCACTGTTCCTGACCTGAGGTACTGATAATGATGGAGATCAGTTCATCCAGGTCAATCTACTCTTAAAGAACATGCATTTCTAGTAGATGTGATCTCCTTTAGGCAGGGTGGGGATGGTACTGGTTGTCTTTTGTTCACTGATGGATTCCCCATGCCTAGAACAGTGCCTGCCTGGCACTTGGTAAGCATCAGTAAATATTTAGTGCATGAATAAATTTCTTTCTTAGCATCTGAGATAAAGTATTCTGCCATTTAACCTATAAGCCCCTAAAGGAAAGGCGTACTTATACCCCACTATGTATCAGATGGCAGAAAAATCAGAGGTACAGGGACTCCCTTGGACTCAGAGAATGAGCAGAATCTATCCAGGCAGTTGAACAGAGTGAGACAAACAGGGTCAGAAACACATTACAATCATCTTTTGAAGACATGTAACCTCTCCATGATCAGAGAGCATATCTGCAAAGCAAGTTCCTGAAGAAGGCAGTGTTGGAAGTAGTCTACAGTATTTCAATTTGGCATAAAAATTCTTTCATCTCCTTAATGTGCCCTTCTGGATACAAAAGACAAAATGTACAAGTTAATAATTCAAAAGGCCATGAATTCTAAATTCCCTGAGTCTGAGAACCAACGATAACACCTTGCTCCTAAATATTCTAATATCCCAAGGGTTTGGTTCTCTAAAAAACTAACCCAGATGCCTGCTGGCTGAACCAGGATTGTCTTCTTCAACACCTACCTTTAGGGGACCCCCATCTACTACAGCAAGCAACAGAAATGAGAATCACACACATCAGTGGTTAGCTGGCCAGCTCACATGAGGTCTGTAAAACAGACTTGCAAATTAGCATGCACTAAAGGTGATCAAAAGGCACAGTTTAACCATTTTAAATGTACAGACAGATCACTAAGCCCTTAATAAAAGTAGGACAGACTGGTAAAAGGACTAGGAAAAGCTTGTTGGCTTCCTGAACCTTCTTGTTCACAGAGCGACTTCCTGGGAAGGAGAAGAAAGTTTTCCATGGGATTTCCTGTAGATAAGCCTTAATCTCAGCGTGGCAAAATAAGCAGATGTATCAAGTTCAAGAAGACTTTTTTTTCCTTTTCTCCTTTTGATTTTTGTCCTACAAGTGACATTGCCACTGTGTGTCAAGCACCCAAGGGTTTAGGGTGAGGGGCAGGAATATCACAATTGCAGAGGCCTGATTACTATGCCGAAAACACCGCCCTCCCAGGCAGCCCTGCCAATGAACTGCCCTTGGGAAGAGGAGCCAGGGTACAGTGCGTAGTGCTAAACAAAAGGGGTGAGGTAGCCGGGCGCGGTGGCGCACGCCTGTAATCCCAGCACTTTGGGAGGCTGAGGCAGGAGGATCGCGAGTTCAAAGCCAGCCTCAGCAATGGCGAGGCACTTAGCAACTCAGTGAGACCCTGTCTCTAATAAAATACAAAAAAGGGCTGGGAATGTGGCCCAGTGGTCTAGTGCTGCTGAGTTCAATCCCCGGTACCAAAAAAAAAAAAAAAAAAAAAAAAAAAAGGGGTGAGGTACTGTGGAGTTAGTTTCAAGAAAAGAATTCCCCTTCTCCAGAGTTGCTGGATTTCGAGGCAGGAGCAGCAATTAGTCATGAACAAGAACATTATTGACAACCAAGAAGAGGCTCTGGTGAGTCTCCACCAGACCACAAAGAATGCCAGGCTTCAAACTCTGGTTGCCAAATTAATTCTTCTCTCACCCCCCATCTCTTTTAAATTTATAATTGTTCTATTTTGCACTAGACTTTCTTTGTGGCACAAACTCTACTTTTTTTACTTTTAATTCTTATACTGAACTCCCCCCTCCCCAATATTTTACCAATGA
The DNA here is from genome assembly GCA_025594165.1 of Tamias sibiricus. Classification (NCBI taxonomy): domain Eukaryota; kingdom Metazoa; phylum Chordata; class Mammalia; order Rodentia; family Sciuridae; genus Tamias; species Tamias sibiricus. Next base: position 94,490,322 of record CM046666.1, on the reverse strand, counting down.
CAATTTGCAAAACAATGAATTACCAAGCATCACATGTTCATATTATAAGATAAAACTATCCCCCACTTGGGTCTTTACAGTGATTTGAAAGCACCACCTCTTATAACATAATTGGGTCTTGTGACTTCTCCCTTCAACCTACTTTTTCCCTAATCCTCAGTCCCACATGCTAACTTGCCTCATGCTAGAGTTCTTTGCTCACCCCCTTTGGGACTGTTCTTGATCTGGTCATATACTTTTTAATCTAAGCAGGTAATCAAAACAGGACATATCCCAACGTTTCCTATGCTAAAACAAAGCAAAGACAAACAAATCTTCTCCTCCACGATAATTCCAAAATCATCCTCGAACCATTTATGAAATAGAAAAAAAAAAAAATCTGACCTCTAATTCCACTGTTTGCTAAAGTAACATCTTAGGCAGGCTTTTCATTAATCTAAGCCCCTGCTTAGAAATGGGTGACTTTCAAAGTATGGCTTGGAAAACTGTATGTAAAAAAATAGAGTGTGACTACAAACTTCATTTATCTCAATTAAAAAGTTTATTTTGGTATAAGCAACAATTTAAGCTTAAAAATAAAAGTTGGAAAGCCAAGAGGCCATGCCCTGTAAAGGAATAGTTTAAAGAAATCTGCAAAACAGAAGCATTTGACCTTAAACCCCTTTTCCTCTCTTCTTATTGGGCCATTATGACCCACAGGTGAGCCAGGTCTCAAAATGAGGGAGGAAGGCTTAAATCACCACAATCACCGCATACTTATGACATTCAGATGTGGTAATGACAGCATCTTTTCAGGGATGAACTAGAGCTTAAAAAAAAAAAAAAAAAAGAGGCAAGTTGTCAAATCAAACAAACAGAAAAGTGAAAAAGCAACAACATAAAAACCAAACTTGGAAGACTTGAGGGGGCCTACAACATCCAGACGAGCCATTTTCTTTGGATAAATTCAACTTCAGTTCTAGCACAGTTTCTAAAACTATTAACATTTATTTATTGTCCAAACACAATAAGGAACAATGAAATTGGCTGCGATCATTCCTTGTTCACAAATAGGTCAATGTCAAACATAATTACAGCTGTCCCTCCTTATCTAGGGGAATTTGTTCCAGGATCCCCAACTCCCTGGCAGATATCAAAAGCTGCAGATGCTCAAATCTCGTCTGTGAGATAGCGTACTACAGGCACATAACCTATGTACACACTCCCCAATACTAGAAGTCATCACTAGATTACTTACAATGTCTAATACAATGTAAATGCTATGCGAATAATTACACTGTACTGTTTAGGGAATAATGACAAGGGAAAAAGTCTGCTCAGTACATGAACACAAAGGGACAAATGTATTACATACTAATATGTCTTATGAAGCTTCTACATTTTTTTCTTTTTGTACCGGGGAATGAACTCAGAGGCACTCGACCACTGGGCCACATCCCCAGCCCTTTTTTGTATTTTATTAGAGACAGGGTCTCACTGAGTTGCTAAGTGCCTAACCATTGCTGAGGGTGGCTTTGAACTCATAATCCTCCTGCCTCAGCCTCCCAACTGCAGGGATTACAGGCGTGCGCCACCACGCCCAGCTTGAAGCTTCTACATTTTAATACACTCACTTCAGGCAAAAGTATATCACTGTTCAATGTTATCCAAAGCCAAAAAGACCACAAAACATGTCATTTGAAAGTACAATAATTCACAAAACTTTATCTGCCACTGAAGAGGGCAAAGGAACCCAATGAATTTCACCTCATTTATTTGCCAAGAAATATACTAACATTTGGTACTACCTTCTACTTTTTTTTTTAATTACTAAAACATTCACCATAATTCTAAATTTTCATGAGCAAATATTTCCTAAAATATCTATGTAATAAATCTTGATTGTTTAAATATTTTTTTCCTTTTTCTTTTCTAGCTCCCATCTGACCTCAATACACTATTTCTACATCATGCTGACTGGTCTCTCAACAACCACAGTCAGGTCAAAATCAAACATGGCCCCTTGAATCAAAGCAGGGTGAGGGTCTGACACTGTTGCTGTTCGCATTTCATCATCATTCTTTCACAGTATTAGGCACTAGTCAAAGATTATTCTAGTCCTTGGACCCATAGTTAGTTCCATGATCATTGCAAAACTACTTCTTAAAGTTAAAAAAAAAAAAAAAAAAAAAAGAAAAAAAGAAAAGACTACACTGTACCATGCAGATAAAATTTTTTTTTTTTTTTTTCTTTGTGGTACCAGGGATTGAACTCAGGGGCACTCGACCACTGGGTCACATCCCCAGCCCTTTTTTGTATTTTTATTTAGAGACAGGGTCTCACTGAGTTGCTAAGTGCCTCGCCATTGCTGAGGCTGGCTTTGAACTCGCGATCCTCCTGCCTCAGCCTCACAAAGTGCTGGGATTACAGGCGTGCGCCACCGCGCACGGCCAGATAAAATTTTTGTTTCAAAAACAGAACTAAACTCTGAGCCTCAATAAAACTGACAAATTCCAGGGCCTGTCAACTGCCCTGAAGGAAAGGATGGTACATCCAGAGGAACAGACTGCAAAGGCCAGGCTCACAGAAATACCTATTTGAAACTTCAGTTATGGCCAGCCTCCTCCCTGGTTAGCACACTCCCTCTCTGTATCCTCTTTATACCTAAAATAAGGCTCTGGAAATCAGGTTATATATACCTGGAGCAAAAATGACCATCTTAATGTTCAATACGGTACTTGTTCTTAGGCTAAAAAGTGTGTTTATATTCTAGATATTTAATGTTCAATTGACCAATGCTGGAAGAATCATGATAAATTGTAGGGAAATTGGTTGCAGTGCTGCAACAGTTCTATTGGAAACACAGGGCACCTTCTCTGTGTTGTATAGGTACTAATAATGCACACCAAGAAGGATGTTCAACCCCCAAAGCAGCAGCCAATGATGTATATCTGTAGAGAATGTCACATATAAAATGAAATAGGGGCTGGGGCTGGGGCTTAGTGGTAGAGCACTTGCCTCGCATGTGTGAGGCACTGGGTTTGATCCTCAGCACCACATAAAAATAAATAAAATAAAGATATTGTACCCATCTACAAATTAAAAAAAAAAAATTTAAAGAAATAAAAATCCAGGGAGCTAATCAGATGCAGAGGATACAGAACAGTGTACAAGAACAGAACCAAAAGATTAGTGGGTTTTGAAGCTCAGTGAAATGTGGGAATTCAGAAGAATCTTCATTTGTACTTGGATCTGACCCAATAATGTTTCTCATTGTTGCATAGCTTTTGATTTAACATACTTATGATGACAAGTATATACATATGACTTCATTTTATTTCATTTTCCAAACCAAATTGTATTTAGGTATCTAGTAATACTTTGTATAAAGAATTTTTTGTTTAATTATGTGGATTTTAATTTTGTTATATTGTGTAATCTGACACAAAAATGAAGGTTAGAATTGCTTTCCCAAACCACTTTTAATCAAAGGCTTGTTTAAAATGCAGGTTTATAGAACCCTCTAAAATAAGTTCCAGAGGGAGGGGGGGTCATGATAAATTGTAAAAAGGATTTGGGATTTTTTTTTGGTCATCCCTAAGAAAATGAAGTTTTCATGGATGATGCTTTATTTGCTCATTTCATTACAATCATAAATGTGATTCTTAGCTACAAATTTGTAGAGGTACGTAAGTGGCTGGCTAAACAAAAGAGTTTCTTATAAACTTTAAAGGTTGAAATGCCAGATTCTGCTGGTTTCCTTTATTCATTTATTTGTAATAATGGAGTCTTGATTATAGGACACTAATTTTGTCACCAAAGATGTTAGTGCACACAATCTTTCCTGAAAATCATCCACCTTTCTATTACAGCGATAAACCAAAAATCAATTTTTACTGATAGACCTGCTTATCATAAATATGTACTAGAGGTAGAGAAGGGAAGGGGAAAAAAATAACTACATATCTTGAAACACAGAAAGAAAAGAACAAGTCCTGCACTGGACAGAAAGTCAATTTGCTATATTCCACCAGAAAGTAATTTTCAAACTAGATTTAATTTACCTCTGAAAACACAAATACATTTCCCAGGTCTTGGTAGCTATACATCATTGGTCCTATCTTATTCCTTCAAAGTTGCTGCCTCTTCACAGAGAGAAACTCTAGAACATGGCAGCATGAGAAGGGAGCAAAGTGCCTCACCACTCTGCCTTCTCGTAGCACTTCCATTAAACGACTATCTAACTCAGCTCTAATGGCTTCAAATAGGTCCTGCACACACACACACACACACACACACACACACACCCCTACCTCTATACTGTATATATTAATCAGCCTTCATTAAAAAGTGGTTCACATTTTCAAAGCATTTTTCTTTCATTTTTTGTGTGCTGAGGACTAAACTCAAGGCTCCATGCAGGCTAAGCATGGGTTTCTACCATGGCCCTACACCCTTGGACCTCCTTTTCTTTTTTCAAATGCGATCAGTTCTGGCAGTACATTTTTATCTAGTTCTGGATAAATATTAGAAACGATAAAGGACAACATAAAAGAGCAGGCATGCTTAGGACAATTTCTTATAAATCTCCATATTCAAATCCAAATTAAGCATTTAACCTCTACAATAAAAGAACACATACTGACAGATTTAAGTTTGGGGAGCATTCTTCAAAATAAGGAACTATTTTAGGAAGGAAAAATAATGATAGTAAGTTTAAACAAAACTTACAGAAGTACATCAGTAGAGGCCCAAACTTCATGCAAAAACAAGATTTTTGTGGTATCTCTTATTGTGATGGGTTGTTAAGGATTTTCCAGGTGTCAGGTGTAGGTGCAGGAAAGAAATGGGTGTGGCTATAAAAGACCAACCAGGACTGGAGAAACCCCTGTGCTGATGGAAATGTTCTGCGTCTTGACAGTAGCAAAGCCAGGGTCTTGGCTGTATGCACTGTAGTTAGCAAGACATTACCACCGGGGGCAATAGGGTAAAGATCCACAAGATTCTCTGTATTATTTCCTATAATTGCACGTGAATCTACAATTATCTGGAAATATGACATTTAATTAAAAAATAAAGCCATTGATGATTATTTAACGACACAGAAAAGTATGCAAAATCTCTCCCTTTTTACAAAAACTAGCCAAGACATCCAACCACAAAGCCACCAAGGCTTAAGAAAAAATCCAGGTTTTAGAACCACATGTATGGTAAGGGTGGGAGAGATACTAAGGAGTGAAATTAATCAAATTATGCTCTTACGTACATAGAAATATGCCACAAGGAAAGCCACCATTCTGTATAATTAATATGCATCAATAAAAAAAAAAACACACATGTATAATCCCAGTCAACCAAACAACCAAGACATAAGCATGGAGGAATTTTAACAATGATCAAATGCGGAATTATAGGTGATTTTTACTTTCTCCATTTTGCAATCCATGGTTTCTACATTTTCTATGAATACATATACTTTAAGAAGAGAAAATAACAGTTAAAAAGGTTTTTATCTATGAATGCCAATGTGCTTGTGCAGTTGCCCTCTCAAGTAACATGACTAGGTTTTGTCAGTCTTTTAAAATAAGAGACCCCTAAGAAATCTGGAGAAGCAGAGATTATCTAGGGGCTAGAGGTGTTGGGCAGCAACTCAATCTTGCTCAAACAGAGAATTGACATAGATTTATGGTCTTAAAGAAACCAGCCTCCCAGTATTTTCTTGCTGAAATGTAGCTACATTCACGGAGGAAACTTGAGATGGGACAATCCACACCCAGAGTTATGAACAAATGGGATGGAAGGAAGTGGCTGGAATTCATCTGAAAGAGAATAGCCCGTAAAAGAAACGCTGTGTATGGTGGATTTGGCGTGGGCTTCCTTCTCAAAAACTTATTCTAAAACATTTATAAGTTCGTGAGTCAAATTTTAATGGACTAAGATTCTTTAAAGGAATGTAGGAAAAGGATTTTAGATAAACTAGATCCACTGAACTGCAGTCAAAAGTTGCCACACTGAACCTGGGAAAGCCTTCTGGGGCCTGCTGTTGAGGGCAAAGGCCAGGAAGACGCATCTTCTCGGTAGAAATAAAACATTCCTGTCAGGTCCCAGGGCAAGGTGGTACTGATGAAAGGTCACTATGAGAAACAATATGAAAAGCCAGAAATCTTAAACTATTTGTGCTGCTTCCTAAATAAAACACTGGACACCATTCAAACAAGAAAAAATAACTGTTCAAAATACAAATTCACAAGCTATAGTTGTGATATGTGCATCTATATACACACACAACATTCTAGACATAGCTGAAAGCATACAGAGGCATAGAAGCTAATGTATCTCTTGGTCCAGAATAAGCAACAAAGGTAGTACCTAGCAAGATTACAAATTCTCTTAATAAGATTACCTATCTTAAGGAAGGTAACAATAAAATTAATGAATAAATTTCTTTTAGTAAAATTACCTATCTTACCAATTTTAAAGGTTATTGTTTTTAAAGAATAGTCCCAAATTTATTTCAATTCAGAGGGTTATTAATAACAACAATGAAAAGGGAAGATGGAACATAGGAAATAAAAATCAACGTGCAGTCTGGGGTTGTGGCTCAGTGGTAGAGCACTTGCCTAGCATGTATGAGGCACTGGGTTCAATTCTTAGCACTGCATATAACTAAACAATAAAATAAAGATACATCAACTAAAATAATTTTTTTTTTTTTTAATCAATGCACTCTCAAACTAGGTGCTTGGTGTGCGCCTATATCCCAATGACTCAGGACGCTGAGACAGGAGGATGACAAATTCAAGTCCAGCATCAACAACTTAGCGAAACCTTACCTCAAAATAAAAAATAAAAAGGGTTGGGGATGTAGTTCAGTGGTAGCGTGCCCCTGGGTTCAATCCCTAGTACCAAGCAAAACAAAACATAACAAAAACGTGCTCTTACAAAGTTTCACTGATGTAGGAATAAACAAAAAGCTCTCATCCCATTTTCTAGTGAACTCTGTTTACATCTCAAGTTTCTTATGTAATAACTGTAGTAACCTTCTTAGTAATTACACATAAAGAGAAAAGGGGAAGAAGAAGGACATACACAGATGAGAATCAGAGATTTTCTTGCTGGCCGTCATGAGAACTTGCAAGTGAAATGGGGGGAAGGGTATGTGTTCCCCCTGCCCTAGGCAGCAGTATCAGGAAAAGAGATTATCAACCATCTGCATCTTGCTATATAAATCTGGTTGGGCATTCCTGGAAGCCAGTTGTCTGCTTAACCAATTCCATGAATGGGAGCCTTCCCAGAACATATTTAGAGTTCTTTCCCTAAATCTCTGTTTCCATGATGAGTTTCCAGTAAGTCAATCACCATAAAATGTGGAACACTCCCCCACGCCCCAAATCTGTATGGCCCCAAACATTTTGGAATTAAGCTTCTGACTCATGCTATCCTTAACTTTTGTTCAAGGAAAAGCTCTGGATCCCACCCCTCCACCACCACCACCATCATTTCCCAGAAGGCTGCAGCACAGACAGCTGGTTCAGAGCAGTAGGCCAGTGTGTCCCCATTGCTCTTTTTTGTGCATCCTGCTTGTGGTGGCTTCAGCTCAGTTTATCACTCAGCAACTGCTTGGTAATCCCCTGTCATTCCCCACCCTACAAATGTCCATATCAGCAGAGCTGGGAAGCAACAAGTCAGCAAAATTCAGCCAATCCACCCCTCCTCTGAGGTTGAGGGGACTCAAGTAAAGATGAAGACCTGACTGGACAACACGTACCTTAGGGCAAATGGCCTGGGAGAAGCACAGGGATTTCCCCCTCCCCAAACAGGTTGAAGATGGAAACAGGGTGGGTCAGGAGGAAGGAGGCAGGACCGAAGTCCAGGGAACTGGACTTTGAAAGGGAAGCACATGCCCCACACCAAATAACCAGGGAACTCCAACTCAATGAAAGGAATTATGGTTTCATTTTTTAGTTAAGTTTTTTCTTGCTTTAGTTTGTCCATAATTTCTACTTTAGTTTCAGCCAAAGAGGAAGAATCACTAATTTTAAAAACCAAAGCATGCATTCTAATTTTAGCAGCTCCTTAGTGCTCTATAGGAGGTGGCATGTGATGGATTCTATGAAACACCTCAAGAATCAGGTAGACCTAAATGCTTATAAAAAAAATTAGAGGAAACATGAGGTTTGCTCCTGAAATACCTCTCCAGCCACCTCATGTGCTGCGGCTGGACTTCACCACATACAGGTTTACAGGGTGAGCCACCAAAGCCAGTAGAATATCTGTGTTTAAAAAAAAAAAAAAAACCACTTGAAACATGAAAACCAAGAGAACACTAGGCTTTGGGGACTGATGGCATATAGTCTTATGATGCTAGCTTAAACTTAGGTCACAGAATCCACAATTTCCAGAATGAGTATGAATACCACAAGGCAGAAGGGAGATACTTTGATACAATTAAAAACGCATAATCGGTTTTGTTTAATAAGAAAGCAATTTTTCTGAAATGAACATCCTCACAACCAAAAAGTGCCTTCCAAGTTCAGGATCACAAGCAATTTCTTTGTGCTTATACCCATTACCTGTTCTCGTTTTTATATGCTTCTGGATTTAATGGGGACTGAGACGTTGACATTGTTTCTATGTCTCCACTGAACACTCTTAAGTCTGGCTCTCGTTCTCCTCCAGACGTGGTAAAGAGCTTACACAAACCCTAACCCAAGTGTCTCTGATACCAATGCAGCCTTGCCACTCACACGTGCCTCCCCTTTGGGACAAATAAAGACACAACTTAAGGCCTCCCTATGTTCTCACCTGGCCATCTCCTGAGTGACATCTTCTCTCTAGTTCTTTATGATTTTCTCTGCTTATTGTGGTTCGAGATATTGTTCACACTTCAAGCTCTAAAAATGTTGGAAAGGACTCTATCTAGTCCAGCATTTCATCTCACAAAGTGTTTTCTGCTGATAACTAGCCTAAAGCACCTTGAGCCTAGAACTGGTTGGGATATGCTGGGTTAAACCATATAGAATAAGGCTGGGGATATAGTTCAGTTGGTAGAGTGCATGCCTCACATGCACAAGGCCCTCGGTTCAATCCCCAGCGCACACACATACACACACACACACACACACACACACAAACAAACCAACCCACATAAAATAAAATAGGTTTCTTTACTATAGGATTTGTCAGTGGCTCCCAACTCCTGGCACACATCCTAAAGCACCTAAAGGGTGAGCAGGTATTAAAAGTATTTTCCAAGCTCATTTAAACACAGATCCTTTTTAAACAAAATATGTGATTAAGCTAGTGTTTGATTCTCCCAAATTTCACACAACTTCACCTATGCATAGGTGCATGTTTACCTTCTTTCTTCTAAATGTCTTTTCTTAGCACTCCATCTCTGATTTCCACAATCTGCTTAAACCCTCCCATCCCCTTTGCTAACTAGCATTTTCCTTCCCTGCTTAACAAACATACTTGAGGAGTTGTTCATTCATCAACTCCTAACTTTTCCAATTATCTAGATGTTTTTCCCCATACATCTGAGTCCACCTTCCCACTTTCAAACAAAAAATTTTTTTTTAATTTAGGGTACTAACCAGGAGTCTATGTATGAGACTTAGAAGGTTCACAAGCCTCTGAAAGCACATCTAAGTCACACCAAAATGTCCTATATGATCATTTTCTGGGGGATAGTCAGGACAGCTTTCCCAAAGGGGTTCATCACTCCTCAAAATCACTAGCAAATAATAGCAAAAATAGTATTATTTTTAAAAATGTTCTTAATGTTGAGGGATAATAGAGTGGAAAGGAATAATGTACAAAATAAAGCATTTGATTTTTATGGTAAAATAATACATACTGACATTATAAATCTGGGGGGCATCCTTCAAAGTAAGAACATCTTAGGAAGAAAAAAGAAAGGTGGTAAGGTTAAACAAAAATACAGAAGGTGGGAAGCGGGTCCAGTCAGTCTGATAGAATGAAAGCAAACTGAACTGCCTTCATAAAAATATGTATCTTACACAAATATAGTATCCTATACTTGGCCCATTAATGCAAAACTATTTTCCGGCAAAATTATGGCACCTGTCACTCAGAAGATAAAATGGCAGCCTGACATTTTACCACCAGCAGATCCCTCACACCCATGGCAAATTCAGAGACGGCTACTTTCAGGCTGCTTTCATACCCTGTTCAAACTCTCCCTGAGACAACAATTCCTTAAAACAGAACAGGTTTCACCCTCAAGTCTTAACAATGGGAGGCATAACAAGGCACAGTCTGTAGTTCCTTTCTTTGATCCTTCCTTTCCTAGAGTTAAGTAGTCTATCTTTAGTGTTTGTATTAATAAACACTTCTGTATCGAATACTAGGTTAACAAAACTAAATATTTATTTAAATTGTCTTAATGAAAGGGCAAAAGAGTTCTTAGCACTTAGTTGGTTTTTGCTGGGTTAAAAAAAGTTAGATTGTATTTCATACAAAACAATAAGTATGTTTGGGAAATGAATTCAATAAAATAAGCACCAAAGTTTTCCTGTATCTTTAGTTAAATGTAGCTTAAGATGAAGAGTAGAGTTGACAATTATAATGGAAAGTATTTTTCCATTCTCTTTCCTTATTTAGAAATACCTCTGATACTCCTAAAAAATTTACATTCCACAACACTACCTAAAAATTATGTCCACACCTGCAATAAACTCAACAGAAATAAGCCAAAGTCTTTGTCTTCACCAACTTGTGGCTTGACCAGGGTTTGCAAAATCAAGCTGCTTGGGGGGAGGGGGAAAGGGAAGGCTGGAAGTCATGCCTTGTGGTGGGGCAGGAGGGGAGCCCTCCTTTAGTACAACATTAAAATACCAGAAGGATAAACTGAACTTTTAGTTCTTGCTAATGTTTGGAAAAAATCACCATGAAAATACCTTGGATTATAAATGTCTGTTCCAAAATCACACATTTTCCCGGACACAGTGTAGTCCACCACACACATGTGCTAGAAAGGTCTTATAAGGACATAAAGAAAGGCAGAACTGCCCTATAAAAATTTGCTCAGGTGTAGCCCATCCTTATCTCACAGCACAGGGGCCGACAGGAGTCCTGTTTGGAAAGAGCTGGAGCCCAGCCAGATTCAACAAAGCCCGACTTGGGGACAAGAGGGCATGCCAGTGCCTCGCTGTCCTGCCCTGGCCCTTCACTGAGGTACCACAATCCCACAGAGCTTCAGGGGGCATGGAGGACCAGGGCCACCACAGTGAGGCAGAGCTCCGATTTGCTCTGTTTTTAGGGGTTAGAAAGCAGTTAGAAACAACACAGGCTGAGCCCAAAAGGCAAAGCTGGAGGGAGGCAATGGAAAGGAGGGAGTGGTGGCCCAGGGCAGGGAGGGGGGTGGGAGAAGGAAGGACTGCAAGCCCCTCAACTTAAGGGAACCCCAGGAACCAAGATGTGGCCATTCCATACCATCATTCTACTAAGAAGCTGACACTCTAGTAAACTGCTCGCTTTGTTTTCTTTACTTAGTTTCTAAACCTTGAAAGCAGACAGGCTTCCTATATTTACAACTCTCCTGGGAGGTAGAAGGTGGAAAATAGGGACTCTCCCTTTTTCTTCTTTGAAGTTTCTCAGGCTTCACCAGCTTTCATCTTTTTGTAAACAAACATAGGACTTAAAGTGAAAATCTCAAGGTGCCCTTTGACCTTCACTTAAAACTAATTTTTTAAAACTGATTTTTTTTGGGGGGGGGAGGAAAGCAACTTTCTGCCATCTCGCCCTCACTGACTTTTAAGTCAAAGTTAACACAAAACACAAGCCAAAAGATGCCCAAAAGAAAGACACAACAGAAGGGGATAAAAAAAATTTACTTTTCCATGCCATGCCAATTATTTAATTTTCCTTAAGCCCAGTTAACCTCCTGACACAACCTCTTCCCACCCTTTCAAGCTCATCTATTTAAAAAACAGACCTAAAATATCTGTATACCCTATTTCACAATCAACATCTTTTGATAAACTAGGAAATAAAAGAACATCTTGTTACTATAATATGTAATCCTCCCTTCTAAGAAAAACTCTTGTACCAAGTCCAGCCAATGTGGTCCATTAAGGACAAGCTAGTTCTTTCTTAGAGGCTAACATCGACTAGGCATGGAGGACTTGAACTTTCAAATGAACACTCAACAAGACGATTCCCAATATCTACATGTTCAAATGGCCCACTAAATTATACATCCCTGGGCATGCATCCATTTCTCTGTGGACACACTAGAAAAATAACCTTCTCTCAATTCTAATGGTATTGAGATTAAAGGCTGAAGAGCACTGAATGCACCGAGGATCCTCCTCCTCCTCCTCCTCTGACCCTCTCAATTACTACCCGCAACAACCACACACAGCACCCTCCCGACAAATGGCTTCTCAGAGACTCTGAAACCACAACAGATGTGCAACCCAGACCCAGCTGTGGCACACCAGTGCCAAAAGCGAAACTCATGACGCTTTCTTTCAGAACAAACAGTAGCTAGGTGTGAGGAACCCCAGCACAATGATCTGAGGGGCACAGCCTCTCCATACACAAAACACGCACACAATTACACCATGCTTCATTCCCCAAGATGGCCAGTGTCCACAGAAGCCCCTCCTTAAAAAGTCATGGGTGGTGAATTGAAAGCACGTGCTTGCTTACTACTGATGAGGACTGCAAGCTTCTGAAAGGAAGGAGTTTCTACTGCTCAAATCACAGGAGAAGGAGAAAGGCAGAAGAGATGGGAGGACTCTCGAGTTATGGTAAATGAAGGGGAAACTGAGGAAATGTGATCACATAGGGCCTTGCTGACACTGCTGCAAGAACTGGCCTGGGCCGGGCATGGTGGCGTACACCTATAATCCCAGCGGCTCAGGAGGTTGAGGCAGGAGGGTTGCAAATTCAAAGCCAGCCTCAGCAACTTGGTGAGATCCAAGCAACTCGGTGAGATCCTAAGCAACTCAGCAAGACTCTGTCTCAAAACATAAAAAGGACTGGGGATGTGGCTCAATGGTTAAAGTACCCCTGGGTTCAATCCCCGGTACCAAAAAAAAAAAAAAAAAAAAACAAAACTGGTCTAAATGTACTCTTTGTTCTCATGTTACATAAAGAAATTCCAACCATAGCTATTTCTAAAACTCTCTGTTTAAATTAACTTTATGAGGTATAATTTACATAACCAAAAATGCACCCGCTTTAAGCATGTAGTCAGATGAATTTGGGGCAATGTACACACAACCAGTGCAACTACCACAATGAACACACAGAACATTTTCATTTCTCCTCGAAAAGTTCCCTTGTGCCTCTTTGCCATCAGTCTCCTCCTATGCCCAGTGCCCCAGCAATCGCTGATCTGTGTTCTGTCACCACAGTTTTGCCTTTTCTAGAATTTCACAGAAACAGAATCATATAGTATGTACTCTCCTATGTCAGGCTTTTTTCTCTAAGCCTGTTTTGAGATTCATCCATGATTTGTTCCTTTTTGTTGCTAAGTAGAATTCAGCAATAAAAAGCAATAAAGCAATTTTCCATTTCTTAATAAAAAAAAAAAAAGAAGGTAGTGCTTAACTTAAAACTTTCTAACGATTATTATTTTTTTTCTTTCAAGATAACTGGAACCTGTAAGTAACGGCTTAAAGTTCAGATCCCAAAACACTGGGCTTCAGAAACACAAAGTTTTGTTTTTTATTCCACCTCCCTACACGAAAACTTGTTGAATCAAATGGAAAGAAAAATGATAACCCGCGATTTTTGTTTACTGCCAGCTCAAGATGTTATTTCAAGCTGCTGAAGAACTATGAGGAAACTCCATCCAAGCAAATTTTCATGTGCTGCTTCCTGAATGCCTGACCGAAAAGTGAACTTTAGGATTATAGTTTAATTTGGGTTCTGAGCCTTCTGCTTTTTCCTGACTGTGAAGAGTTTGAATTTCATGCTGACTCCTGAGTTACCCTACCACTAGAAGGACATGATAGGATTTCCCTTGAGATGGGGTTGCTCTGGAAAGAACTGTTTAGAAAAGAAAATAAGTAAACCATGTAAATTCTGTTTAACCTAACTGCCGTACCATGCAAGACTACTAGAGTTTCCAAGGGAACAGATACACAAAGTGTATGCCTCATATGGCACTGAGTTTCAGGATGGCCTGCCTGTCAACAACAGGCATGGTTATCGTCAGTGGAAAGGGACCCTGCTGGCCTGATGTGGGCTACAGGTTCTAAGCAGGAGTCTCAGCTACACTGAGGTGGTGACATGAGATAATCTAATACTTCTAGATGCCAAGGAATTCTTCTACCTCTATCTTCCACATCCCTAACCATGCCCCAAACAAGTCTTTACAACAGCCACAAATGCTGATTGTGACATTTTCTGAAAGAAAGGGCCTGGAGTGAGAAGGCCCTCTGCCTCATAAACTAACTCGGCACTCTGAGCCCACCAAGTCCTTGGCCTCAGTTTCTTCTTCTGTCAAATGGGGAGGCTGAATCAGAATAAGTCCAAAGTTTCTCTCCAGTCTGAAAGCTGTTCCATGAGGTTCATAAAAGAGCCAAAACTCCAGTGTTAAAATGAGAAAAGTCATCTATTTTTAAAACCACAGAATTTGTGAACAAGGCATCCACAATTCTGATAGAACTATCAGTCTTGATTCTAAAGAAGTACTTTTCTTTTTTTCATTTTTATTTTTATTTATTTATTTATTTAGGTACTGGGGATTAAATTCAGGTGCACTTGACCATGGGCCACATCCCCACTCCTTTTTTGTATTTTATTAGAGATAGGGTCTGAGTTGCTAAGTGCCTTGCCATTGCTGAGGCTGGCTTTGAACTCCCGATCCTCCTGCCTCAGCCTCCCAAGTGCTGGGATTACAGGCAGCCGCCACTAAAGAAGTACTTTTCTTTTGTCTCCCCATTTTTTCTTTCCTTTCCTCAAATCTGAGTATTATCCCTTAAAATTTTTATTTAAATGAAGCCCTGTTAATGAGTTCCAGTCTTTACATTTAGCTTTTTATACATCTATATAACTTTTTGTTTGAATACTAATGTTTCAGGTTTTCTATTATGATGCTGCACAAAACATGATACCCTTTGATTAATAATAAATCTCTGAATGCCAAAAGAATAACAGAGGATGAAAAAGTTCCTTGAAAATAATACCACCTGCTTTTGCAACAGTTCATTCTGGCAACGTGCTTTTGTTTTATCTATTCACGAACTTGCAGGGGATCACTTTCAGCTTGACTAACATGCAGTGTGAAATATGTTCACAGGCTGGCTCAGAAAAACTTGTTCTTAAAATGGAGGGGAGATACCACTGTATGATCCAAAAGCCCCTGAAGTTTCTCACAGACATCTGAAGAAAGCACTGCTTTCCAGATATTAGTCACAGGAACTCACGCTGAGCAGCCAGCCCTGCCTGACTCCTCCTCCAGCTCTTAAAGTTAGTGGCAGTCAAAGCTAAGGTTCCTTTCCTGGGCTGGACTGTAAGGAGAGGGACCGCAAGTCTGCACTGGAATCCTAGAAAAGGTGCGTAATTGGAGCAAAAGCCCGCCTCAGGGATGTGGTGCTTTCCAAGACAGCCAGGAACCAGAGGGGTGAGAGAGCACACTGGCAGGAGTGTTTGTGCAAGCACAGGGTCCTTCTTAGTACTCAATGTCCCCAGCACTTGGAGAGGAAGTAAACAAGGATCTGGGTTGTGCTTGTGTCTGTGTAGCCCAAGGCAGCCAAGGCCTGACCCCATAAGACTCTAGCACCAGGGCAAGGGGGTGCTCACGTCACAGAGCTGCAAAATATGGGGCTGCGTGTGACCAGGAAAAATTACAAAGGCTGGTTTAAATACAGCCTCTATTTCTCTCTACCACTTACTTTTGGGCTTTTTTTTTTTTTTTAATTTTCAAAAACAATAATTTTCTAAAGCTAAGTAAAGCTGGATCATGGGAAACAGTTACTTGTAGAGAGAGCCACAGGAACAGTACCCAGGCCCTGTAATGCCATCCATTCTTCTCCTCAAAACAGATTCGGATCAAACTACTCCCACTTCACCGGGCCAAAAGCAAGTGTGGTTATTTTGTCCTAGGAAACACCCTTAGGAACATCAATTTATAAATGTTCTCCAAGTCTACAACACTACGCTTACCTAATCAATGTTAAGTAACCAAGATACTATGGTTACTTTTTCCATCAAAAACTACAGTACTCCTTCAAGCTTTTCCGTTCTGGAACAAACTGTGTTTTTTTTCTCTTTTTTTTTTTTTTTTTTTTTTTGCCTCGTTGCAGAAAACAATCCCAGCATAGCAGAAAGCAATGCTAAAGCTCTAGCATCCTGCTGAGGCTTCACAAGTGTGAGGGCAAGGCCCAAGCAAGCTGCATTCTCTGTTTCTCCAGCCTACCATCACTATTGCAAAACGAACGGGGAGGCTCAGCCTACTGTTTCCTAGCCAGCAGGCACTGTGGCCTGACTCACCAAAGAGCCTCAGTGTGTCTTGATATTTTAAGTTTCTTCTTTGCCTCTGGTTGGGGAAACTAGAGGATATAAAGTAGAAGCTGAACTGACCAGAGAAGGAAGGGAGAAATCTGTCCATAAACACATATGTCATTTTGTATAACAAATACATTCTTGTAAAGTTGACTATAACAATTTCTGAAACAGTAAAACAGCTCATTAATTAAAAGTTTAAAACATAACAGCTCATTAAAGAAATGTACAACAACCCTGCTTTCTCTCTTCTTTGTAAATCTTTAATTTTCATATAATTTAGCTTTAAAAAAATTCTGTTATACCCAATGGTCCATGCAAATTAATCACAAACTAGCAAAAAAAAAATAAGCCCAAGTGCAGAGAAAAACAGAAAATAAATTTTAATCATTCAAAATGATTTAACTACTTATCTCTATACTTGTTGAAATTATCAATTTAAAAATGAAAAAATAAAATGTTCTTAAATGAGGTCACAAGCAATGCAACTAGTTAGCAGACTATCACAGAATTTTAATTTTGTAAAAAAGTACTTAAAAATTATCTTCATTATTATGTAGCACCTTACACTTAGAGGCTGGTCCCTTTGCCTTATTGTAAATAGTGGTCATTAGGAAGGGGCAGCCATACTAAGGAAAAGCTAGAGGTGAACGAAGGAAAGAGGGGGACCCCATCTCTGTGTATCCCAGTTAATAATGCTACTAGTTTGGAAATCCTGGTCTGAGTCATCTCAAAGTACAGGAATCCTTTTCTATAGAAACAGAACACAGGTGGGCACAAGGAAAGTTCCAGGTTCCAGAATCAAATGTACCATCAGACAAGCCAACTAAGTACAGCATAACCTCAGAGAGAAATTACGCATTTCATCAAGGGTTTCTGATGACAATGCAAAAGCAGGAGAGTACATTGTACTTTCAACAATGCCCTTTCTGTTTGCAGGAACATGGACTGGCCTACAATAGAGAGAAAAAAACAAGGCCAATACTGAACCACAGCTCTCACTTCAAAAGCGAACTGCGCAATCTCTGTGTGTAAATGTGGGAGTGGGCACGTGTCTTCACACACAGATTCGTTTTTATAATAGTCTGTATAATATATGCAACATCCACAGGCACGCAGAGCTTCCAGTGACTGCCCAACACCTACGCCCATCAATCCCCGTATCTGGTGCTCCCTAATGGGCCCCTTACTCCCTTGAACAGTCTGGGACCTATCTGCACTGGAAAGAAGCCATGGTGTTGATCTACACACCAGTCCCCCTCATGTTCCCCTCAACCCTAACACCCCTTCTACTGAGTCTCTGCTAATTTTTGGTATAGACAATTTATTATACCAAGGTTTTCACCTTCTCCTGATTCCTTCATCTGCCTACCTATCAGAGGTTTCCTCCAATGGGCTGTTCCTTCCCAAAGAACCTGATCCATACTGCTTCATCGGTAAGATCCAGTCACTACCCAAGTCTGCAGCCATATGCACTCAACCAAACACCTTATGTCAGAAAAGGATCTACAAGGTTACATATGTGAACATAAATACATCACTGAGGAAAGAACACTCAAATAAGTGGACAAGCTAATTACCTTAGAAGACCAAATTTCAAATATAAGAACGCCATCTATTAGACCAATGATCTCTCTATGATGTCCTAAGAGGAAAAGGTTCTCAGTAACAGAAAAGAAAAAAAAAAAAAAATGCTGCTTCTGTGAAACTGATCTGTTGTAAGTTTGAAAGCAAATCTCAGGTCCCCATTTTGCTTCAGCTGCTATGAAATTTAGCCATACCTGTGGCCTAACTCCAGCACCCAACAAGACTAAGTCATCCTTGACCCTGAGGCTTCATCACTTGGTACAACATACTTTCGCAAGTTGCCACTGTGGTACGAGGAGGTGCATAACCATAAGCTTGAAATTCGAACCTTTAGGGAAGAGTGGTCTTTGCTTTCCCATAGGTTGAGTCCATACGGGAATGGCGGTCTGTGACAGTGTTAACAGCCTCCTTGCTGAGGAAGCAGGGCAGGAATGGGGTAAAAGCAGAACTCAGGCCTGTGCCTCATCTCTGCCACGTACCCTAGAAAGATGAATGATGGCGCAGCAACACACAGGCCTGGGGCAGCACTCTTCACACTCTGTGGAAGCCTCTGAACACAATTCCGATTCTGGACAACACTGTGTCCAATGTGTATTTAAAGTGGTTTAGATTTTCATTTGGCTAAAACCTAAGAGGCTACAGACTAATAGAAAAATGATGATAGCCTAAGGTGCCCTGAACAGTATCTAATGGGAGGTAAAAGGCATCTTGGAACTGGAGGGAAGATGGGGCAAACCTTGGCGAGGCTCCCAACTGTCCTGGGCATACAGAGTCCAGCCTCCTCCTGCTGAAGTGCCGAGGAGGGTGGTAGAGGGCCCTCCTGGAGAGTGAAGGGGCCCTGGTCTTACTACCAACGGGGCTCCAAACTCAACACTGCACAGTAGGTCCCCAGGCCAAACAGCCTGTGAGCCCTGACCTGCTTTGAGATCTCTGAAGCTTGGATTTACACACCTTCAGTGGAATTTAGACTCCAGGTGGGAAAACTCTGCTTTCTGGGAACTGGTACAATAAAACAGCAAAGATTCTTCAGGGGTGGAAGATTTTGGAGACCTCGATGGTCAGTGGCAAAGCAAGAGCCAGAGCCATAATCAGGGATTCAACTTCTCATTTCAAAAGGGGCAAGCTTTAGGAACCTGGACAGGCCACACGTTTCAATTTCATCACTATGAAATACAGTAAGAGTCCTGCCTTTTACCTCCCATTAGAGTACTTCTGAAGCTATTCAGAGCTCCTTAGGAAAAGCTATCATTATTATTCTATTAGTCTACAGCCTCCTAAGTTTTAGCCAAATGAAAATCTAAACCATTCTAAATACATATTGGACTCAGTATCATACAGAATTGGCTCTGCATCCTAGTAAATCCAAGTTTCCAGATGGCAAGAATATAGGTGAAATCATCAAAATACTTCATAAGTGCCACACATTATTATGTGCCTTCCACTCATAAATTCACCCAGCATTCTGCATGTTAGTGATGAGCCATGTTATCTCCTTTACAAAAAGCAGACTCAATAGTCTTTCATGGTTACACAAACAAAGAGCAAAGCCAAAGTGAAAGGAAGGACAACTCCCACTCCCTGTATCCTGCAACCTATCAAGCAGGGTCTGTACTGTATCACTTTTCCTTGAGAGTTGCAAAAGTTCTGCAAGGAATTCTTTGATCACTGTAACACTTTTATCAACAAAAGAAAATGAACTCCAACAACATACTGTATTGCCACAACTTTCATTATCAGAGGTGAGAATAATAAATAATGGCAGAGATACGGGCTAGGATGCTCAGCTCAGCAATACTTGTCTTCTATCTAGACATGATAGTGCAGTCCTCCAAGAAATACTGCACACTTCCGTTTGCATATCCCTATTATTCATTACACTGTAGACTCATCAAAAAGCAATGCTAGCCAGGCGTGGTGGCGCATACCTGTAATCCCAACAGCTCAGGAGGCTGAGGCAGGAGGATTGCGAGTTCAAAGCCAGCCTCAGCAACTCAGCAAGGCTCTAAGCAACTAGGGAGACCCCATCTCAAAATGAAAGATCAAAAGGGCTGGGGGTGTACCTCAGAGGTTAACTGCCCCTGGGTTTGATTCCCCATACCAGGAAATTAAAAAAAAAAAAAAAAAAGGAAAGAAAAACTAAGCTGGGTATGTAGTGTGCTTTTGTGGTCCTAGCTACTTAGAAAGCTAAGGCAGGAGGAGGGTCAGTCGCTTGAGCCCAGGAGTTCAAGGCCAGCCTAGGTAGCATAGCCAGGTCCCATCTCTAGGAGGGGAAAAGAAAAAAAAAAAAAAAAAAAAAGCCAATTCTATGTTTATCTTTACTCAATGCATTACCACACGTTAGCTAAATGGAAATAGATGGAGGAATAATCATGGCTGTGGCCCAGGCAGCAAATCCTCATGCCCTGTCCTTACATGGTCATGTCACATGAGCCCTGGACATATATGTTCCCCTAGCTTTAGGCCTGTACCTGGCTCAAGCTACAGAAGCCAACTCTAACGCCACCAACCCACTGCTGAGGACCAGAACATTTAACCTCTGTGTGACTAATGAAACTGTTCACAGCAGTTACAGTCAGATAATTTGCTGTATTTTTTACTTCCCCTTTAAAAGTGCACATAAAGATTAATTCTCAACATCAGAAATGCAATTTGCCACAAATCTTTCAATAATCAGTGTTGAGACTGAAATATCCTAGTAACATTAAAAATGAATAGAAGTGATGATTTTGATCTTGGGGGCCAAAGCCAAAGAAATTCCTTACTTCAAAGACTGCCAAACTTCTCCAGTACCTAAAGAATGGAGTTTAGGATTATTAATCAGACTTGACTAGTGAAAGAAAATTGTCCCCCCCTCCATCCCCCACTAATTCCCAATAAAAGATACCCAAGTCCATGCAACAGTATTGAATGTATGAGCTGCCCAGCTTTAAGACTGGTAGAACTGCAAAATTCCCTTGTAGCAAACTGCTGCCAATTAAAGCCACTGGTCCTGCTAACTGTGCCCACTTCCCTGCAACACAGTAATTCTTGGGAACATTACATACAACGTAATTCTTTCCCAAAGTCACAATGCTGAAAGTTACAATCACTTAGAAAACTCAGGCCCCATCACTCTGGAGCAGGAGGCTGCCACCAGGCAGCCCTTCTTCCAGATCTAGAGGTTTAGAAGGCAGCACTTTAGCAACCAAAGAAATCTCCTTCAGGCACACTTCCACAGAACGCCTCCACACTGGGCACAGCGAAGTGCTCCTCTCTAGGGAAGGAGGTGGTAGTGTCTGAAGTGAAGAGCATGTCCAGGCAGCTGCAGACAAGTCACAGATCTTCATGAGACAGTCAGCTGATCTTCCTAAAAGTGGTGGTGACCACCACGTCAGTTCTGAATCACGAGAGGCCTTGCTGTGTGGCTTCTTGTAAGCTTCTCTATATTCTGAACCTTAATTTCCTCGTGCAAAACATAAAAGGGTAAATTAGATGACATTCAAGGCATTCAGGGGTTCTGGAGCTCACGGGTTCCATCGTCATTTCTGAGAAATGGAAACAGAATTCAGATGAGATGGAGAGGGGCCACAAGAAGGGTCCTGTGCCCCCCACAGTCAGGAGAACAGGTCAAGCACATCCAACCTGTTCTGCACAGCAGGCCAAGGCCAGAACTGACCAACCACACTCCTTTCTCTGGGTCAGAAGTGGCTTTCCTATGTTCCCCATAACTATACACACGAAGCAAGAGACAGCAAAATACTATAAGTCTGTTCTGAAAATTATCCCTCAAAAAAGAAACGACCCCATTGTGAACACCCTCCAGGAGTGACTCACCACCTCCATGACAAACACCAAACTGAAAGGACTGAGATGAGTGGGATAGGTGCATTATCTGACAAATGGTTTATTTATTTATTTATTTATTTATGACTTTTAGGGTGTATTGTTTTATATGAAGAGGTACACAAATTTTTATTTTTTAAAAGTTCAACCATTTTTAAAATTGTTATTGGTCTGTGACTGAGAGAAATTAAGATTGTCAACTTCGATAATTACAAAATGTTGTATGTGGGGGGTGTCTAATTCTTACAACTGGATATGAAGATTCCCAGGTGACTCCTTGAATGAAAACCTGTCTCCCACATGAGCACAGGGCCAGGAGTCTCAGCACATGCTTTGCCTTTACTTCCACCCACAAGCCCACCTGCTTTCCCCATCTGCAAAACAAGATACTTAAGATGATCCCTAAATTTAACCTCAAAGTGACCAGTAGGCACTGGCTTAAGTGGCAGGTAAATAAATGACCTATGCCAACCCAACAAAGAAAGAGGGCTGATTTCTTCTTTTCCCTGTGATGGTTAGAGTCCTGGGGATGGGGGAAGTGGGGGAGGGGCATGAAATTGTTCCTATCTGATGGTTGAAACTCTTGTTTATATAATATTCCAAAAATAGCCTACATTGTTTTTTAGCACTTTTTCTTGGAGAGTGTGCAGCCTATGTTTTAAAATATTGAGAAAGCTTTATCTCTACCATTAATCTCAGAAAAAATGGAGACACTTTTTATTTTTCATGCAGATGAGAAATACCAGACAACCAAGTTCTTTTAACAAAGTCTTGGCAGCAAGCCGCAGCTCATTTTTCACAAAAGGGTGATAATGGGGGAAAGATGGCACGGGCAGTTTCTACTTCTTCCCTCTCATTCCTTCACCCATCAAACATGGAGGAGTTTGGGAAATTTGGTTTATGGACAGAAATGCCTCTCCCACCTTGGCAAAGAAGAAATGATTCATAATTCTGAACTCCTGGGAAGGTGCTACCAAAGCACAGATGTTATTTTTATTATTCCTGAGCCACAAAATAACTTTGCTTCCTCTTCTGCCTTCTAGTATAGAAAGAACTGCAATGGTTTACTTTCCTCCCAAAGTATCTCCATGGTTCCATAAGACTGAAAGCAAATTCTGTTTGCATTTTAATTATAACGTGTGTTCATTAGCGACAGCATTTTACTGGGAGTACATATGTGTTGATCCATAATGTTCTTTGAAGAAATTACATGATGGCTTAATTCTCCAAAACCCAGCCATTGACCCTAGTATTTCATCACAATCACACCATTACAATCCTCCGGCTTCCTCCAAGGAATTTTTACTGGGCCATCTTCAGTGCTCCTAGACCCTCATTTGCCCATCAAGTAATCATCCTGTCCTCCACTACCTGGCCGCCTCCTACTGCCCCCATCATTCAACATCTATCACTGTGGTCACCTTGAACCACTACCCACAATGTCTTGGGCCTTTGAGTGTAAAGCAGACCAAAGGAAAGAATGAGAGCTAGACCCAAATAACCCACCCTCTTCCAGGAGCCATGCAGCTGGCTATTCACCAGATGATGGGTTACTATCAGGCCGTTTCTACTTCCGAGAAGAGGAACCAAGGGGAAGAAAGGCTGAGCACAGGGAAGTTCAGATGCAGTTTGGAGTAAAAGCATCTGTGTCTCATTTCTGAATCCGCAAAAAAGACCACTTGGGTCGCCCATCCTAAAATATTGCTTACATTCGCACCTGGAGAAAATGGGTAGTTTGTAGAGGGAAAGTCCCATCCCTAAGAATAATCACATTTCACCAAAGTGCATATCTGAAGCCTCCTGTGTTTCACGGGAGTAGGTGATGCCCAAATGTTCAAGGCTGTGGGTTGAAACCAGGGACCAGTCAGGTAGAATACATCTCATCTCCATTTGAAATGATAATGCAAACTCCCCCAAATGAGAAATATGAGGTCTTGGGCAGAACTATAAAATCAAAATCCCTAAGGCTTGGATAGATTATTGACTTTGGTGTTTATTTAGTCAAAGTAGAGACATGTTGAGGCAAGTATCCCATCTCTGCCATTTACCAACTAACTATATGGACTCAGCCTCACCACTTAGTCATTCTGTACCTCAGTTTCCTTGTGTGTAAAGAAGAGCTATTAAGCTCTCAACAGCATCTGGTGCACTGCTAATAAATGTTCAATGAACAGTGAGTCTTAGTTACAGCCACAAAAATGATGAATAAGCCAAATGCTGTGACTACACTCCTCACTTACAGGCACACCAACTCAGATGGAAAGTGTCATGGTTTTTGTCCTTTGTTGTTGTTTTTGAGTGGATCAGGATAAAAGCTTTTTGACTTCAACTGTAACTCTCTGCAATTCAGCAGCATGTAGAAGTTGGAGAACAGGGACCTTCTTCTCAAAACCAAAGGCTCCTCTATGGCCCAGAGGGAATTCTTAAAGAGGGATGGAACAGACACTGGCCCTCATCACTCTCTTCAGATTGTGGCTACGGGAGTCAAGGATTCAGGTCCCTCTAGGCAAGGAGCCAAGCCCTCTAGACTGCTGTCAGGCCAGCTTTTTTTTGAAGATTACTCCTCAGTAAACGAATCCTTGATGCCAGATCCTTTCAAGATACACCCCTCTCCCTGTCCCCAAAACAGGAAAGCAGAGGTGCATGCTTTTGGATCAACAAAACAACTGTCATGAGTTTGTATAGTTCCTTTGTGAGTAGTGGCAGCTTTGCAAAGTGCCCCACTGTCCCAAGTGCTTCAAGTTCCCATCAGCTCTATCTGACCAACTTCAGGTCTTCAGAAGTCCCTAGTGCTCTCCTGGAGTCCACCTGTGAATGCTGCCTGCAGTGGTAATGGCACACCACACAGGACTCTCCTCAAACTCACCCCCATGCAGTTGTCGCTTCTTCATGGACCTTCCAATGGAGACCCAACACCTAAACCTGCCTTCTTGATCCTGATGAGGCTGAGGAGAGTGATTTGCCTGTCCTTTCCACTACCCTGAGGAAAAAAAAAAAGACGACCATCCTTTGGAAGCTCAGCACTCAAGCCATATTGTCTCAGATACGGCTTCCTAGAGGAGAAGGTATGCTCATAACAGCAGAAGAATTTGTAATCCAAACTAATCTTGGCAGTTTGTTTTTTTTTTTAACGTGTCAGATATGAGTGTTTATGAATCTCTGACAGTATTCTGAGGCAGCTGCTAAGAAGGTCCTGAAATGAACTTCTGGTACTAGCCAACCCACTGTCCTCTGCACTATTTATATGCCTAAAGCCATCAGCTATGTCTGATACAGTTGATCATGAGGCCTTGCTTAATGGACTACAGAATCCAATGACACTGGCAAGCAGCAATAACTCATTTGGTTCTATCCCGGACTTCACCTTGTGGTGGGGAAGGCCAGGCACCTTTTAGGATCCTGAGCCAAGATGGAAGTCACCACCTCGCCTCTGACTTCATCCCAAGAGCCACGTCACTCTCCCCTTCACTCCCTGCCCCTTGCACCCTGATTACACCCAGCACATTTTAACCTTATCTTCCTCACACATGTCCCACATCCGTCTAGGGATGAGTCAGTGTGACTACTCCCCTGTCTGATGCTCATCTTAAAAGTAAGAACATTCCCAAAAGACCAAAAACAAACAAAAGGGAAAAGATCACAAAACCATCAGAATCCAATATAAGGCAAGCCCTTTGAACACAGTATCTGCCCTAGGATGAACATTTGGTTCCTTTGTTATTTAAACTGTCTTCCTGGAAGGAGGCTGGTGGCCTTGCCTGGTACAGAAAGTCACAAGAAATCAAGGATCTGTGGGGAGTCCAGAGTACTCAAAGGTCCAGGGCTTTGTTACATTTCAACAGACCCTAGCAGTGATGTCTGTTGATTCTTCCCCATTCTTATTAGGATTCTGAAGCAAACAAACATGTCAACAGGAGAGGTCCACTGACTTAGCAAATGACTTTAAATGAGTGACTCTGAAACCCCAGTTTACAGCAGAATCACCTGGGAGGCTTGTTAAAGCACAGATTGCTGGGTCCAGAATTTCTGAATCAACATGCCAGGGTGGGCCTGAAAGTGTGCATTCCTGACATGTTCCTATGTGCTGTCAATGCTGCTGGTCTGGGGACCACACTTAGAGAGTCATTAGCATCAGAATATGTGGAGCTCTAAGGTCTATCAGAGCAGGTTGCACAAAAGGAGGGTAAGTTTATGTATCTCCATTTCTAAACCTTATGCAACGATTTGAAACAGCACCATCTCTTCTTACAAATTTCAGAAAACTTTAAAATAAGTTAACAAGGGTCCAGTGGAGTCTAGAAAAACAAGTGGGAGTTGAAACCTTTAAATAAACCACATATAATTGTACAAAAGAAAGGAGAGGAGGAGATCCTGGTTAAACATATTTTGTTAAGGAATGATGCCCTTGTCTTAGAAGCCAAGTGTACTCTTACATCCCAGCTTCACACAGAGCTTCCAGAGGTGAACTCTACCTTGTAATCTTCCCAAAGAGGAGAGGGTTGAAATGGTCCAAAGTCAATACTAAAACAGTTGATAACTTCCACAGCCAAAATCAAATTTCTCTAAAACAATGGTTCTGAGCCCTGACTATACATTATAACCATCTGGGAAGCTTGAGGAAACACAGATGCCAGGGCCCCACACCAAGTCTGACTTAACTGCTTTAGGATGGGACCTAGACACTGGTATTTCTTTTAAAACTCTCCAGGTGATTCTAAAATGCAGACAGAGTTGAAACAGAAAACATAGACCGATGTTAGAAAATGATCTCAGAAAGATGACAGGTAGATGGGGAAGGGAGAAGGGAGTCAGTGCTCTTTAAACAATGTCCAGTAAATATAAAAGGGAAAAGAGGAATGGGAGTACAGCTAAGAGCAACCAGGACAAGTGATACTGAGGTTCTTAGACTTTGGATCAACCTAACACTGGCTGTCTCAAGTTCAAAAATCATTCATACTCTCATTTGTCAAAGACTGGTAAGAGTCCAAAGAACACAACAGGAAATGCTTTTAATAAAGGGTACTTTTTTTGCGCCCCCAAAAGAGTCAGTAACCAGAAACCGAAGGCAAAGAGCTTTAACTTTTCCCAAATCATCTAAAATCAACTTCGGGGCTGGGGATGTGGCTCGGTGGTAAAGCACTTGCTTAGCAAGTACAAGGCCCTGGGTTCAATCCCCAGCACCACAAAAACAAAAACAAAAAAACCTGGATTCCTTAAAAGTTCAACTTTGAAATTATATGCCAGAAAAAAATAAAATAAAATTTCTCCCTTGGCAATATTTGCCTTTTTAAAGGGGGGAAAGAGTAAAAACAATAAGTCTCAGAGCACTAAGTAGTTAAAATTATTCTCCCAGTGACTACATTGATGATTGGGTTTTCAAAGATGTAAAGTCATGTGATGTGAACAATAAAGCCAAGACATTTTCTTCTTTGCTTTCTTGACCAGCACAAATGCATGAGGTAACAAGCTAGGGGAAAAAAATAGTTTTGAAGGACTGCTTTACAGTCCTTCTTAAGGCAGAATGATGAACATAATCCAAGTAGAAGAACAGGGTATTGGTGGAAATCAATGGAAAGAGGAAGGACTATAAGGTAGGTAACAATTATGTCAGGTGAGAATTATCTCTGTTCACATCAATGGGGAAACATGAACAGCCCAAAGATAAAATTCCAGACATATTTCTACTGCATGAAAAAAGTTAAAACAAATTCATTTAAATTTTTTAAAAATTGTATTTGAAAACTGAGATGTGGATAAAAATGCATCTTAAAATGATAATTATAACTTTTGATAAAAATATTCACTTGGTAATTATTTAAACCCAAATTAGAAGAAATGGCAGTTTTCACTAATACCACAAGATACCCTTCCTAATTTAATTGGGTACCTCACTTACACAGTACTGGCTGCCCACA
Organism: Tamias sibiricus; assembly: GCA_025594165.1. Taxonomy (NCBI): domain Eukaryota; kingdom Metazoa; phylum Chordata; class Mammalia; order Rodentia; family Sciuridae; genus Tamias; species Tamias sibiricus. The sequence goes on along the minus strand of CM046666.1, from coordinate 94,462,534 downwards.
AGTTAATTCAAACCATTCTCTCATTCGTGAGACTACTGGAATAAACCTCTCCCTTCCTGCCAAAGAACACCTACTAAACAATGTTTACAGTCAGGTGCCAAATTTCACCTTAGCAACTGACATGCGGGCTTAGTGGGATAAAGCCTAAAATATGGCCGAAAACACCTGGGCCTTCGGTCTGAAACAAGGACCTTTCTTGGAAAGGGAAGAGACTAACTAGGACTGATTTAGATAATTTAGTTCAGCAGAGGACATGCACCTATTCAAACAGGAGGCTGTAAACTTATCTTTATTGGACAGGGTTGGAGATAGAAGGCCTGATCTAGGACACTAATTTCAAGAAACAGTATACCGGCTCACCTAGGAAGTTATCTGTCAGGAGCTTAAGAGCCCAAGTGTGCTGAAGCCAGCGCACATACCAGCATCAGCTCCAGGAGCGCTTTAAAATAACCAGGCCCACGACATTGTCAGAAATCAATTCCAGGCCCTCCTCTCAGGGTTACAAAAATGAGGCACCAGATCTATTATTCTTCAAAAGAAATTTAGAAAAAAGTGTGAACTCAGGGCTTCAGTTTTTATTTTCAAAAATTACCTTGCTTACAAATTAGTCTGTGGACCACTATTTACCAGCATAACAGGTATAGTCATAAATGGCAAATTAATGCTGTTAATGGAACTGTACTAAAAAACTAGTAAACAGGGACTGAGGTAGTTATACATGAACACAATATCTTTGTTTATTTTTATGTGGGTGCTGAGGATCAAACCCACTGCCTCACATGTGCAAGGAAAGCACTCTGCCACTGAGCCACAACACCGGCCCTAAAAAAATAAATAAATAAAAATCATTCTTTAAAAAAAAAAAAAACAAAAAACTAGTAAACGGAGTTATGTCCCTTCTAATCCTGCCAAATGAATGGGGGAAAAAAAAAAGGTACTCAATTCAGACTTCTAAGCATGAAGGGTGAGGTTAATAAGTCCTTGATTTGGACATAAGTGTTGGCTGGAATACCACAACAGTTATGTGTAAGGTAAAAACTGGAAGACCCAAAGCAACACTGAGGTTAAGTTAGATAGGATATTTTTTCCTTCTTTTTTTAAAAAGGAATTTACCAATATGAAAAGCTTAAATGTAGAGATCTAGGGAAAGTGTTTCACTTTATAAAATCATTATAGTATCAGAAGAAAATCAAACTGCCTTGTTTTTAAAAAATATTAAGTAAAATAAAAAGATCCAAAAAGAGAGGAAGCTGGGCTGGTTGGGGACAGGGGGTGTTAAACATCACTAGCCAAAGCTTGCTATGAAATGTGGAGCCAAGGCAATTATTCAAATAATTTATAAGGAGAGAAATACCATTTTTACAATCAATTATTAGGACACTTCAGGAAAAAAGCAGTTGAGGACTGAATTATCTGAATTGATGCCTTAACTATCCACTTGATCTTTTTAATGTAGTACCAGTTTCCAAGGAGACCTCTAATAAACTTGAACTGGATGTCATTTTATGCTCTCCTTAACGTTCGGTGTCAGCCCAGACTTGTGCCCTCTTAAAAAGCCACCATGGGCACTGTCACCTGCTATCACGACTGGCCCTAGCAAGCCACCCTCCCCGCACACTGGCTGTGCTCAGTTATCGAGCAGCGCAATCCTGCCTGCTCCCGGTTATCACAGGGCTTCAGGCAGTCCTCTGGACACTATCCAGACACTACTTACCTAGCTTTACCATGAAACTGAGGGTTCTGAATTTTTTTTTCCAAGATGCAGATAATAACAGGGGATAATTAGTACTCAGCTAGCCATGTTTTATCTTAGGGCACATGGCTAATGCATTCCTGTGGCCAATTAAAACCCCCATTTTGGGTCCTACTCACACATATTTTTACCTTGAAGACAAAAGCAGTAGGCTCTTCAGTAGCGATAAACACTTTAACCTGGCCAGCAACTTGCATTGTGCAACATTTTCTGTTTCGGTCTTGGCAGCCTGCTGCCTTTAAACCCACTAATAACTGCAATGCAAAGAGTCAACCACCTCACAAAATATTTTAATACCTTTAATTATGAGATCTGATTCGACAGTCAGACTTCTGCCAGAAACTTGTAAATGTGTTGTTTTATTTTTCCCTGAAACTTGCTTTTCTTGGTGCTGCTGTCTCCATGCATCTACCTGTAGAAGCACAGATGTTCTGTTGTCCCAAGGCAGAAATTTCTCAGTGATAAGGACTGGACCCAAAGGACCCAAAGGATTTACACACACTGTGCATGACTCTATTAACTTCTAAATAGTACACTCTGTAACTGACCCATAATAAACCATGATACAAGGCAGTGACCAAACAGAAATGAGAATCCCCAATCCAAAAGGTTTCAGAGAGAATTCTCAAGCCACTCCTACCCCACTACTGAAGGCCCATTTACACCTGATTCCTAAAGGTTAGCAGTCCATGGAACATCAAGGAAAGGAACCAATATCACCATCTACCTCCACATCCCCAACACACAGAAAGGGGCGCATTCCCCTGAGCCAGCCACAACTCTAAGGATAAGCATTCAAGACATACTCTGCAGAATTAATGTAAGGATTAGTGGTAATTGATGTCAAGAATGTGGCTCACAGTAGAAACTTTTTAAATGACAGCTGTTTAACTTTTTATTGCTGTACCCCACCCACCCAAAACTCCACCCACACTCCTGAAGGCAGGAGAGCAGAACAGAAAAGGCAAGGGCTCTGGAGTCAGGCCTGGGTTTAAAGCCCAAGCAAATTACCTTCACCTCTTTAAACCATTTCCTTATCCTGGGGCTCCCATTCAAATGTCTATCTTGTAGGATCAATATTAGTCATTAAAAAAAAAAAAAAACTAGCTGAGCATTTAGCACATAATAAATGCTCAATAAATCACATTATTGTTGTCAATATTACTGTAACTATTAATAACTAGGCCTGAGAATGTCTACTGTAGTCTCCTCTTTTTACTATGTAAACCAAACTGTCTCCAATATAACCTTGGCTCCCCTCCTCCAAAATACAATTTTGAAATATAAGAATAAACTGATAAAGTTCTGATTCTTAATTATGCCTGAACTTACCAAGCCAATCACCTACTAGGTATCTAGAAAATATCTGTTTCTACTTCTAGGAGGACCACTAGTCTCTGTTCTATGCTTTGTTGGGGCAGCTGGATTTTTTGGATATCAATGTAGGAAGCCAGAAGGGACATGAGCCTAAAGTCTCAGATGTGTGGAACTTTAAATGGTTTGAACCAAGCACAGGACAAGCTGAGAAGGTGCCAGAGAGATTGTGGACTAGCCCTACTCCCACCATCAAGGGCAATGTATCAGACATGCCTCTTCTTGCCCTCCTGACAGGCCCTGGGAAGGGAGGACTCCTCTTCAACACTATTCTTCTACTGAGCCCCTTTAGTTCATTTCTCCCCACAAATACTGACTTCTAAACCAAAGCCCTCAGCCGGACCTCACCACACTTGACAAGCATAGCCATACCACCAGCTGCAGGAAATAGGCCAAGAAAACGAAATTCAAGGGGGGCAGCATAGGACACCCCTTGTTCAAAACGGGAGACAGGGGCAAGTTCTGGTACTTCTAACTGGGAAATCATGGGGAATCCTTTCCTCCCTTCTGTCCCTCATAGCAGAAGAAAGAAGAAAGTGAAATGACCAGAAAGTGGCTTATGAATGATTATTAACATTTGAATCTAAATAAAGCCTTTTTATTCTTCCACCTGCAACCTTAGGCTCCAAAGTTAGTTTCCTAGGGCTGCCTGCAACAAACTGCCACAAATTTAAGGGCTTAAAACTATGAAATTTATTCCATCAGGGTTCTGCAGGCTAGCAAACTAAAATCGAGGTGTTGGCAGGGCAATGTTCCAGGAGAGGGTCTCTTCCTGCTACTTCCTAGCTTCTGGCTGCCCCCTGCACTTCCTGGCTTGTAACTATGTTGCTTCCATCTTACTCCCCTCTTCACACAGGCCATGTCTTCTCTTCCCTAGGCACCAGTCAATGGATTAGGACCTGCCCTAATCCAACATGATCTATCTTGATTTAACTAATTACTTCCAGAAAGATCTTATTTCCAAATAAGGTCACATTCTATCAGAGATTGCAGGCAGATATGATTTGGGGAGGGGGACAAAAGATTCAAACTACCACAACTGCCAAATCAAAATAAACCACCAACACCAAACGGGGCAACATGGAGGAAGAGGATAAATTATAGCACTATGGAATTACTAAAAAGTTCAGAGTCATACTCTGGTAGATTCATGACTACTGAATCTGAATTGGAAATAATGACTTCTTGCCTTTCACTCATGGGAAATTGTGAAGCTTTAGAAAGTATCCAAATTCCCACAATCAAAACAGCACTAAACAAAGATCATTTCACTGGTCTGGACATTCAGCATACCCTGTAAAGTGTGGTATTAGGTATAGATGAACATTCGTATTAATTATCAGGGGCAGAGTAGCAAAAAGATGAAAGGCAGGGGAGGGTACTCTCATTTAAAAGCATTCTCACTGAATTATTTGGGGACAGAAGAGGGCCACCAGCTTGGACAACCAAGCTTCCTGCGAAAGAGTTACCTTAAGTTTTTAATTTCCAGCCCCACTACCACCAAATTATCCTTTTCTAATGATGACAACTTGCCTACATGGAAATATCAGAATCTTTTTTAAAAGCAAGGTATTATTTTAGCTTTACAGAGAAAAAAAAAACACTTGAGATCAGCTTAAAGACTTGTGTACTCCCTCTGCTGGCTCTGAATTTAAAGTAAATTCTCCATGGCTTCTTGAGTTAAATTATTAACTTCACTAGACATCTAGAACACAAGGAGAAATATGGTATGGATCCTCCCCCTAATGCATGCATACATAAAGATCTTCAAGTAAATAAGAAATCCCAAAACATACTTAAAACTGACAAACGGGGGCTGGGGTTGTGGCTCACCAGCAAAGTACTTGCCTCGCACGTGCGCGGCCCGGGTTTGATCCTCAGCACCACGTAAACATAAATGCATTGCATTATGTACAACTAAAGTAAATAAATAAGTGTTTTTTTTTAAAAAAACTGACAAACGTATCCCTGTTAAGTTTATTAAATAGGGCCACTCCAGAGAGAAGCTAACGCATACTGTTTGGGAAGAAGTCACTTCCTGCCTGGGCCTTGCCCCCTACAATGTGCCATATGCCTTTCTCGCTCTGCATTCAACTCTGCACTGCAGGACTAAGGTACATCTGGACACGCAGCCCGGAGAGCCCCAAAAGATAACCTGGCTTCTTCACCACATGCAATGACCCAGGAGAAGCAGAACTGCTAGAAAGGCCACAGCCCATCAGAGAAATCAGTCCATTTCACTGTGCAATGTTATCCCATAATAGTAACTGAGGCAATGCATAGAAAAAAGGCTCAAGATTAGAACATCAAAACAGCCGGTGAAAAGTGGAACACATGTACCCTAGAAAAGCCTGGCTTGAAACATGCTCTAATCATACATTTGTGTTTTACCAGGAAAGAGGGACAAATCGCAGTCCTCTACAGATGCCTGCTATTCTGGTTCTTTCTCCTACTGGGGAAATAGGGATACCAGGAAGTAAAAGGGGCTTGGTTAAGCATAAAATAGTTAAGGGCATTAAGACTATCTGGGCAGTGATGGCATTGGAATTGGGGTCTTTTATCATGTTCACTAGGTTAACCACCTATTCAGAAAACTAACTCAGCAAGGCTACATCCTGGCCCTCAGACTGTTCACTGCAAAGACTTCCTCCTCTCTCCTCTTTCTTCATAAGTGGCTTCTTATTTCCCAATCCATGGATATAAAACTTCACAACATCTGGGACTTATGCCCCAAAACAGAGAATACCATGAACAACTTAGTTTTACATAACCGCTCTGCTCCTCTAAGAGGTCAGTAAACTGCAGGCTGATGATTCTACAGTGACTCTCCAGACAGTGCAGGTTTAGGCTGCATGAAACAGGGTAGTCACACAGAAGGCAAACTTGATTTCATCTTTGTCTTAATGAAAGATCATCCCCATATTAGGTTTCCCTCTGTTTCTGTGGTGGGTAGTGGCGAGTGCTTGTGAAGTTTTCAGGGACCTCTATACTAGGAAACAAGACCCTGCAAGAAACCCCACAGACAGCAAAGCATCACTTCCCGTTTACCCCACATCACAGCAAAAGCAACACAAGGAGGTCGACACTAGAAGGTGTAACACCTTCACAGCTACAAGCATCTAAGACTCCACATGTGACACAGGCTCATCCTGAGTCACAGTATCCCCTTTTCAGGGTCAGAGTCCCCAAACAAGGACATCCTCATGGCCTGAGGACATAAAAATCCAAAAAAGCAGTATCACAAATGCCTACTTTCCTGGTAGACAAGGCTCTTACCCTGTACTTGGAAATATTTAAGAGTCATAGGAAAATGACAAAAGAAACAGGCAGTAGTCGTAGGATGGGCAGGGTATGGTGGGTTGAGAGAAGGCTTCTTCAGGAAGGTGATCTGAGAGCACCAACGGAGAATGCAAAAAGAAACAGCCACTCCAGTTCAAGTCAGCCTAGAGGAGGGGAGGAGGAGCAGAGGAGAGCAAATGAAGTAAGAGCCTGCAGAACTGGAGGCAACGGCACTGACGTGAACAGCTGTGAAACCACAATGGTTAGCAGCAGACCCTACAGAACTGTGGTGCCCTGGGCTGCTGTGGACCCTGATAGCTGTGAGACCCTGAGCCAGTCACTTACATGTTCCTGGCCTGTTGCCTCACCTATTAAATGAAGCAGGTAAATGATCTTTAAGACCTCTTCCAGTTCTGAATTTAAACAATGCATACGAATCAGCTGTAAAAGGTTACACATCCATTCCAGAAAGAGGCTAGTCCTGTACCAGGCTCCAGGAGACAGAATTGGGGATGCCACATCGGTCCAGGGCCAGAGATGTGCTCTAATCCAGGTAGGTCTAGGAAAATCCAAGCTTTTCCCAAACAGACCCAAACTATAGAACTCATTTACAGTGGTTTTGCATCTCCACAGCAAGCTCAAAATGATTTGCAGAAAGCTAAAGGCCAGCTCCAAGCTTGCCCAACATCAGCTTTGCCATTTGTTCGTAACTTCTCTGCAAAGAGTTGAGGCACTGAGGAAAGCAGAAGTACGGATGTGAAAAGGCAAAGAGAAATAATGACAAGTACACAAAGCACAGGCTCGCAAGTTCACCATCTCTTCCCCCACCCCACTATAATGTCAGCTCCTGTGAACTGGAACCTTATCTGCCTTGTGCTACCATCATACTCCTGAAAACTGGCAGAATGCTCCCCATATGGGCCTTTGAAAAATAGTTGAATGAATGAAACAGGATGTGATGAAAATGGGCTAAAAGGGGTTTTCTCTTTGCCATCCTTTATTCACTTACCAGACACCAGCTCTAACATCCACTGATACTAACCACCTTTGTACGTATGTTCTCCAGCCTCTGCTATAGCAGCAGGGAGGCAAAGTGGCTCCTCAGGGCCCCTGAATTTGTGATTCAGGAAAAGGAGAGAAAAGAATAGGATTGAGTCTGTTCCTAACAGGCATGATGAGTGGATATGGAAGCAAATTAAATTCCATTCTCTTTCCAGCCCTGGAAATCTGGAATCTGAGGCACCAGCCACGGGTAAGTGAGGTACTCACCAGAATACACAGGCCTAAACATCCCACTCTGCACTGTCATCAAGAGCTTCAGATGGACTGTGTCTGCTGAATTTCTTTCCAGCCCAAGGAAACAACCTTTTAGTGGAATAAGGCCTCTTCGCTAATTTTCCAAATAAAAATATCTGGTAGGTTTTAAGTAAGAATCACAAGCAGAGTACTAAAAAGTTTAACTACAAGATGTTCTTCTATGGTGTCATTTTCTTAAAATAGAACCCTCCCAAAATCTCCTAAAAATAAGTCTGCTGTAGTTTCATTTCATTTTCTAAGAAGGAGATAAACACACAAAAACACACACTTAGCTTCTTTTTTAAAGAGTCTCTCTGCTACATGGGCTCACAGATCAAAGTCTAAAAGGGCCAATTTCTTCACTTCATAGGTCAATGACACAGCTTTGAAAAAGAGGAAAAACAGTCCCCCTAGTGTACTGCTGCTGTAGAAAGAGGAAGTATATTAGTTGAGAATCACTGACAAAGACAGTACTGCCAGAGGAAATTACAAAACAGCATTGTGGCAACATGGGCCAAGCAGAAGACAGATTCTTCACATACAACCATTATTGGCCTTTTGGTGGTGCTTACTCCAAAAGGTGACAGAAGTCAAAACTATGATCCAATGTGGAACTATTATGTCTTTGTCATTTTGAAATTTTAAAATAAATTTTAAAACAAAGTTATAGTTAAAATAACACTTTCTTAAGCCAATATATTGGAAAGAAATTGGCTGCACTGATCTAAAGAACGAGAACAATAAGGACATAAATAAGCATCATGTGGCAGGTCAGCCCTCATCTTCTGACCTTGGCAAGAAGCCATAAGAGCAAGTATTCTCACATGAAGGAAGGCTTGGACTCTTAAGAAATTCACCTCTGCAGCAGCAGTCTTAACACTGTATCCCACAGGACACTCATGGCTACCCAATATGATCCTGCCCTGACCTGTGGGAAATAGAGAGTGCAGGTATCAAGAGGGAGTCAGTGACAGGCCCTCCTGGGAAACCCTGCAGTTCTCGGGTCTCCCTAAGACAAGAGGAACCATGAACTCACTAGTTCAATTATGGGTGTACTGAGAGCAAACTTAATCTGAATTAAAGGAAATGTAACCTTTTCCCCTCATAACCACATCTGATTATTCGTTTCTACTTTAATGCCTGAGGTAAGGGAACTTGTAAGATAACCATCATCCTTCTCCCTGGCACAGTATGCCTCTGACAGATGCATGGTGACCAAGGGCTTCCTCTTTTTGTTAAAATGCTATCGCTCTTGTCACTTGTATCACTCTGGTAGTTCCCAAGCACCAGACTTAGAGACACTATGCAGCTATGCAAACATGACATATCCACTGAGCCCCCATTAACATGGGCCTATCCTTCTGATACTGAAATAATAACCAAGATGTTTTTAGACTGAGGCAAATGTACTATTCAGGAAGGCTAATTTAAGAACCCATTACTTAGTAAATGATTTTTAAAAAAGGTCAATTTTTAAAAAATAGTGAGATAAAGAACAAAGACCTCTAGAACTGTGGCTACTAATTACCTCTGTACTAATTAGCTGTGTGATCTTAGAAAAGTCATTAACTTCTTAAAGAATCAGGTTCTTCACCAATAAGAGAGCTGAACTAGACCAGCAAACTTTATCCTGGGTATACAGTAGGATTACCTGAGAAACTTTAAAACAAAATAAGAACAAGCACAACAACATAAACCCACCAATGCTAAAACTACATGCCAGCCCAATTACATCAGATGCTCTGGGTACTGGTATCTTTCAAAAGCTTCCAGGTGATTCTAAGAAGCAACCATGGGCTGGGAATCACTAGTCTGAACTCCAATCTTCAAGTTCTCCTTTCCAATGCCTTCATTCTGCGATCTCAGGAGATAATTTTGGTTACAGGATCTCACAATTCTGGCCCAAAAAGCCACAAAAGAAGGCCTAGACCAGCATATATGCCCTGTGTGCACATATGACTGGGAGAGGTTAACCTGAATTCTAGACATTTTTAGAAGTTAAAAATCCCAATGCATAACTCAGAATGAAAGCAGTGTGGTTTAAATGCACATGCATGCTTCCAAAATGACTAATCTGACAGGAATCAACCCCTCCACTTGGACACAGGGAAATGGGTCACGATTAGTTCCTGACCTCTCCCTTTTCTCTCTTCTTCCACCCCCACTAAACCACAAACATAAAAATGGTTAGCTATTAGTCATACTCAGAATATGAAACCAGCCCCAGTTTCAAAGGCCTTCTCCATCATCAAAGATTGGGAAGTTCCTGCATGGCTGCATCTTTTGATGAAGGTCATCTTACAAAAACTGGAACTAATTTATATCTCCTTTGTCTTCAAGGATTAGTTGCCATGTGATATTCAGAAATGGAATTGATAAAAAATATTTTAAAGTAAGAATAACCATAAATGCATGCCCACATTAAACTTATTAATCTTAAGAATTTCAATTTACAGTATTTCATAAGGTTTTAATCAAAAAGAAATGAGAAAGGAAAGAAAAAAGAAACCATGCCACACACACACACACACAAAAATTATTATGACATAAAACCACTATGACTAGGCCCAAAATCTCTACTTACATTCTGCAAACTATATGAAAACATAGCTCAAGCTCAATTCATGACTACTTTTATTACACAATATCTCACATAAATCTTCAAAAAAAATCAAAGTGTTATTATCTTTATAAACAATAGCAAAAATATTATTTGTGAAATAGTTATTTTGTCATCTTAAAAATCATAGGAAAAATGGAAACTTTCTGTATTAATTTTTAAGCTAAAGTTAGGCAACTTTTAACTAATACATTCTCTGCACCAAATTCAAACATGCAGGACTTAATTTCAAGTGTGAGAAATTTGAAAACTATTCCAAACCCCCAAATCCATCTTCTCAGATTCAATATACTCACCCCTTTCAACACTGTACTGAGATTAACCCTTGCCATCCACTTGGAAATCCCAGTTTTAAAAAGCTATCACATTAGCAATACTTTGAAATGAAACTTTCATCCTTTCTGTAAACAACTCTCAGATCACAAAACTGGCATTCCTTTGTAAAGCAATAATATTAGATCAAATACAAGATTCATAATGTCAGCATTTGTCTCATTTGAAAATGAGACAGATTTGTGTAATAACATCAAAGCACACATTTTGCTTTAAAGTATCTAAACAAGACCTCTCCAATAGTACCCATTTTTTTTAAAAAAGGCACTTTTTTACAAGATCTTCCTAAAAGCAAATTAAAATACACCCTACTCTATATTCCTTAGCTTTTTCATACTAAGGGTCCTCTCAGGTGCTGCAAGTGAGTTCTTCAGTTGGATTAAACTGTCCTTATTTTACACACCTGGGAAGTCTGGAACCCAAAAAGACACAGGGCTCCCCAATGAAAAATGAAGGGACAGAAAAGGGAAGCAAGGACCTCTTTCATTAAAAACGAAATAAACTGCCAATAAGAGAGGCTTATAATAAGCCATGTGTACCCCTGGCCACGCAGAACTGTTTATCCTGGTTCTCACACATTCCTAAGAAAAAGAGGGAAGGAACGTGCCCAGGAAGAGCAGAGTGCTGGATGTCAGCAGCACAGCAAGGTTAGAGGAGTTAATCTCTGGATGCCCAACTGCAGGAAATCATTACATCATAGGCCTTTCCACACCTCCCTAACATGAGTCCGGTGCCTCAAGAGGCTGAAAAGGAACTGTAGAGAACCTCTCTTCAGGTTCACATATAGGTAGAAGCCATTAAGGCCCAGCCCTGCCATTGAACCTCCCTCTCAACCGAATAGTAGAACGCAGGCCCACTCCTGCCTTGAACAGTGCCAAAGTCCAGACCTTGTCCAAAGCAGCAGGTGCGGCCAGTCCACGTTTAGGTGGCAAGGTGGGCCTGTTCCAGGTCCCAGAACATTTCAGAGGCTACCCCGGGGGCAAGCTGAGTGAAGCGACAGATATCTCTTACAAGAAAAGGTGTCATCACAGGCAAGGAAAGGGAGCCGGCCAGAAAAAGGTTTGCAATCATTCTTTTTTTTTTTTTTTTTAATGGGATGGATATGCCTGTGGGAGTTAACACCCACAGTCCGAAACTTGGACTCCAAGGTTCTCATTCAGTTAGCACCACGCTCCTGAGACCAAATGAAAATCCAACTCCCTCCTCCGGACACGGAGTCCTAAACACCCCCCACACACACCCCTTCACTCCACCCACGGTGTCCTCGCTGCAACCGACTACGGTAAACTCTATTCCAAAGTTGGCCGCGAACCTACCTCCTCGCCGCTGTCTCGATAATCCAGCAAATGCACTCCAGTTCATCCTTCCTTCCCTTGTCAGTGAACCTTGCCCCCCACCTCCTCACCTGGTCTCGCTAGAGGCTTCCCAGGGAGCCTCCTTCCCTCTCCGAGGCCATCCCCAGGTTCCCCTGCTCCAGGGGTCAAAGAGAGCCCTCCAAAGCCTCACAGCAGAGGCTCCCCTACCAACCCTCTCCCCGGCGCCCATAGGGGCGCGATGTGTCCGACGGATCCGAGGCGCGTCCGGCGCTGCGCAGGAGGCCCGGCGGGTCCGGCTGCCAGCCCCTGGTGAGTACGCACCTTCCAGCCGGCAGAGCTGTTGCTATCGCCCTTATCCTTGAAATAGGGCACACAGCGCACCATCCACTCGTAGATCTGGGACAAAGTGAGCCGTTTGTCCGGGGAGCTCTCGATGGCACGGGTGATCAAGTCGGCGTAGGACAGGTTCCCCCAGGCGTTCCGCCGTGAGGAGCATTTCCTGGGCTGCCCAGAGCCCCCCGCCGCCCCCGGCTGCGGCGGTGGCAGTGGCTGCTGAGGCTGCAGCGGCGTCTGCGTCCCCCCGCTCAGCGTGCCCGCCGCGGGAGCTGGCCCGGACCCGAGGTCCTGCCCTCCGGGAGCCAGCAGTCGGGCCGAATCCTCAAGGAGCAGCCCTGAGGCCAGCGTGCCGCTCCCGCTGCCGCCGCCGATCGCCATGGCCGAGCTGGCCCGGCCACCGCTGTCCTCGTCGTCTTCATCGTCCTCTTCCTCGGGGATCATGGAGTCCGCGGCCGTCTCCCCCGAGGGCTTGGCCGGGCTCGCCTGGAGCTCCGGCCTCTGCAGGGGCCACGTACAGGAGCGCGGCCGGCTCTGGGGCTCGAACTCCGGGTCCAGTTCCACTTCCAGCGGAGAGAGCGGGGCTGGGGAGGCCGGTGCCTCTGCCATCTTCGCCGCCTGCCCCCGCCCGCCTGCCGGCGGCTAGGGCTCTCGCGCTCTCCTCTCACGCCCGGGCGGGGTGCGGCGGGGGAGGGACTGGGGCGCCGCGAAGGCTCGGGCTCCCGGGCGCCGCTGCTGCCGCCGCCTAGGGAACCGCGAAAGGAAAGAGAAGGAGAGTTGGTTATCCCGGGCGGGAGCCCAGTCCTTGGCGAATCCTCGCCCGCCGCTGCCGCGGCTTCACGACCTCACCGCGCCTGCCTCCCAGGAGCGGGCAGACCTGGGGACGTGCGTCCCGCGAACCTGGCGCAGCAGACGCCGCCCCCTGGCCAGGCCGCTGGGGAGATGTGAGCGAATCGACGGCCTCGCACGGGGCAGCCCCCTCCCCCGCCGCCAGATCTGCAGGTCTCTCCTGGGCTAGGTGGCTGGGCGGGGAAGAAGGGGGAGGGGAGGGGAGGGGAGGGGCGGAGGGGGGGCCGGGCCGCGCCTTTAAAGTAGGCAGCGGCCGGAGCTGGCGCAGCCGAACCGGGGTCGGAGCCCGAGCCCGGGCAGGCAGGCGTGCGGGCGTGCGTTTGTTTATGTTTCGCTCCGGCCCGCTCAAGTGCCTCCCGCGGCGCTGCCGCCGAAGTCCGTGGCGTCTTAGGCTCTTCTCCCCTAGCACGGCCCTGTCGCCTCCGCGATCCCCCTGCCAACCCCTCCCAGCAGAGTGGCCCAAGCACCGGGATGGCGCGGGCAGCTCCCTTCTCTCCTCGCCTGCGGGGCGAGGAAAGGGAGGGGGAACAGGGGTCTGGGCTCAAACAGGCCCTGTCACTTCCAAAAAAAAAAAGAAAGACGAAAGAAGGGGGCAAGCAGCCGACGGGTGTTCGCAAAGGGTCAAGCTCTGCTTGAACGGCCACTTCGGGAGGTTTGTGTGGTTTATTTTCTCGTGGACGTTGTGCTCTCCGCCCCCTTCCCAGTCAGGGTCGGAAGGAGGGAGCAAGTCGGAACATAAATCTTCCAACAGGTCGGGAAGTGCCAAGTCTCCCGGGCTGCCAGAAAAAAACCCGGACCAGCACATTCATCACCTCCTTGCTCCCGCTGCTGCCATCTTGACAGTTTCCCCCCCTTCCCTCAAGTCCTTTAAAAACACTAGCGGGAGGGAAGGGGGGCGCGCACACCGAGTCACGGGGAGGGAAAAGGGAAGAGCCTGGCCCAGCTCGGAAGCAGATCCGGAGTCACCGGGAAGGCGGCCGCCCCGCTGCACAGCTCCGGCGCCTACCTCGGTTCCTTCCCTTTCAGGGACGAGGCGGGAGGACGCACAATCCCGCGCAGGTCCGGGGCCAGGCGAGGAGAGGACGTGCAACACTGGCGAAGGAGAGGCGCTCGGGCCACCGCTGCAGCCCGCCCGAGGAACCGCCTGTCAGCCTGCGCGCCGCCGCCTTCCACATTCCTCCTCCTCCCTTCCACGAGCAGGGCGGCCGCGGCAGCAGCACAAAGTTATAGACACACGCAGGGAGCCTCAACCTAGAATGACGGCGGGCGGGCGGGCGGATCCCCGCCCAAGGGGAGGGTTGGGGCGGGGGCCCAAGTGTGCTGGTGTGCGTGCGTGTGTGAGTGCGCGCGTGTGCTCGTGCGCGCCTGCGCGGCCAGGCTCCGCGGGGCTGCGGGCGTGGGTGTCCGGACGCGCGCAGCCGGCCAGAACTCGGCGGGCTCCAGCAGCCGTCCCCGCCGGCTCCTCCTCCCTCCTGGAGCCTCACGGACAACAAAGCACTGCGCTGGCTGGGGAGAGGGAGGGGCCCAGATCCCCAAATCCTCCTCTTAGCGCCATATCGCAGCCTCCCCAACTCCGGGCGCCCCGCCCGGGCACCTAGGGTCCTTAGCCTGCGCGTCCGCCACCAAGCTGTGAGCACACCCTAGTATCTGATTCCCCTTTAGAACCGGACACTAGGTAACACCCTAGATAAGATGCTGATCACAGATGGCAAGGGTTACCAAGGCGTGGAAATACTAACCCGCCAAGATGTTGGTGCCTGCAAGACTTCGATAAGCTGATTCCCTCAGATTTGATTAAGCACCAAAAGGTGTGCACTGAGTCCCCCTTACCTTGGAGACTCGACCACAATCGTTTTTCACTTTTTATGGATTTCTTGGCCAACAAGGGAGAAGAGTAACTTAGTAAAAGCACTTTATTTCTCAGTCCTAAACGCAAGACCAGATACCGCACAATTGAAAGTGGGAGACAATTTTATTCTAATCTGTAAAATGACAGCAAAACAGTTAATTGCATTTCTGACTTTTTAAAGAGATCTGCCTTTAGGTTTAAAAAAAAAATCTTCTCTAGTTATTATCTTAGGATGCGTGCCTCAAATCGTTCATTCGTGCCCTAAAGAATGTACTATGTGCAACATGTACACCAAAAGCCTAACCACTTTGGTTCATAAATACCCTTTTTAAAAATAAAATCTAAGTCACTGGAGATATTCCAGAGTCTAGGAGCGGGCTCCGCAACATTGCCCGGTACACAAAAAGGTCCAGCAACACCGCGTAAGAAGGAATCCGCCCACCAAGCTAACTCCGGCCTCCGGGCTTTGCCCAAGGCCTGCCACTCAAGTGACGCGAGGCCCCGCCCCTGCACCAAGCTAGTTCGACGCGTACAAACAGATGATGTCATTGTCTCCACACGCGCGTGACCCCGGAGCTCTGCGCCGCGTCTCCATTCGCTGCGCCGCTTACTCGTCAAGCCACGCCGTGAGCTGACTGGCTGTAGCCACCAGTCTCCAGGCCCCAAACGCCCCTCTCCGCCCCCAACCCCCGCCCCCCCAGCAAATAATAAACAATCGAGTAAAATTCGAAAGGAGGAAGGAGGGGAAGGAGGAGAGAAAGGGGGCGCTCCAAAAGGTGGTCCTTCGCGTGCGGACGGCAGAAGGATTAAAAGGAGAGACGAGGGAGAACAGGGGAGGAAAGGAGGGAGCAGACCTGGGAAGGCAGGTCCCGCCGCAGTGAGCAAAAGTCGGAGGAGGAAACTTAGCGTTCTGTGAACGCCGGGCGTTAGGGCCCGGGGACTGCGGGCTCGGGGCTGGGGGCGGGACCAGGCCGGCTGAGGGGGCGGGGACGAGGCTCACTGGCGCTGCGTGGGCGGAGCCAACAGACACGTGCGGGAGGAGGGCCTGCGCGCGCGGTACTGGCTCGCCCTGGGCGCGCGGCCCCGGTGGCCGCGCGCGCTTGTTTACCAGCGCACGTGGGTGTTATTTTTAAATAGAATCTGGGGCTGGCTGCGCTGCAGAGTGGCTGGCGCTTGGGGCCGCCGGTGTTGGCTGGGGGACGCGGCGGGGCCAGCGTGGCGGCCTCTCCAAGCACTACTGGAGAGGCGATAAGGCTGTCCCTGAGGCACACTGCCCGCGTAGCCGGCGGACCCGGCCCGGGAGCCTGACTGCTAGTTTCGGGCTCTGCGCAATCCGCCACGGAATCGGCGAGTGCTGGCTGCCGCACGCAGCCTTCTTTTCTCCCTAGTTTGTCTTCTGCATTGGCACAGAAGGAACAAAGCCGCCTGTTTGTCCTTGTCCTGGAAGCCGCGCCAGGCCGGGCCTCTCCGCCAGCGGCCCGGAAAATACCACGTACACACTCACTGGCACACACATCTTGGCCGCAAGGCGGACTCGCAGCACCCTGCACGGTCTGTGCCCTAGCTCCGTAGCTCCCAATATCTATCCCCAGTCCACGTGTGCAGGTCTCAGACGTAAGGCTCTGCCTGTACACAAATACGCTTCTACTTCGGGTTGTCTTTGCAAAGGGAAGGTTAGGGGAAGGGGACTCTTTGCTTCCTGGGATTGCTCCTGCGCCTGAGGATCCTCTCCTCTTCTTGTGGGCCTGAGAATCCCTGAGTTTGAATTTGATTTACAACCTGGCAGTGTAGATGGTGGTGTCTGACGACAACTCAGCTTCAGGTGCCCATGCTAAGAGCTTATTACCCAGAGTCTGATGTTCAGCTTTGCATCAAGAACCAGGAGCCTAGATCACTCAGGGCTTCGCATTGCATGCAGTGAAAAATCCAAAGAATTTTCACTTGCTGGTTTTAAATACTTAAAACATGCTATTATTAAAAAAAAAAAAAAAAAAAAAAAAAAAGTCCACTCTTGTTCCTCTGTAAATCTAAGCAATCCTTTGTCATTAGAGTGTAGACCTGCAAAAGTAGAAAGAATGTGTTTACACTGGCTGGGCTCTCAGCCATTATTTTTTTAACTATAAACATGTTGAGTGTTCATTTACAGAATGCATATCCCAAGGGCATTTCAAAAAGGGATGGGTGTTAAAGAGTGCTTGGATGCACTGCGAACATTGTGACCCTCATGGGAATGGGGGACAGGCACATAAAAAGCCATTTTTCTCACAGACATTACAGTCTTAGTTGAGAACATAAGAAATATTTTAAAGTTAAATATTTCAAGAGTTTGAAAACAGCACAAAACAAATCAAGAGGTCATGCATATAGTGTTGGGTAAGCACCAAATGAATTGATCAAAAAACTTAAGATGGCAGTGACTATGAATATTTAGCTTTGTTAGTTGTGCATCTCACCCCAAAGAATTTACCCTGGTAATTTGTCCCTATGGGCAAACTGAGAATACAGAGATTGAGTCTCAGATTGTTCCCTTTTAGTCTGAAATTTTTGACCTTTGCCTTCCCCTTGTAGGCCTCATTGGTCCTTTTCCATTTCTTCCCACCTTTTTTATTCTCTAAACCGTATAGGAAAGTTTAGTAAGTTATGGTTATTAAGAAAGAATGCCAGCATTACCTTTGAGGTAGAATTTTTGGTCAAAACTTTCCCTTCTCAATTTTATATCCTATATACTTCTACAAATGATTTAAGGAGGCAGTGGTTCGCTGCATTTTGTAAATTTAGTCACTGGAGGTATTCAAAACTTTCACCCAAAAAAGCTGAGTAAATTCACCATTAGTTGTAAGGGTGGTGGGTGGTGATAGATGCTGGGGTTCTCCCTCTGAGGGATTGCCACTCAGAACCTGTGTGCCAGTCCAATCAGTTTGCCTTGCATCTAAACCAGTAGGGGCCTCCCTCTGACTCCACAGCCCAAATATTAAGGACTGAGTACACGGTTCAGTTTCCCCCTGGACTGGCTTCTGTGTCCATATCAACAAATTGTGACCAGCTGGAAAGAAAGGAGGATCCTCAACATGCAGGTCTACAGCTCCTCCCCTATCTATACCTGACACGCTCATTAGTCTCTTTTTCTGTTTCCTGTCTCCTCAACAGACCAGTCACATGGAAAACATCTTTGTTGAACGCCATGTACCAAAGTACAGAGTGAGTCTGGCTTGTCCTTTGGGGTGTCATTCCAGGCAAGTTTCATCACTACCCCTCTCCAAAAGAATCTGGAGCTCCCATACTCTCTCTTCCCCTTTGCAGCCATCAAGCATGACAAGCCCTGGAAAGTCTACCCAGGTTGTAAGGATGACTGCTATGGACATTTGGACAGAGTATATGTATATTTGGGGGGAATGGAAGAAGTAAGTGAACCCCAAAATGTGAATGTTTACCTGAAATTGAACTGGGTAGATAAGAAATTGGAAAGAATTATGTTTTGGTATTGTAAGGTTATGATGATAGTTAACCTTTATTTGTTGCCTAATGTGTTTTAGACCGTGAATCGAGCACTTTAAGACTTGCAGCATTTAAGCCTCACAGAGACCTTATGAGGTAGGTTCAATGACATGGGAATTAAGAACAGTTTCTGAGGTTATATCTGATTCCTCCACTTACCAGCTCTGTGACCTTGGAAGTATTATTTAACCATTGAGCCTCTCACCCATAAAATGAGGCTAAGGCCTTCTAGGATTGTTGGAAGAATTGGGTTAAATGAGATTGTGAATCTAAAGCATTTAGAATTAGAATAGTACTGACCTAAGGGACCTTTTAAAATTAGTGCTGCCCAAGCACCATCTTGAACCAATTGAATTAGCATTTCTGAAGGTAGGGTCTGATACTGACATATTTTCAATTGCTAAAGGAATCAGAAGCACAGAATGTAGAGACCACTGAGATAGGGCCCTCTCTGATACATACTCCACTATTTGCCATCAGCTCTAGCTGATTTATTCCTGCTAAAAATGAGGAACAAATGAGCTCTCTAGTTCACCTCTACATCATCAGGCCTTCTTCCCTCATTATGCCTCCTGCCTGATCTCTGGGTGTTTATTTGACTTAGCCACCCTAACTTGTACCTTCTACTCCATGAGAGACAAATGTGCTCATCCCTTGTAGTCTGCAGTGGACTATTATGGGCATATTTATTCCACAGAAAGTAGCCAATGCTAAAAACTAAATCTGCCTGTCTGCCTTTCTTTTCTTTCTTTCTTTCTTTTCTTTTGGGGGGGGGTGGTGGGGGGGGAGGTGGTAGTGTGTGTACCAGGGATTGAATTCAGGAGCACTCAACCACTGAGCCACATCCCCAGCTCTGTTTTGTATTTCATTTAGAGACAGGGTCTTACTGAGTTGCTTAGCACCTTGCCATTGCTGAGGCTGGCTTTGCTCCTTCTGCCTCAGCCTCCCGAGCTGCTGGAATTACAGGTGTGCTCCACCAAGGCTGGCTCCTGCCTTTCTTTATGCCTTCCTATTTCTTTTTTCTTGGAGACAGCTAACCAGCACACCCTTACTCCTATTCCACTCAGCGACTATCTTACATTCTGAAGAAGATTTGTTTTGAATAGAAAGGGAAGGACAAGCCGGGCACGGTGGTGTAGGCCTGTAATCCCAGCACTTGGGAGGCTAAGGCAGGATGATCATGAGTTCAAAGCCAGCCTCAGCAATGGTGAGGCAGTTAGCAACTCAGTGAGACCCTATCTCTAATTAAATACAAAAAAAAAGGGCTGGGGATGTGGCCCAGTGGTCGAGTGCTCCTGAGTTCAATACCCAGTACCCAAAAAAAAAAAAAAAATTAAAAAAAAAAAGAAAGGGAAGGACAACAGTGGAGCATAGGGGCACACACCTGTAATCCCAGCGACACAGGAGGTTGAGGCAGGAGGATTGCAAGTTCAAAGCCAGCCCCAGCAATTTAGGGAGGCCCTAAGCAACTTAGGGAGACACTTTCTCAAAATTAAAAAAAAATAAAAGCAACAATGCTGAGATGTGGCATGGTGGTAAAGTACCCTAGGGTCAAATCCCCAGTACCAAAAAGAAAAAAAAAAAAAAAAGTGAAGGACAACAGAACCACTTGACTTCTCTTACCAATCGATTATGCATTATTTAACCTTGGTGTTATGGCTTAGATGTGGTGTTCCCCCAAAAGCTCACATGTAAGACAATGCAAGAAGGTTCCAAAGAGAAATGATTGGGTTGTAAGAGTCTTAACCCAATCAGTGAATTAATCCCCTGATAGGGATTAATTGGGTGGTAACTGAAGTGCTAGGGTGTGGCTGGAGGAGGTGGGGCGTGCCTGGGGCTATATGTTTGTATCTAGGAAGCGGAGACCTCTCTCTGTTTCTTTATCATCAGGTGAGCTGCTCCCCTCTGCCATACTCTTTCACCATGGTGTTTTGCCTCACCTTGAGCCCTGAGGAATGGAGTCTGCTGTCTAAGGATTGAGACCTCTAAACCATGAGCCCTCAAACAAACTTTTCCCCCTCTATAGTTGTTCTGGTCTGGTCCTTAGTCACAGCAGCAAAATAAGCTGAATAATATACTTGGTTTTAAAGTACTTGAGTGTAATACAGTGGAGTAAGTATGTGCTTTTGCAAATATAAACTTGATGAAAACTAAACCTGATAAACAGAAAAGGGAGAAAAATAAACACACACACAAAAAAAACTAAAGCTGGATAAGACTTTTTTCAATTTTTAAAAATGAGTCATTGAGCTGACAAGAAAGCAAGAAAATTACAGACCAAAAACAAAACTAAAGTGGAACCCCTGGACAGTGAACAAGCTCCTAAAACATCTGTCAAACAACTGTGTCCTTGAGTTTCCACTTCGACCAGTGTGCAGGATCTAAGAGACAAAAGATGTATCTTCAGGCTTCTCTGAGATCAGGAGAATAACAATTTTCCCTGTAAAACTGGTACTCTAAAAGTCCAAGGTAAAGATGAAAGTAAAATTAACTTGCTTTGCTGAAGAGGACCACAGAAAAAATTCACCTCTCTTGATGCTGGTATGGGATGAAGAATATAAAAAAGATATATTCTTTGATAATTCATAACCATGAAATGGTCTGCATATAAGATTATGACCCAAATTCATGATACCATGGGATTATTGAAAAACTTAATGAGAGCCGGCGCGGTGTGGCGCACACCTGTAATCCCAGCACTTTGGGAGGCTGAGGCAGGAGCATCGCAAGTTCAAAGCCAGCCTCAGCAATGGCGAGGCACTTAGCAACTCAGTGAGACCCTGTCTCTAACAAAATACAAAAAAGGGCTGGGGATGTGGCCCAGTGGTCGAGTGCCCCTGAGTTCAATCCCCGGTACCACCAAAAAAAAAAAAAAAAAAAAAATGAGTCCCACTTTATGGTGCTCTAAGCAACTGTCAGAAACTGACAAATCCATTCTGAAGGAGTATCTTGAACCTAGGCCCCAAAGAAATCCCACAAGATGAAATTTCAAGAACAGATGCTCACAATCAGAAAACACAAAACAGGGCTTGGATTGTGGCTCAGTGGTAGAGTGCTTGCCTAGCATGTATGAGGCCGGGTTCGATTCTCAGCATTGTATATAAATAAACAAAAGTCCATTGACAACTAAAAAAACATTAAAAAGAAAACACAAAACAAATAAGGAAGCAAGCATCCACGTAAAAATAGAAACAAAAGCCAAGGTCAGAACTACATAGTGGGTATGGGAATAAGCAGATGTAGAAAATATAGTGTGCTTAATTACAGAAATGAAAGAGAAGTTTGAAAATGCAAGAAAGGAACTATTGCATCATTTTAAAAAATCTGAATTATTTTTAAAAAACTGAGTATTGAAATCCAAGTACTTCTTTGTTTTTCTAACCTTTTTCCTCCCAATAAGATTTTAGGTCTTTGAAGAGACAGGGGCCAGGCTTACATGTTATAGGTTATGGATTGCCAGTTGAAGGAAGTACTTGATTGTTTAGAAAATCAGAAGTAAGAATGAGACTTTGGAGCCGGGCGCAGTGGCGCACGCCTGTAATCCCAGCACTTTGGGAGGCTGAGGCAGGAGGATCGCGAGTTCAAAGCCAGCCTTGCAATGGCGAGGCACTTAGCAACTCAGTGAGACCCTGTCTCTAATAATTACAAAAAAGGGCTGGGGATGTGGCCCAGTGGTTGAGTGTCCCTGAGTTCAATCCCCGGTACCACAAAAAAAAAAAAAAAAAAAAGAATGAGACTTTGTGACTATATTTTTAAAATGTAAAATGTTTTAAAAATACTATTGTAAGATAAATAGGAAGAAGATATGAAGTCAAAATGAATGCAGTGCTGCCAGCTGACTGGCCTCAGCAGACGGCATTGAGTTTTGTCAGTGGTCAATCTATTCCATTTCTCATCTTGAGAACACTTGTGAAGTGAGGGTGTGTTCACGTCCACTTGTTAGAAAATCTGTTCAAATGCCTTATAATTGTAATCTTAATTACAAGTTACTTTCAAACATTGATGTGGTGTTTAAAAGAAATCAAGTCTGTATGGAACTGTTCATTACCCTTGTAGCTCACTGGTACAATTAGGCACGTGTGCTAATGTGTAAAGTTTTCTGGAATAGTTTGGTACCAAAGCCCCCCTGGGGTATATAGGACTCAAGGGACATTAAATTTGATTATTGCCCCTCCCACAACCACACCTGGAAATGGAGTAAACATTTGAAACAGAAGGGTGACCAAGTTTGCAAATGTGATATGAACATCAGTTTAAGATTCTCAAACTAGCAAGATATGAGGCTTGTGTATATGATACAGCAAATTCTAACGTAGAAACATGGAAGAGAACTACCACAGTTACTATGAAGATGGTAAATTTGAGTTTGAATGCTTCTCATTCGGGATGGTTCAAAAATCTTAGAAGAAAGGTTTTCCTTTGCTAAAGAACTTGTCTCTCAGTTCCAGTCTTGGTGGAGCCCCTCTTGGTGACCCACCAAAGAAGGGGTTCTGGGGTGTTAGTGGAACAGGTTTTGCGTGCCCTTTTCTACCCACCCTAAGAGATGGCGTTCAAGGTGTCAGGCTTCAAAACTGTTCCTGGTCTGCAGTTGGATCTACTCTGCTCGGAAGGCAGCTCTTCAGGTGTTAGGAAGGACTCACCCTCACTCCTTCCCTACTCTCTGGAATAGTTCACATGCCTTTAATATCATGTCTCTTGGCCCTCTTGTGCTTGTTTCTGGAGAGACAGCTGAAGCCTCCAAAATGGGTGACAGAATCACAGAGGGAGACATATATGAGGAGGAAGTGTCAAGGCCTCCGAACAGGAGTTATCCGATGATAGCATGACATCTGACCCTCACACACCGGAGAGCGCTGGAATCCTTTTGCAGTTCCACTTCTCAAGTGGATCATCTGAAGGCCTCTTTTAAACATTTGAAATAACTTTGCAAAATCTGCATATTGGAAACAAATAATGAAGCTAAGTGAATAATTCCAAATTAAACATAATCCCTGGGGCCCCTTGGCCTGTTGAGGGAACCCACCAAACCTAGTCACTTTGGGCCAAGCCTTCCTGCTTGCCACAGAGAGTGAAACTGCTCTTGGAGTTTGTGGGAATTTTGCCAACCAGTAAAAAGAGGAGGTGGCCCTTTCTTTCTACTAGTTGTGCAATAAAAATATGTTGTTGAAGAGGGAGTAGGTTGGCATGACAATTATGACCAAAAAGGTCCATGTGACATGTAGATAGCAACAGAGAGAAGGGCTTAATGGAAAGATCAGTGACCTCACATCCACTGTTGGTAGGTTGGCAGTCCCCCACACCTGATAACTCTGGGTTAAATGACACAGTCAACTTCCTAATCCTTTACCTGCTACATACAGTCAGACTGGATTTGGGGGGAACCTCTGGCAAAAGAATTCTGGGAGGTCTATTCTGAAAGAGATAGCCGTTTTGGCACCTCACCCCACATAAATTTGATACTATCAACAAAATGTTTGTTCAAAACTAATTGATCCCCAAATGAATAATTGGAATTGTATTCCTTTCTCAAAAGTAAAAAATTCGTTTGTCTATATGTGTTTTAAGTTAGTCCCTCTCCACTTTTTCACAGTTGTACGTTGATATTTAAATTGGCCTGGTCAAAATTCATATATGGCTGTTGCTTAACTTCTGCATTTGAGACATACGCAGAACATGAGAATGTTAGGTGGCTTGGAAAATTCCTTCTAGAAGTCCTTAATGTTGTGAACACA
The DNA here is from genome assembly GCA_025594165.1 of Tamias sibiricus. Lineage (NCBI taxonomy): Eukaryota > Metazoa > Chordata > Mammalia > Rodentia > Sciuridae > Tamias > Tamias sibiricus. The sequence continues at coordinate 94,438,305 of CM046666.1, read as the reverse complement.
GAAGGATCATGCTGCACCAACATAACAGAAATACATTTCTCTTGTTATGAGGGGTTTCTTCTAAACCCTCCTTTAACTACTTCACCCGATTTCATTTACTGCTTGGAAGCCCACTTCTCTTTCAGCCTCAGACTTGGGGCTTCCCTAGGTCCTATGGCAGTGGGAACTTCCCTCTCTTACTCTGAGCTACTTGAGAGCAAAGGCTGAATTAAGTATGTGAGGGGCTGGGTTGTGGCTCAGTGGTAGAGCACTTTCCTGTATGCATGAGGCACTGGGTTCAATCTCCAACACCATATTAAAAAAAATAAATAAATAAATAAATAAATAAATAAATAAACAAAGTGTTGTTTCCATCTACAACTAAAAATATTTTTTAAAAAATGGTACATGACATACATGGAGCCTGGGAAGGAGAAATTCACAGCTTAATCCCTTTTTAAAAAAGCATCAGGGTGGAAGAGAGAGCCAGACGACGGGGATGGCTGTTGTCTTGTACTCTGCTTCCACCCTTCACTCACCCAATGCTCTTGACCTTTTTGAGTCTCAGTTTCCTTCTCCATGAACTAGAAAGGCTGGACCTGAGGAGCACAGAAGCCAGTGCTAGCATTCATCTGTGACCTAGTTAATTTCTTCAACAAGAACTTACCAAATGGGCTGGGGTAGTAGCTCAGTGGTAGAGCTCTTGCCTAGCACATGTGAGGCACTAGGTTTGATCCTCAGCAACACCTAAAAATAAATAAATAAAGGTATTATGTCCATATACAACTAAATATAAAATATTTTTAAAAACTTATCAAATACCTTCTGTGTATATCCACTTACAAACAAGACTCCTGGCCCATACCATTGATGGATAAAATACCACAGAACTGTTTTATGTTCCTATGTTTACACATTTGTGGGTGATCCTTATTTCTTCATGGTGCAGCTATTTCTAACCACTACCTTTAGGTCTTTTTGGGAAAGGGCCATCTTTGCTGTTTCCCCCCTAGACTAGAAGTTCAGTGAGGCTAGGGATTGTGTCTAATTAGTCTTTGTAATCTTCAGCATATAGCAGGCACTGAGTAAATGTGAAAGGAAGGAAAGACAGGAGTGGGAGACTAATCCTTGGAATATCCTCATACCTGTGATATTTCTGGGCATAGAAACAGACCACAGTTAAAGTCCCTGTCCACAGAGAATGCCAATGGTAGCAGACTTTGACCTTTCATGGAATCAGCAAATCATTGGAGCTATCGAAAATTACATTAATTTTATTGAAGCCTTTTGCAGGTACCTAATGTAATTATGGCCCTGATAAAAGCTGCCAAGTGCTCTTGAGTGCAAAGGAGAAGAGAAGATATTTTAACAAAGTTACCAGATTAATTTGGCTTCTCATCCTAGAAAATCTACTGCTCTGGGAGACCATCATTTCTGCTGAGCTGGCGTTGCTATGAGGCAACCACTTTCTGTTGGTTTTTCTTCATGTTTTAGAGGTACTTGTCAGGAAGATCTCATTTTCTTTACCTGGGCCCAGCTCAGGGTTCTACTAAACTTCCTGGTAACCTGTGATTTGTTATAGATATGTCCCACTTATATTTTCTTCCCATAGTTACTACCACATGCCTCACTCAAGTATACAATACAAAATTTTTCTTTGTTCAACTGCCTGTGATTAGTCAAGTGCCTTCTCTCACATGACAACCCCTTTCCCTCCCCAAAAGAAGCCTTGGACTGTCAGCCTGTTCCTGGGGGGTTTGGGTAGGAAACAGACACTTCCTCCCTGACTAACCAAAGTCTGGTCCCTGGCTGGGCTTGGAAGGTAGATCAGGCTGCTGATGTATTTTTTCTTTAATACTTCCCTCTAAGTTATCCAGGGGAAGAGGACTAATTTCTAGGTAGAGAGATGTTTTTCAAAGTGCTGGAAGGATCTGAAACAGCTGGATGGATTCCTTCAGGCTGTTTCTGCCTACAAGGTTTACACTTCTCAAGGAGCAGGGAGAGGTGGAGTTGAGGTCCTAAGGTAGGAGAGTGGGCCTATTATCTCACTTCTGCCCCCTTTCCCCTCTCCCAATCCCCACCAGGGCTCACTACAGCAGCTGCTGGCATGTCAGGCTGCCAAAACAATTGTAATCCTCTTCTTCCCTTTCCTCAGTTATTTATCAAGGCTTCCAGAGGTGACTCTGTGGGGAGGGCACTTCCAAGCCTACTTCCCCCAGAAATCTCAGTTGCCCAGTGGGGTGCTAATGTCAAGGCTATGAGGTTAAGGCCTGTGTAGGCCCATTTTAAAAATGGTAGACTTCTTAAGGGAAGGCATATGTCTTAGCTTTTTTTCCTTCTGGGTTGATTGGAGCTGTCACAGTCTGCCAGTGTCCTCCAAACATTGCCTAACATGAAAAACAGTATCTTGTGAACCCCTGAATTACTATTTTTGAATGGTACCGAGGGGCCATTAAAAATATGTCATTATGAAATTTTTCTGTCAATGTGTTATAGAGTAGAAACATACACACACAAAAATAGAACCACAATTTTGACAAGAGTGCGGGTACCTTTTGACATCAAAAGAGGCCTTCATGTGCAGAAAGAGTTGACAAAAAAATACCAGTGGATATATTTTATCTGACTGTCGATTATCCCCATTCCTGTACCCCTGGATTCCTTTTCCTTGGGGATGAGGCTGAGGAAAAATGCCAACATTTTCTCCACAGTGAGGAAATTCTGCCTTAGTGGATAATGGGCTTGACGTCTTTGCACTCTATTTCATCGGCCTGTAACTGTTGTCACAAGAAGGATTCAGCTTGGGGAATAAACATCCTCTTTAATAAGAGATGTGCTACATAATAAAGTCCTTAACATTTATTCTGGGTTTTATAACCAGCATCACCTCCCTCTTTTTTTTTTTTTTTTTTTTTTTTTTGTGGTACCGGGGATTGAACTCAGGGGCACTCGACCTCTGGGCCACATCCCCAGCCCTTTTTTGTATTTTTTTTTTAGAGACAGGGTCTCACTGAGTTGCTAAGTGCCTCGCCATTGCTGAGGCTGGCTTTGAACTCGCGATCCTCCTGCCTCAGCCTCCCAAAGTGCTGGGATTACAGGTGTGCGCCACTGCGCCCGGCTTACCTCCCTCATTTTAATCTTGTATAACTTTGAAAAATTCAATAGTTGCTGAAAAGTTAGTCGTTTCAAGGATGAGGTTCAAGGTTGGAGCATTTTTCTCCTGAAAGGATAAAATGTCAGCACTAACTTGAGAGGTGAAACTTGGGCCTGCCAATGGAGGCCTCAGTTAGTATTTGTACCTTTTTTTTTTTTTTTTTTTTTTTTTTTTTTTTTTTTTTTGCCTGTGTGACAAAACACTGTAGTTAACCAGGGTGGATTGATCTACTTTGCAACCTGAGCTAAATAGTATCCTAAGACTCCATTACCCTGGCCACTGCCAGACTTCTTAGAAGCATCTTTGGATGCTGTTCGATATCCATCTCTACAGGGGTCACTGTGGATCATCATTAACCCCCTTTACTGTGGTTTTCCTACTCTTGCTACAGCCAGCTGTCATTGTCCCTTACAAAATGGCCAACAGCAGGGTACCCCTGTGTCTGTTCGGCCACCCTGTGGGAGCCCTCAGACTTCTCCACCAGCCAGCCAGCAGCTGGACTGCCCATTGATGGCACCCTTCTCCTTCCACAGAGGGCCTCCACCAGCACTTCCTTTGTTCCAGGGTCATTAGGTACCTTGATGTATCTTCACTTTCATTCTCTGTCCCAAGTTCCCTTCATTTGAGCCTCCAGACTTTCTCCTGGTCCCATTCCAGAAAACACTCCCGATTAAAGAAGGCTGGTTTTTAAGCCAGCTTGACTACTTTGCCCAGTAGTCTATGGCAGGCTGTGCCATGCATGTACCCAGAGTACCAGATTCCTTGAGAAAACCCCCAGTTGAGATCTGAGCCCTCTGCCTCCTTCTCCAGTACTTTCATCCTAGTAAGTAGCATATCTTACAGTTCATTTTCATTTTTACTCCTAGTGGCGGCCTTGTTTGAGGTTTTGGGAGGGACAGGATAGGAACAGAAAGACCTTCAGTCAAGTCTCAAAAAGAACCTCCTAATTCTAAGAAAACACCTATGGGGCCCCAGTTACTTTGCTCATCTCACAGCTCAAATTGCCAAGGAATGCTAAGGATATATGTGAAAGAGGATGAAATTACTCACTAAAGGAGAAAGCAGACCAAACTGGCTGATCAGCTGGCCAGAGATGGCAGCTCCCAGAAGTTTCTACTGAGACACTCAGATACCATCAGAAGAAGGTGAAATTCAACTCAAAGGATTGGGAAGAAAGTCTCTTGCTTCCACTTGATGATGTAAAAGTCTCTTCAGATCAGAACGAATACTTGCCCTTCACCTCCACTGAGCTTCTGTGAGGCTCAGCCCTATTTGCAGATGGGAGAGCAAGTTGGAGAGGGTCAGGTTTAGTCAGAACAAGGCTGAGATCTCAGCTACAGCTCCTAATTCCACCTCTGTTCCTCCCAGAATTCTCCCTTTCCCAAGAAAATGGCTTTCTCTACCACCTCTGGCACCTGTCACGGGGCAGCTCTTTCAGAATGTTTGTAACTCAGTTGGTGTCGCTGTCCCACTTCACTGGAAAATGGTGTCAGAAGTGGAAGCATGTTTAGACGTTACTCCAAGGTTCACAGTCCCCTGACCTCATGTGTGCCCAGGAGTGCGGCTGGCCTCAGACACACCAACACCGATCTTCCTAGAAGAACCCCTCAGTCTGTGGTACTCAGGGTGCTGTACTCACCTCTTACTCGCTGTATCACGGTGAGGCAGGTCACTTCAGAGCATGGATTTTGCCAGCAGAGCAGAGGCAGAGGGAGAGAGGAAGAGGCAGAATCAAGGCGTCCCTTCCTTTACTATCAAACTTCCCAGCATCCTCTTGCTTTTGCCAACACCTTTTGTTGTTGTTGTTTTACAGGGAACTCCAGAAAAAAGAAAAACATTTCTCTACATAGTAACCTACTGAAAAAGCAAATTGGCCAGATTGTGTTTTTTTCGAGGTAGAGCAGGCAGTCCTGTACAGAGCTCAGAAGGGCAGGTCTTTGCCAGGATTTGCTGATCCCCTCCTGCCATCTTGTGGCTGAGAGCTGCCATACATGCAAATTCCAATCTCCTGCATTTGGGAGAGGGGGAGGAGAAAGGAAGTGGGAAGGATGAGAGGGAAGGAAAAAAGGAGGAAAAAGTATTGTAAAACATTTGTTCCTGCAGCTTTCAGGACATGTGCTTCCTTACACTCAGTTCAACTGCAGATAACAGGGAGTCCAAGACACAGCAGGCAGTTCCACCCACATTTTGTGGAGCACCAGTTGGATGTTGGACATTGCAGTAAGGGTTGGACTGCAAAATGTTGTGCTCAAATGATCTGCTGCCCAATGCCCCAGAGAAATTCACCAATAGTCACTTTAGAACGTACTTTTTACTATCCTAAAAAACAAGCTACTGTTTCCACACTCAAACTTGCCCTTCTCTATGTAGCGGAGGTGCCAATGATTTGCCCACTTTTTTTAAATGCACACCATGAAGTGAAGGCAGGTTCTTGAATCAAATGTCATTTTGGTTACAGATATCATTTTTAAAGGTCAACCTTTTAAGTGCACATTCACATACAGTTATAAGAAATAATACAGACATCTCATGGAAGCTTTACTGTTTCTTCCAAAAGCAACATCTTGCAAAACTATAGTCATAACTGGAATAGTGACATAGGTACAGTCAATATACAAAACAATTCCATCAAAGGACCCCATCCCTCTTGTTTTTTTATGACTGCACCTACTTCCCTCCCACCCACCCATCATGTCCCTAACCCCTGGCAACCACTGAGCTGTTCTCTATTTCTCTAATTTTATCATTTCAAGAATGTTACATAAAAGGAATTTTATAGTATGTCACTGTGGGAAGTGGCTTTTTTTTTTTTTTTTTTTTTTTTTTTTTTTTTTTACTAATTCTCTGGAGACACAGCCAAGTTGTGTGAATCAATAGTTTGGTCCCTTTATTGCTGTGTAGTATTCCACAGTATGGATGTACCACCCTTTGTTTAACCATTTACCCGTTGAAAGACACTTGGCTTGATTGTAGATTTTTTTTTTTTTTTTTTTTTTTTTTTTTTTTTTGTGGTACCAGGGATTGAAATCAGGGGCACTCACCCACTGGGCCACATCCCCAGCCCTTTTTTGTATTTTATTTGGAGACAGGGTCTCACTGAGTTGCTAAGTGCCTCACCATTGCTGAGGCTGGCTTTGAACTCGCGATCCTCCTGCCTCAGCCTCCCAAAGTGCTGGGATTACAGGCGTGCGCCACCACACCCGGCTTGATTGTAGATTTTGATTGTTACCTATGAAGCTTCTATGAACATTGATGTACAGGCTTTTTTATGAAAACAAGTTATTTCTGTGTCATAAGCACGTGGAAGTACAATTGCTGCTGAGTCATATGCTAGCTGTGTGTGTAGTTTTTGTTTTTTGTTTTGGTACCAGGGATTGAACTCAGGGGCACTCAACCATTGAGCCACATCCCCAGCCCTAGTTTGTATTTCATTTAGAGACAGGGTCTCACTGAGCTGCTTAGTGCCTTACTTTTGCTGAGGCTGGCTTTGAGTTTGCAATCCTCCTGCCTCAGCCTCCCAAGCTCCTGGGATCCAGCCCTTTTTTTAAGAGTATTTTTTATTTTGAGACAATCTCACTCATGTCCTGCAGGCAAGGGAAAGGGTTCCCCTCTGGAGGGATGGGCTGGCTGAGAAATAAAAGCCAAGAAAAACAGTACTATTAAATAACCACATAAGACACAGAAATATAGTTTCAGAATGGGGTCAGCGATGGGCCAAGCTGACCAGACTGGTACAGCTTCTAACAAAGAACAGAGCCTGTGCCTGGTTTATTTATATGGGAACAGATCAAAGAGGTTCAATAGAAAGTTCTTCACCAAAACAGGATAGAGGTGGGGGCAGGTAGGCTGCTCGGTTCCTAAGGGGTCACGCCCATCTCTGGTGCTGCATGAGGCCTCTTGGCAGAACTGAGAGGGAGTTCACGTGTAATGGACGATCTTTATAGTGGGATTGCCACCATAAGTTCCCAAATACCAGATCTGTCCCCTCACTGGCTTCAATGCTGAAAAGTTCCTCACGCATTTCATGAATGGCTTCCCGCAAAATAGGGCCTTGCAAAATTGCTGAGGCTGGCCTTGAACTTGTGATCCTGCTGCCTCAGCCTCCTGAGTCTCTGGGATTACAGGTGTGTACCAACATGCCCAGGCCTAGGATTATCTTGAGTTGAAGTTTGTATGGGGTGTGAGGAAGAGATTTGCCTGACATCCATTTGCTCCAGCACCACTTCTTGAAAGGCCTAGCCTTCCCCCACAACATTGCTTTTATATCCTTTTCAGAAATTAGTGGGGGATTACTTGTGTGGGCTTCTTTCTCATTTCTCTATTCTGTTCCATTAACCTCTGTTTCAAACCCCACAGTCTTCATTATTATGGTCCTAAGTCTTAAAATTGAGTAGGATGATTCCTCCTACTTTATTCTTATTTTTCAAAATCCCTTCAGTTTATTTCACTTTTCATTTGCCTTTCCACATGAATTTTAGAATAATCTTACCTAAATTTATAAAAGATCTTGCTGGCTTTTGATAAAAACTGCATTAACCCATTATATCCTATGGTTGTATGTATACATAACACCTATAAAATATAAATTGAGCAACAAATATACCACTTATGATCATTTTGAAATATATGATATGTTTTTAGAGTTCTATTCTTTTGAGAGAAGTACTAGATAAATTATTAGACTGTTTAAAAAATACACACACACCATGCACACCTGAATGCTATATAAACTCTAGATTATGATTCCTAACCTATCTTAATGCACCTGTGTCAATTCTATGGAAATATTCAAAGAATTGAAAACTTGGCACTTAGCAGATTAAGCTAGCATATGGATTTGGGGAGAATTATTACCCATAAACGTGATAAGTCCATTTACTTAGCTCTCTGATCACCAACATTTTTGTAGTTTTCAGCATACAAGTCCCATGCATGTTGTTAGATTTGGACAAAAGTATTTTTTTAGCATTTTTTAATATTTTTTTTATTTAATTTAATTTGTTATACATGCTTTTCAAGTGCAATTCCTTTCATATTACATATAAAGAGCACAGTTTTCCAAGTCATTGGTTTTACACAAAGTATTTTCATACCATTTGAGTTTTTATACATGCACTTAGTATATTGATGTCCTACTCCATCTGCCATTGTTTCTATCCCCTTGCCCCTTTCCCTCCCCTCCCCGCTTTTTCCTATTTAACATTCCTTCATTCCTTTCATCCCCCCTCCCTTGCCACTATAATTTAGTATCATCATAGAAAAGGAATCAATCGACCTTTGGTTTTCTGGGATTGGCTGACTTCACTTAGCATTATTTTCTCCAACTCCATCTATTTACCTGCAAATTCCATGATTTTATTCTCTTTTAGTGCTGAGTAGTGTTCCATTGTGTATATATACCGAAGTTTCCCTATCCATTCATCTGCTGATGGGTATGGGGTTGTTTCCACAATCTAGCTATTGTGAATTATGCTGCTATGAACATTGATGTGGCTGTGTCCCTGTAGTATGCTATTTTTAAGTCCTTTGGGTATAGACTGAGGAGTGGGATAGCTGGGTCAAATGGTGGTTCCATTCCAAGTTTTCCTAGGAATCTCCATACTGCTTTCCAAATTGGCTGCACCAATTTGCAGCCCCACCAGCAATGTAAGAGTGTGCCTTTTCCCCCACATCCTCGCCAACATTTATTGTTGTTTGTGTTTTTGATAGCTGCCATTCTGACTGGCGTGAGATGAAATTTAGAGTTGTTTTGATTTGCATTTCTCTAATTGCTAGAGATGTTGAACATTTTTTCATATATTTGTTGATTGATTGTATATCTTCTTCTGAGAAGTGTCTGTTCAGTTCCTTAGACCATTTATTGATTGGGTTGTTTATGTTTTTGGTGTAAAGGTTTTTGAGAGCTTTATATACCCTTGAAGTTAATGTTCTGTCTGATGTGCATGTGGTAAAGATTTGCTCCCATTCTGTAGGTTCCCTGTTCACCTCAGTGATTGTTTCTTTTGCTGAAAAGAAGCTTTTTAGTTTGAATCCATCCCATTTATTAATGTTTGGTTTTAGTTCTTGCACTATAGGGATCTTATTGAGGAAGTTGGGGCCTAATCCAACATGTTGGAGATTTGGGCCTACTTTTTCCTCTATTAGGTGCAAGGTCTCTGGTTTAAATCCTAGGTCCTTGATCCACTTTGAGTTGAGTTTTGTGCATGGAGAGAGATAGAGGTTTAATTTCATTTTATTACATAAGGATTTCCAGTTTTCCCAACACCATAACATGTTTTGTACTCTTAATTTTAATACCCATATGTTCATTGCTAATATATGAAAATGTAATTGACTTTTGTGGTTTATTTTGTATCTTTTGACTTTGCTGAACTTTATTAGTAAACAAACTTTTTCTTTGTAGGTTTGCTGGATATATGTACATAAATGATCATGGAATTTGCAAATAGGAATAGTTTTTTTTCCCCTAATTCTTCCTTCCTGATCTATTTACCTTTTATTTCCTTTCCTTGCTTTATTTCACCAGCTAGAACTTCCAGTACTATGTTGAGCTAAAATCATGAGAATGGACATCCTTGCCTTGTTCTAGATTTTAGAGTGAAAGCTTTTAGTCTTTCCTCATTAAACATAATGTTAACTATAAGTTTGTTTCCCTCACACTACTGGAGTGACTGTGTACCATGTACAGCCAGAGGAATGAGAAGTTGTGCTCCATATGTGTACAATGTGTCAAAATGCATTCTACTATAAAATAAATAAATTTTTAAAAAAGTATTAGGTACTAATATAAGGTACAACACAGATGAACTTTGAAAACATAATGCTTTGTGATAAAAGCCAGATACAAAAGGCTTAACTGTATGATGCTATAGTACTGTATGTGAAATGTTTGGAATAAACAAATCTATACAGAAAAAAAAAAATTGTTTCCCTCTAGTTCTAATCTCTAGTTACCTTGAGAATTTTAAAGCCTTCCTCTTTATTTATCTTTTATAAAAATATACTCTCCTGAGAAGTTTTTTAAATCATAAATTTGTATTGAATTTTATCAAATACTTGTCATGCATCAGTTGATATAATTATGTATTTTTTCTTATTTAATCTATTAATGTTATGGATTAAACTAACTGGCTTTCAAATATTGGATCAGTTTTACATTCTGAAATATTATTTTCTTGGTTATGATATATATAATTTTTATATGTTGCTGGATTATATTTGCTAATATTTTGTTAAGAACTTTTGGGCCTATGTTTATGAATGGTTTTGATTTTTTTATACTATTTATCTTTGTCTGGTTTTAGTATCAGAGTAATTCTAGCTTCAGAAAATGAATTGAGAAGTGTTTCTTCCATTTCTATTTCTGGAAGAGATTATTTAGAACTGGTGTGAATTCTTTTTAAATGTTTGGTAGGTTTCTCCAGGGAAATCACCTAGGCCTGGAGATTTCATTTTTTGGAAGTTTTAATAACTAATTGAAATTCCTGAATAGTTCTAGCACTATCCAAATTTCTAGTTTATACTGAATGAGTTTTTTTTTTTTTTTTTATTATTCTAATTTGTTATACATGATTGCAGAGTACATTTCATTTCATATTACATATAAAGAGCACAATTTTTCAAGTTGCTGGTTTTATATAAAGTATTTTTACAACAATTGTGTCTTCATACACGTTTTAGGGTAATCATGGATAACTCAGTCTACCATTATTCCTATCCCCTTGCCCCTTTCTCTCCCTCCCCTCTCTTTGTTCTATTTAAAGCTCTTTCATTCCTCTCATCCCCTCTCTCTTGCCTTTATAAGTTAGTATCTTCATATTAAAGAGATCATTTGACCTTTGGTTTTTGGGGATTGGCTAACTTCACTTAGCATTATTTTCTCCAACTCCATCTATTTACCTGCAAATTCCATGATTTTATTCTCTTTTAGTGCTGAGTAGTGTTCCATTGTGCATATATACCGAAGTTTCCCTATCCATTCATCTGCTGATGGGCATCAGGGTTGGTTCCACAATCTAGCTATTGTGAATTGTAAACATTGATGTGGCTGTGTCCCTGTAGTAAGCTGTTTTTATGTCCTTTGGGGATAGGCCAAGTAGTGGGATAGCTGGGTCAAATGGTGGTTCCATTCCAAGTTTTCCTAGGAATCTCCATACTACTTTCCAGATTGGCTTCACCAATTTGCAGTTCCACCAGCAATGTAAGAGTGTGCCTTTTCCCCCACATCCTCGCCAGGATTTATTGTTGTTTGTTTTTTTTGATAGCTGCCATTCTGACTAGAGTAAGATGAAATCTTAGAGTTGTTTTGATTTGCATTTTTCTAATCTCTAGAGATGTTGAATATTTTTTCATATATTTGTTGATTGTTTATATATCATCTTCTGAGAAGTGTCTGTTTAGTTCCTTGGCCTATTTATTGATTGGGTTATTTGGGGTTTTTTTGGTGTTAAGGCTATTAAGAGCTTTATAAATCCTTGAGGTTAGTGTTCTATCTGATGTGCTTGTGGTAAAGATTTGCTCACATTCTGTAGGTCCTCTATTCACCTCACTGATTGTTTCTTTTGCTGAGAAGAAGCTTTTTAGTTTGAATCCATCCCATTTATTGATTCTTGGTTTTAGTTCTTGTGCTATAGGGGTCTTATTGAGGAAGTTGGAGCCTAAACCAACATGGTGGAGATTTGGGCCTACTTTTTCTTCTATTAGGTGCAAGGTCTCTGGTTTAATTCCCAGGTCCTTGATCCACTTTTAGTTACGTTTTGTGCATGGTGAGAGAAAGAGATTTAAGTTCATTTTATTACATGAGGATTTCCAGTTTTTCCAACACCATTTGTTGAAGAGGCTGTCTTTTCTCCAGTGAACATTTTTGGCACCTTTGTCTAATATAAGATAACTGTAGGTGTGTGGGTTCGCCTCTGTGTCTTCTATTCTGTACCATTGGTCAACTGGCCTATTTTGATGCCAATACCATGCTGTTTTTGTTACTATTGCTTTGTAGTACAATTTAAGGTCTGGAATACTAATGCCACCCACTTCATTCTTCTTGCTAAGAATCGCTTTGGCTATCCTGGGTCTCTTATTTTTCAAGATGAATTTCATGATTGCTTTTTCTATTTCTATGAGGAATGATATTGGGATTTTGATTGGTATTGCATTGAATCTGTATAGTGCTTTTGGGAGAATGGTCCTTTTGACAATATTAGTTCTACCTATCCATGAACAAGGTAGATCTTTCCATCTTCTAAGATCTTCATTAATTTCTTTCTTTAGTGTGCTGTAGTTTTCATCGTAGAGGTCTTTCACTTCTTTTGTCAAGTTGATTCTCAAGTTTTTTTTTTTTTTTTTTTTTTTTTGAGGCTATCGTAAATGGGGTGGATTTCCTCGTTTCTGAGGATTTGTCACTGATGTACAGAAATGCCTTTGATTTATGGGTATTGATTTTATATCCAGCTACTTTGCTGAATTCATTTATTAGATCTAGATTTCTGGTGGAATTTTTTGGGTTTTCTATGGATAGAATCATATCGTCTGCAAATAGTGATAATTTGAGTTCTTTTTTTCCTATCTGTATCCCTTTAATTTATTTCATCTGTCTAATTTCTCTGGCTAGGGCTTCAAGAATTATGTTAAATAGGAGTGGTGAAAGAGGGCATCCCTGTCTTGTTCCAGTTTTTAGAGGGAATGCTTTCAACTTTTCTCCATTTAGGATGATGTTGGCCTGGGGCTTAGCATAGATGGCCTTTACGATGTTGAGGTATGTTCCTGTTATCCCTATTTTTTCTAGCATTTTGAACATGAAGGGCTCTTGTATTTTGTCAAATGCTTTCTCTGCATCTATTGAGATGATCATATGATTTTTATCTTTGAGACTGTTGGTGTGATGAATTACATTTGTTGCCGCCTGAAGCGATGGCTGCTTGGAGCAACGAAGCCGTGGGAAAAAGTTTAGAGGCGAACTGGAAACAAACAGCTTTTTATTCTGATAACTTTTCTCTCTGGCTCTAACAACGACTAACACGCACCACACACCACCAAAAAATGGCGCTGACCCGATCAGCAATCTCGGCTCAAGTAACTCGAGATCCCGAGCCAAGTCCCGCGAGATCCCAGGCCAAGTCCCGTGAGACTACGGAAGGCGGCAATGCCCAAATCTCCATTGCCCATAGTCAACCGCAATTTAAACCATCTCCCCAAACAAGACTCCTACATACATTTATTGATTTCCTTATATTGAACCAACCTTGCATCCCTGGAATGAAGCCCACTTGATCATGGTGCACTCTTTTTGATGTGTTTTTGTATTCGATTTGCCAGAATTTTACTGAGAATTTTTGCATCTATATTCATTAGAGATATTGGTCTGAAGTTTTCTTTCTTTGATTTGGCTCTGTCTGGTTTTGGATTCAGGGTGATATTGGCCTCATAGAATGAGTCTGGGAGTGTTCCCTCCCTTTTTCTATTTCATTAAGTAGTTTGAGAAATATTGGTGTTAGTTCTTCTTTAAAGGTCTTGTAGAACTCAGCTGTGTATCCATCCAGTCCTGGGCTTTTATTGGTTGGTACATTTTTTATGGCATCCTTTATTTCTTTGCTTGAAATTGACCTATTTAAATTGTGTATATCATCCTGATTTAGTTTGGGCATATCATAGGTCTCTAGAAATTTGTTTATGCCTTCGTTATTTTCTATTTTATTGGAGTATAAATTTTCAAAATAATTTCTAATTATCTTCTGTATTTCTGTAGTGTTCATCATGATATTTCCTTTTTCATCGTACATATTGGTAATTTGTATTTTCTCTCTCTTCTTTGTTAGCATAGCTAAAGATTTATCAATTTTATTTATTTTTTCAAAGAACCAACTTTTTGTTCTGTCAATTTTTTCAATTTTTTTTTTTAGTTTCAATTTTATTAATTTCAGCTCTGATTTTAATTATTTCCTGTCTTCTACTTCTTTTGGGGTTGATTTGTTCTTCTTTTTCTAGGGCTTTGAGATGTAATGTTAGTTCATTTATTTGCTGACTTTTTCTTTTTTGAAGGAATGGGCTCCATGCAATGAACTTTGCTCTTAGTACTGCCTTCAGAGTGTCCCAGGGATTTCAATATGTTGTATCATTGTTCTCATTTACCTCTAAGAATTTCTTAATCTCCTTCTTGATGTCTTCTGCAACCCATTGATCATTCAATAGCATATTATTTAGTCTCCAGGTGTTGGAGTAGCTTTTCTTTCTTTTTTTAATCATTGATTTCTAATTTTATTACATTATGATCTGATAGAATGCAGGGTAGTATCCCTACTTTTTTATATTTGCTTAGAGTTGCTTTATGGCATAATATATGGTCTATTTTTGAGAAGAATCCATGTGCTGCTGAGAAGAAAGTGTATTGGCTCATTGATGGATGATATACTCTATATATGTCAGTTAAGTCTAAGTTATTGATTGTATTATAGAGTTCTATAGTTTCTTTGTTTAACTTTTGTTTGGAAGATCTATCCAGTGGTGAAAGAGGTGTGTTAAGATTACCTAGAATTATTGTGTTGTGGTCTATTTGATTCTTGAACTTGAGAAGAGTTTGATTGATGAATGTAGATGCTCCATTATTTGGGGCATATATGTTTATAACAGTTATATCTTGTTGATCTATGATTCCCTTAAGCAGTATGAAATGTCCATCTTTATCTCTTTTGACTAACTTTGGCTTGAAGTCTACCTTATTTGATATAAGGATGAAGACCCCTGCTTGCTTATGTAGACCATGTGAGTGATATATTTTATTCTATCCTTTCACCTTCAGTCTATGGGCGTCTTTTCCTATGAGATGTGTCTCTTGAAGGCAACATATTGTTGGGTCTGTTTTTTTAATCCAATCTATTAGCCTATGTCTTTTTATTGGTGAGTTTAGGCCATTAACATTCAGGGTTATTATTGAGACATAATTTGTATTACCATTTTTATTTTTTTTTATTATTTTTGGTATTTAGTTTGACTTGGTTTTGCCTTTGGTTGGTTTTTCCCTTTATTGTAGTTCTTCCCTTTGCAGATTTTCATTATTATTTTTCATTTTCTCCTCATGGAATATTTTACCAAGAATGTTCTGTAGAGCAGGCTTTCTTGTTGTAAATTCTTGTAGCTTTTGTTTATCATAGAAGGTTTTCATTTCATCCTCAAATCTAAAGCTTAATCTTGCTGGATATAAAATTGTTGGTTGGCATCCCTTATTCTTTAGAGCCTGGTATATGTTGTTCCAGGCTCTCCTGGCTTTGAGGGTCCGGATTGAAAAATCTGCTGAGATGCAAATTGGTTTTCCCTTATAGGTAATCTGTTTTCTCTCTTACAGCCTTTAAAATTATATCTTTATTTTGTATGCTAGGCATTTTCATTACAATGTGCCTTGGTGGGCCTGTTGTAATTTTGTACATTTGGCATCCTATATGCCTCTTGTATTTGATTTTCAAATTCATTCTTCCTGCTTGGGAAATTTTCTGATATTATTTCATTGAAGAGATTGTGCATTCCTTTGGTTTGAATCTCTGCACCTTCCTCTATTCCAATAAATCTTATATTTGGGCTTTTGATGGTATCCCGTATTCTTGGATATTCTGTTCATGGTTTCTTACCATCTTCACTCTGAGGTCAACTTTATTTTCAAGATCATATATTTTGTCCTCAATGTCTGAAGACCTATCTTCCAAGTGGCCCAATCTGTTGGTGATTCTTTCTTTTGAATTTTTTAAGTGGCTTACTGTTTCTTTCATTTCAAGGATTTCTGTTTGGTTTTTTCTCAAACTCTCTCTTTCTTGAAGTAATCTTTTGCTACCTGGATTTGTTCTTATATCTCTTTGTTGGTGTGATCAATGGTTGCCTGTATTTGATCTCTTATCTCTTTGTTGGCAAGATCAATTTTTGCCTGTATCTGTTCACTTACGTCGTTTTTTAAATCCCTTATCATTTTAATTATGTATATCCGGAACTCCTTCTCTGACATTTCACCTACTGTGCTTTCTATGGTTTCTATTGTTGTAGTGTCTTGGTTTGTTTGGGGCATTTTCCTCCCTTGTTTCCTCATGATGTCTACATATTTTCCTCTCTTGCAAGGTAAGCCTGAGGTATTACAGCTTCTGCCCTTTTGTCTTATAAGGTCCCTCCAGGTTACCCAAAACCTCACTTTTTAGGGAAATATCAATATTAGAGCTTTCAATGTACCCAATGTGTGTCCATATATCAATTAGTTTCTATTTTTATATTTACAGTTTTGTTGCTATAAACAGAAATGATGAGATCAGTTATCTTATACCATATATTCTCTATGTGTGGTGGTTTACAGTATCTAATGGTAGAAGGGGGGACTTAGAGGTTGGCTTAAACGTTTATGAAGTAAGATGTGAGAAAATAGAGGTATTAGATTATTTGACTAGTGAGAGTATAATCATTAGAATTTGGCTGTTAGTAGAAGAAGCAAGAGATAGGCATCCCCATGTAAGATTCCCTGTTAGTTCACAACATCGTAACTGGTTGCACCTTTTGGTGCATCCTGGTCCCCAGGGACCTTAGTGATATCTTACCCGGACCTTTTTGTTGTTCCTTGGTAGTAACGTAGCTAACTCAGTTTTGTGGCAGTGGTAGCCTCAGGCCTATAATTATATTGGTGTTGGGTTGAGTAGCTATGGGATCCCAGTGCAGTGCGTCTCTCTGGGCAGACGCTGGTTGCCTCTCTGATTTGTGGGCATGGAGTGGGCCTCTCTCTCCAGATCCCCTCCTGGCTGCAGTGTGGCGGAGCAGGCAGTCTGGCTTTCTTCTCCCCACTCTCCTCCTCCTTGGTATCCTCCCAGTCTAGTTGTTTTGGTGGGGGTTGGGCAGATGGGCAGCAGGGCCCTTCCACAGGGTGGAGCCTGCAGATCCAGGTCCTGGTGGTGGCGTGGGCCAGTGGTGGGACTGGCTGGTGGCTGGGCCCCTCCTTCCGTTGGGTGTCTACCGCTTGTTCTGGTGGCAGCTGGGCAGGTCGCAGTTTCCCAGGGAATGGACGGGCCCTTCCTCTGGTCGGCCCTCTCTGCAGTGGGGACCTGTTATTCCCAGCCCAGGTGGCGGTGGCAGCCAGGCAGGCTGGTGGCTGGGCTGCTCCTTCCCATGAATGAGTTGTTGTAGTTTGCATTTTCCAAGGAATTAGTCCGATTCATCAAAGTTGGCTAACTGATGGGTATAGAGCTGTTGGGCGTATTTCCTTATTATCCTTCTGTGCGCAGATGTGGGAGTTTTTACAAATGACAATTAATATCATTTTTGACCATAAATCAGATCATGATGCAACTATTCCAGATTTATTCAAAATATTCTCTTACAGTAGAAGTTACAGTGGTTTCAAGGCTGCTTCTTTCACACTCATTAAAAAGTATCACCCATCTATTCAAGATACCGATTTTATAAAACTCCTTAGTAACATAATAATGAACCACTTATTATAGGAAGGCTCCACAAATTTAGAACAAATAAGCCTTCTTTTTATTGTTTTTTTTTTCTTTAAAAGCAAAGTATGAAACTCATTTTTAAGTCCAATAATTATTTTAGACACTTTGCTATGAGCAATCCAAATCCTCTATGTAGCATGAGTCTTGTGGTAACACCATCCCCCTCAATTTCATTTGCAAAATACTGTAAAAATTATATGATTTAAGGGTGTTATCTTCATATTAAAATTAACCGTGTTGATGACATCTTATAGCACAAACTGTCATATGCAGTGATTCCTTGCTGGTGATGGGACAGTGAGGACACCACTGTCAGGCCTCAGCATAGTGGATGCCCCCTTTCCCTGGGGATAAAAGATGTCAGACTGTGGCTCTTTGATAATAAACAGAGAGGTGATCATGATCATCCAGATGGCGAAAACATGTAAAACAATTTTTATTTCTAATTTTAAAAATATGTAATGAAGCAAAATAGAATTACCAAATTTCTTGTGCTTTCTTCTTGCATCCCAGTGACCATCAAGTGCTTTTGTTGTGTTCCCAGCCCCCCAGTTTGGCAGCCACTGCCCTACAGGAGTACTTTGAATGGATTAGCCTTGTCCCTTACCACCAGCACCATGGAATTTTAAACTTTTTTCCCCAGGACTGGGGACTGAACCCAGCAATTTTTAACCACTGAACCATATCCCTAGCTCTTTTTATTTTGAGACTGGATTTCACTAAATTGCTTAGGTCCTCACTAAGTTGCTGAAGCTGGCCTCAAACTTGCAATCCTCCTTCCTCAGCCTCGTGAGTCGCTGGGATTATGGGCATGTGCCACCAGATTTCTAAGATTCCCAAGAGCAAGAGCTGTGCCTCGTTCTTCTCATCACTCCCAAACAGCACAGGGGCACAAAGCTCAGTTGCATCAGGACGTTGGATTCAAGTACTGCTGGGACTGAGGCAGCAGTGAACCCTGTGATGTGCAGGTGCCCATGCAGACCTGACTGGGGCAGGACTCAGACATGGATAAAGCCTACACCCCACTCTTGCAGCTTCCTGACACAGTGGAGTAAAGGATGTGTGGATAAGAGACGGTATACAATCCAGGAAGAATGAAGAAAGAGCTGCTAGTCACCAGCAAAGGGCTATTGAAGAGTGGAGCAGAAAGACCCTTGGCTCAGGTCACTCTGACCAGGATTGAGATTGGCGTCCTGGAGGGGGTTGTATTCTGTTTGGTGGAATAGGTCTTTGTACCATTGCAGCAGGGGCAAAGGATCAAGAGAAGTTGAGGAAGTAAACTTTTAGAGATATCATCAGGAAAAGGGGCTCATAAGGGGAAGTATAGATAGAGGAGGAAAGGCCATCAGGTCACTCTCAAGGATAAACTAAAATAATCTGCAGGTAATCGGCTGAGATCTTGTAATAACCCCACCTGCAGAATTCCAGATACATACATGATTTTATTTGTTTGTTCTGTTTTCTTTGTGTTTCTGGTGCTGGGTATTGAACCCAGGGCCTTGTACCTGCTAGCCTATGCTCTACTGCTGAGCTCCATCCTCTACCTTGGGTGTTTAATTCAAATATTTACTGGAGTGGCAACAAGTGACTAGATGCTAACTCGCAGATATCCTTCCTGTTCCTCCTCTCCTCTAACACCATCCTGACTTTGGTCCATGTGCTTCCATGTGCCACATGGTAGGGCCAGTGTCATTCAGGGGCTGATGAAGATGCCATCTCCTTGGAGGCCTTCCCTGACCTTCTAATCAAGGGGAGGCCAGGTACCGTCCATCATAGCACCTTCCATTTCTGTCTCAGCACTAAACTCAACCTGTGTTTCTGTGTTTCTTTTATGGTGAGCTGTCAGCCATCTGCTCCCTGACCCTTGCCCCTCACACACACAAGAAGGTAAGGGTCAGGGTGCTGTGATCACTGACCATAAAGACCGGGTAGTGACTGTACCTCATCCTCTTAAAATACTGTGTTAAAAGGATGGTTTGTTGAAATGGCCTCACTTTAAATGGCCCCAAATCCACTTACAAAAAATTAGAGAGAAATTCTGAAAGTGAGAATTGCTCCAGTGAAATGTGATGTATGAGGTTACCAAGCCATTTTAGTTTAATTCCTATTTAAGTCTAATTTGCCTTATGTCTCTTACTCCAGTTTAAAAAAAAAAAAAAAAACTTACTGTGTTTTATGTGCCTCTCAAAGCTGCCTTAAATGTGATACAAGTGCCAGGCATGGTGGAGCAAGCCTGTAATCCCAGCGACTTGGGAGGCTGAGGCAGGAGTATCACGAGTTCAAAACCAGCCTCAGCAATGGCGAGGCACTTTGCAATTCAGTGAGACCCTGTCTCTAAATAAAATACAAAAAAGGGCTGGGGATGTGGCCCAGTTGTCAAGTGCCCCTGAGTTCAATCCCTGGTACAAAAAAAAAAAAAAAAAAAAAAAAGGTGAAACAAGCAAGAGCAATGTTATCTGTATGAAGTCCCTATTTCCCAATCTTGGTTGGTCATCAGGTTCACTGAAGACACCATTTGAAATACAGATTTCTAGGCCTGTCCACAGACCTCCAGTTCAGTCCGTTTGACTTGCAGACAAAGTCTGGATTAGCTTCTTCAGTGATTCTCACAGTACACTAGGTTTAGAGAACACTATAATAAATTATCTTTTTTTTATGGTAATGGGGATAAACCCAGGGATGCTTAACCACTGAGCCACATCCCCAACCCTTTCTTTTTTATTTTTTATTTTGAGACAAGATCTCTCTAAATTGCTTAGCCTTGCTAAGTTGCTGAGGTTGGCTTTGAACTTGTCATTCTCCTCCCTCCGCCTCCCGAGCCACTGGGATTACAGGCATGCACCACCACACCTGCCCAGCAATAAACTATCCTTAACTAGTCATCCAGCAAATAATATCCACATCTAAAGCTACTGCTTGAAAGCAGATTGCTGTAAAGAAGTAAAATATTTTGCTTTAGATTTGCTGATTATAATGTCGCCATACTTGGTGTCCGAGCATTCATCTCAGCGGCTTGTGGAGCCCAGAGTAGTAAGAGGTTCGGCCCTCAGCACGGAGGAGTGTTTCTGCACATCATTACAGTTGCCAACTGGCTTCAGCTTTGCATGTCCCTCTCACAGGTGAAGATCTGTGCTGGTGGGAGGACTCAGCTGCAAACAGGAAGGGCAGGAAGCCCTGCCAGGTGTAACCTGGAGGTGAAAGCCCAGCGACCCCAGGCCAAGCTCTGGAGACAGGAGTGGAGGGAGTCTCCATCACCACCACCTGCACCTCTGAACTCATGGCAGGATCCTCAGAGTAGCCTCTGCTCATCCATCAGATGGAACCAAGCTGCCAGCCTGCAAAACAGGCAGAAATGGGCTTCCCTATGACCCAGCAGCTCTCCCAGAGTTGAGAGGGAACTTGAGATAATTGTAGATAACAGTGACTCTAATGAACACCTTCTCTGTGCCAAGTGCTTCCTGTAATGATCTCAAATCTGACAACACCCTGAAAAGTGTTCCCATATCATAGGTGGGAAAGTAGAGATGAAGCAAGTTTAGGTCATACACCTGGACCACACAGGTAGCCATCAAGAGGCCCTCACTGCCGGAATGACGAATGAAGTCCCTAGGAAATGGGCTGTGCCCCATCATAGGGGACCCACCCTGGCATCTCTGGTCCCACTGCTGATCTTTACTGTCCCTTATCGTGCTTGAAAACAGAAAGAATGAAGAAAGAAACAGAAGCTCTTTAAATGGGACAAGTGCAGGCTGTGAGGTCGAGGATATGTTTGAGGGCACTCCCCTACTCCATGACCCTGGCACATAATGTCTAACCTGAGGCAGAGTTAATGGGGACTCAGTGGCACAAACTGGGAACACAGCGGAGCCTTGGAGGAGAAAGCTCTTCTGGAGCCAAGTGTCCAGGCAGGTCTAGAGACCACACCCAGGCTGCAGAGCCTGTTCAGTCCTGAATCAGGAACCACATAGCCTGGGCCTCTCCCGGGTCGGTCATACTGGTTCCAGCAGGCAGATGGAACTGTCCGTGGCTGGCCTCAGGTTGCCCTGCAGCTCTCCAACCTGAGCTACCACAACGGCTCTGGGTATCATGTCCTCCTGCCCCTCTCCTTCCCATTCCACTCCCCCAAGTAGTTCCCTCTCAACCAGGTCATACACTATTCTTCTCTTCAGTCTCCTTCAAGCATCACAAGGAACTGGGCTCGGTGGCACACACCTATAATCCCAGTGGCTTGGGAGGCTGAGGTGGGAAGAACGCAAGTTCAAGGTCAGCCTAAGCAACTCAGCAAGACCCTGCCTCTAAATATAAAAAAGGGCTGGGGATATGGCTCAGTGGTTAAGTGCCCTAGGGTTCAATCCCTGAGACAAAAACAAAAAAAAAAAAAAAAAAAAAAAAAAAAAAAAAGAAAAGAAAGGAAAGGTAAGGAAAAAAATGTGACTAAAGGCTACAAAGTGGCCGGGCGCGGTGGCGCACGCCTGTAATCCCAGCACTTTGGGAGGCTGAGGCAGGAGGATCACGAGTTCAAAGCCAGCCTCAGCAATGGCGAGGCACTTAGCAACTCAGTGAGACCCTGTCTCTAAATAAATACAAAAAAGGGCTGGGGATGTGACCCAGAGGACGAGTGCCCCTGAGTTCAATCCCTGGTACCACAAAAAAAAAAAAAAAAAAAAGGCTACAAAGTGGGGGTCCCAAGGTGGTTGTTTAGCTTGGCTATACATTGGGTGTCTGTCTATTTTGCCTCAAACTTAATGTTGCTTTATCATAGTTGAGGATTATTTTTGTGTTGTAAAATCTGATTATGTCAGTACCACAAAAGTATAAGCAATTATTTTTAATTCTACAGACTATGTTACTCTAATCAACAGAAATCAACTGATACTTCTTTAGCAATTGAATTTAATATTCTGCATGTTACAGAGTTTGGTTAAAAATATAATAGGTTATTAGTGCAAAATGAGGGACACGTTTTGATGATAGCAGCAGTTTTTACACTATGCATCCTGAATTTGGTGTCTAAAGAGGACATGTTCAATCTGGGAGAAACAAATCATAACCCATTTCTCTCTGAACATTCAGAAGTATAAAATTCAAGTCCTTATGCCTTTCTTTTCTAACTTTTCAGAGCATTTAGTAATTTCTCATGGTACTTCTCATACACTGCCCTGTTTTTGCACTCTCTCTGTATATACTCCTTTAAACTTCTGGAGACTGGGAATGGGGCTTGCACTTCTGCACCTACCCCCACCAAAACACACACGTACAGTGTCCCTTCCATCTTTTCTCTGCCTCTAACTTCCCTTCCTGGCTGACTTGAGTGCCCTCCCTGTTTCTAGGACACCGGCACAAGCTTCCTGCTTGGCACTTACCACAGTATAACCAGGTGTTGTCCTTAAAAGTCTGTCAGTCTATCATGGCCAGGGAGTGTGTCTCATTTGCATTGGTGTGCCTGGCTCTTGGCACAGAAGTAAATGATGCATGAATGGATAGTAGCATCTGTACACTATTGACAGCTTTATCAAGATGTTTGCACATATTATAAAATTCAGCCACTCAAAGCACACAGTTCAGTAGTTTTTAGTATTTAGTATTTAGTACATAGTTTTTAGTTCAGAGTGATGCAGTCATCACCACAATCTAATCCCCGATTTTTTTCATTATCCTCAAAGAAACCCTGTGTGGATTAGCAATCGTTTCTCATTCCTGTTTTCCCCCCAGGCCCTCTTTCACCATGGATTTGACTATTCCAAACATATCATATATATGGAATCAAATAGCATGTGCCCTTTGGAGCTGGCTCTTTTCAGTTAGCATAATGTTTTCAAGGTTCAACCAGGTTGAAGCATATATCATTACTTCCATTTTTAATTGTTGAATAATATTCCATTGTGTGGATACACCAAATTGGGTTCATCTATTCATCAGTTGGTGGACATGTAGGTTGTTTCT
Source organism: Tamias sibiricus (assembly GCA_025594165.1). NCBI lineage: Eukaryota > Metazoa > Chordata > Mammalia > Rodentia > Sciuridae > Tamias > Tamias sibiricus. Next base: position 94,414,770 of record CM046666.1, on the reverse strand, counting down.
GATTTGGGGCTAATATGAATAATGCTGTCTATGATTCATACATACATCCATATACATGTTTGGGGAGGCATATATTTTTGTCTCTCTTCGGTATCTAGGAGAGGGATGGCTAGATTATACAGTAACATCATGTTTAATATTTTGAGGAACTACCAAACCGTTTTCCAGAGTGGCACCATTTTACATTTTCACAAGCAAGGTATGAAGGTTCCAATTTGTCCACATCCTCATCAGCATTGTTATCTGCCTCTTGGAGTCACCCATCCTCATAGTACAAAGTGGGATCTCATTGTGGTTTTGATTTGCATTTCCTCTGTAGTGTGATAGTGAGCATCTGTGTGTGTGTGTGTGTGTGTGTGTGTGTGTGTGTGTGTGTGTATTGGCCATTAGTTTCTGTACCCTATGTGATCAAATTATATGTCAGAGCTTCACAGAACAAAGGTCACAGACAAGGCCAAAACAGTACCCAAGGTTATGTGTGTGCAGGCGGGTTTCTTTGGGTGGGTATTAACGTTTTCTCTAGTGCTGCTTGATTTTCTGCCTCACCTTTTCTTCTTTGTTGGGTTGATTTCTTCTTTGATAAGGGCTTTCTCTGGGTGCAGACTTTAGAGCTGAGCAAGTGGTCTTTAAAACTGGCATCTGTTTAAAGTTTTTTAAAGTTTTAAACAACTGAGGGCTGAATCTCAGGCACATCATAATTTGAAGCAGCTTTCTTGGCCACCTGAGTGCTGTTAAGGAAGGGTTTAAAATCACAGGATCCATTTAAACAGACCCACCTCATATTTTCACTGTGACCCAGAACACAGAAACATAGTGAGAAGATATTAAAGTTGCCAGGTGCCGTGGGGGCTTTGGGGGCAGTTGTGGCATATGTAGGTTGCAGTTTAGGGGACATGGGGATGTGCTGATGTTGCTAAGCCCTTCCAGGGACTCACCAACACGCGTCTGGAGATAAAGCTGAAGAGAGAAGCCATTCTTAGCATCGAGTCTCAGGGAACAGTCAGATTCTGGGAAAAGACTCGGAAATGGAAAGGGGCAGCCCGAGGGTTGGCTGGTTTATTATCAAGATAGCTCGATGATGCTTCAATAACAAACAACACTAAAACCTCTGTGGAATATCAGAATGTAATTTTCTCTCTTGTCCCTCATTTTCATGTAGTAGCTCAGCATTCCAGGCTATTTTATCTTGGGTGTCTCTGCCTCTGCCTTTTTCCATGCAAAAAAGATCTAGATTATGCTCTCAAACCAGCTTCACCTTGGAAGTGACACACGTCACATCATCTGCTCACAACCAGTTGATCAGAACTGGTCTCATGGCCTTTCCAGAAGTGCAGTGCTTCTGAATCTTGGGAGGACTGGAGAACTGGATATTGGCAAGTTCTAGCCATGTCTGGTGCAGCTGGAGAAGAGGCTTCTTTTGGGACCTTGTCCTTTCCATGGAAGTACCTGGAGGTGTCTTTGTATCTCTCAGAGTATGTCCTTGTGGCATGGGATACAGGAGGTTTCTGGAATGTGCAGGTGGAGATGGAGCAAAGGGGAGCCGCATGCTTGAAGATGATCAAATTAAATTGTATTAGCTAGGTCCTCGAGAGTCCAAGTATTTCCTGAGTTCATTATCATTAGTAACCATTAGTGAAGTCTCGGTCTTAGCTGAGATTTGACATAGTCAACCAGTGTGGCTCATTCTTGCCCAACATAGACTTTAGAGAAGGTGATATTAGGGGCAGAGGAGGGTCATGTGTTCCAGATAAGGTTGGCCAATCTTGGAGATTCTACTTATAATTTTGATTCCGATTGGTGGCCTTTTCTTACAACATGACCAACATGTACATTCTCCTGTTACAATAGCCACTTTTTAAAAAGCATCAACATCATTGTATCTTGTAGAGCATATGGTAGGTGCCTCACTATATGAAGCACTGAACAATGTTTAATCAATAAATTAAAGAGCCGGGCATGGTGGCGCACTCCTGCAATCCCAGCATTTGGGAGGCTGAGGCAGGAGGATCGCGAGTTCAAAGCCAGCCTCAGCAATGGCGAGGCACTTAGCAACTCAGTGACACCCTGTCTCTAATAGAATACAAAAAAGGGCTGGGGATGTGGCCCAGTGGTTGAGTGCCCCTGAGTTCAATCCCCAGTAACACACCAAAAAAAAAAAAAAAAAAAAAAAAAAAAAAAAAAAAAAATTAAAGAATGAACCAAAAAGGAATGAGAACTGTCAACTGTTCTGCATTTCCAAAGGCCATCTTGTCTTACAAGAGTCTCAGGAATCTTATCCTCAGCCCCAGGGTGGGTAATGAGGACTGGGAGACTCCAGGACTGATCCAGTTACTGTAGAAACATTTCAGACAGGATCTGAAATGGAGCGCTGGGATCATGTCTGCTCAAACAGCTTCTATCTTCAGATTTTGTTCAGATTGTCAAATTTGCTGCTCATTCCAACAACTAACCATCCACCATGTCCTGCCCTGCTCTGATCCTTCCCTTGAACCATTTCTCAATCATGCAGCAACATGATTTTAATGCCTATCCCTTCTTTTTCCATCACAGCGCCTTATTAACTCACAGAGTGCTGCAGTCGCATGAGTTCCTAGGAGAGTATCATTACAAGAAGAGATTGTGCGTGCCGAGGACTGGGTTGAGATCAGTACCACTTAAGACATTCGGAGTTTAAGAAACAACCCAGGGGAGAAATAGAAAAGGCGGCGACAGGGAGTGCAGAACTGGAGACTGGGGAGTCAGGGGTGAAAATGCACATTTGGGAATAACTGGCATTGGGCGGCACTTGTAGCTATGGAAATCAAGAAAAGAATGTGAAGAAGATGCTGTGTGTCAAAGTACTTTGTCTAATATTGGGTGTAGTTTTTATAATTGCCATTTTTAAATGGGCCCAAGAAAGAAATTAGGAGGAAAGGAAAAGGGGCCAGAGACATTCAGAGAAGGGGGAGGCAATATGCAGGAAGAGAAACTAGAGAAGAATCACAAGGGTGGGGGACAAAGTGCTAAATGCCCAGAGCTGGGGAATACATTGAGGCCTCTGCAGTCAGCAAGGAGAAAGTCAAGGCTGACAGGAGGTGCCTAGCTACCCTCTCCTATATTCTAACACTCCTCCAGCTCAGCCCCACCCTTCCTGCTTAGCAGCCTCTCCCCATCTCAGTAGCCTCTACCAGTACTTCCCACTGGGCTCCAGTGGGCACACAGGAAGCCTTTATCCCATTAGCAATAAACTTTACCTTTGTCCACGTGTGGTCCAGGGACCCCTGAGAGACCTGTGACTCTTTAGTGAGTCCACGAAGTCAAAGCCATTTTTCACAGTACACTGCTATGGTTTGAATGTGTCCCCCAAGTCTCATTTCTTGGAAACTTAATCTCCAGTGCAACAATGTCGAGAGGCGGGAAGGCAATCAGGTCGGGAGGGCTCTGTCTCATGCATGATTAATGTTGTCATTGAGGGAGTGGGTTCACTCTCAGGAGAATGGGTTTGTGATAAAAGTGTCTGTGGCCTGCTCTTTCACACTCTCTTGCATGCAGAACAAAGGCCCTGCCACAGATGAATCCTCAGTCATGGACTTTCCAGCCTCCAGAGAGAAATATCTCTCTCTTCTTTTTTTTTTTTTTTCATTTTTTAAAATTTTTTAATCTTTTTTTTAAATTTTTTTATTTTTATAATTTTTAATATGTACAACTTATAGTGAAAAAATTATTTATTTATTTACTTACACAATGCATTTATTTGTACGTGGTGCTGAGGATCGAACCTGCGCCGCGCACGTGCTAGGTGAGCGCTCTACCACTGAGCCACAACCCCAGCCCTCTCTTCTTTATAAATGTCCCAGTCTCAGGTATTCTGTTACAGCAGCACAAAATGAACCAAAACAACCACTAAGACATTATTACTCTTTCTCATTCTTCTTCCCTCGAGAGAATACAGTTGACTTTCCCAGAAGCTACACGACAAATAGAATGCACAGACTGACAAAAGAATCCATCTGTGTTCCACTAAGCCAGACACCAGCAAAAATATTTTTTAAATGCTACACTTCTCGCTATATATATATATATATATATATATATTATATTTATATTTATTTATTTGCTTTAGTTGTACACAATGTGTTTATCTGTACGTGGTGCTGAGGATCGAACCCGGGCCGCGCACGTGCTAGGCGAGCGCTCCACCGCTGAGCCACAATCCCAGCCCATATATATATATTTTTTTGAAAATGTATTTTTTTCATGTTATTTATGAAATGTGTAGTGTGCTTATTGTTATTTTTAAGTGAATTAAATTTAACAGTGTCTCAGTTTTGATTATTTCTAACATGGTCATGATCTATATCCCACACACATAGAAGTCCTTTTGGGGTCTGCAATAATTTCAAGTGTGGAACATGGTCCTGAGACTGGAACATTTGGTAATTGCCAGGGAGGTCCCTCCTTCTCCAAGCTCTAACTCCCCTTGTCCAGCCATTTAGTGGGGTCTTTCTCTTCCCTCACTTGTGTTAATGCCCCCAGTTCTTCCTCTCTGATCTGACACCTGGCCTCACAGTACCACCGTTGCTCACCCCTGCACGGGACTTCGACACCCCTTTATTGTCAACCCTGAAGTCTGTTACAGTCTCTGCACCTTCCTGGGGGCCCATGTGCTGGACAGCCAGGACCGCCACTGGCCCCTTCAGCACTGTGCTCCCCCTCAGCTGGGGTTCTACCATCCCTAGCAGAACCCACATGTCCTCCCACCATTTTGCTTCAAATGCTTGTTCCAAATATTTTTCTCTCATTTGTCTTTTTAGGGACCTCTGGTGCATCAACCCGTGTTGGCCACACTCTCAGTTTATGACATATGAAGTCATTGTTCCATGCAACAGCTCTCTGTTGTTTCTTTTTTCTCTCATCTGCCATGTCCCATCTCATTCCCTTCCTGCTGTCAGCTTTGGCTCTAGGGTATTTATGTTGTTTCCCTCTGATCTATCTCCCATAAATATATTTAGATTTTTGTATACCCAAGAAAAACACTTAGTTATAAGTGTGGGTTTCTAAGTTTGTTTAATGGGATTGGCTGATTCTCCCCCAACAGGGTTTTGAGCTTTGTCCATGCTTCCATATGAAATCCAGCTGAGCACTCAGACTTCTGTAGGCCAAGTCTACCTCCCTAGGGAAAGACTCAGGTGGGCTCAGGTTAGTGTACCTCTCTAATACTTGGTTTTCTCATCAAACAAAAAGACTGGTGGTAGTATACCTCCTTTTCCTGAACCACTGTGAAGATTAAGTACTTCAAAATTTTGCCGACAACTGTGATTCCAGGTCTTAGCCATCAAGAATGGTGCCATGAACGATTCTTGTGCATGGCTCTCCACACCCATCTTTCCTCTCCCAGCCTTCAAGGGCCACAGTGACTTCATAAACGAGGGCCGTTATTACTGCTACTGCAGGATAAGCAACAGAGCATGGGATCTGGGTCTAGAAGATGCTGGTTTCCCAGCTGTGCTACCTTGGGCAACCACTTACCGGAAGTCTCACTTCTTCATAGGCAGTAGGGATGGTCACACCTCCCTCCCTCAGAGAATTGCTGTGGGTCAGTGGTAGGGAAGGAGCAAGTGTTCTGTAACCTAGAAGGTGCTACTGAGTTTACTACTCTGCTGTTGAGGGTGAAAAGAAAGGTAGAAGAGTCTAAGCCTCCAAGAAGGAGAGGAGCAGGCACTGGGAGGCACCCAGGAGGGCCCCAGATGGTCTACGTACCCATGACCTGGGTGTCAAGACCCCTGAGCCTCACAGCAACAACTATGCTACCTTGAAAATGCTCCAGTCCATGAGGGGCCCCAAGCCTGGAGGCCCAGCAGTAGGCCTCAACCTCTGTGCTTGCTGGCTGCACAGTCACAGGCAAAGCTCCACACTCCTGCACGTTAAAATACCACGGGGGCCTTAAAGAATACAGATCTGGGCCCCACCTCTGTCCAAGGGTACCGCCCCTAGAGGTGGGACCTCAGTCCCAGAAGTGCAGCATTGCTATTCAACCCTCTGTGATTCTGGCTTTTTCCTGCCAGTTCATCCCACTGCCCACAAGATGGTGCCCTCTTTCTGAGAAATCCTCAATGTTCACCAGCAGAGCAACAATCCATTTTCTCTATTAAGCAATCCTGAAAGAATGAAATTGAATTTTATGACTTTTTCCTGAATCTCATTAAGCCAGAATCCTGTTTCCCCAGTGGTCACTATTTAATGAGTATCTTTTCCTTTCTGCTACAAACCAATGAGTTGGGGTGTGTCTTCAAAGGGTGATAATGCAAAGGAGAGGGTATGCATTGAATGCTGACTTACAATAACTAGTATCAATAACAACTAATATTCATTTAATCCTTTGTCATTTGCAAAGTGCTTCTCACCAACTACCCTTAGAATGATCCCATAAAATGTCATTATTATTCACATTTATGAGATAAGAAAACTGAAGCTCTGAGCTCCCTGGTTCAAGGTCCAAGTAATAATTGGCAGAACTGAATTTTACCATCCCAGATCTTGAGCCCTTCCCACTGCATCATAGAGGTCAAAGCATCTGCTGGGGACTCAGAAAGTACAGCCCGAGAGGAAACTTCTCAGGACAACCTCTGGAAGAAAGTCAGAGAGATGTCACTCTGGAGCTTCAAGCCATCAGACCAAAGGTCAGGAGTCAGACTTGTCTGACTGGACCATGTGGCCAACTGCGGTAACAGCTATTTGGTTTCTAGGGAGATGCTGGACAGAGTCAGCAGACATTCAACAGGAGGAGAGATCTTATTATTTTTTATTTTTGGTTCCAGGAAAATGAATTACTATATGCTAATGAGAACAGCTAATCTTAATAAAAAGTTGTAAATTCGTTTCCAAAGAAAATTCTTTTTATTTTTATTTATTTATTTATTTTTTACCAGCAGGTGATGCCTTATATCAATGGATCTAACAAAGATAATTTACAAGATCACTTACAGACTTGCTGCCAGACAGATTTCCCTAATTGATCAGAAACCCAAGTGTCAGAGATGCCAGACCCCACCGCTCAGGGTGTTTTTATCTCAGATGAAGGGGCTGCATATGTAGGTTCAAGTTGAACAGACAAAGAAAGCTGTTTTCAGGACAGAAGCAATAAGATGGAAGATTTAATAAATTAGTGTTTTGATAATTTACTGATTTCCAACGTGTATCTTAGCAATTCAGTTTTCTGTTTTACTCTTTTCTGTGCCTCAGCTTCCTGATCTGTAAAATGATGACAATGATACCTATTGTTATAAGGATCAAAAGAGTCTCCTTATTAAGTATTTAGAACCATGCCTAGGACACAGTAAGCATGATGTGTTTCTTAAGTAATGGATATGAGCACATCCATTTTTATTACAAGTGCAATTTTAATATTTTCAAAATTCCAACTAATTTTAAACTTCTATTATTTGCATACTTGTGTGTATAGGAAATATACTTCAGGAATATTAAAGTTGCCTCAGGATTAAAATTTGAAATCCCACTGAAGATACACATTTGGTTAAAACAGTACAATAGTCTTTTTGGCTTCAGAAATCAGTTCATAATTCTTTAAGTCCACCATATTATTTGTCTTGTGATTACTGTTAACAGCAAATAAACTCATGCACTGTCTAAAGAAAAACAAGAGTAATACAGTGATCAGATTTTTCTTTTCTTCAAGAGAGGTTTCCCTTCATTCCCTCTTGGCCCCTGTTAAGTCTGGAAACTAGGGGTCATTTTGGAGGGGCCCCTGGGCATACAGCACTTTCCCCTGACTCTGGTGACTTCCTCAACCTAGGTTTCTAGGTGAGTTGGAGCCTGCTTCCACAGAAGTGCTTAACTGAAGCTCCCTCTTTGATAATACTTGCAAAACAATCCAAATAAGAGCATGTGTCCTGAGGGGATCTATGCAAACCCAGGGACAAAGACTGGACTGCTGAGGACAGCAAAGGGGCAGGACTCAGAAGAAAGGCACAGGAATTGAAATGGAGTTTTCCAACCAAGTGGCTGTTTTTCATTTTTTATTTTATTTTTAAATTTTTTTTAAAAAATATTTATTTATTTACTTTAGTTGTACACAATGCAATGCATTTATGTTTTACGTGGTGCTGAGGATCGAACCCGGGCCGTGCACGTGCGAGTCGAGCGCTCTGCCGCTGAGTCACAACCCCAGCCCCTCATTTTTTATTTTGATATGATAGTTTAAGCATCTCTACTTAGAAAATCCAAAATCTGAAATGCTCAGAAACCTAACACTATTTGAGTGCCAGGACACAGGAATATTCCATCCTTGACATATGATGGATCATAGTTAAAACACAGGCACACTAGAAATATTGTATAAAATTGCATTCAGTCTATGATTATGAGGTTTATATGAAGCATACATGGATTTTGTGTTTTGATTGGCAATTTCATTTCTTTTTTTTTTTTTTTTTTTTTGATACCGGGGATTGAATTCAGGGGTACTCAACCACTGAGCCACATCCCAGACTTTTTATATTTTATTGAGAGACAGGACCTTGCTAAGTTGCTGAAGCTGGCTTTGAACTTGTGATCTTCCTGCCTCAGCCTCCTGAGCTGCTGGAATTACAGGTGTGCACCACTGTGCCTGGTGAGACTTTTAATTTTTCTTTCTTACATGCTGTTTTATGAAACAGACTTTGTGGAGAAGAAATGAGAATAAAGATGTACCATTTCCAGCCACCATGGAACCCCTTCTTCTTCTCTCCTGATACCTAGGTCAAACCCAATTAAATCCTTCCCAGGCCCCACCCCACCCCGCATATACCCTACTTCTAGCTTAGAAAGATGCTGACAGGCCCAGGGTGGAGGAGGGAGAAAGAGGAAGACAGAAGTGGGCACTGGCTCCATTTGTGGTGGTAGAACATGGAAACACTATTTTAAAAGATGCTTTCAGTTTTTTAGTACCAAAACTACAAGGTAGCTACACTGGGAATCACAGAGGCTTCTGTGCATCACACCAGGTCTTAACTAACATTCATCATTGTTTCTATGAAAAATGAAATTTTATTCCAAATGCCTGACCTTTGATGAATGAACTTTTCCAACAGTATGGGAGTGGGGGCATTGGTCTACATGCACCCGCACAATCAGGGACAGTTTCCTTTTCTGTCAATCACATTGTACATCTCTCTGTCTCTCCATAAATACCATCTTTTTATTAAGGTACAGAATAGTTACCAAAAAGATGTAAAAAGCAAAAAGTTAAGATTTAGGGCTAGGGTGTGGTTCAGTGATAAGCACTTGCCTACCGGACTCAAGGCCCTGGGTTTAGTCCCCAGCACTACAAAAAACAGAAACCAAAAGAAGCTAAGGTTTAAAGAATAAAGTTAAACAGTTCATATTTATTGAGTTAAAAGCAATGGTTCTGATGTAAATGCATCTTCACTGAGTTAAAAAAATGAGTCAATGCTAAACATGGTTTCTTTTTTGCAGTAAGTGTAGGAGGCAGTGTGGGATAAACACAGCACAAGTTTTGTGTCAACTGTGACTCTCAAGACAAGCAACTTCACTTTTCTAAGCCTCAGTTTCTTGATCTGTAATCAGGGATGGTTATATTCACTTCCTAGGACTACTTCTTTAATTGAGAAAACATAAACATCTTGCATTAAATCTAGCACATAGTGGTTATTTCCCATCCTCTCTCCCTGTATTTAATCTCTTTGGAATTCCCTGCTTTACTTCAACAGAATTATTTTTAAACCTCATTTAGCTTTCAGAAGCCCTTATTTAAGCTTTTCCCTAGGATTGGGTATCCATCCATCTATCTGCTTGACTTACATCATCAGTTAATGTCCCCAATAGACTAATGTGGATGAATTCTTAAATACTAAGTAGGTTCAAAGAGCCTACTTATTTTGATAATTGTAATCATTATTTGAACTGATTCACCTAAACATACCCCCAAACAATCCTTGTTTTCACAAGACTGGATTTTATTTTTTCAAATCCCCCCACCCCCACTCCCCACTCTGGATTTAAGATTCTTTGAAGAGCCTCAACCAAGATCACTTTTATGACAATAGTTGGCAAAGTCAAGATTTACTTAAATGAATTAAGAAATGAGTTAATGAAGGACAAATCCAATTTTATTTAAAAGAAAACTGTTGAGTGTTCTTTCCTATTTACTATTAGGTCCAACTCTGCAGAATCAGCAGCAAGGGTGGGGAGTGGCACTCTGCAAAGAAAGCCAGTGTGGATGGACAGTGGAAAGAGCCACTCTTGACAATGATAAGCAGACGTCTGCTCTGTTGTTGGAATGTCTCCTCCCAACGCTCTTGCCGGTCCTTTCCTGGTACCCGCCCCTCCCACTGCCTGCAAGGGGGCGGGGGACAGGGATCTGACTTGCTCCTGACTTGATACTGTCATACTCCTCTCTTTGTCCAGGCAACTCTGTGTCACCACAAGACCAGGCTCTGCCTGCCAACCCTAACCCAAGGTTAAAAGTCACACTTGTTCTGACATAAGGGGGTTGATAATAATTCAAAGACAAAAACCCATGAAAAATCAACACACATAGCTCATATTCTAAAATGTTATTCCCTTCAGTTTACAATAAGATCAGAAAGATTTCTTTGTTTTGAATTGAAATGGTTTATTTTTTGCTTTTCCCACTTACAAAAGATGTGTTTTTAAGGTGTGACCACCATGCCACAAAAGCTTGGCGACATCCAGACAACCTGCATTTACTGTGTATTTGTGCATTCCAGATTCATTCAAGTAGTTCAATGTGAAGCTAAAATGTCTACTCTTACAGTAATCTTCAGGAGTAATGATTTTAATTTTGTGGTGCAGAAATAAGGCCACATAAATAGGCAAAAAGTACATCTATGAAAATGGTAAGTCTTTAACTTACTAATCCACTAAATCTTTGACAGTAATTTTAGATTAAAATGGTCCAGAGGACAAAGTGCATAATTAATGATGAGAAAATGATTCCTTCAAGTCTCACAATACAGAGTTCTCTCTGCATTAACCATTTGTCTAGTTTTATTCATGAGAAAGTGACAGTTACTTCTTGCTTCTGTCCCCTTCGTTCCAGTACTGTTCAGTCTGCATTTCTGTGAGTCGGGAAATTGTGCGCTGAAATGCAAAGATTTCCTCTTCTCCGGTAAACATGGAGAGTCCTGCTGAATCCTGGTCATAAAAACACACACACAAAGAAAATCCCAGCACCAATTAAAACCACCCTAAGTGAAAATTTACAGAACTAAATACAGGTTTAAAAAAACTTCAGGTAAACCTATTTAGATTACAAAATTTATAATATATATATATTTTTTTCTCATATATGATCTTTTAAATTAGACTAGAGAGTCAACTATAGTCAATCCTATAGGCAATAAACAGAACAAACTACGAGGGAAAAAACTTAAAAAACATTACAAGAATAATTAAAGCCGAAACAATAAGAAAATCCAAATATGAAAGATTTTGTTCAGAATGAAGAGTTCTCTGCAAACCTAAAGGAACATTCCAGATAGAAAAGGAATTCCTTTTCCAAAAGTGCACATCAGAAATAAGTAATGGCATAAACAGTACTTCTGCTAAGTTAGGAAGAGGCTGATATGCGCTTCTGAAGCTTCATAGGCAGGGCCTACTGCCTGAGGGGACTCCTTGAGGACAAACCTCCAAACAGCTTTTTCCAAACTGGGTGAGCAGATACCCACTCTGCCATTGGCATGTCTATGACTCTGCCTCCTCTGGACACTCTTGTTGAGTCCTGGGACCTGGGGAATGTGTTGGGATCTGACTTTTCAAAGATCAGAGCTGCTTTTGGTCCTCAGCCGCTGCAATAACCCTCACTGAGGGTTAAGTTGGGAACACTGTCCCTGTGAGGCCCTTCAATAGCCTGGAACCAGTCATACCAATGTGGGCTCATGGCTACTAAGTGGCTTTGGATTTTCCTTTCTTGCATTAGGGGTTTGCTATTATGCTTTTTTCAGAGAAAAATTCTGGATCATCTTCTCACTGATCCACTGTGAACCTTCATGACCCAGACGTCACATTTCCCTGATTTCTTCATATATTATTGGCCCCAAGTGCTGAGCTTATTTTGGTGTGTACTGATCCCAGGAGGTAAAATTTAAGAGCCTATGATTTAAATGACTTTAGAAATGATTTGATGTAGTTCCTCAAGTATATTCTTCCAAAGATAATATTTGGATGTAAGTTGTTCTTGGAGAACCAAGAACCGTTTCAAATGGTCCCAGCATAGGAGGTTTTAAGTAGCTACTTATTTCTACACTGCTGTGATCTGAATCTTTGTGTCCCTCTCTAAAATTCATATGTTGAATCCCGCCCCCCCCCCCACACACACACATAACCCTAAGGTAATGGTATTAATGGGTAGAACCTTTAGAAGTTGATTAGATCTTAAAGACAGAGCCCTCAGGAATGGGATTAATAACCTTAAAAAGAGGGTCCAGAGATCCCTCATTGCTTCCACCATGGAGGTTCATATAAAAAGATGGTGGTCTGTGAACCAGGAAGTGGGCCTTCACCAAAAACCAAATCTGGTGCCTTGATCTTAAACTTCCCAGACTCCATAACTGTGAGAAATAAATTCCTGTGTATATAAACCATTCACTTCATGATATTTTGTTATAACAGCCTCAACAGACTAAGAAATACACATATTTAAAGCCCTTTTAAAGAATTACAGGCTTCCTTCTCCCAAACTCCGAAGAACACATAATTTCTATTCAGGTCAATATGGAATGGGCCTACTCACTCCATATGGGCTTTTACCTCTGGGGCTGGAAGAACAGGGTCCTCAGTCTTGGAAGGAGTGTTGATAGTTTTAAATTTTTATTAACATTTCAGTTGTCAATAATTGGGAAATACACCCTGCAATGTTTTCACAGAGGAAAGAAATGCAAAGTCACTTGTACTTAGCCTGGGGTGAATCTAGACTCCAAGATCCAGAAGAACTGGGCAAGAATCAGTTTGTCCCCTACAGAGTATCCCCAGAGCCTGGCACCCACAGGTGCTTCATAAATGTTTGCTGCATGAAGGCTGGAGATAATCATGGATTTCTTTTTAAGCTGAAGCCTTGGCTAAGCACTCCACCATCCTGGACAAGCCAGCCCACACACTTGAACATGATATCACACTCTATGAATCCAGCGATCACAAAGAAAAATATCCAGAAAAGGCACCATGGTGTAGCAGAATGAGCCTGGACACCATTCCCTGGGGTCCACTTCTGGCTGCCATTATCCAGCAGAGTGGCTGTGGGCCCATTAGTCTATGTGTCTGGACTTCATTTTTGCCAAATGCAAAATGAAGCATTGGTCTGCACAATCACTAAGGTTTCTTCTACTTTAAGATTGTAAATTAGTGATATTGAGAATGATAATAAGTCTGCCACACTGGCTTTAGAAGAAATCAGCAAATCAACAGTTAACTATATATTACATTCTTCAAAATGTAGCCAGGTATCAAACTACAAACAATTAAGCTGTTTTGTAATAAAAAGAGATTATGTTAATATTGCCTACCTGGCTCAGCCCCAAATCATCCATCAGTATTCTGCTTTGCTCCAACTCACTGTCATGATGTTGATGCAAAAATAAGCTTGATATAGGAGTCGTTGCGGAGCAAATTATGCGCACCTGAAATAGAGAAAAATGAGTAAATGGTGTTACTCTTTATATTTCACAAGTTGAAAGTAAGAAAAATCTCTCACAAAATAAAGATCTGTTTGTCACATCAGGAAGCTTGGATCTTTGCTTTGAAAATGCCATAATTTTTCTAGTAGTTTGTAGTTAAATGATATTTTAAAAGTGCATAGTACTTTTTAAAATATTTAAAATAGCTTATACCATGCTGTGAACCTCAGAGCAAATGTTTCAGTGAGAAAATTGAGGCCTGCTGCGATCTCAGCTCATGACATCACCCCAGATCTTCTGGATCTAATCTGATGTTTTTTCCATTTCTGCCATGGTTGGAATGTTTGTGTCCCCTCCAAAATTCATATTGAAACTTAGTCCCAATGCAACAGTATTAAGAGGTGGGGCCTACAGGAGGGAGTCATGAGGGCAATGCAAGCATCTGTCCAAGCCTTGATCTTGGACCTCCTAGCCTCCAGAACTGTGAGATATAAATTTCTATTATTTGTGAATTACCCAATCTATGGTATTCTATCACAGCAGTGCAAATGGACTAAGACAATCATACTCTGCTGCTGATATTTACACATAGCTGTCTGGACCTCGTCTGTATGTGCATTGAAGCTGCTCCAGATGCACTGTAAAGTAGTTACCACTTTGCTGCACAGCTGACAGTTAAGTTCAGCACATTAGTCCTCAACCTTGAGCTTCCAAAATGTACATTTATATCAACATCCTGCCAGAACATTCTTCAAAAAAACTAAGCTTTACATTAACATTGCTTTATTACATAAGTATTTGAGTGAGCATGTGTATGTGATCAGATACCAGAAATAGCTTTATATCTTTTATGGATTTTATGTCCACTAGTTTAAATATAAAACATACTCCTCTTGATGTTTAAAGAATTCTAGAATTCAGCTATCCCTTTAAAATCATTATTTAAATAAATATCAATATTTTAAAATAACGTGTTGACATTTGGGACTAGCCTTCCCGTATCCAAATGGCCTTCTGCCCCTTCTTATAAATTCATTTCATTACAGATAATACTTTTTTTATTATTTAGATGGGAATATCCTTATTTCACAAACTTCTATGAATACACTCTAGAATAAAATCTGTTTAACTCTCACAATTTCTGAAATAAGATAATCTGGCCTATATTTTATAAAGATTATAATGTCTAAATGTGTGATTTAGTTACAACAAATGTTAAGAGAGTGGTTCATTACACTGCTAGATAAATCCTTTTGCCTTTAAATAAGAAATGAAAAGTGGGAGTGAAGTGGGACTAGAGGGTGGGACTGAGGGATGGCTTTCTTTAAAGTATTTCCAGCTGAAATATAAAAATAATGGAATTCTTGATCCTCCAATCTAAGACCTACCTACTAATGCCTCTCCACCATTTTCTTCTTGAAGCCTTTACCTGTAAAATCAGTGCCACATACCCTTTACTCTGGATCCCCTGTGATTAGTGGGGGGCAGTCTCTGCAGAAGGCAGACACTCATAGTCAATGGGCCTTGATCCCCAGCTCCAGGACCTCACCTCTGCTTCTCCTGACTTCCTGATCACAAGCGTGTCCATGAGCAGCAGTTGCTGCCCTTTGTGCTCTGCCCATCAATCCCGAGGCCCTGCCTGCAAACTCCCTGCCCCGGTTACCTTCTTTCATCCTGTGCATGGAGTTCAGCCCTCACTCCTCTTAGCATTTATATGAAACCCCCGTTCCAGGAGCCAGGCTGGGTCCTCATTTGATGGGGTGAGTTCTAGAAGCTGGATTTTAAGTAGCCTGGATGATTCTAATGCAGATGGTCCTTAGAAGATTTCCCTGTGCCACCCTCACCCACCCCTTTCAGATCCCTGTGCTTTCCCCAGACTCTCAGTACCATAATGTCCAAGAAGTCACCCTGCAGTGGTGACTGAACATGGACTTCTGTGGCCATGTGAGTCACATGTCTCTGACATAAACTAAAAGCTCCACAAAGGCAGGTGCTGTGTCTGTCTGGTGTCACTTACTCCCAAATTTCTAGCACTGAGCACTGTGTCTGGCATAATAAAGGCTATTGAATGAATGAGTAAATAAAATATTGAAACTTCACCTCACCCTCCCAGCAGATTCTGTTATTTGTCTTCCCCCAAGTCCCCTTGATCTTACAATTACTGCTCTATTTAATTCTGTACAAAGAATAGGGAGTAAAATCATGTTTAAATGAACTCTAATTTAACATCATACACATATCTTTACTGACAATATATATTTACAGCTGTATATTATTAATAGTGGCTCACCTTCACTAAGAGCTCACTATACACCAGACAATGTTCTTAATACCTTACATACTCATTTCACCCTCACAAAATTATTTGAGATAAGTACCACTGTTATCCTGTTCTTCTAGAGAAGGCAACTGAAGCTCAGAGAGACTAACCTTCAGAACAGACAGCCTGGCTCCAACACCTATTCCTTAACCATTAGGCAACACTGCCTTTCATGAATGAGCAGTGGCTCTGCAATCCAGGTGGAAACACATGGGTTACAACAAACAAACAACAAGATAGTGTAATGCTAGTTATTGGGGTTTCTGGGCCATAGGGCAAAAGAATTCTAATGTTGTTCATTAATTTCTCTATCAGCTAACCATTTATTCAGGCCACACATATTTATTAAGAACTTGATCTGGGCCAAGCATTGTGTTGATTATCATAGATGGTGCACGTGATCCTTCTCGTAGAACAATGGAATCATTAACACAGCAGAGTAATTGTGATGGAAGTCTGACTGTAAAATTGCTGCTGCTACTAATGGTACTTGTACATCACTCAGCCTTGGCCAAGTGTTATTTCAAACACCTTAAATGGATTAGCCTTTTCAGTTCTCATGACAACACTCTGAAGTAAATACTACTACTAGGCCTGATTTGAAGATGAGGAAGCTGTGGCACAGAGAGGCAAAGTAAGTGGTAGAGCCAGGATTCTAGGCCAGGCCATCTGGTTTTACAGTCTAAAATGTGTAGTTTTGAGAAAATGTATTACAGCTTTACCTTGAAATCATAAAAGTTATCGATGAGAGTTATGAATCTTCGAGCTTGAGTCCTCTTTGCCAGCGTAAATTGTGGAATGTTTCGTAAAAATATTGTGTCGAAATTCCTAGATAGTTCCAAATAGTCACTGGCTCCAAGTGGCTATCATTAAAACAAAATAAAGAATAGGAAGAAATTAATACTGGTTGTCTTTGGGTTGGTTTAATTTGAAAACTCCTATCACAGTGATATAGGCAGTGGCTTTGAGGTAATAACCAAAAGGGGCAGTGTTTTCAGAACAGGCTAAGGACACAGACAGTGGACCCTGTGTTACCTTAATAATGATGTAAAATGTGGGCAAGACAGAAGAGTGCGGTGGAAGTGAAAGAGTATTTCTAGTCATAGCCTCAGCTGGTACCTTTTAGGAATTTGTCCTAAATCCAGTATTTTATATTTTTATTTGTGACACATTTTTTAATATTTATTTTTTAGTTGTAGTTGAACACAATACCTTTATTTTATTTATTTATTTTTATGGGTGCTGAGGATAAAATCCAGGGCTTCACACGAGCTAGGCGAGTGCTCTACCGCTGAGTCACAACCCCAGCCCTTTATGACATAATTTTAAACAGGCCTGTTATGGTTTGGATGTGAGGTCCCCCAAAGCTCATGTGTGAGACAAAAAAGTTTAGAGGTAAAATGACTGGGTCATGAGAGTCTTAACTCAATCAGTCTTAACTCAATATGGTTTGGATGTGAGGTCCCCCAAAGCTCATGTGTGAGCAAAAAAGTTTAGAGGTAAAATGACTGGGTCATGAGAGTCTTAACTCAATCAGTACAAAGGGATTGACTGAGGCAACTATAGGCAGGTAGGGTGTGGCTAGAGGAGATGGTTTTCTGGGGGCATGCCTTTGGGGTATATATTTTTGTCCTTGTTGAGCAGAGCTCCTTCTCTCTGCTTCCTGGTGCCATGTTCCCAGATGCTTTCCTCTGGCACACCCTTCCATCATGATATTCTGCCTTCCCTCCAGCCCAGAGCAACAGAGTTGGCCATCTATGGACTGAGACCTCTGAAGCTATGAGCCCCAAAATAAACTCTTCCCCCTTAAAATTGTTCTTGTCAGGTCTTTTGGTCACAGCAGTGAAAAAGCTAAGACAATGCCCTAATAAATCCCTCCTATGACTCAACTGCAAACTATCACTATATTGTTCAATGGAGCTATTTTATGATGGCATGGGGGACTATCATATCACAATTTTTAAAGACTATGCTTCTATATGAAAGTCATCAACTTGAGGTATAATTATTCAAGTGCAATGCAGTATACACATTGCTAAAGGGCTTGAATGAGCATAAGTAGACTGAGACCTCAAGAATCATTTGGAGGGGGCTGGGGAATGAGCTCAGTGGTAGAATACCCACCTAGCATGCATGAGGCCCTGGGTTCAATCCCCAGCACCACAAAAAGAAGAAGAATCATTTGGAGCAGGCTGCTTCTTTTTCACACAAGGAGAACATGAGACTTAATGTCCTCAAATTTATTTCTACCTGCATGTTGAAAGTGTTCGTTCTGAAACATCAATTTAACCCATGAACATTATGAAAACTACCTGCACACACATTCTTTGCGGTTAGAACATCAGGAAATGTCACCTCTGCTCACTTTCTTGCTCAAGTTGTGTGTGATTAGACTCCATGAGTAACAAATCATGAGCAAAGAGCATTTCTAGCCCTCTAGAATGGGAAAAGATCAGAGACTGGGTGGCTCAGGTACCCCTGAAAGCTCCTGGGTCACCAAGAATAATCCCTAGGATACAGGAGGCTGAGCCACCTCAGTTTCTGGCAGAATCTATCAATACTCCTTGCTGTCCAGAAATGCCTCACTTAGGGCTCCTTTGACTGAAAACAATTTTCAGAAATGATGCTATGGCCAAGCTCCTGGGAGAATTAGGGAGTACGAGGGGGAGGAGTCATTCTCTCCTTAGCATCCATTCGTTTAAGCTTACTTTTCCTGATAGGATATTTCCTGATGTTCCTAACCCCAAAGAATGTGTGTGCAGGTAGTTTTCATAATGTTCATGGGTTAAACTGATGTTTCAGGGACAAGCACTTTCAACCTGCAGGTAGAAATAATTTTAAGGACCTTAAGTCTTCACAACCCATGAGAATCTGTTATACTCAGTACAGAGGTACAAGTCCTCAAGAAGACTGGAGAGGTATAAGTAATCCAGACAGTTAAGTTCTGGAGAAGGGGTTCCCTTGAGAGAGAGAGAGAGAGAGAGAGAGAGAGAGAGAGAGAGAGAGAGAGAAGTTCTAAGACACACACAGCAAGTATGAGACCTGGGCAAAGGGGCACAAAACCAGAGAGAAGAGCACAAAGAATGACCAGACTCCTCTGGGAAGGTGCATCAGGTGTCTTCCTCCTGTCTCCTCTCACCAACCAGAAACAAATGGCAGCCTGAAGGAGACTTTTGTCTTTCTGTTTTCCTTCCCTGGCTGCAAAGCTTCTACCTCCAGACCCTATGCCTGGTCATGGCTGAGTCAAGACACTCACCTCAGCCAGGGAGGGACTTGAGGGTGCTGTGGGCTTGGGGGCTAGTTTTTGGTTAAATCCTGGCACTCCTGCAAGGGCACATTGCTGTCAAGTCTGACAGACTAGGAACATGTGTTAATGGAGAAGCTAGGAGCAAGGGCTCTAGACTGCCTGGGTTTGAATCCTCAGTTTGTTACTTGTTAACTGGGCAATTTTGGTAAATTATATAAATTTTCTGTTCCTTGGTTTTCCCATCTATAAAATGGAAATTTGGTTTTGATCTCATAGAATTAAAGATTAAATAATACATGTAAAGCATTTAGCACAAGTGGCTGGGGCATCAGATACCTTAGCATCTGAACCATTTTGGTTACTTTTATCATTATTATTTTGAGCTCAAGTAATTAGGCTCAGTACAAATTATTTGAGAATGTAAAGAAATTTCATTCTCAGTGGGAATGTTAATTTTCCTCTACCACCAACTTCATCCAAACCCCTAAATCGGCCTTTGTGCATTTGCCTGACCTTGGAGTCACAGCAGTGACCAAAAGAGATTGTGGAATCACCATGTAATGAAAACAATTCCCAGAAGAGAGAAGGGAAGGCAAAATAGTATCTTTTTGTAAAAAAGGATAACGCATACAATAAGACTCTCACACTCAGAAGCTACTTTCTTAAGATGAGTTAGAATTGAGTATGTCATCTTTTGTAAATCAGAAGGTATATTTTAAAAAATGTAAAACCTCATATTAGGTATATAGTTATGTATAATTAAGCTCACTCTTTATGCATGGATGTGATTTCTATCAGTATAACTACATGCCCAAGGAAAATCATTATCAGAAGTGCACTGAAGTGCCTAGGGCAACTGAAAATCAGAATTTTGCCCACTCAGCTATTTTACAAATTATACACCTTTGTCAGTAGGTTCTGCATTTGCCATCATATTAACAAATAGCCCTCTCCTGAATATCACTAAAACAATTATGTGCTCATTCACATAAAGAAAAATAAAGCTTAACATAATTACCTATCTCCTTTAAAAACAATAGTGGTTGGGGGAATACGGAGTTATTGTTTATTGCATACAGTTTGGGATGATGAAAAAGTTCTACAGATAGATGGAAGGTGGTGATGGTGGCACAATGGGAACATACTTAATGCTACTGAACTAATTAAAATGGAAATTTTATGTTATATATTACTTTATCACATTAAGCAGTCATATAATAAGAAGAGATTATTGGTTGCCAAAGAAATGAGGGAAGTCTTTTCCCCAAAAAAAATCAGCTTCAAAAAAACTCTCCCCCCCCCAAAAAAAAAAACCCTCTTATTCTTTTATTAAGATTAATTTAAAATATTTTTAAAAATTGCAAATATTTTCTTACACTGGCTTTGATGTTGAAGTGTCCAAGAAGTAAAACTCAAAACAAAATTTCAGGATTGAATTTGGTGAGATATGGGGATTCAGATCATGGGCAAAAATGTAATTAAAGCCTTTGGAATCATTGGCTCTGTCACTTCCAGTCACGTGAACTTGAGCAAATCTCTCTGAACTTTAATTTCCTCATCAATAGAAGATTATAAGAGAACTTATCTCAGGTTTGTCCTGAGGAGTCAATTTTTTATTTTATTTACTTTTTCTTTTGCAGTACTGGACTGAACCCAGGAGAGCTTTACCACTGAACTACATACATTCCTCAGTCTTTTTTTTTTTTTTTTTTTTTTTACTTCTTTTGAGACAGGGTCTCATTAAGGCTGGTCTCGAAACTGTGATCCCCCATCTCAGGCTTCTGAGTTTCTGCGATTACAGGCATGTGTCACTGTACCCAGCTGCTAAAGATTTGATTCTTGACTGCATATAAAATTTTTATAACAGTGTGTGCCACATAATATGTGCTCAGTAAATGCTGGTTATTAATTTACAGAATTTATGTGAGAGTTCAATGAAATGACTTATACAGAGTACACCATTTGGAATACAATACTCAACAAATAGCTAGCTATTATTTTATTAGCTATTAATCTTTTCCTCAAATTGTGAGGCCAGGGAGCCTACAGGAGTGAATAGGTAAACTGACTATAGTCTACTTCTACCCTTCTATCCAGTAGGTAGAAGCTGTTCCCTCTGGCTGCTGCTGTCGCTGGTCCACTGAGACCCTACACACCTTGGTTCTCCATAAGATCATATGTAGGTGACAAAAATTGCTCCTGCCTCAGGCTCTGTCTTTCTATCTTTAGTAATATCAGCGGCACTATATTGAGGAGTGGGGGAAATCCTCGTGCCTACATGATGATGGTCCTCAATGCAGGACATGGCACAAAGGAAGTGCTTAATATTACTGAATGACTTAGGGAATAAATGTATGAATGAAACAAAACACAACATGGGAAGCAGGCCTAGCCCTTATTTTATCATTTGTCTCCAAAATAATGAAACACATACCAAAAACACCATAGGAAAAAGTATAGAAAGATATAGATATATATGTTAGTAGTAGTTACCATTGGATAGAAGATGAATTTTGCTTCTTTGTTATACTCGAATTTTTTCCCCAGTGAATTGTGTTATTTTTAAAAAGCAAAAGCAATAATGCTCTTTAAAAATAAAAATGAGGTCATTTTTATAATAGGCATTCATGTCTCATCTATGTGAGAATACAATAACCAATTTTGACATGGACATTTCTTTCTTTCTTTCTTTTGCCTGATAAGTTTTATTAAAGGCATTCAATTTTTTTCAAGGACATTTTAGAAGAAAAGAAAATGTAAGCTTTACATAACTTTCCTTTAAGGTTTGACAGAGGAAAAAGAATTTGATATTTGGATGAAATCTGACTTCAGCAACACGGGCATATTCAACTAATGATTTCTTACTCTAAAGCAGTAAAAGACAGGATAAGGCAGAATGGCAGGATTCCCAAATAGTTCACAGTCAAGCACCAAGCCCTCCATGTCAAAATCCACATCCCAGTCCAGGTTGATTTCCTTCCATTTATATATCCTGTCTTAATTTTGCAATCTTTTCCAGGCAAGCTTGATGAGTAGCATCCGGTCAGTGTTCCTTGTCTCCACGATGTCAGATGACATCCAGCCCATGGACACCGCCTCCCCACTAGAGTACCTCGGTACTCTAAATGAACCTAGGTTAGACTTCTTACATATTCTACATTTTTTGTACTCTCCTTTATTTACTTATATTTTATTTCTCCATAACTCAGTTTTCTCTGCTAATTTTCTCTGATCTATAGTCTGGTCTATTCTGTTTCTCCTTAGTTATGTTTTATTTGCTTTGAAGCTCATCTGTTGGGTTCTAATTTTGATTACTACACTTTATAGTTCTAGAATTTCCAATGGTTCTTTTCTGAAAGTATTCTCTTTTTATAGTAGCTAGATCCCTTTCCAAAATTTCCAAACCTTTTCTTTAAAAAAAATCTCTGTGAATATGTAATCTTAGTGGTTTAACTGTAGACTCATAATTCCAATATCTAGAGCTCATAATTTTATTCTGTTGTTTTTGCTTCTCCTCATTTGGTGTCTTATCTCCTTATATGTCTGGTTATTTTTGTACTGGCTGGGTTTTTCTTTTCTTTTAATAACTGAAGTTTATTGTCTCACAGTCCAGAGTCTGGAAGTATGAAATCAATGGTAGAGGGGCCATGCTTCCTCTGAGGTCTCTGGGGAAGAGTCCTTCCTACCCTTTCTTGCTTCTAGTGGCAGCTGGAAATCCGTGGCCTTCCTTGGCTTGTAGACATCTCTCCAGTCTCTACCTCCTCTGTCATGCACAAATTCTTCTGTGTGTGTGTGTGTGTGTGTGTGTGTGTGTGTGTGTGTGTCTAACACGTATTTGAGACAGGGTCTTGCTATGTTGCCCAGACTGGTTTTGAACTCCTCTGTTCAAGTGATCCTCTTGTCTCAGCCTCCCAAGAGTTGAGTCTATAGATACATACCACCATGCCCAGCTTCTGCTGGATTTTATCTTTGAAAAAAATTAATACTTCTTCCTACAAAAACGTCCAAATCCAAGGCTTCACAGACCTGAAGTTTTCTGAGTACTTAGCCTCACATGAAAGGACTGGATTAGTTATGTTCACATTTATTACTAGATACAGTTTTTCAGGGCTCCTCACTTCATCTTCTGGCTGAATAGAGAAAAACTCTGATGACTTGAAGGAAGGTAGAGAACTTAAAGGAAGAACAAAGCCCAAGTCCATGAAGGACCACATGGGGCACAGTCTCAATGCCATCCTGCACTGTATGGTGATATGAGTAAGAAATATATGTTTATTTGTTAATCTTCTGGATTTGGGGGCTATTTGTTATAGCAGTTAGCCTATAATAATATTTATTTCATCCAACTTCCTTCATTGGCCTAAAAAGGAGGTGATACAAACTACAGAGAAAGAATCCAGCTTATAGGAAATAAAAGACTTCCTAAATGTTTCTTGTGTAAGAATACTCATTCTCACTATGTAACTATCAAAATGTTCTCTTCATAACTTCTTCAGATTATCATTTTAAAAGTCTTAATCAGGAACTATATTTAGCCATTTCAAGCATTAAACCTAAATCTTAAAAAGTTATGTTTATGGGGGTTGGGGTTGTAGATCAGTGGTAGAGTGCTTGCCTCGCATGAGTGAAGCACTGGGTTCGATCCTCAGCACCACATAAAAATAAATAAATAAATAAATAAAAAATAAAGATAGTTTTTTAAAAAGTTATGTTTGTGGAAGAAAGTTTCTTACTACAAATTTGAAAAGATTTGATTTGAAAATTTTATTCAAATTCAATATCTGATACATTTTTATTATGTTATTTTTTTAGTTGTAGGTGGACACAATACCTTTATTTTATTTTTATGTGGTGCCAAGGATGGAACCCAGTGCCTCATGGGTGCCAGGTGAGTGCTCTATCACTGAGCCCCAGTCCCAGCGCAATATTTGATACATTCTAAAACAGTTTTGCAAAGTTATTTTTCTTCTCATTACATAATATTAAAAAATAACATATTCCTGGGCTGGAGATATAGCCCAGTTGGTAGAGCACTTGCCTCACATGCACAAGGCCCTGGGTTCAATCCCCAGCACCACACACACACACACATACACAAATATATTCTAAACCACACATTGATCCCACTTATACAGTCTTATATGCCACAAAAATGGTATCATTTTTGAAGTGTGATATACTATCAATGAAACTGGTAAGTTAATACTAATGTTGCCAGTTACCCTATCTTTTTCATAGCATTCAGTATGTAAAGATTTGGGAAGGCATTCAGATGTATTAGCAAAAATTCTCTAGAAAATTATGGTAATTTAAAAATATTTGAAACATTTCTGGAGATGTAAAGAATGCCTAGGTTGGTAGGCATTACTGGGTTACAGTATGGCTGATTGTTCTTGCTTACTAGCCCACACTCTTTGGGTTGTGATTGCTTAGCTCTTTTATTAAGATGTGGAGTCTAGGAGCTGGGGTTGTGGCTCTGTGGTAGTGCACTTGCCTAGCATGTGCAAGGCACTGGGTTTGATTCTCAGCACCACATATAAATAAATGAACAAAATAAAGGCCCATCAACATCTGAAAAAAATATATATGTATAAAGATATGGAGTCTATTTGCCTACTCTTCAATCTGGGCTGATCTTGTAATTTGCCACAGTCAACAGAATAAGGCACCAGTGACAGTTTCCATTTGTGAGCCAAGATTTCAAGAGGCTTTGCATGCTTCTGCTCACTTTTTGTAATACCAAGGCTAGCCTGTTGGAGGAGGAAAGAACACAAGAAGAGCTAATTGTTTCCGCATCCTAGGCCAGCATATAGCAGGCTGGCCCCCACACAGATAAGAACCCAAGCCAGATCAGCAAAGCTGACTCAGATACCTAAGTGAGCCCAATAGAGACCAAAAGAGCTTCCTAGTTGACCTGTAGACTAGACAGCAAAAATAAATGCTTATTGTTGCAAGTCACTGAATTTTAGGGTGATTTATAATACAGCAATAGCTAACTTATTCACTACAATTGCTAGAGAGATGTATTAGGGAAAGCCCATATTTTTTTCAAAGTCATGATCAGGCTCAGCCCTTGTAGAAAAATTAGACGTAGCATTTATAGAAATTAGTTTTACATACATGTTATGTACACATATATATTATGATTTACTTTGCTTACTTTTTATAATCACTTTTGAAATTTTTTATGGTATAGTATAAAATTTACTTCCAGAGATAAAATTTATGATTTACTGTATATAAGAACTAGAAGAAAAAAACTTAGAAAATAATGTGGCATCCTTATAAAATGCTAGAAGGCATGTCCCAATTTAATAAAAGCAGAGAGCAGGCAAGAGAGAACAAGTTGCCATGAAAAAGGTATTGAGCAAGACAGGAATTACTGCAATCAAAAATTGTAAGAGTATTCCAACAACCTCAGGTCCTCAGCAACTTGGGAGGCTGAGGCAGGAGGACTGCAAATTCAAGATCAGCCTGGGCAATTAGCAAGACCCTATCTCAAAATAAAATATAAAAAGGACCTAGAATATAGCTCAGTGACAGGGCACCCCTAGGTTTAATCCCCAGTGGGGGGGGGGGAAGGTATTCCAACAAAAAAAATGATACAGAATTTGAATGAATTCACAAAACAAAAAATATAAAAAGCTGGGCATGGTAGAGCACACCTGTAATCCCAGAGGCTCAGGGAGGCAGGAGGATCGTGGGTTCAAAGCCAGCCTCAGCAAGAGCGAGGTGCTAAGCAACTCAGTGAGACCCTGTCTCTAAATATAATACAAAATAGGGCTGGGGATGTGGCTCAGTGGTTGAGTGTCCCTGAGTTCAATCCCAAGTACCCCCCAAAAATATATACATATAAAAAGTATAAGGGGCTAATTAGTAAACGACAATATAGCAAAGCTTAGTAAACCAAAGAAAGACAAAATAAGAATAATGTATCATTTTTTGTGAAGCAATTCTACAAAGAAAAATAAATTATGCTTTTCAATGCCAGGAAACATATAACGAGGCATCCATTGCTCCTGGAAGAGTAAATGTGTTCACTTGTTCCAGAAAACAATTCACTGGACTGTATTAAGAGCTCTAAAAATGTTGTAAACTTCATTATAATGCACCAATAAAAAAGTGGAAAAAAAATAAAATCAGGATGTCAGAATAAAATTTGTTGTAAACTTGACCCAGAATTCCACTTCTAGAAATCAATCAGAATAAGTGATCAGAAATTCAATTAAAGGCTATATGTATATAGGATATTTATGACTGTGTCACTTGAAAGAAATCTTACTATCTAACAACAGAGAAATGAGTCAATAAATTAGGCACACTGACATAATAATATGTTGCCAACAAATAATGGTATTCACAAAAAATATTTTATGATCTGGAAGCATGCTTGTGATAAAAAGCTAAAAAAATATAATGTGAAATTATGATTGTATTAAGACATATGTTTTGCTCAATGCTTTTTTGTAGAAAAAAGACATGAGAAAATATATAAAAATACTAATTGTCCCAAGTTGGCTGAGTGATAGATGTACAGGTGTGTTTGATGATCTTTATTTTTGAGATTTTTCAAAGGAGAAACAAATTATGACAAAAAAAGAGTAAAAACAATGATATAGAGAAACAATGTTTAATATCTTTACTAATTCCAAATAAAGTATATTCATTATGTGTTTTTATTTTTCAGATATTTAGTCTCTTGTACCTTCCCTAATAAGAGTGAATGTATAAAATACTCAACATAAATGAATATACAGTCATGCAACACGTAATAATGTTTTGGTCAATAATGGACTGCATATACAACAGTGAACCCATAAAATTATAATGGAGCTGGAAAAATTCCTATCACTAGTATTTTTTTTTTTTTTTTTTTTTTTTTTTTTTGGTACTGGGGATTGAACACAAGGGCACTTGACCACTGGGCTACATCCCCAGCCCTTTTTTGTGTTTTTTTTTTTTAATTAGAGACACGGTCTCACTGAGTTGCTAAGTGCCTCGCCATAGCTTAGGCTGGCTTTGAACTCGTGATCCTCCTGCCTCAGCCTCCCAAATGCTGGGATTACAGGGGTGCGCCACCGCACCCAGCTTATCACCTAGTATTTTGACTATACCTTTCCTATATTAGATATATGAATACTTACTATTGTGCTGCAACTGTCTACAGTATTCATTGTGGTAACACGCTGAATAGGTTTGTAGCCTAGGAACAACAGGCTGTACCATTATAACTTAGGCACGGTGTGGGCTACATCATCTAGGTTTGTGTAAGTCCACCCTGTGATGTTTGCATGACAAAATTGCCTAACCAGGCAGCTCCCAGAAACTATCCCAATTTAAAGCAGCATGTGACTGTACTAAAGAATGTGAGGGGCTACAAATCTATTTAAATTTTCCATTATTACCCTCATTTACTTTACCGTATAAGACTAGAAGTACCAGAAGGGTAAAAGACTATCTCATTCACCTCAGTGTCCCTAGCACCCAGCAAAACCCAGGGAACAGAGTCTTGCATTATATATAATAAGTGAATGAATAGACTATCATCAAGACTTCTTCTAAATCAATGATGACTACCAAGTACTTAATAAATATGAGGTATTGCATTAAATCCTGTAAGAACTCTGACCACACAAACATACAACTAAATTGCATGCACATGATATCTATGGCAGCTGCAAATATTTATACTTTTATTTTGCATTATTTGATCCTCCTATGTAAGTAAACCATAGCATAAGACACTTTTTGAAACCACAATTAGTATTATGAATTCATGCATTGTGCCCTATGAATAATTAAAGCATATGATTACTTTTGAGTACTAAATGGCACTTCAGTTAGTAGCATCCTTGAGTATGTTATTCTAGCTCAAAATTCAAGTAGCATTATCTAATGCAGATTCTTCTTATGATAGATAATGATGACATTCTCCATCTTTCTACCTGAGCAATTAAAAAGTTTAATAGTCTTTGATGTGGCTGGTTACCTGAATAATTTTCTAGATAGGAACAATTAAAATCTACTTATTTGATGGTTTGTGCATTCTCGACTATTGTCTCAAACTATTTGTTTCTGTGGAAACCTGATGAAAACTTAAAGAACTTTAAATCTATAATGAGTTTGCAAAGAGCATTTGTTTTCCTTAATTACCGAGAATATACAGCTGGATTATACATAGCACAGTTTCTCTAACAAACTTTTAGGAATAAAGAGTTTGCTTGCATCTTCTTTCTTCTGTATGAGAAATGGCACAGCTGTCTACTTTGGTTCTGACCCTGATCCCAGGAGTGGGGATTTTCTCAGGGCCACAGCAATGTGAAATGTACAAATGTCACCACCATATAGCCTTCTGTCCTGCAAGGAGCATGTCAGCATCCAGGAATGTGCTGTCTGCTTTGGTTTCTTTTGCCTCTGCCTCATTAAAGCTTGTTCTGCCACCAATATTTCAGCTCAAGTAGTAGGATCATTATTTCAAGCTGTCTAGATTAAACTGTCCTACGGGTTACTCATCATCTATATAGGCTCTACTTTATAAATCTCTTGTAGTAATACCCTGAGAACTCCTCATTAAACAAGTATTGTGGCACCTTGCTTGTTTACACAGAAAGGATAATCTCTCATATCTTGAAGAGAAGTACCTTAGGAAACAAATGTTTGACTGGAATTAGAATGAATGTGTCCTTCTGAAAATACCATATAAATTGATGTTAGAACAACATATATGTGTCAAATTCCAAATTAATAAATGGAATAATTAGAATCAGAGTCCTGAAATGTGTGTATTTGCAAGTGAGTAATTTCCCAATGATACCTTAATATAGGAAATCTCATTAATATGAAGTCTGCAACACTTAGTTTGGCAATAGCTCACCCTTCTAGGAAACACTACCAACTCCTATGAATTCTCCTTCAAGTGTTCTTCAGAATGCTGAGGAAACGTTGTACTCCTTGACTTATGTTAGTCTCCATGGCAGGAGGCTAGTTCTACTCAAATCTGCCAGATTTTTAATAAACTACTTTTAATGGTTAATATGGTAGTCTATGGAGGAATAATATTTTAACAAAGAGCTTATAGAGACAATGACTTAACAAAAAAATCAATGTGACAAAATACAGAAAGATGCACTGTCCACACATGACTAGATTTGTGTATGCAATAAAGAGATCTCCAAATTCTGGAGAGGTCTAATTCTGGAGATTGTGTACTGATGACTTCCTCAAGACACAATCCATAGCAAATCACTGTGCTAGGCTTATTCCTAGGAATAATTCCAGTTTGTTGAAGGGAGAGAGAGTGGGTAAATTCTAATTGGCATAAAAATATTTGATTTACATAGCCTGCAGCACAGAAAGCCAAAATGAAAATATGTGGAGCTAGGTTAAAAACCACAATGCTAGAAGAATATGAAGAAGTAGGAAATAACTAGTATTAGCATCATCATTATTAATAAGCATCACTGAATGTAAGCATTAATTCAGCTCCAAGGCAATATATAAAAACTACAAAAGCAGCCAGGTATAGTGGTATACACCTATATAACTCAGGAGGCTAAGGCTGGAGGTTTTCAAGTTTGAGGTCAGCTTGTGCAACTTAGCAAGAGCATATCTCAAATTTTAAAAATTAAAAAATAATGGGGGTTGGAGAGGGTGGCTGCATGGTAGAGGACCTCTGGGTTCAATCTTCAGCACAATAAACAAACAAAACTGCAAAAGTATCTTAGGAGATGGTAAAAAATTAGTGGGGTTTTATTAACCACTTGGGATTGAGTAATCCAAACTGAAAATTTTTAAACAATTAACTGGCATTTGATAAGGATGGGTGTCCAATGTTTTCATAGACATCTAAAATTTAGAGGGAATTGAGAGTTGCTCCTGTAGGAAATAGAATAAGCCAGATTCAACCCCACCAAAAGAATGCAAACAGTGAATGAGTAAGTGAAGCTCAGGACCCAACACAAAGACTCCCAAGCACTTCTAGAGTTACAAAGTCCTTACCCAGGTGCTTTATGCAGCCTAAATTTTCAGTATAACTGTAGTGTGAGAAATAGTCAGAGGCAGCCTCGAATCTGAAAGAAACAGGGCTGCTTCCTCAGTTAGTAAGGCTGGGGAAAATGGGTCTTTGTAAATGCTGGCTAACCATGTCCTGGAATCTAGCTTGCCTAGATTCTCCTGCTAGTTCTTGCAGTAAGTACTGAACATTTATGAATTAAGATAAAGAAAAAAAAAAAGATAAAGAAAGGTTTAAACTTTAGATTTTATTAGAAGCCATGAGACCATTTAGGATTACTAGGTTTTGTTTTCCACAGCTTTTGCTATATAACATGACATTTTTATAAAGCATGCTATATATACATGAGTGCACATATGTAATTATTTCATTGGTTAGTGGTGTTTTGTTGTTGTTTTGCAGCATTTAAAGTTGAACCCAGGGCCTTATATGTGCTAGGCAAGTGTTCTGCCACTGAGCCACATTCCCAGCCCTCATTGCTTAGTTGAATATCTCTTTAAGGAGTTTTTGTATGGAAGGTATTTGGTTAAACACGATCCACCACTGTTAAACATGTATAATTAACCCTTTAAAATAGTAAAAAAATTTATTAGAGCTGCACAAACAGCCAGTTTTTTTTTTTTTTTTTTTTTTTTTATTGTAAATCTGGATATCAGCAATCCAGCAAATGCTACAAAAAAATATTGGCAAGGGGAAGAAAAACAGCCCAACGGTGTTAGAATTATTTCACAAACTTGTTTATTAAAATAATGCTATGAGAACCCCTTCTCTTTTTCCCACTGGACAAGGTATTTTCTTAGTTCAAAACACTGGAAATTTAAACATTTCTATTAATGCTTCAGACATAGCACTATGGTATTTGCTTGTGCAGACTTCAAAGGATAATAAATATATGTGGCCAAGGCTGAAATGTTTCCATCTTTTTCTGTGTTCTATCTTTTAATAAGAATGTATACGATAATGACGAAGTAATTAGCAACAGCATTGTTCTACCAAAATGATTGAAATCAGCACCCGAATACTGGCACTGGATCATTAACATAACTGAGTTACACTGAGCATCCCCACAGTAGAGGGCAGTATTTGCTACATCTCTTTGGGAGGAAGGACGTTACTGTAGATTTGCCTGGTTTTGATATCTTTCCAGAAGAAATGTGAAAAATTATCCACATGGTGCAAGATCAGGTTCTAGGCCCTCTGGTAAAGGTCTTGCACATGCATGTGAGATGTAAGGTGAGTCAATTCTAATTGTTTCCTTGAAAATCAGGGCTAAGCAGCATGAAACATGACATCTAGGATACTAAAAAAGAGAGAGAAATGGCTTTAGAATAGGTAGGAACTTTAAATTGGAAAATTATAACTTCTGAACATGTTAAGGTCTTATAAATGCAGAGGTTTTGTTACCTGTGTTTTATTTTTGCTGTTGTTTTTGTTTTGTTCTCCTTGTGGGAGTCCTTTGAAGAAAAATTGAATGCTCTTAGGCTTAGATATTTTAATAGCACAGAGTTGGAAAGGAAGTGGATAGCGAAGAGTTATTATTTTTCTTCCCATTCTTCTGTTTTCCAAATCATGGAAATACTCAGTAAAAAATGCTAATTCATACTCTAAGGATATTAAAAAAGTAAATCAGAGCAAGGTTGAATGCCTCTTTGTGCTACTGGATGCACAAAGGGCCGAACCCTTCAAACTATGAACAAGACTGAGAATTATTCACTCTATCTTCCGAAAAGACAACCTTGAATTATGTGCTGCCCAAATTTTATTAAATGATAAACATTAATGAAAGGCCTGAACAACATAAGTCTATCCAATCTCTAACATTTAAAACCTTTTCTGGATCAAGCTAGATAATTAAGAGAAGAGCTTATTGTAAAGCACCTTTTTGACCAAACAGCGTGAGTTTCACTGAACCTCACTTTGTCCTTATGCCCCAAGCTTGATATAAGAATCTGTATAATACAAACTTACACTGGCAGCAGGAATGGTGCTGAGGAAATTATCCACTGGCATTTTTCAGAAGTCCTTTATGAAAGGTCTAAGTGCCACAAAAATCTTTACTTCCTCTGATTTGCTTCTATCTTCTAACTTACTGAATATCTTTACCCCTATTTGGCTGACAAGAGGCTGGCAGTTGATGGAATTGTTTAATTTTAAGAGCCATGTAGTTAATAACAGGGACTTGTGTATACTAACTTTTTCTGTCTTCCAACTTAATTTTTCTCTATTCCTCTTTGCCCTAATTTAAAAAAAAATCTATTTAATTCTATTTTTGTGTGTATGTAATATATACCTGTATAAACATATATGCATATGCACACTAAAATGCTTTTTGGAATCAGATAAGGTATTCATAAATGTTAAAATTATTCCTTTTCTATATATTTTTAAAGCTTAGTTATTTATTTGCTTTTAGTTAAACAAGAAGCAAAAGAGAATAAGGATTCCAGAGTAAATAAGATCAAAGAGACATAAATACTACATTAGAAAAAATACATATGGGGCTTTATTGACATAATTGTCAAAATTTGCAAATGGATTATATAATAAATGATCTTATTTTAACAATAAAAAAGAAACTAAAAAAGAGAATCAGGAAAATAAATGTCAGTAAGAACTTGAGTAATAAATAATAGTACTTCTTTTAATATTAGTTAAGTATATTGTAAGCATCCATCAGTTACAGTGGACTAAACGTAGAGGTGGTATTCCTAGAGAAGGTGGGTTTTCAAAACAGGGAAATAGGTAAGTGTTAGGGAAGGAGAAATCTATTTTACGAACATGGAATTGAAAGGTATTTGGTATGAAGGAAAAAGTATCTGGAGAAAAACAAAGTATCACTGGCATTAGTAAAGCAGTGAAGGAGATTAAAAAATTTATTGTGCCAGTGTGGTGGTGCACACAGTTGTCTCAGCATTCGGGAAGCTGAGGCAGGAGGACAGCTTGGGCCCAGGAGCTTGAGATCAGATAGGCAACAAAGAAAGATCCTGTCTCCAAAAAAGAAAAAAAAGTATTACAAAAGCTACAATAGTCCAGAATGATGTGAATATTTAACAATTTGAATTTACACTAGGACATGAAAGGAAGATGATGCAGAAAGTTCAGGGGGAAAAAATGATGATACAAAAGGTATGCAAAATGATTTTCATATCTCTGTATAAATGTGTATGAGAATTGACAACATACAGAGTTTTTCACATGTTATAGTTGAAAATCAGTAAAATTAGGTTATTAAAAACCTTCAGATCAGTGGATTGTTATATTAAGACCTTCCACAAAGTAACATTTGAATCCCAAGATGTTGCCAATTTAGTAAATTACTTCTATTTTTAAAATGCTTCAATAAAACAGTGGGAAATTTTTATTGTTTCTATTATGCCTTTAATTCAACCTACTGTCCCTGATTCCTTCCTTGACTCTTGGGATAACTCATTTTTCAACCCTACCTGTACCCTCATCTCTTCCTTTTTCTGTGACTTCATTAACTCATAACTTCATTAAGTGCAGATGACTTCAGTAACTCCTTTAGGTTCCAAACTAACATATCTCTATAAATGACTTCCAGATCTTTATTTTTGGTCCTAGTTTATAAGCCGCATTCTCTTGCCTCTGGTATTTCTGGTAGGCGTCCTGCCACTCCGCTGGTCCTTGAAAATCAGAGCCCCAGGTGGTTTGTCTTCACCCTGAACCCATTCATTATCCAATCCTAAATATTTCTCTCATATTCACCCCATTCTGTCAAATCTAGCATATCTGCCTGGGCAAGGGAATAATTAGGAGATTAAATCCAGTCCATTCTGTTTGCCAAAGCCATATACCCTGATGAAGTGAGTACAGTTCACTTAGAGGAAGTAGCACCCTGTTTTCCATACATACAGACAGACACGATTTGCTCCCTTTAGTTTTATGTTCATCTGAAGGGATACCTTTATTTAATAGCACACAAAAGCTCCATATATAGTAGCAGTAGCACCAATCTTGTACATCTTTGCCAGGTTATCCAATACAGATTTGTTTAAAAATGACTAACTTATCTTATTACTTATTATTTTTAACTGAGGGAGGGTCTAATCCCACCTCTGCTACCTCATCTGCAAGCCCTTTCACACTGACTCAACCCATAATCCTGCTTGAGCACGTACTACTCTTATATATGATCTACATCCCAGCCAAAACTCATATTCTCTGAGAGTCCTGGATTGTCAGAGTTTGATTCTTTTAGCATTTTCAAGTTCCCATTCCACTGTTTTCTAGCCTCCATTGCTTCTGAAGAGTAGTTAACCCCCAGTCACATTTTTGTTCTCCTGATTGCTTTGATATTTTCTTTGTTTTTCAGCAGTTCGACTAATATAACGAAGAGTCATTTTCTTTGTCTCTGCTAGGGCTTTGCTGAGCTTCTAGAATCTGTAAATTTATATCTTTTCACTAATTTGGAAAATTTTTCAGCCATTACTTCTCCTAAAACATTTTTCTGCCCTATTCTTTTCTTCTGGCAGATCCTTTCCTTCTAGGACTTCAGTGATATGTGTTAAATCTATGGATATAGTTTCTTATGTCATAAAGCTATGTTCATATTTTTTCTCTAAGTTTTTCATACTATATAATTTCTGTTGATCTGTTCTCAAGTTCATTAAGTCTTCTATCATCTGCAATCTGGGATTAAGTAAAAAGTAAATTTTGAAATTTTCAAGGTTCTAGAATTTTAAATTTTTAGTTTTAGAATTTCCATTTGGTTCTTTTTTTATATTTTCAAATTTTCTGCTAAGATGTCCTATTTGTTTATTCATTACAAGTATATTTTCCTTTACATATTTGAGCTCAGATATAAAATCTACTTTTAAATCATTGTCTTTAATTCCAACATTTGTGTTATCTCAGCTTCAGGCTCTGTTGATTATATTTTCTCTTGAAAATGGGCCCTATATTCCTATGCCTGAATAAATCTAATAGTTAAAAAAAAATTTTGTGGTTGTAGATGAACAGCATGCCTTTATTTTATTTGTTTATTTTTATGTGGTGCTAAGGATCGAACCCAGTGCCTCACATATGCTAGGGAAGGGCTCTGCCACTGAGCTATAGCCCCAGCCCCATAAACCTAATAATTAAAAAAAAATTTTTTTTAGTTGTAGATGGACACAATACCTTTAATTAGTTAATTTATTATGTGGTGATGAGGATCAAACCCAGCGCCTCACTTGTGCTAGGCAAGCGCTCTACCACAACCCCGGCACCAAAACCTAATAATTTTGAATTGCACTCTGTACACTGTATATCACATGTTGTGGAGACCTGGGATTCTTTTTTTTAAATATATTTTTAGTTGTAGATGGACACAGTACCTTTATTTATTTATTTTTATGTGGTGCTGAGGATCAAACCCAGTGCCTCACGTATGCTAGGCAAGCACTCTACCACTGAGCCCACTCCAGCCCCAAGACTGGATTCTAAGCATACTGATTTTGTTGTTGTCATTGATATTTTAGTAGCTAATTACTTGGTTAGTCTTGAACTCCAAACTCTGTCTCCTTTATAAGGGACAGCACTAAAGTTACCTTTTCAGCTTTTATTGCTATTTTTGTTTGCTTTTACCCCAGCTGTGCATGTATATTTCACAGGATAGCCCAAGATTTTGGAATTGTTTATACAAAGAATTTTAGGGTATTCTTTTTTTTTT
The DNA here is from genome assembly GCA_025594165.1 of Tamias sibiricus. Taxonomy (NCBI): domain Eukaryota; kingdom Metazoa; phylum Chordata; class Mammalia; order Rodentia; family Sciuridae; genus Tamias; species Tamias sibiricus. The sequence continues at coordinate 94,378,890 of CM046666.1, read as the reverse complement.
TTTTTTTTTTTTTTTTGGTGTGTGTGTGTGTGTGTGTGTGTGTGTGTGTGTGGTGCTGGGCCTTGTGCATGCAAAGCAAACACTGTACCAACTGAGGATACTCCTTTGTAATTTTTTCCCTCTCCTAGATTTCCAGCTGTCTTGGTTCCTCACTGGCTCCCCCTTTGGTTCCTCAAGCCAGACACTGCTGATTTCTACAGAATTTTAGATGTCCATTTGAGGCCAAATGTGATGTACCCTCAATCCCACCCCCCTGAAAAAAAAAAAAAAAAAAACGAGAAATTCACTAGTATGAATCCCTTCTTCCTAAGTCTTGACTGTACTCTATTTTCTTTGTGCCTTTGTTCAGCAGTGCCTTTTGGGTATTTATTTTGGATAATTAACAGATTTTATCTAAAGTTAGCAAATGTGATCGCTAAGTGTGTTGGTCAAAAAGAAGCTATTCTGGGGCTGGGGTTGTGGGGCTCAGTGGCAGATCGCTCTTCTAGCACGTGTGAAGCCCTGGGTTCAATCCTCAGCACCACATAAAAAATTAAATAAATAAAATAAAGCTGTCATGTCCAACTACAACTAAAACATAAATATTAAAAAAGAAGCTATTCTGTAACTAAAGGAAGTATAACTGTCCCTAGGGTATATTTCTCTAAATATACTCTGTGATTTCTGAAAGTCTCAGAGGAAGAAATCATACAGCTGCCCTCGTGATTCCTCTTGCACACAAAGAACTGAACAGCTATCCCCTCATTTCATCCACTCCTGCACCAACAGAATCTCCAACCCTCCAGCCTTCAAGGCCCAGGTCCTCTATGATCATCCACAGCATCCTGGCTGCACTTATCCTGTAGTATTAATTATAATCTGCCTCATATTCTAGTGATTTACATGTACTGACCACAGTTTCTTTTCTAAATTAAGACCATGGAAGAGTAGAGGAGACTGCCTCTTGCTCATCTTGGTACCCTTTACGGCACCTATGGAACTATGCCAGCCTTATATTACATACTCAGTAAATATTTATTGAATGATCATGGAGAAGTGCTCTATGATATAAAAAGGGCATAATTCTGTTATCTTGCATGAGGTAACAAACAAATATCTAGGATGCTGGTTTATTTTTCTAAGTTTCCTTCCTGAAAGAAGGACCTTCCCAAGGGTACATGCTGTTTGATGACTCACCAGAACCTGCTGGTGAAAGCTGCAGCCCTTCCTGGAGTGTGCTGCCCTGTGTCTTCCTACAACATTACTTTAGGTTCCATGTTCCTGCTCAAAACCTAAAATGACTCTGGAGGTGGTCACAGTAAGAATTCTATATTGGGCTGGGGCTGTGGCTCAACGGCAGAGCGCTCGCCTCACACGTGCGCGGCCCGGGTTCAATCCTCAGCACCACATAAACATAAATGCATTGCATTGTGTACAACTAAAGTAAATAAATAAATATTTAAAAAAGAAAAAAATTCTATATTTCTCTGCCTGGTTTTTATGGTGAATCTGTCTGAGAGCTTAATTTTTTTTTGTTTTTGTTTTGAGATTTTCATTTTTCATTTCCTTTTTCTCTTTAACACATACTCTACTCTCATTAGGCAAATACTTTCTGTCCCCCCAACCCCCAAACATGTGATGCTTGGCTTCAGACCATGGATGAAATACTTTCACTCTGCTCATCCATCTACTTTTTACTCATCTTTTAAGGTCAACATTAATTTCCTATTTTAATCTCATGTCTTCTTGGAGCCATCCCAATCCTTAGCATCCTGACTTTTAACTCCTGATGTCTTCACAGTATGTATTTAACTAGTGAGGCACTGTTCATTAAAGAGGACAGTTACTGCTGAAACGAATGACAGAAATTAACTGATCACATGATACATTTTATAGGTAAGGAACTTGGACCCAGAATAGTTAAGTAATCTGTCTAAGGCCACTCAGTGAAACAGTATCTGTAAGTATCTATAAGTCAGAATTAGAATTGATATTTCCAGAGTCATTTGGGCCTCTTTCCACTCTGCTACATTTGGTATTTAGTTCATGTTATTTCCTTTACTAAACTGTCAACTCCTTGAAAGACACCTTCTAATACTTCTTTAATATTCTTTATAACATAGACATCTAGGTATAAACACACTTGAGAAATAGTTTCTGACCACTGAATCAATGTCATAATCTTGAGGGAAGAAATCGTAGATACATTTCTTGATTAAGTAAAAGATAAAAGAATTAAGTAATATTTGATACTAAAACATGTGGCAGTCTTATAGTTCCTATGACATTATAACTCATTTCCAGTTTTTTTTCCTCAAAATCTTTTGCCCAACTCAATAATACCTTTACCCATGTATTTAAAAAACAAAAATAGTACATTCTAACAAATTCCAATTTTTTCCCTAAAATATACCTCAAAATAATAAAACATCTATTGAAAAATACCTTATTGAATATTCCAATTGGAAATCAGCTATATAATAACTAATTTTGAGTCAACTATCTAATCTAGGGAGAAGGTACTATGAATTATATCAAATCAAGTACTCTGTGGAAGGAAATGACTATTTTAAAATGTCAAAATCAAATTATTACTTGATAAAAACTTGTTTTCTGTTCAAGAAAAACCAAGGCATTTAGTAGGTAAGCAATAAGAAAGCCATCAAAGTCAAAGCTATTTTTTTTAATCAAATAAGTACTTTTAAAACATTTTATAGTCATGTTAATTGGTTTACCTAAATTGTTTCCCCTCTCAGCACTTTATCAATTTCAAGATAAAGGTCTTCTGTTCAGAAGACTGCTGTTCAGAAGACCAAATGCTTTGATACATTTATTATTAAAAGCAAAATGACAGCCGGGCTCGGTGGCACACACCTGTAATCCCAGCACCTGGGAGGCTGAGGCAGGAGGATCGCGAGTTCAAAGCCAGCCTCAGCAATGGCGAGGCACTTAGCAACTCAGTGAGACCCTGTCTCTAATAAATTACAAAAAAGGGCTGGGGATGTGGCCCAGTGGTCCAGTGCCCCTGAGTTCAACTCCCGGTACAAAAAAAAAAAAAAAAAGCAAAATGAGTCAGATTGAACCCAACCACTGTTTATAACTAAAAAGTTCTAATAAAAAAAGAAAAAGAAAAAATATGATAATACTAAATTAAAAATGAATTATTTAGTTTTATTTTTACTTATTATACTTACTTATTTCTGCAAAGCTAGGGATCAAATCCAGGGCCTTGTTCATACTAGGTCAACACTACCACTGAGATACAACCCCAGCCCAAATTCTATTTTTGATAGTTAATGATTACTTAGACACACACCTATAATCCCAACTACTCATGAGGCTGAGGCAGGGGGATCACAAGTTGAAGAACAGCCTAGGTAACTTAGCAAAAACCTGTCTCATAATAAAAAATTTAAAAAGGGCTGAGGATATATCTTAGTGGTAGAGTGCTAGCCTAACTGTTCAAGGCTCTGGGTTCAATAGTTAGTACTGAAAAAAAAATTAATTAAAAAAAAATTGTGTCAGCAAGTAGATGACATATTTCCCTAAAGACTTAAATAAATATTAAATGATAGTTTTCCCTTTTTTTCCTTAGAAGGAATATGAGGACTTCTATCTACAACTATCTCCGATCCACATGTTAATTTTATCCCTAAGACAGAGAACATACTGCAAATAGACACTTCTTGGCACACTTACTCTTCTCTTGACACCCTCTTGGAATCCCTGGGCACTTTCTCCCCATTAAAGGAACTGGACATGTTTCCAAACCATTTCCCTTCACAGCAATGACATAAATATACTGACAGAAAATAAGTGTTCTCTCTCAGAGAAGCTCTAGGCAGGGTCTGAGAAGCCCATGGCTTGAAAAGTTTGAAACCCAGAGCCATAAGCAGCAACAGCAAAGAAGCTGTTCCTGCCCTAGTTTGGGAACAGAAGCTGGGTAATGCAGTCCTAACTATTTGTCCTATAATAGGAAAATTGCCATGTGCAGGAAGCCGGAAGGTGTCCTCTTGACCCAGTTTTTCTTTATTCCTTCTTATTGCTCTTTATGGCATCATGGAAAGCACCATAAATTTCAAATTTTTAATCCAGCCCTTCTTTTATGGGGATTTCCCTAAAAGTCTTTTTTTTTTTTGCTTTTCCTTTTTTTTTTGCCTTTAAAACAGTAAAATACACCAAAAAAAGTCTGCCAGTCAACAACTTTTAACCCAATATATAGTGACTTCCTTTGGAGACACAAATCAATCAACAATTAGAAAAAAACGAACCTTAAGGAGAAGTTCCTTCTTTTTTCTAAGTCGCTAAAGCTGGCTTTGAACTTGCAATCCTCCTGCCTCAGCCTTCTGAGCCACTGGGATTATAGGCATGGGCCATAGCACTCAGGTTCCTTTTTCCTTTTATGTCCAAATTTTTGGAATAATGAAATAAACTCAGGTAAGAAATTACTTGTATACAGTTTACCTTTTTAAATCAAATTATGGTTTGGGCCAATTATGAGATTTTATTTCAAAACTCTCTATTATTCTGAGAATCAATCTGAAATAGGTTAGGTCCAAGTATGTATGGTAAAATCTTACATCTGAGTATGTCCTACTTTCCTTCTCACACATTAACTGCATCCCCCAAATTGGCACTACAAGACAAAATCAGACACAAATCAGAAGCAAGACAAATGGAGGACCAGGCCTTGTAGGGAGGATTCAGTATTGGTTGAAAGGTTAGATAAGATGACCAACAAGGTCTTTTAACACCAAGACTATGACTCTTTAGATTAAATATTGACTGGGAATGTGGGCACAAAAGAACAAGGAACAAAAGACTTAGGGCTTGTTTGTGACACTGGTTTCATATTCCTCCCTACAAGAATCAGATCCATTTACTACTAAGCTTTCTGAGTGCTCACTTCTGCCCTACCTGTCACCTCTGCATTAGCCAGCCTGGCTGCCTGCCTTATTTGGACTTGACTTTTCCAGAGGTCAGCATCTGTGGGGAATGAGCACACACAGATCAGCAATGCTACAGATCAGTTTTGCTGCTGGGAAGGTAAAGGGCCAAGGAGACTCCTGGGCTGCCTGGGCTCTGGTGATTAATGCCCTTATTCCCTGATGCTAATCACCACTGTTAGCATCCAAACAGCATCAAGCTTTTCAGCCTTGAGTCTTGGCCAAATAGTATAGATAAAAGCTATTCATCCTTTAGTATTTTCTGACAATGAACCAAGCACAGGACACAAATCAGAAGTAGTTCCCAACCAGTGGTTTCATTTGGAGTAAGGCCAAATAAAGCATTAAAAAAGGAAAGAGAAAGGAAATACCACCCAAAAGCTCCCAAAAGATACTATTTGGAAAAAAAAAAAAAAAAGATACTATTTGGTATGGCTATAAGTCTAAAAATATATAAATCGATTATATATACATGTATATATAATTTATTTATTTATTTTTGGTACCAGAGATTAAACTCAGGGGGCAGTCAACATTGAGCCACATCCCCAGTCCTATTTTGCATTTTATTTAGAGACAGGGTTTTACTGAGGCTGTTGCTGAGGCTGGCTTTGAACTCACGATCCTCCTGCCTTAGCCTCCTGAGCCACTGGGATTATAGGCGTGTGCCACTGTGCCTGGCAACTTATGTAATATAACTAAGATTAATAGACAGATGATGGTCACTACATATATCTGATGGACCTTCATTGCTTGAGGACTAAGAACAAAAGAAGAGAGCTAGCAAACAAAAAGTTGACAGTAAGCAATGTATACACCATGCATATGCATCAACCGATATATTTTCTGCCCAGACTTTTTGCAAACACACCTGGCCACCTGTCATTATTTTTAAGACACAAAAAACAAACTGCTCTTGCAAATAGTTACTTGAAAGCACTGTTATTGGTTGAGGAAACAATTTCCTGCAGGTGTAAAAATTACATTTCTCAATAAGGAAAATTCAGGTACAGCCAGTTTACTCATTAAGTCTTTAGAATTCAGCATTGGCTTGCTTTCTTTGAAAACGATTCTTTCATTTTTGGTTCACAAAAGTTTAACCCTAAAGCAAATGGTTTTCAAACATTTTGGTTTTAAGACCTCTTTATACTCTTAAAAATTATTGAGGAAGCCGGGCGCGGTGGCGCACGCCTGTAATCCCAGCACTTTGGGAGGCTGAGGCAGGAGGATCGCGAGTTCAAAGCCAGCCTCAGCAATGGCGAGGCACTTAGTAACTCAGTGAGACCCTGTCTCTAATAAAATACAAAAAAGGGCTGGGGATGTGGCCCAGTGGTCGAGTGCCCCTGAGTTCAATCCTCAGTACCAAAAAAAAAAAAAAAAAAAAATTATTGAGGAATCCAAAGAGCTTTTGTTTGTGTGGGTTATCTCTCACGATGTTTACTATATTAGAAATTAAAACTGAGAAAAATTTAAAATCTTTATTTATTCACCTAAAGTAATAATGACAAAACCTTTATATTAAATCCATCATAATGTAAATAACATTTTATAAAAAATAATCATATTTTCCAACATGAAAGTAATTACTGTTTCACATTTTAAAAAATCACTTTAAGGGTTGGGGATATAGCTTGGTTGGTAGAGCACTTGCCTCACATGCACAAGGCCCTGGGTTTGATCCCCATCACCACACACACACACACACACACACACACACACACACACAAAGCTTTAATGTGTAGCTTAATAGAAAACAGCTGGATTTTCATATCTGTTCCTACATTCAATTTATTGCAGTTAAGTTACTTTGGTTGAGGTAAATAAGAAAATCTGACCTTAGATATGCAGTTGGAAAATGGAAAAGTATTATATTAGCCCCAACAGATTAATTGCAGATATTCTTCTTTGATGTTTCATGAAAACTCAACAAGAAGTTTTTTCCAAAGAGAACCCTAAAGAAATGGAGAAAAACAGTAAACCTTATGATGGAAAAGCCTAACAAATGCTATCTCAGACAAGTCTGATGAAGGTTATCAGTGGTGATAAGTTGACAGTATGATTCCTTGATGAAAATAGTACCTGAGCCTGGAATAGTAGCATATGCCTATAATCCCAAAGACAGGGGAAGCTAAGGCAGGAAGATCTCAAGTTCAAGGTCAGCTTCAGCAATGTAGCCAGACACACTAAGCAACTTAGTGAGACCCTGTCTCAAAATAAAAATTAAAAAATAGGCCGGGAATACATCTCAGTGGTAAAGTGCTCCTGGGTTCAATCCCCAGTATAGGAAGGAAGGAAGGAAGGAAGAAAGAAAGAAATGAAAATAGTATTTGACGACTGTGGTCTAATCCAAAGACCCATGATTCCAAACTAATCACAAGAAAAATGTCAAGACAAATTCCAAGTGAAAGACAATCAACAAAATACCTGAATAGTACCCCTCAAAACTGTTAAGGTCATTAAAAATAAGAAAAATATGAGAAACAGTCACACTCAAGAGGAGCTGAGAAAATATGATAAAGTGATATGAAGTCCTGGATGGGCTCCTGGGATAGAAAAAAGGATATAGGGCTAAACTTAAATATTAATAACAATGTATCAATATTGTTTTCTTAATTGTAACATATGTACCATACTGATATAAGATGTTAATTAGAAGGGAAATTAGATTTGGAAGCAGACAAAAACTCTTCACAACTTTTTGATAACTCCAAAACTGTTATAAAAAATAAAGTCTACTTAAAAACTTGACAAGTGGTAGTTTTGTGGAGTTTTCTGTTTTTTTATTTTTATTTTTTGAGGTACTAGGGATCAAACCTAGGGCCTTGTTCATGCTAGGCAATTGTTCTACCACTGAGCTACTTTTGCAGCCCAAGAGGTAGTTTTTTAAATGTTAGTTGCAAAATAGAATCCAAAACAGTAACAATATACTTCTTCTGAGTTTTTATATTACATTAGTCTTTCTTACATTTCAAATGGATCTTTTGTCCTGTGTGATTTTAAAGAGTATGAATTGGTTATTGGAAAACATTAGTTTAATAAGTTAGACCTTTCAAATGTTGACACATTTAATTATCCTATTATAAAAACACTGCATTTGTTAATATCACCATTAATATCATCAGAAAAAAATATTTAAGAATTGGAAAGCTGCCAAGTTCATGATGGCAGCAACAAGTTTTCCAAAATTTTAGTTTTCATTTGTTTGCTCAAATTTTATCACTGGTAATAAATATTGTCAGTTGTTTTACTTGAAATGACAATCTTACTTCATTCATTTTCAAGAAAATGTCTATCAAACATTGTAAGAAAATGTCTGCCAAATCTGAAAAACCATAGTTTGTCTGTCACTAAGTCTTTTAAGTAAAACTAGTATCCAAAGGGGGAGGGGGTGGGGGTAAGTGGCTAGTTCAACTTGCAACTCAAATAACCACCCAAGTGCTTTTCCCCAAGACATTCCTTTGTATTTGGCATAAGTGTGTCATTATGGGAATTTCCCATTTTGTCACAAAGAATACTAAAAAGGACATGTCATGTTGAAATTTAACAAAATTAATAGTTTTTTTAAATGGAACTTTTTTTTTTTTTATGTGTGTGTGTGTGTTGTTGTTTGTTTTGTTGCTGTTTGTTTTTACTGTGAGTACATGGGCAGTGAAGAATGTAATATGGTTTGCTGCCACTGTTTTGATTCACACTTGATCCAGCAGTGTCACCCAATGTTCCTTTTGCACCATTACTATAAATGTCACCCCAATGAAAAAGAAAAAGGCAAGAAGTGTCCTAGTATTTACATAGAGAGTTTAGACCTCAAAGACCTCTGAAGTCAGGATCTCGGGAACCCTTCAAGGTCTATGAGCCACATTTTGAGAACCACTGGCTTAAGTAACCATAATTCTGACTTCTCCACTACCCTCTGATGAAGCTACATAATAGGGTCAAGGTAAGGAAGAAAGCATGAAAGCTCATAGCATGTCCACAGAGATGAATCAGCTTCATTTTTCTTTACTACAGCTCTCATATAGAAGGAATGGCAGGGAATAAAAACCACTCAAACATGCTTTCCTTTACCCACCCATACTTCTCTAATGCAGCATTTCCCAACCTTTTGCATATCATGGCAGAGACAGAAAATAGTAACATTTTTATTAAAGAGTAGAAAGGATGAAAGCTGCCAAACACTTGCAGCCCCCAGTCTGGAGATACAGGTCACATGTAGCCTTCAGGAGGATGCAGGGGTCAGCAGCTATACTGATTCATAGTGGATAAGCAAAAGCATGTGGTTTAGACAGCTCTGTGCTGTGTGCAGCATAGAGGTGGGCTCTCAGGACTGGAGGGCGTCTGTTCCCCACCCAGCTGCATACTCCATAAAAGTCTCAAAGCTTAACTTAGATGTAGAAATTCACAAAGTATCTGACTGGACTTCACAGCAAAATTTGAATTATTTTAATGATTTGAAGCAGAACTTGTTCAGAACATCTTCAGGTATAATGTAGTGATTTTAAAAAAAAAAAAAAAAACATCCAGAATCTGGCTCCCAAATTACCAAGGAGTTCAAGCTTGGGCTCTGCCACTTACCAGCTGTGTAACCTTAGGAAAATAACATCTTGGCTCCTCAATATGCTCCACCTAAAAAATTGTGACAATGATAGTGCCTCCCTGTTTTAAGTACGCGAGTTCAAAGCCAGCCTCAGCAATGGCGAGGCACTTAGCAACTCAGTGAGACCCTGTCTCTAAATAAAAATACAAAAAAGGGCTGGGGATGTGGCCCAGTGGTCGAGTGCCCCTGAGTTCAATCCCTGGTACCACAAAAAAAAAAAAAAAAAAAAAAAAAAAAAGTATTAAATAAATTAATACATAGAAGCGCTTAGAATGCACTTGATGCATAGATGTTAGCTTTTTATTTATTTTTTAGTTGTAGTTGGACACAATACCCTTATTTTATTTATTTATACATGGTGCTGAGGATCAAACCCAGGGCTGTGCACATGCTAAGTGAGTATTCTACCCGAGCCACAACCTCAGCCCTGTTAGCTATTATTATTATGAAGATGCTATAGGGTTTCCTCATTGGAACTGTTCTCTGAGCATGACAGTGATGAATTGCAGACTTATAAAGAAAGAATCCTAGAGATACCAAGAAGCTAGATAGTAACCTAAAAGATTACAGATCTGAGAGACTGCATTTGGAACAGGGAAGAAAGAGGCACATAAAAAGCTGAATGCCCAAGGTCTTTTGTCTTTGACACACAGCAGGGACTTCTAGTTAAAATCTTCTTTTACCTTATTATGAAACTAATAGGTAAGTTTCTACCTAATATATTTAAAAGTCTAAGAACATATTAGTTTTTTTCCTTGGAAAGAGCCATGGCTTATAAATAATCATTACAAACTGTCTGCTCATTCACTCCTTGTCAAGGTCTTTTTCACCATGACATCAGTAGTGGACATCGGATGGATTTGGGGCTCAAGAACCTTCCAGAAAACCAATATAGGCAATGCAAAGCTGGGACCATCCCAGTCACACCACACGCCTATTTCTTTATCATGGTATAGATGCAATATTTTCTTTACAAAATTGTTTTTGGCAAGTATTTAGCCTGGCTCATAAGATCACTATAACTAATTAAGAGTTTTAGGCCACATCTGAAGTTGAATGATTTCAAGGGTCCTCTTCATGTAAGTATTCAATATCTGGATTGCCACAATTATAAGGCTACAAAGAAATGCAAAATCATTGTAACAAGAAGACAGTCCCAAATGAACTGACCACTTAAAAATTTAGCCCTTCCTCAAACACCCCTCATAGTTTAATACTAGGAACTAACCCTATCGCTCTTGTCAGTGTCTTTTGTTGAGTATTCAGAGGTGGTCTGATATAGTAAACATCCCATAATTACAATGTAGATAAAAGGACAAACCTATGGATGTAAAAGTCACGGATTAGGATCTGTCTAACTTGAAGAAAAAAAATCAACAGGGATAATGACACTATGAAAACTTCAAAAGCAAATCACAATGGGGGAGGCGCAGCTAGGGAAGAATAGAGTTCCTTTAGATTAGGTAGAGGGGAGTGAAGGGAGGGGAGGGAGTGTGGGGGTAGGAAAGACAGTAGAATGAATCAGATATTATTACCCTAGGTAAATATATAACTATATGACTGGTGTGATTCTACATCATGTACAACCAGAAGAATAAGAAATTATACTCCATTATATATGATGCATAGCTAATTAAAACAAATTTTAAAATTTTGAAAAAGAAAACAATTCAAATAGTCATGAAGTAAAAGAGGATATATCAAGAAAATGGATGAAATCCTTAAATGTCTTTATAAAAATGGTTTTCTGTGTGATTGAACAACCAAATCATGAAAAGAACAACTTGTCACCGTAGAATTTTGTCAAGAAAGTTATGCCAAAAATAAACACAAATCTGTTCATTGATTATTCTAAGAGTTTAATTCATAGTTGTTAAAATCCATATTTTGTCAAATAAAATAAAAGTGACTTATTTTTACAAGGGTTATTTTCATTTTTCAAGATGAAATCCCAATTAACCTTTTTCCCATTACCATCATACAGTAAATAGATAATGAAGATTTTGGTTCTAGGTAGCCTTTTTCAGATGGTAAGTCTCCTGAAATAATATAAAAAGTCTCCTGAGCATATAAAAAATAACACAGATAAGTGCTCGGTATTTGCTCCAAGAGAGCACCCTTGCACCCTCCTGTCCTTTCCTTTTATGGGGGGCAGGGAATAACCAGGCATTGAAGCCAGGGTGCTATACCACTAAGCCACATCCCTAGCCCTTTTTATTTTGAGACAGGGTCTCACTAAGTTGATTAGGGCCTAAGTTGCTGAGGCTGGCTTTGAACTTGCAACCCTCCTGCCTCAGCCTCCTGAGTCACCTGCACCACGGGCCTGGCCCCTCCTGTCTTTTCCTTCTCCTCAGTGGGGTGCCTTTCTGCAGTCAGAAAATATCTTTTGAATGCACAACATTCTTCTCAAGCACATTTTGCTGGTAAAATGAGTAACACCTAAATGAAGACTTTGAAAGAATTTTGTCTGAAGTTACTAGGTTATCAGGACCTTAATGAGATTGGTCCAGTAGAAGTCTGAAAAGTCCATATCAGAGACTAGCATTACCACCCTGTCAAAGGATCCTAATTGATCACAAACTTCATTGGCTCTGAAGTGCTAAATGACTGCAGATTGGTTTCATCTCTGGCTTAAATATTACTTCTGGTTAGAAGTAATTAAGTCATTAATTTCAGAAGAGTACTTATAAAATGGTTGGCAGGTGTAAATAAACACCTTCTCTTTCCTCTGACTGGCAGACTCTTCTTTGATTACTTAAAAGTCTAAATAAATCAGAGACCAACTGGAGTGATAATTTCTACATGTCAATTGAGGAATTATGCTTAAAGTTACATCTAATATGGATTTGTTTCTCTCAAGATTTATCATCAGTAAACACATTCAAGATCCACTGAATACTGAGAATTCCAAAATTTTGAAAAGCCAGAATTCATGTCATATCTAAAATGAATCTGCAAAGTCTTCCTTTTTTTTCTTTGTAGTATTGACTCAAGGGCACTTTATTACTGAGCTATATCCCTAGCCCATTTTATTTTTTATTTTGAACCAAGGACTCACTAAGTTGCTGAGGCTGGCCCTGAACTTGTGACCCTCCTGACTCAGCCTCCCAAGTTGCTGGGATTAAGGTGAGTGCCACCAGGCCCAGTGAAGTCTCTCTCATTTACAGGAATGTATGTATATGTATTTTATTTGTAGAATATGTTATTTCTGACATAGTAGAGATATCACAGTTTTTGAAATTCACTGTCTTTGACCTTGGCCTAAAAAGGTCAGATATGATGGTATAGCAGATGGGCAATGGGTATAAGAATGGGAATTCTTTATGTCACATTTCGTGGAACAAGGTTATATTACTCCATCTTTCTTTTTCCACATATTAACCTCACTTCGAATTTTTAAAAATCCCTCATGTGCAACTTTTACAAAATAGCCCTAAAACTGATTTTATTTTTGCTCTCAGCAACAGTTGACAGTTCTCTCTGCATTTCTAATTTTGCTTTAGAGCCCCTCTAAGAGCAAATTTCATGCCAACATCTATAAAAAGCACATGGCAAATATAGATGAGTATTTCCCTTAATGAGACTTTAAAAAACAGTTCTGACTCTGTGAATAGTATTTTAAAATCTGAAAGAGGCAGAGGAAAACATGAAGTATTTTAACATGTGAAAAGGCCAATGAGTCTGGACGTGCCTGGATACTTACTCTCTCACACAGCTCTTCAAATGTGCAGTCGGCAATGGTTCCACAGGCTTTATTCAGCCGCAGCTCTCTGCCTTGCACTTTTAGAATCCTTGGTCTAGTTACTATGGGAACATGAACAAAGACTCAATCTTGTCTGGATAATTACTATAAAATTCATCTCTTACAGATAGGAAATGCATAGCTTGATGAATAATAGCACATGATTCAACACATAAATTAGACAAAATGCTGATACAATGACTGCCACTTGAGCGTGGCATCAACCCATATACAGCAATGGAACTTATTAATTGGTCAGTGGAGATTGGGCATTGTGTTCTAAATGTATTCTCTTTCAAGAGAAATTAACTTACGTACAATCATTTTGTTTCTGAGCCAGCTCATCAAACAACTTATCCATGACAGCCTCCACATCAGCTTCACTTGTGCTACAGTGAAAAGAATAATAGAATATGAAATTAATAACACTTGAAGCCAACATCAAACAGCTGCCTGAGCCTGCTTAGCTTTTTGCCCATAAAAAAAGAGAACAGGATGTTATGCTCTAAATACAAACATTAGATTTAGAATACACTTAAAAGCAGAGAATATTAACTCTCAGGTAGATGATTCTGCCTTATTTGCATACACTGAAAGACTTCTGTGCTTCTAGCTGTTTCCAGTAATGAGACGATACAGGCAGAGTAAATCCATTAATACTATGTGTACACAATGAGAAGAAAGCTTCTGGCTCTCTCTTGCATGCAAAACAAGAGCAAATAGACAAGGCAGTCAAGCATCCAGCAAAGTATCCTTTGAAATCTCTAGTGAGAGGGTACATGTGAAATTAAATATTGAAGCTGCTTAAAAAAAAAAAAGAAGAAGAAAGAAAGAAAAATCAAGTCAAGCTACTGACTGTGAGGATCAAACATCCAGAATTAAATTACTAGCTTCGAAATACCAACTTGATCTGCACATCAATAACTTTATCAGACTTCTAGTAGAAGGACAATTATAGACCACACAGTTTCTCTCAAAAGTGTCCTTTTTGGAAATTCCAGAAAAACTCTCTCTGTGATGCCCACCATCACAGCTACTATGAAGTTAGTCTCATCACACAATCTTTTGTATTCTAATTAGAAATCACCATATGGTTTAGGGAACACATATATAGAAATGTGATAATGCTGTGGCCTTTCTTCCTCTCACTTTTTTTCTAAGAGGAGTTGATAAATTAACAGTCAATAAAATAAAGTAACTGCTAAAAGAAAGAAACGCTGTTCAAAAAAAAAAAACTTCAAGGGAAAATGTAAGTTTTACTCTGATTCTACATATAAATATAAACAGGATGACCTGCCAATATGCTTAATTTTGACAGGGAAATCACACTCAACTAGTTCTAAAAGCAAATGAACTAAATTCTGGACATCTACTTTAATAAAGTCTTACTGAAAATTAATACAAGAGGTTATCTTTTCTTTAGAAAAGAAATAAAGTTTAAACTATAGAAAACCATTCTCCCTTGAGATACTTATCAGGTGGCAGGCATTTTACACATTAATAACTGATCTTCAACTGTTCTAGAGCAAATTCCTTAAAAATGCAACAAGCACATTATCATTATGAAGGGTTTGGAATTGCTATAATCCAAGTAGTAACTACTTCACCACAAAGGATCTTAAAAATATTTGCAATGGTTAACTTTGTAATACTATTTGACTTTCATGAAGTTTTGTATTGACAATTGAATAAAGCTACATTAAAATAATAAAACGATACTTCAGAAAAAGTGATTATAGAAAAAAATTAAATGTATCAAGAAATTTTATAAGTCAATGGCAACATCATTGCCCATGAAATCTCATGTATGTTTTTAGACGTCACTTGTAACCATTCCACCTTGCAATGACAGTGTACACAAGCACAACTATTGAAAAAGTGATCTACTTCTTAAGGACTATGGATAGGAGAGAGTAATGCCAGTCACCTAGAATGTTTGTTGACTTTTAGAAAGTTAGCCTCTCCTTAGGTTGGGCATGGTGGTGTGTGTGTATATAATCCCGGCAATATGGGAGACTAAAGAATGAGGATTCCAAGTTTGAGGCCAGTCTCAGTAACTTGGTGAGAACCTATCTCAAAATTTAAAAAATAAAGATAAAAATGACTGAGGATATAGCTTAGTTGTAGAATGCCCAGTACCACACACACAAAAAGTTAACCTCTCCTTAGGATAGCCATGAATTCTGAAAAATAACCAAATGCTTCCAAATTCCTATTTGGTGAATAAACAACAATAGCTCACAAATTTCCTAGGTGGTGATCTTTTACCCTTTGTTCTAGTATAACATAATATTAAAATGTGGCTCAATAGAATATTTTCAGATCATATCCTCTAAGTCATCTGTGAAATTACTATGTGACTTCACAAACTGTGAAATTTTATGTAAAATAACAAAATTGTTTTACTGTAACAGTATCTTATAAGAATTCTAATATACTACCAAAAGTCACTCAGAAATTACTAAATACAAAATAAAAAACTAATGGTGTTAAGTAACCTAAAAAATAAAACAGTTTATAGAAGCAGTTTATGTCACTTATAACAGTTATCCATCTATGCCAACTTGCACTTGGCCTCAAGGGAGTAAGTTCTATTGATCTGGAGGATGGGAACCCCCATCTTCATATGGTCTTAAGAGCAGAAAGGGCTAATGTATATTTGGGTTTTTATAATCTAGAGTGATATAAAATAAAAAAGGATACCATGAAAGAAATCCTTGTGAGAGGTGAATATTCAAAATTCCTTAACAAATAACGTATAAGAAAACACTATTCTAGCCCAGCACAGTGGTGCACGCCTGCAATCCCAAGCTAAGGCTGGAGGATCACAGGTTTGAAGCCAGCCTTAGCAACTTTGCAAGGTCCTAAGCAACTTAGTAAGTCCTTGTCTCTAAATCAAAATATTAAAAAAGGACTGGGGATGTGGCTCAATAGTTCAACCCTGGTACCAAAAAAAGAAAACACTATTCTTCTCACCCTTTCTCCACTCAGACTTCAGGTTTTTCTATTTAAGGAGATACAGCAATTGAAGTTCATTAAATTTTTTTAAGGGTAAGAATTAGAAAAGTAAAGAGGAAAAAATTCAATTCCCTGTCTACATAGTCTTAATGATTTGGAGTTTTACTTCTTATACATTTCACAACCAGTTTAAACATCTTTGGGTATGTTTTGTACTTCTAGTAAGAATTTTAGGTGATTCTGATCTATTTCAGTGTATCAAAAGAGAAGAGCAAGCCAGGCGTGGTGGTGCACACCTATAATCCCAGCACTTGGGAGGCTGAAACAGGAGGATCGCGAGTTCAAAGCCAGCCTCAGCAATGGCGAGGCACTTAGCAACTCAGTGAGACCCTGTCTCTAATAAAATACAAAAAAAGGCTGGGGATGTGGCCCAGTGGTCAAGTGCCCCCTGAGTTCAATCCCTGGTACCAAAAAGAAAACAAATTAAGGGTCAAGAAACAAATTCAAATCAAACATTCCAACAGCCATAATGGAAACTTGAAATAATAGTATAGTGTCTAAAATATTTTAAGGTAACTTTATTATTAAACTACCCATCCCAAGTCAAATGATTAATGAAGTAAAATGAAGATATTTTAAAAATTATAAAAAAGACATTTTCAAACATGTGAGAATTAAAAAAATATATTTCCTATGTTTGTTTTCCAGAATATACTTGAGGGCATGCTTTCAGAGTGAGGAAAGACAGTGTGGGCAGTACTGCTTAGGGTGACTAAAACTCCAATAGAAAACCTGCAGTCCTCTGTCATGAAGAACTAGAGGAAAGTTAGGGGCAACCATTCAGTTGGAAAGTTGGGGAATCCTAGAAAACGTGTTTCTAAATCCCTAGTAGATACTAGCATAGGAAAATGCCTTTTATTTTGAACTGACTGGTGGAGTTATTAAGTGTGAATCCTAAAGCATTTTCCACTTTGAATGTAAAGTACATATTGCTTCATATAAGCTTTATTTTCCTTACTAACCTGTGCCTTGCTTCTCCTTTTTAAAAACTGATTGATTTACAGTTGTGGGGACTGAGCTCAAGGCCTTGAGTGGCTTAGCAAGTGCTCTACCTCTGAGCTATAACCCCAGTTCTGACTGACTTCTTTTATTCAATATTTATGTTTCTGAGTTTTATCTGTATTGATGTGTGTAGAAGTAGTTTGTTTATTGTTGCTGTACTGTATTCTATTGTATGAAAATACCACAATTTGTTATCATTTTACTGTTGATGAGCATATTCATCTGCAAGGGCTGCCACCACAATATACCACACACTGAATGGCTTAAACAACAGAACTTGATTTTCACACAGTTCCGGAGGCTAGAAGTCCAAGCTCAAGGTACAGCAGAAGTGGCTGCTCCTAAGGCCTCTCTCCTTTGCTTGCAGATGGCCACCTTCTTGCTGTGTCCTCATATGGCCTTTCTACCATGTATGCATGTCTTTGCTCAAATTTCCTCTTTTTATAAGGACACAAGTTAGATTGGGTTAGGGCCCATCCTAAAGAACTCATTTAACCTTAACTAACTCTTTAAAAGAGCAAATACAAGCACATTAGGGGTTAGGGCTTCTGAGAATTTTGGGGAGACACAACACAATTCAG
Source organism: Tamias sibiricus (assembly GCA_025594165.1). Taxonomy (NCBI): domain Eukaryota; kingdom Metazoa; phylum Chordata; class Mammalia; order Rodentia; family Sciuridae; genus Tamias; species Tamias sibiricus. The sequence goes on along the minus strand of CM046666.1, from coordinate 94,361,028 downwards.
TCCATAACAATGAGTATTTGTATAATAAACAGTTTGGAGCTCCTGTGAATATTCTAGTACATACCTTGTGGTAAACTTATGCATACATGTCTGTAGGACATAAGCAAGGAAGAGAATTGCTGCTCACAGGATTTACCTACGTTCAGCTCAGTAGATACTGCCAAACAGTTTTCCGGAGTGGTTTCAGCAATTTATACTCTGACTGGCAGTGTACAATAAGTTCCACTTGTTCTATATCCTTGCCAACATCTAACATTTTCCATCTCTTTCCATTTTAGGATTATGGTGGATGTATTATAAATAACTTCAACATAAGTTGTCTCAAATTATTTTGAACATGGATGGGGCATAAAATACAAATATAATTTAATTGATAAAATGTTAATCCAGAAACATTTTCTTAACAAAATGTCATTATACATAAAATTTGAAAACCCATTCTTCAAAACATCTAAGATCTCTTGACATTTTTAAATAAGCTTAAAGAACACAACTTTATGGTAAATACTTCAGCCAGAGAAAATGCCTTTAACTCCAAAGCAGGAAAGGAAAATACAGTACCATTTATAATGAAGAAAAGCTGGAGTAACAGCAGTGAATCTGTGATTCCAGGACCCTCTTGTAAGTTCTATAGTGAAATCATTTAAAAAGATAACATTATCTTACATTAAAAATCTATACACATATATAATCATGCCTGTAAAGCTCTAAAAAGGGACCTGGATCAGCTGGCTTAAACAACAACAACAACAAAAAATCAAGCACTGGGACATAAGACTTGAGGTTGGCAATAGGCCCATTCAGAAAACAAATGAGCAAAAAAAAAAAAAAAACCACACAGGGATATAGATCATACAAAAATACAAATTGTGGTTAAAATTAAACTCAGATTAAACATAACTGAAAAATATTCCAGGCTAACCAGCAAAACTGAGGAATTGGAGATATCTTGTAACTAACAATGGGTATATGAAAAAGCCATAGCATAAAATTACAATAGTTAACAGATTTTTTTTTCAGTTTAAAAAAAAAAAAAAAGGAACTAAGTTCAGAGTTTTATTTGGGGGCTATAAGAATATAAATGTCACATTGAATGGAAGATTTGTGTAGTTCCATTTTAACCAAAAAGAGGTTTATCTTGAGAAAAAGTGATCAGGGTAGCATCATAATGATCAGGAGAAAATAAAAGAAACACAGATGCTGTGAGTAGTATTCCCTTGTCTCTCCCCTAAGGGGAGGCAGAAAATGAGTAGGCATAAAGATTTAAGTGACTTCCTTTAATTCCCAGGAATCAGCTCAACTCTGGCTAATTGCTCTTCAGTAGGACACTATGATACAAGTAGGCCTTTGTGCAGATAAGATGCAAAAAAGAGAATCTGCCCACAGGTAATCAGAAGTTGACCACATTAAGAAAATCAAGATCATTTTTCAGAAGGAAGCAATGTCACTCTTTTCAAATGCTTTTTAAAATTTTTATTCTTCATTTATTTTATTCAATTTATTTATTTTTTGAGGAATAAGAGGTAGCCAGAGCAGAGCAGGGACTTCTTTTCTTTTGTTGTATAATGCTCTGGTAAAAACCACCCATTTCACTGCTTCTCTCTCCTTCTGTTAAGCTCAGAAATTGGTGGAAAAGCAGGTTTCTATTTTCTGGTGAGCAGTACCACTGTGTTTTTAAGTCAGAAAAGCCCTGGAATCAACCACTGTTTAGTTGCCAAGAAATTTGGCATCAACTCCTACAGGAATCCTGTGAGTACAGTACCCTAGATTAAAAAACTGATTGCTTTTGAGAGTATGAGAATCATGGCTTATTTTTCCATATTAAATCAATAAATAGAGAAGAAATCAGTCATTCTGATTTTGAGAAAAATTTCTACAGCTGAAGTCAGGCATTCAACATAAAACTTAGACTCAAAGAAAAAGAACATGTCAAAAAAGACCTTATTATTGCTGGATCATTTGAAATTCTCAACAAAAATTCCAAAACACTTGGAGGTTTCTCGAAGAGGGTCACGCATGAATTTAAATGGAAATTAATTTCTTCAAGAACCTCCCACTTCATTAGGATTGACTCAAGGGAACAGAATGCTACCCACACTTTGCTCCTTTATCCCTTTCAAAAATCACAGCTTGTTAAGGTATCAACAAGTAGAATAGGGTTGGCTTTCCTTAGTCCCTCTCTCTCCATGTTCTCTATTCTAGAGAGCCAAAGTTGATTCGACAGAGAAATTTCCCCTTCCTCTTAGAGTTCTTTGCCAAACTTCCCTGGCAGAGAGCCTTCTCACTCTACTGACGCCTTGTGCATTCATGCTGTATGGCTCTTTGTCCTCATACCAAACATAATCCGGGGCTGGAGGCAGGTCTAAAATTAAGTTGGTTTATATCTGCCTTAATATAAGAAAGACTTGGTTGTATTTCAAATCCTGTACGTTTGTTTTACGTAACGAAATCAGTTGTTAGAATGAATTTTGTCCTAGTATTTATCTTCTTAATCACTGAAAGGCTTAATTGACTGACTGTTCAAAGATCCATTTCAATCTCTAAATTTCCCACCCTTCTCAATCACCTGGAGAATAATTTGCCTGGTTCCATTAATCTTGACCTGCATATAATGCAAAAGGTGGGATCTAGCACATTTAGCTCTCAAATTCCAGGCCTTCACCCCCCTTCTAAGTCACAAACTCCATATAAAATGTCTATCAACTCTGTGTATCGTATTTTCCCAAAAATAAATCAGTGACATAACATGTACAAGAGCAATTTGATATTTTTTGTTAATTTCTTTTTCACAAAATTTTAGAAAGCCTAGTTTTAAGAAACAATTATACTGGGCTGGGGATATAGCTCAGTTGGTAGAGTGCTTGCCTTGCATGCACAAGGCCCTGGGTTCAATTCCCAGCACCACAAAAACAAACAAACAAACAAAAAAAGATTGTTCTAAAGCAATAAAGATAAAAGGTGTGGGGCTGGGGTTGTGAGTCAGTGTTAGATTGCTTTCCTAGCATGTATGAGGCACTGGGTTCAATCCTCAGCACCATATTTTTAAAAATTAATTATTTAAAATAAAGGTATTTTTTAAAAAAGAAAATGTGTAAGAGTGTAAAAGAAATGGAATGAAGTTTTGATAACTAAAAATGGTACACAGTGCTGGGCACAGTGGTGCACACCTGTAATCCCAGTGATTTAGGAGGCTGGGGCAGGAGGATTGCAAGTTCCAGGCCAGCCTCAGCAACTTAGAGAGGCCCTGTCTAAAAATAAGTAGCTCAGTGGTGAAGTGCCCCTCAGTACAATTCCCAGTACTGGAAAAAGAGAAGGAAGGAAGGAAGGGATGGAGGGAAGGAAGGAAGGAAGGAAGGAAGGAAGGAAGGAAGGAAGGAAAGAAGGAAAAAGGTACATAGCAAGTAATTAAAGAAGTAGGATTTTCACCAGATCAGCTTTTCTTATGTAGATTGATCTTTATTCATAACTGATCTATTTAAAGGTAAAATACAAAGGAGATGAGCAAAAAAAAAAATTTTTTTTTTTTTTTTTTTTTTTTTTTTTTTTTTTTGGTACTGGGGATTGAACCTAGGGGTGCTCTATTGCTGAGTTACGTCCCCAGCCCTTTTTATTTAGCAAGACAGCTGGCCTCAAACTTACAATCCTCCTGTCTCAGCCTTCCAAATTGCTGGGGTTATAGGTGTGTACCACCATGCCTGGTTTTTGAACTTTTATAAAGTATACACATATTACTTCTCACAGGCATATTGTATGTATACACAATACTATTTATGCTTTTCTAGATGAATATAGTCATGCAATTGGATACTTCTGTCAATGTGTTTAGCTAGAAATTGTGGACCAGGTCTACTCTAAGGCAGCAGGCCTATATGACTTGCTTGAAAGCAAATACTGTGAATGCTATTATCAGTAAAGAAATAGAAGATTAAAAATATATTAAAGAGACTGATGAAACCTGATACTGAAGTCTATACAGGATGAACTTCTTTTGCTGTTGTACCACTTTTTTTTTTACAAGATTGGCTTTTGTGGGAGCCGGGCGCGGTGGCTCACGCCTGTAATCCCAGCACTTTGGGAGGCTGAGGCAGGAGGATTGCGAGTTCAAAGCCAGCCTCAGCAATGGCGAGGCACTTAGCAACTCAGTGAGACCCTGTCTCTAGTAAAATACAAAAAAAAAAAAAAAAAAAAAAAAAGGGCTAGGGATGTGACCCAGTGGTCAAGTACCCCTGAGTTCAATCCCCGGTACCACCAAAAAAAAAAAAAAAAAAAAAAAAAAAAAGATTGGCTTTTGTGGGGCTGGGGTTGTGGCTCAGCGGCAGAGCACTTGCCTCACACGTGCGCAGCCCGGGTTCCATCCTCAGCACCATGAAACATAAATGCATTGCATTGTGTACAACTAAAGTAAATAAATAAATATTTTAAAAGATTGGCTTTTGTTTAATGTCAAATTGTGCATTTTTGTTTTCATATATATTTATTTGTTCTAATCAGTTATACATGATAGCAGAATGTTCTTCGATTCATTGTACACAAAGTAAAGTCACACCATTCGTACAGTCATACCTGTACCTAGGGAAATGATGTCCATTTCATTCCACCATCTGGCTCCCAAGCACCACTGTTATACCACTTTCTAAGTGATGTTTCAAACACTTCAAATTAGTTTTTAATTCAGTAGTCAACATCTTAATGCAAGATTAATTAACAAATATTTTCAGTGTGCATTCAAATAATGTCAAATAGGACAACCTTATAGTTTTAACACAGCTAAAATGCTTTAAAAATCAGTTACCTGATTATGTCCTAGAGGGTATAAAGCAAAAAGTTGTTGCTGATTATAATATACAGCTACAAATTTGCAATATTGGCTCACTCATTCATATTATCTCTCATTTAAAATATCAAACTCATTCATGAAGTATCAATAGATTAGAGATGAAAGAGGGGATATTACTACCAACTTTATAGATATAAAAAGGATTATAAGGGAATACAAATTGAATATCTCTAATTGGATTAGGATGTTCAACTTGTACAGTTGAACAAATATTCCAAAATCCAAAAAACTCTAATACTCTGGTCCCAAGCATTTTGATTAAGAGATATACAACCTGTACTATGAACATATGTATACCAACAAATTAGAAAACCTAGATGAAATAGACAAATTCCTAGAAAGACACAAACTACTGAAACTGACTAAAGAAGAAATAAAAAATCTATATAGAAGAGGAAGGTACACTTCCAAACACATTCTGTGAGGCCAGATTAATCCTGATACCAAAATCAGACAAAAATATCACCAGAAAAGAAAACTACTGACCAATATCCCTTATAAACAGAAACACAAAATCCTCAACAAAATACTAGTGAAACAAATATAGCCATATATGAAAAAGATTATACACCATGACCAAGTGGCATTTATCCCAGAAATGAAAGGTTGATTTAAAATCTGAAATCAATATATGAAATATACTATATCAATAGAATAATGGACAAAAATCAAATGAATTCACAAAATCCAACACCCTATCATGATAAAAGCACTCAACAAATTAGGAATAAGAATGTCCTTAGCCTGACAAAGAACATCTACGAAAAACCAAGACAATATAATAATGGTGAAAAAAACACTGAAGTTTTTCCCGCTAAGGTCAGAAACAGGATAAAGGTATCTACTCTCATCATTTCTTTTCAACATTGTACTAGAAATTAGTTCTAGGAAGGAAAATTAGGCAATAAAAATAAATAAAAGACAACTAGCTTCAAAAGGAAGAAATTTACTATATTGCCAGGTGACATATTTATAAAATCCTAAGAAATTGGGCTGGGGTTGTGGCTCAGCGGTAGAGCGTTTGCCTAGCATGTGCGCGACCCAGGTTCGATCCTCAGCACCACATAAACATAAATGCATTGCATTGTGTACAACTAAAGCAAATAAATAAATATTTTTTAAAAATCCTAAGAAATCCACTAAGAATCTAATAAATGAGCTCAGCAAGGTTTCAAATTACAAGATTAATATGCAAAAATCAATTGTATTTCTACATAGTAGCAATGAAGAAAATAAAATTAATAAAATAATTCCATTTATAGTCACATAAAAAGAACAAAACACTAGTGAATTCAACAAAAGAATAGCAAATGTTATACATTGAAAACTATAAAATATTGTTGAAAGAAAATAAAGAAGACCAAATAAACAGAAATACATTTGTTATAGGTTAAAGTATATTGACAGCCTAACCCCAGGTGCCTGAGAATGGGACCTTATTTTAAATAAGGCCTTTACAATTAATGAAGCTAAAATGAGATCATATTGAATTAGAATGGCCTCTGATCCAATGATTGGTGTCCTTATATAAAGAGGAAAATCCGGACACCACATGAAAACAGAATTAAACAAACAAAAAAGCTGTGAGGACTGTTGACAACTACAAGAACCTAGGAGAAAAGCACAAGACAGGTACAACTTGCCAACATGCTGATTTTGATTGAAAGCCTTGAAAACAATGAGATAATAAATTTCTGTTATGTTAAGAAACTGGTTTGTGGTACCTCTTTATGACAACCCTATGTCATGATATAACATCTAAAGTGCATGGTTAAGCCAGGCGAAGTGGTGCACGCCTGTAATCCCAGCACTTGGGAAGCTGAGGCAGGAGGATCGTGATTTCAAAGCCAGCCTCAGCAATGGCGAGGAATTTAGCAACTCAATGAGACCCTATCTCTGTCTAATAAAATATGAAAAAAGGGCTGGGGATGTGGCCCAGTGGTCGAGTGCCCCCGAGTTCAATCCCTGGTACCAAAAAAAAAAAAAAAAAAAAAAAAAAAAAAAACCCTGAAGTGCATGGTTTGGCAGGTCATGATGGCAATAGTCTCCAAAGGATTTACAGATTCAACACAATTCCTATCAAAATTCCAGCTGACTTCTTTTTTTTTGGTTGTATACAAAGTATATCCACGCCATTTATGTCTTCATACATGCACTTAGGGTAATGATATCCATCTCATTCTACCATCTTTTTTTTTTTTTAAACCCTTTTGTCCCCTCCCTTCCCATTGGCTTTTCTAGTGTTCCTTTAATCTTTCTATGCTCCCTGTCTCAACCCTACTGTGAATCAGCCTCCTTATATCAGAGAAAACATTCGGCATTTGGATTTTGGGGATTGGCTAACTTCACTTAGCATTATATTCTCCAACTTCATCCATTTACTGCGAATGCCATTATTTTATTGTCTTTTATTGCTGAGTAATACTCCATTGTGTACATATAGCACATTTTCTTTATCCATTCATCTTCTGAAGAGCATCTAGGTTGGTTCTACAGTTTAGCTATTGTGAATTGTGCTGCTGTAAGCATTGATGTGGCTGTGTCCCTGTAGTATGCTGTTTTTAAGTCCTTTGGGTATAGACTGAGGAGTGGAATAGCTGGCTCAGAAGGTGGTTCCATTCCCAGTTTTCCAAGGAATCTCCACACTGCTTTCCATATTGGCTGCACCATTTTGCAGTCCTACCCCAGCTGACTTCTTAGCAGAGATTAATAAGCTGATCCTAAAATGCATATGGAACTTAAAAGCACTCAGAATGGCCAAAACAATCTGGAGAGGGAAAATAACAAAGTTAAAGGGCTTCTAACTTTCTGTTATCAAAACTTACTACTACAAAGCTATAATAATTAAGATAGTGTGGTATTGACAGAAAGATCGACAAATTCATCAGTGGAAAATAATTAAAAGTATAGAAAAAATCCTCACATTTATAATTGACTGATTTTCAACATAAGTATCAACAAGATTCAATGGGGAAAGGTAGTTTTTTCAACAAATGATGCTGGGACAATTAGACATCTGTACGTACAAGAATGAAGTTAGACCCTAGCCTCACACCATATATAAAAAATAACTCAAAATTAATCAAATACCTACATGTAAATGCTAAAACTATAAAATTCTTAGAAGAAAACATTTTTGCCACCTAGGATTAGGCAATAATTTCTTAAACATGACACCAAAAGTATAAATGACAGAAAAAAATTGATATGATCAACATTTAAAACTTCTGTTTCTCAAATGACAACATAAAGAATATAAAAGGCAGCTGGGTATAGTGGCCCATGCCTGTAATCCCAGCAACTATGGAGGCAGGAGCATGGCAAGTTCACAGCTAGCCTGGGCAACACAGCAAGACCCTGGCACAAAACAAAACAAAATAACACAAGGGAAACCATATAACATGAGGATATTATTTATGCAAGTCATATATCTGACAAGGGACTTATATCTAGAATATATAAAAATACTTAAATTCAGAAGCCAGGTGCAGTGGTGCACACCTGTAATTCCAACACTTGGGAGGCTAAGGCAGGATGATCACAAGTTCAAAGCCAGCCAGCCTCAGCAATAGCAAGGCACTTAGCAACTCACTGAGACCCGTCTCTAATAAAATACAAAAAAAGGCTGGGGATGTGGCTCAGTGGTCGAGTGCCCCTGAGTTCAATTCCTGGTACAAAAAAAAAAAAAAAATTAAATTCAATAAAAGACAAATTTCCCAATTTTCACCTTTCTCCTAATGATATTCTAAGAGTCAATAAGTACATGAAAAGAAGATTAACATCATTCATCATCAAGGAAATTTCACACCCACTAGGATGTTGTTTGTGTTGACTTGTATCTTCCTAAAAATATTAAGGAATTCTAACCCCCAGTAACTCAAAATGTGAACTTATTCAGAAATAGGGTGAGTGAAGATGTAATTAGTTATGTGAGTGGTCCTGAATCCAACAGGACTCATGTCCTTATAAAAAGAGGAGACAGAAAAAAAAAAAAAAAAGAGGAGACAGACACACTGAAAGATGACCACGTGACAACAGAGGTCAAGATAAGAATGGTGCATGGACCATCCCAGAAACACCAAGAATTTATGGAAAATGACAGAAGTTAGAATAGGTAAGGAAGGATCCACTCTAAAAGTTTTCGAGAAGTGGGTGTAGATCAGTGAAAGAGCATTTTCTAGTGTACACAGGCCATGGGGTTGGATCCCCAACATTGCAAATCAATCAATCAATAAAATTAAAGTTCCAGAGAGCACTTGAGACCCTGCCAACATCTTGATTTTGGAATTGTGGCCTCTATAACTGTGAGACAATAAATTTCTGTTTTAAGCCTCCTACTTTGTGGCACTTTGTTATGGAAGTCCCAGGAAACTTAATAGATGGTTACAAAAACAAAAACAGATAATAAGGGTTGGCAACAGATATGGAGAAACTGGAACTCCCATGCACTACTAGTGGGAATATAAAATGGTAGAGCTCCTTTGGAAAACAATCTGGCAGTTTCTCAAAGGACTAAACATAAAATTTCCATACAACCTAGCAATTCGACCTTTGGGTATGTATGAGAAATTAAAATGAGTCCATGCCAAAACTTGCACATGAATGTTCACCACAGCACTATTCACAATGGCCAAAAAGCAGAAACAAACCAAATGTCCATCAGCTGATGAATGGCTAAATAGATTGTTTATATATCTATACAATGGGGTATTACTCAGCAAATAAAAGGAATAATGTGCTGATACATAGTACAATGTGGAAGAACCTTGAAAACATTAAGTGAAAGAAGGCAATCAATCACAAAAAGCCACATCTTATATGATTCCATTTATATTAAATATCATCATAGGAAAATTCTATAGAGTCTGAAAGTAGACTAGTGCTTACTTAGAGTGGTGGCAGGATGGGGGTTGATTTGGATGAGGAGAGTAGGGATGCTGCATGGTTTCCTTTTGGCGGTGAGAAAATGTTTAAAATTGATTGTGGTGATGGTTATACAATTCTGAGAGTACACTAAAAATCATTTTAAATGAATGAATTGTTTGGCATGTGAATCATATCTTGATAAAGCTATCAAAATGTATTTAAAAAATAAGCAGAATCCCTTATCAAAGTTAACAATAATCCTTCAATGTCATAAGATACGTTTGAATTTCTCTGATTGTCCGATAATTTTTTGTTTGGTTTGGTTTTGTTTTTGTTTTATAGTTGTTTGATTCAGGATCCCCAAAAGGTCCACAACCTGCAATTAGTTAATATGTTCCTGAAGTCTCCTTTAAACTAAAGATTCACTATCTCTTTTTGTCTTAATTATGAAGAAATAATTTAGGTCATTAAAAAATCTATAGCCTACATTTTGATGAATGTACTCACATGATGTTATTTAATATATTCCATTGCCTCTACATTTCTTGTAAACTGATAAAATTCAGGTTCCATTTATGTAGAAGTCATTGTGGAATTTATAATCATAACTAGATCCATTAAATTATGAGAGCTTTTAAAATGGTGATATTCCTAATTCTACTCTAATACTCTCATCCTTTTTTCGTTTGTTACCTAGTGTTTTAGTTAGCTTTCTCACTGCAGTGACAGAAAGACCCAACGAGAACAATTTTAGGAGGAAAAGTTTATTTGGGGCTCACAGTTTCAGAGATTTCAGTCCATAAACAGCCAGCTCCATTCCTTAGGGCTCGAGGTGAGACTCAGCATCATGGCAAAAGAGTGTGGTGGAGGAAAGCAGCTGGGAACATGGTTCCAGAAAGCAGAGAGAGAAAGCCTAAGCTCAGCTCACCCTGAAGACAAGCCCCCAAAGACCCACCACCAGCCACACCCGATTAGCCTACAGTTACCACTCAGTTAATCCCTGTCAGGGGATTAATTCACTGAGTTAAGGCTCTCACAACCCAATCATTTCACCTCTAAACCTTCTTGCATTGTCTCACACATGAGCTTTTAGGGGACACCTAATATCTAAACCATAACACCCAGAAAATGTCTATAAAGAAAAGTTTCCTTTCGTCAACTATTTTGTTATACAAAGAATTAAAAAATCAAACAGGAGAAATGCTTGAGTCTTTCCTTTTGTTTATCAGTTCTCAGAATACTAGGTTAGAGACTTCCATTTTTGGTCATGACGGATTAATAAGAGTTCAGATTTAGCCGGGTGTGGTGCGCACGCCTGTAATCCCAGCACTTTGGGAGGCTGAGGCAGGAGGATCGCAAGTTCAAAGCCAGCCTCAGCAATGGTGAGGCACTTAGCAACTCAGTGAGACCCTGTCTCTAATAAAATACAAAAAAGGGCTGGGGATATGGCCCAGTGGTCAAGTGCCCCTGAGTTCAATCCCTGGTACCAACAACAACAACAACAACAACAACAAAAAAAAAAAGAGTTCAGATTTACCTTCCTGCCTTAAACAACCAGAAACAATTGGTATAGATAATGATAGCATGCACACTGCCTGCTACAGGGCTCTGGATAGGCTAGCAAAGGTACTGAAACAAATTACAGTCTAAAAGCAAGAGGGTAGATTGAACAATTTTCAAGTTCCTTCTATTGGCAGATGTTTCAAAGGTTCTTCAGTGTGAACTGAAAGGGGAAATGACTGTGCAAACTTGGTAAGAAAAAACAAGAGTAAAACTGCAGATTCTAATGTCTGAGACAGAAACACCTAGAATGACAATGATGAGGCATGGGGATACAGTAACAAGATGTCCTAGACTCACTGGGGAACCAAGAGGTGACATCCTTCCAGACAGAAGCTGGGACTCTGACAAAGTTTTAGCTAATCAAGCAAAAACATTTTGTTTTTAATATTTTTTAGTTGTGGATGGACACAATTGATAGATAGGCTTCGGCTGACAGGCCACCTACCCCATGGAAATTTCCATTGGGAGCAACCTGGTTTCATTTTCCCCAGGCAGGAGCCAATCAGCCTAAATGTCGCTCTGTTCCCAGGCAGGAACCAATCGGCTTAAAGGTCACCCTGTTTACTGGGAAAGTGGGAAAGGAGCCAATAGTGTTAAAGTCACTCAGGTATCCCCCCCCCCCCCACCAAATCCCTACCTAAGTCCCTGCAGAGAGGAAGCAGCCAAGGAAGCCACGGACAAAACATCTCCTCCCTGCTGACAGGAAGCAGCCTCTGCAGCGACTCCAGCCCTAAGGTACTGCTCCAGCTGCCGCCTCCAGCATGTCAGCAGCTGCCCCAGCCAACAGCTCCGGAGACCGTGCTGGCACAACTAGGCACCGACCCTCTGTCCAGGGCTTGCACGCTTCCCTCTCCCTGACTCCTCTCTCCCCTACTTCTGCCTCCCACCAGCTGTAGAGGCTGATGAATAAATCTCTTGGCTGTACAGTTGTCTCCAGTGTGATTTTTGCCCTTCAACAATGACTTTTTTTTTTTTTTTAATATTTTTTTATGTGATACTAAAGATTGAACCCAGTGCCTCACACATGCTAGGCAAGCACTCCCCAGCCCCAAGACATGTTTTTAATTTTCACTGATCTGGTTCTTAGTTGCAAGTAGAGGAGTGTTTGTAAGGAATGTCAAAGGTAGGAAAAATGATAGTTTTAATTGTCAGAAAGTATGTTTTAGCATGTATGAGCTTCAGTCCTGGTTTTCACAGACTTTTCTTGTTATTCTTTATTTTTAAAATATTGTTATTATTATTATTAATACTATTATATGATTCATAATGGGGGGCATGGGATAAATGGAAGAACTTTGGGCAAAGGGTGGTGAGGGGCAGGGAGGGGTATGGGAGCAGGAAAGATGGTGGAATGAGATGGACGTTATTACCCTAGGTACATGTATGACTGCACTTATGGTGTGACGCTACATCATGTATAATCAGAGAAATTAAAAGTTGTGCTGCAATTGTGTACAATGAATCAAAATGTATTCTGCTGTCATATATACCTGACTAAAATAAATAAAAATTTAAAAATCATTATTATTGTTGTTATTATTATTATTATTATTATTTTCTTTGGTGGTACTGGAGATTGACCCAGGGGCACTTTACCACTGAGCTATATACCCAGGCCTTTTTATTTTTGTTATTTAGATAAACTTTTTTTGAGGTGGAGGATGACTTCAGTGGATAAGAGCCAACCGAAATAAAGGGAGCAAGCCTGCTCCTTTAAGGTCAAAAGTCTAGAGAGAGAGTTCTATGGGTCTTTTCCCCTATATCTTCCTGATATGCCAAGAATGCAAGGCCCTGACTGCTTGCCAAGGTTGTGTTTGTAGTAAGCAACCTTGAGAGATGCGACAATGTCATCTGTAAAACAGAAAGCAGACTTTTGTACTTCCGGCTATAAAATGGTGGGTTCCACAAACTCAGAGCAACTCTTCTATAGCACAATTCACTGCCTTTGCAGAAATCATTTGGGCCTTCCCTTTGACCAGAGGGACTAAGCCACAGGGAAGAAATTGATATAAAACGCTAATGCTCAAGCTGCTATTTATACCTAGACTAATAAAATCCTTTGTCTCTGACCCAGGTCTCTTGTGGCTTCTGCCAGCATTGTGCAATAGAAAGAGGCAAACCTATTAGCTGGCATGTAAGGTAAAACAAAATCTCAGGCCCAATGCCTGCCCCCTCCTTTTCAGTTTAGTTTCAAACATTTCCACGAGGCCGTGGCTGTTGTGCTGAGGGTGGGGTGTTTTTTTAGTGAGAGTCTGGTAGAGATACAATGTTCGAACAGAAAACATCCCCATCCGAGATCCTCCCACAGACTTGAGAGAAAAAAGAACCTATAAAGAAAGCAAAAGAAAGAGCAGGAACAAGGATGAGTTCAGGGTGACTTCAACTCTTCTTTCCAGGAAACTAGTAGCCCTTCATGGAAGTGACAGCAAAATGGCCAGGGGCAGCATCCCATGAACCCCCAGCAGTGGTGTTTCCTATTTAAAAAGATGCTCATTTATATATAAAAGGATATCCTCACCAGCCCCCAAGGAGAATTCATTTGAAGCAGTTAATTCTCTGGAAGGTATGACATGGGGCCATTCTTTTGAATCCATGTTGCTTAAAATAAATTACTAGTCCAAGGGCTGGTAGAGCGCTCAGTGGTAGAGCGCTCAGTGGTAGAGCGCTCGCCTGGTACGCATGAGGCACTGGGTTTGATCCTCAGCACCACAAAGTAAATTAAAATAAAATAAAGTTACTGTGTCCACCTTCAACTAAAAAATACATTAGAAAAATTTACTAGTCCAAGCCCCTGCCCAGAGGCAAATGGAAAGCCCAATGCTTGGTTGACCTGTATGTTAAACAGCTGTTCATCATGTGACCAAAATACCTAACAAGAACAACCTAAAGAAGGAAAAGTTTAGTTGGACTCATGGTTTCAAAGGTTCAGTCCATGAATGGCCAGCTCTACCTCTCTGGGCCCCAGGTGAGGCAGAACATCACAGAAGAGGGGCATAGCAGAGGAAAGTTACTCACCTCATGGTGGCCAGAAAAAACGAGAGAGAGGGGAGCCAGTGACAAAAATAGAAACTACCCAAATATGCCCCCAGTAACCTATATCCTCCAGTCATACCCCACCTTCCTATAGGTACCACCCAGTTAGTCCATTCAAATTATTAATCCATCAAATTAGGTATGACATAATAATCTAATCATAATCAAATTAAGCATGACATAATAATCTAATCATAATCTAATCATTTCACCTCCTACATTAACACCGGAGTTTTTTTCGGGGGGACACTTCATATCTAAATCATAACAGACCTGATTCTATTTTGGCAAGCTATAGTCCATAGAGATTTCATTGAGTCTTAATTCACCAATCGACCAGAGAGAAACTGACTGTGCTTGTCTGGGGAATAATCATGCAGTTACCACAGAATAAAAAACTGGACAATCATGTGGTTTTTAATCTATGCAAAAGTCTGAATATTTGTACTCATCAAGTTCTCTCTGGCTTGTAACTTGCTAAATATGAGTTCTCAGAGTTTATTGTATATGAGATTAAAAACTTCTTAGGATGGACCCAAAACATCTGGAACTTACTTACAAAGATACTCTAGATTTCTAATTTTAATGGGATATAAAACTGCAACTGAGGCCGGGCGCGGTGGCACACGCCTGTAATCCCAGCACTAGGGAGGCTGAGGCAGGAGGATCACGAGTTCAAAGCTAGCCTCAGCAATGGCAAGGCACTTAGCAATTCAGTGAGACCCTGTCTCTAATAAAATACGAAAAAGGGCTGGGGATGTGGCCCAGTGGTCAAGTGCCCCTGAGTTCAATCCCGGGTACCAAAAAAAACTGCAACTGAAATATATTAAAAATGAACATGCAATATCTTATATGAATTAGTTCTTATGGGACCCAGACAATATTATGAACAGAAGTAATTTGTTTCATGTCAACTTTGGGGGTAACTTTTTAAATCTCTGGTAATTCTTTTTTTTTTTGGTACCGGGATTGAACTCAGGGGCACTCAACTGCTGGGCCACATCCCCAGCCCTTTTTTGTATTTTATTAGAGACAGGGTCTCACTGAGTTGCTAAGTGCCTCGTCATTGCTGAGGCTGGCTTTGAACTCGCGATCCTCCTGCCTCAGCTTCCCAAGTGCTGGGATTACAGGCGTGCGCCACCGCACCCAGCTTCTGGTAATTCTTGGTAATATTTAGATTCTACTTTTAGATTTTTTTTTTTTTTTTTTTTGGTACTGGGGATTGAACTCAGGGGCACTCGACCACTGTTTCACATCCCCAGCCCTTTTTTGTATTTTATTAGAGACAGGGTCTCACTGAGTTGCTAAGTGCCTCGCCATTGCTGAGGCTGAGCTTTGAACTCACGATCCTCCTGCCTCAGCCTCCCAAGTGCTGGGATTACAGGCGTGCGCCACCGCGCCCGGCTACTTTTAGATATTTTTAATTGGCTTTTTTAAAAGTGAGTGTAGTAAAATACTGAGATTATGAATATTTCTATTTAGTTTTAAAAAATCCCATAAGAATATATGGGAATCAGCCGGGTGCGATGGTGCACACCTGTAATCCCAGCACTTGGGAGGCTCAGGCAGGAGGATCTCGAGTTCAAAGTCAACCTCAGCAATGGCGAGGTATTTAGCAACTCAGTGAGACCCTGTCTCTAAATAAAATACAAAAAAAGGGCTGGGGATATGGCCCAGTAGTCGAGTGTCCCTGAGTTCAATCCCCAGTACCAAAAAAAAAAAAAAAAAAAAAGAAGAAGAATATATGGGAATCAGGGGCTGGGGTTGTGGCTCAGTGGTAGAGAGTTTGCTGAGCACGTGTAGGCACTGGATTCAATTCTAAGCACCACATTAAAAAATAAAATAAAGTTCCCAAAATGTAGGCTCTCTGTTCACCTCATTGATTGTTTCTTTTGCTGAGAAGAAGCTTTTTAGTCTGAGTCTATCCCATTTATTAATTCTTGATTTTATTTCTTGCACTTTAGGAGTCTTGTTAAGGAAGTCAGGGCCTAATCCACCATGATGAAGATTTGGACCTACTTTTTCCTCTATTAGGCACAGGGTCTCTGGACTAATTCCTAGGTCCTTGATTCACTTTGAGTTTTGTGCATGGTAAGAGATATGGGTTTATTTTCATTTTGCTGCATATAGATTTCCAGTTCTCCCAGCACCATTTGTTGAAAAGGCTATCTTTTCTCCACTGTATGTTTTTGATGCCTTTGTCTAGTATGAGATAACTGTATTTATGTGGGTTTGTCTTTGTGTCTTCTATTCTGTACCATTGATCTACATGTCACACATACATCAGAGCACTAATCTCCAGGATATATAAAGAATTCAAAAAGCTTAACACAAAAAAACAAACAACCCAATCAATAAATGGGCTAAGGAGCTGAACAGACACTTCTCAGAAGATATACATTTGATCAACAAATACATGAAAAAATGTTCAACATCTCAAGAAATTTGAGAAATGCAAATCAAAATAAAAAAAAATCTCATGCCAGTCAGAATGGCAGTTATCAAGAATATAGACAACAATGTTGGCAAGGATATGGGGGAAAAGGTATACTCATACATTGCTGGTGCAACCAATCCGGAAAGCAGTATGACAATTCCTTAGAAAACTTGGAATGGAATCACCATTTGACCCAACTATCCCACTCCTCGGTTTATACCCAAAGAACTTAAAATCAGCACACTACAGTGATGCCACCACATCAATGTTTATAGAAGCTCAATTTATAATAGCTAAACTGTGGAAGCAACCTAGATGCCCTTCAATAGATGAATGGATAAAGAAACTGTGACATACACACACACACACACACACACACACACACACACACACACACACAGGATTGTTACTCAGCATTAAAAGAGAATAAAATTATGGCATTTGCAGGTAAATGGATGGAGTTGAAGAATATCATGCTAAGCAAAGTGAGCTAATCCAAAAAACCAAAGGCTGAATGTTCTCTTTGATAATTGGATGCTGATCCATAACGGGGAGTGGGGAGGCATGGGAAAAATGCAGGAACTTTGATTTGGCAAAGAGAAGGGAGGGTAGGAAGGGTGCATGGAGGCAGGAAAGATGGTGAATAAATGAGATGGACATCATTACCCTAGGTATATGTATGACTGCTACATCGTGTACAACCAGAGAAATTCAAAGTTGTGTTGCAATTATGTACAACGAATCAAACTGCATTCTACTGTCATATATACCAAATAAATAAATAAATAAATAAATAAATAAATAAATAAATAATAAAATAAAGAAATTGTGTCTGGGCTGGGGTTGTGGCTCAGCAATGAGCGCTCACCTAGCATGTGCATGGCCCTGGATTCGATCCTCAGCACGATGTAAAAATAAATAAAATAAAGGTATTGTGTCCAACTACAACTAAAAAATAAATACATTTACAAAAACAAAGATATTGTGTCCATCTACAATTAAAAGTATTTTTACAAAAAGAACATATGGGAATCATATATTAATGAGTATTTCTATATACTTGAAAATCATTACATGTGAAAGTCTGAGATAGTGCTTGTTTTTTCCTTGGAAGGAAGCTAGAATTTTGTTTTTCTTTTGAGTTATTTGGGTTCCAGTGTAAGTAACTTGAAAGTAGTGGAGACTCACATATTCAAGAACCAATCCCAGATGTTTGGCCAGAGGGTAATAGAGAGAAACATATGTTTTAAAACGGCAATGTATAGCACAAAACATTAAAGTCCATTACAGGGAGAGAATAAAAAGGAAATAATTGAATCAGAAATATTAGTATGACCTAAGGAAATTTTCTTTTACTCTGTCATGAAAGAAAGTTCTACTCAAATGCTTATGTGAAATAATAACATGTACATCCTTGGCATCCTATCTTGGTATCTAACATTTTATATACAAATATATATATATATGGATTTTTTTTTTAAGAAAGGTATTCCAGAATGTCAGTGTATCCTTTGTAGATTCTAGTTTCTTGGACTCTCAGATATTATTAGAATCTGTTTTCTTTCAGTGAATGTTTTAAAAATGAAACCGAATTTCATCACATTATCATCTTACATTTATCAGGAAGAACAAGAGACAAATAGGGTAAGTCAGAGAGAGAAAATGGCTATGCTTCAAGCAAAAGCAGCTATTTCACCTCCAATAAATCCCACTGAGACCTCTTTGGCATGATGAAACAGATTTCAAGATTTAGACCCAACTGTCATCTTTATTTAAAGATATTTCCATTAGGAAAATATTTTAATTCTTCCACATGAGGATATATTTTGTATTGGGGGGGGGAAGAGAACATAAGTTACCTCTTTTGAAAAAAGAATAAAGGGAATAACAATAAATTAATTTGTAAGTACCACAAATTTGAAGCAAGAAATAAAGTAACGAAGAATCAAAAAAGTTGTGAATATCAGAAAAATAAAACAACAGGAAAACACCAAGAATAAAAGAAATGGGGGAGGGAAAAGGGGCAAGAGGATGAACTGAAATCGAATTTAATGCATGTATAAGTTTATGGGGATGAACCCAACTATTATATATAACTATAAAGCTCTAATAAAATAAAACATTAAATTTTTTTTTTAATGGGAATGGGTTGATTAAATCTGGGCTTTAAAAATGGAACTTAAACTAAAGTCACTTTCAGTTCTCTTTCAAGTAGTCCTACCATGGAGTTCTTTTCAAAGAGTTCTACCAAGTGTCAAATGGCTTTCAGAGGAAGGCAAGGAGAGGACAGGCTCAGAGCCTCCCCTCCCCTACATCAGAGGGCTCTCCTTTTAACCATTTGATGTACAGAGTTTGTTTCAGATGCACATGAAAATCAGGTTAATTTTAAAAGCTTTGGCTTCATTTTTTTCTTAAGATTGAAAATGACTATTGTAGATATGAACTTTCAGTTATTATGTGACACTCCTCCCAAAGTTTACCTTTATCCTGAATTCTAAAATTACAGATTATTTTTTACTTTTCTTCCACTTATATAACTGAAATTACATTGTGTACTATACCCTGTTTGGCTTCCTTCTCTCAATCTGATTTATAAAATTTAACCATTCTATTGTGTTCATTAATCATTAGTTCATTTGTTCATTTTTATGATTGAACGTAATATATTATGTGCATATACCACAATTTATCCTTTCTACGACTGACAGATATTTGCACTTTCTCCATTTTGACCATTATAAGTAAAGCTTCTATGAATGTAAAAAAAATAAATAAAAGAAAAGAAACTGCGAAGAAAAGGTCAGAGTTAAAGCAGAAAAATAGTGCTATAAGGTTTTTTAAAATTATAAAGTACTTTAAAGACAAAGTCCTTAAGGGTGGATGAAGAACTTCCCAGAATAATCATCAGAATCTGAATAATAAACTGAAATAGTCCTTTTGGTACATTGTAAAGTATGCAATTTTAATTATGTGATTTTTCTAGATAATTTCTGCTTTCAAAAACAGAAAGTACTTCTGCTTACAAGGTGGCAGAGACAAGAACTTTTCTAAACCTCTCATATGCACGTTGTCATCAAAATTTAAATTACCAGAAACATGCCTTTTAGTTAAATTACAATTAGCCCTCAGACAGATCTATTTACTGAGAACCCACTATGTGCCAAACACTGTTGGCATATACTAAACAACAGTTTGCATTTGTAAAGCACTTTTTCCTTTCCAGGTTCTCACAAATAACATTTTAAAACAAACTATATTTGTTTTTTCAGCATTAACTACACATGCTGAATACATCTATTATTATAAATAGCTCTTACTCAGGAGAATCTTATTTTTAAAAACTTCAAAATATATCCAGTTGCATTTGCATATAACATGTATTTTTCATCAGTTATGTATGGAAGTCAATCAACCACTATAAATACAAACAGATTGTCTGACAAAATAAAACAACAGTTTTAGGGGAATGGAAATGGCACACTTATCAGAAGATGTCCATAAATAATTAATTACTTTAGCACATTAAAGATATTCTCTTAGTATCAGAGCCTTTTCTAAGAGGGTACTCATTACTTCTTAACCATCTGTCATCACTCCTCCCCAAAAAACTAATTAGGCTTTCATCCAATCACACATTATAAATGATGCAAATATGAATGGTCAAAGCACAGTTTAAAGAAGTTAATATAACATTTT
The DNA here is from genome assembly GCA_025594165.1 of Tamias sibiricus. NCBI lineage: Eukaryota > Metazoa > Chordata > Mammalia > Rodentia > Sciuridae > Tamias > Tamias sibiricus. The sequence continues at coordinate 94,340,596 of CM046666.1, read as the reverse complement.
GTTTAAAAATCATGGACTTCAGAACTAGTCTTCATGTTCTAATAATTAAAATGCTTATTTTTTCCATAATAAATTGTTAGATATTGAACTTGGAAAATTAAAATATAATTTAAAAACCACAACCACACACACACACACACACACACAAATACTTACAGATAGTACAGTTTTCCTGCAGCTGGGAGTTCCCTTTTCCGGTAATCTACCCCAGAATCTAGCTGAACTGTTTTACAGTATTCCTGCAATCCAAAAGCAGAAAAATAATTTTAAACAAGTAGTGGCTCAGAATTATAACCTTTCTGCTAAAGTATATATGTTCTTAATTTTTGAAATGTTTCAATGAAATAATGAGCTAAGGACAAAACAATAGAACTCATGTAAAATTCACAAAATTAAAGTTGTAATATTCAACATATATGAAGCCAGTAAAATAATAGTTAAAAAAATTAAGATTTGCACTATGTTTTACTGAAACTTTGCCAAAATAGTACTGTCAGCAAATTCCCCAAACAACTAGATATAAATAGATTAGGGTTAATGGAAATATACCCCAATATCCATTAACCTGGAATGAGAAGCTGGAGGCTCCCAGAAAGAATAACTTTTAACTAACTCTTAAGCATAACAAATTTGAAAAATGCAGTTTTTCATTAATAAATGCAGTGAAGTTGTTAAAACATAACTTTTCCCTCATAAATTTTCATAAAGCAATTTTCATTTTGAATATAAACTAAAAAAAATCACCCTATAAATGTTTCCTGACTTATCCTAAAAATCTTGGGTCATCATTCTACTGGAATAAATATGTGTGTGTGTATATACACAGCCCCCAAATACAACTGATCAAGGTAGGCATAGCAAAAGTTCATTTGATTATGAGTTTTGGTGTGTGTGTGTGTGTGTGTGTGTGTGTGTGTGTGTTTTTGCATGCACATATGCACCTTGGAAAATGGAAAACAAAGGATTAATTACAAGAAAAAAGAATTAATTACAAGAAAAAAGGATTAATTACAAGAAAAAACATTAGGATGACTCAGGTTGAAAGGAAGCATCTGCAGCAAGAAAGGACACTGAAAACTTTGATGGCTGCAAAGAAAACTAAAGGACAAGGGCGGCAGCAGCTGTTTAAGAGTGAAATCTGGGGGGGCCAAGATAATTGTGTCAAATAGTACTTTCCAAAAACAGCTGGAGCAACCCTCCACCCTAGCCTACTCTTCTTACAATGGGATGTTGATATTCCAATCAAAATGAAGTGGGGTCCATACTCTGCCCTTGAATCTTGTGGCTCAGGATTGGTGTAAATGATGCTATGCAATAATACCTGATGTGACATTTAAAGCAGCTTTTTATTGTTTGCTGGAATACTTCTGGACCCCTGAAATGCCAGTATCCAACTCCCTAGAGGCCCCTAAGCCATGAGAAGCTTGAACTTCCATATAGAGAAAGCCCATGGAGAGGCCCTGAGATTACACGAAAACAAAGGTGTTGACCAGTCAGTCCCCAGCTGTTTAGGCTGCAGCCACTACTATACTGAGGGAACTGCCAGCTGAGCCCTCCCCAATTCCCTGACCTATAGAATCCAAGAGAGACAATAAGTAATACTGCTTTAAGCCTCTAAATATTGCAGACATTTATTTTATTTATTTATTTGCTTGTTTGTTTGGGGTGCCAGGGATTGAACTCAGGGGTACTCCAACACCTAGCCAAATCTCCAGCCCTATTTTGTATTTTATTTAGAGAAGGTCTCACTGAGTTGCTTAGAGCCTCGCTATTGCTGAGGCTGGCTTTGAACTCGAGACTCTCCTGTCTCCTGTAATACCTGCTGGTATTACAGGCATGAGCTACCACGCCCGTGTGTGGGCATTTATTATGCAACAATAGATCATCAGAACAGTAATATGGGGGACACTTGAGAAGTAGCAACATTCTTTCTCCATGAAATTCCCTCCTGGGTGTTTCAGGACTCAGAATTTACAGTGCTAACATTAGGAAGTCCTGGGCAATCGGGGCCAGTTGGTCACCGTAAGAATGAAGACCCAGGAAACTGGGCTGGAAGGCGTAATATATATATTGCACTTTGATATATCCATTTGAATTTCCAAAAAATTCCCCAAGAAGCCAGTCCTCTAAGGAAGCCTACAAAGCTAAGCTTTTCTACCATGCATTTGAAGAACAACCCCTAAACTTACCAAACACTCACGGCTCCTTATAATGCTTGGCCTGAGCAGCCAGTTGGCATCTTCATGCAGACACCCATGGTTCATCATTCCAAGTTGTTCAACCTCCCCCTCCCTGCTGGCCTCACTTTCAGTACCTATAGAGGTCAGGATGAGCTCTATAACCCATCCCACCAGAAAGGAATATAGCATCTCCCAAATACATGCAGTCCACCCTCCTCTTCATATAACATGTGTTAAGAAAGGTTATTTTCAGATCTCCTTTTCGACTTTGAGTAAACCTGAGAAAAGATATGCCCTCACCCTCCTATGATGGCGGGGGCTCAGTGAATCAGCTTATAAAAAAGAAGAACAAAGCTGGGCGCGGTGGCGCACGCCTGTAATCCCAGCACTTTGGGAGGCTGAGGCAGGAGGATCGCAAGTTCAAAGCCAGCCTCAGCAATGGCGAGGCACTTAGCAACTCAGTGAGACCCTGTCTCTAAATAAAATACAAAAAAGGGCTGGGGATGTGGCCCAGTGGTCGAGTGCCCCTGAGTTCAATCCCTGGTACCACAAAAAAAAAAAAAGAAGAAGAACAAGAACAAGAACAAGAAGAAGGAGGAGGAGGAGGAGGAAGAGGAGGAGGAGAAAGAGGAATGAGGAGGAGGAGGAGAAAGAGGAATGAGGAGGAGGAGAAGGAGGAGGAGAAGAAAATGTACTTGTTTAGGAAGTAAGTCATACTCTTAGGGAAACCTGCCCCATGAGGTAGGTAAGGGCCAGTTATTCACATGCTACCTATATTGTAGACAAAGTAGTACAAAGCACAACAATATAGTCACACAAATGTATTTGCTCAAGTTCTCTATTTCTTTTAAACCAAAATTTATCTTATCAGACTCCACATTCCTAATTTAGTAAAAAAGAAATTTCCTATTAAAAAAATAAGGCTAATGGAAGTTATACAAGCTTCAGTTTCTTTTTCTGTGTAACTAACTTCTGGGACATATGAGTGATTAAGCCCTACCAAATGATTGCATTTGTACATTCACTAATCACCACCAAGGAATACCTAATCAGCAGCAAAAGAACTATAACCAAAGCCTTTAGATGTTAGCTCTTAATTGTCTAAAAAAGACTAACACTCAGTTTATCTTTTTAAAGAAAAATAAACCTCAGATATTCAGAGTTTATTCATTTAGCCTAGATTCCTCAATACATTTTGCAGAAGGGTAGAAGAGGTTAAAAGCTATCTCATTTCCAAGTAGAGAATAAATCTAACAGGTCTGATCTCTAAGTAATTTCCTAATTTCCAGGTATATTTACAAAACCTGTGATCCCCCTACCACTATCCAATTCTAATGTGTGACACCATAACAATAATCAGCCATGAAATTAAATTTATTTTAAAATAGTTTGTACATGTATACAAAGGGAAATGCAATTAGGAAATTTGGGGAGGACAAGGAAAGAAGTTTACCCACCCTTGTGAGCCTTTGACTTTGGAAAGAAAAATGTATGACTAAAAGAAATACGTTACAGCAACTTATACTGTCCTCCAGTCTACTGTGTGTATTGTTAGCAATCCTGAATAATACCACTAAGAAAAACAAAAGCCGGGTTGGGGTTATGGCTCAGCGGTAGAACGCTCGCCTAGCACGTGTGAGGCCCTGGGTTCAAGCCTTAGCACCACATAAAAATAAATAAAATTTAAAAAGGTATTGTGTCCAACTACAACTAAAAAATATTTTTAAAAAAGCCACCCCACACAATAACTTTATATAGCTTCTACTCCATTTCCAGTTTGAAGAATGATAAACATTGTGAAGAAAATCCTTTAAAGCCACAACATATTAACCTCTTAAGCACAGACTGCAAAGAGCTCTATTCTCAAGTAGGTATTGGCGGTTCATTCATGTCCATCTTTCTGCACTCAGTTTAAGCAAGAATCCTACCACTTCAGGTTAGAGAATATTCCCCATCCTCATCTGATCAAGTTCTTCATTCCTCACCTCTGCTCTCTCAGTCCTTGGCCTATCTTTAGCAAGAATCCTTATATCCTTGATGTCTCCTCTTAAGAATTTTCCATTCACTGACATCCTTACTCTGCTTATTGGCTGTAAATTAACATATATATTGTTAAATTTGAAATTGAGCTCATTGCTCTAGCCTACTTCAAAAGTCATAATTCTTATTGTAGTAATCTTCAATAAAGGCTTCCCTAGCTCTTGAATAAGTATCAAAATCATTTTTCTTTTTTTTTTTTTCTTTTGGTACCAGGGATTGAACTCAGGGGTACTCGACCACTGTGCCATATCCCCAGCCATTTTTCATATTTTATTAGAGACAGGGTCTCACTGAGTTGCTAAGAGCCTCACCATTGCTGAGGCTGGCTTTAAACAATCCTCCTGCCTCAGCCTCCCATGTGCTGGGATTACAGGTGTGCACCATCGTGCCCAGCTTCAAAATAATTTTTCTTAAATAATTCCTGAAGCACTGATTCAGTGGGTCCTCTCTTCATAGACCTGTTATCCATCAACTCTGGTGGCATTGTGTTTGCCCCTATGACAATTCCACCTCTCTGTTAACTCTGGGTACTCAGACTTTTTTTTTTTTTGGTACCGGAGATCGAACTCAGGGGCACTCAACCCTCCACCACTGGGCCACATCCCCAGCCCTTTTTTGTATTTTATTAGAGACAGGGTCTCACTGAGTTGCTAAGTGCCTCGCAATTGCTGAGGCTGGCTTTGAACTCATGATCCTCCTGCCTCAGCCTCCCAAGTGCTGGGATTACAAGCATGCAAACTGAGCTTGTCATTCACTTTTATTCCTTCACCTACTTTAAAACAAAAACCATTTAATAATTGTTGTTGGTGGGTTTTGTTTTGTTTTGTTTTGAGGGCCAACGACTGAACTCAGGGCCTTGCTCATGCTAGGCAAGCACTTTGTCACTAATCTAAATCCTCAAATCCCCATTTAATAAAATTTCCTAACTCCCTTGTGGATCTCTACAATTATCTTTTTCAAACCTATACCTTCCTTTTACTATCATCTTCAAACAGTACTTTCCCAGAGCAAAAGACCCATTGAGTTATTAGTGTCCTCTCTGCCCCCTCCAGAAGAGATCCCCCTCCCTGATGGTTTCCCTCTCTGGGCAACTGTTTTCTTCTATACATGTTAAGCATATAGTAAAACAGTTTAATTTTAGCTTGAGAAGAGTATACCCCATAATTTCATCATGGCTTATGAAAAAGAAAGTTTTAGATCACAATCTAAGCAAGAGAATAACACATACAAGTATTTAGAAGATAGACAAGTGGGCAGCCACTATTTGTTAAGATGTTCCTATAATGTATGCTATAGTTAGAAAATAGAGGCTGATAGATCAAGCCCTGGCATCTAAGCATAAGATCACAAATACCCTCATTTCTGAATAAAGCAGGGGAAAAAAAATCCAAATGAGGTAGAAGTTTAGAAATATATAGAGAAAACTGAGTTCCTAAAGGAGAAAATGTCCCTGTTGGAATGTAGATCCTATGGCTTGTGAACAACTTGTGAGCTGGACAAAGGAGCCTAAGAGATGGAAAGAGACCAAAAGGTAAGAACATACTAAAGAGCCAATAAATTACTCTGGAATTAAGCTAGCAGATGATTTATAGTTCCCTATAAATTTTCCAGAATGTAGCAAAGCAGGAACAAGACCTCAGTAAAAATAGACCATCAACTGCTTGAAGCTAGGGGCTAACATCTGATTGGACCATGACCTCTGGCCTGACCATCTGATCAACCACCAGACTTACTGTCCAACTGCCAAGAAAGTAGATGTAATCTAAAACCTACATACCAGATTAGACACCCAAGGAGGAAACACAGCCTTGCTCAGTATTTCCCAATCCTGAAAAAAGTCCAGCCCCTATGGATCATACATGTTCCCACTAATTTTGTACCCTGATAAAAACCCAATCTTAAGCTCTGGGGGTACAGTTGGCTCCAGAAGTAGGGCATACCTGCCCTTAAGGTGTAGACTTTCACCTTTCACTTTTGTATAAAGCTCTTCTTCCCTTGGCTAAAACCTGACACCTCCTTAACTTCTTTCCTGCAACATGATCAAGAGCCTGGAAAGTTCAAGTAGAGGTCTCTGCCTCTGGAGAGACTTCCCTGGAACCTCTTACAGTGACAATAACTGGTGCTGAATAAAATCTCTTGGAGGGCATACACAAGGCCCTAAGTTTGGTTCTCGGCCCTGGGGGGAAAAAAAAAAAGCCAAAATCTCTTTTGAAAAAAGAATGTATGGGATCAGTAGCCCAGAGGAAGTAAGCCCACAGTAGGGTATAACTAGTAAGATTAAGAAGCTTCATCTAACAACAAATTTATGTAATAATGTAATTTGCCAAAATTATCTGCTAGCTTACAAATTGTAGCACACAATAGAATTTGCTAAAATGAAGCCGGGAAATGTAAAGGATGATTGGATCAACATGAAATCTAGAAAAATGAAAAAAAGAAAATTAAGAATGTTCCTCACGTACTCCTCAAGGAGCCATTTCCCAGCTAAACAGAGTATTCTACTCACCAAGAAAATTAGCCCTCCAACAAAAAAAGATCAGGCTGGCTTATTACAGTGCAATAGATAGTCCCTTTAAAAAAACCTGGCATCTTTGCTCTAAAATTGAAAGATCATTGAATAATCTCCACAAACTAAGTTGGCAAGAACACTTCTGGAAGAGGGAGAAAGCATTGTTTCCTGTTCAGTCTCTAGTTATTTTAAACCAATCTCCTCAGAGACCATTGACTATTTGCTTGTTTATTTACTTAATCAATAATTATTTGTCAAGTGCCTTCTATAAGCATGGCCCCATGCAAAGGACTAGGGATATGATAATAACTAAGACAGCCATGGTCACTTCCTTCACAATTTCCTAAAGTTTTAAGTACTGCCTCAACAAGTTGAAGTCCCACAAGGACATCCCCTGTTCTCACCAGATATGCCGGGTTGTAAAGGTTCCCTACCTGATCAGTATCCTTAGCCAGATCAGCTACTTCCTACCCAGTCTTCAACCTAATAGGCTTTAGCCCCCTGCCAGCCTGCAGAATTATTCAAACACACCAATCATGTACTCCCTCAGGAACCAGGGGTGCCCCACCCTCCTGTTACTACAAAGTCTTCCCCCACAGTTCCTTCAGGTTCACAACTCTTATGTGTGTGGTGTCCTCTTCCCCCAGGCTGCAAGTACATGTGACTAATAAGCTATTGCCAATATCATCTCTCCAGTGTCAATGTCTTAGGCTTGGCCATCTTATACTATTTAGAGTGAAGGAATCCCTCCTTTACCAACAGGGTAAATAGGAGGTGGTCAGAACATTTGTCTGGCAAGGAAGACAGATAATTAAGAATCAGAGCAGGGTGATATGGAAAACAACAGCAACAACTAACCTGAGGAAAATGGCCATTAAGCAGAGTTAGCCAGGTGAGAAAGAAGAAATAGGGAAGCATGTTTCAAACTCAGGAAATAAGACCTATGACACATAGATGCAAGAGAAAGTTTGGTTCATTTGGGATCTAACATTAGTTCAATATAGCAAAAATGTTGAGTACAAGAGTTTGGATGCTTTCAGTTGCACATATTCCTAGGGCCATGGAAGCTGGCAAGAGCTCATATCCCACAGGCTTTGTAAACTACTTTAAATAGTATGGATCATATCCTAAGTCCATAACATGGAAATAATTTAAAATTTCAAGCAGAGATAAGTTCATATTTAAATTTAAAAAAAAAAAACATTGCTCCATTTTGGGGAAGAGGCTAGAGGAAGAAAAAAAACTGGATAAATATTGTCAGCAGGTATGGGGGAAATCCAGGAAAGAGTGAAAGTGGCCTTAAAAACAACTTAAAAACAGAAAAAGTGAGTAGATCAGAGATAGGAGTCAACAGAGTTTGACTGCTTTCAGGATAAAGGACACAGGGAAGGAGAAGAGGGATGCTGGGGTTCTGACTTAGGCAACTACACAGTGACACCATCCATAAAGAACTGAGGAAGAGTTTGGTGGTATCCTGGACTTGAGCATTTTCAGACTTCTCCAAGTACAGATATCCAGAATAGATATCAGGCTTAGAGCTATAGGATATGGAACTAAGGCAAAGATTCTGAGTTAGGAGCAATCATCTAAGAGTATATTAGTGCTTTTAATCACATCTATGAGAAGACCAATTCAATAGGACTTAAATAATGAAGGGATTTACTGACTCACATGTTAAGAAAGGCCTTGGCTCTTTTCAAATCTGTCAGTTCTGCCCTCCTTTGAGTAAGAGTTTCATCCCAAGACAGGGTTTCCTTTTGACAAAGAGGAGAGACAAGAAAATTTCCACATTCATGAAACAAAAGTCCTGAGCTACTCTGAATATGCTGATTACAGCCACCACCTTCCTGTAGCCTGGGAAATGGCACACACTAACTGGTTTAGGTATGAGTTTCCTAAACCAATGCAAGTGGGAGGGAAGATGGCAACCAGTGGTTGTCCACACTGGGTGCACATTAGCTTCACCCAGGAAGTATGTAGAAGCATACTTGGGGAAGAGAGTCTTGGTTAACTTATTTTGAATTGTTTTAAGCTCCTTGATAATTCTGATGGGCCAGGGTTGAGAACCTCTGGCTTAGCTTAATCAAGCCCCACCTCTGATCATTCAATCCAAATTACATGGTCATTCCACAATAGCAGAGAGGTGAAGCAGAATGCAAAGAAACAATCACAATGTCCAAGCAATAAAAGTCATGGGACCTCTCAAGGTTAGTTTATGACCCAAGAATCCCAGAAGTAGAGATTGGTGGCATTGACTTCCTTCTAGCTTATTTTTGGATGAATAAGATGAAAAAAAAAAAAAAACAAAACTATCATCCTCCATATGGCAGTAAAAAACATAAAGTCTATGGGTTGTCAACTATTTGAATGACAAAGGAGAAAAATAGAATATTAAAGAGACAAAGGACTCATAAAGCTGGAATAGTCTGATTACATTAACAGTTTTCATAGTATAATTGGTATTTGTCATCTTTAAAATGTCAACAAGAAACTATAGAGAACAAGAATCTATATCAACTTTGTCCACTAGTGTGCCATTAACATATCAGTTTTCTGATAAGACAATAAATTTGGATGACCTAAAATACTAGTTCACATCCTAAGTATTGACAAATCCTCTGTGATAAATGTACAGAAGGGGTGGAAGATGACCTTGGTGATAAGCTACTACAGATTGATTCAGTAAAAGATTTTAACATCTCAAACTACATGAGCATATGTTTCTAGAGTTAGGTTTCTGATCATATCTTATGCCATAAATTAAGTTACATTGTTATCTTTTTGAGCACCATGAAGATGTCCAAATATCCCAATCCAGATGTGGAACATCTTAATCTTCCTCTGAAACAATGAGTTTCTGGATATGTTATTAAAAAATATTTTCAAAGTAACTGGATGCCCATCTCTCCCCCAAAAGCACCAGCAAACTATAAGGATAACACTGAAGCCTTCTACACACATAGTTATGGGGTCTCTCCATCAGAGTTCAAAATTCTGAGGTGGACTGTGGCACTTCAAAGTTACCACCAGTCTCCCCATCTACAAAAGGAAAGGTGAAACATCTGATAGTGGCAACTGCTGCTGTCTAACCTTGTTGAATAAGGTCTTGTTCAGAATACCAGTGACTTACTTTCTCTTCCATATTCTCTTAGACACAAATATTTGGACTCTTATGAAGTATGGTATTTGTGTCTTTAAAATATCAACAAGAAACTGTAGAGAACAAGAATCTATATCAACTTTGTCAGTTTCTCTTTCTCTCTCTCCCTCTCACTGCTTCTCTCTCTCCTCCTTCACCATCCCCTGCCCCAAGTCTTGCCATGGGACACCTAGCACCATCTTGAATTCTGCAATAAGAAGGCCATCACCACATCAGCCCCTAGTCCTTATACCAAAACTGTAAACCAAAATGAACCTCTTTAAAAAAAAAATGATTTACCCATCTGGGTAATTACTGTGTAATTAGCAAAAGAAAACCAACTGTTACATATGCTCTTCAAATTATTTTGGTAGAGGGGTGGAAAACAAAACAAAGGACTCCAATGTTAATATGAACAGTTTCTGTTCATCAAGAAATAACATTTTGGCCAAGGGACAATACTTGTAGAGTTACGTTTTTCTATTGGTAAGATGTACATTATCTTACCAGAAGATAAATATTTAGTCATGGTTACTTTTATAACACAGTCAGGAAGAATAAAAATAATAACCACAATCATTTATTGAGAAGTTAATATACAACTTTTAAAAATAGGATCATTGGCCCCAATTTGCCAATGCAATACCTAAAGTTTGAAAAGATTTTTTTTTTTTTTTTTTTTTTTTTTTGGTACTGGGGATTGAATCCAAGTGCACTTAAACACTGAGCCACATCATCAGCCCTTTTTTGCATTTTATTTAGAGACAGGATCTTGCTGAGTTGCTCAGGGCCTTGCTGAGTTGCTAAGGCTGGCTTTGAACTTGCAATCCTCCTGTCTCGGTCTCCTGAGCTCCTGGAATTACAGGCATGTGCCACCATGCCCAGCTCAAAAAAGATCTTTATGTCTAGAGTTATTCAGCCTACTCACAGATGAGGGAAGCACCAGCTGAACTCAGGTATGTAGATTCTATACTTTTTTTTTTTTTTTTGGCAGGGGCAGTTTACTGGGGATGAACCCAGCATCTTGCACTTGCTAGGCAAGTGCTCTACCACTAAGCTACATCACCACACTCAGCCCCTTTTTTTAGCATTTTATTTTGAGATAGGGTCCCACTAAGTTGCCTAGGCTGACCTTGAATTTGGTGATTCTCTGCAGAAGTCTCCCAAAGAGCTGGGATTACAGGTGTATACCACCATGCCTGGCAGGCTATGTACTTAACCATTACACAACTTTTATGTTCAGAATAAGGCATGGAATAAAAGTTCAAAAATTCTACCACTCTTTAACATTTTGGTAATTATAATTTTGTAATAGCCAGTTACTGACTTAATACGTACAAGAGCAATAGCCAATAAAACTCTGAAACTATCATACCTCAATTCCATGTGGGTTTTTTTTTTGTCATTTATTTATATATCTTACTGTGTTCAACAGGATTAATTAATTCTTTAAAAATAATATCTGAAATAATCCCAGCAGCTGAGGAGGCTGAGACAGGAGGATCACAAGTTCAAAGCTAGCCTCAGCAACGGCCAGGTGCTAAGCACTTCAGTGAGACCCTGTCTCTAAATAAAATACAAAATAGGTCTGGGGATGTGGCTCAGTGGTAAAGTGCCCCTGAGTTCAATCCCTGGTGCCAATAATAATAATAATAGTAATTATATCTGAAGTAGCTACAAATTTAATTTCACAATTTAATTTTTAACATTGGTCAATACATAGGTAAAGTAAAATTTGACAAAAATAAAATAAATCTTTAATTGTAAAGATTCTTTGACCTAGAAATTGTACTTCTAGGAATCTAACCTACAGAAATATCAACTCATATACAATAAAAATACATTAGCAAACATGTTTTTAAAGTATTACTTGAAAAGTAAAAATCTAGAATAAAGCTAAGGATATAAAAATAGCAGATTAGTTTTAAAATAATAGTGCAGCCATGCTATAAAACATAAGACAGCCATCTAAAAGAATGAGATTGAAGCCGGGCGCGGTGGCGCACGCCCTGTAATCCCAGCACTTTGGGAGGCTGAGGCAGGAGGATCGCGAGTTCAAAGCCAGCCTCAGCAATGGTGAGGCACTTAGTAACTCAGTGAGACCCTGTCTCTAAATAAAATACATAAAAGGGCTGGGGATGTGACCCAGTGGTCGAGTGCCCCTGAGTTCAATCCCTGGTACCACAAAAAAAAAAAAAAAAAAAAAAAAAAAAAGAATGAGATTGAGTTATATCTGATACCAAAATCTCTCCATGATATTTACCTACAAAGGATAAAAGCACAACTCAGTATAGGATGTATCAACTATAGCATTAAAAGAAACCTATATGTTTGAGCATATATACAGATGTATGCACATAATTGTATAGAAAAATGATTGAAAATGTACTAAATTTGGGGGGCACTGAACCCAGGGCACTTAACCACTGAGGCACTTCCCCAGCCCTTTTTTGTATTTTATTTAGAGACAGGGTCTCGCTGAGTTGCTTAGGGCCTTGCTAAATTAATGAGGCTATCTTTGAATTCGTGATCCTCCTGCCTCAGCCTCCCAAGCCTCTGGGATTACAGGCATGCACCACTGTGCCTGGCAAAAAAGATACTAAATTTTTAATCATGGCTTTTTCTGGGAGGAAGTAGGAATGAGATGGGCTAGAGGGTGAGGAGAAATAGAAAGCGTAAAGAATGGTGAAGGGGAGCTTTCAATATTATGCAATGTTTGGATTTAATAGCCTGGAATGTATTCATTTATCTCTCATGAAATTTTACAAAAGGAAAGATAATAAAGAACTCCATGTATTGTCCCCAAATAGTGACACTCAGAAAAAGCTGATAGTTGTCTTATTGAAATCACGACCATCAAATGTTATACATTTCCAGCTCAGTCATAAAAACAGAACTTTAATTTATACTCCATTCTTCTCCTGCTGTTTACTTTATCTAAGAAAATCAAAGTTCTCATGCCTGAGAGAAAAAAGAAAAACATAATAGTGACACATGACAGGCTAGAAAGAAGTTGGTGCATATACCTTTTGAGAATCTTTTTTTATAACCATTCTACCAAAACCACAACTGCAATTCTGATAAGCTTTCATTTTTTTCCCCCACAAAAAGGAACTGTACAATACATCTCCAGGCTAATAGGTTCGCCCACTATATATGTAGCTTTGCAAAATCTAATTTTTCATATCCAGAAAATTTACCTATAATATTTTTCCTTATTCTGTATAAATATCTATGCCTAAGCAATAACTTTTCTACCTGAGAATATATATATTTAATTATATATGTGTGTGTATATATATATAAACTGTACTATAAATACGCAAAGTCCATATGTATAAGATTCATTTGCACTATAATCATACTCTAAAATAATAAGGAAAAACTAAATCTCAATAAAATAGTTTATAAAATGACCTCTGTCCACTTTCAGAGACTTCATTATGTAGAGTTTTATGGTGTCCAGTATAGCATTTATAAGTATTATTCTAAACTCTGTTTCTGCTCTTTCTTCATTGTATTTGCTCAACTTTTTGTCACTTCACTGTTCTTTAGCACTTTTATCTGAAAATGAAGAGAGAACTTCAGTCAATCTTACAACTTATTCTTTTTTTAAAAAATATTTATTTATTTACTTTAGTTGTACACAATGTGTTTACTTGTACGTGGTGCTGAGGATCGAACCCGGGCCGTGCACGTGCTAGGCGAGCGCTCTACCGCTGAGCCACAATCCCAGCCCACAACTTATTCTTAACTCTGATAAATGCCCTAAAGATTAAACTTATAGCTATTAGCTAAAAACAAGTTCTAGATATATTTAATTTATTGTGTATAACTAAAGTTAGAATAAGGTCAATTAAATACTTTTGTAAAAGAAAGATAAATAGATTCTTATTGATAAAAGCAATTGAGAGGGCAGGGGTTGTAGCTCAGTGGTACAACGCTTACCTAGCATGTGTGAGACACGGGGTTCGATCCCTGGCACCACATAAAAAAATAAACAAATAAAATAAAGGTATTGTGTCCATCTACAACTTTAAAAATATTTTAAAAAGCAATTGAGAATATTTGACTAATTCTACATATGTACAATAACAAATGCCACAAGTAAATATAATGAATATATGAATATGTACACACACACACAGACTGGGCTTCATGGTTTAGTGGAAAGAACTCTCAATAAAAGCAGAAATTTTGGATTCTAGACCTGACTCTGCCACTTGCTAGGCAATTTTAGGTAAGATGATCCCAGGCATATGCTTTAGATTTCAGTTGTCTCTGGTGGATACTGAGGTGATGAGATATGTATACCTAAGATCCCTTCAGACTCTCAAACCCTGTGAGCATACACACCTAAACACTTTTATTTATAGGTAAGGCTGGTCCTCACTAACATACACCAGTATGTGATGACTGATCATAGCCCAACATTTGTTCTGATTGCTCTGTCAATACGGCAGCAGTTGTTTAAAAGTTTGAATGATTGTTCTTATTTATTATCACTCTTCAAGTTATGAAATGTTTAACATACATAACCTTCTGTTTGCATTCTGCCTTCTACACTGAGGACATTCCAGAAGTTAAATGGGCCCCCTTACTTAACCTCTGGTTACAACCTAGAGTAATATCTTTCCTATTGCCACCCCCAGCAAAAAAAGAGACTCCCAGCATACAGTTACTCATTCCTATTCACTTTTCACTATACTGTAATATTTTTCCTACATTATAGTTATTTGTTGGTTTGTCTATTTTCTGTACCAGAACATCCTGATTTCCTTGATAGTAAGATTTATCTCAGTAACATTCATGATAGTAAGATTGATCTGAGTAACATTCATCATTGCATCCCCAGTGACTACACAACTAATAAATGCATGTTGAAATTGAAATATTACTTTCTTATATTTATTCTGTAAGGATAAAACATTTGAGCTCTGTAAAGTAATTAGGCTTCTATAGGCTAGGTAACCTAGGACTTGAACACCATATTTAGAATGCTGTTAAGGGGAGAAATCTATCATAGTCCCAAATAAATTATTTACAAGGAAACTTATTAAACTTAATCTTCTTGAAAACTCTTAGCATCATAAGGGTCCTAGCAATCTTGTAGTCTAATACTATCATTTACAGATGAAAAAAATGTAAGCTCTGGCAGATTTAAGAGGCTTGCCCAAAGTCAATGACAGAGCCAGGCTCACAAAGATGGCCTTCTTAACCCATTGGTTTTTCCACCACATCATGGAAACCACATAAACATCTGTGATGTGATTGTGTGGTTTGTTTGTATGTACATGCATACATACACATATGTATATGTATGCCTGTTATTCTACTTTCAATAAAGAATTTTAATGATTAAGTTATTTTAGATATTGTGTAAGTTTATTCAGCTAATTAACTTTATTTTAATAATGAATGTATACTAGCAATCATTATTGGCTAAGGAAAACACTATAAGGATTTTCACATCTTTTGAAGCAAGTTACAAAGATCACTTTTAATAAAAATAAAAACAAGTTGAACACTACTGAGAGTAAGAGTAAATTTTGATTATACATTAAGAAGTTCTTTCTGTGGGTTCTAACTTAAGGGCCAATACACATTTTTACTCTTATTAATTTTATATACCTATATACATATTCAGAGATACCATTGTCTCAATAACCTACATGGGAAGTGTAGATACAGTCAACAATAAATGAACATACAAAGTATTTTGTAACAAAACTACCACATATATACTATAATTTTGATGGAGATAAGCTAAATTCACATAACAGAAAAAGATTTCTTGGATATCTTGAAGCTTTGAAAACTTGGCCAAACTATTGTTCGATGTGCACACAGTTTGTGTCTTCATGCTCAGATGTTGTTGAAACAGCAGACTTAAAAGAAATAATGTCAATGAATCCTACCAAGCACTATACATGACCTCTGGGGTAATTAGCAATCATTCAAAAGCAACAAGACTAAAATGTTCTATTCTTTATTACTGTCAGCTCTTATCTTGATCAGCATTTTAATAAAGATGGTTCGTTTCTAAGACAGTTTCATGAATCAGTCATAATTACATTCTGACATGCAGTGAATAGTAAAGCAAAACTAAATATCACTTCATCAACCTTTCTAACCTTTATGCAAGTATTAACTGTAAATAATTTTTACACAATCCTACAACAGAAAATCTGCATATTTCTTAGCTTTGTACATACTTTACCCCAAATGAATTTCCCGTGACCTATACCTGAAAAACACAATCAGCCATAATTATCCAGTTTTGTGAGATGTTCAGGTGTTGCCTTTCAGAGTTCAAATCAACTTCAAGTATAAAAGGCTACTTTATTCTACAAATGGCACAATATGCAAAATGGGTTAAGTAGCCAAAAGCATCTCAGAGCATTGTGGATTGAAACACGTCTATCGAGAATCAAAACGTCATAACAAAACTACACTAAAGCAAAGCCACACTTATAAAAAATAGATTTGTAGATTACACATTAAGGAATGGATCCCTGATGACTACTGCAGAAAGTCTTATAATTAAAATATGTTAAAAGAAGAATATTAATTAGAAGGAAATCTGAATGCATAAGTATCTGAAGGGTAGATTTTTTTTCATGTAATTCCAAAATAGCTGATGGAAGTAGTTAAAAAATTTATCAGAAATATAAAACTTACTCAGAGTTATTATTCTGACATGGAGGACAATGTATAAATTGTTTCAACTTTTCCCCTACCCATGAAATATATCTGATTTAGTTTAAAGTTTTAAAATAGCTAATTTCTTTTTTGCTGATGAACAATTTTAAAAATATTTTAGATAATCAAAGTGAATATAATTCAACTACCAGAATAAACAGATTCTAAATTTTAGGGGACTTAATTGCTTTAGCTCCATAGAAATTTGCAAAGTTAATGCAATGCTTTCCCAAGAATAACTTCCTGTTTTTCCAGTAGTGAATATAGGATAAACAGACTATTTAGACACAGAAGTAGGTTCTCAAACCTGTATTTCAACCAAGATTACTAAATAAACAAGGTTTGCAGTAAATGTACTGAGTAATAATTTTAACTAAACTGATTTCCACTTAAAAACTTTATTACTATGGAATAATAGCCCACTTCCCACTTATTCTGTGTAATTTCAATTTGAAAATAAGTTCCCATTCTAAAATTATCCCCTGAATGTTTTCCTACACATATGTTTTATTATGAAACAACCTTACTAGAATGTTACTGACTTGAAGGCAAAGAGGAATACAGTGAGGATATTTTTCATATGGGATTAAAAAACACAGACATGTGTAAAGTCTTTTCTGTGATAATTTTTGTTTAACTTTTCTATTTAAAAGCTTTCTTGTGCATTATTCCTTTCTCTTATTGGAGGTGCAAGCAAAGAGGAAAAAGAAGTGTTGATTTAAGAAAACAGATTTCCCAGAAAGAAAAAAACTGTGATTAAGATTTAAACAAAAGCTAAAGATGGCTTCCTCTGAGCCCTGAGGAGGTCCGCTACCTCATTACGAACAACTGAAAACTTGTGATGCATTTTGTTTCAAGAGAATCCAAAAGTCCTTGGTATAAAGCAGACAGAGGGGTGCAGGGTCCATTCACTCTTTCTGTATCACCACCATTATGTAAAAAGTATAAAACACTGCCTTTATGCTGCCAAGCCACAATGACTCTTCCTACATCAAAGGATTTGCACCACTAGGGTTTTTTCTTCAAAATTTATTCAAGCTAAGGGCAGAGAGACAACGATTCATACACGCTAATTACGCCTAATTATCTATTCCCTTTTCTGACCAGCTTCGGCCAGTGTTATTTGCTATCTGGATTTCTCACAACCTCCCTTTGCCCTGTCCATCCAACCCAACAGTGAAGGCTTTGAAGAAAACAGTTGTGGCTTTTTAGAGTTTCCTCAAAATAGAGTTCAAGCAAATTAAATAATGATTTTGTTAGTTTTGACACATTTATGCGTTAAATATGAGGACCTCTTGGTTAATTTGGCAAACGCCTCACATCTCTTCATGGGTGGGATCATAGTAACACCCTCTCTTACAGGAGCGTCTCCTCATGCTTTCTTTTCATGATCTAAATGAAATGTTTATTGGATTAAAGTTCTTCTCTGCAGACCTCCATGGTGGCCTGTGACAAAGAGCTTAAAAGTTCTATTAATTGGCTTGAGTTTTCAGGAAGGGGAAAGGGAGAATTCTATTTCACATTACATCACTAGTCAAGAAAATTGCCACATGTAATTAAACTAATTTCTCTCATGATTCAAAGAAGCAACTAATTCATATTTAAGACACGCTTCCTTTAAGTAATTTTTGTCACCAAATTATTGATTTCTTGTAATATAACCAACATTAACTATTTATTCCAAGAAAAGAATTCAAGTCCTAAGTAGTATATATTTTATATGTAAATCATAGCTTGCTGTATTTCAGTTGAATCCAAATATATATAATTTATATATTTCATGGAAAATGTCTATTTTTATTTTCCATAAGGCACTTAAAGGAAATATTTTAAAAAGCATTTACCGCAAATTACTTTCCCATAGGTAGGTCCTGACTGATACAAGTTCTACATTCTAGTGTGAAGATGGACAAGAATTACATTTTAAATCTACATCACAACAACTTTTGCCCTAGACATTTATTAATTTCAAGCACACAAAAGAAAAACACAATTATAGAAAAGTTTAATGCCTGTTACTACAGACATTTTTTAAACTTTCTTTCCCCACATTTTTTAATGGTGCATTATATTTGTACATAATGGTGGGGTTTATTGTTACACATTCTTACATGCCATTTTGGATTTTTTTAAAACAAGTGGATCACACTAACCCTATTCTTCTTCAACTTGCATTCTATGAATCTACACAAATCATGGGTACCCTTCCCTATTATTAATTTTTAAAATAGTTTTTTTCAAGTATATATTAAATAAGCTCATTTATAAAAAATATCTTGGGTAGATTTCCTTAATTTAATTAGTCAAAAACTCGTTAACTACAGAAATATTTTCCAAGTCAAATGATCATTTTTGTATTGTAAAATGTTAAATACTAGGATACAAATTAATACTTTAATGGTTTGTGGAGGATAGCCACAACTCTTTTCAATTCAGGAGTTCAGTCTGCTACTTTTGTTCTTTTTTGTTTCTTTCAGTCTTAAGTATTAAAAAGACAACTAATAAATAAGGACATTATCACACTAACAAAGGGTTAATCCCTCCAAGGCTGACTCAGGTGACAACTCAGAGAGGTCAGTGAGGCACACTGACCTCCAAGACTCATTCAGACAATTTCGAGACTGAAAGCTCTAGTACTGAAAGTTATAATGAACAAACTGACAAATCAATCTCGCTAAGTATGAAAGTTATGACAGAAAAAAACAGCAAATATCCAGTTAGCAGGCTAGTCTATCAATCCTATCACAGGTGGCTGAGCAAAGCCTGAGCACTGCCTTATTTTATCTCAAGGTTATAAACATTTTTTTTTCCTAAAGTTTGTAAGTGGAGATCACACCATGAGAATATTCTCAAATTGTTCACTATCAGGGTAAGTATTCCTCTGAGAAAAGATTTCTCAAAACAAAACAAAACAAAACAAAAAAACATAGAAGAAGCTAATATATAGTTTAATTTTTTTACATTTTCAATAAAGGACACACAACAGTTAAGAAACAATTACGACCAAGTAGAAGATATAGAGTCATTATCTGAACTTTAAACAAATATTACAAAAGAAGTGACAATAACAACTGTTACTCCCTTAGATTATTAAATATCTTAAGTGTCACAACTAATGTTAAAGCAAACTACACTATGAAGTTTTCCAAATGGACAACTATTTATCAGAAAATAGAAATTCATATTTATAAGAGATAATGCTGGAATCTTATTTTTCTATAATTTTATTATCTAATTGAAATTAAAGAGAAAGTTATTCTAAAGAATGCCTTGTTGGTTATTGTTCACCAGTTTATAGTATTATTTCAGTTATGAGATAATTACCTAACTTTAGAATCTATCAATATGTTGCAAAAAAACAACATACAGTATTGCACAGGAACATTTCCCATGGGAGGATTATTTTAGATTTGTTCATACTATTAAACTAATTGAAAATCTCATAAAATAAGTTAATGAAATTCACATTGAGAATTTTCTTCAACTTTAAAATTTATGAATTGCACTTATCTTTTAGGAATCACTATAGAATGAACCAATCAAAATGGTTTCTAAAAGTCTAAGTGATAGAATGAGCAGGTTTTTACCCAATATAAAACACTGGTCTAAAATATCATAGGTTGCTGGAACCTGATCAGATAAGAATAGCACTGCTTGCCAGACAATTTAATCTTCAATAAAACCAAAAATGGCAGACCACTTGAACTTAACCTAAAAAAACTATTCTTCTGATCAAAATATCAGTTTGTCTTCTTTTGCCTTTAACCACAATAATTTTAATAATGTCTAGAACGCAGTGGGATTGTATTGAATGAATATTAGTCAATGAATGTACAGTTAAGACAGGTTATTCTTTTAAAATGTATGAAATTGAAGACATTTCTAAGATAGTGATCCTAACAAAACTGACATTTCTGAAGAGTTATTTGAGGGCTAGAATTGTGGCTCAGTGGTAGAGCGCTTGTGTGGCACGTGCGAGGGACTCGGTTTGATTCTTAGCACCACATATAAATAAATGAATAAAATAGAGATCCATTAACAACTATCTATATATACTTAATTTTTAAAAAAGAGTTATTTGAAATCTGGACCACCTTCTTAGCTTTCCTTCACCAAGCTTCCTCCCTTCCATCAACCATTTATCCAACAGGCTCTTGAAATAATACTTTCTTTAAGACCTACTTATGAATCTGTGCTGACACAAGGGTTCCATCACATAAAACAAGCACATTGTTTTAAATAGCTATTTGTCCAAAATATGTTATACATATTGGAGGTCAGCAAACTTTCTGTAAAAGGTTGGATAGTAAATAGTTAATATTTTAGGCTTTCAAGGTCAGTAGTCTCTGATATAGCTACTCAACTCTGCTACTACAGTGTGAAAAGAGCCAGGAAATACATAAACAAATGAACACAAAGTTTTTCAATAAAACTTTATTTATAAAAATAGGCAGCACACTAGATTTGGCCACTGGTTATATTTTGCTGACCCTGATCATTATTATCACAGACTACTTTAAAATACTCCAGAAATCTTGGAAAAGTTTAAAAGAGAAGATTAAAATCACCTACAATCATATTATTCAGAAATAGGCTCAACTATTATTTCCAGTATTTTCCCATGCATGTACATTATTTCTTATGTTAGTTGATAAACTAATGAGTATGCTATTACATCATATTTTCACTCATATTATCTTTGACCATTATTCTACATTATCAAAACTTTTAGCCAGGTGCAGTGATGCATGCCTGTAATCCCAGCAGCTTGGGCTCCTGAGGCAAGAGGATCATGGGTTCGAAGCCAGCCTCAGCAACAATAAGTTGCTAAGCAACTCGGTGAAACCCTATCTCTAAATAAAATACAAAATAGGGCTGGGGATGTGGCTCAGTGGTTGAGTACCCCTGAGTTCAATCCCTGGTAACTGTACCCCCCACCAAAAAAAAAACAAAACTTTGGGAACATTCTAAATAATTATGCTATGTCCCCTCATGTGAGTGTTATATCATCATTTAATCAACTGTTCCTCTAAACACCTGTGAGAAAAATGTAATAAAATCTCCGTGCTCATCATTGCTTTTTATAGTTATATTTATATCTTTTGTATCTGTGGTGAAACATAGCTATGAGTTCCAAAAGAAAAGAAAGGTAGGTAGATAGATGGCTATCCTCTTTCTTTCTTTCTTTCCTTCCTTCCTTCCTTCCTTCTTTCTTTCTTTCTTGAAAGGGGTATATACATGTGAGTGTGTGTGTATGTATACTGGGGATTGAACCCAGGCCTCAAGTGTGCTCAGCAAACACTCTACCACTAAGCTACATTCTCAGTCCATTTTAAAATTTTATTTTGAGAGAGGGTTCCCATAGCCATTATGCCCAGGCTAGCTTTTTTTTTTTTTTTTTTATATTTATTTATTTGCTTTAGTTGTACACAATGCAATACATTTATGTTTACGTGGTGCTGAGGATCGAACCCGGGCTGCGCACGTGCTAGGTGAGTGCTCTACCGCTGAGCCACAACCCCAGCACCCCCAGGCTAGCTTTGAACTTGCAATATTTCTGCCTTAATCTCCTGAACAGTGGAAATTATGGGTGGGTGCCATCCTACCAGGCTTCTTTCTTTCTTCTCTTTATAATTAAAAACAAAGAGATTGGGCTGGGATTGTGGCTCAGTGGTAGACCACTTTCCTTGAAAGTGTGAGGCACTGGGTTCGATTCTGAGCACCACATATAAATAAGTGAATAAAATCGTGAACAATTTTTAAAAAAATTAAGCCGGGCGCGGTGGCGCACGCCTGTAATCCCAGCACTTTGGGAGGCTGAGGCAGGAGGATCGCGAGTTCAAAGCCAGCCTCAGCAATGGCGAGGCACTTAGCAACTCAGTGAGACCCTGTCTCTAAATAAAATACAAAAAAGGGCTGGGGATGTGGCCCAGTGGTCAAGTGCCCCTGAGTTCAATCCCTGGTACCAAAAAAAAAAAAAAAAAAAAAAAAAAAAAAGAGATGTCTGGGGTGTAGCTCAGTGACAGAGCATATGCTTAGCATGAAAAAAGGCCTGGGTCCAACACTGAGTACGCATACACACACACCAAAAATCTAAAAAAGAGATTTATGTTTTTGGCCAAAGCAGAGAGGTTAGAACCAGATTTTGCCCTCTTGTCATAAATCACTAAGACACCAGACAAAACAGATAAGACAATTAGTAACAGACATTACACAATGACTAGCAAAAGAAAGCAATCCCTGAAGTATGAAAAATAAATCCGGCAAATAAGCCCTACATTTTCCTTAGCTTTATATCCATAGGCAATAATCTAAATGAGTTAAGGAGACAGTAATCAGAGTTTGGGGAACATGAAGAAGTTGAAATTTGCACAGGACAGCTCAGTTCAAGAGGAAGCTATGCAGAGAATGATATCTGCATAGGGAATGTCTGTAATCTTTGAATATTAAGTTATACATGCACAGGCTGAAACTGGGCAAAGAACACTTAAAAAAAAAAAAAAACTGGGAAATATAAGCATTCTGAACAACCAGATTGGAAAGACTTCTCTGAACACCAAGGAATTCAATAGAAAGCTTAAAAGGGTAACACCTGGAAGAAGGGCTAAAACGGACCTAGAGTAAAGGCTGATCTAGATAGACCCTAACAAAACTTAAAAACAAGCCTTAAAAGGAGCAAACTGGGGCTGGAATTTTGGCTCAGTGGTAGAGCACTCGCCTAGCACGTGCAAGGCCTGGGTTCGATCCTCAGCACCATGTAAAAATAAACACATTGTGTACAACTAAAGCAAATAAATAAATATTAAAAAAAAAAAAGGAGCAAACTGATCTGTAAGAAACTTAATCACCATAATAAAATTTAACATCTTTAAAGGAAAAAACAGAGATTCTATGTACTAATCATTATGTCCAGCATCCAACCATAAATTACTAGGCTTGCAAAAACAACAGGAAAATGGGAGTCACAACTTGGTTGGGGGATCAGGCAGACCATAGAAATAAAACCAGAAATGACAGAAATGGGGCTAGAGTTGTAGCTCAGTAGTAGAGTGCTTGCCTAGCATGTACGAGGCACTGGGTTTGATCCTCAGCACCACATAAAAATAAATAAATAAAATAAAGGTATTCTGCTCATCTATAACTAAAAATAAGGGGGGGGGAGAAATGATGGAATTAGCAGATAAGGACTTTTAATTAGCTGACTAATGCTTCTGGGAAGACAAAGATAACAGTTTTCCCTATTCCTCCTGCTATGGGTGGGTGGTATGTATAATTTAAAACCCTGGAAATTATACATAAAGCACACATAAGAAAGCTCTGAAAAGTGGAAAGAAAGAATAGTAACTAGGGACCTTCAGACCTAAGAAACATGGGCTGGGGTTGTAGCTCAGCAGTAGAGCGCTTGCCTCACATGCATGAGGCACTGGGTTTGATTCTCAGCACCACATTAAAAAATAAATAAATAAAATAAATATATTGTGTCCATCTACAACTTAAAAAAAAAAAAAAGACCTAATAAACAACAGGATGGTGAATTCCCTGGACTGCTTGTTCATTCATATATCCCAGAGTTGGAACTGAAGAAGACAGCAACTCAGAAATGCCAATGAACATGGCCAAATGAGGGCCAAACAAATGAGCTGTCTTCATCCAAAGGACAGGAAAAGGGTAACTTAACAAGAAAGAAAACTTTTAGACAATAACTGCTCTACACAGTAAATACCATAGAGGAAGCTGTGGCTTCACCCCACACCCCACCATACCAGCAAAGGCTAAGGAGAGTCTAGATTTCCACCCTTGCAATGCTGTAATTAAACATCTCAGACAGGTGCGGTGGTGCACACCTGTAATCCCAGCACTTTGGGAGGCTGAGGCAGGAGGATCATGAGTTCAAAGCCAGCCTCAGCAATGGCGAGGCACTAGCAACTCAGTGAGACCCTGTCTCTAAATAAAATACAAAAAAGGGCTGGGGATGTGGCCCAGTGGTCGAGTGCCCCTGAGTTCAATCGCCGGTTCCACAAAAAAAAAAAAAAAAAAAAAAAAAAAAAAAAAAAAAAAAAAATCTCAACACCACTGCCAGGATGATATCAGAGAAGGCCAAGTAGGAACTGGAACTTTCAACCTAGCTATCCAGTAATGAGCATCCCTCGTTTGCCACAATATCAGCAGAGAAAGATGTTGTCCAAATCCCCTTGCCAGTAGTAAAAGGTAACAAGGAGCTCCTCCCTAACCCTCATTCCAGGTGTCGATAGAGGCTAAAAAGTCTGAGTTTCTACCTATATCTACCTACATCTGGCAGTAAACAAAGCAGAACTCCCCTTCTGCTGACAGACTAGTGTCCAAAAAAATCAGCTAAAACAGGAAGGTTAAGATCCCCAAAGAAGATAAAGAAACTGAAATCAAACACATAGAAAGAAGCTCAAGGCTCTTTGTTCTCCGTATTCAAGAGAGCATTACATGTAGTGCCAGCCAAATCCCTGAGACATGGTGGTGAAAGTTGATGTAAATGGACTGGCCATATTGGGCTCCTGGTCACCAGAACTGCTTTTAACATCTGGCTAAACAGATGCTGTCACCATCAGTGACTCCTTCATTGACCTCTCAACTGCATGGTCTACATATTCCAGTATGATTCCATCCATGGCAAGTCCAATGGCACAGTCAGGGCTAAGAACAAGAAACTTGTTATCAATTGAAAGTCTATCTCCATTTGCCAGGAACAAGAGCTTGACGACATTAAATGAGGAAGTGCTGGTGCTGAATATGTTTTAGTGTCTACTATCTGGGAGAAGGTGGGAACCAAAAAGGTCATTATCTCTGTCCCTTCTGTTGCCCCACATTTGTGACAAGCATGAACTAAGAGAAGTATAAGATATAGTCAGCAATGCCTTCTGCACCACCAACTGTTTAGCTCCCTGACCAAGGTCATCCATGACAACTTTGATGGACTCATGACTACCATCCATAACATCACTGCTACTTAGAAGACTGTGGATGGCCCTCTGGAAAACTAGCTTGTTAGCAGTGAAATGCCCAGAACATCATCCCTGTGTCTACTGGTGCTGCCAAGGCTAGGAGCAAGATTATTACTGACATGGCCTTTTAAGTGCCCAACTCACAATGTATTACTCATCATGGATCTGACTGACATCTAGAAACAGCTGCCAAATATGGTGACATGAAGAAGGGGATGAAATGGATGTTAGAAAGCTCCCTAAAGGGCATCTTGGGCTACAGTGAGGATCAAATTGTCTCCTTCAACTTTACATTCTTTTCTCTTTGATGTTGGGGCTGGCATTGCCCTCAATGACTGCTTTGTCACTGAATTTGGCAACAGCAATAGGGTGGTAAACTTTAAGGCCCATGAGGCCTCCAAGGAATAAGAGCCCCCTGGACCACTGACCTTGGCAAGAGCACAAAAGAAAGTAAGAGACTCTCAGCTGCTGGGAAGTCCCTGCCCTAATTCAGTCCCCCAACACACTGTGAATGTCCCCTTCTCACTAGTTTCTATCCAGATCCTGTGAAGAAAGAGATGGAACTACCGAGCCCTACCCTGTCATGTACCATCAGTAAAGTCTGCTGCATCCCAAAAAGAAAAAGAAAACATGTCAACATTGCTAAGCATATGGAAAATGCAAATCAAAATTGCAATGATACCACTTCACACTCAGGATGGCTATTATCAAAAGAGAAAGAAAATAACAAGTGTTGGCAAAGGTTTAGAGTAATTGGAACCCTTTTACATTGCTGGTGGAATTATAAAATGGTATAGAAAATAGTATGACAGTCCCCCCACCAATTAAACATATAATTACTATGTAACCCAGCAATTCCACTTTTGGGTGTATATATATAAAAATATTGAAAGTAGGAACTCAAACAAATATTTGTACACAAATGTTAGAGCAATTTTATTCACAATAGCCAAAAAAGGCGAAAACATTTCAAATGTCCACTGACAGATGAATAGCCAAATAAAATGTAGCATATACATACAATGGATTATTATGTCAAAAAAAAAAAAAAAAAAGAATGGAATTCTAATACATGCTACAACATGGAGAAACCTTGAAGACATTACTTTCTAATTTCCTTTAGCTGATGGGCTGTGTAGTAACATATATTTATAAACATAGAAGAATTTTCTACTTATCCTTTTGTTATTATATTATTAACAAATGCTTGATTGCATAGTGTCCAAGGAATACGCTCTATGTGAGTTCAGTCTTTCTTTTTTTAATTTTTATTGTAATCTGTTATACATGTTTGCAGAGTGCAACTCATTTCATATTACATACAATGAGTACAATTTTTCAAGTTGCTGGTTTTATATAAAGCATTTTCACAACAATTGTGTCTTCATACATGCACTTAGGGCAATGATGGTCAACTCATTCTACCATTATTCCTATCCCCTTGCCCCCTTCCCTCCCTCCCCCTCTTTGTTCTATTTAAAGTTCTTTCATTCCTCTCATCCCCCCTCCTTTGCCTTTATAAGTCAGTATCTTCATAACAAAGAGATCATTTGACCTTTTAGTTTTGGGGATTGGCTAACTTCACTTAACATTATTTTCTCCAACTCCATCCATTTACCTGCAAATGCCATGATTTTATTCTCTTTTAGTGCTGAGTAGTGTTCCATTGTGTATATATACCAAAGTTTCCCTATCCATTCATCTGCTGATGAGCATCGGGGTTGGTTCCACAATCCAGCTATTATGAATTGTGCTGCTATGAACATTGATGTGGCTGTGTCCCTGTAGTAAGCTGTTTTTAAGACCTTTGGGTATAGACCAAGGAGTGGGATAGCTGGGTCAAATGGTGATTCCATTCCAAGTTTTCTTAGGAATCTCTTTCCAGATTGGCTTCACCAATTTGCAGTTCCAGGAGTAATGTAAGAGTGTGCCTTTTCCCCCACATCCTCGCCCGCATTTATTGTTGTTTGTGTTTTTGATAGCTGCCATTCTGACTGGAGTAAGATGAAATCTTAGAGTTGTTTTGATTTGCATTCTCTAATCGATAGAGATGTTGAACATTTTTTCATATATTTGTTGATTGATTGTATATCATCTTCTGAGAAGTGTCTGTTTAATTCCTTGGCCCATTTATTGATTGGGTTATTTGTTTTTTTTTTTGGTGTTAAGGCTTTTAAGAGCTTTATATATCCTTGAGGTTAGTGTTCTATCTGATGTGCAAATCTTTACTTGTGGTGTGTTCTATCTGATGTGCAAATCTTTACCATTCTGTAGGTTCTCTATTCACCTCACTAATTGTTTCTTTTGCTGAGAAGAAGCTTTTTAGCTTGAATCCATCCCATTGATTGATCCTTGGTTTTAATTCTTGCGCTATAGGGGGTCTTATTGAGGAAATTGGGGCCTAATCCAACATGGTGAAGATTTGGACCTACTTTTTCTTCTATTAGGTGCAAGGTCTCTCTGGTTTAATTCCTAGGTCCTTGATCCACTTTGAGTTATGTTTTGTGCATGGTGAGAGAAAGAGATTTAAGTTCATTTTATTACATGAGGATTTCTAGTTTTCCCAACACCATTTGTTGAAGAGGCTGTCTTTTCTCAAATGAACATTTTTGGCACTTTTGTCTAATATAAGATAACTGTAAGTGTGTGGGTTAGTCTCTGTGTCTTCTATTCTGTACCATTGGTCAACTGGTCTATTTTGGTACCAATACCATGCTGTTTTTGTTACAATTGCTTTGTAGTACAATTTAAGGTCTGGAATAGTACTGCCACCAGCTTCACTCTTCTTGCTAAGAATTGCTTTGGCTATTCTGGGTCTCTTATTTTTCCAGATGAATTTCATGATTGCTTTTTCTATTTCTATGAGGAATGATATTGGGATTTCGATTGGTATTGCATTGAAACTGTATAGTGCTTTTGGGAGAACGGTCATTTTGACAGTATTAATTCTACCTATCCATGGACAGGTAGATCTTTCCATCTTCTAAGATCTTCATTAATTTCTATCTTTAGTGTGCTGTAGTTTTCATTGTAGAGGTCTTTCACTTCTTTTGTTAAGTTGATTTCCAAGTATTTTATTTTATTTGTGGCTACCGTAAATAGGGTGGATTTCCTAGTTTCTCTTTCTGAGGATTTGTCACTGATGTACAGAAATGCCTTTGATTTATGGGTATTGATTTTATATCCACCTACTTTGCTGAATTCATTTATTAGTTCTAGAAGATTTCTGGTGGAATTTTTTGGATCTTCTATGGATAGAATCATATCGTCTGTAAATAGTGATAATTTGAGTTTTTCTTTTCCTATCTGTATCCCTTAATTTCTTTCATCTATCTAATTGCTCTGGCCAGGGCTTCAAGAACTATGTTAAATAGGAGTGGTAAAAGAGAGCATCCCTGTTTTGTTCCAGTTTTTAGAAGGAATGCTTTCAATTTTCCTCCATTTAGGATGATGTTGGCCTGGGGCTTAGCATAGATGGTCTTTATGATGTTGAGGTATGTTCCTGTTATTTCTATTTTTTCCAGCATTTTGAACATGAAGGGATATTGAATTTTGTCAAATGCTTTCTCTGCATCTATTGAGATGATCATATGATTTTTATCTTTGAGCCTATTGATGTGATAAATTACATTTACTGATTTCCTTATATTGAACCAACCTTGCATCCCTGGAATGAAGCCCACTTGATCGTGGTGCACTATCTTTTTGATATGTTTTTGTATTCGATATGCCAGAATTTTATTGAGAATTTTTGCATCTATATTCACTAGAGATATTGGTCTGAAGTTTTCTTTCTTTGTCTCTGTCTGGTTTTGGAATCCGGGTGATATTGGCCTCATAGAATGAGTCTGGGAGTGTTCCCTCTTTTTCTATTTCATGAAATAGTTTGAGAAGTATTGGTATTAGTTCTTCTCTTTTTTTAAAATATTTATTTATTTACTTTAGTTGTACACAATGCAATGCATTTTGTTTACATGGTGCTGAGGATCAAACCCGGGCCGCGCACGTGCGAGGCGAGTGCTCCGCCACTGAGCCACAACCCCAGCCCTGGTATTAGTTCTTCTTTAAAGGTCTTGTAGAACTCGGCTGTGTTCCATCCAGTCCTGGGCTTTTCTTGGTTGGTAGGTTTTTTATGGCATCCTCTATTTCTTTGTAGCTTTTCTTTCTTTTTTTATCATTGATTTCTAATTTCATTCCATTATGATCTGATAATTTGGGCATATCATATATCTCTAGAAATTTGTCGATGCATTCGTTATTTTCTATTTTATTGGAGTATAAATTTTTTAAATATTTTCTAATTATCTTTTGTATTTCTGTAGTGTCCGTGGTGATATTTCCCTTTTCATCACAGATATTGGTAATTTGTGTTTTCTCTCTCCTTTTCTTCATTAGCATAGCTAATGGTTTATCAATTTTATTTATTTTTCAAAGAACCAACATTTTGTTCTGTCAATTTTTTCAATTTCATTAATTTCAGCTCTGATTTTAATTATTTCCTGTCTTCTACTTCTTTGGGGGTTGATTTGTTCCTCTTTTTCTAGAGCTTTGAGATATAATGTTAGTTCATTTATTTGTTGACTTTTTCTTTTTTTGAAGGAATGAGCTCCATGCAATGAACTTAACTCTTAGTACTGCCTTCATAGTGTCCCAGAGATTTCGATATGTTGTACCATTGTTCTCATTTACCTCTAAGAATTTCTTAATCTCCTTCTTGATGTCTTCTGCAACCCACTGATCATTCAGTAGCACATTATTTAGTCTCCAGGTGTTGGAGTAGCTTTTCTTTCTTTTTTTGTCATTGATTTCTAATTTCATTCTATTATGATCTGATAGAATGCAGGGTAGTATCCCTACTTTTTTATATTTGCTTAGAGTTGCTTTATGGCATAATATATGGACTATTTTTGAGAAGGATCCATGTGCTGCTGAGAAGAAAGTGTACTGGCTCACTGATGGATGATATACTCTATATATGTCAGTTAAGTCTAAGTTATTGATTATATTATAGAGTTCTATAGTTTCTTTGTTTAACTTTTGTTTGAAAGATCTATCCAGTGGAGAAAGAGGTGTGTTAAAGTCACCTAGAATTATTGTGTTGTGGTCTATTTGATTCTTGAACTTGAGAAGAGTTTGATTGATGAATGTAGAAGCTCCATTATTTGGGGCATATGTATTTACAACAGTTATGTCTTGTTGATCTATGATTCCCTTAAGCAGTATGAAATGTCCATCTTTATCACTTTTGATTAACTTTGGCTTGAAGTCTATTTTATTTGATATGAGGATGGAGACCCCTGCTTGCTTATGTAGACCATGTGAGTTATATATTTTATCCCATCCTTTCACCTCCAGTCTGTGGGCATCTTTTCCTATGAGATGTGTCTCTTGAAGGCAACATATTGTTGGGCCTGATTTTTTAATCCAATCTATTAGCCTATGTCTTTTTAATTGGTGAGTTTAGGCCATTAATATTCAGGGTTATTATTGAGACATGATTTGTATTACCAGTCATTTTTATTTTTCTATTATTTTTGGTATTTAGCTTGACTTGGTTTCTCCTTTGGTTGGTTTTTTCCTTTATTGTAGTTCTTCCCTTTGCAGATTTTCATTATTATTTTTCATTTCCTCCTCGTGGAATATTTTGCCAAGAATGTTCTGTAGTGCAGGCTTTCTTGTTGTAAATTCTTTTAGCTTTTGTTTATCATGGAAGGTTTTTATTTCATCATTAAATGATGATAGCAAAATGCTATTTAAATTAATGTGAAAAAATATTTTCTTACAAAGGAAATATCATAGGGCCAAACTGAAAAGTTCCAGAGAAACCAGCACATTTTCATTTCATGGATCTGATGATGTTTTCTTATACTAGGAAGTTTTCTGAATAAATTAGACATTTCAAATCTTTTTTTATCCAACCTGGAATTTTGATACCTGGGAATTTCAGTTCATGTTCAATTTCAAATTACATATTATTCATTTTGGTTCATGTTAAATTTCAAGTTATAGATTATTCATTTCTGATTTTCCTCCTCTTATAAATATTAGGTTGGAAAAGGAAAAGAAAATTATTCAGTCTGTCCAATTTAGTTCCCTTTGATAGTGCTATTATATACTGAAGTATGACAAATTACTAGCCAAAATGCTGGTCAGGGAGAAGGTTTAAGGCAAAAAAAAGAAAGAAAGAAAATTATAGCCATAAAGTTCCCTGAGAATGTCTTAATTTGTTTTGTTCCATGTGCTTTCTCTTTTTATATTTTGTGCATTTTATGTTATATGTTATACAAGGAAACTATCTTTAATGCTTATTTTCCTTAATTTCCCAGTTCATATCTTGATATCTATATATACTATATTACTTTGGACCTAAAGTGGATAAAATAATTCAAATCTACCTTCTCCCTATATGCAAACCATGAATAGCAGAGGAAAAATTACTAATAGCATAAATCTTCCAAAAGTACTTTTCCTACATCTATAAATATCTCAGAGAAATTAAAATCCTTAGGAAGCTAAAGTTGGTCAAGGAAACAGATGTTTGAATTCTCCTAAGTACAGCATAGGAAATAAAGCTAGGCATCAACACTAATTTCAACTAATATATATATATAAAAGATTGTTCATGTCTTTAGAATATATGAAGATAAAATATTTTAACTTTCTTTCTTGGTAGAACTTTTGGAGTTTTAGGTTTTTTTAAAAATAGAACTTTATTATTTCCTCAGATACTTTGATTATGGACTGGGAAAAATTATGTACCTGATATTAGGCAATTATGTCTTGGCACATACCTGACTTCTTTTTTTAATATTTTTAAATTATAGATGGACAATAGCTTTATTTTATTTATTTATTTTTATGTGGTGCTAAGGATCCAACCCAGTGCCTCATATGTGCTAGGCAAACACTCTACCACTGAGCTACAACCCCAGCCTTGTACTTCTTTTTGGTACTACACACTTCACTTTCAGTTACAAGTATTTGTGTACATTTTATATCCTCACCTAGATTAAATGACTAAAAAGCAAAAAGCAGCCT
The DNA here is from genome assembly GCA_025594165.1 of Tamias sibiricus. Taxonomy (NCBI): domain Eukaryota; kingdom Metazoa; phylum Chordata; class Mammalia; order Rodentia; family Sciuridae; genus Tamias; species Tamias sibiricus. Next base: position 94,308,013 of record CM046666.1, on the reverse strand, counting down.
ATTTTATAATTATATTATCCATTATGCCTATTGTGGCACTTTGCACATAGTAGGTTTTTGATAAATTTTGGTCGACTATGGAATTATTGAACAATCATGTAAAAATTACTTAAAATTAACAGTAAAAAGGGAAGCTATTTTATTCTTAATCATATTGTAATGAAGACTATTTTAAACTCTTTGCAGTGATGATACACACAAATATTTAAACTATTTATGTGCCTCAACTTGACATAATTTCATGATAACTTGATGGCAATCACATTTAAATATATTAGAATATTTTTGTAATAATGCTATTCTAGAATAGCAACTTTAATAGCTGGGAAAACATGTTAATAATGGCCATTAACCTGAAGGAAACAGGGAACATTAAACATTTTTTTCAGAAATAAATGTATAAGATTAAACATTCCACTATAATATTTATGAGCAAACTTCAAATTAAAATCTATAAAATGCAAACCATCAAATGTTTCAGTTACAGAATAATTTAGACTATATTTTGCAATTTTCCCATGTACACATGGGTGAATACTATATAAAAAAATTCCTTTTCTCCTTTAGTGTCTTTTATTGTCACTATTTAAGTGCCAAAATGAATTCTGCTAGAATGCAAGACCAAGGCAATCCTATAGAAGACCTTCAATCAATCAATATGATCTCAGTGTACACAAGTAAGTTATTTTCCTCACCTTCAAGACAGCTATGAATGGTACAAAGTTAGCCCTTTGGAGTCCATTTTTATAGAGATCTGAAAGAAACAAATGATATTAACTTTTTACTTAGTTTAAATCATAATATTAGTTTACCTTTTACTCTGGCAAATAAAACTCTCCACTTATTTAAAATAAATTTTTAAAAAGATAAAGGAGCAAAAAAAATTTTTAAAGGTGATTTCTATTCAAGTATAACACAAAATTCACTATAGTTTTGATAAAAGAAAAAATAGTCACAGAAAGATTAAAAGGCATTCAATCAAATTAGCTTTAAACACAAAGGTCATGGTTGCATATGCCCATCATTCCTGCTGCTGGAAGTCAAGGCAGGAGGATCACAAATTCGAGGCCATTCTGGGCAATTTATGAAGACCCTGTCTCACAATTAAATTATAAAAAGGGTTGGTAATGTAGCTCAGTGATAGAGGACTTGCCCAGCATAAATGACAAAGGTCTTGGTTCAATACCCAGTAATTCTCCCACCCCCCATCACCAAAAATTAGCTTTAAATAGTAATAAAATATAATAAAAGAATTTGGAAGCAATCCCTTCCATAATTCTAACTTAATAACATAATATAAGAATGTGATATATTTAAAAGTACCTAAAACTGGAATACATAGAATTCTATTAGGAAAGGAATCATAGTCTTATTTTCTCAGTCTATAATATAAATTCTCAGTAAATAATTAAAATTTGTTTACTAAGATTAGCCTTTTTAGAAAACACATCAATAGAATTCCTTCTGTATTTGTATCAAGATTATATATTTATCATCAAGGTAAAGATAGGTCACTTTAAATGAAACTGTAAAAATTAAAACTCTATTCTCAATAAACTATAAATAATTATATCATAAATAGGTAGTGTTTACTGGTTGAGAAAGATGTTTTTCAATAAATGTATGTATACATGTTTACACTTATAAACATACTTGTCATGAACAAACAACTAGAAAGTGGAAACAAATTTTAAGCATTGCATTATTCTTTTTTAAATTTGTTTTTGTAGTTGTAGATGGACAGCAAGTCTTTATTTTATTTGTTTATTTTTATGCAGTGCTAAGGATCAAACCCAGAGCCTCATACATGCTACTGAGCTAGGCAAGTGCTCTTATCACTGAGCTATAGTCCTAGCCCACATATTATTCTTTAAAATGGAAGACTTTTTAGAAAAAAAAATTTTTTAAGTTTGAAATTTTATTGCATAAGCCAATCTACAAAGTTATTATATTTTTTTAAAAATATATAAAAATAGAAATAGCAGGGGCTGGGGATATAGGACAGTGATAGAACACTTACCTAGCATGCTAGAGGCCCTGGGCTCCAACCCCAGCACACACACTCACCCACACACACACCAACAGCAAAAAGTGTTCTCAATAATAATAAATACAAGTTACATTAAATTGTATATTATTCTTTTTAGTATGGACTTATGGGATCTTTTCTATATTTCCTTATTTGGAGAAAATGTGTTAACTAAGATAGATTTCAACTGCCACATTTACTTATAGAAATAAAATATCATTAGGAAATATTTATTCTTTAGAAAAATGTTCATCATAATATCATTATAGTGAAGAAAGTATTTGCATAAGCTCTTTGGTTAATTGTAAGAGCCTTAATGAGGAGGTAGCTAAGATGGAGGCTGGCTGAGAGCCAAAGAGGAGGCGTTTAATTGTTTTCTCCTGACCTTAATGTAATCAACTAAGAATCTTTCTGTGCCCGTGAACACTGTGTGACGCACCTGTAAGTTGAGCTTGTGACACGTGTATACTTGTTGAGGTGAAGAGTATTTAACCAGGTAGGGTTGGAGTTGTGTGGGGATTGTTGTTGGAGTTGGAGAGAGAAGTCAAAAGAGAAAGCAGAATAAAGAACCTACTCATTGCCAATGTGCCTCCGAATTCTTTCCTGCGTTATCTTTGCTGCAGGCAGCAACAGCTACAGGCGGCAACAGTTAATTAAGGACTAGAAGCTTCAATTCAGTTTCATTTAAAATTTCATTTAGGGATATCATAAAAGATAAATAAGGCTGGTCGGGCTGTTAGGATTTCAAATTTAAAAATGAGATCTTTTCTTTCCTTATAATCAATAATTCTAATGAGTAAAATGGGCAAAATGTGGGAAACAGGTTTAAAGTTAAGTGTATTCATAGTCTTCCCTACCTATCAAGAGTTTCTGGGAAAGGTACATAAAAGCATTACTGTATGTTAAGAGTTAACAGCCATGATTGTCAAAAAGTGGTAAAAATTTTAAAATAAGATAATTTTTAAAATATACCTAGCCGGGCGTGGTGGCGCATGCCTGTAATCCCAGCACTTTGGGAGGCTGAGGCAGGAGGATCACAAGTTCAAAGCCAGCCTCAGCAATGGCGAGGCACTTAGTAACTCAGTGAGACCCTGTCTCTAATAAAATACAAAAAAGGGCTGGGGATGTGGCCCAGTGGTCGAGTGCCCCTGAGTTCAATCCCCGATACCAAAAAAAAAAAAAAAAAAAAAATATATATATATATATATATATATATATATACCTAATGTTTATAGCAGCTTTATTCATAATAGCTAAAAACTTCTTATCTATTATAGCAAAAAACTGGAAGCACTCCAAAAAAATGCCTATCATTTGCAACAAGATAAACAAATTAAGAGATGTTTGTATAATAAAATACTACTTAGCAATAAAAAAAGATAAAGTATACACACAGCAAAATAGATGAATCTCAAAACAATAACGTAGAGTAAAAGAAGCCAGACCAAAAAAGTGAGTACATATTATGTGCTTCCATTTTTATATAAAACTCTAGAAAAAGCAAACTAATCAATAGTAACAGAAAGCAAATAAGTGGTTGCCTGAGAGGAGGACAGGGTTGACAGTAAGGGATGAAAAAAGGGCACAAGGAAACTTTTGGGGGTGATGGAAAAGTTTACTACATGATTGTGGCGACAGTTTCACAGATGTTTAGGTATGGCAAAATTTTTTTTAAATTGTATCCTTTAAATATGTGCCATTTGTAGTATATCAAGTATACCTCAATAAGAGCTTTTAAATTTGTATTAGAAAAAGTACATATGACATTATTGAACATCAAAAAACAATGCTGTAGAATTAAAAACTAAGATATTACAATAATGAAAGTTCATGTTAAGGTAATTGTTTGGTCTTATTTGTAGAATAACATCTTATGATATATAAAGCTCTCTGATGTAGCTTAACAAGCATGCACCTTTTAAAATGTTAATGACAATGAGACAGATAAAGGCTCACTCATAATATTCTTGATTAAAAGATTTTCACTCATCAGCAAAGTTAAAGTAGAATAATAATGCTTTTATTTATTGAGACTTAATTTTTTAAAGGGTTAACTTTAAAACTCTGCCTTGGCAAAGATACATAATTTAAAACTTTATACTCTGAGAAGTATTTTCTAAACAGAATTCTAAACAGAAATCATTTGGCTTGAAAACCTTTAGGGTTTTATAGGACACTTAAGTAAAAAAGGATTGTACTCATTAAATTGAAGAGTTTCTCTGCAATTCAAATAATATGCTAATTATCAATGCAATAGATCCATCTTCTGAAATGTTATTTGGCTACCAAAATTTTTAATATTAGTTGTTTAATATTATTGTTGTTAGACATAAAGATTTTATAATACATTGATATCAACGTTTGTCATTATTTACTAAATACTATTTAAAAATTTAGCAGTTCTCGCCTATGATTTTTTTTAATGCTCTCTGAACAGAGCTAAATGAACACTTGGTCATATAAGACAGAGTACTAGAATTATGAGATATTCATTTTGTAGAGAATAGTGTAAGGACCTCTAAATTCTTCACAGTGAATGACTATAATAATACTTACAGATGAAATGCATGCAAAGAGGATTTTTAAAGTAATTACAAGTACATAAATACTTCAGAGATGCACATGGATATGCAGATCTTTTCCTTAAAAATCCAAGTGTCAAAACCCAGAGGGTGAATAAATTTATATATGTGCAAATCAGTTTAGCGTAAGAAAAAACAGTTAAAGCAGGTAATTAAAAAGAGTTTTCCTATAAAGTAACAAAATAATTATATGGTTTTATGGAGTCATTTTGATTTATCCTTCAAGATATTCTTATTTTATTATAGATTAGAAGAAAAGGGCACCTTTAGACCATTTAAACAGCAACAGCTACTTCTTTGAAAAAAACAACTTAAATTCAAACAATATTACTAAATCTGAAGATAATATAGCTAATTAAATGTTCCTATATGAGAGTATATTATACTTTGATATTCAATTCAATATATAATCATAATTCCTACTACATTTCTACACTGAAATGAGTGCTGAAGACAAAAGATAAAACAAAAAGAGAAACTAGGATTTACAAAGTCCCTACTAGAAGCCAGGCAAGTTAATGGGCACCTCACACAAATCATAATAACCCTACAAAGCTGATATTTTTATCTCTATTTTATAGATAAAGGAACTGATATCCAGGGTTTTGAAGATAACTGGCTGAATTCCCAGCCAGGAATTGATAGACCTAAAATTAGAGCCAAGGACTTTGATAACGCTAAAACTTACAGACTTTTTCAGAATCACTGTGACCAGTGGGCTTATGATAGCTGACAGACATAACCAGACCGTAAATAAGATATGAGTTAAAAAGGGATGCCATATATAAACATAATAAACAAAGCAGGAAGCTTATAATTTTATCTGTGTGTTTAATGACAGCTTTGCAGAGCTAACATTGGAACTGGACTACATTGGAACACTGAGAAGGTGCCACCAAGCAGAAAGGATAGAAAGGAATTCTAGGCAGCAGAATCAGCATGAGCTTGTGACTTCCTCTACCTTTGCTAATACTACACTGATCAAATGCCCAATTTTTTGTCAAGCCATCCTTGAATCCCCTGTGGTGGATCAACTTTCAGAGTGGTCCTCCATGATCCTCACCAATTGTTCACAACTTTGTGGAAACACTGGACACCAGAAATAGGAAAGTTATCCCCCAGAATAGCAAACAAATGCAGTGAACTCCACAACTACCCCAGCTTAGAGCCTGTGGCAAGTTTATAGGATATTGTACAGGGATGGCAAACTGAGGCAGAGACCCATGGGCATTCAGGGGGAAGGGAGCGAGAGTTCACAGGGCACAGGACCAGAGAAAAGAGAATGCCCAGTGAGAGAGCCCTGAAGATCACTGAGTCCTCAGCTGAGTTCTCATCACCACATGGGTGTGAGGAACTACCGGAAGCCAAAGAAAGAATTATCTAAAAGTATTTGAGGAAACCATTACTGGAGTTCACAGATGGCTGGTAACAGTGTCATTTCCACCAAACTTCCACAATTCATGACACATTTGGTCAAGTACTGAGAAAGGATTTATCTCAGTAGTAAGAAAAATTAGTCCTAAACTAAATGCTCTCTGGTCCTACCACAAAAAATTTGAAAGCAATACTCAAAAGAAGCAAAGTGCTAAGAGAACAATGCTCATGGAAATTTATAGGAATAAAAAATATATACATGCCTGACATCCAACAAAAAATTATCAGGCATGCAAAGAAATAGAAAATATGACCCATAAATATCCTAATCAACAGAAACAGATCTAGGAATGATAAGTATAATAAACTTTGAAGACAGGAACATTAAAACAGTTATTGCTGTATCCTATGTGTTCCAACAATTGGGAGAAAAACTGACCACATTAAACAGAGACATGGAAAAACTAAAAAAGACACATGATGAACATTCAGATATAAAAACTACCACATTGTGATATGTAGGATGAAAATAACATCAGATTAAATATTGTAGAAGAAAATTTTCATGAACTTGAAGACAGCAAAAGAAACTACCCAAAATCAAGCCCAGAGAGAAAAATTTTAAAACAAAGAAAAAAATTAACAGAGAATTAAGTGAGCTGTAGAACAGTTTTTTTAAAATATTTATTTATTTGCTTTAGTTGTACACAATGCGTTTATTTTTACGTGGTGCTGAGGATCCAACCCGGGCCGTGCGCGTGCTACGTGAGTGCTCTACCGCTGAGCCACAATCCCAGCCCTGTAGAACAGTTTTAAGCAATCTAATATATGTGTGTGATTTCAGCCCTCAAAGGGGAAAAGGAGGAAATTAAAAAAAAAAAAAAATTTACATAGTATCAAAGTACTTATAAGATTAATGAAAACTATAAGCCTACAGATTTAAGATGCTCAATAAACTCCAAACTTCATGTCGAAAACTACACCAAGGCACATGGATGATCACACTGCTTCAAACTAGTGATAAAGAAATATCTTAGAAGTAGCCAGATGCTTGGTGCAATGGGGGTGCATGCCTGTAATCCCAGCTTCTCAGGAAACTGAAGCAGGAGGATCACTTGAGCCTAAGAGGTAAGGCCAACTTGGGCAATGTAGCAAGAGCTGTCACAAAAAAAAGAATAAAACAAAAAATAGGAGCCAGAGGGAAAAAGGCACATACATACAGAGGAATAAAGAGAAGAATGATTGCAACTTCATGTTAGAAACAATATAGGTAAGAAGATGGTGAAATAACACGGGAATTTCTTTAGAGATGGCAGGAAAAAGAACTCTGTTTCATCAATCCTACAAATAGTTCTATCAATTGAATTCACTTTTACTCAAATAATAATTACTAACCCTCCACTTCCATGTTTCAAATGCTACAATGCCTCATAAGAGTGGTAATGGGAATCCAAGGAAATTATAGGCTCCAACGGGTGTCTTTTAAAGAACGATAGAAGTGCTAATTTTCTCTTTATAAAATGCTACATAAAATCTTGATTACAAAATACTATCATGTGTATGTTTATATATTTGTTTTCAGTAAGGTCAAATACCAATGATGTGGTTTTTCACATTCTTTTCATAACAGAAGTCAATGGACTTAAATATCATAACTGCAGTCTTCAGTAAGAGAGCAGAACTTAAGCATTTCTGGAAATCCTTTGTACATGAAGAAGACCCAAAACCAGCCAGGCAAAATCTGATAGCAGAGACTACAACCCTCCTGTTAAGTTCAACTGTCTATTTCATTGTCAAGTGTGAGTGGCTGAAGCTCAGATGACAATAGTTTCCACTTTGGACTCTAAAGGTTGTCTTTGGCATATGAAGTCTTTATCATAGATAGGGTGTTGGTGTGAGTGGGTGACTTTCTTCAACTAATTTCTTTAAAGAGTTCATTTAAGTTCCTTGTGGATTTTTGTGCTGATCTGTAGAAAAAAAAATTGCATGAATGAGTTGGCAGTCCTTAACATCTTTCTCCATGACTTTTCTTTTGCAAAAATAACACACTTATTTCCTGCCAACTACAAAATTAGATAGGCCTTTCTATTAAAGATCTTTTAATCAATTCCTTAATGTTGATATCACTCATTATTACAGCTCATACTAACCGGACAAGTACACTGGCGGTAAGGCAGAAATCATCCTTGTCCAGCTATAGTCCAGACTAGGAACTTACATAGTTCATTTGGTACTAGACATAAGATGCCCTATGGTTGAGCTGATCATAGGATCAAAACTGTCTTCCACAAAACACCTGTAATACCTTTCTGTAGGAAACAAACTTCAGCACCATGGCCTGGAAGTCAAGGACACAAGCCTACTGCTGATAGAAAAGCTGAGCCTTGCACAGCATTCTCTAGGGGCACTGAAGGTCCAGTCTAGGTGTAGGGCATACAGAGGAGACAGCTGCCCATGTATCACTACTGACCAATACCTGCCCACTGGCAGTCACACACAAGGCGATCTCTACATCTGAGACCACGCTGCAGCTTCATAGTCCCGCTGCCTCCATCCACTACTTTGGGAGCCAGCTAAGACACCTGACCTCCCTTCTACTTCAGAATTCATCTTCACTGTAAGAAAAGCCCAGCTTTTCCTGAAGTCTATTTAATCTGACATTAATAAACCCATGTCAGCCTTTGTATCATTACTGTTTGTATGGCACATCTTTCTGCATTCAATTACACTCAATCTATGTCTCTGTGTTTAAAGTATATTTCTTGTTTTTTTTAATACATTTGAAAATATTTATCTTTTTATTGGAATGTTTAGTTCACAACAATGAACAGTTAGGTCTATAATTTTATTAAGTATTTTCTGTTTGTCCTGTTCTTTCTTCTTTTCCTGCCCTTTCCCCCTTTTTAATTATTTGAATATATTTTAAAATTCCTTTTTAATTTAATCTATCAGATTTAATTTTAATTGTTGTTTTATGATTGCAACATACATCCTTAACTTTTGTATTTGTGTGTGTGCTTGTGTGTTGCATGTGCTGTGTGTTGCTGGGGATTGAACCCAGGTCTACCCACATATAAGGCAAGTGCTCTACCACTGAGGTATACACTCAGCCCATACATCCTAAACTTTTTTTTTTTTTTTTTTTTTTTTTTTTTTTTTTTTGTGGTACCGGGGATTGAACTCAGGGGCACTCGACCACTGGGCCACGTCCCCAGCCCTTTTTTGTATTTTTATTAGAGACAGGGTCTCCCTGAGTTGCTAAGTGCCTCACCATTGCTGAGGCTGGCTTTGAACTCGCGATCCTCCTGCCTCAGCCTCCCAAAGTGCTGGGATTACAGGCGTGCGCCACCGCACCCGGCCTAAACTTTTTATATTCTACTTGGAATTAGTATATCACTTCAAAGAAATGTAGAAATATTACATCCATATAGATCCATCCAAATTTCCCTTTTATGCTATTGGTATTATATGTCTCCTATCTACATATATTATAAACTCTACAAAACAATGTTTTAATTTTATGTAAAATAATTAGAAAAACTATTATAAACTTATGTAACACAATCGGGAAAACCCAATAGCTAACAATTTTTTTTTTGGTTGTATATGGACACAATACCTTTATTTTATTTATTTTTACGTGGTGCTGAGGATCAAACCTAGTACCTCACACATGCTAGGCAAGCACTCTACCACTGAGTTGCTACAACCACAGCCCCCCAGAGCTACCAATTCTGATGCTCTTCTTCAGGACCCACGTTGCCATCCAATATTATTTCCCATTCACCTGAAAAACTTGTTTTAGCATCTCTTGTAGTACATGTCTGATGGTGATATTCTCTTAGTTTTCTTTTATCTAAGAGTATTTTTTCATTTTTTTTTTTTTTTTTTTTTTTTTTTGGTACCAGGGATTGAACTCAGGGGCACTCGACCACTGGGCCACATCCCCAGCCCTTTTTTTGTATTTTTATTAGAGACAGGGTCTCACTGAGTTGCTAAGTGCCTCGCCATTGCTGAGGCTGGCTTTGAACTCGCGATCCTCCTGCCTCAGCCTCCCAAAGTGCTGGGATTACAGGCGTGCGCCACCGCGCCCCGGCTATTGTTTTCATTTTTGAAAGAAGTTTTTGTTGGATATACAGTTCTAGGTTGACAGTTCCCTCCCCTACATTTTAAACATGTTGTTCCACTGTTTCTCACTTCCACAGTTTCTAGTGGAAGTCATCAGCTCCTAATCATTGTTCTCCTATATTTAATGTGTTATATATATTTTCCTCTGGCTGCCATCTTGATATTCTCTTAGGTTTGTAGCAATTTGACCACCCTAGGAAGGGTTTTCTAGTATTTATTCTGCTTTAAGTTCCCAAGTCTCTTGAATTTATAAATTTATGTTTCCCCTCAGATTTAAAAATGTTTTGGTCAGGGGTGGAGTTGTGGTTCAGTGGTAGAGAGCTCACCTAGCACATGCAAGGCCTTGGGTTCAATCCTCAGCTCCTTAGTCGAATTCATAGTACAAACTCTTCTCTTGGGCAACATCTCAAATCTCAGTTCTGGATCCTTATCCTTAGTTGGGCCATTTGTAGTCTACCCTGCACATGCATGGTTCAGAGGTCAGAGGTTTGAACAGGGTTTAAACACAGAACTTGGGGCTATTCCAATCTGGTTCTCTCTGAAACTCACCTCTCAATTTCTAGCAGTAGTACTTGCCCCAAACTCTGTTATCTGATTGTTTAGGCCAGAAAGACTAAGTTTTCTGTCCGAACTTCAGTGAAATTCTGCAGCACCAACTTCACCCTGTCCTAAGGCCAATGATCATAAAAAACAGGAAACTCTCTCCATATTGGGCCCTCTTTCGATTTTTTATCTCCCTTCTAGAATTTGTCTATTTATTTTTTCACTCTCCCAAATCTTCAGATTAGTGATATTAAGTTTTCTGCTCAGAATTTAGTATTGTTTTTTGTGGGAAGGTCATTTGGATAGGAGCTTACCTCACTATATCAGAAGAGGTTTTATATCATCCCTCAATCCACCCCCTTTCTTTTTATATTTCTAGGCCCAAATTTTTAATTTTTTTTTGTGGTACCAGGGATTGAACTCAGGGGCACTCGACCACTGGGTCACGTCCCCAGACCTTTTTTGTATTTTATTTAGAGACAGGGTCTCACTGAGTTGCTAAGTGCCTCGCCATTGCTGAGGCTGGCTTTGAACTCGCGATCCTCCTGCCTCAGCCTCCCAAAGTGCTGGGATTACAGGCGTGCGCCACCGCGCCCGGCCAAATTTTTAATTTTTAACAGAGGAATTTGACCCATTGTCATTAAAATGTCTGATCTTATTTCATGCATTTTGTTCAGACTTTTTGGCTGTTTTTCTAGCTTTTGCTCTAAGAACTATTTTTCCTTTGATCTTTTCTCTTATCTAGTACTTTGAAAATTAAAAGGTATATTTTAAGTTCTAAAAACTTAATTGCATATGTCCCTAGTTATCAGAGTCACAGAAGATGACATTACCACTCAGTATCTCTAAGGACAAAATTATGATTTATGCCCAATTTAGCTGGGTAAGGTGGCACATGCCTCTAATCCCAATGACTCGGGAGGCAACATAGCAAGACTTGGTCTCAAAATAAAAAAATAAAAGTGCCTGGAGATGTACTTCAGTGGTAAAGCAGTCCTGAGTTCATTCAATCCCCACTACAATAAATAGATAGACAGATAAGATAGATAGATAAATAGATAGATAGATAGATAGATAGATAGATAGATAGATAGATTGACTCAATTCACTCTTTTGATCGATTTTTCTCATTTCAAACATTTCTTTTCTATAAATTCACAGTAAGTTCCTACTCTTCAAGGGGATTTATTTATCTTTTCACCATTCTACTACTATATTCTGGAAAAGTTTCTTAAGTTAGTTTTCCTATATCATTGATTTTTCTTCTTCTAGTTTCAATCATATAGTTTAGCGCTTCAAATGCTGATTTAATTTTTTTAATTATTTATTTATTTGCTTTAGTTGTACACAATGCATTTATTTTTATGTGGTGCTGAGGTTCGAATCCAGGCTGAGCACATGCTAGGCGAGTGCTCTACCGCTGAGCCACAACCTCAGCCTGCTGATTTAATTTTAATTAATTTAATCTCTTCTTATTTAATTTAGTTTTCTTTTATTTCTGATGATCTTCAGTAGATAGATTTTCAGCTCAATCTGTTGTCTTCTTTTATCCTAGATCTTCTGTAGCACAAAGTTTCTCTTCCTGATTTTTAAAGAACACAAACAGAAATTTCCTAAACATACTATTTTTTGTTCTGGTAGATCATGTGTTAAAAAGATGCTGTTCTTCCACTTTTAAAAAAAAAAAAAATTTATTTATTTGCTTTAGTTGTACACAATGCTTTTATTTTTATGTGGTGCTGAGGATCAAACCCAGGCCGTTGGACTGGGATTGTGGTTCAGTGGTGGAGCGCTTGCCTAGCACACGCGCCGCCTGGGTTCGATCCTCAGCACCACGTAATTTGTGTAAATGCATTGTGTACAACTAAAGCAAATAAATAAATATTAAAAAAAAAAAAAAACCAGGCTGTGCATGTGCTAGTCAAGAGCTCCACTGCTGAGCCACAACCCCAGGCCCTGTTCTTCTACTTTTTAATAATTATATTTAGTACTCCATTCCTATGGATCTGATCCATGTTCCTCTCTGCTTCAACAGCCTTAACCAGAATATTCCATAAAAAATAAGATAATACCACGACAAGAGATTAGCAGTGTTGTTTAAAGTATACTAAACATATTTTCAATTTGATAGAAAGTAAGGAAAATCCTTAGAAACCAAAAAATTAGGAAGACAAAACTAAAATAATAATCATAGACTGATACTTCTGGGGTTTTATTTTAGCATTCCCTCTAAAAACTGGAAGAAGACAGGGATGCCTTCTTTCACCACTTCTACTTAACATAGTGCTTGAAACTCTAGCCAGAACAATTAAACAGAAATTAAAAAGATATGGATAGGAAAAGAAGAACTCAAACTATCACTATTTGCCTATGACAAAATTCTATACCTAGAGGATCCAAAAAATTCCACCAAAAAACTGCTAGAATAAATGAATTCATCAAACTAGCAGGATATAAAATCAACACCCATAAGTCAAAGGCATTTCTGTACATAAGTGACAAATCCTCTGAAAGAGAAACCAGAAAAACTACCCAATTTACAATAACCTCAAAAACTAAGTTAATTAATTAAATAATTGGTAATCAACTTAACAAAAGAGGTGAAAGACCTCTACAATGAAAACTATAGAACACTAAAGAAAGAAATTAAAGAAGACCTTAGAAGATGGAAAGATCTCCCTTGTTCTTGGAGAGGCAGAGTTATTATTGTCAAAATGACCATACTACCAAAAGCACTATACAGATTTAATGCAATTCCAATCAAAATCCCAATGACATTCCTCATAGAAATAGAAAAAAGCAATCATGAAATTCATCTGGAAAAATAAGAGACCCAGAATAGCCAAAGCAATCCTTAACAAGAGTGAAGCAGGCGGCATCACAATACCTGACCTTAAACTATACTACAGAGCAACAGTTATCTCATGCTAGATAAAGGCGTCAAAAACATATATTGGAGAAAAGATAGCCTCTTAAACAAATGGTGCTGGGAAAACTGGAAATCCACATGCAGCAAAATGAAATTAAGCCCCCATCTCTCACCATGCACAAAACTCAATTCAAAGTGGATTAAGGACCTACAAATTAGACCAGAGACCCTGTGCCTAATAGAAGAAAAAAGTAGGCCCAAATCTTCATAATATCAGATTAGGCCTTGACTTCCTTAAAATCAAGAATAATAAATGGGATGGATTCAAACTAAAAAGCTTCTTCTCAGCAAAAGAAACAATCAGTGAGGTGAATAGAAAGCCTACAGAATGGGAGCAAATACCACATGCACATCAGATAGAGCACTAATCTCTAGGATATATAAAGAACTCAAAAGGGCTGGGTTGTGGCTCAGAGGTAGAGTACTCGCCTAGCATGTGTGGAGCACTGGATTTGGTCCTCAGCACCACATGAAAATAAAATAAAGATACTGTGTTCACCTATAACTAAAGAATAAATGTTAAAAAAAAAAAAAAAGAACTCAAAAATCTTAACACCAAAAAAGCAAATAACCCAGTCAATAAATGGGCCAAGGAACTGAACAGACACTTCTCAGAAGATGATATACAATCAATCAACAAATATGTGAAAAAATGTTCAACATCTCTAGTAATTAGAGAAATGCAAATCAAAACTTCTCTAAGATTTTATCTCACTCCAGTCAGAATGGCAGTTATTAAGAATACAAGCAACAATAAGTGTTAGCAAGGATGTGGGGGAAAGGCAAACTCACACATAACTGGTAAGACTGCAAATTGACGTAATCAATCTGGAAAGCAGTATGGAGATTCCTTGGAAAACTTGGAATGGAACCACCATTTGACCACCCAGCTATCCCACTCCTCGGTTTATACTCAAAGGACTTAAAATCAGCACACTATAGTAATACAGCCACATCAATGTTCATAGCAACTCAATTCATTATAGCTAAACTGTGGAAGCAACCTAGATGCCCTTCAATAGATGAATGGATAAAGAAACTGTGCTATACATACACGATAGAATACTACTCAGCATTAAAAGAGAATAAAATCATGGCATTTGCAGGTAAATGGATTGAGGTGGAGAATATTATGCTAAGTGAAATAAGCCAATCCCAAAAAACCAAAGGCCAAATATTTTCTCTGATAAGTGGATGGTGATCCATATTGGGGATGGGGGAGGAGCGTGGGAGGAATGGAGGAACTTTAGATAGGGCAAAGGGGAGGATGAGGAAGGGAGGGGGCATGGGGGTAGAAAAGATGGTGGAATAAGATGGATATCATTATCCTAAGTATATGTATGAAGACACGAATGGTGTGACTCTACTTTGTGTACAACCAGAGAAGTGTAAAATTGTGCTCTATATGTACTATGAATTGAAATGCATTCTGCTATAAATGTATAACAAATTGAAATAAATAAATAATTTTTAAAAAAAACTTAGTTGCCAATAGATCTTTTATTTATTTATATGTGGTGCTGAGGATTGAACCCAGGGCCTCACACATGCCAGGCAAACACTCTACCACTGAGCCACAACTGCAGCCCCACTTTTGGGTTTTATCAGTGCATCAACAGAGGACAATGAGGCTTGGATCCAAGCAAGGTATGAATTGGAGGTTAGGATAAGGAAAAATAGTGATATACAGTAAATCCATCTTTGGTGCTTATTCCTTCTGCCCCTCAAGTCTTACTTTTCTTTCTTTTCAACACAACTTTTCCAGACCACTCTACTCCACAGCTATTTACTCTCCTAGGTTCCAAAATTCTGGTGTTGCTCCTATCAATTATATTCTATTAAAACTAAGTTATTTATTAAATGTTCCTCATCATTTTATGTTAAAGTCAATAATTAATTTGTCTATAAATTAACAATAAAATTATTAGCTGATGTGAGATTAGGATATGATTGTCATCCACATCACCAAAAACAACCCCCAATCTTGACCTGAAAATTGATTGATGCATTACAACAAAAAATAGGGGAATGAGATGAATGAAACAGAGGAAATTAAATAGAGGAGATAAAGGATTAATAAAAAGGTGGGGAAATGTGTTCTTCACCAGGCATTATCATCTGAATTCCTAAGCTCTAGAGTTTTCTGTCGGTATTGAAGGGTAGGCATACCAACCATCTACTAGGACAAGTAAGAAATTTAGAAATTGTCCTTTTCCTTAATATCCAACCTACACCAAAGTTCTATCCACTCTACCCCCTATATCTTTCATATCCATCCTTCTCTCCATATCTATTGCCACTGCCCAAAACTAGGGTTTCTTAATCTACATACCATTTACATTTTTGGCTACATAGTTTCTTGGCAAAGGGGGTAGCATTTTGCATAATATGATGTTTTGGGCAAAATTCTTGGCCTCAATCTACTAGATGCCAGTAGCAACACCCTTCCTGCAAGTAAGACAACCAAAAATGGCTTAGACATTGACAAATATCACCTGATGAACAAAATAACCCCTCAGCCGGGCACGGTGGCGCACGCCTGTAATCCCAGCACTTGGGAGGCTGAGGCAGGAGGTTAGCGAGTTCAAAGCCAGCCTCAGCAATGGCGAGGCACTTAGCAACTCAGTGAGACCCTGCCTCTAAATAAAATACAAAAAAAAGGGCTGGGGATGTGGCCCAGTGGTCGAGTGCCCCTGAGTTCAATCCCTGGTACCACAAAAACAAACAAACAAAAAAACCCTCAGTGGAGAATCACTGCCTTATACCAAGCTATCATTTCCTGCCTCATGAGCTACAACAGCTTCTTATCATGTTCCCCAAATGCAACACATTACTGCACCCCACCCAGTATCCCATTCTCCACACCATAATTAAAGTGACAGTTCCAACTCGGATTGTGTCAGTCCCCACTTAAGGTAAGCTTCAATGGTTTACCTATCTCTTAGAATAAAATCCCAAATCCTTATTTTAGCTTTATAAGATTTATCTCCTACCCATCCAGATTTATCCTGTACCACCCTGAATCCTGCATCCACTCACTCTCCAGCCATACTAGTTACCTTTTTAGCTTCAGATTACCTGCTTTCTCTGGCCATTTTACTTTGCCTCACCGCTCTGCGAGGAAGTTTCTTTCTCCAGCTGTTATAGCAGTCTAAGAATAAATTTTATTTGGGGGTGCTGCAGGAGTACTGGAAATTAAGACTCGGGGTACATTACCACTGAGCTACATTCCAAGTCCTTTTTATCTTGAGACAGGGTTTTGCTAAATTGCTGAGGTTATCCTTGAACTTGTGATTCTCCTGCCTCAGCTTCCCAAGTTGCTGGAATTACAGGCATGTGCCACCATGCCCCACAAGTTCTATTTTTTATAAAACAAAACTATCTGGGGTCTGGGATCAAAAGCTACCATCTTAAGGAAAAACTGGATACTTTTGTTTTTTGGGGTTGTTTTGTTTTGTTTTGTTTTTGGTACCAAAGATTGAATTCAGGGGTACTTAACCATTGAGCCACATCCCCAGCCCTTTTTAATATTTTACTGTGAAACAGGGTGTCACTGAGTTACTTAAATTGCTGAGGCTGGGTTTGTACTCACGATCCTCCTGCATCAGCCTCCCAAGCTGCCAGGATTACAGGTGTGTGCCTCTGTGTATCTGTTGGATACATTGCTTTTTAATAATTTTTTAGTGGTAGCTGGACACATACCTTTTTGTTTATTTATTTATTTTTATGTGGTGCTGAGGATTGAACCCCTACCCCAGTCCCTGGCAATCTGTGATCACTGATCCATTATTCATCCAATCATTTCTCCTTTTCTTATTTCTTTCTTTCTTACTTTCTTTATTTAATTTGGCCTAATTAGTTATACATGACAATAGAATGCATTTTGACACATTGTGCATATCATTTCTCCTTTTCTTTTTTCTTTTCTTCTTTTTTGTAGTTGTAGATGAACACAATACCTTTATTTATTTATGTGGTGTTGAGGATCGAACCCAGTGCCTCATGCATGCAAGGCAAGCACTCTACCACTGAGCCACAACCCCAGCCCTCTCCTTTGCTTGATATCCATACTCTCTGCGTATTTTTCTTCACCCATTAAATTATGTGTGTGTGCGCGCGCGCGCACACACACACACATATGATTTCATAGGCAGAAAAAAAGTACACACACACACACATCCAGAGATTCAATCTTCTTTACATTAAAATATTAAGCTACATAATGATTGTCTGCTGTGGCTAATTAACATGGTGTATGACAAGCATTCCTTCTATGATTTATTTAGAAAAGGCTTTCTCTAAATTGACTTGAAGGAGCCCCAATTAGGGAGATGGCTATTGCGGTCAGCTGGAAGCCATAAGTTCCACCTGATAATAAGTATGTATGTGACGCACCTGTAAATGCACGTGAGGCACCCGCAAAGCTAAAGGTATATAACCGGGTGAAAGCGGTCGGAGTCAGGAGAAGAATGAATTCATTCAGTCAGTCGTGCAGTCGCTCGGTGGGTCAGAAGAAGAGTTCGGGTCGGAGAAGAAGAAAAGAATCAGAGCGGCCAGAACGTAGGCAGAGCGGTTACAGAAGAGAAACCAGATAGAAGAAGTAATTGCTGGTCAGAGTCAGGCCGAGGTCCCGAGGAAGAAAGAAGAAAGAAGAAAGAAGAAAGAAGCTCTAAAAGCTAAGCTCTCTCTCTCTAAAGAAGAAATCTCTCTCTTTCAAGCTCTCTCTCTCTTTCTCTCTAAGCTCTAAGAAGATGAAGAAGAAAAAGCTCTATCTTTCTCTCTAAGCTCTAAGAAGAAGAAGAAGAAAAAGCTATCTCTAATCTTTCTCTCTAAGCTCTTTCTAAGAAGAAGAAAAATCTTTCTTTCTCTCTCTAAGCTCTCTCTAAGAAAGTAGAAGTAAAAGTAGTAGTATCTTTACTCTGCCTCCGAGAGTTTTCCTCCCGCGGCGTTGTGGCTGGCCATGACAGGCAGCTTACATTGACTAACATCCAACTTTAGAGATTCTATATCTCAAACTTTTCAGTCTTCTCCAAAGGGCAGCTCCAGCTAGATTCCTGCCACTACCAGGAACTATATTCACTCCTACAAAATTATGAGCTACAAAATGTTCCTTAACATCTGTGATTGTCTTTTCTCAGTTTACCACACTGTAATACTAAGCATTCAAGTGCAATTTTCTTTCAGTATTCTTTGCTAGAGGTCTTCCAAGATTGTTCTAGCAGCTTGCTATTTATGAGCATAGCTTTTTCACTCAATGTCTAAAGGTAACACCGATAACACTGTTAAAATCAACATGTTAGCTAGAGTAGATAGAGACAGCCCTCACTCCCACTTAAATAGATTATCTAATGTTAAGAAGCTCACTGCCCTGGCTCAGAGGGCTTTTAACAGTAGTACATCATAAGAATGCTGTTTATAACATCAGAAGAAAAAGAAACCAACTACACATAGAAAGAGAGACACCTAGTCTAACAGCAGTAAGATCTTGATATGTTAGTCATCGATGTGGCACAGTTCTTTTTTTAAAGCTCATACTAATATATGGCTCTTTTGGGGTCCACCAATGAATTCCATGTTACCAATTCCAAAGGTCAATTCTCAACCTTACTTTAACCTTGCAGCAGCATTTAACAGCATACTTTTTGTGTTACCTTTCTTTTCCTCACTTGACATACTCTTGGTTCGCCTCCTACATTACCAGTTCCACTCTCCAATCTCCTTTAAGACTGATGACTCCCAAATTTGTATTTCCAACAAAACCCAAAATCTCATAGGCATCTGTCTCACCATCATAAAAACCCCCTACTTCCATCACCCTACCCAAATCTGCTTTTCCTGTAGTTCTCCCCATCTCAGTAAACATCAACTTTTCTTTCCAATTGCTCAGCCCAAAAGCTTTGATTCTTTTTTTTAAATTTTGATCTTTTTAGATATACATGACAGCAGAGTATATTTTGACATATTATACATACATGTACTATAACATTCTAATTAGGATCTCATTCTGTGGTTGTAAATGATGTGGAGTTACACTTGTCAGGTATTCATAAATGAGCATAGGAAAGTTATGTCCGATTCGTTCTAATGTCTTTCCTTTCCCATCTCCCCTCCTTTCCCTTCATTCCCTTTTGTCTAATCCAATGAACTACTATTCTTCCTGTCTCTACCCTCTTTTGTTGTGGGTTAGCATCCACATATCAGAGAGAATATTCAGCCTTCAGTTTGGGGGGAATGGCTTATTTTTGATTAATTCTTGATTCCTCTTTTTTTTTTTTTTTTTTTTTCTTCATTGCCTACATCCATTCCATCAGTAAATCCTGCTGACTTCACCTAAAATATACCTAGAATCTGAACACTTCTCACCACTTCATTTCTCCATCATCTCCCCTGAGGACTGCTGCAATAGTCTTTTTCCCCCCAATCTTGGGACTTGTCTATTTTCTGTAGTTCTAGACATCTTATTTCCAACAGCAAGAATGAGGGGGTAGGTAAAAATAAAGAACAATTGAAAAAGTCTTGATGGAACAAGGGTAGAAAGGGCGGGGCAGGAGAAATACTCCCAGGGTGTGGGAGAGAGCAGGGAGGTGGCAGGGTAAGGTTGGGGACCTGTCCTACTTTGTTTTGCCTCTGGACACACAAATCCTAGTCTGGCACATTCGAACAGAGAAACCAGTGTTAATGAATGAGGGCTTCACTGACCCCTTGGTGGAGATCTGAGCCTCAGGATAAAGGTAAGAGGGACACTAGGGAGGGCATGCAATGGTCTTTTTTTATTATTATTTTAGTTGTACACAATGCCTTTTTTATGTTTACATGGTGCTAAGCGTCGAACCTGGGCAGCGCACGTGCTAGGCAAGCGCTCTACTGCTGAGCCACAACCCCAGCCCGCAATGGTCTTTTAAATGGTCTCCTTATTTTCAACCTTGAGACCTCATCTCCACAGTCTATTCTCCATACTAAAACCAGAGAGATCCTTTTAAAACATGCATTCATTCTAAGATTATTTACTGAAATCCATCTACATGTGAAGTACTGTTGTAAGTGCTTAGAATACCTCCAAATGAAGAGATAAAAATTTCTACCCTCATAAAGTTGATGCATTCTGGAAGGGGATAGGCAATAAACCAAAACTATAATAAATAAAATTATAAAATGGGTCCCTAAATGCTACAGGAAAAATACACAGCCAGGTAAGAGGAAGCGGTATCAGGGGAAAAGGACTTTTAGATTCAAATAGGGAGAGACATCCAGAGAGCACTGGCAAAGTAAATTTTGAGCAAAAACATGAAGGAGGTAAGGACAGCCTAGCAGTTATCTAGGAGAACATCATTCCAGGTAGGAAAGATATTCATACTAAGTCTCTCATATAATATTAGTTTTTGTTCCTTAGACCTTTAACTAACCATATGATGGACTGAAAGAGACAAGATTTTTAAACTTGTCTTTGTCTAATTATTGCATATATTTTAATTCTTGAATATTTTCCTAATAATGCACAAGTGCCTTTTAAGAAATAATAAATTGGGCTGGGGGTATAGTTCAATGGTAGAACACTTGCCTAGAATGCATAGGCCCCATGTTTGAGGCCCAGCACTGCACACACACAAGAAAAACAGTACACATAGAAATGAAGTATTAAAAACTACTCATACAATTGAACTTCACCTTTTTCTAAAATTCATTTAGGATTTTCAACTTTCATTTCACTGAGTTTCTTTTATGGCCCATAAAAAGCAGTTAGAAAGGTTTGTATTTTTTTAAATGTACATATGACATATATAATAGGAAAAAAACAAGTGTATCCAACACAGGAGGTCATCCAAATTTAGCTTGCTTAGAATACAAACATTTTTCAAATACAAATACAGACTGATTTTTCAGATTAAGCCAATTATAAAACTAATGATAAGCACTGTCATCAAATTTATTAACAAAATAAAATTAGTACAAAATTATGGATTTTTAAAAGCTTGTTAGTTTCCACCTAATTGGATGAGACTAGCACAATGTTTGTTTTTACCTTCCGGTGGTCTGTTAGATGTTGCCACAACGACGACCCCATTTTTGAACAGATTTTCAAAAAGCTGTTTCAAAATCATGGCATCAGCAATGTCAGTGACCTATGGACAACAACACATTTGTTTTATTTTAATTTCACTTCTGCTCTAACAAATTTGCTAATGGTTCATTTTTCTTTAAGATGGAGTGAATTCCAAGAAAAAAAATTCTAATTATCATCATGAACAAGAGAGTAGATAATTAAAAGCATGAAAGATTATATAACGGTCTTTTAAACTTGACTCTTCCTTTTTTGCAAGCCTATCGTTTCAACACAAATTACCAAATGGTTCTATGTTAACTTCTTTTATAGAACTACAGGTGGAAAGCATAGATAATTGTCCTAAACATTTAAGAAGTCTAACTAATTAGAATATGACCAACACCCCCCTCCTACTGCCACTCACCCTACCCCCCAAAAAAGGAGAGAAAGAGTGAAAAAGGAGAAAAATAATAATAAATGCACAGGCTATGATTTCTAATACCTTTCTGGCAAAGGTCCCTGAAAAGGTGACTTTAAATGGTCATGGGACTTTAGAAATAAGGACAAGTAGCCAGTGAGACATAATCAGCTGCTGTTGAAAATAGAATGATATGACATAGATACTATTGTGCAATTGTTGCACAAAACAATTCAACAGATGGCCCATCACAAAAATAAGCAATTTCATTGTTCTTTTTAAGTGCCTTCTATTACTGTCCATGAATAATCAAAAGGCACTGCAGTCACTTCCAGCACAGCCAGCCTCTGCTAACCTTCACAAACACAAATATTCCTTCTACCAAAAAAAAAAAAAAAAAAAAAAAAAAGCCCTTTCAAGAATGGTTAATACAGTGCTTTAAAAAAATGACTCCTGGGGCTGGGGTTGTGGCTCAGCAGCAGAGCGCTCACCTCGCACGTGTGCGGCCAGGGTTCGATCCTCAGCACCACATAAATGTAAATGCATTGCATTGTGTACAACTAAAGTAAATAAATAATTTTTTTTTTTTTAAAAATGACTCCTGACAAAACTAGAAATGCATAATGCAGATTAAACTATCCCATCTAAGCTAGGTTACAAAGAAATATAACTATTGATTTTTTTTCTAAAATTATTTTTTAAATTCACAATTAAAAAGTCAGCTTAATGATAACTTTTTTAAACGGCTTTTAAAATTCACAAAGACATATAACAATTAAGAAGGAAAGATGAATTCAAAAACAAATGTATAATGAAAGCTGATATTAATCACTAAAACTTCCCCTAAGTACATAACTTGTGTTTTAGATCCTTAGTGTAAAAATGTTTTGATCTTTCTTTAATAGCACATTTCAAATAGTCTCAATAAAGTTTGATTTATATATACTCACTAAATATATTACAGTATTATTTAAAAAACCCTGTTAGGGGACATAGAAGCTAGTGGAATTCTTTTAATTTGATCAACTAAATACTAAAAGTTACCAACTAAACAGTTGTAACACAAACTAGTACCAACCTGGGTTGCACAGGTCTAAGTTACTTTTCTCCTTATTGTTGATAACTTATTCAAAAGTTTAGTGATTTCTTTCCCACCTGAACGAAACCAAACAAAACCATGAACATGGGATGTACAAAAAATATTTTCTGGGCCTGGGTCTGGGGCTCAGCATTAGTGCATTAGCCTGGCATGTGTGAGGCACTGGGTTCAATTCTCAGCAACGCATATAAATAAATAAAATAAAGGTTTATAAACAACTAAAAAAAATTTAAACATTTTTGTCTCAGGCTAGATAGTAAAAACATATTAACTAAAATACTGAAGAGTTCTTAAATTTAAAAGACTTTAGGAACTTCAAAAATTGATTTAAACAAAAAGAAAAAAGTGGGGCTGATATTATTTAATTTGGAGCTTAGGATCATTGTCAAATTTTGCTTCTGCAAAAACACAGAGAAAGTCCTTTTCAAATGCTTAAACACCAGTGGCATTGCTGATGAGAGGACAGAACAGGCTTGCAGATTTTAGTAGCAACTGCACTTTTAAAATTGGATTCCCAGTACACTTACTTTAAAAAAAGAATCAATTGACAGTTACTCAATTTTAGAGAATAAAAACAGTCATTTGACTACATCGCAGTGTTTTAGAAAAAAAATTAAAAAGAGCCTTTGTGCCCCAAGGTTCAGCAAAGTGAAAGGACATTTAGCTTATAACACAGTGCAAAGGTTTAAGCTGAAAATTGAAAACAGCAAACAGTAAAAAGCTGTGATAGAGTTATACTTTGTTGTTTTTATATTGCTGGATGTCTTTGCCCTGTCTGAGTAAATAAACTTGGAGAAGCTATGACTAATTAATAAGGCAGGAGTCACTTGGTGTAGCTGGGTGCCAGTGTATACTCTTTTGATCTTGTCCCCGCACTTGTTCAGCTTTGCTGGGGAACAGTAATTTTACAGTATAAGTGAACAGAAGACAATTGGCCCCACATTCTTGGAGAGCCTGCGTTTTCTGCACCCAGCATTTCATTACAACCAGGAACAAAAGAGAAGGCTACAGATTACCAATAAGGGTAGTCTGCTAATAGAGAGTGGAGACATTTCATTAGCATGAAAGAGAAGAGATTTTTTATGACCTAGAGTTGCTTTCCATTATGACTCACTTAAGTAAAAAAGAAAAAAAGAAAAACCTAATGCTTAATTTACATGTGTAAGTGCTTGAGTCTCAGTCATCCACTGATTGGTACAGTGCCATGTAATGAGTGACAAACATAAGCATGCATTATCAGTAATTAGTATTAGCACAAAAATAAGCACTATTTTTATTAGCAGTTTTTAATAGCTTTCCTGCTTTATGAAATAGTTAAAACTATTTTTTAAATGATATTGATAGCTTATAGAGGAGAATTTTTGCATGATATTCTTCTCATCAGAATTTTTTTGGACCATATTAGTAAAACATCTATTCAGTTTTTCTAAAAAGAAACACAAAGACATAATATATTTTTAAAATCAGTTTCCCTCAATATTCTGATACCTTCAAAATCATAAATGATTTAACAAGTAACATAAATATTCAAAGAGGACATAATAAAGATCCTGAAGAAAACTTTGAGGACAAGCTATTATTTTATTTCTACAACTAAAGCACATAAAAAACAACCTCTCTAGACACATTTCTCAACCAAAGAATAGTGCGTGTCATAACACAGGCAAAAATGAAACATCACACTTAGAAAAGATGACCAAACTAGTGAAGAATACATTCTGCAAGTATAATCCAAATGCAACCAAAACATGATCTTAAAAATTCCTTAAATTCAAGAGCACAATAAAAGAAAGTATATCCTTGTTTTTAAGCAGCAGTAATTCTCATTCCTCTCCCTAGTAAAATAAGTATTATATTAATTAACCCACATAAGGCCAATAATAATTAGCTAAAAATCAAGACTGCTAATACGATTCAATTTTAAATGTAAAATGGTGATTATAGACATACTGTTGCCAAGAATAAAGCACCTAAAAGAATCCTTTCTAATAAATCAGCAAGTATTGTACTAGGTTTAATAGGTTTAAGGATAATTTTTAGGTTCTATCATTAGAAAATCTACCAAAACCCCACTTAGTCTATATATTTAAAGACATATAATCTAAGACTTTGTATACTAAGGAAAATATATAACTAATACTAGTAAGAGTACTAATGCTGGATTTAAATGGTTGGTTACCAGCTATGTGACCATGGTCAGATTAACCTCTCTGACCCTCAATTTCATTTCCTTATCAATATAATGAAAGCAGGAATAATACCTACCTTAAAAATTGTAATCAGATACATATTAAACTTTCAAGAAATGTTAACTATTACCTATTATTATTACCTACGTATACTATGTATGCTGATATAATTTTATATTAATTATGTCCAGTTGTATAGAATGTTAGCTGTAATAAAATAATATATAGCATAGGACAGTAGTTAATAGGCACATGAAAAGCACTCAGTAAACAGTAGCTAATGTTATAGAATACACTATGGAATATATATATTATAGGATATATATGGAATATACATAGAATATATTTTAGAATAATAGGGGTTCAGGGTATAGCTCAGTCATACAGCACTTGCCTGGCATGCATGAGATCCTGGGTTCAATCTCTCCAGCACCACACACATATTTTAAAAAATAGGATATATATAACAGATGGAATGTAAGCATTCCAATAAATAAATGGGAAATACCTCAAACAGTTCATAAAAGATTTATTTAACTAGTAAGTAAACTATCTAAATGAATATAAATTAAAACGATGAATTATCATTTTTCATCTACTATGTTAGATAAAAATGTTCAGATAATTCAGAATGTTGACAAGAAAAAATGTGTGTTGAATTTGTAGCATATCTTGGGTTCTGTAAATGCTGATTTTGATTGATAAATGCTATTATATGCAAGGGGAATGGGACTTAATAGGGCAACTACTTCAATAGTTATCATTTGGTCCTAGGATTTATTTATTAGAATTTATTCATTCATACACAGGTACTATTCTAGACACTTAAGATGAGTCAGTTAACAAAATAAACATCCGTACCTTCAAGTTTATACTCTGTAGTAGAATAAACAATAAACAGAATAAACAAATTATGTATTAGAAGGTAATATATGTCATAAGAGAAAAGGAAGGTAAGGGGCATCAGAAGTGCAGAGGTGGGTAGAGGGGCTCTGCCACTGCACTACATCCCTAACCCTTTTTTTTTTTTTTAACTTGGTGATCCTCCTGCCTCAGTCTCCTGAATAGCTGGGATAAGGGTGTGTGCACCACTGCAACCTGCACAAACTGCAATTTTAAATAGGGTTTTAGAATAAGACTTGTTAGCCAGGTGCTGTGGCCCACATCTGTAATCCCAGTGGCTCAAGAGGCTGAGACAGGAAGATTGCGAGTTCAAAGATAGCCTCAGCAACTTAAAAAGGCCCTAAGCAACGTTTTTGGTGGGGGTACCAGGGATTGAACTCAGGGCACTCAACCACTGAGCCACATCCCCAACCCCATTTTGTATTCTATTTAGAGATAGGATCTCACTGAGTTGCTTAGTGCCTCACTTTTGCTTTGAACTCATGATCATCCTGCTTTAGCCTCCTGAGCTGCTGGGATTATAGGCTTCGCCACCATGCCCAGCTGGCCCTAAGCAACTTAATGAGACCCTGTCTCTAAATAAAACATAAAAAGAGAGCCGGTCACGGTGGCGCACGCCTGTAATCCCAGCACTTTGGGAGGCTGAGGCAGGAGGATCGCGAGTTCAAAGCCAGCCTCAGCAATGGCGAGGCACTTAGTAACTCAGTGAGACCCTGCTTCTAATAAAATACAAAAAAAAAAAAAAGGGCTGGGGATGTGACCCAGTGGTCAAGTGCCCCTGAGTTCAATCCCTGGTACAAAAAAAAAAAAAAAAAAAAAACATAAAAAGAGTCGGGGTGGGCTGGGATTGTGGCTCAGCGGTAGAGTGCTCGCCTAGCACGTGCGCAGCCCGGGTTCGATCCTCAGCCACATACAAATAAACGCATTGTGTATAACTAAAGCAAATAAATAAATATTAAAAAATTTAAAAAAAAAGAGTCGGGGATATGGCTCAGTGGATAAGCACCCCTGGGTTCAATCCCAGTACCAAAAAAAAAAAAAAAAAAAAAAAAAAAAAGCAAGCCTCGTTAAGGAGATAACTAAGCAAAGAGCTGAAGAAGTGATATAGGTTTTCTTAACAGCTATGTGAGAGTATAACAGGATAAAACAAAGGTTGCTGGCTGGGCATTAGAACACCACAAACAGCTCAAGCCTGTGGCCAGAGGTTCACTGCAAGTATTTCTCCTGTCTAGAAAACCGGGCTGAGCTGAGCATGGTGGTAGGACCTGTAGTCCCAGCTATATGGAGGTTGAGGTGGGAGGATTACTTGAGCCCAATAGTTCAGGACCAGCCTGGACAGCATAGGAAGACCCCATTTCTACCACCCTCACCCCCCTCCCCCACCAAAAAAAAGACTGGGCTTCCTGAATGCAACCCCTTGCTTTATATGACCATTCAGACTTTTGTCCTCAAACTTAAATATAACCCACATTTTACTCCTCTATATACTTCTAGTTGCCATGTGCACTCTCACTTACCCATCCCCCACCCCCCTGCTCTTTCTCTCTCTCTCTGCTTGGTTCTTCATGGTACCCTCCCTGCCCAGGATATAGAAGTAATAAATCTTCTAACTTATTTGCTATTGTCATGTGCACTGAATTTGTACCTTGCACCCTGAAGAACCAGGGGTTACCCCAAACTAGATTTTCCCTGAAACAACAGGGAGAAGAACACAAGGTCAGGCTTGTAGCATCAGAGCCATGGCCAGGCAGGCAAAATTCAAGTTCGGAATTGTACAGGAGATTTTAAAAAAAGAAAAGAAAAAGCCAAGCTATCAGCATTTTTTCATTCTAGGATGTCAAGGTCAATTGTGCTCAAAGGAGGATCTCCCAAATGGTCAATTCTAACACACTAGGATGCTACACTAGAATTGGGGATCAAATAGAAGGAATCAATTTGTATTTAGTCTTGTTCTGTTATCTCTGCATATTTTGTCTTCAGCCCTTCTGGGAAAGAAGTATTTGACATAACATCCAACTATTAACTGTGGTTCTCTCACCTATGAAGAAAATAGGACTGGGAACAATAGGGAGCAATGAATAGGGCTGAACATATGGAAGATAAGGTCAGAGAGAAAATAGCATTGGAGCAAGGGAAATGACACTATCTAACATAGTCCCCTCTTAGAGTATAAGCCCTTTTAGTCTAAGCCCTTGGCTGTTCTGTTAACCTGCAGCCAAAAGCATGCCTCATCTTTGCTATTCTTGGGCTTTAGTTCACAGGGATTTTTCTATGTTCTGTAAAAGATAACATAAACATTGGTAAGAAGTATACTGAGGAAATGTCACCCTTATTTATATAAAATCTGTTGCATCAGAAATATGGGGAGCTTTGCTGGGTATGGTAGCACATGCCTGTAATCCCACAGCTCAGGAGGCTGAGGCAGAAGGATCCTGAGTTCAAAGCCAGCCTCTAAAAAGTGAGGCACTAAGCAACTCAGTGAGACCCTGTCTCTAAACAGAATATAAAATAGGACTGGGGATGTAGTTGAATGCCCCTGAATTCAATCCCTGGTACCAAAAAAAAAAAAAAAAAAAAAGAAAGAAAGAAAGAAAGAAAGAAAAAAGAAAGGGAAAAAAAAATGGGGAGCTCTACAGAGTCTGCAGCTGTCAAGGCAGCACTAGCCTCTTTACCTTAAGATCTGACCTGGGCTTTAGTTCTCCTGATACAACAGATTTTATATTAAGGAAGGTGACATTTCCTCACAGTACTTCTTACCAATGTTTATACTATATTTTACAGATCAGATGGAAATCCCTGTGACATAGAAATAGGGACAAAATACAAGTGAAGAATTCAGTTCTCATCAAAATTCTGTTTGCTAGAAATAGACACACGAGATCCAGCTAAAGGCACAGGAGGCTCCCAGGTGGGGACAGCACTAATGGCACCTTATGGGAACTGGAGCAGAGGACAGGGTTAGGATTGGAGGAGCTCTGGAGAGCTCTGCAGCTGTCCAGGCAGCACTAGTCTCCTTCCCTTAATGTGATTCAGTTTCTTTCTATGTCTCTTTGTTCCTGCCTCATTACTAAACAGGAACTTCCCTATGTGCCAATTAGCTCAAATTTATGAGAAAGAAGATATGATTGGACCATTCCCCAGGCCACACCACAGAAGTCCAAGGTTGCTGACAAGCTTGTGGACTAGCTATGAATAGATCAGATGTCCAGGCCTAGTCCATTTAGCTATGGGACAGACAGGGTCTGGTGATATGGAATAAGGTTCTTCAAGGCAACCTGGATGAAAGAGTAAATGAGTGAAAGAATATCAAGCCAACTCTGGATGGCATAGGCAACACAGACACCTCCATCACCTCTGCTTTCTCTCTGCTAGCAAGTAACATTTTAAGAGCCTGTCTCCCATGAATCTCCCTCATACTTCATATGTAATTGAAAAACCCTTTATCTTACCTGCATTTCTGTGGAAGACTGTGCCCATTTGGAACATTAATATCCTGATAGTTACTTTTGGTTCCTTTGTCCCAGCAACAAATCACCCTTTTGAAATCTGAACTCACTGGAGAACACCCAGTGCAAACAGGTAGGTTTTTGTTAGGACTTCATTGTCAGGGTGGCATTATGACTCTGGGGTAACTCCAGGAACTTTTATCTTCATGAGCTCCTTCCTCAATAAAAATATATGTGTATATGTAATTTATGTTAGTATAAAAACAAATAGAATACAGATATAGACCACAAAGGCTGGACTCATTACTGCATATTCATTTATTTCTTCATATTTTGAAAGAAATCCAATCAACTTTCATGAGTTCCTAAAAGTATCATGGCCCTAGGCACTGTGACCACTGTACCTAATGGGTAAACTGGCCCTGCTTGTTCTCTGTCTTCTTCAGGATCATGGGCCTTTGCACATCCAAAGTTTCATAGTTCCCTACTAACTCCTTAGTCTTGCCTTTCAAAGTCCTTCATACCATAGAAATATGCAAATCATTTCTCTAAATGTTTTGAAATTCACATGGTTAAAGTTAAAGTTAATGATGTTTGCATGAGACCTAGGAAATTCCAATGTCTTTAGATTCCTCATCTCTATGTAGGGAAAATAATAAATAGTTTATAGAATTCAATGAAATAAAAATGTAAAAACACATTTAAAATCATGAATCATTTTAGAAAAATTGGGTATACTTTTTTTTGGTACCAGGGATTGAACCCAGGGGCACTCTACTACTGAGTCAACACCCCCAACATTTTTTATTCTTTATTTAGAGACAGGGTCTTACTAAGTTGCTTAAGGCCTTGCTAAATTGCTAAGACTGGCTTTGAACTTGAAATCCTTCTACTTCAGCCTCCAGAGCCTCTGGGATTACAGGCATGTGCCACCATACCCAAGCTCAATATACTTTTTAAATAAATTAATTAAAAATTAAGGTTTTAGGATGTAGCTCAGTGGTAGAGCAGCACTTCCCTAGCATGCAGGAAGCCCTGGGATCAATCCCTAGCACTACAAACAAAAAACAAATGTGTGTGTGTGTGTGTGTGTGTGTGTGTGTGTATTTAGAGAGACAGAAAGAAAGAGAGGAAGAGGGGAAGAGAGAAAGAGAGAGGGGGGGTATCAGAATGAATCTTTTCTCCTGGGCTACAGAGAAGCAGCTGCCACAGAGAAGCAAGTGAAGCAAGTAAGCCAGATTTGTCCTGTGCGGGCCATGGTTTGACAACCCCAAATAAGACAGTAAAATTGAAATGAGAATATGTCAAAGCAATATATAAAACAATGAAAATAAGAGGAGCAAAATTTAAATCTTCACATTTCATTCAAAACACACATTTTCCATTTATGAAAAATTTCTACTTTACCTGAAATTCATCGAAACACAAGAGAGAGGCTTCATGGCTGATTTCTTCAGCTATGGGGGCAATTGGGTCATACGATTTAGTCATAAATCCTGGTTTCCTTTTTGGCAAATTCTGTTTAAGTCGGTGTATTCCTTAATGGATAAAATCAAACACAGACCAAATATTACAGTAATAGTACACTGTAAACAATTATCACACTTTTAAATCACTAAATGAAACCTTATTTGGGGGGAGGTGGTATCAAGGTTTGGACTCAGGGATGCTTTACCACTAATCTAAATCCCCAACACTTTTCATTTTTTATTTTGAGACAGGTTTTCCTAAGTTGCCTAGGCTAGCCTCCAACTTACAGTCCTCCTGCCTCAACCTCCCAAGTCATTGGTATTATAGACACGTACCATCATATCTGGCCGATCAAATTTGATTATTAAGAATGGTTGTGCCAGGTGTGGTGGCACACGCCTGTAATCCTAGCACTTGGGAGGCTGAGGCAGGAGGATCGCGAGTTCAAAGCCAGCCTTAGCAATGGTGAGGCACTTAGCAACTCAGTGAGTCCCTGTCTCTAATAAAATACAAAAAAAGGCTGGGGATGTGGCCCAGTGGTCAAGTGTCCCTGAGTTCAAGTCCCCGGTACCAAAAAAAAAAAAAAAAAGAATGGTTGTATTGGGGCTCAGTGTGTGGCTCAGTGGTAGAGAGCTTGCCTGGCATGTGTGAGACAATGGGTTCAATCCTCAGAACCACATAAAAATAAATAAATAAATAAAGGTATTGTGTCCATCTACAACTAAAATATGTATACCTATATTTTAAAAAAATATATGGTTGCATTTTCTCTATGCCAATGTAAATTGTTCACAGATTATTATAGTCTTAAAGTAGTAAGGAAACTTCAAGGTCATTCCATCTCCATTCTTTAATCATTCAGAGATGATAAAATGATAAAATGACTGTATTTTGACATATTATACACATATGGAGTATAACTTCTCTCTTCTGGTTGTACATCATGTAGAATTACATGATGTAATTAATCTCAACAAATTAATCTCAATCCTTAGGATTTCAGTGATGGAGGCTGTGATCCTACCCAAGAAGTACAAGTTATATCTACAAAATCTAATCAGAATGTTCCCTTGACCCCAACCTAAGGCACTAACACCAGTCCTACTTCAT
The DNA here is from genome assembly GCA_025594165.1 of Tamias sibiricus. Lineage (NCBI taxonomy): Eukaryota > Metazoa > Chordata > Mammalia > Rodentia > Sciuridae > Tamias > Tamias sibiricus. The sequence goes on along the minus strand of CM046666.1, from coordinate 94,275,752 downwards.
TCATTGCACTACACTAAATGCTAAAAGAATTAGAGAAAAAAATACAACATTCCTGGTTTGGGAAGGTTACAGTGTAGCTGATAAACAAATCACACAAAAATGAAATAATGTAAGAACACTAGGCAAAGTAATGAAGCATAAGTGCAAATACAAACTGAATGCCTCTTGCTGAGATAACACAGAGTAAAGGAACTAATCAATAATAATAATAATAATAACTTCTTGAAACAGGTGTGTTTTAAACATTTTTTAATCAACATTTAATAGAAAGAGAAAATGCCTGACCTTCATGTATTAATCTTTGTTCTCTAACTTTGTTCTCTAACTTGGAAAGTACTGAATTGATTTTAAGAACCAACTCCACTCAGCCATGACATATCATTTGCCAGTAAGTAGATGGAGCTGGAGAATATCATGCTAAGTGAAATAAGCCAATTCAAAAAAAACTAAAGGCCAAATATTTTCTCTGATATGCAGACACTAATTACAATAAGAAGGGGGGGCAGTTAGAGTAGAATAGAAGTACTTTGGATTAGTCAAAGGGGAATGAAAGGAAGGGAGAGAGGGAATGGGAGTCGGAAAGATAGTAGAATGAATCGGACATTACTATCCTATGTGCATATATGATTACATGTCCAATGTAATTCTACATGATGTACAACCAGAAGAGAGAAGTTATACTCCATATGTGTATAATATGTCAAAATACAGTCTACTATCATGTATAACTAATTAGAAAAAATTTTTAAAAATTTTTTTTAAAAAGCCAATTCCAGATTCACTACCGTTTCAATATAGCGCAAAACAAATGAAACCAAAATAAAATCTTGCTTCAGGCAAAAAATCTAATTATTTAAGAATGTCATTCACTTGAGAAAACTATTTTGTAGAGTATGCCCACTGAAAAATCACTCAGCTTGACTTACTTTTGTGCACATCTAACATGAAACCATGAAAATGGACCCGTTTTTTCCTCTTCATTTCCACGTAAGCATAAAACATGTCCATCACCATTGTTTTTCCTGTACCTTCAAAATAAATAAAAAAATCTTTTTAAAGAATACTATTAAAACAGTATGTGCTGATTGCTGTAATGATTGTTCATTAGGTTTGAGATAATGAAGCCACGCTCCTACTGGAAAGCTGAAGACTGTGTTACTTTTTTAGAGGGGGCTGTTCACTTTGTATGTTAAACTGGCTGGGGGGAAAATGTTGATATTACTTTTTTTGATTATAGTCTTGTTTTTAGGAAATATAACATTTAGTCAACACTACAGGGGCAATTTTCCCTAGAGAACTATGTTCATAACCTGGCAAGATTAACAGATTATTCTTCAGTCTTCTCTTCCAAAAGACACTAGTACAAATAAAATGATTAATTAAATATTTATTGGATTATTACTATGTATAAGGAACTCTTCTAGACACTGGAAGAAAATTCAGAAATGAAAAATACAAAAATTAAGAGGAGAAAGGTGAAAAAGAAAGATCAGCACCCAACACAAACATTGACAATAAATAACAGAGGTAGATTAGAGCTGGAGAATACAATGACAATACTTCCCTTTTTAAAAAACTGAGAATTTCAAAATGAGGCCTACTTACGAAATTCTGATAGTTAATCCTTATAATTAAATTATCTCATTTTCAACACTGAAACTTTTCATCACTACAATTGTAGTAGAAATTGAATAGTCATCAGCCTGAGTACTTGTGAACACAAGCATGCACAAAAAGCCTTATTCCCTCACAGAAAACCCAGTGCTCTGGGGACAGTGGCAGTGTCCAAGTTCATATTCCAGCACCTCTCAGCAGGCCAGGCCAAAATGTGCTGGCCTTATATCCCATCCTCCATGCTTCCTATACCCCACAGTGCCCAGGCTCTCCTATTAGGAGCTGCAATTACTGAAAATCAAAGGCAGCTCAGGAAGGAACAAGATCTGACTCTCATCCTTTGGGTGTTTCCTCTGTTCCACAAGATGACTCTGAGCACATGCCATCTGAGTACCAGAATATTTTTGTATATGAAAATACAATTCCAAAATGAATTTTTAATGAAGAGGCCACTTAGATTGAAAAGTAATTTTTTTTGTGAAAAATATTCAATTCATCTCTTGATGGAAAGAGTGGCAGCAGATTTTTAATCATTACATTTACCAAGCAGTAAATTAATAAACTTTCAAGTTCTGCTGCATGCAACATAGCATACTTCTAGATCCAGAAAAATATTCATGAATTATCTAGCCAAAAGAGTGAATAATATATATTTGAACTTAACATTTGTGCTTTAAAAAAAAAATGGGCTTTAGATACAATAAGGTCATCATGTAAAAAGTTTCTGGAGGTAAAAGCAAAAGGAAGAAATCAGAGGTAGCTGGGGGTGTAGCTCAGTGATAGAACACATACTTAGCAAACCCAAGGCCCTGGGTACAATCCTCAGAACCACCACCCACTCCCCAAAAAAGGGGAAGAAGTCATAAAGGGAAAGATTGATTGATTAGGCTAAATGAACTTTAACCTTTTGAATTTCAAAATCACCTTAAGTAAAATTAATGTGCTTTTATTCATCTAATCAATATACTTTTACTGAATGCCTATAATGTGTAAGATACTATTTTAGGTGCTTTAAGATAGTGAACAAAATCAACAAAAAACCACCACTCTGTAGAACTTGAGATTTTAATATATATATACAGATATCTTTATTTATATATACCTTATTACATTCATATATTTAATATATAATACATATGTGTGTATATATATATTTATTTAGTTATACTTATCTTAGAAACTACAGTGGACATCATGTTCTTTTCTTGTCCTTTGCTTCCCCCTCCTCTCCCTGTCTGTTCTAAATTGATTCTTTCTGAAAGCTGCCCCTTCTGTACTTATTAAGATTTGATGAGAGTATCAATCACAGGGTGGAACCACTGAAATACCCATCACCCTTTGCACTGTGTGGATGGCACAATTATGGGCATGTGATTCCTTTAACTCAGCATTCTTTAGGGGATTAGTATGGATTCTGAGAATAAGAGTTGTTGTTCTTCCTTTCAAGAAAGCAATCTAGGGCTGGGGTTGTGGCTCAGTGGTAGAGCCCTTGCCTAGCACATGTGATGCCCTGGGTTCAATTCTCAGCACCGCAAATAAATAAATAAATAAAGGTCCATTGACAACTAAAAATTTTTTTTTAAAAAAGAAAGCAACCTATAAAACCACAGAAGACATCTTTCCTACAACATCAAAAGCACACCTATAATCCCAGCAGCTTGGGAGGCTGATACAGGAGGATCATGAGTTCAAAGCCAGCCTCAGCAAAAGTGAGACCCTGTCTCTAAATGCAATTCAAAATAGGGCTGGGGATGTGGTTCAATGGCTGAGTGCCCATGAGTTCAATCTCTAGTACCTCCCTCCCCCCAAGAAAGAATATAATCAACACTAAGGGAAAATAGGACCAAAAGAGGATGAAGAAAGGGAATGGATTTGAACAAATCAAGCTGGCATATAAGTAACCCTCTAAAATCTAACATACATTAAAAAAGAAGACTAAATAAACATCCTCATCACATTAATATTTACGATATCAGGTATATAATAAAAAATGAGAAAAAGTAGAGTCTAATGTGGTAGTACATGCCTATAATTCTAGCTACTTGTGGGCTAAGGCAGAAGGACTCCAAGTTCAAAGCCAGTCTCAGAAACTTATAAAATTAAAAATGACCGGGATGTAGCTCAATGGTAGAGTACCCCTGGGTTTAATCCCCAGTACCACAAAATAAAAAAAAGAAAAAGTAGAAAATCCAGGGATTCTATATATCCAGTAAAAATAGCTTTCTAAAATTAACACATTTTGAGTTAAAAGTTAAAAGAATTAGTTACCAGCAGATCTGTGCTACAAAAAACTTTAAAGAGTATTCTTTGGGCTGAAGAAAAAATGATACCAGACGAAAAGTGAGCACCACAAAGAAATGAGAATTCAAGAAATGATAAATACGTGGGAAAATATTTGAAAGTTTTGTTTTATCATTTTTACATTTCTTTGGACAGTAATTAGCTATTTAAATAACAATAATAATGTATTATAGATTTAGAAATCTACATAGAAGTATAGTCTATGAAAATAGCATAAATATTATTAAATTGGTGAGAGAAATTAAAGAATACTTTTATAAAGCTCTATATAGGATAACTTGGAGAAAGGATACAATATAATTAAAATGCATATTTTAAACTTTACAGCAACCAACAAAAGAATTAAACAATAAAAATATGAATAATAAAGATATAAAAAGCAAGCCAATCATGTAAGTAAAGCAGAAGACAAAAAAAATTTTAACTAAGAACAAAAAAGGATAGGAAAAAAATATAAATAGAAGAAGGTAGACTTAAATTCTACCATGTTGATAAGTTCAAATGGACCAAATAATCCAATAAAAATGCTAACCTTAGTAGGTTAAAAATAAAAATTATTTATATAATCTCTATAAGACACTCATACAGATAGGTTAAAAGTGATAAAATGAAAAGAAATCCAGGCACAGTGGCACACACCTGTAATCCCAGCTACTCATGAAACTGAGGCAGGAGGATCAAAAGTTCAAGGCCAGCCTGGGAAACTTAGCAAGATCCTGTCTTAAAAAAATAAAATAAAAATGGCTAGGGATATAGCTAAGGGTGGAGTACCCTGGGTACCAAAATAAAACACAATAAATGCTCATATTAGAAAACAAGCCAGCCTCAGCAGTGGCGAGGCACTTAGCAACTCAGTGAGACCCTGTCTCTAATAAAATACAAAAAGGGCTGGGGATGTGGCCCAGTGGTCGAGTGCCCCTGAGTTCAATCCCTGGTACCAAAAAAAAAAAAAAAACAAAAAAACAAGATTTTAAAATCAATCACTCAAGTTTCTACCTTAGTAAGTTAGAAAGGGCAGCAAATAAATCCCAAAGTAATATCACAGTTACTAGGGAGGCTAAGGCAGGAAAATCACAAGTTTGAAGCCAGCCTGGACAACTAAGCAACCCCGTTTCAAAATAGGATTAGGGGTATAGCTCAGAGGGCTTGCAGAGTTTGTCTGGCTTGCACAAGACCCTGGGTTCAATCCCAAGTTCAAGTACAGAAAAGAAAAATAAGGGGGGGGGGGGGGGTAACAAAAAGTATAAATCAATATACTAAAAATGAAACAATAGAGAAATCAACAAAACCAAAAACTGATCCTTTGAAAACATAAAAAATAATTGATGAAACCCTTGAACTACCCAAGAAAAAGACATGAAACACAAATTTAATAGTATCAGGAATGAAAGACCGTATTACTATAGTTCCTAAAGATATTAAAAGCATAATAAGAAAGTATTATAAATAACTTTCTGTCAATAAATTCAACTTAAATAAAGGAGGTAAATTTCTTTAAAGACATAAAATGACAAAACTGGAATAAAAGATAGAAAATCTAATTAACTTCACATTTATTAAAGAAATTAAATTTATAATTGATAATTTTACCACAAAGAATACTCCAGAATCTAACGACTTTATTAGTGAAAACTATCAAATATATTAGAATTAAATAATGCCAATCTTACACAAACCTTCCAAAAATAGAGGAAGGAACACTTCCCTGTTCATTTCATGAGACCAACAATATACAAAAAGGATAGTAAACCATTATCAAATGAGATTTATAGCCGGGCGCTCGGTGGCGCACGCCTGTAATCCCAGCACTTTGGGAGGCTGAGGCAGGAGGATCGCGAGTTCAAAGCCAGCCTCAGCAGTGGCGAGGCACTTAGCAACTCAGTGAGACCCTGTCTCTAATAAAATACAAAAAAGGGCTGGGGATGTGGCCAGTGGTCGAGTGCCCCTGAGTTCAATCCCCCAGGTACCAAAAAAAAAAAAAAAAAAAAAAAAAAAAAAAGATTTTAAAATCAATCACTCAAGTTTCTACCTTAGTAAGTTAGAAAGGGCAGCAAATAAATCCAAAGTAATATCACAGTTACTAGGGAGGCTAAGGCAGGAAAATCACAAGTTTGAAGCCAGCCTGGACAACTAAGCAACCCCGTTTCAAAATAGGATTAGGGGTATAGCTCAGAGGGCTTGCAGAGTTTGTCTGGCTTGCACAAGACCCTGGGTTCAATCCCAAGTTCAAGTACAGAAAAGAAAAATAAGGGGGGGCGGGGGGGGGGTAACAAAAAAGTATAAATCAATATACTAAAAATGAAACAATAGAGAAATCAACAAAACCAAAAACTGATCCTTTGAAAACATAAAAAATAATTGATGAAACCCTTGAACTACCCAAGAAAAAGACATGAAACACAAATTTAATAGTATCAGGAATGAAAGACCGTATTACTATAGTTCCTAAAGATATTAAAAGCATAATAAGAAAGTATTATAAATAACTTTCTGTCAATAAATTCAACTTAAATAAAGGAGGTAAATTTCTTTAAAGACATAAAATGACAAAACTGGAATAAAAGATAGAAAATCTAATTAACTTCACATTTATTAAAGAAATTAAATTTATAATTGATAATTTTACCACAAAGAATACTCCAGAATCTAACGACTTTATTAGTGAAAACTATCAAATATATTAGAATTAAATAATGCCAATCTTACACAAACCTTCCAAAAATAGAGGAAGGAACACTTCCTGTTCATTTCATGAGACCAACAATATACAAAAAGGATAGTAAAACCATTATCAAATGAGATTTATAGCCGGGCGCGGTGGCGCACGCCTGTAATCCCAGCACTTTGGGAGGCTGAGGCAGGAGGATCGCGAGTTCAAAGCCAGCCTCAGCAATGGCGAGGCACTTAGCAACTCAGTGAGACCCTGTCTCTAAATAAAATACAAAATAGGGCTGAGGATGTGGCTCAGTGGTTGAGTGCCCCTGAGTTCAATCCCCAGTACCAAAAAAAAAAAAAAAAAAAAAAAAAAAAAAAAAAAAAAAAATGAGATTTATATCAGAAATGTAAAAATGAATTAACATTAAAAATCAATGTCATTCATTATATTAAGAGAATAAAGGAGAAAACTTTTGTGATGTTACCATCATAACATTTGAAAAATATTTAACAAACTTAGCACACATTCGGCATAAAAACTCTGCAAACTAGGAGAAGCAGACTTCCCTACCTGATAAAGGATAAATATAAAAGAACAGACATTGAAAAGATACTCTACATTACTAATCATTAAAGTAAAGCAAATCAAAACAACAATGAGATACCATTTAACATATATTAGAATACCTATTATCAAAAAAATAACAAGTTGGTGAGAAAATACAAATTGGAATCCAAGCCAGGTATGTTAGTGCACTCCTGTTATCCCAGCAACTCTGGGGGCTAAGGTAGGAAGATGGCAAATTCAAAGCCAGAAAACCCAGCCTCAGCAACTTAGCAAGGCCCTAAGAAACTTATCAAGATCCTATCTCAAAATAAAAATGGGCTAGGGATGTGGCTCAGTGGCTAAGCACCCCTGGGTTCAAAAAAAAAAAAAAAAAAAAAAAAAACTGGAATCCTGGGCCTTGCTTGGGGGAATGATGATGGTGTTGCTGCTGTGGAAACAGAGTTACTCATAATATTAAACCCAATATGGATATGGGATTCAAACAAATGTTTATGCATTAATGTTCATAGCATTAGTCACAACAGCCAAAAGATGAAACAATCCAAAATATCCTAATAATGAATGAATGGATGAGCAAAATGTAGTATATACATATAATAGAGCATCATTCAGCCTTAAAAGGAAAATTCTGATGTATGCTATAACATGGATGAATCTCAAAGTTTGTTAAGTAAAATAAACCAACCACAAAATGACAAATAGCATGACTGCCCTTACACAAGGAACCTAGAGTAGTCACTCAAAAGACAAAGAAGAATGTTGGTTTCCAGGGTCTAGATGGCAGGGGAAAGTTAAAGGTGGACTTAGAGTTATGTTCAACGGATACATCAAAGTTTTCAGTGAAACCCTAAGACTCTTGGAAGACTCCCCTTTAAAATGCATATGTTCTGCAGAGATAACTTATTAATCCAATGGTACCCATTAAAATTTGGCAAGCAGTTTAGACCAGTTTAGATTAAAATAGTTTAGAAGCCAGTCAGACTTTTTCTAGAAGGCAGACTCTGGGATAATTGAGTTCAATTACATTAGTGTAGTAAAGGAGAAAGCTGTGACCTACAGAAGAGCCATGAGAAGTGTCCATGCCTGCAGTGGTGAGATACCAATAGGCCAGCATGAAGTGATAGATACTAAGGTCACTAGACCCTGGTTTTTCAAACTGCCACTACACCAAAATTGCTTTGTCATGAAATAGAAAAGAAAATATCCAAATGCATCATATTTCTTCTGTGAAATATTTTTTCAGAAACAAGTGTATATCTACACTCATCATATAGTAGGTCAGAATGTCTAAAATATATTTTTACTGTGGGTCATGTTCAAAAATGTTTCAAGGTCATCGCACCAGTTTGTAGCTTCTTTCGTTTATTTATTTATTTATTTATTTATTTATTTTGAGATAGGATTTCACTAAATTGCAAAAAGTATCTCCAAATTGCTGAGGCTGACCTTGAACTTGTGATCCTCCAGCCTCACGTGTGTCTCCACCCCCTGCAGTTTCTAAGCTCTTTAAGTAAGCAAAGTCTAGGTCTTCTTTTATTCACCATTACAACTCCAGAAGCAACACACCACCTGGCATAAGGCAAATGCTCAATAACATTTGTGAAGAGATGGGAAGAACATGGTCAAGAGACCATGAAGAGTGGGGAGGAAAACAACACTAAAATTTCACCTACTTCACAATATTGCTTTGGTCTCTGCAGAATCCTAAATAAACCTTAGGCTTTTCTCTAGAGAAGATTCTTTCTAGGGGATTAACTTGTAAAACCTGAAACTAAGTTATAACATTCAAGTCCTTAATCGGGAAGCCAAAAATGACTACTCGAGAGCACCCCTAGCGGTCCCTTTTTACAACCATCCCCTGCAGAAGTAGCGGGAAGTGGTGCCTTCCATCACCACCTCCAGGCTCCATAGGACTATGCTTCCCTGCTCTTAACCCTAAAGATCATTCAACTGGTGAAATTATGAGCCCAGTATCAATGTCAAACAGGCAAGGCTAAACCAAGAGAGAGAAGAAAAGAGACTAATAACCAAAGTGTACTTTGATTCTATTCTAATATACCAGAGAAACTGTTTAACTGTGATCACTGCTGTAGTCTGCTGGTCAAGAGCTGAAGCCCTGAAAAAAAAGCCAGTTGTAGAACAACAATGAAGCCACTCAGTGCTACTATGGAAGCTTTTAGCTACAGTATGAGATGTGGTGAACATTCTGTTAATGAAAATATTTATTTTCAAGATTGAACCATGTTAATCCCTCCAATTTATACATCAACTCTGCAGAAGTTCCCCGGATTTAGGGTCTATCTGACTCAATCATCTGGACCCATCTAAGAGGAGAGAGTAGAGTGAAGTGGGCATGACAGAGCACAAACCCAGTACAAGAATGAGGGGTTGGAAGTGGGTGCTAGGAAGCAAATATCTTTTTTCCCATTAAATCTCCTTAAAATTTAGTACCTGTTTCCCAAGTCCAAAAAAAGGCAAAATTTAAAAAAACAAGAGTTTGTGATGGCATTCTGAGACTATGCTCTCTCAACCAGAGAGTCCCTAAAATGAGAACTTGACTTTTTATTACCTATGTTGTAAGTATTCTAAACTAATTTTAGCCACCAAAATGTTCATCTCACTTCCTATTTCAGAACGACTTTCTCTTTTCTCTATATTCTAAATCACTACACAAACATTGTCATGCATCCAGCCTAGGTGAACAACCTATGTTATTACATCTTTTCTAATTTTTTTCAAGCATTCATATGAATTACTTGTGCTATATTACTCTTCAATTCATTAGAATATGGCTATATTTTCCAAAATAAAATCCAACAATTTTTGTGGAATTCTTTTTTAAAAAGTCCTTTTACAGAAGTGAAAACAGTTATTTTACTAACCATCTCCATTTACAGTTAAGTGATTTGGGTAATAGGAGAAACAAAGGTGTTGATTTTCACAATGACTGAAACATGAAGAAAGAGGACGTAAAATATTCTCAGAAAGCTAAGAATGAGAGTTGACAACGGAATAAGATCTGATAGAGGCACCCAAATATACAAGCACATAAAATTTATTAAGCATCTGGTTATAAATAAGAAGTGTAAGTACATGTGAGGGCCTAGCATATAGCTTTAGGGTAGAGTGCATGTCCAGCATGTATGAGGTGCTGGGTTCTATCCCCAGTACCAAAACACAAAATAAAAACAAAAACAAAAACAAAACTAAGTACACATAAATCTAAAAAAAATTCCAAGTAAAAAAAAAAAATTCCAAGTAGCCAATGAACTAAGAATAGAGCTTTCTTACATAATAGAATAAAACAGAATAGAATTTGAGCTCCTTTGATATTTTTTAAATCTGTAACATTTAAGAACTTGAATTTTATAACTGAAAAACAGGTGTATAAAAGCATTAGTAATCCAACCAAAAAAAATGAGATGAGAAAAAAAGTTTTAAGTTTTTATTTTTTAGATACTGTAACTATTTATTCATCTCCTATTTTCTTCTAGTTCTAAATTTTTTTTCTAAGAAAATAACCCCTGCCAACATTCCCTCATATCACAAATGTGTTATGGCTCTTAGGGGAGCCTGGAGAATGTTTATTAATCTAGGTCCAAAAAGGAAAATCTGATCTCCTTCCATGTAAATTTGAGAGGTTAAGTGTGAAATCAAAGAAATAACTGACGGGGCTGGGATTGTGGCTCAGCGGTAGAGCGCTCGCCTAGCGCGTGGGCGACCCGGGTTCGATTCTCAGCACCACGTACAAATAAAATGCATTGAATAAAACGCATTGTGTACAACTAAAGCAAATAAATAAAAATATTTTTAAAAAAGGTAATAATAACTAAGTTATTAATCTAAGGGCTTAGATTATAAATAGAAATATGACTGGAAATTAAAAGTAAAAAATAACAGTTTATTTTTTTAAAGAATTAAACTGAGTCAAGAAGCACTGGGTAACAAATCTTTAATTTTCTAATAACCTATCCACAGATAATTTCCTTCCCTGAGAGTAACTCACATTATGCATTTATAATGTTTGCACGCTAACAAAGTATCTAATCCTACCTTAAATTATAGCCACATTTAGTGAGTACAAAAGGTGACAGCTGAGTCACATGCCCTCCTCCCCCTTCTCCCTCCCTTGCTTCACCCTCTCAAACCATTTCTTGCTGGTAGTGGATTAAAGGATGAAAATGAAAGTTATCCCTAAACAAAACCTGTTAAACTTTCCGACTAGCCCCCACAAAACTTATTTTAACACTTACCAACATCTCCATAAACATACAGCCCCTTTGGAGGTTTGCTCCTTGAAAAAAAGCTGCAAATTAAGAACAAATTATAAATCTCCACCATGAATATAACTTAGTATAGTAATATACATACATATAGATAGATAGATAGATAGATAGATAGATAGATAGATATCCTAATTGTATCACATACAGGACATAGAAAGGCTAATATACACAATAAGTAGGGGAAAAACTGATGCAAAAGTCTGTGAGACCATAATATTATACAGCCTTAAAAATGAAGGAAATTTTGGACTGGGGTCTCAGTAAGTTGAGCGCTTGCCTCACATGCATGAGGCACTGCATTCAATCCTCAACACACATAAAAAAATAAATAAAATAAATATATTTTTTAAAAAAGGAAGGAAATTCTTTTTTCTCTTTTGGTAATGGGCATTGAATCCAGGGGCACTTAACCACTGAACCACATCCCCAGCCTCTTTTTTTTATATTTTATTTTGAGACAAGGTCTCACTAAATTGCGTAGGGCCTCTCTGAGTTGCAGAGGCTGGCTTTGAACTTGCAATCCTCCTGCCTCAACTTTCAAGCCTTGAGGAATACAGGCATATGATACCACACTGGCCTGGAAGGAAATTCTGTGACAGGATACAATGTGGATGAACCTTGAGGACATTGTATTAGATGAAATAAGTCAGTCAAACAAACAAATATTGTATGATTTTACTTATATGAGGTACTTGGAATAGTCAAAAATCAGAGACAGAAAGTAGAAAAAGTGGCTGGTACAGTGAGGCACTGCTGTAATTCCAGCAACTCAGGAGGTTGAGGTAGGAGGACTACAAGTTCAAGGATAGCTTTGGCAATTTAGTGAGACCCTGTCTCAAAATAAAAAATAAAAAATGGGCAGATTGTGGTGGCACAGGCCATTGGTTAAGTGCCCCTAGGTTCAATTCCTGGTACCTAAAAAAAAAAAAAAAAAAAAAAAGCCAGGCAGAGTGGCAAAGGCCTTGTAATCCCAGTGGCTCGGGAGGCTGAGACAGGAGATCGCAAGTTCAAAGCCAACCTTGGCAATTTAGTGAGGCCCTAAGCAACTTAGTGAGACCCTGTCTCTAAATAAAATACAAAAAAGGGCTGGGGATGTGATGCTCAATAGTTGAATGTCCCTGGGTTCAATTCTCAGTACCAAAAAAAAAAAAAAAAAAGGTAGGAAAAGTGGTGGACAGGGACTAGGGGTAGAGGAAAACAGGGAATCATTGTTGAACAGAGATATAATTTCATTTGTGTAAGATAAAAAGATGGGTAGTGGTGATAGTTGTACAACATTATGAATGTATTTAATACCACTGAACTGTAAGATACTAAGCCTTACATATATTTTGCCACAATTTAAAAATTGGGGGGAGGGGAAGATTGTGAAGCCCCACTGAGAATTCAATGCAGGAGGCAACAGCACAGTAGCCCAAAGTAAGGGCTCCCAAGACACATGACTTGAACTTACATCCCCTCTACCACTTTCACCATATAATCGTTCCCCTGTCTCCCCCAACAGCAGTTTAGCTCCCCAAACAATAGCAGTCAAGCACATTTTCAGCAAGTAAGGGAATAGGAGAATTTTTTTTCTGGAGAAAGTGAATAATCTCCAGAAAAAGACTCAAAGGTGCCGGGCGCGGTGGCACACACTTGTAATCCCAGCACTTTGGGAGGCTGAGGCAGGAGGATCGCAAGTTCAAAGCCAGCCTCAGCAATGGCGAGGCACTTAGCAACTCAGTGAGACCCTGTCTCTAAATAAAATACAAAAAAGGGCTGGGGATGTGGCCCAGTGGTCGAGTGCCCCTGAGTTCAATCCCTGGTGCCAAAAAAAAAAAAAAAAGACTCAAAGGCCCTTAGGTGTGGACTTGGATCCCTTCCAGATCACTGAATAGTAAAGAACAGTCAAAATTTCTCCTAATCAGCTTGGTAGTACCTGAAAAAACTAAAATGAATTGACAAATTTTTTTTAAATTAAAAAACAAATCAACAGTCACAAATCAACAGAATTTTTTTTTTTTTTTTAAACTTCATGGACTAAGGATGTAGCTCAGTGGTAGAGCACTTGCCTAGTGTGTGTGAGGCCTGGGTTCAATCCCCAATACAAAAAAAAAAAAAAATGGTAGCATTGAAAAAACCTTTCAAGATAAAAGTCAGAGACTAAAGCAAATATACTGGAGGAAAAATTCAGAAGAAACAGATGCATGCTGAGAGCAAAAGGAAACTTCAAAAATATAAGTGTAACATAAAAATGGCCAGCAGGCATATGAAAAGGTGCTCAACATGTTTAATCATTGGGAAATGCAAACTAAAGCCATGATGAGGTATCATCTCATACCTCTTAAGATGACTTTTGTCAAAAAGACAAAAGGTAAATGTTGGTGAGAACGTGGAAAAAAAGGAACCCTTCCACGCTGTGGGTGGGAATGTACATTGATAATAGTGTGATGGTTAAATTAAAATTAAAACTATTATAACATCTACAATCATTCTGGAAATATGCCCAAAGAAAATGAACCCACCCACTCATAAAGATATCTGCATCCCCATGTCCAATGCAGCATTATCTACAAGAGCCAAAAAATAGAAACAACCCACGTGTCCAACCACAGATAAATGGATAAAGAAATTGTGACATACACATACAATGGAATATTATTCAGCCTTTTAAAAGAGGATCCTAGCCCAGCATAGTGGCCCACACCTGTAATCCCAGTGATTCAGGAGGCTGAGACAAAAGGATCACAAAATCAAGGCCAGCCTCAGAAATATAGCAAGAGGAGCAACTCTTGCTGAGGAGCAACTCAGCAAGATCCTGTCTCAAAATACAAGTAAAAAGGGCTGGGGAATGCAGCTCTAATTAGCACCAGAACAGTCAATAATCTGGCCAAAAAAAAAAAAAAAAAAAATATTCTCAAAAGCTAAATCTCAGAAACCAGTCCATAATGCTTTAGGTTTTGTTTTATAATCTATGGTTTCAGGCCAATTTGCTTCAGAAACCTCTCCCTAAATCCAGTAGGCTCCTTCTAGACTTCATCCTTGTTTAGGCCAGGTGAAAAGATCTTGGTGTCTTGGTTCTGCCACCTGGATGGCTTCCCTATGTTTCTCTGCTTGTTAACTCTCCCATCTATTCTTACATTTCAACTGAAAACAGATTTCTACTCCTGCCAAAACCCCTTAATTTTTCTTTCTTTCTTTTTTTATATGAACCATTATTGTGCACTGGTTATTCTATTTTCAACTTGCCAGAAAAAGCACTTATGCTTTTAAACAATTTTAGAAAAACTTCAAATTGGACAACTTGCATAAAAACCTAATCATCTCTGAGCATATTCTTCATACTGGAAATCTTTTGAAAGCAACATTCTATGTTAGATAACTGGGAGCGTCATGGCAATTCATAATTCTCTGAAACACATTTTGCAGGAACAGTTGAAGGAATGGTTTTACTCTAGTACTGTTCACATGTTATAATTAATACTTTGAATAAAGGAAGTTTAGGCCAAAAAAGGTGGTGGTGGGGGTAAAGATGGCATAGTGAGAAATCATTGCTGGTTAAAAAACAAAAATAAAAGAGTAGAACCCATGATCCTATCTTCTCTTTTTCCCACTCAATAATTCAATATATTTTAGAAAGTGTACTTTGGCAAATATTCTCTTACATGCAGAATTTATGTTATATTGCAAATTTTTTTAAAATATTTATTTATTTGGTTTTAGTTGTACACAATGGGTTTATTTGTACGTGGTGCTGAGGATCGAACCCGGGCCACGCACGTGCTAGGCGAGCGCGCTCTACCGCAGAGCCACAATCCCAGCCCGTTATATTGCAATTTTATAGTAATATTTAGAAAATGACAGATTCTGCCATCTAGTACCAAAGAAGATCCTCAAACATCCCAGATCACAGTAACTTAATATGACATGAATATTGTTTAAGATGCATATTTTGCCTGTAATTCCAACCACTCAATGGTCTGAGACAAGAAAATCACAAGTTTGATGCCGGCCTTGGCAATTTAAAGAGACTCTGTCAAAATTAAAAAAAAAAAAAAAAAAAAAAAAAAGTTTAAAAGGGCTGTGGCTATAGAATAGAATGTTTAAAAGGACATGTAGAAATGTTTAAAAGGGCTAGCTCAATGGTACAGCACTTGCCTAATGAGTGAGGCCCTGGGTTCAAACCCTAGTAGCATGTACGCGTGCACACACACAGCACACTATGCAGATTCTAACCTAAATAAATTGATGAACAAAATGGATAGCTTTCTAATACTTACTTTTAAAAAAGTGGATACTTTCCTACCAATAAATGTTAAACACAGTCTATCTAAATGACATCATATATAGTAGTAACCCCAGCTTACTCTCAGAGAATGTGTTAACTAATAAATTAGAAAACAATAATAAACTAATAAATATAGAAAAATTATAGCAATATGCCATAATGAAAGCTATTTAAAACTTATAAATTGCTTATTTCTAGAATTTCCCATTCAATATTTTCAGACTTTGGTTGACCCCAGATAAATGACACCATGGATAAGTGGAGACTGTTGTACTCTTAAGACTTTTCATTTGGGGAGGCAAATAATTTTCTCCTAATAAATTTTTAGGTTTCCAACAATTACTGAAAGTATTTTAAGGGATTTTAAAACCATATGTTAAGGGGAAACTCAGAGGATCAAATGGAGAACAGCAACACTATTTAGAAGGCTGTAAAATGAGTACTAAAGAAGCTTTTAAATTATATTTTTTTTTCCACGACAGTAGAATGCATTTTGACACATCATACATAAATGGAGTATAATTTCTCATTCTTCTGGTTGTACATGAGCTTTTAAATTCTTTATTAATGGTAGTGATTTCAAGGAGAGTCAGGTTCACACAGTTTTCTGCAAAGGAACCCACATCATTTGCATGCTCCTAATTTACATTTTTTCACAACCTACCCTATTTTTCAGTTTCATTAAATCTCCTTTTTTATTGTTTTTACAATCTTTTAACTTCTTATAATTTAATCCCGTGTCTCAGAAATCAAGTAACTATAACACTGTGAACTCCACCTTTGCACTGTTCCTCAGCCCTGATTATTCTCCAGGTGCTCCTCTCCCCCAGATGTCTTCTCTGTTCTGTACCCCAGGAGGCTGACACTGATGGCTGGTTCCTGGCTGGTTCAAACATACCTGAAGGAGATAGAGACAGAAGAGAGGGATCCGGTCTTTCTCTTCCTCCCTGCTTCAGAGCTGCATCCCTCCAGGATCATCAGGTGGCCCCTCCCTCAGGGTACAGCTACAGCTCTCACCAGGCTGCTCCTTCATCCCTGCCATCCTTTGTTTGCCACCTTAAGCCTGATCTTGGCAGTCTGTTGATTCAGTCTTTATTTGAAACACCTGTTGTGAATTATTTCCTGCCAAGACTCTGACAACACCTCCAACTCTCAAAACACACACTAGACTCAAATCTGAAATAAATTTCTCTAGTGACCAATCATAAGATTTTTCTTAAGTTATTTCTATCTTAAGGATGTTGTAAAGTGGGATGATGACACATTCTCCAATGATTTTGAAATGAGGATCCAATAATAGTGCCATTTAGAACATGCAGATAGATGATAAGTTTAAGGATGATGTTGGAAAACAGTACTAACCTATCACCTAACTCCACCAAGCATAAAAGATAGGACAGAAGAACACTGGGGTTAAATCCAAAAGATTTGGGTACAAATCCTGGTTCTCCCATTTATTAGCTATGTTACCCTATATAAACATATTAACTCTCCAACCAATTATTACCTTATCTCTTGGGGGCAGGGCAGAGCACAGGGAGTTCCCACTTTCTTCCCACCTCTAATCACAAGTCCCACTCATTCACACTGAAGACTGCAACTTCATGTGGTTACAGATACCTGTTCATACTCAGACCTAGGACACTCACTTTAGCATACCCCTCCTAAAGATCTGAACAACACAATTATAAGCTCAAGCAGTTTTACATCTATATAAACTCTACACCCAAGAAATCAAGAATATGTTCAAGAACACATGGCACAATTTCAACTATAGTCCATATAGTAAGTCATTAAGAAATTCTGAATAAGTTCCAAAGAATCAAATGTACTCTCAACTACATGTAATATAATCATAAATAAATGATGGAAAGATAGCTAAATATAGTAAAAAACCTACACTAAGATATCTCCCCTCCTATTGCCTCCACCAAGATTGCTGGAAAAGTCTCATAGCCCTCTCTTAACAGGCCCCTCCTATTGTCAACAATTCTGTTTCCCTAGTTAGCTCACTCTTGTCTCCGGAATATTTTCAGCTCACTTCATATTAACATATACTTCCCCCATCATGTTCAGAAAATGTCTCCTACTTCTTCATAAAGAGAAAGCAGAAGGCATCGGGCTGGAACTCCTTCACCTTTCTCTATAAAATTGCAATCCCACCCATTAGCATACCCATCCTTTCCTTCCTCACACCTATGACAAATGAAGAGATTCCTTTTCTATCTAGCCTTCTGTCAATGTCTGGATTTCATAAATGAGCCATGATCCATCAAATTACATTTTTCTTTCCTTGTAATCTTGTTTGACACCCTTATAAATGTCTTCCTGTATATTTGTACAATCTTGAAGTATAATGTCTTATAAGCAAGACATAAACCCAGAAACAATAAGGAAAAAGAGATTTTAAAAAGTGAAATTAAGGGCTGGGATTGTGGCTCAGCGGTGGAGTGATCACCTAGCATGTGTGTGGCCCGGGTTCGATCCTCAGCACCACATACAAATAAAAACATTGTGTACAACTAAAGCAAATGAATAAATATTTTTAAAAAAAAAAGTGAAATTAAAACTTTCTATTTGGAACAACGCTAGCCAAAGTAAAAAGGCAAAGAACAATTGGTGAAAAAATTACAACACTACAGATGAGAACTTATTTTTTTAATAAACAAAGAGCTTTTATAAATCAATAAGGAAAACAAATGCAAATGGCTTAAACATTTGAAAGAATACTTAATTACATCCACAATAAAAGAAATATGGTTTAAAATAACACTGAAATATTGTCATCACAAAAGCCTTAAAGTCTGAGAGGACACAAAATTATCAAAGATATAGGAAAATGGGCAAGCACATAAAGTGTCAAGAATATGAATTGGCCAGGCGCGGTGGCACATGCCTGTAATCCCAGCACTTTGGGAGGCTGACACAGGAGGATCTCGAGTTCTAAGCCAGCCTCAGCAATGGCGAGGCACTTAGTAACTCAGTAAGACCCTGCTTCTAATAAAATACAAAAAAGGGCTGGGGATGTGGCCCAGTGGTCAAGTGCCCCTGAGTTCAATCCCCGGTACCAAAAAAAAAAAAGAATATGAATTGTTGGGCTAGGGTTGTGGCTCAGCGGCAGAGCGCTCGCCTCGCATGTGCGCAGCCCGGGTTCGATCCTCAGCACCACGTTAACATAAATGCATTGCACTGTGTACAACTAAAGTAAATAAATAAATATTTTTTAAAAAAAAGAATATGAATTATTGCAATATCTCTGGAGGCAATCTGCAATTGTCAATCAAAATGTAAAGCACATATATCATTAATTGCACAATTCTATTTCTATAAATTTATCCTTAGAATAGCCTATATATGTTTATTAAGATACATGTGTAATCCATTAACAGAATATGTTGACATTCACATGAAGAATACTAGGTCACTATTAAAAGCTATCGAACTACATGGGCTGTTGCTGGAGCTCAGTGGTAGTGCACTGGCCTAGCATGTGTGAGGCACTGGGTTTGATTCTCTGCACCGCATATAAATAAATAAAGGTCTATCAACAACTAAAAAAATATTTTTTAAAAAAGCTATCAAATTAAGAAAAAGACAAAAAGCAAGATAAAAACCTGTCAAATTATGGTCCATTCATATGAAAGAATTAAAAATTTAAAAGTACCTCTTGCAAGAACTACAAAACCCAATGTGGAATATTCTCCTAGATAAAGTGGTAAAATTTTGTTGCTGCTGTTGTTGCTGTTGCCGTTTAAAGTACAAAAAACTGGATATGCCATGGTTCCATTATATAAGAAAGAAACAAGGGTATGTGGGCATATACACACATATGTGAACATGTAAATGCTTAGAAATTTCTGAAGGGATCAAGAAATGGTCAAATGATGCTGGGCACAGTGGCACATGCCTATAATCCCAGTGGCTCGGGAGGATGAGGCAGGAAGATCAGGAGTTCAAAAGTCAGCCCCAGCAAAAAAACAAGGCACTAAGCAACTCAGTGAGACCCTGTGTCTAAATAAAATACAAAATAAGGCTGGGGAGGTGGTTCAGTGGTCAAGTGTCCAAGAGTTCAAAGAAAAATGGTTGAATGAACAGTTAGAAAGGAAACAGAGATTATAAGGAATGTAATTTTTTGGATTTTTTTATTTTTAGTTATAGATGGACATAATACCTTTATTTTATTTATTTTATTTTATGTGGTGCTGAGGATCAAACCCAGTACCTCACACGAGCTAGGCAAGCCTTCTACCACTGAGCCCGACCCCAGCCCCAAGAGCAATGTAATGTTGATTATGTACATTCTTTCATACTGTTTTAATTTGTTACCAAATATATATATATATATGTATGATTATTTTCCTTTTTGTTAAAAAGGATGCTGTGAACAAAAGATGGGATAAAACTTTATAGGAAAAAATTGTTAACAGATGATTTAGAAAAGGGTGCAAAAGTGCCTCTACCAAGGGACCCATTAGCCATAAGGATAAAGGAATAAAAACAGGTACCAGATACAAAGAGGACAGGACTGGAGAGGAGACGTCAGCTGACTGGAGATTTTAACAAACTTTTGGAAGACATAACATTTACAAAGTAGGGTTAACTAAGAAGCAAGATGGGGACCTCACAGAGTGGCCAGCGAGGGAGAAAGAGGCCCTAAGGATGGCCACTAGAGAGAACTGAAGATCTTGGAAACAAGAGGTCCTGAGGGGCAGCGGGTTGGGGAGTGAGCATACATCTTGAAATAGTCACATACAACCATTCCCATCCCTCTACATTTCTCTGCAGCACCCTTAGATGACAGGCTTCCCTAGTCACTCCCCTCAGGAAAAGTAACAGAAGCCTCTTTTCAGACCAACACCAAGCATGTAGAGCTCCATTCTATCAATGTGTCCTTTGGGCCTACTGAATGAAGCCAACAGAACAGAGCCCTCAAAACTTCCAAATATCTTTACATTCTAAATGTCCTATTAAAGTTTGAAGTCTAAACTATGATAGGACCACTGCACCACAAGCACAGAGACTTAAATCACCTCAGCACCCATAGGACAACACACACAGTAGACACTGACGAGTGACAGAATCTGCCACTCCAAAATATGTCACTTTGGCATAAAGATTATTTTGAGTTAAAGACACTTGGAAAACAGCAGGTGCAAGAAAAGTACTCCCTTTCTTTTTCTTCCTGAAAAATCAAGACATAAAACTCCCATGTGAAACATGCCACCTATTCCAGGAGAAAAGAAACATTCTTATCACTTGAGATGGGAGTTGAGGCTAGAAGAAATCTGTACAAATAGACCTTCAAAAATAATTCCTATTTTTGTTTAGCATTCTTAAATATACTAATTATTTCCTATTTATTTTAGTAACCAATTTAAATACTACTCAGTTCACCCTAGTATATAGGCTCTTGGGACTTTATGCTTTTGGGGTCTTCATTTTCCTGTGAGGGTTTTAATGCACATATAAAACTCTATATACTTTTCTCACTTTAATCTATTTTATATCATCTAAATTTTTAGGTGTAGCTAGAGATCCTGGAAGAGTAAGAAGTAAAGTTTTGCCTCCCCTTCCAACACTCAAAAACAAGTGTTGAGCCAGGCATGATGGCACATGCCTGTAATTCCAGAGACTCAGAAGAGAGGAGGACTGCAAGTTAAAGGCCAGCCTCAGCAACTTAGTAAGACTGTCTCAAAATTTAAAAGGGTTGGGGCATGGCTCAGTGATCCCCAGTGTAAAAAAATAAAAAAGTTAAAGTGATGTCTTAGTGAATTGAAGGTGACAGTCAGAAATAACTCTATAGGAGAAACTCAAAAGGAAATTTTAAAAAAAGGAAATCATGAAATCTGTATACAGACTATATATATATATAAACAAAGCAGAGTGCTACCCTACTATCATAAAAATCCCCTCCCTGCCGGGCGTGGTGGCGCACACCCGTAATCCCAGCACTTTGGGAGGCTGAGGCAGGAGGATTTTGAGTTCAAAGCCAGCCTCAGCAATGGCAAGGCACTTAGCAACTCAGTGAGACCCTGTCTCTAAATAAAATACAAAAAAGGGCTGGGGATGTGGCCCAGTGGTCGAGTGCCCCTGAGTTCAATCCCTGGTACCAAAAAAAAAAAAAAAAAAAAAAAAAATCCCCTCCCCTACTGGGCATGGTGGCACATGCTGCTTGGGAGGCTGAGGCATGAGAATCACAAGTTCAAAGCCTAACTAATGCTATAATATACTTCACTGAGCCATGTTACTGGCCTAAGATAAGTATTTATGAGAGTATCTGAAGTATCTATCCTCAAGAGAGAAAAAAATTTTGCTAATATAAAGAAATAAAGAATAAATCACGCCAGGCATGGTAGCACAAACCTATAATCCCAGCGGCTTGGGATACTGAGGCAGAAGGATCACAAGTTCAAAGCCAGCCTCACGAAATTGGCAAGGCCCTAAACAATTTAGTGAGACTCTGTCTCAAAATAAAAAGGATTGGGATGTGACTCAGTGGGTACCCCTAGGTGCAATCCCAGTACCAAATAAATAAATAAATAAATAAATAAATCTTATCCCCCATATCCATCTCTAGCTGGTAAGTATGGTTTGGTTGTCTCTTATAGAAAGAGCAGGACTGGTCAATGATTACTGCTACTGTTTTCTTACACTTCTTTAGAATCTCAAACAATTCTTAATATGTCAGGACTTAATAGAAAGTAGTTAATAGCAAGGATATTAAAAATAACATAAGATTCTAGAGATATTCACAAACTGGAATCTCTGTAGCATGAAATTTAAAGAGGTGCAGTGTCTTTGAGCCAGAATCCAGGACATGTGTGTGCATCGGGGAGTGGGATCTAACACATTTTGTTGAGCTCTTACTACATGACCGCCACATCAAACCATTCCTCTGAATCAAGAAGTTTCCAAAGCTTGCTGCAAAAGCATTTTGTTATGAGTGCTAATTGTAAAAGAGTTGTTCAAGTTGGAAAAACACTGAATGAATCACCAAATCAAAGTTTAAAAAGTTCTTTACTACTGGGTATAGTGGTATATGCCTATAATCCTACAGACTTGGGGAAGCTGAACCAGGAGAATCTCAAATTTGAGGCCAGCCTCAGAAACTTAGCAAGACCCCAAACAACTTATTGAGAACCTGTCCCAGAATAAAAATAAAAAGGGCTGAAAATGTAGCTCAGTGAAAAAGCATACCTGGGTTTAATCCCCAGTACCCTCCCATTCCCCCCCAAAAAAGTTGATTGAAGGATTTTGCAGAGCCTTAATATATTAATGGTATTATAATTCTCTGAGGAAAAAAGTTGTTTGTACCTAATTACTTTTAGTGTGTGTGTGTGTGTGTGTGTGTGTGTGTGTGTGTATTTTTGTACTGGGGATTTAACTCAGGGGCAATCTACCACTGAGCTATATCCCCAGCCCTTTTATCTCAGTGAGACAGGATCTCACTAAGTTTTATCTTAGTGAGACAGGATCTCACTAAGTTACCTAGGCTGCAATTGAACTTGCAATCCTCCTGCATTGGCCTCCCAAATCACTGGGATTACAAGTATGCATCACCACACTCAGCTGCACCTAATTATTTAACAAACAAAACATTAGGCATTTCTTTTAGCCTAGGGGAATCATGACACTAAGAGTGCAGTGAACCAAGAAAGCTGCAAACCTCCACCAAAAAGGGATGGGTAGGGGCCTGGAGAAACCAATGGGGAAGCAACTAACTTTGAATGAGGGCAACTGAGAAAAAAATTACAGAAGGGAGATAGTCACTGAACTTTCAGGTTGAGTAGATGTTTGCCAGATGTGTGATAAAATAAGTATTTCTACTCTGGGAAGAAAAGCAAAGACATTTTAATTGGGAGAATAAGCTAAGAATGTTGTTCCTAGCATGGGCAAAAATGGCTATATGAGGCTGGGAGACAGAATAAATTACATATATACTCATAATTATATATCATTTTAAATAAATTAGAGGGGCTTGGGTTGTGGCTCAGCGGTTAGAGCATTTGCCTAGCAAGTGCGCGGCCCGGGTTCTATCCTCAGCACCCCGTAAAAATAAAGGCATTGTATACAACTAAAACTAATTTATTTTTTTAAATATTTATTTATTTACTTTAGTTGTACACAATGCAATGCATTTATGTTTATGTGGTGCTGAGGATCGAACCCGGGCCGCGCATGTGCAAGACGAGCGCTCTGCCGCTGAGCCACAACCCCAGCCATAAATAAATATTTAAAATAAATAAATAAATAAGTTAGAAATTAGGGTACATTATGACCACAATCCATGAAAGTAAAATGCTGAAAATAGTATGAAAAATACGTAGCTGGGCACAGTGGCACACACCTGTAATCTGAGCTACTTGGGCAACTTAGTGAGACACTGTCTCAAAAAATTTTTTAAAAGGCTGGGGGTGTAGGGCAATAGTATAGTGCTTGCCTAGTTTGTGTGAGGTCCTGGTTTTAATCCCAATACCACAAAAAGAAAGAAAAAAAGAAAAAGAAAAAGGCATCATGGTGGAAGAGTAAGTGAAACATGAGGAAGAGAGCAAATGGGCAAGAGAGGCAGCAAAAGAAACACAAGAAAACTGAACTCACTTTATAACATACTCTCTCTCTCTCTGGCAGTAACTAATCCAGAGAGCAAGAATTCACTCCCTCAAGACCACCTCAGTCTATTCATACACTCTATCCTGTAACCCAAACACCTTACGCTAGGCCTCACCTCCCAATACTACTGCTACATTGAGGAGTAATGCCCAACACTAGTTTTGTTTTGGTTTTTTGTTTTGTTAAGCAAGCAAGCAGGAATTTTATTAAAAAGGAAAGTGAAATAAAGACTCAGAACTCCTGGTGCAGCATACCTGGGAGGGACAAGAGTGCCCAACATAAGTTTTAGTGGGGACAAATTATATCCAAACAATAGCATTTATGTTTTGAATTTGATATACGTAAAAGACTATTCCCCATACAAAGAATCTTTGGGACAAAGAGTTTACTTATTTAAAAAAATTTCCTTTTTTTTTTTTTTTTAGTACGAGGGATTGAACTCAGGGGCACTTGACCACTGGGCCACATCCCCAGCACTTTTTTTATATTTTATTAGAGACAGGGTCTCACTGAGTTGCTAAGTGCCTCACCATTGCTGAGGCTCGCTTTGAATTCACGATCCTCCTGCCTCAGCCTCCCAAGTGCTGGGATTACAGGCACGCCACCAAACCCAGCTAAGGGTTTATTTATTTATTTATTTTAAGTAAATATCCCATCACTATTCTATCAAAATTTTATGAGGCAAAATCTAGTTCAAAGTGGATCCTGGTGTACACACACACACACACACACACACACACACATATACATACATGATTTTTGAGACAAATGGAGAAATCTGAAAGTGGGTTTAATGTTAGGATTGTCAGATAAAATACAGGATGCCCAGAAAATAAGAATTTCAGATTAACATCAAATAATTTTGTGTGTGTGCATATAATATATATATGTATAAATATATATACATCAAAACATTGCATAATATATGCATATACTAAAAACCTATGTTATTTATTTAAAATTCATATTTATCAGGGCATCCTGTATTTTTATTCGCTAAATGTAGCAACCCTATTTTAGATAATATTATGAAATGAGTGTTAAATTTCTTTTTCTTTTTTTTTTTTTTTTTTTTTTTTTTGGTACCGGGGATTGAACTCAGGGGCACTCAACCACTGGGCCACATCCCCAGCCCTTTACTGTATTTTATTTAGAGACAGGGTCTCACTGAGTTGCTAAGTGCCTTGCCATGGCTGAGGCTAGCTTTAAACTTGAGATCCTCCTGCCTCAGCCTCCCAAGTACTGGGATTACAGGCATGTGCCACTGCGCCCAGCAAGTGTTAAATTTCTTAGATGTGATGATGTTAAGATAGTTATGGAAGAAAATGACTTTGTTAGAAGATACTTAGGATGTATTTAGGGGTTAAGTGTTAATGTTATTGCAACTTGTAAATGATTAAAATATATATAAATACTTAGAAGATAAAACAAATGTGGCAAAATGTTAACCATCACTGGATCTAGGTGTATTGTGGACATTTTACAAAATAAAAAGTTGGGAGAAAAACTGGAAAGGTAACTATTAATTATATTACTTTTGAACTAAATCTGAAACTATTCAAAAATATCTGCATAAATAGATTCTAGGTATTTGCTTTCAAAACTGTTATCAAAACTATTATTTTAACTGCTGACATAAAAGTCATTATTCCAAGTATGTCCCTTTTATGATTTAAATTTTATCTGTTATTCTCTATGGTATTAAAATTCCAACATTAGCCAGGCTCTGGGGGGGGGGGCGGGGGGGAAGGGAGGGCACATACTTGTAATCTTTTTTTTTTTTTTTTTTTGGTACTGGGGATTGAACTTAGGGGCCTTTGACCACTGGGCCACATCCCCAGACCTTTTTTGTATTTTATTAGAGACAGGTCTCACTGAGTTGCTAAGTGCCTCGCCATTGTTGAGGTTGGCTTTGAACTCGAGATCCTCCTGCCTCAGCCTCCCAAGTGCTGGGATTACAGGCGTGTGCCACCGCGCCCGGCTCATGTTTGTAATCTTGTAATCCCAGTGGCTTGCGTGTCTGAGGAAGGAGGATCAGAGTTCAAAGCCAGCCTCGGCAACTTAACAAGGCCCTAAGCAACTCAGCAAGACCCTGTCTCTAAATGAAATATAAAAAAGGGTTGGGGATGTGCCTCAGTGGCTAAGTGCCCTTAGGTTCAATTCCTGGTACAAAAAAAAAAAAAAAAAATCCAACATTAAAAAATTATCCAAGGTGATTTTCATCAAAATTATAAATAAAATAACATGTTCTCTGCCTTTCTGGATTGCTCTCCACCTGCTATTCCACATAATTTCCATTAGGACAATCCAATAATAAGGGTGGTACTGTTAAGATAAAAAGTGTTGTTTTCAATTTGTTTAAAATGCAAGAATACTACTTTTCCTGTTTTTCTCTACTCACCCCCCCCATTGCATTATTATCTTCCAAAATGATAGAATCAGAGACAATGATTCCAGCTGGAATGCTGAGCATAATTATATCTTTTTAAAACTGGCATTATATCATCCACAACATGGGCCACTTTTTGATAAAAGTAGATCACTTCAGGTTTCTAAGATCTTTAAAAACTAAGAAACTGAACTATATGTTAGCATCCATAAATTCTCTTTAAATGAAGACTCTTTAAATGCCTTTAGCTGATTTTCAAAAGAACCCCTCCTAACCTAAAGTACATCAATTTATTCAGTTTACAAGTATAATTAAGCCTATTTAAGTATCTGAATCAAGGGGGCTTTAAAGCTCTACAACAACTAACACAAGAAATGGCTCAAGCTCTGATTATCTCTGAATCTGAAGATGCAAATGACTTTTTAATTCCTCATGCATTCAAGCAGCAAACACTTGTAAGGACACATAGGTGCCAGTGGGAGACAAAAGACAAGAGGCAATTTCTCCAGCAAATCCTCCTATGTTGTGTTACTCCTGATATTCTGATTCTGTCCTAGCATAAGTGAATTATGCCGGGTCAGGTCTACCCCAGTCCACTTCTAATTCAATGGGATGTCCAGTACACAAGCATAATCCTCAAAATAAGCAGGAACACAGCAAAACAAAGATATTAAAAATATCCCTTGTTCTGAACTCTGTTGAGGTTCTGAATTGGAAACACTAAACTGGTATTCCAGGCATCTTCTGGATTAGCTAAAAACCAATGCTGAGGAGGGAATGAGAATACAGACACATTCACTGAGACATATATGGATACAAAACTCACAGAGACACCTATACTCTCACATAGACATATGGATAGGTCCACAGTTGCTACACTTGTCTTCAGAGTCAGTAGAGAATTATTTTGTGACTCTTCCATTCATTCCACAAGTATGGATTGAACATTGAGCACCTACTTTATGCCAGGGAGTAAGCAGGGTTCCACAGGAGCAACAGACCAAGAGAAGGAAGACAGCGTTTTCAGGAATATATGATCACCAAGAAAGTAAAACAAGATGGACTATAACATAAAGATGGGGGATAGCTTTAGCAAAGACCCAGAAGCAAACCAGGTCCCAGTCTTTTCAAGGATCTTCAAGTGGCTCTTCCTAGCTCATGTTTTGTTTTTTGTTTTTTCACATTTTAAAAATCTGTACATTATAGTTGTACATAATTATGGGATTTGTTGCTACATATTCATACATACCTAGCTGGTACTTTTATTGAAGCACAGAACAATGACAGACAAGGTTGGCAAGAGGGACTGAACCAGGCTTTCGAGGACCTTGTAGAACATGCTAATAAGTTTATATTTTATTCTGAGGCAGAATGGTGTGGACAAGGCATTGAATGGGGAGCTGCAGGACAAGACACCACCATTCATATCTGCTCCACTGACACCAACCCAGTGTTTAACTACTAGGTCCAGAAAGAAACACTATAGGGGATTTTTATGGTTAAGTGGGGTAAAGACAAGTGAGGATAGCACTGTGGTGGTCCCCATTGTCATGAGGAGATATGGACTGCCTCAGGGATACACTCAGGTTTCTATTTATCTATCTATCTATTTATTTATTTATTTATTTATTTATTTTGGTGCTGGGGATTGAACTCAGGGGCACTCAAGCACTGGGCCACATCCCCAGACCTTTTTTGTATTTTATTAGAGACGGGGTCTCACTGAGTTGCTAAGTGCCTCACCATTGCTGAGGCTGGCTTTGAACTCACAATCCTCCTGCCTCAGCCTCCCAAGTGCTGGGATTACAGCCATGCGCCACTGCGCCCAGCTCTGCACTCAGGTTTCTACTGGAGAAGCTATAGATGGTTCTGGCATTATGGCCTGAAATGTACATTCAAGTCCTCATATCCACACATGCTATGGGAGATGGAAATGTGTAGATCACTCAGTTTTACAGTTCTCTTAATTTGGAGTAGAGGTTCCCACTCAATTAAAAATCTAACTGTAGGCGTGTGGAGGCACACAGCTGTAATCACAGCGACTCTGGAGACTAAAGGCAGCAAGATCACAAATTCAAGGGCAATCTGGGCAATTTAGCAAGATCCTGTCTCAAAATAAAAATAAAAGTGCTAGGGACATAGCTCAGTGATAGAGTGCCCTTGGGTTCAATCCTCAGGACCAGGAAAAAAATATTTATAAAGCAAAATCAGTTTGTTATTTAACTTAAGAAACTCAATGAAGGAAAATATCTAGTTCTTGAAAAGCTTAATATTGTTAAAAGTGAATATGGTTTCCTAGAGATATCCTCAAAGATGCCACCTTCATAAAGAATCATCAGGAGCCAGGCGCGGTGGCGCATGCCTATAATCCCAGCACTTGGGAGGCTGAGGCAGGAGGATTGCAAGTTCAAAGCCAGCCTCAGCAATAGCAAGGCACTTAGCAACTCAGTGAGACCCTGTCTCTAATAAAATACAAAAAAGGGATGGGGATGTAGCTCAGTGGTCAAGTGCCCCTGAGTTCAAACCCTGGTACCAAAAAAAAAAAAAAAAAAAGAATCATCAGGAATAGAAAGTGTAAAGGCAACTGGAAAAGAGCTCAATGAATACAACTGAATTTCAGGCTGAAGTAAATTTTATGAAAAAGAAAAAAAATCACTGAAAAAGGGGAAACTAAACCAGGCATGATGACACATGCCTGAAATCCCAGCAACTGAGAAGGCTGAGGCAGGAGGATTCCAAGTTCAAAGCCAGCCTCAGCAACTTAGTGAGGCCCTAAGTACCTTAGTGAGACCCTGTCTCAAAATAAAATATAAAAAGGGCTGAGGATGTAGCTCAGTTGTTAAGCACCCTTGGATTCAATCCCAGATACCCTCCCCCCAAAAAAAGGAGATTTTATTTAAATACTAATTTACTGAGTACATTATTTACATCTTATATTCTCCAGATAGTATTACTTTTAGTTTAATAGTCTTTTATTACAAAAACAATACTGAAATTATTTATATAATACTGAAACAAACTAGGTACATATGAAATGTTAAAATATAATATTAATTTGTGGAGTGAATAGTAAGCCCATAAATAAAACAAATGTGCATCATATAATTTTGATGAATTTTATGTTGTTATTTTTGATGTATATGTCCACACTTGGAATCTTGCCCTTCAAAAGTAAATTAAGCCAGTCATGGTGGCCCACCCCTGTAATCACAGTGACTCAGGAGGGGAGACAGAAGGATTGAAAATTCGAAGCCAGCCTCAGTAACTTTGCAAGACCCTCCACAACTTAGTGAGATCCTGTCCCAAAATAAAAAATTTTCAAAGGACTGGGAATGGAGCTCAGTGATAAAGTGATAAAGTGACAAAGCACCTCGGTTCAATCCCTAGCGCGCGCGCACACACACACACACACACACACACATATACATACAGATATAAACAATAAATAACCTGTGGAAATATTTCACAATTACACTTAAAAGTACTTTTATAGTAGAAGATTATAAACAGGCTAAATTGTAGAGTCTATAGGGCACTTGATTATCCACCACCAAGTTTTTTGTTTGTTTGTTTTTGTTTTTTGGTACCAGGGTTTGAATTTAGGGGCACTCGACCACTGGGCCACATCCCCAGCCTTTTTTTGTATTTTATTAGAGACAGGGTCTCACTGAGTTGCTAAATGCCTCGCCACTGCTGAGGCTGGCTTCGAACTCATGATCCTCCTGCCTCAGCCTCCCAAGTGCTGGGATTACAGAGGCGAGGCGTGCACCACCACGCCTGGCTTGAATCCAGGGACATTCTACAATTGAGTTATACTCCCAGCCCTTATGTTACTTTATTATGATACAGGGTCTTGCTAAGACTGGCCTCAAACTTGTAATTCTCTGCCTCAGGCTCTGAGTTGCTAGGATTACAGGCATGCACCTTGCTACTTTATCAAATTTTGACATACTTATTTCAAAATTTAAACAGTTGAAGCCCCCCCCCTTTGTGTTCTTTCTCCTTTGAATTAACAACCCAGATTTGAAATTTTTCATCTCCATGCTATGCAACATTCTATTTTATAAAATATTCTCATTTTTTTATGTAAGCATCTGCTAGTTATCCCTGCAAATCACACTATCCTTTGGAAATTTTTCTACTGGGCTGTTGGACTTTATTGTCTGATAGGAGTTCTTTAGATATTGTAGATAGCAATTTTTTAAAATATTTATTTATTTGTTTTAGTTGTACACAATGCCTTTATTCTTACGTGGTGCTGAGGATCGAACCTGGGCAGCGCACATGCTAGGCGAGCACTCTACCACTGAGCCACAATCCCAGCCCTGTAGATAGCAATTTACCGTTAATTATTTTTTACTCAAATATTTTGTCCTCATCTGTGGTCTGCCACATTTTTTCTAAGGTACCTTATATTGACTAGAAATTTAAAGTTTTAAAAAATATTTTTAGTTGTAGATGAACACAATATCTTTATTTTATTTATTTTTTTATATGGTGCTGAGAATCAGACCCAGTGCCTCACAAGTGCTAGGCAAGCTCTCTACTACTAAGCCACAGCCCCAGAAGTTTTAAATTTTAATATAGTCAAAGGTATCAGTTATTGCCATTATAATTTAGACTTTTGTTTCTTATAAGAAATTCTTCTTTTTCCCAGGTTGATAAAGTTATCATCCTCTATATATCCTCTATATTTTCTTCAAGAACTTATCATTTCACTTTAAGAAATGAATTCCGGCGGATCCAAGATGGCGGATTAGAGGAAGCCGCACTTCAGGACAGCTCCATGGAAAGAATCCAACAAAGCAGATAAATTGCCTTTCATCATATATATATGGACTGAAAATACCGATCTCCTGGATGGTTTGATTACCACTACCAGAGAGAGAAAGAGACAAGCTGTCTGCAGCGGCTGGAGCCGCGAGGCTCCTGCAAAACCGCCTGGGTGGTGCACGGGCCGTGCGAAACAAAGTCAGTGTGGGGAGACCGCGCTACTACTGCAACCCCAGCCAAACTCACAGCACACCAGCGTGAAACTGGCGATAAAGACCAGCGATAACAGCCGGCGGGATTGGTGCTGGGGAACCACGGGAGACCGCGGGTCCACACACCAGTTCGGAGCCACACTCCGCCTGACGCGACCCTCAGTAGTGGGGCCCCGGACAGAGCTGCGCAGAGATCTGCGATCAGCAAACAGGGGCAGAGTGGAGCGGGCTACAGTCTGAAGCAGCCAGCGCTGTCTGCACCACAGTCACAGGTGTGGCTTCCCGGTGCCATCGGCAAGGATACGGGAGTCTGCGGAGCTGCTGTTGACTGGAAGGAGAGCACCGCCATCTTTGAAAGCTGCAGGGGCTGGTCCTGACAAAGGGGAGGAGACAGAGAGCAACTGCTGCATCCATCCAGGGACTCTCCAGCTCTCTGAAGACAACGCACAATTGGGTGAGACTTGGGTGGTCAGCAGGGGAAGGTGTTTCTGAGGCTGGCGCAGCGGCCACAGGGGGCTGCAACTGTGGGTGGGCTTGGGGAGGGGGTGCCTTCTGGAAGGTCCCCTTCCCAGCGCCATTCATCTCTGACACACACGGTCCCCCTGGGCCACTCCTTCACTGAACCGTGCAGCCGCTGGCCTAGGATGCAGCCTTGATTTCACTGACAGGATCACAGACTGTGATCCAATAGCAATTGGTTTGAACTGGAAAGGAAAAAAAGAGGGGGGCTTCCCAGGGCCCGTTTTGTCTGAGACTTGGGGTTTGACTTTTTTTTTTTTTTTTTTCCTTTTCTTTTTATTGGTCTGCTTGACTTTTTGGATTGCAGGGAGGGTTTTTTTTTTTGTTTGTTTGTTTGTATGTTTGTTTGTTTATTTTTCTTTTCCTTTTTTTGGCTTTGTTTTGTTCTGCTTTTTTTTCCCTTCCGCATTAATTGTTAGTGTGTTTATTTGCTTCCGCTCCTTTTTTCTTTCATTCTTTTCCTCCTTCTCACTCTTGTATCTTTTCTTCCTCCTTCATCTTTCATGTTTACATCCTGCCAGTGCATACTAAACAGAGGCAAAAACAAGTTATACGCAAAACTTGGGATTTCTAGAACCGGCACAATTGAACTGGGTAGCAAAGTGGTGTTATATATAGTTTACTCTCTATTTCCTTGATTCTCTCTCTCCTCTCTCTTACACCAATTCCTACTCTTTTATCATTTTTTTTCTTTTCCAACTTACTATATATATAAATTGATCTTTTTACCTAATTGTCAACCCCATTCTCTTTCTTCCATTGTCTACTGATACTAAACCACTTCCACTAAA
Source organism: Tamias sibiricus (assembly GCA_025594165.1). Taxonomy (NCBI): domain Eukaryota; kingdom Metazoa; phylum Chordata; class Mammalia; order Rodentia; family Sciuridae; genus Tamias; species Tamias sibiricus. The sequence continues at coordinate 94,242,767 of CM046666.1, read as the reverse complement.
CCATTTCAATAGATATCTCTTTTCATACTTTCCAAGAAAGAACAATTCAAGACACTTCCTTCTTCCTAATCATAACACCTCTGTATCCAATACTTGAAGCTATAAAACCCTATCAGAAACGTACAGAGTAAATTGGAAATAATATCTGGGTTAACAAAATCTGTACATTGTGACCAAACTTGGATTTTCTGAATAGAAAGTGTTAGGTTTTAAAAGTATAAAGGAATTATAAGGTGATCTGATAGCATTGTACTACAGGAACAACATAAGGCTTTAAGGTAAAATCGAAACAGTCAAGGTCCCACAGTGCAGGAAGAATAGACACACAAGCAACATGAAAAAACAAGGAAAGAAAATGACACAAACAAATCAAGATACCTCATCGGTAGATGTCATGGCAAGCACAGTTGGTCAAATGCCAGAGATGGAATTTAGAAATTACATATGCCAAATGTTTATGGAACTTAAGAATGAACTCAAAAATGAGATGAGGGAGCAGGTACAGGAGGCAAAAGATCATTTTGACAAAGAACTCCAAAAACAAATACAGGAAGTAAAAGATTACTTCAATAGGGAAATAGAGGCTCTAAAGAGAATCCAAACAGAAATTCCAGAAATGAAAGAAGCAATAAACCAAAATAAAAGCTCAATTGAAAACATCTCCAACAGAATAGACCACCTGGAAGAAAGAACCTCAACAATGAAGACAAAATATATGTCCTAGAGAAGAATTTAAACCATACAGCAAAACTTGTTAGTAATCATGAACATAACATCCAAGAATTATGGGACAGCATAAAAAGACCAAACTTAAGAGTGATCGGCGTAGAGGAAGGGGCAGAGTTTCAAGCCAAAGGAATGAGTAATCTATTTAATGAAATAATTACAGAAAATTTTCCAAGCTTGAGGAATGAAATGGAAAACCAAGTTCAAGAGGCATACCGAACACCAAACAAACAAAATCTCAACAGATCCACACCTAGACACATTATAATGAAAATGCCTAATACACTGAGCAAGGAGAGAATACTAAAAGCCACAAGAGAAAGGAAGCAAATTACATATAGGGGGAAACCAATCAGACTATGTTCAGATTTTTCAACCCAGACCTTAAAAGCAAGAAGATCCTGGAATAGCATATTTCAAGCTCTGAAAGAAAAGGGATGTCAACCAAGAATCTTATATCCAGCAAAATTAAGCTTTAGATTCGAAGATGAAATAAAAACCTTCCACGACAAGCAAAAGTTAAAAGATTTCACAACTCGAAAGCCAGCACTTCTGAGCATCCTGGGCAACATTTTTCATGAAGAAGAAGAGAAAGATGATAATGAAAATCAACAAAGGGAGATATTAAACTAAAGGAAATACCAACCAGAAGAGAAACCAAATCAAGCTAAAGACCATAATTCAAATAAAAATGGATGGGAATAAAAATCACATCTCAATAATAACCCTGAATGTTAATGGCCTAAACTCGCCAATCAAAAGACACAGATTATCAGAATGGATTAAAAGAAATGACCCAACAATTTGCTGTCTCCAAGAAACACACCTCATAGGAAAAGACATCAACAGACTGAAAGTGAAAGGCTGGGAAAAGTCTTATCACTCACATGGCCGGCGGAAGCAAGCAGGGGTTTCCATTCTCATATCAAATAAGGTAGACTTCAAACCAAAATTAATCAAGAGGGACAAAGATGGATATTTCTTATTACTTAAGGGAACCATCCATCAACAGGATATAACAATCATAAATCTGTATGCCCCAAATAATGGAGCACCTACATTCATCAAACAAACGCTTCTTAAGTTCAAGAGTAAAATAGACCACAACACAGTTATTCTAGGGGACTTCAACACACCTCTCTCACCAATGGATAGATCATCCAAACAAAAGCTAAACAAAGAAACTTTAAGCCTCCTCAAAACAATTAACAATTTAGACCTAACGGACATATATAGAATATTTCATCCCTCAGTAAACGAATACACTTTTTTCTCAGCAGCACATGGCTCCTTCTCCAAAATAGACCATATATTAGGTCACAAGGCAATTCTCAGCAAATATAAAAAAATAGAGATACTACCCTGCATGCTATCGGACCATAAAGGGATGAAATTGGAAATCAACGACAAAACAAGGAATAAGAAAAACTACTCCATCAACTGGAAGCTAAACAACATGCTACTGAATGAACAAGGGGTTGAAGAAGACATCAAAGAGGAGATCAAAAAATTCCTAGAGGTAAATGAGAACACAGATACATCATATAGAAATCTCTGGGACACTATGAAGGCAGTAGTAAGAGGAAAATTCATTGCACTGAGTTCATTCCTTAAGAGGAAAAAAAACCAACAAATAAATGACTTAACATCACACCTCAAAGCATTAGAAAAAGAAGAACAGACAAACACCAAGAGCAGTAGAAGACAGGAAATAATTAAAATCAGAGCAGAAATTAATGAAATTGAGACTAAGGAAACCATTCAAAGAATTGACAAAACTAAAAGTTGGTTCTTTGAAAAAATAAACAAAATTGACAGACCCTTAGCGATGCTAACGAAAAGAAGAAGAGAAAAAACTCAAATTACTAACATTCGTGATGAAAAAGGGAATATCACAACAAACACCTCAGATATACAGAATATAATTAGAAATTACTTTGAAAACTTGTACTCTAATAAAATAGAAAATACTGAATGCATTGACAGATTTCTAGAGTCATATGATTTGCCTAAACTGGATGTTGAGGCTATACATAATTTAAATAGATCAATTACAAGCGAAGAAATAGAAGATGTCATCAAAAAGCTACCAACAGGGAAAAGTCCAGGACCTGATGGGTTTACAGCCGAGTTCTATAAGACTTTCAAAGAAGAACTAATACCAATGCTCTTCAAACTATTTGAAGAAATAGAAAAAGAGGGAGCTCTTCCAGACTCTTTCTATGAGGCCAATATTACATTAATTCCAAAGCCAGGCAAAGACACATCCAAAAAAGAAAACTTCAGGCCCATATCTTTAATGAACATAGATGCAAAAATCCTCAACAAAATCCTGGCAAATCGGATACAAAAACATATCAAAAAGATAGTGCACCACGATCAAGTGGGGTTTATCCCAGGGATGCAAGGCTGGTTCAATATTCGGAAATCAATAAACATAATACATCACATCAATAGACTTAAAGACAAAAATCATATGATCATCTCAATTGACACAGAAAAAGCATTTGACAAAATACAACACCCCTTTATGTTCAAAACACTAGAAAAACTAGGAATATCAGGAACATATCTTAACATAATAAAAGCTATTTATGCAAGGCCCCGAGCTAACATTATCTTAAATGGAGAAAAATTGAAAGCATTCCCTCTAAAAACTGGAACAAGACAGGGATGCCCCCTTTCACCACTGCTATTTAACATAGTACTGGAAACTCTGGCCAGAGCAATTAGACGAAAGAAATTAAAGGGATCAAGATAGGAAAAGAAGAGCTCAAATTAGCACTATTTGCTGATGACATGATAATCTACCTAGAAGACCCAAAAAACTCTACCAGAAAACTTTTACAACTAGTAAACGAATTTGGCAAAGTTGCAGGATACAAAATCAATACACATAAGTCAAAGGCATTTGTGTACATCAGCGACAAAGACTCTGAAAGGGAAATGATGAAAAATACCCCATTTGCAATAGCATCAAAAAAAAAATAAAATACCTGGGAATCAACCTAACGAAAGAGGTGAAAGACCTCTATAACGAAAATTATAGAACACTAAAGAAAGAAATTATAGATGAACTCAGAAGATGGAAAGACCTACCATGCTCTTGGATAGGTAGAATTAATATTGTCAAAATGTCCATACTACCAAAAGCATTATACAGATTTAATGCAATTCCAATCAAAATCCCAATGTCATTCTTCAAAGAAATAGAAATAGCAGTCATGAAATTCATCTGGAAAAATAAGAGACCCAGAATAGCCAAAGCAATCCTGAGCAAGAAAAGTGAAGCAGGGGGCATCACCATACCAGACTTTAAATTATACTATAGAGCAATAGTAACAAAAACAGCATGGTATTGGCACCAAAACAGACTGGTGGACCAATGGTACAGAATTGAGGATACAGAGACTAATACATTTAATTACAGCTATCTTATATTAGACAAAGGTGCCAAAAATGTACAGTGGAGAAAGGATAGCCTCTTCAACAAATGGTGCTGGGAAAACTGGAAATCCATATGCAACAAAATGAAATTAAACCTTTATCTCTCACCATGCACAAAACTCAATTCAAAGTGGATCAAAGACCTAGGAATTAGACCAGAGACAATACACCTAATAGAAGAAAAAGTAAGCTCCAATTTCCAACATGTTGGATTAGGCCCCAAGTTCCTTAATAAGAATCCTGTAGCGCAAGAATTACTACCAAGAATCAATGAATGGGATAGATTTAAACTAAAAAGCTTCTTTTCAGCAAAAGAAACAATCAGTGAGGTGAATAGAGAGCCAACTAATTGGGAACAAATATTTAATACATGCACATCAGATAGAGCACTAATCTCTAGAATATATAAAGAACTCAAAAAACTTTACACTAAAAAAAAAAAAATAACCCAATCAATAAATGGGCTAAGGAATTGAGAAGACACCTCTCAGAAGAAGATACACGATTAATCAACAAATACATGAAAAAATGTTCAACATCGCTGGCAATTAGAGAAATGCAAATCAAAACTACTCTAAGATTTCACTTCACTCCAGTCAGAATGGCAGCCATCAAGAACACAAGCAACAATAAATGTTGGAGAGGATGTGGAGAAAAAGGCACACTCATACATTGCTGGTGGGACTGCAAAATGGTGCAACCGTTATGGAAAGCAGTATGGAGATTTCTTGGAAAACTGGGAATGGAACCATCCTATGACCCAGCCATCCCACTCTTGGGTCTATTCCCAAAGGACTTAAAAACAGCATATTACAGTGACACAGCTATCTCAATGTTTGTAGCTGCACAATTCACAATAGCTAGGTTGTGGAACCAACCTAGATGTCCCTCAGTAAATGAGTGGATTAAGAAAATGTGGTATATACGCACAATGGAATTTTACTCAGCAATAAAAGAAAACAAATTAATGGCATTTGCAGGTAAATGGATGAAGTTGAAAGACATAATGCTAAGTGAAGTTAGTCAGTCTCAAAAATCCAAGTACCAAATGTTCTCTCTTATATAAGGAGGCTATTTCAAAGTATTGTTGGATGGGGGTACATAGGAGGATTAGAGGAACACTAGAATGGTCAAGGGAAGGGAGGGTAAGGGAGGGAGCAAGAGGGGAGGGAGGGGGGAAAAAAAAAAGGTGGTTGAATGAGACGGATATCATTTTCCTTAATGCATGATTGAAGACCTGAATTGTACGAATATACTTTGTATACAAACAGTTGTATGTAAAAAGATACTAAATATATGCACTATGAGTTGTACATATTAAAAATTATAAAAATAAAAAAATTTAAAAAAAAAAAAAAGAAATTAATTCCATGGAATTTATTTTTATGTTTAAAGAAGGGAGTATTTTACTCTTCATATAGATGGTCAGCGATCCATCCCATCCTCATTTATTAAGTAAACACCATCCTTTTCCCACTGATTTGCAATATCAACTCAATTTTATGCCAAGTTACTATGTATGTTCCAGACTTTCTATTTTGTCTCTATTTGTATTTCTCTGTATAACAGAACAGTGAATAGTTCTGTTGATTAGAGGCAGGGATACAGGCAGGAAAGGGATATTAAACTGGAAAGCTAGACTAGGTACAATTCAAGTAGAACCAAAAATACAATTAATGGTCTCATACCAACCTCAAACTTAGTCATGTCACAATCATCTAGAAAAAGGGTCAGCAAATTATGGCCTGTAAGCCAAATCCACCCCGACACCTGTTTTTTGTATTTGTTTTTTAATATTTATTTTTTAGTTCTAACTGGACACAATACCTTTGTTTTATTTATTTATTTATTTATTTTATTTATTTTTTTGGTACCAGGGATTGAACTCAGGGGCACTCAACCACTGGGCCACCATTTTTTTTTTTTTTTTTTTTTTTTTTTTTTTTTTTTAATTAGAGACAGGGTCTCACTGAGTTGCTAAGTGCCTTGCCATTGCTGAGGCTGGCTTTGAATTCGCAATCCTCCTGCCTCAGCCTCCCAAGTGCCAGGATTACAGGCGTGCGCCACCGTGCCTAGCTTTTTTTTTTTTTTTTTTAATATGGTGCTGAGGATCAAACCCAGGGCCTCGCATGTGCAAGGTGAGCTCTCTACCCCTGAGCCACAACCCCCCCTACCCCCACTGACACTTGTTTTTGTAAACAAAGGTTTATTGGACTATATTTATTATGTACTGCCTATGGCTGCTTTGACAACAGTGATAGAACTGAACAGTTGTAACAAAGATCACATGGTCCACCAGTCTGAAAACACTGCCTACTTGTCCTTTCTAGATAATGTTTGCTACTCTGATCTGGAGACCTGATTATAACCTCAGCATAGAATCCACAGCACTGACGTCTCTTTATGATCATTCTGCTACCTTAACCAGCATAGTAAGCTTTGGTTATTAAGGACAGATAGAAATTTCAATCCTAAACATTACTAATAGTTCTTTAAATTCATTTAAAAGAACTTATTAAAGTTGGGGGCAGTGGTGTACAACTCTAATCACAACAGCTCAGGAGGATGAGGCAGAAAGATCACAAGTTGAGGCCAGCCATAGCAACTAAGCAAGACTCTGTCTCAAAATGAAAAGGGTTGTGGGAGAAACCTAAGATGGCAGAATAGAGGAGGTCACATTTCTGGCTGCTCCATGGCATGAAACCAAGAAAGCAGACAGGCAGCTTCTCTACAAGTGAGATACTGGAAACCTTCAGGGACACTATAAGTCCCCAGGGTAGAAACTCCACTGCCTCAGATCCATACTGTTAGATGGGTAAACACACAAATAACATGACAAAGCAAGGAAACAAATCACCCCAAACAAACCAAGATACCCAGTAATGGAATCCATCAATACCACAGTGGAAGAAATGTTAGAGAAGGAATTTAGAATGTACAGAGTTAAACTGACCTGTGAAGTAAAGGATTATGTAAGACAGCAAATACAGGTAGCAAAAGATCACTTCAATAAAAAGAAATTCTAAAAACAAAAAAAAAAAAAAAAAACAGAAATCCTTGAAATGAAGAAAAATATAAACCAAATTAAAAATTCAATAGAGGGCTGGGGTTGTGGCTTAGCAGTAGAGCACTCGCCTAGCACGTGCGTGGCCCAGGTTCGATTCTCAGCACCACGTAAAATGCATTGTGTACAACTAAAGCAAATTTTTAAAAAATTCAATAGAAAGCATCTCCAACAGACTAGACCATTTGAAAGACAGAACCTCAGACAATTGAGACAAAATATATAATCTTAAAAACAGAGTTGAGCCAGGCGCAGTGGCGCACGCCCGTAATCCCAGCACTTGGGAGGCTGAGGTAGGAGGATCGCGAGTTCAAAGCCAGCATCAGCAATGGCAAGGCACTTAGCAACTCAGTGAGACCCTGTCTCTAATAAAATTCAAAAAAAAAAAAAAAGGCTGGGAATGTGGCCCAGTGGTCCAGTGCCCCTAGGTTCAATCCCCGGTACCAACAAAACAAAACAAAACAGAGTTGATCATGGAGAGAAGATGTTAAGAACCACGAACAGCACTTCCAAGAATTATGGGATAACATGGAAAAAACAAACTTAAGATTCAATGGGATAGGGTTGGGGTTGTGGCTCAGTGGTAAAGCACTTGCCTAGCACATGTGCAGCCCGGGTTCAATCCTCAGCACCACGTAAAAATAAATAAAGTCATTGTGTACAACTAAAATAAATAAAATTTTTAAGAAAACAGATTCAATGGGATAGATGAAGGCACAGAGATACAAACCAAAGGAATGCACAATCTTTTCAATAAAAAAAATCAGAAAATTTCCCAAATCTAAAGAATAAAAGGGAAAATCAAATACAAGAGGCTTACAGGATCCCAAGTGTGCAATACAACAGACCCACATCAAGGCACATTATAATGAAAATGCCTAGCATACAGAATAAGGACAGAATTTTAAAGACTGCAAGAGAAAAAATATCAGACTACATATAGGGGAAAACCAATATGGATCTCAGCTGATTCCTCAACCAAACCCTCAAGGCTAGAAGGTCCTGGAAAAACAAATCCAAGCTCTAAAAGAAAATGGATACCAACCAAGAATTCTATATGCAGCAAAATTGAGCTCAGATTTGAAGATGAAATAAAATCCTTCCGCCGGGCATGGTGGCGCACGCCTGTAATCCCAACACTTGGGAGGCTGAGGCAGGAGGATCACGAGTTCAAAGCCAGCCTCAGCAATGGCGAGGCATTTAGCAACTCAGTGAGACCCTGTCTCTAATAAAATACAAAAAAGGTCTGGGGATGTGGCCCAGGGGTCCAGTGCCCCTGAGTTCAATCCCCGGTACCAAAAAAAACCTTCCATGATGAAAAAAATTAAAAGAAATCATATCCAGAAAGCCTGAACTTCAGAATATTCTCAACAAAATATTCCATGAAGATGAAATGGAAAAAAAGTGAAAACCAGCATAGGAAGAAACTACACTACAGAAATAGTCAATCAAAGGAGAAACTAATTCAAATTAAAAACTAGAAATAAACCAAAATGACCAAGAACAAAAATCATATCTCAATAATAACACTGAACATTATGGCCTAAACTCATCAATCAAAAGTCTACACTGGCAGATTGGATTAAAAAACAAGACCAAGCAATATGCTGTCTCCAAGAGAATCACCTCATAGGCAAAGACATTCACAGACTGAAGGTGTGAAAGAATGGGTAAAAACATATCACGTAAACAAGCAGGGGTTTCTATCTTCATATCAGATAAGATGGACTTCATGCTAAAGTTAATCAGAAGGGACAACGAAGGACATTGCATACTGCTTAAAGGAATTACACATCAACAAGACATAACAATCATAAATATTTATGTCCCAAACAATGGAGCATCTATGTACATCAAACAAACCCTTCTCAACTTCAAGAATAAATAGACCACAACACAATACTGGGTGACTTTAACATACCTCTCTCACTACTGGATAGATCTTCCAAACAAAAACTAAACAAAGAAACTATAGAACTAAATAATGCAATCAATAATTTAGACTTAACAGATATATATAGAATAGTTCATCCACCAATGAGCGAATACACTTTCTCCACTTTCTCCACAGCAGCACATGGATTCTTCGCTAAAATATACCATATCTTATGCCATAAAGCACTCTCATAAAATACAAAAAAAGGGGAGGGGGGAATACAATACCCTACATCAGATATCAGATCATAATGGTATAAAATTAGAAATCAATAATAAAATAAAAAATAGAAGCTACTCTAACACCTGGAGACTAAATAATACGGTATTGAATGATGAATAGATAACAGAAGAAATCAGGGATGAAATAAAAAAGTACTTAGAGGTAAATGAGAATAGTAATACAACATATCAAAATCTCTGGGACACAAAGAAGGCAGTGCTAAGAGGAAAGTTCAATGCATTGAGCTCATTCATTAAAATAATAGAAAGTCAACAAAAGACCCAACATTACATCTCAAAGCCCTAGAAAAAGAACAAATCTCTGCTAACAAAGAGAAAGAGAAAACTCAAAATACTAAAACTCATGATGAAAATGGAAATATCAAGATAGACACTACTAAAATACAGAATGTAATTGGAAACAATTTTTTTAAATTTACACTCCAATAAAATAGAAAATATCGAAGACATTGACAAATTTCTAGAGACATACAACCTACCCAAACTGAACCATACACAATTTGAATATATCAGTCTCAACCAATGAAATAGAAGATGCCATCAAAAGCCTACAAACTAAGCCGGGCGCGGTGGCTCACGCCTGTAATCCCAGCACTTTGGGAGGCTGAGGCAGGAGGATCGCGAGTTCAAAGCCAGCCTCAGCAGTGGCGAGGCACTTAGCAACTCAGTGAGACCCTGTCTCTAAATAAAATACAAAAAAGGGCTGGGGATGTGGCCCAGTGGACGAGTGCCCCTGAGTTCAATCCCCGGTACCACAAAAAAAAAAAAAAAAAAAAAAAAAAAAAAAAAAAAAAAGCCTACAAACTAAGGGCTGGGGATATAGCTCAGTTGGTAGAGTGCTTGCCTCACATGCACAAGGCCCTGGGTTCAATCCTCAGCATCACACACACAAAATAAATAAATAAATAAATAAATAAGCCTACCAACTAAGAAAAGTCCAGGACCAGATGGATTCTCAGCCGAGTTCTACAAGACCTACAAGAAGAATTAACACCAATACTTCTCAAATTATGTCATGAAATAGAAAAGAAGGAAACTCTTCCAAACTCATTCTATGAAGCTAGTATCACTCTGATACCAAAAACAAACACAAAGGAAAGAAAACTTCAGACCAATATCCCTGATGAACATAGATGCAAAAATTCTCAATAAAATTATGGCAAACCTCAGACAAAAACATATTACTAAAAACATAGTGCACCATGATCAAGTGGGGTTCATCCCAGGGATGCAAAGTTGGTTCAACATATGGAAATCAATAAACATAATTCATCACATCAATAGACTTAAAGACAAGAATCATATGATCATCTCAATAGATGTAGAGAAAGCATTTGACAAAATATAGCACCCCTTCATGTTCAAAACACTGGAAAAACTAGGGATAGTAGGAACATACCTCAACATTGCAAAAGCTAAACCCAAGGCAAACATCATTCTAAATGGAGAAAAATTGAAAGCATTCCCTCTCAGAACTGGAATAAGACAAGGATGCCCTCTTTTACCAATTGTATTTAACATCATCCTTGAAACTCTAGCTAGAGCGATTAGAAGAAAGAAATTAAAGGGATACAAGTAGGAAAAGAAAAACTCAAACCATCACAATGACAATGATTCTATATTTAGAAGATACAAAAAAATTCCACCAGAAACATTCTTGAACCAATAAATGAATTCAGCAAAGTAGCAGAAACCCATAAATCAAATGTGTTCCTATACATCAGTGATGAATCCACTGAAAGATAAATTAGGAAAACTACTCTGTTCACAATAGCCTCAGAAAAAATAAAATATTTGGGAATCAATCTAACAAAAGAAGTGAAAGACCTCTACAAGGAAAAACTATAGAACACTAAAGAAAGAAATTGAAGAAGACCTTAAAAAGATGGAAAGATCTACCATGCTTGTGGATAGGCAGAATTAACATTGTCAAAATGGCTATACAACCAAAAGCATTATACAGATTTAATGCAACTCCTATTAAAATCCCAATGACATTCTTCATAGAAACAGAAAAAGCACTCATGAAACTCATTTGGAAAAATAAGAAACCCAGAATAGCCAAAGCAATGCTCAGCAAGAAAAATGAAGCAGGAGGCATCACAATACCAGACCTTAAATTATACTACAGAGCCATGGTACCAAAAACAGCATGGTATTGGCACTAAGACAGATATGTAGACCAATGGTACAGAATAGAAGGCAGAGACAAACCCACATAAATACAGTTATCTCATATTAGACAAAGGCACCAAAAACATGCATTGGAGAAAAGATAGCCTCTTCAACAAATGGTGCTGGGAAAACTGGAAATCCATACATAGCAAAATGAAATTAAACCCCTATCTCTCAGCCCACACAAAAATCAACTCAAAGTGGACCAAACTTAGGCACTAGACCAGAGAACCTGTGCCAAATAGAAGAAAAAGTAGGACCAAATCTTCACCATGTCAGCTTAGGAACTGACTACCTTAACAAGACCCTAAAGCACAAGAAGTAAAATCAAGATTTAATACATGGGATGGAATCAAACTAAAAAGCTTCTTTACACCAAAGGAAACAATCAATAATGTGAAGAGAGAGCTTACAGAATAGGAAACAATCTTTAGCATACATACCTGAGATAGAGCATTGATCTCCAGGACATATAAAGAACTCAAAAAACTTAACACCAGGGAATGAGGGTGTAGCTCAGAGGTAGAGCACTTGCCTGACACGTGTGAGGCACTGGGTTCAATCCTCAGCACCACATAAAAATAAATAAAAAAAAAATAATAAAGGTATTGTGTTCATATACAATTAAACTTAACACCAAAAAAAAAAAAAAAAAATACCAACAACCAACCCATGGGCAAAGGAACTGAACAGACACTTCATAGAAGAATTATAATCAATCAATAAACATATGAAAAATGTTCAACATCTCTAGCAATTTGAGAAATGCAAATCAAAACTATACTGAGATTCCATCTCACTCCAGTCAGAATGGCAATCATCAAGAATACAAGCAACAATAAATGTTGGTGAGGATGTGGGGGCAAAGGTGCACTCATACACTGCTGGTAGGACAGCAAATTGGTACAACCATTATGGAAAGCAGTATGGAGATTCTCAAAAAACTTGGAATGGAACCACCATTTGACCCAGCTATCCCACTCCTTGGTTTATACCCAAAGGACTTAAAATCAGCATACTGAGCCAGGCGCAGTGGCGCACACCTGTAATCCCAGCACTTAGGAGGCTGAGGCAGGAGGATCACGAGTTCAAAGCCAGCCTCAGCAATAGTGAGGCACTTAGCAACTCAGTGAGACCCTGCCTCTAATAAAATACAAAAAAGGGCTGGGGATGTGGCCCAGCGGTTGAGTGCCTGTGAGTTCAATCCCTGGTACAAAAAAGAAAATAGCATACTTCAGTGATGACACCACATCAATGTTTATAGCAGTTCAATTCACAAAAGCTAAACTATGGAACCAACCTAGGTGCCCTTCAACAAATGAATGGATAAAGAAACTGTGGTATACATACACAATGGAATATTACTCGGCCTTAAAGAAGAATGAAATTATGGCATTTGCCAGTAAATGGATGGAACTGGTGAATATTATGCTTAGTGAAATAAGCCAATCCCAAAGAACCAAAGGCCAAATGTTTTCTTTGATATGTAGATGCTAATTCACAATAGGGAGTGGGGAGAATAGAGGGATTTTTTAATACAGAGGGGAGTGAAGGGAGGGGAGGGTGCATGGGGGTAGGCATGATAGTAGAATGAATTGGACATAATTATCCTATGTGCATATGATCACATAACATGTATAACTCTATATCATGTACAATCAGGCAAATGAGAATTTATACTCCATTTATGTATGATGTATCAAAATGCATTCTACTGTCATGTATAACTAATTAGAACAAATAAAAATATATTTTTAAAAAGGGCTGGGAATATAACTCAGGAGGAATGCTCCTGAGTTCAATTTCCACAAAAAAAAAAGGAAGGAAGGAAGGGGGGAGGGAGGGAGGTAAGACAGACTTATCAAAGATATTCTCATCTATATTGATGGCACAATTTCACCTTTTGGAACCATGACAAAACTTGAGATGTGATTGAATACATTGATTAATTATTCTGGAGTCTCAAACATGTCCATTGCACTCTGTTCTTAAATTTCAGAATTTAAATGGATGAAATGTGATAGTTCTCAAAAAGCAACATACAATCATGTGTTGCTTGACAAAGGGGATTCAATTTAAGAAATATATCATTAGGTGATTTCTTTGTTATGATTATCGTAGAAAATTTTTATACAAACCCAGAAGGTAAAGGTCAATCACTCAATGTGTCTCTTGATATGATCAAGAGACTCAGTAAACATTAAATGTATAAGGCTGTTGACACTGAAACATGGCATGCTGCTTTATAGTAAACTATTTTTTTAAAAGAGGAGAGAACTCTAAACAATAAAAAGCATAGTATAATATAGAAAATCAGTAATAGTTCTTTATCATGATCAAGTATTATGTACTGTACATAATTGTACATGCTCTACTTTTATTTATTTATTTTTCTTTTTGGTACTGGATATTAAATCCATGGGGAGGGGAGTTACCATTGAGCTACATCCCCATCCCTTTTTATTTTTTTATTTTGAGGCAGGGCCTCATTGAGTTGTTTAGGGTCTGGCTAAATTGCTGAGGCTGGCTTTGAACTTGTGATTCTCCTGTCTCAGCCTCCAGAGCTGCTGGGATTACAGGTGTGTGCCACCACACCCACATGTACTATATTTCTATACAATTAGCGACATAGTGAGTTTGTTTACACCAGCATCATCACAGTGCACTACAGCATCACTCAAGTGTTAGTTCATTACCTTTTGAGACCACTGTTGTGCATACAGTTCATCTTTGACCAAAACATTGACATGTGATTTGTGACTGTAGTTTGACCCCCAATTTCACTTCCTTACAAATATGAGGTAAAAGAAGTGAAAAAACCTGGCTGCTTGCATACCCCTGATTAATGGAAATAGAGATTTTCAGAGTAGCTCCACACTCTATTTAATTCTCTCCCTTACTGACTCTAGAAATGCTTGATTTGGCTGTGTAAAAGTGATCCTAATTATAGTGATTTACATGAACTACTTACCATTTATGCCTAATTACCTCACAGCACAATAACAATTATGCATACATTAAATGTGTCAGATTAACCTGGTTGTATGTTTTATTTGATAACAAAGTGTCCATAAATGCTCATTCTTCATAGTTTGTTGCTCATATTGCATAGTCATCTGTTCATAACTTCTTCAAATGTTTGCTAGCAAAAACACTATTATATAGATAAGTAAAGGCAGCCTAATGTTCTGCCACAAACTTTTTCATTAATTATAAATCCAGCATTTTGTGAAGGAGATACATTTTGTTTCAATAGTTTAAGCTTATAAAAAGTTTCTTAGGACTATGATGGGGAAAAATAGGTCCACCATAATGAATGTTTAAACATCTGCATTAAAACCAAAATCAAAGTCCATAAAAATCATAAATCTTACTGGAATTAAGAATACTACAAAAAAAGTTCTTCTATTCCTGGAAAATCTAATAGCCAGAACTAGTGGCCCACACCTGCAATCCAGGGAGGCTGAGATGGGAAGACAGCAAGTTTTGAGGCAGCCTCAGCAACTTAGAAAGATCCTGCCTCAAAATTAAAAAAATATAAAAAGGGCTGGGGATGTAGAACCCCTGGTTCAATCAGTACAAGGGGTAAAAGGAAAGGAAAGGAAAGGAAAGGAAGGAAGGAAGGAAGGAAGGAAGGAAGGAAGGAAAGAAGGAAGGGAGGGAGGAAAGGAAGGAGGAAGAAAACCTAATACCTAAAATTTATCTTCTGTATAACTGGCAAATACTTTTTTAATTTCAAAAGAAATGGTCTGTGTCATCTTTACAATCTTCAAAAACTAAGTTTTATATATGTGTTTTTCTCAAATTATATTGGATATCTGGGTCTTTTTCAATATTTTAAAGATTTGGAGGGCTTCATAAACTACAGGACAAACACTATCACAAAGATGTTGCTCTAACTGCTAAATATTTATTTATATATGCATTAGGATTTAACAAATATGACCTTTCATATATAAAATTTGAAACTCTAGCTGACATATCAAATCTTTCATTTATATAGGCTTAAAACTACACAATAAAACCAGAGTTATTGATTAGACTGCTCCATTATACACAAGTCAGAAGTAGGAAAAAAAAAAAAAAAAAAAAAGAAATCAAAAGTAGAAGTGTGGGAGAATACACCTAAAAAGAGCCAATCAATTTAAAGAAAAAATAAGGATTGTTGAATTGACAACTAGATAAAGTAATGACTATATTAGTCAACTTTCTATTACTTTAACAAAATACCTGGGATCAATCAACTCAAATAGAGGAAATGTTTACTTTGGCTCACAGTTTGGAAGGTTTCAGTCCTTGACTGATTGGCCCCATTGCTTTGGGCCTATGGTGGCAGAGTACCTCATGGCAGGAGTATAACTCTGAGGGGGTCTAGTTACTCTATGGCAGCAAAGCGAAAAAGAGAAAAGAGGAAGAGGCTAGGATATCACAACCCCCTTTTAGGGCACAGCCCCAATAACCTAAGACCTACCACTAGGCCTAATTCTTAAAGGTTCTACAATCTCTCAACAATATGCAAAACATAAGCAATCTATGTTTTTTCAAACTTTTAAGTTATTTTCTTACCTATAAACAAACTTATGAAAGTATAAGAAAACAAAGGTTTGTCATCAAAAAGGATAATTCATCATTATATCATATAATTATTGTGCTAGACTGGCCAATCATGGTAACTGCCACATTCCCAGTCTACTCCTGAGGGAAACTTCCAAGCTCATGGGAGTAGCCCTGAATGGTATGTAAGGCATAGGTCCAATTCCCCCACCCCCTTACCTCCACCCCCAGCAGTACTGGAGATTGAACCCAGAGGTGCTCTACCACACCACACCCTGAGCCCTTTTTATTTTTTATTTTGAGTCAGAACTCATTAAATTGCCAACAATGGCCTCAAACTTGCATTCCCCTGGCTCAGACTCCTGAGGAGCTGGAATTACAGGTGTAAGCCACAGTGCCCTGCTAGGAATGACTTTTTTTAAAAAATGGCAAAAGCAGCTCTAAAACCAAAGTGGAACCGAACAGAATGATCGAAGTAGAAAGTTTTTAGATGGGTTAGGAGTGCTATGGTATTTACCTCATGACAAGTATGGGGGGTTCACAAATGAAATGTCTGTAGAGATCAGGGTTGAGTACAAAATGAGGTGGGCATCCTCCCTCCCCAGATGGATGTTTGCTTAGGTGAGGAAATCTACAGACAGCTACCAAAGCAGGGTGTGGAAGAGCTTATCAAAGAACTTGACTTGTGTCCTCAGAAATATGTACAGGACAAGGACAATCTGGTACCTGCTTCTTGCCTGCAGAAGTTGAAGGGCAGAAGGCTAAATGAAGCTCTCTATGCAACAGGGGTTGGAAAAACAAGATGTTATGCTTCTTGTGACCTAAGTGAACACCATAAAAGGTGATCTAGTGACAGCTACCCTGACAAGACCCTACCCAAGAAGGTTAAGTACAAGGGAAAAAGGTCCCAGCAGAATACAGGGGTTTGAGATATTTCCCCAGAGCCCTAAGAAGTCAAAGAATGCAGCCGGGCGCGGTGGCGCACGCCTGTAATCCCAGCACTTGGGAGGCTGAGGCAGGAGGATCACAAGTTCAAAACCAGCCTCAGCAATGGCGAGGAACTAAGCAACTCAGTGAGACCCTGTCTCTAATAAAATACAAAAAAGGGCTGGGGATGTGGCCCAGTGGTTGAGCACCCCTGAGTTCAATCCCTGGGACAAAAAAAAAAAAAAAAAAAAAAAAAAAGTCAAAGAATGCAGCAGTGTGGAGGTCATCCAGGACCAATGAGCCCTTTCAAAAAGAGCTAGCAAGTCAGCATCTATCAACCAAAGGCCCCAACAACTGATGGGCAACTAAGATGGTTATTTTCCTCTAATCTTTTATCCCTCTCATTCTGGCTCTAGAGAAAGGAGGAGGAAAAGTGGAAAAACAAATCACTCCCCCTTCTCCACTGCTGATCCCAGATGAGGCCTTAGCTGGAAAAAGGGAAAGTTTGGTATATAAGTTCTCCTTTAGATTGGACTGCACTTTTAAACAATCTAATTGGAAAAGTGTTTAAATTGCTAAAGGCAAAAGACAGCTACAGGACATCAAGAAGTCAAGGATCTAATAGAGATTATTTCAAGGATCTGTGGGAAATTCTCAAGCTGTTTCATTATGCCTCATTGCACTGAATCCATTTTATAAAATGCTTACACTTGAAACTGTTCCATCTTTTTTTTTTTTTTTTGGTACCGGGGATTGAACTCAGGGGCACTTGACCACTGGGCCACATCCCCAGCCCTTTTTTGTATTTTTATTAGAAGCAGGGTCTCACTGAGTTACTAAGTGCCTCGCCATTGCTGAGCCTGGCTTTGAACTCGCGATCCTCCTGCCTCAGCCTCCCAAAGTGCTGGGATTACAGGCGTGCGCCACCGCGCCCGGCTTCCATCTTTAATATAACATAAAACTCACCTTTGAAAAAAGTCCTTCTGCCTCTATACTGTATCCTCTAAGGTCCTCATGTAATTTCTGCAAACATTGTATCACTCTTCTTTGATGTTCATCATCTTTTATCTCATGAGCTTTGATCAGAAAGTCATAGTGATCCAGAGGTCCATGACAAACAGCCAAAGCTTTCAAATAGGCACTGGAAGCAGTAGTTGGGGTCACACTCTCAGGC
Organism: Tamias sibiricus; assembly: GCA_025594165.1. Lineage (NCBI taxonomy): Eukaryota > Metazoa > Chordata > Mammalia > Rodentia > Sciuridae > Tamias > Tamias sibiricus. The sequence goes on along the minus strand of CM046666.1, from coordinate 94,224,522 downwards.
GGCTGAACCATATAGGCTATAAAACAAAAACATATGTAAAATTTTAGACTTTCTTAAATGAGAATATTTCATAGAGTTTTTTATACACACACACACACACACACACACATATATCTCATATTAAAACTTTTAACTTGTTAAACTATATCTAAAGCCAGGCACAGTGGTACGTAATCCCAACTATTCAGGAGGCTGAGGCAGGAGAATCACAACTTCAAGGCCAGCCTCAACAATTAAGCAAAACCTGTCTCAAGTAAAAAATAAAAAGGGCTGTGGATGGGGCTGGGATTGTGGCTCAGCGGTAGAGCACTCGCCTAGCACGTGCACGGCCCGGGTTCGATCCTCAGCAGCACGTAAAGAATAAATATTTAGTTGTACATTGTGTACAACTAAAACAAATAAATATTTTAAGAAAAAAAAAGGGGGGGGGCTGGGGAGGGCTGGGGTTGTGGCTCAGCGGTAGAGCGCTCGCCTAGCATGTGCGCAGCCCGGGTTCATCCTCAGCACCACGTAAAATAAACACATTGTGTACAACTAAAGCAAATAAATAAATATTAAAAAAAAAAAAAAAGGCTGGGGATGTAGCTCAGTGGTAAAGCACCCCCAGGTTCAATCCTCAATACAAAAAAAGAAAAAAAAAAATCTGTACCTATTTGAGCAGTTTTTATAATTGTCATTTTGATTTAAAAAAATACAAAACAGGGCTGGGGTTGTGGCTCAGCGGTAGAGCGCTCATCTAGCACGTGCGCAGCCCAGGTTCGATCCCCAGCACCACGTAAAAATAAAACGCATTGTGTACAACTAAAGCAAATAAATATTTCAAAAAATAATAATAATACAAAACAATTTTTTAAAAAATAAGTATTTATAGCCGGGCGCGGTGGCGCACGCCTGTAATCCCAGCACTTTGGGAGGCTGAGGCAGGAGGATCGCAAGTTCAAAGCCAGCCTCAGCAATGGCGAGGCACTTAGTAACTCAGTGAGACCCTGCTTCTAATAAAATACAAAAAAAGAAAGGGCTGGGGATGTGGCCCAGTGGTCAAGTGCCCCTGAGTTCAATCCCCAGTACCAAAAAAAAAAGTATTTATAATTGTTCACTTTTGGAAAAAAAAATACATTCAAAAACCATAAACTCGCCGGGTGCGGTGGCTCACACCTGTAATCCCAGCACTTTGGGAGGCTGAGGCAGGAGGATCGCGAGTTCAAAGCCAGCCTCAGCAGTGGCGAGGCACTTAGCAACTCAGTGAGACCCTGTCTCTAAATAAAAATACAAAAAAGGGCTGGGGATGTGACCCAGTGGACGAGTGCCCCTGAGTTCAATCCCCGGTACCACAAAAAAAAAAAAAAAAAAAAAAAAAAAAAAAAAAAACATAAACTATACTTGTAACTCCTTTTCTAGAAAACCTGATCTGCTATGGAGCCTCTACTTTGCCTGTGTGCTATTAAACCAGCCACCAACCAGAGCTCTTCCCTAGAAGCAGGGGAGGTGCTTTTTTTGAGCTAGGCCTCGTTCAGGTGCTTAAGCACAACGAAGAGACTTAGGGACAAGTCTCAAAGGGTTTTCTACAGCCCCATTATTCTCTATGCAAAACAACACAACACTCAGATATTATATTGATTTCAGCACTTATGAGATTTCTTCCCTTTTCCATAACCTTTACAGAAGGAAACAGAATTTACACACAAGACAGTCTTCAAAGCATGGTGGTAGTCTGATCCTTTCTTTAATCTTCTGCTGGGTGAGAAAACAACCAGCTGAGGTCAAATCCAATCACAATTTCATTCCTTATCTGGAGCAGGTTTAGCGGTGAAGGTAGCTTCCTATCTGATTTTAATTAATTAATTTATTTAGTTGGTGATGGAGATGAACTCAGGGACTCTCACACATGCTAAGACTGGACACTTGTACCACTCAACTATGCTTCCAGCACCGCATGCCCCCAGCTGTGAAGACACATAGATAGACAGAAGGAAGACAGATAGATATATTACTGGGGATTGAACCCAGAGGTACTTTACCACTGACCCTAGCTAATATAGAGCGCTGAAAACCTATAAAAGAGAAAGTAAGGATCTCTGAAACACTGGGCCTCAAAAGACCCACTGTGAGGCTTGGTTTAATATTGAAGCTGGAGGACCAGGATGAGTTCCATAAAGATTCCCAGCTAGCCAGGCACAGTGGAGCAGCCCTGGAATCCCAATGGATCAGGAGGCTGATGTTAGATGAATTCCTGCTGACAGGCCACACCCCCCAGGAGCCTTAAATTGGCCACGCCCCAGGTGCCTTAGATTATCCAGCAAGCCTGAGTTTTAACTTCCCTGAAGTGCCCATCTCTCTCGAGAATCTATCTTTGGTGGGCTCTGAGTACCCGCCCGTTCTGATCCTGGGAATATTCACCTCTCAAGGGAATTCACCCTGGGGTGGGCTCGCCCTTTCGGAGCCAATCCCGAGCCTACAAATCCCACTTCTGCCCCCTGTAACAGAGTCGCTGCTTAAACCCCTGCCAGGCTGGAACTCGTCCCTTTTTCCCCTTCGCCTTTTTCTGGCCAGCTTCCCTTTCCCCTTCCCTTTCCCCCCTTATTCCCTTCTCCCCTTCCCCTTCTTCTCCGCACCGGTTTCCCTTCCCTCCTTCTCCTTCCCCTGGCTTCCTTTCCCTCCATGCACCCCTTCCATCCCGACCAGCTGTTAGGGGCTGGTTAAATAAACCCCTTTGCTATATGGCGGTTTCTGGTGTGGGTTTTTTGCCCTTCAGCTAAGGCAGGAGGATTGCGAGTTCAAAACGAACCTCAGCAAAAGTGAGGCACTAAGCAACTCAGTGAGAACCTGTCTCCAAAAAGAATACAAAATAGGGCTGGGGATATGGCTGAGTGGTCAAGTGTCCCGGAGTTCAATCCCTGGTATGAAGAGGGAAATAAAAAAGAATCCCAGCTATCTGAGATATTTGCCAGTATGGCCTAATACTTTTGTTTCTTAACATCATCCCTTGGAATTTCCTGAATGATTAGCAGTGTCTTTTATTATTCATAATGAGCCCCTGAGCCCTTTCTCTCAGCTTTATAATGAGGTATCTTAGATGGGGCTCCTAGATAACTTCCAGACAAAGCTAGTAGCTAGAAAGAATTTATTAGGACTTTCAACACCACACATAGGACTCTGGGGAGGGGAAGGAGGACTGGAGACTAAACTCCATAAACACTCTTAAACATGGAGATTTGGATAGCTTCTGAACACATCTAGGTACTGACAAGGTGGGGTGCCCTGCCCCTCCCTCATACCTTACTTTATGCATCGCTTCCATTTGACTGTTCCTGGGTTGTGTTTTTTATAATAAATCAGTATTCTCCTGAGTTCTGTGAGCCATTCTAACAAATTTCCTCCCTAAGAGGGAGGAAAATTAGGAATCCCTATTGTAGTTGGCATATGTATGGATAGTCTAGGAACCCTATTTGGACTGGCATCTAAAGTGGGAATTTTTTTTTTTTTTTTTTTTTTTTTTTTTTGGTACTGGAGCTTGAACTCAGGGGCACTCGACCACTGGGCCACATCCCCAGCCCTTTTTTTTTGTATTTTATTAGAGACAGGGTCTCACTGAGTTGCTAAGTGCCTCGCCATTGCTGAGGCTGGCTTTGAACTCATGATCCTCCTGCCTCAGCCTCCCGAGTGCTGGGATTACAGGCGTGTGCCACCACGCCCAGCTAAAGTGGGAACATTTTGTAAGACTTAGCCCTTTTACTTATGGAAACTGCTATTCATTCCAAGTAGATAGTATCAGAACTGAACAGAATTCTTGGACACCCACTCACAACCAGAGAAATGCTCTCTTCACCTTCTTCTTTAATTTTCTGAAATCAATTAAGTGAGAAACCTAAGAATAATGCTAATTTCTTTCCCTCTGAAGCCAGATTTAAAGATAGGTAGTGAGTGTAGTTAAGTACGAGTCTAATAAAGAAAATGGAGTCCATATAGGAAATGGAGTTGGTCTGAGCCCTGGAAAAAACAGAACAAGGCCTGGAGGTTAAAATGTCAATGTCTGCAAGGTCAGGGCCCATCCTAAAGAATGTTAAGGAAGCAGCTCCCAGCAAACAGGGAGATGCTAATCAACTTGTCCTAGCCTCTTCCTGCAAGACCACTCTTCCCCCACCCCCATGGGCCCACCTGTGTCATACTTTTTGGCTTTCCCGTCACAGGCAGGACAGAAAGTCATAAAAAGGAAAAGACCTCCCCTTCCCACAGATCCCCACCTTCCGGGTCCCCTTCTCCCTCCAGGGGAAGTCTTTTTCTGCTCTTAAATAAAGCCTTTCCTTTTCCACTCTACCCTTGCCTGGGTGTGCTTCTTCAGTGTTCTACTTAACATTCAGGGAAGCAAGAACTCGTCAAGGTAAACGGTGGTAACACCTCCATGCTATAGCTCCATTCCTTGGCGCTCAACCAGGTTTTTGGCCAGACCCCAGTACTGCTTAGTTCTACATTCATCCCCTCCTTCCCTTCCTCATGCTACACACCATCCCAGCTTGGGCTCTCATGACTGTCTTTCCCTTGGCCTATCATCGTAGCCTCTCTGCCTTGGATGGCCTCTAATGACCCAAATTTAGCATTATCAAGATCCCTAAAAGATCTTCCACCAATCCAAATGTGACTTCATGAAAATTTGCTTGTGTCAAGACAAAATTACAATAAATTTAGTTTTTTAGGTAGTAGCTAGCAATGAGCAATGAAATGCATGACAAGGTCACAAGTGTTCTTTAAATTACTTTAGGGTCTTCTTTAAACTAATGAGAAATTAGATGAGAAAGCAAAGGGTGATAGAAAATAAACAGAAGTAAAAGGAGCTAGTTGGAATATGTAAGAGAAAAGGATTAATGGGACTAATGGACAGGGTCCATGGATGTTGACATAAAGCTAGGAATTATGGCTATATGTGTCTCCAACGGTCTGGGAAGGAAGATTCCTTTAGTAGCACAGACTCACTAAAGTAACTTCTGACCAGCCATTGACCCCAGTGACCACATTAACATGGGATTGACTTATAGATGAAGCCCCCCCTAAATAGGATGGCCACCATGACAGTTCCAGAGAGGACCAACTAAGCTTAAAACTCCACCCGATGTGATGAAGGAGTTGAACACCTGATTGGCAAAGAGTACAGAAGGTGGTCCCCAGTTCTTCTGGTAAACATCAACCAGTAATAAAGTTGGGGACAGCATGGTCTCCTTTGTTGTTCTCTGCTTAGAGACAGTCCACTCTCTCCCTTGAGAGTGCTTTTTGCTTAAGCCTTGCTTCTCTTTTATTTTCACCTCACTTTCACTTCTAATAAAATTCTCCTGCATGAATTTTGGTGTTTGACTTTAAATCTTCTTTCATCAGAACATAAAAACCAAGGTTTGGAGTTTCAGCTCCCTGCATTCCTGAGACATAAGAATCTTAATTGGCCAAGTGCAGTGGCACCTATAATCCCAGCAACTAGGGAGACTGAATCAGGAGGATTGCAAGTTCAAGGCCAACCTCAGCAATTTACAGGGACCCTTGGCAATTTAGCAAGACCCTGTCTCAAAATAAAAGGGCTGGGGATGTAGTTCAGTGGTACCTGGGTTCAATCCCCAGTATCCCCACCCAAAAAAAAAAAAAAAAGGAAAATTCACAAGAGAGGTACACAAAGTCCCACCCCCCTTCACATCTCCCTCATGTGTATACCCACACCACTACCATTTCGAAAGAGCCCCTAAGGCCACTTTCCCACTTATAAGATCACACTAAATTCAAACACTGTAGAAAAGGGTTAACACAGCAGGCCTGAGACTGCTGTCTATACAACGACCTATTCACAAGATTGGCCCATGGATGTTACTTGAATTCTAAGAGTTCTCATTGTTCCCAAAAACGGTAAGAGTGATTCATCATGCCTAAATTTTTATAGTTTATGCTGAACACCTAGTTTCCTTCCACCCTTGTAGAATTCCGGCACATGTTAAGCAAAGGTACTTTGTGATCATGCCCCAGTAAAAAACAGTATCTGTAATGACCTTCCCTGGAAGACAACAATTCATCCCTGCTGACACCATTAGTTGTTGGAGGTGGTAAGCATGTTCCATGTAATTCAACTAGAAGAGGATTTTTAGAAGCTTGTTGCCTGACATCCTTCAGCCTTTGCTCCTTTGCTCTGTATACCTTTACCCTTAGCTCACTGTTTCCTATGCTGTTGCTGTACTAAATAAGTTATAGCCATGAGGTATGACTGCATCCTGTGAGTCCTCCTAGAGAACCATCAAACTGCCAGTGATCCCATAACACAGAGAGTATTTTCATAAAACAGGCTCAACCTAAATTCAAAGTTACTCTTTCTGCTTTCCAAAATGCACCTATGATACAAGAAGTGACTGAGTACCTACCACATATAATAGAGAATATCAAAATTGTTCTTTTCTTTTTTTTAAAGTGAGGGTAGAAGGACAATAATATATCAAGACTCTGGCTGAACTGGGCATGATGGCACACACCTGTTATCCCAGCAGCTTGGGAGGCTGAGGCAGAAAGAAGAATCACAAGTTGAAAGCCAGACCCAGCAATTTAGAGAGGCCCTGAGCAACTTAGTGAAACACTGTCTCAAAATAAAAAATAAAAACCTGGCTGGGGATTTGGCTCAGTGGTTAAGTGCTCCAGGTTCAATCCCTGGTACCAAAAAAGGGCAAGACTCTGACTGGCTGGGCATGGTGGCACACACCTCTAATTCTAGCTCCTTAGAAGACTGAGGCAGGAGGATCCAAGCTCAGGCCAGCCTATGCAATTTAGTGACACCCTGTCTCACATTAAAAATTTTAAAAGGGTGAGAGATATAGCTCAATGGTAGAGTAACCCTGAGTTCAATTCCCAGCAACAAGGAAAAAAAAAAGAAAAAGAAAAAGAAAAAAGAATCTTTCTATATATGATGCACACACATATATTTATGTGTGAGAGGGGTTGGGCATGGTGGCACACACCTGTAATCCCAGCTAATGAGGAGGCTGAGGCAGGAGAATTGCAAGTTTGAGGCCAGCCTAGACAACTTAGCAAGACCCTGTTTCAAGATAAAATTTTTTGAAAAGGGTTAGGGATATAGATCTGTGGTAGAGCACTTGCCTAGCATGTGTGAAGACCTGGGCATCACTATTAAAACATACACACACAAGTATTTTTTAGGGGCTGCAAGTGTGGCTCAGTGGTAGAGCATGTACTTGTAACAAGGACTAAGACGCTTCACTTTTGTCTGCAAATGTTTGATGGGTGGCTAAAAGCATGATTAAAGACTTGGCATCTCTGCCTCCATTTTGTATCCATCTTCTTTGCTCCTGGTCACTTTGAATTCCAGAAATAAATTCTGATCCAATAATAAATAAATAAATTCTGATCCAACAATATCTTGTGATGAATCAAAGCTACCCCACAACCCAAGCAACAGCAACTTTCTTATCTGGGACAAGGCCCTGCAAGATCAGTTCTGCGACAATAATGGACAGACCACACCCAAACAAGATCACTTGCCTTGGCAACTGTGAAAAGCCTCCAGCTGTGCAAACCCCCTAACCCTTGCCTTCATTCGCCTTTCTATAAAACTTCAAAATCATTGTCAGTCCCTCGAAGGAATGGGTCTCTCTCATTGTCAGTCCCTCGAAGGAATGGGTCTCCTTGTCCTCCAGATGCAGTTACACTGATTAAAGTTCCTTTCATGCTTTTCACTATTATCTTTTCTGTTTGGTTTCTGGGACATGTGGTCAGACAGAATTTATTGGATCCCCAGAGTCAGCCCTCTGGCCTAGGACTCTGGTAACATGTTTAGCATGTGTAATGCCCTGGATTTGAGGAAGTAGTTTAGGGATGTCAAAATGGCAGAGGCAGATACAACCAAAAGCAATATACGATTCAATTCAATCCCCATCAAAACACCAATGAGGGCTGGAGTTGTTCAGTGGTAGAGCACTTGCCTAACACATGTGAGGCACTGGGTTTGATCCTCAGCAACAGATAAAAATAAATAAATAAAATAAAGGTATTCTGTCCACCTACAAATACAAAATATTTTTTTAAAAAAGACATTCTTAATACATGCACATCAGATAGAGCACTAATCTCTAGAATATATAAAGAACTCAAAAAACTTTACACTAAAAAAAACAAATAACCCAATCAATAAATGGGCTAAGGAATTGAGAAGACACCTCTCAGAAGAAGATACACGATTAATCAACAAATACATGAAACAATGTTCAACATCGCTGGCAATTAGAGAAATGCAAATCAAAACTACTCTAAGATTTCACTTCACTCCAGTCAGAATGGCAGCCATCAAGAACACAAGCAACAATAAATGTTGGAGAGGATGTGGAGAAAAAGGCACACTCATACATTGCTGGTGGGACTGCAAAATGGTGCAACCGTTATGGAAAGCAGTATGGAGATTTCTTGGAAAACTGGGAATGGAACCATCCTATGACCCAGCCATCCCACTCTTGGGTCTATTCCCAAAGGACTTAAAAACAGCATATTACAGTGACACAGCTATCTCAATGTTTGTAGCTGCACAATTCACAATAGCTAGGTTGTGGAATCAACATAGATGTCCCTCAGTAAATGAGTGGATTAAGAAAATGTGGTATATACGCACAATGGAATTTTACTCAGCAATAAAAGAAAATAAATTAATGGCATTTGCAGGTAAATGGATGAAGTTGGAAGACATAATGCTAAGTGAAGTTAGTCAGTCTCAAAAATCCAAGTACCAAATGTTCTCTCTTATATAAGGAGGCTATTTCAAAGTATTGTTGGATGGGGTACATAGGAGGATTAGAGGAACACTAGAATGGTCAAGGGAAGGGAGGGTAAGGGAGGGAGCAAGAGGGGAGGGAGGGGGGGAAAAAAAAGGTGGTTGAATGAGACGGATATCATTTTCCTTAATGCATGATTGAAGACCTAAATTGTACGAATATACTTTGTATACAAACAGTTGTATGTAAAAAGATACTAAATATATGCACTATGAGTTGTACATATTAAAAATTATAAAAAAAAAGAAATCAAATAAAGAAAAAAAAATTAGAATTTGACATTGACCTTAAAAAAAAAAAAAAAAAGACATTCTTTGCAAAACTAGAAAAACAGTCTTAAAAATTCATTTGTAAGAATAAAAGAGCCAGAATAGCCAAAGCAATTCTAAGCCAAAAAAGCAATGATGGAGGCATCACAATACCTGACTTCGAAGTTATACTACAGAGCCATAGCAACAAAAACTGCATGGTACTGGCATAAAAACAGACACATAGACCAATGGTACAGAATACAGAGACAAAGTCCCACAAATACAATCATCTGATCATTGACAAAGTGCCAAAAACATAACAAATGGGAACAAATAGGGTGAGATCCTCAGTAAGGTCTGTGGGGAGGAGAGGGAGGCACACCTCAGCATATAAGAAAAAACTTGCCCAGATATCAGGCCTTGAGCAACTTTCTCTCACTGGGCTCATTCTGCTCTACATTACTAAGTGGAACTTCATCAATAAATCTGTGCTATTCCTATAACTTCTATATGTCTTACTCAATTCTTTGTTAGGGACACAAAGAACCAGGACCCAAACTGGGTACCCTACTAGTATCATCTTCAATCTTCAGCACCAGAAAAATAAAATAATAAAACACCCATTTGTAAATGCCAGACAAAAAAACACTAGATTAAGTTACATTAAGTGATATATGTTAGCCAAGCACGGTGGCGCATGCCTGTAATCCCAGCACTTGGGAGGCTGAGGCAGGAGGATCACGAATTCAAAGCCAGCCTCAGGAATGGTGAGGCCATTTAGCAACTCAGTGAGACCCTGTCTCTAATAAAATACAAAAAAGGGATGGGGATGTGGCCCAGTGGTCGAGTGCCCCTGAGCACCAAAAAAAAAAAAAAAAAAAATTCCTGGTACAAAAATTAAAAAAAGAGAGACATATATTCTATTATTTACCTTTTATTCTGTTTCTATTGTAGAATGTATGCTCTTTGAGGTCAGGAATTTTTGTCTATAGTGTTTTCTGCAATAAGTAGCACCTGGTACATGGTAGATGCTTATTATTGTTGTTATTATTATTATGTTTTTTTCTCAGTGCTGAGGATTGAACCCAGCGCCTCAAACACACTAGATAAGCACTCTACTTCTGAACTACACTCCCACCCCTTTTAAATTTTTTATTTTGAGAAAGTGCCTCACTAAATTGCCCAGGCTGGCCTTGAATTGCAGCTCTCCTCCAGAGTCACTGGGATTACAGGCATGTACTACTACACCCGGCCTTTCGCATCTTTAAAACACACACACACACACACACACACACACACACACACACAATCAATCAATAAGAACAAAACTTCCTGGACCCCACAGTCATGGGATATATGATCTCCCTCCTTCTCTTTTTTTTTTTTTTTTTTTTTTGGTACTGGGGGGTAAACTCAGGGGCACTCTACCAGTGGGTCACATCCCCAGCCCTTTTTTGTATTTTTATTAGAGACAGGGTCTCACTGAGTTGCTAAGTGCCTCGCCATTGCTGAGGCTGGCTTCGAACTCGCGATCCTCCTGCCTCAGCCTCCCAAAGTGCTGGGATTACAGGCGTGCGCCACCACGCCCGGCTTCCCTCCTTCTCTTTATAGCCAAATCACTTGAACTTGAGCCACCTTTGCTTTCTGTGGCTACTTTCACATCCTGCTCACTTTCCAACCCACTGTGTTCAGACTTCTACTGAGAAGGCTTCTGCCAAGATCACCTAAGGTCTACTGTTGCAAAATTCAGCAGCTACTCTTCAGCTTTCATATCCCTGTTTACAACTGTAAAATACTTAATTTTAAAAAGTTATTCATAGGCAATATCAGGATTATGGACAAAGCATGTTGTTTCTCTTGATATCTCTGCTGTTGGAGAGCTTAAAGTCCTTCCCTTCTACTTTTATTTTGACTAGCCGAACATCTTCTGTTAGTAGTATATACCTCTCATTTTTAGAAAAGAAAATCAAGGTGCACCAAAGATGAGGCATTTATTCAGCTAGTCAGCAGAAATAAAAGAGAATCGGGCAAGATACTCAAGACTGAGAGATTGGCCAGCTTAGCCCTGGATAGCAGCTGTTTAAATTGAAATACAAAAGACTTCTCAAAAGCTGCACTAAATTAAATCTATTACTACATCAGTGTACACAAATTATGTGATGCTGCTGCCATATTATTTTGATTTGTATTAATTTGTCTTATTGTACTCCAAATGGACAGTGGGAAAATGCCATTCTGAAGTTGCACATACAAATCTACAAACATAAATGAAAGATTTTAGAAGACTCAAAAGTTTGTTCTATTCCATTACCTCAATTTTGTAACTTATTCCACTACTTTTTCCAAGTTCCAGAACTCCACAGACCACTTACTATAAGATTTAGTCAGCCGGGCGCGGTGGCGCACGCCTGTAATCCCAGCACTTTGGGAGGCTGAGACAGGAGGATCGCGAGTTCAAAGCCAGCCTCAGCAATGGCGAGGCACTTAGTAACTCAGTGAGACCCTGTCTCTAAATAAAATACAAAAAAGGGCTGGGGATGTGGCCCAGTGGTCGAGTGCCCCTGAGTTCAATCCCCGGTACCACAAAAAAAAAAAAAAAAAAAAAAAAAAAAGATTTAGTCAAATTGGTCACAATGGCCCATGCCTGTAATCCCAGTGAATCAGGAGGCTGAGGGAGGACTGCAAGTTCAAGAACAGCCTCAGCAGTTTAGCAAGGCCCCAAACAACTTAGCGAGACCCTGTCTTTAAATATAGTATAAAAAGGGTCTGGGATGTGGCTCAGTAGTTCAGCACCCGTGGGTTCAATCCCTGGAACCAGAAAAAATAGTCAAAAGTTTCTGTGCTGGTATGTAGCTCTGTGGTAGAGCTAGCACGTACAAGGCCCTGGAAAGAAAGTGCTGTTTGTGTGTTGGCTATATATTAGGCACTTACTAATGCTACCTTTTTCTTTACCTTACAGAATTGTTATACATGAACTTTATTAAAAACAATGTTATGGCTCAGAGGTAGAGCGCTCGCCAAGCATGCGTGAGGCACTGGGTTCAATCCTCAGCACCACATAAAAATAAAATAAAGATATTGTGTCCACCTATAACTAAAAAATAAATATTAAAAAAAATTTTCTGCTTCTGGGGATCAAACCTGGGGTCTTGTGCATGCTAAGTACATGCTTCATCACAGAGCCACATCCCCAGTCCTGGATTTTCAAATGAATTCAATTTTGAAAAGAAAAGCTTAGCCAGGCACAGTTGTGCATGCCTATAATACCAGCAGCTTGGGAGACTGAGATAGGAGGATCTCGAGTTCAAAGCCAGCCTCAGCAACTTAGTGAGGTCCTAAGCAACTCAGTGAGACCCTGTCTCAAAATAAAATATATAAATGGGCTGGAGATGTGGCTCAGTGGTTAAATGCCCCTGGGTTCAATCTCTAGTACCAAAAAAAAAAAAAAAAAAAAAAAAAAAAGACATTATTATTCCTTACATATGAGGAAACTAAAATATCTTAACAATTTAAGAAATTTAGGCAGTGGCCACGCCAGAATGTGAAGCTAAAATCAGCAAGACATCACCCTCATTAAAACAACCAGCCGGGCGCAGTGGCGCACGCCTGTAATCTCAGCACTTTGGGAGGCTGAGGCAGGAGGATCGCGAGTTCAAAGCCAGCCTCAGCAATGGCGAGGCACTTAGCAACTCAGTGAGACCCTGTCTCTAAATAAAATACAAAAAAAAAGTGGTCTGGGGATGTGACCCAGTGGTCGAGTGCCCCTGAGTTCAATCCCCGGTACCACAAAAAAAAAGAGAGACCCTGTCTCTAATAAAAAATACTAAAAAGGGCTGGGGATGTGACCCAGTGGTTGAGTTCCGCTGAGTTCAATCCCCGGTACCAAAAAAAAAAAAAAAAAACAACCAGTAGAAGGCTGGGGTTGTGGCTTAGTGGTACAGAACTTGCCTAGCATGGGTGAGGCACTGGGTTCGATCCTCAGCATCACATAAAATAAATAAATAAAGGTATTGTGTTCATTTACTACTAAAAAATACTAAGCCAGGCGCAGTGGTGCATGCCTGTAATCCCAGCACTGGGGAGGCTGAGGCAGGAGGATCACAAGTTCAAAACCAGCCTCAGCAATGGCGAGGCACTTAGCAACTCAGTGGGACCCCGTCTCTAAATAAAATACAAAAAAGGGCTGGGGATGTGGCCCAGTGGTCAAGTGCCCCTGAGTTCAATCCCCGGTACCAAAAAAAAAAAAAAAGAGAAGATATACAATCGATCAACGTATATGAAAAAATGTTCAACATCTCTAGCAATTAGAGAAATGCAAATCAAAACTAAGATTTCCTCTCACTCCAGTCAGAGTGACAGCTATTAAGAACACAAACAACAATAACTGTTGGAGAGGATGTGGGGGGAAAGACACACTCTTATATTGCTGGTGAGACTACAAATTGATGCAAACAATATGGAAAGCAGTAAGGAGATTCCTTAGAAAACTTGGAATGGAACCACCATTTGACTCAGCTACTCCACTATACACAAAGGACTTAAAAACAGCATACTGGGGCTGGGGTTGTGGCTCAGCGGTAGAGCGCTCGCCTCTCACGTGTGCGCCCGGGTTCAATTCTCAGCACCATGTAAAAATAAATGTATTGTGTACAACTAAAGCAAATAAATAATTTTAAAAAAAAAAAAAACAGCATACTACAGGGACACAGCCACATCAATGTTTACAGCAGCACAATTCACTATAGCAAAATTGTGGAACCAACCTAGATGCCCTTTAATAGATGAATGGGTAAAGAAACTGTGGTATATATACACAATGGAATATTACTCGGCATTAAAAGAGAATAAAATCATGGCATTTGCAGGTAAATGGATGGCGTTGGAGAATATCATGCTAAATGTTTTCTCTGATAAATGGATGCTGATCCATAATGTGGGTGGTGAGGGGAGCATGGGAGGAATGAAGGAACTTTGGATAGGGCAAAGGGGAGGGAGGAGAAGGGAGGGACCATGGGGGTAGGAAAAATGGTGGAATGAGATGAACATCATTATCCTATGTACATGTATGAAGACATGAATGGTGTGACTCTACTTTGTGTACAACCATAGAAATGAAAAATTATGCACTATTTGTGTACTATGAATTGAAATGCATTCTGCTGTCATGTATAACAAATTAGAATAAATAAATTAATTAATTTTTTAAAAGGTAAAATTTCCAACCCTTCCATTTCTTGATATCAAGAACTATAATCAGGGCTGGGTTTGTGGCTCAGCGGTAGAGCGCTCACCTAGCACATGTGCGACCTGGGTTTGATCCTCAGCACCATGTAAAATAAATGCATTATGTATAACTAAAGCAAATAAATAAAATATTTTTTAAAAAAAGAATTATAATCAGCATATAATCAACATGTAATCAAAATTTTAAATATTTTTCAGTCCTTTTTTCATACTGTCAATAAAATTTAGTACTTTACACTTAAAATATATTTCGATTTAGAATCCAAACTTTTATGGAAAATAATTTGTATTTAGACTTCATAAAATCTACAGCTGAAAAAGTAGGATCACTTTTCCAAGTTGTTCCAAAAATACTTGAAAAGTTTCACACCAGCTAAATCAAGTGTCTTTTTAAATTTTCTATTGATGAAAATTAAATGAAATTAAAAATCTAGTTCCCAGGGCTGGGTTGTGGCTCAGTGGTAGAGCACTCGCCTAACGTGTGCAGCCTGGGTTCGATCCTCAGCACCACATAAAAACAGATTGTGTACAACTAAAGCAAATAAATAATTTTTTTTTTTTTAAATCTAGCTCCCGCTGGGCTTGGTGGTGCACGCCTGTAATCCCAGCACTTGGGAGGCTGAGGCAGGAGGATCTCGAGTTCAAAGCCAGCCTCAGCAATGGCGAGGCACTTAGCAACTCAGTGAGACCCTGTCTCTAATAAAATACAAAAAAGGGCTGGGGATGTGGCCCAGTGGTCGAGTGCCTCTGAGTTCAATCCCCAGTACAAAAAAAAAAAAAAAAAAAAAAAATCTAGTTCCCCAGTCATACTTTTCAAGTGCTCAGTGTTCAAATGTGCCTAATGACTATGGTATTAGCTCAGGTCTAATCAATCTTGAAAAGGAAAAAAAACTGGGTAACTGATACAAATATGAAGACTTATTATAAAGCTACAGAATTAGGGTAGTGTAATACTCTCAAAAGAATACACCAACAGAACAAAATAGAAGTTCACATGGGCTGAGGATATAGCTCAGTTGGTAGAGCACTTGCCTCACATGTATAGATCCTGAGTGTTATCCCCAGCACCACAAACAAAAAAAAAAAAAAAAAAGAAGAAGAAGAAGTTCACACATACATGGCAGATGATTTATGTCAAAATAGCACTGTTGCCCAGATAAAAGATATTCTAGTCAAAAAATATTCCAAAGTAAACTAAATATCCATGTAGAAAAAAAGTGTTTTTTGACCCAAACCTAACACAATACACAAAAATTCTGCACCACAGCTGTAATGCCAGCAGCTTGGAGGCTGAGGCAGGAGGATCTCGAGTTCAAAGCCAGCCTCAGCAATGGCGAGGCACTTAGCAACTCAGTGAGACCCTGTCTCTAATAAAATACAAAAAAAGGGCTGGGGATGTGGCCCAGTGTTTCAGTGCCTCTGAGTTCAATCCCCAGTACAAAAAAAAAAAAAAAAAAAAAAATCTAGTTCCCCAGTCATACTTTTCAAGTGCTCAGTGTTCAAATGTGCCTAATGACTATGGTATTAGCTCAGGTCTAATCAATCTTGAAAAGGAAAAAAAACTGGGTAACTGATACAAATATGAAGACTTATTATAAAGCTACAGAATTAGGGTAGTGTAATACTCTCAAAAGAATACACCAACAGAACAAAATAGAAGTTCACATGGGCTGAGGATATAGCTCAGTTGGTAGAGCACTTGCCTCACATGTATAGATCCTGAGTGTTATCCCCAGCACCACAAACAAAAAAAAAAAAAAAAAAAGAAGAAGAAGAAGTTCACACATACATGGCAGATGATTTATGTCAAAATAGCACTGTTGCCCAGATAAAAGATATTCTAGTCAAAAAATATTCCAAAGTAAACTAAATATCCATGTAGAAAAAAAAGTGTTTTTTGACCCCCAAACCTAACACAATACACAAAAATTCTGCACCACAGCTGTAATGCCAGCAGCATGAGAGGCTGAGGCAGGAGGACTACAAGTTCAAAGCCAGCCTCAGCAGATTAGCCAGGCCCTAAAGAAACTTAGTGAGACTTTGTCTCTAAATAAAATATTTAAAAAAGGGCTGGGGATGTGATTCAGTGTTTCAGTGTGCCAGGATTCAATCCCCAGTACCAAAAAAAAAAAGTCATTCCAGTGGAACATGCCTATAATAATACCATCTATTCAGGAAGGTGAGGCAGGTGGATTTCCAGTTTGAGGGCAGCTTGAACAACTTGCCAAGACCGTCTTAAAATAAAATGTAAGAAAGATAGAGCACTTACCTAGGTCCTGGGTTCAATCCCTAGTACCATCCAAAAAAAGATAATACACAAATACCTTCATGGCCTTGAGGTAAGCAAAGATTTCTTAAATAGAACACACAAAAAGAGACAGATAAATTAGATTTTATTACAAACAAAAACTTCTGTTCACAAAAATTCCATTAAAAAAAGGGGGGCAGGGGGAGGTGGGATGTACCTCAGTGGCAAAACACTTGCCTTGCCAAAGCCCTGGGTTCTAACCCCAGTTCCAAAAAACAAAAGACAAAATTTAAAAAGAAAGAAAGAAATGGGCTTGGGTGTAATTTAGTAGTTAGAACACTTGCCTAGCTTAAGTGAGGCCCTAAATTCAATCTCAGTATCACAAAAAAACAACAACAAAAAAAAAAAACAGCAGGGGCGGGGGTGGGGGGGACACAAGAAAAAGAAAAAGCAGCAGTACCTTTTGTCTGGTGAATAGATACCACCAGGAAAAATAAGAATGAATGAATGACTGGGACACAATGCCACTGTCACATGGAATTGAAACAAGAGGCCACCCCATAATTTGATGGGTCAATGTAAGCTGCCTGTCACGGCCAGCCACGGTGCCGCCACGGGAGGAAAATTCTCGGAGGCAGAGTTAAGCTTTTACTACTTTTACTTCTACTTTCTTAGAGCTTAGAGAGGGAAAGAAAGATTTTTCTTAGAGAGGGAAAGAAAGATTTTTCTTAACTCGGACCGCTTTCACCCGGTTATATACCTTCAGGTTTGCGGGTGCCTACAGGTGCATCACATACATATCAGGTGGAACCCATGGCTTCCAGCTAGCTACAACAGCCCTTCCTAATTAGGGCTCCTTCATATTCCTTCCCTTTAGTTTAAAAAGGTGCTTTAATTCTATTTTCTCTATTTTATTTTCTCTATTTTCTTTTATTTTCTTGTCCCTACCTAGTTTTTCACCTTTTATTTTTGAAAGGGTGGATATTTGAGCCCTTTTTGAGAAGGTGCTGTGGCTTTAAGGAAGCCTGATGCTGAGGAGCAGCTAACGCACCTAGTTAAGCACAATTGCATAAGCGGCTTTGACTTTTTTTTTTTTTTTTTTTTTTTCTCTCCTCTTCTTTATTTTTCTTTATGGCTTTCTTGCCAAAGCTCAATGGCTTTTTTTCTGCATGGTTTTTTACCATGCTATTTAATTCTCTATTTTCTTTTAAGCTCATGGCTTTTTTCTTTATACTAAAGCTCAAGGCTTTTTCTCTATATTTTAGAGCTTAGCTTTTATGGCTTTTGGCCGGCTACTCTGCTTCGGCTTTTGGCCGGCTCGCTTCGGCTTTTCACTGGCTACTCTGCTTCGGCTTTTCGCCGTCTACTCTGCTTCAGCTTTTGGCCAGCTACTCTGCTTCGGCTTAATTCTTAACTAGCTTCAACTGAGTCAGAGGCTCTGCTCTCTTGTTTCTACTCTTTTTGCTGGTCTCAACTGAGTCTGAGGCTATGCTTTTTCATTGCTCTTATTTCTTAGCTTTTCTTCTCTGCCTGCCGAGCCCCGGACGGACCACCATTTGTAAGCTGCCTGTCACGGCCAGCCACGGTGCCGCCACGGGAGGAAAATTCTCGGAGGCAGAGTTAAGCTTTTACTACTTTTACTTCTACTTTCTTTCTTAGAGCTTAGAGAGGGAAAGAAAGATTTTTCTTAGAGAGGGAAAGAAAGATTTTTCTTAACTCGGACCGCTTTCACCCGGTTATATACCTTCAGGTTTGCGGGTGCCTACAGGTGCATCACATACATATCAGGTGGAACTTATGGCTTCCAGCTAGCTACAACAGCCCTTCCTAATTAGGGCTCCTTCAGGTCAATCAGTACATGAATGAATAAATGAGACAATATTAGT
Organism: Tamias sibiricus; assembly: GCA_025594165.1. NCBI lineage: Eukaryota > Metazoa > Chordata > Mammalia > Rodentia > Sciuridae > Tamias > Tamias sibiricus. The sequence continues at coordinate 94,206,098 of CM046666.1, read as the reverse complement.
CTTGATATGTTTCAAAATCTGTCATGTGGCCAGGCACGGTGGCACACACCTGTAATCCCAGCTACTCAGGAGGCTGAAGTAGGAGGATCTTATGATCAAGGCCAGCCTCAGAAATTTAGCTTGTCCCTGTCTCAAAAAAGAAACAAACAAACAAAAAAAAAAACCTGAAAGTTTAGTTCAGTGGTAGAGTACCTCTGGGTTCAACTCCCAGTACCAAAAAGAAAATAAATTAATAATAATAATGATGATGATGATGATGATATCTGTAACACATGGAATCAGTAATCAGGACTAGAGTTATATTGTCATGCTTGAGGAAAGAGTTAAGAAGAATGGGAAGACGTCACTGAAAGGCTTACATTTCAACCTATTTAAAGAGCTTTCTCACAGGGCACAATGGCGCACTGCTTGTGATTACAATAATTGGGGAGGCTGAGGCAGGAAGATCCCAAGTGCAAAGCCAGCCTAAACAACTTAGCAAGGTCCTAAGCAACTTACTGAGACCGTGTCTCAAAATAAAAAATTTAAAAAGGGGACAGGGGATGTGGCTCAGTGGCTAAGCACCCTGTGTACAATTCCTAGTACCAAAAAAAAAAAGAAAGAAAAAGAAAAAAAAAAGTGTCCTTAAATTAGGGCTATCCAAAACTAGGTAGGATGCCTCAAAAGAAACAGTAGAGGGTTGGGATGGTAGCTCAGTGGTTGAGCGCTTGCCTTGCATGCAGTGAAGCACGGGGTTCAATCCTCAGCACCATGTTAAAAAAATAAAAAAAGATATTGTTTCCATCTACAACTAAAAAATTTTTTTTTAATTTCGGCGTGGCGGGAAGAGAGCTAGAGAAAACGCATACCTCAGATTCTCCTCCCATCCTCTGATCTCTCTCTAAAAACAAAAAAAAGAAAGAATAGAAACTACACGTCTAACACACATTGTTTGACTATGTATAATCAGCTTTCTACTACTGCAACAAAATTAACTGAGATTTAAAAAAAATTATAGAGATAAGAGGTTTCTCAGGTTTGGAGGTTTCAGTCCATTACTGATTGGTCCCATAGTGTTGGGCCTGTGGTAGCACATCACAGCAAGAGTATTTGGTGGAGCAAAGCTGTTAACCTCATGGCCAGGAAGAGGAAGAGACTAGGGTCCCACAATGCCCTTCAAGGGCACTCCCCAGTGACCTAAAACCTATCATGAGGCCCCACCTGAAAGTGTCTATGACCTCTCAATAAGGATCCAAACCATCACAGACTCCATGACCCAAAGTCCTCTTCAGTTCTAACCCTCTACAATTCTATGAAGTGTTATCCTATTGTTGTTGTTGTTTTGGTACTAGGGATTGAACCCTGAGACACTTTACCACTGAACCACATCTCCAGTCCTTTTTGGTTTTTATTTTGAAACAGGGTCTCCTAAATTGCTGAGGATCTTCCTAAATTGCAGAGGTTGGCCTTGAACTTGAGATACTCCTGCCTCAGTGTCTCCTGCTGGGATTACAGGTATGCACCACCAAAGGCAGCTTCTATAAAATGTTATCTTTATATTTTGCTGTGTAGAAAACAATTTATAACTACTTGAATTCCTTTTTAAAACAGGATTCTAGCCAAGCATGGTGGCTCATGCCTATAATTCCAGAAATTTGGGAAGCTGATACACAGGGATCACAAGTTCAAGCACAACCTCAGCAATTTAGCAAGTCTCAATCTCAAAATCAGAAATAATAAAGGATGCAAATGTAGCTCAGTGCTGCAAATATAGTACAGTGCCCTGGGTCCAATCCTCAGTACTACAAAGGGGGGAAAAAAAACAATATCCATTGCTCACTAAATGAAGATAACTCACCTTAGTGATTTGCTTGCATACTATAAATGAAATGTTAGCAGCTTTCTTTGAAATATCATGATGAAAGCAGTAATTCATAATTTCTAAGACCACTAGGTGGCCGGGCATGATGGCGCATGCCTGTAATCCCAGCACTTGGGAGGCTGAGGCATGAGGATCGGATCGCAAGTTCAAAGCCAGCCTCAGCAATGGCGAGGCACTTAGCAACTCAGTGAGACCCTGTCTCTAATAAAATACAAAAAAGGGCTAGGGATGTGGCCCAGTGGTCGAGTGCCCCTGAGTTCAATCCCTGGTACCAAAAAAAAAAAAAAAAAAAAAAAAAAAAGACCACTAGGTGTTAAGAGAATCCAGAGAAAAGGTGGTTTAGTCCAAGAGAACAAAATCCATCCATGGTTATCTAAAAGAGGCCCTCTGTACAATGTTAAAAAAATTAAAACTACATTTTCTAAATTTCAAAGCACTGAAATAAGGCCAAGCTCTTTGCCATTGTTAATATAAGTAAAACACTATCCAGAACTAAAATGGCCTTAGTTTTCTAGATAGAGTTGAATTCATTTCATTTCTACTTACTGACTGAAATCCACTGCCTCTGGCATTTCAGTATTAATATTTCAATTATTTATTAAAATATTTTTTAGTTGTTGATGAACCTTTTTATTTTATTTACTTATTTATAAGTGGTGCTGAGAATCGAACCCAGTGCCTCACATGTTCCAGGCAAACGCTCTACCGCTGAGCTACAACTCCAACCCCTCAATTATTCTTAACACATCTGCACATTTATGTAACATTTCTCATACTTTTCAAAGGATTTTCTCATGTAATAACCTATTTGAACCTCATAAACAATCAGCAAGAAATGAAGAGTTAAGATAAATATCCCATTCTACAGATGAGGAAATGTAAACAACAAATTAAAAGATTAATTCACATAATGGAATGAAACTAAAATCACAACCTATAATCTTTTCAGTAGTCAGCTGGTATCCCATATGTTCACCAGTCCTAAAACAGAACTGATCCAAATTCTCCAAAATAACACCTATGGAATAAAGAAGACTTCACTTCTTCACAAAAGGAAAGATTGTCAAAAAGAACACATGCTTAGTTAAATGAAATCAAAACTATATAAGAAATTTAGATTTCTAGTTTAAAATGTTTACCCAACTACTCTGAGAAAAATGCACAATCAGGATAAGCACATTTAATATTTCTAAAGGGCTGGATTAAAATTTCAGCTGTAAACTTCATTACTGTAATTAGATTTTTAATGCATATTTATTAAACATCCATTCAAATACTGTGTTCACAATTATTCATGAGTTATTTGTACATTTGTGTTGATTTTATCAAACCATAAACAGTAGCCACTGACCAGAAATGTTCTCCTACAATGGCAGACACACATGCTGAGGTCACAGGCAATCTATTTATGCTTTATTATACTCTAATCATACCCAAAAGATAAATAATCCAAGGCTTTTTTGAAAACTGAAGTGGTCATCAATGACCCAAAAAGTCAAGACTTGATAAGTGGCATTAAAGACCTGTTTGATTCCGTGATGAATAAACCAAGTGCAGAATAAAAGAAAATCAAATCTTAATTAAACTCTCTCTTTAGAAAAACAACATAAGCCATCATCAAGGAATGCATCACAAGATGATTTACTTTATTTATAAAAGACTGATTTAGGGGCTTTAAAAAGGGTGCTTTTGATTTAAATAGAAAAATTATGAAAATTAAAACTAAATGCTCACTGGTTATCATTCTTTTCCTGAGGAATCTAGCTAATCTTAAATGTGCCAATGTGTATAACTTTACAAAAGAAAAAAATAGTACTTTAAATTCCACGATAACAAATCAGTAAAATACTGCCTAAAAATCTGAATAAAGCTATTTTGAAGTAATTATAGACATGGCCCAGCATACTGAGTAACTCCTTAATATTCACCCTTCTCATATACTATTTAATAATGAGATCTAAGGAATCTATTTTCCTTCAAAAGATAAATAACTGATGTATTTGTTATGTTTATTTTAAATTATATATGCTCACCCATTTATAAATGAGAATTTTTAAATGGAATCTACTGGAGTTACATTTAAAATATAAATTGTATTATAAACCTATGAAGGAAATACTGCAAGAATTACATGTTCACTGGCCACTAGGGTAGGCACTTGAAGTCACAGCACTCAGGAGACTGAGGCAGGAGGATCACTTAAGCCCAGAAGTTCTGGGCTAGTCTTGGCAATATAGAAGACACCCATCTCAAATAAAAAAAATTTACATGTTCATGGACAGAGCTAGAGGGCATGAGATTAAGTGAAATAAACAAGGCAGAGAAAGACAAATACAGCATTTTCTCATTCATATGTGGAAGCTAAAAAAGTTGATTTCATAGAAGTTAAGAATAGGGATTCAAGCCGGGCGCGGTGGCGCACGCCTGTAATCCCAGCACTTGGGAGGCTGAGGCAGGAGGATCGCGAGTTCAAAGCCAGCCTCAGCCATGGCGAGGCACTTAGCAACTCAGTGAGACCCTGTCTCTAATAAAATACAAAAAAGGGCTGGGGATGTGGCCCAGTGGTCGAGTGCCCCTGAGTTCAATCCCCGGTACCAAAAAAAAAGAATAGGGATTCAGGGCTGGGGTTGTGGCTCAGCGGCAGAGCGCTCACCTGGCACGTGCACGGCCCGGGTTCGATCCTCAGCACCACGTAAACATACATGCATTGCATTGTGTACAACTAAAGCAAATAAATAAATATTAAAAAAAAAAAAAAAAAAAGAATAGGGATTCACTACCAGTTAGGAAAGGGGGAGAGGAAGGGGGTCAGAAGGCAACTGGATGATGGGTACCAAAATACAGATAGGAGGCATAAGTTATCGTATTCTATAGCACAACAGGGTAACTATCATTTACAACATACACACACACACACACACACACACACACACACACATATAAACTAGAAGAGTTGTTTTTGTTTGTTACTGGGGATAGAACCCAGGGGTGCTTAACCACTGAGCCACATCCCCAGCCCTTTTTTAAAAAATAGTTTATTTAGAGACAGGGTCTCACTGAGTTGCTTAGGGCTTCTAAGTTGCTGAAGCTGGCTTTGAATTTGTGATCATCCTGCCTCAGCCTCCCGAGCTACTGGGTGAACTGGAAGAGTTTGCAAAGAATGATCAGTGCTTAAGTAGACAAAATTGTTAATTATCTTGATTTGATCATTTTCACATTATACACATATATTGAATTACCTCATAAATATGTACAGCTTAAATTAAAAAAAAAGAAGAAGAAGAAGAAGAAAAACAAACTGTGAATTAGCCGGGCACAGTGGCACACACCTGTAGTCCCTGCACTTGGGAGGCTGAGGCAGGAGGATCGCGAGTTCAAAGCCAGCCTCAGCAATGGTGAGGCACTTAGCAACTCAGTGAGACCCTGTCTCTAATAAAACACAAAAAAGGGCTGGGAGGCTGGGGTTGTGGCTCAAGTGGCAGAGCGCTCGCCTCATACGTGTGCGGCCCGGGTTCGATCCTCAGTACCACGTAAACATAAATGCATTGCATTGTGTACAACTAAAGTAAATTTTTAAAAAGGGGGGGGGGGGGGGGCGGGGATGTGGCTCAGAGGTTGAGTGCCCCTGAGTTCAATCCCCAGTACAAAACAAAAACAAAAACAAAAACTGTGAATTGCATATTCAGGCTTTAAAATTTGTTGAAAATTGGCATTTTCGACACATGGCACAGTAAAGCATGTCTCTAATATCCCAGCTATTCTGGATGCTAAGTGGGGAGGATCACTACTTCAACACCAGCCTGGGCAATATAGTTAGATCCCCTTCTCAAAAAACAAAAAAATAAAAATAAATAAATAAGCCAAGCTGGCATGGTAGCACACAACTGTAATCCCAGCAACTCAGGGAGGATGAGGCAGGAGAATTGAAAAAATCAAGGCCAGCAATAAATATATACATAGGGCTCATGTAACTCAGTGTCAGAGTGCCCCTGGATTCAATCTCTAGTACTGCTAAAAAAAATTTTTTTTGAAAACTGGTATTAAGTCAAGAGTATGAACAGAGGACATGTTGATACAGTAGCTTCTGGGATGGAAATGATGAAGAGAGGACATAAGAATGGAAGATCAGGACAGTGAAAGTAGGTTATCAAAGAGATTCTGGAGGGCCTAGAGTGGTGGCTCAGTGGTAGAGTGCTTGCCTAGCATGTGTGAGGCATGGGGTTCAATTCTCAGCACCACATATAAATAAATAAAATAAAGGTCCACTGACAATTGAAAAATATTTAAAAGAGAGAGAGAGAGAGAGAGAGAGAGAGAGAGAGAGAGATTCTGGAAATTAAAGTATCAGGTACCTCCAAGAGAAAAGGAGTAGAGATGGGGCCTCAATAAAGGATCTTGAGCTGGGTGCAGTGGCACACGCTATTATCCCAGCTACTTACAAGGCTAATGCAGGAGAATCAAAAATTCAAGGCCAGCCTGGCAATTTTGCAAGACCCTACCTTAAAATAAAAAATGAAAATGTCTGGGGATGTGGCTTGGTGGTAGAGATTCTCTGGGTTCAATTCCTAGTAGCAGGGAAAAAAAAAAAAAAAAAAATAGAGAACATTGGGCAAGTCAAACAAAATATAGTAGGAAGGACTGACATCCAACCTTCCAACATGTTTTTACGGGAAAAGTTAGAGCTGAGTGCAGGAAGCCACCTGTGAATTACTTGAGGGTCTTCACTTGGTATGGAAGCCAGGGAAACTTAGGTTTTTTCCTTGGGAACTATCCTTGGCTCCCCCAAGCTTACCTGAAGCACATGATCTTTATCTCCACTCGACTAGGAAGATCCCTCAGTGGCTCTGCAGATGGGGATAACTCATTGGGAACTGAACAGCCCACCTTCTACTTTTTTGACAAGAAACATTCCATGGAAAACCTTTGATGTTCCAATATAAATAAAGCAAGCATGGGCTCCATTTTGCTCTTTTTAGTGTGGAAGCTTGATCCATATAAATTGGCTAGCCCGTCCTGCCCCTGCTTTCTAAAAATATTTCCTGTGTTCTGTGATTTTTTTGTTGCTCTATTTTCCTTAGCCTTTATTCCACAGCCAGCCCATTCCACTGAAAGGAACCCCATTTCCACTCACAGCTCAGGATGTGGACAGGAGCTGAGTATGGTGGCATGTGACTATAATCCCATCAAATCAGGAGGCTGAGATGGGGTTTGCAAGTTAGACGGCAGCCTTGGCAATTTAGCAAGACACTGTCTCAAAATTAAAAAAAAAATAAGCCGGGCACGGTGGCGCACGCCTGTAATCCCAGTACTTGGGAGGCTGAGGCAGGAGAATCGCGGGTTCAAAGCCAGCCTCAGCAATGGCAAGGCACTTAGCAACTCAGTGAGACCCTGTCTCTAAAAAAATACAAAAAAGGGCTGGGGATGTGGCCCAGTGGTTGAGTGCCCCTGAGTTCAATCCCCAGTACCCAAAAAAAAAAAAAAAAAATTAAAAAATTAAAAAAAAATAAAAGGGCTAGAGATGGAACTCAGTGCTAAAGTGCAGAATTTTTTTTAAAAAGTTGGAGCAAATCTTAGTTACAGATCAAGGAAAAATGCCAGTAGCATAGGAAAACAAGATATATTGAATATATATTGGATATATATATGTTTATACATATATATATATGATATAGTCAAGAAGTTAGAAGATTTTTGTGCCAGAAAATTTACAGAGTATATTACTGTACCAGGTTGAGCCTGAACTACCAATTTCTAGACCTTTGACTATTCTTTTTTTTTTTTTGGTACCAGGGATTGAACTCAGGGGCACTCGACCACTGGGCCACATCCCCAGCCCTTTTTTTATATTTTATTTAGAGACAGGGTCTCACTGAGTTGCTAAGTGCCTCGCCATTGCTGAGGCTGGCTTTGAACTCATGATCCTCCTGCCTCGGCCTCCCAAGTGCTGGGATTACAGGCATGCGCCACCACACCCGGCTTTGACTATTATTCTTATGATTCTTTTTGTGAAAAGACAAATCCAAAACATAGTCACATCCTACTTAAATAACAACATTTACTTAAACAAAGAAAATGAAGCCCTTAAAATACTATAAAGCAGTATCAGTCTACAGTAGATCAATAATGCATTTGGGATCTCTGAAGTTTTATCAGTTCCATCACTGGACTCACGCTGCTGCAACGGCCCCTCCCTTCACCCCAGAACTATGTCTGGAATACTGGCTATGCCTATGTCCCTTTTTACTTTTTGTAGCTTTATGCATGGTGCTGGGAATTGAACCCAGAGTCTTGTACACAATAGATAAGTGCTCTAGCAATGCATATGTAATAAACTATGCTATGCTTAAAATAATAATAATATTTTTAAAAAACACTCCATTATCATGAAGTTAAACAGTCGCAGGAGTAGACAGGAATGCTCTTTTCTAATATAATAATAAATGTTAACAGAAATCTCAAGAAACCTGAAATAAGTTTCACATAAAGGTATTCATCTAGAGGATCCAAGATGGTGGGCTAGAGGGAGGCTATATTCTGTGTTGCTCCATAACCTGCGATTCAAGTAGAGGGAATACTGTTTCTCTGTGAGTGACTAGAGGACCCCCCAACAGCTGCTCCTGAGGAGGAATCACCGCTGCCATACCCGCACAGGTCTGCGGACCTCAGCATCAGCACAGGACTCCTGGGCACTCACCCACACAGGACCTCTGGGTGCCGGGGCAGGAACACCAGCATCAACACCGCACAGGACTCCTAGCCACCCACCAGCTCAGGAATCCTGGCTGCCGCTACCCACATGTGGGAACTCCCTCCAATGTGATCTACCAATGCGGGGCTCCCCCTGTTGCCTCCATCTTGGGACACTGCAACCACTGCCAAAGTCCCCTACACATGGTAACCTGCACCTGGGGACACTGCACAGGGTCTGGAGACACCACCAGCCATAACACTGCATGCCACAGAGATGCATCTCTGAACACACCACCCAACACCACTGCCCAGCCCCACCCAACCAGATACCCCATCACTAAAAGCAGCTGCCTCCATCTTAGGACACCTTTGTCACCATCTTTAGTTTGGACAAGCCCCAGCGTGGAACACTGGCTGGGACTTAGAAGCAATATCAAGGTAGCTTTAGCTCCCAACTCCCTCCTCTCTCTGGCAGCCGCTAACCCAGCACAGTGCTTGCGGCTATGTGGCCAGTCCATAGCTCACAAAACCTGGCCCTAAACTACCCAATACACAACAGCTCTTCGGGACAGGTGCACAGCCCCAGGACGCAGCCCACAACACCTCGGAGAGAAAGTTCTTGATTGGGAAGTAGAAAGGGAGGGGGTGAGATACAGTTTAGAGACTAAATTAGAGACCAGGAATTGTGAGGTTTACAGGTGACATAAAAGATAATGTGCCCACATCACATGAGCGAGTCCCAAATGAGATCCTTGGGGTGCAGTCTCCCATCTGGACTGGAAAGTGCTATACTCCACTTCCAGGAGCTCCGCCCCCAAGACCAACCCTCCCACCCTAATAATCTTCACCTTCCTGAGGGTGGAGATACCAGCAAACAACAGACAACCCCACCTATTGGATGAGAAGGAAAGCAGGAAAGATACTGATTTACAAAAACAATCCTTGTTTATCTTCCTTTGAGATTTTTTTTTCCCTCTCTCTCTTCTCCCACCCTCACATCCCCAACATTTGTGAAACCAAGTACTTTTCATGAATTATGCTACTGAGGATTGGGATGTCTGAACAGTATATTACATCTTTTATCTTCTATTTTTACATGTTTTATTTTCCTTCATATTTATGTTTTTTTGTTTTTGTACTCTATTGTCTTCCCAATTACTTGTCTCCCCCAAATCACTTTCTCTCTCCTCTCCTGCTACTAACCAACTTCTTTAGATCCCTCTTTCATGCTTTCTAAAACCTAATAATTCTATATCCTCACCTCCTATCCCCTCAACATCTCATCCTATACCATTGACAAATTTCTAGAGTCATATGATTTGCCCAAATTGAATCAGGATGATATACACAAGTTAAACAGATCAATTTCAAGCAATGAAATAGAAGACGCCATCAGGCAGGGCGCGGTGGTGCACGCCTGTAATCCCAGCACTTTGGGAGGCTGAGGCAGGAGGCAGGAGGCAGGAGGCAGCCTCAGCAATGCCTAGGCACTTAGCAACTCAGTGAGACCCTGTCTCTAAATAAAATACAAAAAAGGGCTGGGGATGTGACCCAGTGGTCAAGTGCCCCTGAGTTCAATCCCCAGTACCACAAAAAAAAAAAAAAAAAAGAAGACGCCATCAGAAGCCTACAAACCAATAAAAGCCCAGGACCAGACAGATATACAGCTGAGTTCTACAAGACCTTCAAAGAAGAACTAATACCAATACTCCTCAAATTATTTCATGAAATAGAAAAAGAGGGAACACTTCCAAACTAATTCTATGAAGCCAATATCCCCGATTCCAAATCTAAAGACACATCAAAGAAAGAAAATTTCAGATCAATATCTCTAATGAACACAGATGCAAAAATTCTTAATAAAATTCTGACAAATCGAATACAAAAACATATCAAAAAGAGTGCGGGCTGGGATTGTGGCTCAGCGGTAGAGTGCTCGCCTAGCACCTGCGCGGCCCGGGTTCAATCCTCAGCACCACGTACAAATAAACGCATTGTGTACAACTAAAGCAAATAAATAAATATTAAAAAAAAAAAAAAAAAGATAGTGCACCATGATGAAGTAGGGTTCATCACAGGGGTACAAGCTTGGTTCAACATACAGAAATCAATAAATGTAATTCATCACATCAATAGACTTAAAGAATCATACGATCATCTCAATAAATGCAGAAAAACCATTTGACAAAATAGAGCACCCCTTCATGTTCAAAACACTAGAAAAACTAGGGACAACAGGAACATATCTCAACATTGTAAAAGCTATCTATGCTAAGCCCCAGGCCAATATCATTCTAAATGGAGAAAAACTGAAAGCATTCCCTCTAAAACCTTTCACCACTTCTATTTAACATAGTTCTTGAAACTCTAGCCACAGCAATTAGACGAAAGAAATTAAAGGGATACGAATAGGAAAAGAAGAACTCAAACTATCACTATTTGCCGACCATATCATTCTATACCTAGAAGATCCAAAAAATTCCACCAGAAAACTTCTAGAACTAATAAATGAATTCAGCAAACTAGCATGATATAAAATCAACACCCATAAATCAAAGGCATTTCTGTACATCAGTGACAAATCCTCTGAAAGGGAAATAAGGAAAACTACCCCATTTAAATAGCCTCAAAAAAGAAAAAAAAAAAAACATGGGAATCAACCTAATGAAAGAGGTGAAAGACCTCTACAATGAAAACTACAGAATACTAAAGAAAGAAATTAAAGAAGACCTTAGAAGATGGAAAGCTCGGGCTGGGGTTGTGGCTCAGCGGTAGAGCACTCGCCTTGCAGGTGCACGGCCCGGGTTCGATCCTCAGCACCACGTAAGCATAAATGCATTGCATTGTGTACAACTAAAGCAAATAAATAAATATTTAAAAAAAAAAAGAAGAAGAAGATGGAAAGCTCTCCCTTGTTCTTGGATCAGCAGAATTAATATTGTCAAAATGACCATACTACCAAAAGCACCATACAGATTTAATGCAATTCCTATCAAAATCCCAATGACATTCCTCACAAAAATAGAAAAGGCAGTCATGGAATTCATCTGGAAAAATAAGAGACCCAGAATAGCTAAAGCAATCCTTAGCAAGAAGAGTGAAACAAGTGGCATTACTATACCAGACCTAAAACTATACTACAGAGCAACAGTAAGAAAAACAGCATGGTATTGGCACCAAAATAGACTTGTAGACCAATGGTACAGAATAGAGGACACAGAGACTAACCCACGAAATTACAGTTATCTCATATTAGACAAAGGCACCAAAAACATACACTGGAGAAAAGATAGCCTCTTAAACAAATGGTGCTGGGAAAACTGAAAATCCATATGCAACAAAATAAAATTAAACCCCTATCTCTCACCATGCACAAAACTCAACTCAAAGTGGACCAAGGACCTAGGAATTAAACAAGAAACACTACACCTATTAGAAGAAAAAGTAGGCCCAAATCTCCATCATGTCCAATTAGGCCCCAACTTCCTTAATAAGACTGCTATAGAGCAAGAAATAAAATCAAGAATCAGAAATGGGACAGATTCAAACTAAAAAGCTGCTTCTCAGCAGAAGAAACAATCAATGAGGTGAATAGAGAGCCTATATTTTGGGAGCAAATTTTTACCACTCGCACATCAGATAGAGCACTAATCTCTAGGGTATATAAAGAACTCAAAAAGCTAAACACCAAAAAAACAAATAGCCTAATCAATAAATGGGCCAAGGAACTGAACAGACACTTCTCAGAAAATGATACACAATTGATCAACAAATATATGATAAAAAGTTCAACATCTCTAGTAATTAGAGAAATGCAAATCAGAACTACTCTAAGATTTCATCTCATTCCAGTCAGAATGGCAGTTATTAAGAATACAAGGAACAATAAGTATTGGCGAGGATGTGGGGGTGCAGAAAAAGGCACACTCTTACATTGCTGGTGAGACTGCAAATTGGTGCAAACAATATGGAAAGCAGTACGAGATCCCTTAGAAAACTTGGAATGGAACCACCATTTGACCCAGCTATCCACTCCTCGGTTTTATACCCAAAGGACTTAAAAACAGCAGACTACAGGGACACAGCCACTTCAATATTTACAGCAGCACAATACACAATAGCAAAATTGTGGAACCAACCTAGATGGCCTTCAACAGATGAATGGTTAAAGAAAATGTGGTATATATACACAATGAAATACTACTCAGCATTAAAAGAGAACAAAATCATGGCATTTTCAGGTAAATGGATGGAGTTGGAGAATATCATGCTAAGTAAAGTAAGCCAATCCCAAAAAAACAAATGCCCAATGTTTTCTGTGATATATGGATGCTGATCCATAATGGGGGTGGTGGGAGGAACAAAGGAGGAATGAAGGAACTTTGGATAGGGCAAAGGGAAGGGAGAAGAAAGGAGGGGGAATGGGTATAAGAAAGATGGTGGGATAAGATGGACATTATTACCCTAAGTACATGTATGAAGACAAGAATGATGTGACTCTATATCGTGTACAACCAGAGACAAAAAATTGTGCTCTATATGTGTACTATGAATTGAAATGCATTCTGCTGTCATGTATAACATATTAGAATAAATTTTTTTTTATGTTTTTTAGTTGTCAATGGACCTTTATTTTATTTATTGACATGTGGTGCTGAGAATCCAACCCAATACCTCACACATGCTAGGCAAGTGCTTTGCCACTGAGCCACAACCCCAGCCCCAATAAATAAATTTTTTCTAAAAAGGTATTCATCTAATTGTGTAAAAAAATAAATCTACAGCTGGTTTTGTAGTTCAGTGGTAGAGAACTTGCCTAACTTGCCTAACATGTGTGAGGCACTGGGTTCTATCCTCAGCACCACATACAAATAAATAAAATAAAAGGTATTTTGTCCACCTACAACTAAAAAAAAAAAAAATTTAAGTAAATAAATAGATTGGGGCTGGGGTTGTGGCTCAGTAGTACAACGCTCATGTAGCACGTGCGCAGCCCGGGTTCGATCCTCAGCACCACGTAAAAGTAAAGGCATTGTGTACAACTAAAACAAATAAATAAATATTTTTAAAAGTAAATAAACAGATAAATATAAAGGCCATTTTTTTTTTTTTTTTTTTGGGTGGTACCAGGGATTGAACTCAGGGGCACTCGTCCACTGGGTCACATTCCCAGCCCTTTTTTGTATTTTATTTAGAGACAGGGTCTCACTGAGTTGCTAAGTGCCTCGCCATTGCTGAGGCTGGCTTTGAACTTGCGATCCTCCTGCCTCAGCCTCCCAAAGTGCTGGGATTACAGGCGTGCGCCACCGCGCCCGGCTAAAGGCCATTTTCTTACCCACTAATCTGTACTACTACTAAATTATGCCAATTCAGTGGTTAGTTCTACCTATAATAATGCTTAATTGGGAATAATCTCCTATGCACCTGGACTAAAGAAGAAATTGAGGAGTTAAAGGTAAATATGCGTCACCATTTAATAGAGAAACCCAAAAATATAACATTGTGATAGGGAAGGATGTTATAATAAAATGAAAGCACAAGATGTGACCCTCATATCACCTAGCCTCTACAAAACAAACTGAAGTTCTAAGGCTAGACATAAATAAAACAACTTCAGACATGCTAATCTTTATATTTTATAAAACCTAGAAACACCTAGAAACAGTCTTCTCCTTAGTGTCTCTCTTAGTTGTCCTATATCCTTTCTGCTCTCCTAGGAGGTTCCCTTCTCTCATAAAATATTACTTTTCCCCAAGGACTCACCCTCAGCTTTTTCTCCTTTTCACTCTACAAATCTCCCCAGGATGACTCTTCCATTCTTATGGCCCTCCATGCAGCCTGCTTCCCACTGCCTTTTTCAGTTTTGGATACCCGTGTCCTGTAACCAACTAGACTCATTTACCTGGAACCATCAAAACATTTTTTTTTTTTTTTTCTTTTTTTTTTGGTACCGGGGATTGAACTCAGGGGCACTTGACAACTGAGCCACATCCCCAGCCCCTATTTTGTATTTTATTTAGAGACAGGGTCTCACCGAATTGCTTAGTGCCTCACTTTTGCTGAGATTGCCTTTGAACTGGAGTTCCTCCTGCCTCAGCCTTCTGAGCAGCTGCGATTACAGGTGTTTGTCACCGTGTCCAGCTCAAAAACACTTTCAATTTAACAATCTCAAAATTGAATCTTCCCTAAAATGCCTCTGGCCCTACCTTTTTTATTTTGGTTTGGTTCCCTTGATTTAATGACCCAAACTAGGAAAACTAAGTTGATACTAACTCCTTCTTTTCCTTGTCTTCTCCAGGACTGTCAATTCTACCAAAAATTATCTAAATCCCCCCCAACCCCCCCATTCCTGTCCTATCTTTCACCATAGAAGTAATTCAGGCCTTAAATTATGTTCCCCTAAACTACCCCAACTAAGACTTCATCGAATTAACAACTTTTGAGTCATTTCCATTCACGCCATGGCAGCTCTAATTTCTTTCTTTTTTTTTTAGTTGTATATAGACACAACACCTTTATTTTTTTAGATGTTGATGGACCTTTATTTTATTTTTTTTAATATTTATTTATTTGCTTTAGTTGTGCACAATGCGTTTATTTGTACGTGGTGCTGAGGATCGAACCCGGGCCGCGCACATGCTAGGCGAGCGCTCTACCGCTGAGCCACAACCCCAGCCCTGGACCTTTATTTTATTCATTTATTTATATATAGTACTGAGAATCGAACCCAGTGCCTCACACGTTAGGCAAGTGATCTACCACTAAGCTACGCCAGCCCAACACCTTTATTTTATTTATTTTTATGTGGTGCTGAGAATCAAACCCAGTGCCTCACATGTGCCAGGCAAGTGCTCCACCACTAACCCAAAATCCCAGCCTCCCCTCCTACCCCGCAACTCTGGTTTCTAATAAAACGTCTCCACTTAACCATCAGGAAGCTGAATAACTGTTAAATTAAATGAAAATACATTTCTATCTAAAAGAAAATAGTGAAATCGAAAGAGCACATACATGCTTAAATTACATAAAATGCCAAATTTTACTTTCAAAGTTTTAAAATTTAATGGAAATACACATATCCCAAAATGGAATTCATAATGTTGTACTTCCTAAGAAACCTAAGGCTAGGTAGTCAAGTAGGTGCTTTGAATTTTAAGATCCATAGAATTTTCATAGCTCCCGTTTACAAAATGTCATAGCACAGGGCTAGCTTTAAAGTAAGATGAGAGAGAAAAACAAAGTTAAGAATAAATCCTTCTGGCCGGGCGTGGTGGCTCATGCCTGTAATCCCAGCACTTGGGAGGCTGAGGCAGGAGGATCGCAAGTTCAAAGCCAGCCTCAGCAATGGCGAGGCACTTAGCAACTTAGTGAGACCCTGTCTCTAAATAAAATACAAAAAAAGGGCTGGGGATGTGACCCAGTGATAGAGTGCCCCTGAGTTCAATCCCAGGTACCACAAAAAAAAAAAAAAAAAAGAATAAGTCCTTCTGGCTGGGCACTGTAATCCCAGCAACTCCAGAGGCTGAGACAGCAGGATTGCAAGTTCTCAATCAATTTATTGAGAACCTGTCTCAAAAAGGGCTGGGGGTGTAGCCCAGGGGTAAAGTCATCCAGGGTTCACAGCCAATCCAATGGGGGGATGGAGGAGAAGCCATTCCTTTACTTTTTTGTTTTTGTTTAAACCAATGCTTCACTCACATTACACTGCACTAAGTAGTACACTTCAAAAGATGAAAAGAAAAAAATGGAGATAAAATGGAAATGTTTAAAAAAAAAAAAAAAAAGATCAAGAAAGGAACAGAAAACAAATTTGTAAATCAGACTCTAAACACTGAATAAAATTTCAATTTAAAGCTGGCCACAGTGGGACATGCCTGTATCCCAGTGACTGGGGAGGCTGAGGCAGGAAGATTGCACTTAATATACTGAATGACACAGAATAAGCATTCAGCAAGTACCTGGCGAACCTATGCAATTTAGTGAGACCTTGTCTCAAAATAAAAGTCTGGGGATGTAGCTAAGTGATAAAGAGCACTGGGTTCAATACTGAATATTAAAAAAAAATTTTTTTCTTCAACTTTAATTTTCCTTTTGTTTAAAGAGAAGTGAACATTTTTAGTTACAATTAAATCAGTCTCTATCCCAACTTCATTTTCATCAAATCTCAATACCCAGAAGCAGGCTGAATTGAGTACATAGTATGAGTGTAGATTAACAGCATGAACTTAAGGGTCAGATGTAAATTCAAGTATGGCCTTTTCTTGAACCCCACAAATTCTTCCACTTACTGGCCATGTAACTTTCACAACTTTGATTCATGATTCCCATGAATGAGTATTAAAGAGGATTATGTATGTGAAAAGCACTTAGTATACTGAATGACACAGAATAAGCATTCAGCAAACCATACATGTTGTAATGATGTTCCTTAAATCTTGATTTTCACAAATTGTGGTACATACATAGAATACTATTTTAACAATTTGAAGCATGAAGCAGTTCTATACTTACCAATATGAATGATCTCAATGATATACAAAATTTAAAAATTAACTGTTCTATCTGTTCTATCCACTACTACTGTTACTACTTCAACTTTTTTAAATTACTACTTTCAACTTTTTAAAAATTTTTAAAATTTATTCTAATTTGTTCTATATGACAGCAGAATGCATTTCAATTCATATTACACATATATAGCACAATTTTTCATATCTCTGGTTGTACACAACATAGAGTCATGTTACTACTTCAACTTGTTATATAGTTATTTATATGCATATATGCTAAACATACACAGAATGCCTCTGGGAGAATACATGAGAAACTAGTTCGTAGAGGCTTCCTCTGAGGAGGAAAAGTAAGCTGCTAAGATACAGTCTTACATTTTATCATATTTCTCCTTATAAATTTTGAAATTTGTATCATTTGCTTTTATTGACTATTCTTGTCCATTTAGCCAGAGGATCCAACCAAGGGCCTCTATATGTTACACATGCACTCTATCACTGAGCTACACCTCCAACCCTATTGGCTATTCTAAAAATAAAATTTATATTATGATACATAATTCATACTACCAAAATATTTCATTATACATTAAGAGCATTAAACTGATCTTTGCAGAAAAAAAGCAAGACCAAGGTGACTTACTAAATGAGAGTTTTAGTATTAATTTCGACAGCACTGATGGTAATGGTCAAAGATTATTACATTTTTAACCAATGAGAAGCCATTCATTAAAGTAAGTAAAGCGTAGCCGGGCGCGGTGGCGCACGCCTGTAATCCCAGCACTTTGGGAGGCTGAGGCAGGAGGATCGCGAGTTCAAAGCCAGCCTCAGCAATGGCGAGGCACTTAGTAACTCAGTGAGACCCTGTCTCTAATAAAATACAAAAAAAAGGGCTGGGGATGTGATCCAGTGGTCGAGTGCCCCTGAGTTCAATCCCCAGTACCAAAAAAAAAAAAAAAAAAAAAAAAAAAAAAGTAAGTAAAGCGTGAGTATTTTAACCCAAGGCCATTGTACCACTGAGCGACATCCCCAGTCTATTATTATTATTTTTTTTTTTTTTTGAAAGTCACACTAAATTGCCCTGGCTGGCCTCAAATTTGCAATTCTCCTGCCTCAGCCTCCCAAATCACTGGGATTACAGGCCTACATCACTGCATGTGGTTTAAAGTATATAATTTATGAAGGTATATCAATTCATTAAGGTATATAAGGGGGCTAATTGGAGATGAGAAAAGGGAAAAACATAAGTATGTGGATGGAGAAGACAATAACTTCACCATTCATTCGAAAATCCTATCTATCCATGAGGTGCCAATCACTGTTGAGGAAAAAATGACACAAGGTCCTTGCCTTTCGGTAGTAGTGTAATACGTGAATAGGGCAGTAAAATTTGCACTCTTGTGGGTTTGGTCACTCAAAACATACATTCACTCATTGGTGCACAAGCAACAATTGAATGAATGAATGAATGAATGATGAAAGTCTGATGACAAAAAACATTCCACTGAGGCTTGAAAACACCAAGAACGGATCACTCAATCTGAGAAAGCTTCTAGTCCTGCGTTCCGAGAATCCCGTGAACAGCGAGGTCTGCAGGGGATGGGGCGCGACTCCTAATCCTATGCCAAGTCACCTGCCTGGAGGGCGCGGAAAGGCAGCAGGTGTAAAAGTCCCCAGACACCGACCCCACACTCTCATCCCTCAGAGCCAGGCACTCCCGCACCTGGACTCATCAGGTCTCAGCTTTCCAACATCTGAAAGGAACGACCGCTGACCCTGAAAGTGAAAGTCACTAGACAGTTTCCACAGTGCTCAGAGCTCCGATAAGGACGGGGGTGAGGGGTGACTGTGTATGAAAGGGAAGGAAAAAAAAAAGCTCCTCTCGAGGGACCCCTCGGTTCAGAAAAACCGTGAAGGCGCCTGGGGAGATCTGGGAGGGAGGGTGACCCCAGTGGCTTCTCCGATTATATGCAAAGCCGGCTTGGCCTACTCATGGCACAATCACTGACCTTTCCAAAGGGGCTTCCCAGGGGCGGTGGCGGGAGGAACAGGAGCTGCGGCCCAGGCCCCGCACCCAACATATCTCCCACTCAGCCGGCTCCGCGCTAAGGAGTGCAGGGTAACCAAGGGCGACCAGGAGGCCGCCATCTTGAGCTCCGTACAGGGGAGGAAGAGGAAAACTTTATTGAAACTCAGAAGACAGACCGACGCACAAACTCGGCTGTGCTCGGGGAAAGCTCCGCCTGGGCGGACGAAAGAGAGCAGCTAAGGAACGTGCCCTCCAGTTGGGAAGGGTGGGGCGACTCCCTCGCCCTTCAGTGCTTCCGGGCTAGGCCGACGGAGACTAGGCTCCCAGAGTGCAATGCGCCGCGGCGGGTGCGGAGAGGAAAGGGGGGGCGTTCCTCCATGAGGGAGGAGCAGGCTGTAGGGGAGGCCAAAAGTTCTGGAATCCTTGAAAAGTCATTATGATGTCTGGCCACATCCCTGAGCCTTTTAAGGGAGTCCGCGTAAGTAACATGTAGGTGGGTGGGCTAATGGGTCCTTCAAGAACACGAAGTAGAGTTAAAGCAGGCAAGAAGTTTGAAGCATAATAAGGAGAAAGCCAGATCTCAGTTATATGAAAAGGAAGACACTAGGAAGAATTACAGGAAGACAATGAGGGTACATCAGAACAGAAACTCCAAAGAAACAGGAAAAGGAAAATGTAGCATGGCATAAAAATTTGGAGACTTCTCTACCACCTTTGTCAAATCATTGATTGTTATCAAAAAGTACATCACTTTACACATACATGTTTTCTAACTTTAGTTCCACTGATGCTACGAATTGTTCCTCCATACTAGGATGAATTATTTTTGTTTTAATGTTACTAATTTTTGGAGTGACATTTTGTGAAAGTTCTTTTGAAAAATTAGTTTGCTTCTTCCTTCACTTACATATTCATTTATCAGAAGACTTTCAGAGCTACTCTGGAGACTGAGGCAGGATTTCTTGAGCCCAGGAGTTCAAGGTCAGCCTAGGTAACATAGTGAAACTCCCTTCTCTTAAAAATAAGTAAATACTAACCCGACAAGGTGGTACACACCTGTAATCCCTGTTTGAGGCAGGAGGATCTCAAGTTGGAGGCCAGCCTGGGCAATTTAGTGAAACCCCGTCTCAAAATAAAAAGGACTGAGGATATGGCTCAGTGGCAAAGCACCCCTGAGTTCATCCTGAGTACCAAAAACAAAAAGACATTCAGAGAGTATTTTGGTATCATTGTGTTTGCTCTAGAAAAGCAATTCCTTATCTTGGTCAATGAAATTATCCTTTATTAGAGAGTCCAATATCTCAATAATTAATGAAAGTAAAATAGCAATCATGAATGTTTAATGTCAAAGGAGCAGGAATATCTACAGGAATTTTTTCACATGGCTATGCAAATAGAAGCATAACAAATGAACTGTATTGTAGATAACTGTAAAGTAATTTCAAGGGAAATACATTTGTTGTATTCAAGACAATTTGCTATGACCAAAAGACTATGTAACCGCTGTAAACTATTTTTCTAAAACATTAATCCTGCCATTAAGAAATTTGAGAGCAGGGGTTGTGGCTCAGCGGTAGAGCACTCGCCTAGCACGTGCGTGGCCCGGGTTCTATCGGAAGCACCCCGTAAAAATAATAAAAGACACTGTATACAACTAAAACAAATAAATAAATATTAAAAAAAGAAAATTTGAACATTATCAAAAAGTAAGCCGGGCGTGGTGGTGGTGCACGCCTGTAATCCCAGCACTTGGGAGGCTGAGGCAGGAGGATCGCGAGTTCAAAGCCAGCCTCAGCAATGGTGAGGCACTTAGCAACTCAGTGAGACCCTGTCTCTAATAAAATACAAAACAAGGGCTGGGGATGTGGCCCAGTGGTCAAGTGCCCCTGAGTTCAATCCCCGGTACAAAAAAAAAAAAAGTTATTAGAAATAAATCAGAAACCATTATCTTGTTATTTAAAAATCTCCCTAGATAATGTGGCAAGTAGTTCTGGCATCTAATCTTTTTTTTTTTTTTTTTAATTGTACACAATGCCTTTGTTTTTACGTGGTGCTGAGGATGGAACCCGGGCTGCGCACATGCTAGGCGAGTGTTCTACCACTGAGCCACTACCCCAGCTCCTGGCATCTAATCTTAAGGACAAAATCAGTCTGAAAGTATCCAATAACAAAGAAGTGAAAAAGATGATAGTTAATGGAAAACATGCTATATTAAGAGTCAGAAGATATATTTGGGCTTTGATCTTGTTACTAACTTCTTTCTGTTTTATCTATAAAATTAGAATGGTATTTGTCCTAGCAACCTCACAAAGGCTTTGTGATAGATATACGCAAATGGGCCGGGCAAGGTGGCGCAGGCCTGTAATCCCAGCACTTGGGAGGCTGAGGCAGGAGGATCACGAGTTCAAAGCCAGCCTCAGCAATGGCAAGGCACTTAGCAACTCAGTGAGACCCTGTCTCTAAATATAAATACAAAAAAGGGCTGGGGATGTGGCCCAGTGGTGGAGTGCCCCTGAGTTCAATCCCCGATACCAAAAAGAAAAAAATATATATATATACACACACACACACACACACACACACACACACACATATATGTATACACAAATGGTTAATCAGATATGATTGCAAATAAAAATTGAGAATAGATAAGGCTAAAGTATAAAATAAGGAAGTACTGGTATGGAAAGACAACATCATGATATCCAAAAAACTGTAGAAATAACAAATGCACTCTGAAACTTGAAAAAGGTAGGGAGAAATATTTAAATAAATGGGAGAAGGTGCTACAGAACATCAATACTTCAAAAGTAGCAAGTTTCTGTTGTTGTTGTTGTTGATATTTTCTGGGTTTTTTGTGGTACTAAGGATTGAACCCAGGGCTACTGTAAAACTGAGCTACATCTTCAGCCCTTTTCGTTTTTATTTATTTTTAAATTTTGAGACAGAGTCTCACTAAATTGGCAAGGCTGGCCTCAAACTTGCAGTCCTCCTGTCTCAGCATCCTGAGTACCTGGGCTTATATGCCTTACTGCCGCCGCCGCTGTTTACCATGAGGAATCCTTGCTTCCCCGAATGTTGAAGTGTAACACCTAAGAAGAAAGCAAAGGCAGGTTAGAGAGGAAAAGGAAAGGCTTTATTTAAGGGCAGCAGAAAAAGACTTCCTGGGAGGGAAAGCTGGGGGCGGTGATGCACGCCTGTAATCCCAGCACTTGGGAGGCTGAGGCAGGAGGATCGCGAGTTCAAAGCCAGCCTCAGCAATGGCGAGGCACTTAGCAAATCAGTGAGACCCTGTCTCTAATAAAATACAAAAAAGGGCTGGGGATGTGGCTCAGTGGTCGAGTGCCCCTGAGTTCAATCCCCAGTACAAAAAAAAAAAAAAAAGACTTCCTGGGAGGGAGAAGTGGACCTGGAATCTGGAATCCGCGGGAAGGGAAGGTCTTTTCCCTTTTATCTCTCTCTGTCCTGCCTGTGACAGGAAAGCCAAAAGGTGTGACACAGGTGAGCCCTTGAGGGTGGGGGAAGAGTGGTCCAGCAGGAAGGGCTTATTATCCCTGTTTGCTGGGAGCTGCTTCCTTAACATTCTTTAGGATGGGCCCTGACCTTGCAGACATTGACATTTTAACCTCCCAGGCGTTGTTCTGGTTTTTCCAGGGCTCAGACCAACTCCATTTTCTTTATTAGACTCGATATTAGACCCGATTTACTTAACTATGCTCACAACCTATCTTTAAATCTGGCTTCACATGTGTGCACCACACCAAGGCAGCAAGCTTATAAAATACATTAAAGGCAAAAGAAAAAATAATAAAAGATTTATTTATTTATTTATTTATTGGCAGTACTGGGGATGAACTCCAGGGTACTTTACCCCTAAGCTACATCCTTAACCCTTCATATATATATATATATATATATATATATATTTTTTTTTTTTTTTTTTTTTTTTTTTTCCCCAGACAGTCTTACTAAATTGCCTAGGCTGGCCATGAATTTGAAATCCTCCTGTCTAATTATTCAGAGTTTCTAGGATTACATGTATGGGCCCAACTTCAAGACTTCAAGAAGGATTTGAATAAATGAGGTAATAATAAAAAATCTATAGAGATTATTTGGAATGTTTAGTTTTTCTCTAGCTCTTACACACCATGATTTTCCATTTCCAAGTTTATAAGGTTACCATCCCTTTGCACCACTGACACACTACAGATAGAACAGGCTTTTGACATGAACCAACAAGGAGACAATTTCCTTATAATTTTGTTGTTGTTCCTCTTCTTATAACCATTTCCTTAAAGAGAAGAGGATGCTCTAACATCTTGTTCTCATTTCTACTACCTCATCTGTAGCCTTCTCATTTCAATAGGTGACAACTCTGGCCTTCCAGGTCTTCTCACAGGGACTATCCTTTGCTTTCCCCTTTCTCTCTTCCGCACACATTTAGTCCTTCGGCAAATTTTGTTGGCTCCACCTTCAAAATCACCCAGAAATCTATTAATTTTCACCACCAGTATTGTTAACACAAATTCTGTTCCAAGTTACTATCATCTTCCCTCCTGGATTGTTTACAGTTGTCTTCTAATTGGTCTCCTTGCTTGCTCTCTTGATCCATACAGCCTGTTTTCCACACAGCAGCCATACATGCATACGTGTGTGTATGTGTGTGTGTGTGTGTGTGTGTGTGTGTGTGTGTGTGTGTGTGTAGGCTCTCCTGCCTCAGCTTCTGAAACACCTGGGATTATAGGCATGTTTGTTTAGTCTTTTGGGGAGAGGGTCTCACTGTGTTGCACAGTCTGTCCTCAAATACCTGTGCTCAAGTGATCCTCCTACATCAACCCTTTCAATAGCTGTGAGTACAGGTGTATACCATCATGCCCAAGCATTTTTTTACTCACATTTTTGTATATACTTGTACTAATCTCTATGTAGCTTTTTTTCCACATGCCCTCCTCTATGTATCTTTTTTTTTTTTTTTTTTTTTTTTTTTTTTTTTTTGTGGTACCGGGGATTGAACTCAGGGGTACTCGACCACTGGGCCATATCCCCAGCCCTTTTTTTTTTTTTTTTTTTTTTTTGTATTTTATTTAGAGACAGGGTCTCACTGAGTTGCTAAGTGCCTCGCCATTGCTGAGGCTGGCTTTTTTTTTTTTTTTTTTTTTTTTTTTGTACCAGGGAATTGAACTCAGGGGCACTCGACACCTGGGTCACATCCCCAGCCCTTTTTTATATTTTTTTTTATTAGAGACAGGGTCTCACTGAGTTGCTAAGTGCCTGGCCATTGCTGAGGCTGGCTTTGAACTCGCGATCCTCCTGCCTCAGCCTCCCAAAGTGCTGGGATTACAGGCGTGCGCCAAGGCACGGCCCTGCCATCATTCTTTTTAAAATAGCAGCAATAAAACTGGATTATAGGTGTATGCCTATAATCCCAGCAACTCTGGAGTTTAAGGCAGGAGGATTGCAAGTTCAAGGCTGGCCTCAGCAACTTAACAAGACCCTCAGCAACAACTTAGTGAGACCCTATCTCAAAATTAAAAGCTAAGGCCTGGAGTTGTGGCTCAGTGGTAAGAGCACTTGCCTAGCATGTGTGAGGCCCTGGGTTCAGTTCTCAGCACCACATATAAACAAATGAATAAAATAAAGGTCCATCAACATCTAAAAAAAAAAAAAGGTTAAAAGGACTGGGAATGTATCTCAATTATAAAGCATCCCTGGGCTAAATCCCCAGTATCAAAATAAATAAATACATAAAATAAAATAGCAGCAATCCCTAATCAGTTCTATCCTTCCCCAACACTAGAGACACATTTATAATCCGGGAGCCATTTTTAACTAATTTCTCTTCCTTATCCCTCAAATCCAATCCTTCACCAAATATGATTGACCCATCTTAAAATGACTTAAATCCTACTACCATCATTATGTCTTCCATCTTTAAGAGGTTGGTTCTCTAGTTACCTAACAATGGTTTTGTCTCTTTTCTCTCCATACCACCCTACCGGCTGATGTGTCTTTCAACAGATGTGACCTATCTGACAACAGTCCTTCACAGTCTCTAAATTTACAATGCCTCCCTATTATCCACAGAATGAAATATTAGTTCTTCATAACAGACTTTTAGAAAATCAAGATCTGTCTCCTGCCTACCTTACCAACTTCTCATATTTAGACTTGGGCAATAACATGTTATAGGTAATTTGCCAAATATTATATTTGTTTTCATGAAGATTTTGAAGATCTCTATATATTATCCCAGAAAACTGTAAAGCTTATTTTATCCACCAGTTTATTTACTAAGCATGGATTCTGATAATTTTTCTGATTTTTTATTAGGAAAAGTCATTTTACTAAAAATAACTCTCAAAACTGCTAATTGTCAGGTGTGGTGGTACACATCTGTAATTCCAGTGACCAGGGAGGGTGAAGCAGGACAATTATAAGTTTGAGACCAGCCTGGGAAACTTAGGAAAACCTTGTCTCAAAATAAAAACTAAAAAGTGTTGGATCTGGGGCTGGGGTTGTGGCTCAGCGGTAGAGCGCTCGCCTAGCACGCGTGCAGCCCAGGTTCGATCCTCAGCACCATGTAAACATAAATGCATTGCATTGTGTACAACTAAAGCAAATAAATTAATATTTAAAAAAAAGTGTTGGATCTGTAGCTCAGTGGTGTCCCTGGATTCAATCCCTAATACTAAGGGGCTGGGGTTGTGGCTCAGTGGTAGAGCGCTTGCCTAGCTTGTGTAAGGCACTGGGTTCCATCCTCAGCACCACATAAAAATAAATATAAATAAAATAAAGGTATTGTGTCCATCTACAACTAAAAAAAATTATTTTTAATCCCCAATACTAAAAAAAATACAAAACATAAAAAGAAAGAAAACTGCTAATCAAATTTTAATATTTTCAGAGATATTCCAAGAATACTCCAGGTTTAATGCTACATATGAATTTAGTACCCATCACTAAACCAAAACACTTGAAACTGATGAGTCTCTGAAATAAAAGGGCTTACTGAACTATTAGAGATGTTAACCAGAAAAGGGCCAGGTTCTGAGACAAGTTTCTACAAACTACCAGCAGTAAGGCTGGAAATATGTCTCCTGGACCAAAGATGACATGATTAAACTATGTGAACTCATTTGTTTATAGAATACTTGCTCCAGGTGACTGCATTCAAAATTAGTCATAAGTTGACTTAGACTTCAAAGGAATCAGTTGGTTTTAGTTTTGTTTTTCAAATGGACATCTTGGGGAGATTATCTGGATGAGATTTAAATCAAGGTAAGTTTTATTTACCTAACTTTACTGATAATGGAGTTCTCACATAAGACTCTGAATGATAGAACCTGAATACCTTCTAGTTATGGACATTATCTAACTGAAAGAATGTTTATTCCAAAGCTGAGTGTCTTCTGCCAAAACCAGGACTGGAAGAATATGGGAGCGACAGATGAGGAAAGTGTCATGAGACCTCTAATGTCTATACACACCAATTGTAAGGGCACCATTTTCCCAGCATGTATCTCACTTAGCTCAAGCAATTCTCATCAACTTCAAAGGGAGAGATGTGCATCCACAGATCTGAGTTTGCAGTATCCAAGGCTTACTCAGCAGGAACACATAACTATAAATGATAATACCAGGCCTTTTTTCTTTCTTTCTTTCTTTCTTTCTTTTTTTTTTTTTTTTTTTTAAGCCAAATCAACGCAGCTGGATTTTGAACCTTTACTTTTTGGAAATAATCAACTGTCCCTTACAATATCACATTTGCTTGATTTTATTTCATGTACCTATCCTGTTGATTACCTAAAATAAGCCATAGTTTAGGTTTATAAATTGATACATAAAATGTACATTGTGACTATATGCTATTCCACCATGTAGCTTTTTAGTAGCAAATCACCAAAATTTATTCTGAAGGTAATTTTATGCATAGCAAAGAGAAGCAGGAGATATAATTTCACGTTTGCTGTTCAACAATTTTTTTAATTCTGTTTACAAGTACTGTTTTTCAGCTTAATTTGATACTTTACTACCAAGTAAATTATCTTTTAATGTAATTACTTTTATATAATAATTATGATCTTGAAAGTCTGCAAACTGATTAAAGGGCATTTTCTAAGAAATAGATTTCTAGATTTAAATTATGCTATTTTTCTGCTTGTGGTTTTGGCATTATAAATAATTTATTATTACATTATTATTATTTTTAAATACTTATGAAATGGTGAGTATAGAGGTAGACCTTTACAAATATCTAAGACTTTAGTTCTAATTTTTTTTTTTTTTTTTTTTTTTTTTTTTGGTACCAGGAGCACTTTTTTGGAACTCAGGAGCACTTGACCACTGAGCCACATCCCCAGCCCTATGTTGTATTTTATTTAGAGACAGGGTCTCACTGAGTTGCTTAGCACCTTGCTTTTGCTGAGGCTGGCTTTGAACTCAAAGTCCTCCTGCCTCAGCCTCCCAAGCTGCTGGGATTACAGGCGTGCGCCACTGCACCCAGCTCTAATATGTATTTAATCACAGATTTTAAAAGTTGACATAAGTATATCCCCATTATCTTTTTTTTTTTTTAGCATTTATTAGTTTTGACTCACTCTAGTATGTTATACACATCAGCACCTGTGCCCATTTAGCAAAAAATTTCAGTACAAATCACTCTGAATTGAATAGACATCTCTAAGAAGCATTACAATTGTTGCAATATTTTTAGAAACTGAAACAAGGAAATAAACAACTTCAGTAAAAGTGATTTAAATAACAAATAACGTATCCTTATAAACAGCTTATCTCCTTGAGAACAAAGAATAAACAAGGAGACAAGGGTTTTTTTTTTTCCTTCCACTATTAAAGCAGATCACAATATGAATGGGTGAAATGTCATGAATAATTGGAGAAAATCACAGAGTAATCTTCGACAAAAACATCTGATTTATTTAAATTGTCACTGTTTGTCTTATTAGAACCTTTATTTAACCTTGTTATCCACAATGCAGTATTCAAGCTGGTTTATCAAAAATTTACTTTAAAACTAACCACATTTTGAAAATTTTGACTTTCTTAAATGCCAGCTATGGTAACATAAACTGCTTATGGCAACTGTTTTACTTGAGACCTAATTAACTGACATGCATTTAACTGAAATGCTTGTGAAAGCCAATGTTTGGAATTTAAATCAAGGGTTCAAAAGTTCTCTCGGATTTAAGCTCAGGTGAATCATTGGGCATTCCACAATTAGATTTGTCCAGGTGCAACTTTCTTTCATTGTCCTTAGTTCTTGGTCCAGACAAACACCACCAGTTGTTCCTTATTATGGCAGTGAAGACTTCATCCTAGAATTTTCCAACCATATTCTTTCCAGATAAGATAATTTCCTTTTTGATTTCTATACAGATTCTGGCTGTTTCAGGTTTCCCATGTATCTGGCACTATTCCAAATGCTTTGCAAATAACAATTCTTTCAATCCTCATTACCACCCTGTAAAGCAGGCACTATTATTTATCCCTATTTTACATGTGAAGAAATAAAGACAGATAAAGGAGAAACACCTTGTGTAAGATTACTTAGTGCTAAGGATTTTGTCCATCTCCTCTATCAAGCCCAGATTAAACAGAATTGATTTGCTCACAGTATTGTCTTCATCTCAGACAGGTTTATGTAAAATATGAATTCTAGCCAAGGAATATTTATAATACAAAAGCCAAACATGCCAGAATAGTAAGAAGCAAATCATGCTGGCATTATG
This sequence comes from Tamias sibiricus, assembly GCA_025594165.1. Lineage (NCBI taxonomy): Eukaryota > Metazoa > Chordata > Mammalia > Rodentia > Sciuridae > Tamias > Tamias sibiricus. The sequence continues at coordinate 94,177,262 of CM046666.1, read as the reverse complement.
CACAATGGGCTAAAAGATTAGTGGAAACAGCTCTCTGCAGTCTAACATTAACCAAACTAAGTTCTGGCAGGGGTGGTGGTAAAGGGTGGGTAAGAAAGAAGAGAATAGGCCACTCAGAGTCATAAGCCAAGTTATAAGAAAAATAATACTATTTGTAGCAAAAAAGAATGTAAATACTGGGAGTTGCTTCAGGGTAAATGAGATATGAGATTGATTTTAAACAGATGGTTTGATTTAATTGGTAGGGCAATAAACAGATAATGAATGGTGGCCTGTGTGAGTGCATGGTGTGATGGGTGGCCAACACTATACTGATGTGCTTATACTCCATGTTGAGGTAATTCTAGACTTGGAAGCATTGAAGAGCTTAGTGGACCAAACCTTGGTCCAACAGGCCTTGTCAGGCTCTCTAACCCAACCCAGGTGTTCGGGACAAATGTAATTCCTTTGAGGATGTGTTCCCAAATAAAAAGTTAGAATTAACTTCCTTTGCAAATATAAATGAAAATCAAACTTATATGCATGTGAGTGTACATCCCTATGGCTAAGGCCTATCAAAGAAAAAATTGCAACAATATGAAGATCTTAATTAGCTTTCCTTTTGACTCTAGAACAGGGTGATACTTCATTCCATAGAACAGATTAAGTGGTCCAGTGAGCTGAGCAGAGAAGGTTGGTTTATAGACAGAAAATGTCTGAAGAAAACAGAAACAGCCGGGCGCGGTGGCTCATGCCTGTAATCCCAGCACTTGGGAGGCTGAGGCAGGAGGATCGCAAGTTCAAAGCCAGCCTCAGCAATGGCGAGGCACTTAGCAACTCAGTGAGACCCTGTCTCTAAATAAAATATATAAAAGGGCTGGGGATGTGGCCCAGTGGTCGACTGCCCCTGAATTCAATCCCTGGTACCAAAAAAAAGAAAACAGAAACAAAAACCAAAAGGTACATTGGTAATTTCAGAGTTCCTTTCCTTATAAGGCGAGGCCAGGGAAACAAAATAGGAAAATAACTGCAGGTTACTTATGTTACCTTTGTGTGTGTGTGTGTATGTGTATGTGTGTGTGTGTATGTGAGAGAGAGAGAGAGAGAGAGAGAGAGAGAGAGAGAAAGGAATAAGAGAGAACTTTTTGACCAATTTAAATTGACACAGTTGAGACTTTTGGTCTTCTGGGTTTCGTGGAAGGCCAAATAAAAAGCTTAATTTCAGTTTGGTGCCACAGAACTTTAGCATGAATGACTCCACGTTTTTAGCTTGCTCTGTTGAAACACAATTTAGTTCAAAACAATGTCCTCCTGTAATTTTTATTGAACAGTCCTTTCCATAGAACACTGTGCTATAGTTTGGATCTGAAATGGCCCTAAAGGCCTATGTTATTAAAGGCTTAGTTGCCAGCCTGTGGCACTATTGGGAGTAGGTGAAACTTTAAGAGATGGGGCCTAGTGGAGGGAAGTCAGGTCACTGGGGGTGTACCTCCAAAAAAGGAATTTTGGGACCCCACATCCTTCCTCTCTCTCTTTTTGCTTCCCAGTTGCCAGAAAATGAATAGGTTTCCTCAGCCACATGCTCTCGCCAGGATGTCTGTGCCACCTCTGGCCTGAAACAGCAGAGCCAAGTGACATGGACTAAAACCATGAGCCAAAATAACCTTTTTTATGTTGTTGGTGGTGGTGCCAGGGATTAAACCCAGGGGCATTTAACCACTGAGCCACATCCCCAGCCCTTTTAAATATTTTATGTAGAAACAGGGTCTCACTGAGTTGCTTAGAGGCTAAGTTGTGAGGCTGGCTTTGAACTTGAGATCCTCCTGCCTCAGTCTCCTAAACTGCTGAGATTATAGGCGTTGCCACCACACCCAGCTAACCTTTTCCCTTGCTAAATTGAACATCTGAGGTATTTGGTAACAGAAAGCTAGCTAACACACACTGACACCAATTCAGTCAGTTTGCTATTCCATCTCCTAATAGGAGTGGTAGTGCACACTGATGTCCTCCTCTGACCTGGCATCTCACAGAACAGTTCTCAGTTGTACCTTCTTTGGTTCAAACTAGAGAAACAGTGTGACTATTTCTCAAGTTCATTCAATTGTCTACCTTCCCATTAACTACTATTTTAGTTCTGTCAGAGTGATCTTTTGAAACTATAGATTAACTTACTCCCATGGTTTGTTTTTTTAATGTCTTTAGATACTGTCCAAAACCATATACGTGCAGTATAATGCCCTTCAGGGCTTTGTTTCTTTGGTCTTAGTCCCTGTCGTATTTTACTTTCATTCTACTACATTCTGAACTACATGTAGTTCCCTAGATGGGCTATGCCCTTCCCTTCCTCTGTTGCTCCTCATTTGTTTATCCCTATCCTTGGATTGTACCTCCCTCACAGTCACACCCAGATCAGAGGCAACTTGCCTGTCTAACACCAGCCACAGACCAGTGGTAGAGTATTTATTTGCCTAGCATGCACAAGGCCTTGGCTCCATTCCCAGCACCAAAGAAAAAAAGAACAAGAACCAGGCCCAATGGTACACACCTGTAATTCCAGCAACTTGGAGAGGCTGAGGTAGGAGGATTGCAGGTTCAAGGTCAGCCTCAACAACTCAAAAAGGCCTTAAGCAAATTAGCAAGACCCTATCTCTAAATAAAGAATAAAAAGTGTTGGGGATGTTGACTCAGTAGTAGAGTGCCTGGCTATTCAGTGTGGTCTGGGGGTGGTAGCGTTAGCATTACCCAGGAACTTGTTAGAAATGCAAAATCTATGGCCTTGCTCCATAACTCCTCAAAAATCTGCATTTTTGCAAGGTCCCAGGTGATTTGTATGCATTTTGCTGTTTGAGAAACACTACTCTAGAAGACATTGGTGATTTTTTACTCAGAAAGTTGGTAATTCACCTTCTGAAGAGACAGGCTACCAGGCACAGTGGTGTTCCTTTAATCCCAGCAACTCAGGAGACTGAGACAGGAGGATCTCAAGTTCAGGGCCAGACTCAGCAACTTCGTGAGGCCGTGAGCCAACTAGTGAGACCCTATCTCAAAATAAAAAATGAAAAAAGCTAGGAATGTGGGCTGGGGTTGTGGATCAGAGGTAGAGCGCTTGCCTAGCATGTGTGAGGCACTGGGTTCAATCCTCAGCACCACATAAAAATAAAATAAAGGCATTATGTCACCTACAACTAAAATATATATATATATATATATATATATATATATATATATATATATAAAGCCAGGAATGTAGCTTAGCAGTTAAGTACCCCTGGGTGCAATACAAAGGAGGAGGTGGAGGAGGAGAAAAAGAGAAGGAATGCTCCCAAGAGAGAAAAGGAATAGGCTGGGCATGGTGGTACACACCTTTAATCCTAGTATGTCAGGATGCTGAGGCAGGAAGATCAAAGTTCAAGGCCAGCCTCTGCAATTTAGTAAGACCTTGTTTCAAAATAAAAAATAAAAAGGTTGGGGAATATAAATTCAGTGGTTAAAGTGCCCCTGGATTCAATCCCCAGTGCCAGAGAGAGAACAGAAAAGCTTGGTTCCCAATGATCTGGTATCTGAGGATCTTTTTATTTCTACCAAAATCTAGATTTACACCAACATGGCTTTACATGGTTGAAATCACTCACTCTGTATTGTAACAGGGGTTCACTTGATGCTTTGACTATATCCCTTGTGGCTTTGAAACTTACATGTTGGTTTTTTCTTTTTCCCAATCTTTTCCCTAAACTTCTCCTTTTTGATCTCCCCTCCCTAATCTCATTTTCTTGGAATCACCTCTATAAAAAACCCTTTCCTGGTGATTGGCAAAATCCCAGGCTTTGGGACTGGAGTCATTTCTCCTTTGGTAGCAAAGCACGAAACCTTCTTTTTCCTTTTTCTCAAAACTATGTCTTCATTATTGGATTGGCATCAGGGACAAGGACCCAGCTTTCAGCAACAATATGATGTCGAAAGGGTTCTCCTAACCTCAACAGGAATCCTGTGTCTTTTTTTTTTTTCCCATTAGCTAACCCCCAGGGGATGTCCACCATAACTGGGATAGTTTTTGTACCCAGAGATTGATAACACTGGAGACAGAAATTGTTCATTATCTGGCTGTCTTTGACTCTTCCAGACTTTGGATCCAGAGTCTTTCTCAGAGGAATCCCTTCTCTTCTAAGCCTAGGCCTGTGTTACCTTCCCTAATGTGTTTAGCCATTGGCTAAGAGCAGCCTGTGCAAAGTGTGGCTTTGGAGCCAAAGCAGTAATGAATTTCAAAGCATGGTATCTGAGGCCATAAGTTAATTATGCTTTTCTGTAGTTAGAGATCTAAGAGGCACAATCTCATGGCTACTACTGAAAGTAAGGAGAAGATTAAAAAAGAATAATTGATGGAGAAATTTTTGAAAAAAGCAAGAGAAGTTGTCCTGATAGCAATAAAATCAGCTGAGTACTGCTTGATTTACCAATATATAAAGGTCACTAAATCACAAAACATATAACCCAGAACTGTGTGTGTTTTAGAAGAGTCAATTATAAAGCCTCTTGGGGTAGGGAGTAAGACCCCTCAAAGGGCATGCTTAAAAGAAAACAGATGGTCACTAAGCTCCCTCACCTATTAAGAGTGAGGGTCAAGTTATTAGTAGGCTCATTTTGCTGAGAGGGAAATGCAGGGCTTGGTCTTTCCAACTCCTGCTTCTAGCAACATTTAGCTTCTTCTCTAAATAAAACTGAACAAATATAAAGAAATCAGTGTAAAGATGTGTTCAACTAAAGTGTTAGCCTCCCAGAGATAGCAAACTCTTAGTACAGAGAGCAGCCTATAAGGTCCTTGCTTAGCATCTGGATGGCTATCTTAAGTGACTGCCACCATTTTAAGGAAAGTTTCGCTTTCCCGCCCAAGGCCGTTTCTGAGAAAGACTCACCACTCCCTCATATCAACCCAATCCCTAACTACCATTAGGACCCGCCTGGCTCTGACTCCTGAGCCTGCCCCATTAAAGTTCCTGGAACCCAAGCCTATTTTGCCTCTCTCTGCTATAGAGAGATGGCCTTTATTTGTCAGCTCTGACAAATAAGCGCTCATGTGTATCTCTGCCTGGTCTCTGTCTTTCATTTCTCGCTTACCAGTCTCTCATTCCTTGTTTTCCCTTTACAACTTATGTCTTGTGTTAATCTCTCCCTTACAGTGGAAATAAAGGTTACTTTGTGTTTGTGTTATTAGGATTGAACCCAGGGGTGCTTTATCACTTAGCAACATCCGTAGCTTCCCGCCCCCCTTTTTATTTTTGAGATAGTCTTGCTAAGTTGTTGAGGCTGGCCTCAAACCTGTGATCTTCCAAGCCTCAGCCTCCCTCCCAAGAAGCTAGGATTACAGGCATGTAGCACTGTGCCCAGCTAGCAGTTAGCCATTGACAGAAAGCAACTATCTGATATGCTACTAGAATAAATCAAGATGAGAAGGACCTTGAGGCTCAGGGTATAGCTTAGTGGTAAAGAATGTGCTTAGTATGTGTGAGGTCTTGGGTTTGACCCCCAGCACCACAAAAATGAAAAATAAGAAGGGCCTTTCATGGGTCCAGTCTCAAACAACATTAATAGCATCTCTAAAGTTGTATTATATGCACTTTATGATTCTTTGACATCAACTTGGTTGGTTTGCTTGCTTGTTTTTAAAAGATGGGATCTTGTTAGTTGCCCAGGCTGGCTCTAAACTCCTGGGCTCAAGCAATCCTCCCACCTAAGACTCCCAAGTAGCCTGGACTACAGATGCACACCATTGCATCCATTCTCTGACACCAACTGGATATATATTTTTTAATTTTTTTAATATGAATTTATTTGTTTTAGTTGTACACAATGCCTTCATTCTTTTTTTTTAATATTTATTTATTTACTTTAGTTGTACACAACGCAATGCATTTACATTTACGTGGTGCTGAGGATCGAACCCGGGCCGCGCACGTGCGAGGCGAGCGCTCTGCCGCTGAGCCACAATCCCAGCCCCCATTCTTTTTTTTTAATATTTATTTTATTTGCTTTAATTGTACACAATGCATTTTTATTTTTTACGTGGTGCTATTATAAAGGATACAGGGCTGGGGTTGTGGCTCAGTGGTAGAGTACTTGCTTAGCATGTGTGAGACACTGGGTTCAATTCTCAGCACCACATATAAATAAATAAAGTCCACTAACAACTAAAAAATATTTTAAAAAAATAAATAAAGGATACAACTCAGGAACAGCTAAACTGAAGAGATTCTTAAGAGCACTCGTGTTCTTCTCAGGAGCAGACCTTCCCAGAACATTAGTATGTTCACTAATCTGGAAACTCTCTCAATGTTGTTCAAGAGTGTTGTTTTGTTCTGTTTTGCTGGTACTAGAGACTGAAGCCAGGAATGCTCTACCATTGAGCAATATCCCAGCCCTTTTTATTTTTTCAGACAGGTCTTTGCTAAATTGTGGAGGCTGGCCTTGAACTTGCAATCCTGCTTCAGCCTCCCAAGGAGCTGGGATTACGGGCATGCACCAGTGAGCCCTGAAAAGATTATCTGTGTTATATTTCAGGTAATCTCTGGGAGCTGCCCTCAGAAGACTAGAGACCTTTAGTCCCTTTTCTCTGGTGATTAACCTTTCCTAGTTAATGAGACAACAACCACATTCCTTCTGGGAAGAGGGGTTCAGGGGAACCCTGTGCTTTGGGAGAGAGTAAGAGATAGGACAGCCAGGTGCGGTGGCGCACGCTTGTAATCCCAACACTTGGGAGGCTGAGGCAGGAGGATCGCGAGTTCAAAGCCAGCCTCAGCAATGGCGAGGCACTTAGCAACTCAGTGAGACCCTGTCTCTAAAAAAATACAAAAAAGGGCTGGGGATGTGGCCCAGTGGTTGAGTGCCCCTGAGTTCAATCCCTATGTACCAAAAAAAAAAAAAAAAAAAAAAAAAAAAAGGACAGCCCAGCACAGTGACCCATGCCTACAATCCCAGTGGCTCTGGAGGCTGAGGCAGAAGGATTGCAAGCCTCAGCAATTTAGCAAGGCCCTCAGCAATTTAGTGACGCCATCTCAAAATTAAAAATTAATCCAGGTGTGGTGTTGCACACCTGTAATCCCAGAGGCTCAGGAGGCTGATCAAGAGTTCAAACCCAGCCTCAGCAACTTAGCGAGGTTCTAAGCAAATCAGTGAGAACCTGTCTCTAAATAAAATACAAAAAAAAGGGTTGGGGATGTGGCTTAGTAGTTAAGTGTCCCTGAGCTCAATCCCCAGTACAAAAAAAAAAAAAAAAAAAATTAAAAGGGGGCTGGGGTTGTGGCTCAGCGGTAGAGTGCTCGCCTAGCACGTGCGCGGCCCGGGTTCGATCCTCAGCACCACGTAAACATAAAATGCGTTGCATTGTATACAACTAAAGCAAATAAATAAATATGAAAAAAATTAAAAGGGCTGGAAATGTAGGTCAGTGGTTAAGTGTCCCTGGGTTTAATACCTGGCACCCCCCTGCCCCCATAAAAAGAAGGAGAGAGAAAGACAAGTCAGTAGGGTGGGGTAGTCAGAGAGGAAACTCGAGATTGCTCCTATGGTTCAGTCACCATATTTTGGGTTTGGGGATATAGTTTTCACAGCCCCAACAGTACCGAGAGCCTCTGCTTCACTAAAGTTTAGTTAACTTTGAGCTTTCTTCTCTACATCTTTACATTGGCTTTCCATGTTCATCCTTGCTGAGCCCAGTAATAGCAAGAATCTTGCTAAATCAGTTTAGAAAGAATCCTCACCCTTGATATCTGATTAAATGGTTCATCTCTTCATCTATTTTTTTTTCCCCCTAAGTCCTTGGCCCGCCTTTAGCAATAATCCTGTTAGGTTGGTTTAGCAAGAATCCTCATACCTTGATGATTCCTGTTAGCAATTTTCCATCCACTGACCCCCTCACCCTGTTCCTTGGTTATAAATCCCCATTTGTCTTTGCTGTACTTGCATCTGAGCCCATTCTCTCCCTCCTATTGTAATATTTATGATCCCCTATTGCAAATAATCTTGAATCAAGGTCTTTCTTACAATTTTAATAATTCAGAAGCTGTTAAAGGATTGCCAGGTGCAGTGGCACACTCGTAATCCCAGCTACTCAGGAGGCTGAGGCAGGAAGATCACAAGTTCGAGGCCAGCCTCAACAACTTAGTGAGACCCTATCTCAAAATAAAAAATAAAAAGGTTGGGGATGTAGCTCAGTGGTAAAGCACCCCTGGGTTCAATCTCCAGTACTCCAGTACCAAAAAAAAAAAAAAAAAAAGGGTGGGGTAGTCAGAGAGGAAACTCGAGATTGCTCCTATGGTTCAGTCACCATATTTTGGGTTTGGGGATATAGTTTTCACAGCCCCAACAGTACCGAGAGCCTCTGCTTCACTAAAGTTTAGTTAACTTTGAGCTTTCTTCTCTACATCTTTACATTGGCTTTCCATGTTCATCCTTGCTGAGCCCAGTAATAGCAAGAATCTTGCTAAATCAGTTTAGAAAGAATCCTCACCTTGATATCTGATTAAATGGTTCATCTCTTCATCTATTTTTTTTTCCCCCTAAGTCCTTGGCCCGCCTTTAGCAATAATCCTGTTAGGTTGGTTTAGCAAGAATCCTCATACCTTGATGATTCCTGTTAGCAATTTTCCATCCACTGACCCCCTCACCCTGTTCCTTGGTTATAAATCCCCATTTGTCTTTGCTGTACTTGCATCTGAGCCCATTCTCTCCCTCCTATTGTAATATTTATGATCCCCTATTGCAAATAATCTTGAATCAAGGTCTTTCTTACAATTTTAATAATTCAGAAGCTGTTAAAGGATTGCCAGGTGCAGTGGCACACTCGTAATCCCAGCTACTCAGGAGGCTGAGGCAGGAAGATCACAAGTTCGAGGCCAGCCTCAACAACTTAGTGAGACCCTATCTCAAAATAAAAAATAAAAAGGTTGGGGATGTAGCTCAGTGGTAAAGCACCCCTGGGTTCAATCTCCAGTACTCCAGTACCAAAAAAAAAAAAAAAAAAAAAAAAAAAATACAAAACAAAAAGGAACAATCTAAAAAAAAAATAAGCAAAGGATTTGAATAATTAGGATATATGCACACACACAAAGGAAACATGAATGGCTAGTAAACATATGAAAAGATGCTCAGTTGTATTCTAAATAAGAAAAATTCAAATAATGATAATTTTTTAGGCAGTGTGGTTGTGCATGCCTGTAATCCCAGCAACTCAGGAGGCTAAGGCAAGAGGATTCCAAATTCAAGTCTCAGCAACTTAGTGGAACCCTGTTCCAAAATAAAAAATAAAAAGGACTAAGGATGTAGCCCAGTGGTAGAGTGCCCGTGGTTCCAATCCCCATTACTGGGAAGAAAAAAATTAAAAAAAAAAAAAAGCATAATCTTCAGATTAGTAAAGATAAAAAATTTATAATACATTGTGAGATGAAGTTAGAAACCCACAAGCATTTCCATACCTTGTTAAAAAGACTGTCACCAGTAAAACCTGCACAGAAGGAAATTGTGCAATATCTCTCAAAATTATAAATGTGTATATGTGTATATGATCTGAACCAGTAGTTCCATTTACAAGAATTTATCCTGCAAATATATTTCCATTTGTGTGTAATGATTGGCATAGTCAAGGCTATTCATTTAACACTGTCATAGTGAAAAGCTAAAATTACCATATATATCTGATGGTAAAGTACAAATTAAATATGTCACATCATAATGGAATACTTTGCTACTATACAAATGTGAACTATCTGTTGATCTATCTATCTATCTATCTACACCATTAAAGGAGGCAAGGTGCAAAAGTACTGTGTCCTATGTTACCATTTGTTATATGTGTGTGTGGATATACACAAATACATGTTAAATATATGTACACATATATTGTACATGCTAGAATATTTCTGGAAGGATACAAAAATAAGAAACTAGAAACAGTGGCTATTAACAGAAAAGGAAACTAGAAGGTGGCTGGAGTTAGGGAGGGATTAAAGGCAGATTTTTAAATGAATGACACTAATTACATTTTGAGTTTTAAGTCATGTAAATACTTTAAAATTTAACAAACTGAGGGTAGAGCCAGGTGAGGTGGCACAGACCTGTAATCCCCAAGGAGGCTGATGCAAGAGGATCACAAGCAAGGCCCTGCCTCAAATTGAAAACTAAAAAGGGCTGAGGATGTAGCTCAGTGTTAAAGCACCCCTGAGTTCCATCCCAAGTACTGCAAAAACAAAACAAAACTTTAAATTAACAAACTGAGTTGGGTGTGGTGAAACACACCTATAATCTCAGTGGTTTTGGAGGCTGAGGGAGGAGGATTGCAAGTTCAAAGCCAGCCTCAGCAATTGAGCAAGGCCCTAAGCAATTTAGTGAGACCCTGTCTCAAAATAAAAAATAAAAATGGCTGAGACTGTGGCTCAGTGGTTAAGAGCCCCTGGGTTCAATCCCCAGCAACCCCCAACCCCGACAAAAAATGTTCAAGAACAGCCTCAGCAATTTAGTGATACCCTGTGTCAAAATTAAAACAAAACAAAAACAACAACAACAACAAACAACAAAAAAACAGGGTTGGGAATATAGTTCAGTGGTAAAGTGTTCCTGGGTTCAATCCTCAGTACTGAAATCAATAAATTAATTAAATAACAAATTGGGTCTGGTGTGGTGGGCCATGCCTGTAATCCTAGCTACTCTAGGAACTGAGGCAGGAGGATCAAAGTTTGTTTTTTGTTTGTTTGTTTGTTTTTGGTACCGGGGATTGAACTCAGGGGCACTCAACCACTGGGCCACATCCCCAGCCCTTTTTTTGTATTTTATTAGAAACATAGTCTCACTGAGTTGCTAAGTGCTTCGCCAGTGCTGAACCTGGCTTTAAAATTGTGATCCTCCTGACTCAGCCTCCCAAACGTATTCTTATTGATAAGCCTTCAGTCTGTTTCCAGATTTAGCCATTACAAGTATGCAATACACTTTTCCGCATTTCTTTCTTTATCTAGCATAGTTTTTCTTTCTTTTTTTCCTCAACACCGGAGACTGAACCCAGGGCTTTGCACATGCTAGGTAATCTTCCTGCCTCAGCCTCCCAAGTGCTGGGATTACAGGCGTGCGCCACCATGCCTGGCAGGATCAAAGTTTTTGTGTTTGTTTTGTGGTACTAGGGATCAAACCCAGGGGCACTCTACCACTGAGCTACAACCCCAGCTTTTTTTATTTTATTTTGAGAAAGGATCTTGCAAAGTTGTCCAGCCTGGCCTGGAATTCAGAGGCTCAAAAGCGCAATGCAAGCCTGGGCAACTAACTTGGCGAGACTTTGTCTCAAAATGAAAAATAAAAAGAGCTGGGAGCCACTAGGTGAGGTGGCTCAGGCCTATAATTTCAGTGAAACAGGAGGCTGAGCCTGAAGGATTGCAAGTTTGAGACCAGTCTTGGCAATTTAGTGTCAGCAACTTAGCAAGATCCTATCTCTAAATAAAAAATAAAACGGAGTGGGGATGTAGCTCAGTAGCAAAGTGCCCCAGGTTCAATCCCAGTACCAGAAAAAAAAAAGACCTGGAGGTATAGCCCAGTGATAGAGTGCTTCTGGGTTCAATTCGCCTCCCTCGATAAATAAAATTAACAAACTAGGCTGGGGGTGTAGCTCAGCAGTAAGTAGTGTTTAGTATGTATGAAGTCCTGGTTTCAATCCTCAGCACAGGGGCTGTGGATGTGACTCAGTTGATAGAGTGCTTGCCCTGCATGAATAAGGCGTGGGGTTCAGACCCCCTGCACCACCAAAAAAAGAAAAAAAGAAAAGAAAAATTCTATCAATCCACAGCACAATAAATAACAATAGCAATTAAATCAGCCATCATAACACAGTGCTTATAATTTTCTCAAAACTACAGTTGAATATGACAGATTCTCAAAAGCCAGAAATGGCCTGGGCCTGCCTCATGTTCTGAGAAGTTCTGGGAATAACTCTTGTTGTAAATAGTCTTTCGCTGGTGATGTGGGGTATACTGAGTTTCATGGCTTTTACTTAATACAGCAAAAATGATGGCTACCTGCTGAGAGTAAAGAAGAGGAGTTTGAAATGTGAAAAGAAGAAAAAATATGGGATTTCTGAGGTGTATTTAAGGGTCAAATGAAGTCAGAAACCATAAATATTTTTTTCAGGTGCCAGTTCATTTTCTTCGTGAATGCTCAACACCTGGGAATAGAATTTTAGGAAGTGGGTCAGGGTGTGATAATTAAGATGCTTTGATTTTGGGAAAATGATATAAAAGAGCCTAAGCTGGCCCGTGAGAAGTTGATAGGTCTCTAGGTTTGTCACAATTCCAGAGTCTGTCTGACTCTTTGGAATCCAGCTGCTTTAGTTTTATGGTTTCCTTTAGAGGTGATCAGATTTGGGGTAGTGATACATACAATCAAGCTCCCAAGATATTGGTTGTTAAAACAGATTTTGAATAGACTCATTTAAAATGAAAATTATAATCCCTATCGCCTCCAAAATAGAAAATATAAACTCTTCAATCAGGTAGCACCTCCTTTTGCCTATTAAAAAGTATTCATACTATCAGTTGACTTTTCAGTGAGCTCAGAAGAAAGAGGTATTGATAATCATGACGACAAGAGACACCAAACAGTGATAATCTAATACATTCCTCAAGGGATACTCAGGGTGCCACAGTAATACTATCACAGTGACAAATTTTTTTTTTAGAATTAGACCATTTAGAAAAACAAACTTGATTAGTCTTCTCTGCAACACTTTAGCCCATCCTTTAGAAGATGCTCATCTATATATATATATATATATATATATATATATATATATATATATATAATTTTACACTACTCTTTATGCACATTCAAAAATGTATGAAAATATAAATCATATTTTACCCTCCGTTAGGGGCTGAGACACAGCCCCTAAGTGGCTGTTGTATTATCACTAATGAATTATCTTCACATACAAACACAAAAGGTAAAGAATCTTTTTAGATTTTCACTGATACTTTCTCTTAGAAATTTACCTTTTCCCTTCCCAAAGCAACGCTCTCCTGTCCTTATTGCAAAGTAAAGAGAAGACGCAGCAGAACAGGTTCAAAAGAGGGTCTAGTTGTTTTTTTTTTTTTTTTTAATAATCATTTATTTGCTTTTAGTTGTACACAAGGCAAGCACTCCACCGCTGAGCCACAACCCCAGCCCCACTAGTTGGCTTTTTGTTTAGGAGAATCAAGAGGAAAGAAAAGGGGTTTGAGGTTAGAGGGTTGAACAAGTAAGGTTTCTAAGGAGGTGCAGAAAGAAGTGGAAGTTATGGAAATAGTGAGTGGACTCAAAAGGACATGGACACAGAAAGCAGGACTCACTAGGAAATCAGAGTCAGCCTGTAGGGTCCCTGTGAATGGGTACTGAACGTGACCTTGGTTCTGCAACAGCATGATCATTTATTCCTCTCTTGTAGTTTGAGCCCTTTTGTTGGTGATGGCTTTAATATTAGTGTTCTATTCCTTCTGCTTATTTTACTTGGTCAGCCTTTCCAGATTTTATCTAAGTGACTCAGTTTCTCAAAGAACCAGATTTTAGTTTTGACATCTCTGTTGATTTTTGTTAATTTAATTCCTTGCTTGCTTTTTTTCAACATCTTTATAATGCCCCTTCTTTTTTTTTTAAACATTTATTTATTTGCTTTAGTTGTACACAATGTGTTTATTTTTACGTGGTGCTGAGGATAGAACCCGGGCCACACACGTGCTAGGCGAGCGCTCTACCGCTGAGCCACAATCCCAGCCCCTATGCCCCTTCTTCTATATTTGTGTTTTCTTCCATGCGCTTTTCCTAGCTTTCTGAGTTGACTGTTTAAAACTTTTGTTAATTTTTTAAAGAAATGCATGTTATATATCTCCCTCTGAGTGCTGCTATAATAAATGACAACAAAAAATCAGCTGCATTTTGCTAATTTATAAATATTTCAAAATTCTAACTTTTATGACCTGATCAACCCTTATTTACTTGGCATTTTTTTGTAGATGTCAAATGTGCAAGAACTGCTTTAAGTATATTTATTATTGATTATAATAATATAATCTAATAATATGTATCTAATGATACGTCTAAGTTTATTTAGATAGAGTCTCTATGAAATCAATTAGTTGGGAAAATTATGTGTGCTCCATGTTGCACTTGGGGAAAACTGTGTTCTCTTAATTTTTTAGCTCAGTGGTATCTGAATATACCCTAAATCAAGCCTGCTAACTACATTATTAGAATATAGCTCATTTGGTAGAGTGCTTGCCTCCGATGCACTAAAGCCCTGGGTGCAATCCCCAGCACCACCGCCCCCCCCCCCACAAATCTATGTATTTACTAAAAATAAAAGTATGAATATAAATGGACATATATACATTAATAGGATTTTGTTACCCAAATGAGAGCATGGCTTTTTTTTTTTTTTTTTTTTTTTTTTTTAATAGTGCTGGGGATCAAACCGAGGGCCTCAGGCACAATAGGAAAGAGCTCTACCACTGAGCTACATCCCCTGCCCATTCCTTTTGTGTTTTGTGTGGTGTTGGGAGTTGAAACCAAGGCCTCCAGAGTGTCAGGAAAGCAAAACAGCACTGAGCCACACACTGCAAAGGGATCATGGTTGATAGAATATTTTGTAATCTTCATTTACTACTATGTCATGGATAATTCTCTTCCAATTCCAATGATTAAAAACAGAGATTCTAAGCCAGGCGTGGTGGCACACGCCTGTAATCCCAGCACTTGAGAGGCTGAGGCAGGAGGATCACAAGTTCAAAGCCAGTCTCAGCAATGGCGAGGCACTTAGCAACTCAGTAAGACCCTGTCTCTAATTATAAAATACAAAAAGGACTGGGGATGTGGCCCAGTGGTTGAGAGCCCCTGAGTTCAATCCCCAGTACCAAAAAAAAAAAAAAAAAAAAAAAAAAAAAAAGGAGAGATTCTAATATTCTGCTAAATAAAGCCAGAACTAACTTATTTGCTTGATTAAGTAATTTACCACTGTTTGACTATTCTATAGTTCATTTTCTAAATTTTTTAAAATATTTTTTAGTCATAGATGGACACAATTCCTTTATTTTTTTTTCCATTTTTATGTGGTGCTGGGGATCATTTTTATGTGTCTCACACATGCTAGGCAAGCACTCTACCACTGACCCACAACCCCAGCCCCAAACATTTTCTTTTTTTTTTGGTACCAGGGATTGAACTCAGGGGCACTCGACCACTGGGCCACATCCCCAGCCCTTTTTTTTTTTTTGTATTTTATTAGAGAGAGGGTCTTACTGAGTTGCTAAGTACTTTACCATTGCTGAGGCTAGCTTTGAACTTGTGATCCTCCTGACTCAGCCTCCCAAACATATTCTTATTGATGAGCCTTCAGTCTGTTTCCAGATTTAGCCATTACAAGTATGCAATACACTTTTCTGCATTTATTTTTTTACCTAGCATAGTTCTTCTTTCTTTTTTTCCTCAACACCGGAGACTGAACCCAGGGCTTTGCACATTCTAGGCAAGTGCTTTGTCACTGAGCTACATTCCAGCCCTTTTTATTTTTTAGACAGGACTTCACTAAATATCCCAAGCTAGCCTCAAACTTACCTTTTTTTTGTTGTTGTTGTTGTTGTTGTTGTTTTGGGGGGGTGTTGGGTACCAGGGATTGAACTCAGGGGCACTCAACCACTGAGCCACATCCCCAGCACTATTTTGTATTGTATTTAGAGACAGGGTCTCACTGAGTTGCTTAGCACCTCGCTTTTGCTGAGGCTGGCTTTGTACTCGTGATCCTCCTGCCTCAGCCTCCCTGGCCACTGGGATTACACAAGTAGAACACTGAGCCTGACTGGCCTCAAATTTCCGATGTTCCTGCCTCACCTTCTGGAGTGGCTGGGATTAAAGGCATGCTCCACCATACCTGGCTTCTATCAAGAGTTCCTGCAGAAAGAGTTGGAATTTGGGATCAAAGTATTCTAAATAATTAACTTATTTTTCCAAATTAACAATTTTTTCTCTCATTTTCATACAAAATATTCTAAATTTTAATAAATATTATCAAATTATTTTCCCCAAAATGTCATAATTCAGATTCAAGTCATGACAGTGTAAGTACCTCTATTCCTATATTCAAACACTGCATGTTTCTGACCATTTGGATTTTTTGCCAACCTGATGGACTAAAAACAGTTATTTTGTATTTGTTTTAATGCACATGTACTTGATTAGTAAGTTTGAGCATAATAGGTTTTATCTCATCTATTTTTTGAGACTGGGTCTTCCTATGTTGCCTTGGCTTGTCTCCAACTCCTAGGCTCAAGCAATCTTCCTGCCTCAGTCTCCTGAGTAGTTGAAACTACCGGTGAGCACCATCATGCCCAGCTAGGGAATTTTTTAAATATTAGGCTTTACAGGGGCTGGGATTGTGGCTCAGTGGTAGAGTGTTCGCCTAGCATGTGCTCAGCCTGGGTTTGATCCTCAGCACCACGTAAAAAAAAATAATAATAATAAACAAATAAAAGGCATTGTGTACAACTAAAGCAAATAAATCATTTTTTTTTTTTTTTTTTGTACTGGGGATTGAACTCAGGGGCACTTAACCACTGGTCCACATCCCCAGCCCTTTTTGTATTTTATTAGAGACAGAGTCTCACTGAGTTGCTAAGTGCTTCATCATTGCTGAGGCTTGCTTTGAACTTGTGATCCTCCTGCCTCAGCCTCCCAAGTGCTGGGATTACAGGTGTGTGCCACCGCGCCGGTGCAAATAAATCAATATTAAAAAAAAAACAAAAACAAAAAACAAGACCGTGCATTTAAAAAATATATACATATATTAGGCTTTACTACCTTACATATTGTAAATAAATTTCTCATTTTTATTATATAATGCCTTTTGCTAAATAATTTTTTCTTCAAAAATGTATGTACTTAGATGACTTTATAGCTTGTTTCTAACACTGTTTAGGAGACACTTCCTTAGCTCAAGATTCTTTCTCTTAATTTTTTTTTTTTTTTTTTTTTTTTTTTTTTGGTACCGGGGATTGAACTCAGGGGCACTCGACCACTGGGCCACATCCCCAGCCCTTTTTTGTATTTTATTAGAGACAGGGTCTCACTGAGTTGCTAAGTGCCTCGCCACGGCTGAGGCTGGCTTTGAATTCGTGATCCTCCTGCCTCAGCCTCCCAAGTGCTGGTTCTTTAATTTTTTTTAATATTTAAATCTATCTGGAATATTTTCATATTTGGTATAACATAGGGGACTAGTTCTGTGCTCCCCCTGGATATTCACCTGTGCCAGCATCATTTTCCCAATTAATTGAAATGCTGTTTTTGTTAAATATCATGTTCTTTGTTGTGATTTATTTCTGTATTTTATAATGAGCCCAAACCATAATTTGGCTTATAGTAGCTTTATAGCTATAGTAAGTTTTACTATTTGGTAAAACAAGTTTCCACTTTTTTTTTTTTTTTTTTTTTTGGTACCAGGGATTGAACTCAGGGGCACTCGACCACTGGGCCACATCCCCAGCCCTTTTTTTTTTTGTATTTTATTTAGAGACAGGGTCTCACTGAGTTGCTAAGTGCCTCGCCATTGCTGAGGCTGGCTTTGAACTCGTGATCCTCCTGCCACAGCCTCCCAAAGTGCTGGGATTACAGGTGTGTGCCACCGCGCCCAGCCAAGTTTCCACTTTTTAAAAAACTTTTATTATCTTGTTTTTTCTTCAATATGTAAACTTTTAAAAGATCTTATCTAGGACTGGGGTTGTGGCTCAGTGGTAGAGCGCTTGCCTGGCATGTGTGAGGTCCTGTGGTTTGATCCTCAGCACCACATATAAATAAACAAAGTGAAAAATCCACTGGCAACTAAAAAATATTTTAAAAAAAAAATCTTATCCAGGGCCATCCACCTGTCCTAGGCAAAGAGGAGGGTATCACCAATAATATTGTGATTCTTTTTTTTTTTTTTTTATATTTATTTATTTATTTGCTTTTAGTTGTACACAATGCGTTTATACGTGGTGCTGAGGTTCGAACCCGGGCCGTGCACGTGCTAGGCGAGCACTCTACCGCTGAGCCACCACCCCAGCCCCAATATTGTGATTCTAATTGCATTAAAATTATTAATTTAGTATGGGATGACATTTTTTTCTCTTATGCCTCCCTAACCAGAACAATGACCTTTTTTGTTTATTTATTGATTTATTTTTGAGACATGATCTTACTGTATTGCTCAGGATTGTCTCCAACTCCTGAGCTCAGGTGATCCTCCTACCTCACATCCTGCCAAGTTGCTGGAACTACAGGTGTGAACTAAACTGAGCCCAGCTGGTTTATGTCTTTTAATAAAATCTCATAGTTGTGGTTTGATAGATCCTGTGCCTGCCTTCCTAGATATTGTACTTTTTTTTTCTTGGTTTTTGATATTTTCCACCTCCATTCCAATTAGACATTGCTTAGACAAAGAAAAGCTATTAGTTGTTACTTTCATCCAGCTACTAGATTCTCTTGTTAATTCTAGTAGCTTATTCTTTTTGAATTTGAATTCTTTTTCCTAAATACAATAGCTCCTGAAATAGGAGCATATTTTCTCCTAAGTTTTCTTTCGGCTGTCCTTTGTAGTTGTTTTTCCACTGCAGATACTTGCTGCTGGCAACACTTCCCAGAATGACCTTCGGAGAACCAGACACAAGCTTTCTATGAGTATACCCATGATTGTTTTGTTTAGATGTCACCCACTGATGACAACACAATGCGGTGGTTCCTGGTCTCTTAGCTCACATATACTCCACTTCAAATTATACACACTCTCCAGCTCACTGCTGTAATCATACCAGTTAAGTTCCCAACTGGTCTCTTGCATCAGGAGACAGCTCAAGCACATACTTACTCTTACTACTCTTCCTTCTTGAAAGACAGATGTATTCACAGATGGTTTCTCTGACCACTCTACCTATGAGTTTGTCTCAGTCACTATCACATTATCCAGTTTTACTTTCTTCATAGCACCAAACATACTGGTAGGTATATTACTCATCAATTTATTTTTCATTCTCCAAGAGAGATTATACACTAGATTGTAATTGGCTTATTTACCCTTTTATATCCAGTACCTAGAGTATGAACATCAGTAGGTCTTTATTGAACAAATAAATGTTGATTTTTCTGGAAAATAATCTACATCATGTTTAAGTAATTTTTCTTATTCCAACACTTCTTAGTGTTATCAAGAAGTTTGCTATAGCTGGGTGCAGTGGCATATGCTTACAATCCCACAAACTGGGAAGGCTGAGGCAGGAAGAGGACAAATTCAAGACCAGCCTGGGCAACACTTTAGGATCTTTTTTCCATTTTTAAATGAAGGTTTATTTGAATTAAATTTCAAGGGTAGTAGACACATTTACCACTTTTTTTTTTTTTTTTTTTAACTTACGAGATTTCCTGGGAAATGAAACGAGTGCCAGTCACCCAGCAAGGATCCCCAAGGCAGCTTTCAGCCTGTTCACTATCTTATCTTGTTTTAGAGAGCAGACACGTCGCCGGTTTGACATTAGTGCTTTGCTCCTGCTAGTTCTCAAAAACTCTATTCCCCTTCTTTACTACCTTCGGTTTATCATCCAGCCACAGATCTGGTGAAACTCAGGCTCATGGCCAGACCATCTGAGGCATTAAAGACTACCTAGAAAAGCTTTTTCAAGGGTTCACTGTGGAGCGGTGAGAATGTTAGCTCACGGTTGAATAAGTTTTGTTTACATTTGCGGTCCTACCACCCCTACCTTGCGATTTAACTTTTGCCCCCAAACTTCCAAGACCGCTCAGACCGTTTCCGGCGCCCAGCGACCCCCGCTCCTGGTCCAGACGGGCACCGGGAAACCGGAAGCGCCCGCCCCCGAGCGTCTGTCCCTCCAGCATCTCGGCCCCTCCCGGCGGCGCGCCCGCCCGGTGCACTGTGGGCACTGTAGTCCGTTTGGAACCCGCTCGCCACAGGTCCCTCGACGCCGCTTCTCCTCAGCCCCCTGCGGGAAGTGCCCCTCCCGGGCCTCAGCCGGGCCTCCCGGGCCGGCACGCGGCCTTCCGGCGGGTCAGCTGTTTCTCCCCGGGCACAGAGGCGGAAGCTGGAGAGACGTGGGGAGGGGCTTTGCGAGCGGGGTGAACGCCCGTCCTACGTGCTCGTTCGCTTCGCGACCGCTGCGCGCGAGCCCCGTGTCCCCGCGGCGGGCGGCAGCGGCGGCGTCTGTGGAACGCGGAGGGGGCGGAGGGAGCCCGGGGCGGCTGCGGCTACAGCGAAATGGCGGAGACCGTGGCGGACACCCGGCGGCTGATCACCAAGCCGCAGAACCTGAATGACGCCTACGGGCCGCCCAGCAACTTCCTCGAGATCGATGTGAGCAACCCGCAGACCGTGGGGGTCGGCCGGGGCCGCTTTACCACCTACGAAATCAGGGTCAAGGTGAGACCGTCTTTCCGCCCTGTCGGGAGACCCTCGCGCCCGCTCTGGTCGCCCCCGCCGGATCAGGCGCGGATCCCCTGGGCCGGCCACTGCCACCCAGGCCAGGATCCCTCGGAGACGCAGCGGCAGCCCTGCGGGTGGGCTGGGGTCGTTAGCATGGGCCCCTGTTGTATAGGTTATAGGGGGGTGCGGAGCGAGCCCTGCGCCGGCACTTGAGAAGGTGCTGGAAGAAGAGGGCGTGGGTTGAGCTCAGCTTGCCCCTCCAGCAGCTGATCTGGGAGTGACATTTGAGTTGGAAAGGGGTAGATCTTTCCAGAACACAGTCCTTCACCAGGAAGGGAGTTAGGTGTGACTAAGAAAGGGGTTTGCGCAAAGTTGAAGCCTTTCCTTTCTTTTTCCTGGAGACTTCCCAGAGGTGGTTGTTCCAGGGCCTCCTCAAGGAACCATACGAACCTACGTTGCACACTCCTAGGAGAACTTGATGATACTTCACAAAAACCTGACACATTTTTGGTAGGACTGAGCCAGGCGTGAACTGTGATGGAAATGGTTGACCTTAGCATTCTTGGCTGTCATCCTGCTAAAGGCTGAGGTGTGAGAAATGTCTCCTACCTCATTATCCAAAGCACAACTGCTTTAAGAAAAGCCTGTTCATTTAGGAATCTTGCTCTCTTAATTTCAAGATTTGCACTTAACTGAATGAAGGAATCAATTGAAGTAGAAACACACAGTTATAATTTCATAGCTACTACTTGTTGGCAAAAGTAATTCAGATGATTTGAAAGATGCTAATTGAGAATAATGCTTCAATTTCACTCTGGTTCAGGGTTAAAGACATTGCCCATGTATAGAAGTATGTTTAAAAATTAATTACATTACACTAATCCAACTGCTAAAGACAACAACAAATTACTTAACAGTAAGCACAAAATGATTTTGGCTTTAGAGTAACCAAAATTTACATAACAAATTATACTAAAATTTAAGTGGAGTAATTTCTTATTCTGCGCTTTAGTGTGTTAAAAATACAACATAAAATTTACTATTCTAACCACTTTTAAGTACACAGTTCCTTAGTGTTGAGGTATTCACATTGTCAAACTTAGGCACTTTTTAAAAATGATCATTATACTGTTAGTGTGTTGGAAAAAGTTAATCATCAAACTTTAGCATAAGATATAAACTAATGGTTGAATGTTACAAACTCTCCTTATCTCTTTGTGAATGTGTAAAATATGAGCCATAAGCTGTCTTGTTAAAAGGAAACCGAAAAATTCGAGCTCCAGTACACCAGAGAAATAGTCTCAAATAAGCCCAATGAAAAAGTGAGGTTTTTTTTTTTTTAAACTTTTGAAATAATTTTGTATTGTTTTTAAAATATGGCAGATGGTTCTCTAAAAAGAACTTCCTCTTTTGCCTTTTATTCACCAGCACATTTCCCCCCTTTTTTTTTCCTTGTGCTGAAAGAAAACTTGGTATTCCTGTTTCTAAACTTCATAGCTAATACTTCCTGTCACACAATTGAGTTGGAATCTCCTGCCTACACTTCCTTCAAGTAATAACTTTGTGTTTCTCTTGGTAAATGCACTATTAAGTGGATTCTAGTATGATAATTTAATCCCCTCTCTCTTTTTTTAGTACCTGGGATTGAACCCAGGGGTGCTTAATCACTGAGCCACATTCCCAGCCCTTTTTAGTTGCTTAGGGCCTAAGTTGCTGAGGCAGGATTTGTATTTTTTTTTTTTTTATTGTATTTTTTTTATTTTTATTTTTATAATTTTTAATATGTACAACTCATAGTGCATATTTAGTATCTTTTTACATCCTGTTTGTATACAAAGTATATTCGTGCAATTTAGGTCTTCAATCATGCATTAAGAAAATGATTTGTATTTTGGCAATCCTCCTGCCTCAGCCTCCTGATTTGCTGGGATTGAAGGTATGCACCACCAGGCCCAGCATAATCCTTTCTTTTTAAATACATCTGATACCTTATTACCAAATAGTTGATATGACACTTAATTATAAATTAAATATAAAGTGTGGCCATTCTTACAGTTTAGAAAACAATTGTAAGACTGACTAGTGAGTTAGAGAATTAACAAATTATACACTTACTCTGGTGTTTTATTTTTATATAAACTAGTTTGCATGATAACGACTGTTGTAGTCATAAATACAGGTGCCCAATAATAAAATATAATTGAGCTTTTAATGCTTATGAAATGTGAGTTTTTCTTAGTATGTAATATGTTAACTGAGGGCACCATGTAGTAAGACATGAGGCCTTACTTAAGCAGCATGTGATTTTTGAAAGTGATTACAGTCTAGTATTAAGGTAGAATGGCCATGAAATGAATAGGTTAATCATTTTGTAATTTTATTTATTGCTACTTTTCTAAACTGTTACTGTTTTCCCTAGCTCCTACCCGCCTGCCTTTTGCTATTGAATTTGCCATGTGGAAAACCATTTTATTCTTCAGAGTTTGGGCCCTTGAGCTATCTTACAGTTACTCTGTAATTCTGGTCTTGAGAAAAATGTTCAATTTTACAGGATCTGATTGAAATTACTCTAATTCACAGGGTAATTTTATCTGGATGGTGGCACTTTAGAATGCAAGTTTCCCAATCTCCATTTATCTTTTTTGGTGTGAGAATAGTGTTTAAGACTATTAGGATCACTTGATTAGTATCTCTGGGCTTTTGAAAATAATTGGCACTGTGTTAATGTTTTTTTAAATTGTTCTAATGGGTAGGTACGGCAGAGCGCACCATAAATGATTAAAGGTTTAGGAAAGCTCAGGGTCTAGAATTATTTTGGCATATTAAAAAGAAGGCTGAAAGGGAGATATAGTCACTGTTTATGAAGTTTGTGCTATAATTTTAATTTTCTGGGGATTTTAAATTAAGATGTACTATTGTATCTGGAGACAACAATTTCAAGCAGGAGTGGAGGTAAAAGTCCTTGAGCTTTGAGATAGTCTTGGGTTCAAAGAATAGATTTCTCACTGACTGGCAGAGCAAAGTAAAGGATTAAAGCTCCACTTACCTGTCAATGAAATAGTTATGATAATAATAGTACCTGCCTTATAGGACTAAATGAGATAATACACATAAAACCCTTTATAGCACAGTGACTAGCATGTAATACCCTTTCAAAGGCTAGCTCTTTGTAAATACTAAATATATTTTGAATTTAAGGCCAGTGATCCATTTATATTTTCTGTGTGTTAATATTCAGTTTAGTTAATCAAATTTTATTACCATGAAACCTACTTGGAGTCAGGTATGGTGGTACACACCTGTAATGCCAGCTACTCCAGATGCTGAGACTGAAGAATCTCAAAAGTTCAACACCAGCCTAGACAACATAAACGAGACCATGTCTCAAAGTAAAAATAGCTGAGATTGTAGTCCAACAGCAGAGTGCTTGTGTAGCATGTGCAAGGCCCTGGGTACAATTCCCAGCACCCACACACACACAAACAACAAAAAAAAAAAAAAAAAAAAAAAAGAAGAAGAAAGAAGAAACATACTTGGTATGGAAGTATACCTTTCTTTTTTCCTTTTCTCTTTGGTACTGGGGATTGAACCCAGGAGTACTTAACCACTGAGCCACATCCCCAGCCCTTTTTATTTTGAGACACTAAGTTCTTTAGGGCCACACTAAGTTCTTTAGGGCCTCACTAAATTGAGGCTGGCTTGAATTTGTAATCCTCCTGCCTCAGCCTTCTAAATTGCTGGGATTACAGGTGAGTACCACCAGGCCTGCCTGGAAGTATATCTTTCTTAAGGTAAGTGTATAAAAAGAAGCCATTTTAGCCGGGCATGGTGGTACACGCCTGTAATCCCAGCACTTGGGAGGCTGAGGCAGGAGGATCGCAAGATTAAAGCTAGCCTCAGTAATGGTGAGGCACTTAGCAACTCAGTGAGACCCTGTCTCTAATAAAATACAAAAAAGGGCTGGGGATGTGGCCCAATGGTTGAGTGCCCCTGAATTCAATCCCCGGTACCAAAAAAAAAAAAAAAAGAAGAAGAAGAAGCCATGTCTTTTAAAGTTGAAGTTCAGGCCAGGCATGGCATGGTGTTAGACACCTGTGATCTCATTGACTTGGGAGGTTAAAACAGAGGATGAAAATTCAAGACCAACCTGGGCAACTTAGTGAGATCCTGTTTCAAAATAAAAAGGTCTGGGGGTGTAGCTTAGTGGCAGAGCACCCCGGGTTCAATTCTCAGTACTATATAAACAAAGTATGTTGAGCTATATTAAAATGTAAAGCTAAATAGTAACAATGAATAAAAATTTTGATAGGGAAGATTCTGTTCTAACCTAACACATTCCTTAAGGAAATAGGGTGGAGACAGTGGTAATTAAAAAGTAGCCTTGGTAGGCTGGGGTTGTGGCTCAAAGTTCAATCCTCAGCACCCATTGTGTACAACTAAAACAAATAAATATTTAAAAAAAAAAAAAAAAAAGTAGCTTTGGGCTGGGGATATAGTTGGTAGAGTGCTTGCCTTGGATGCTTAAGGCCCCAGCTTCAATCCCCAGCACCACACACACACACAGAAAAAGTAGCCTTGTTCTTTTATTTTTTTCATTCACTCATTCATTTTCCTAATACTAGGGATTGAACCCAGTGGCCCTATTTCACTGAGCTACATCCCCAGCCCTTTTAATTTTCATTTTGAGAAAGATTTGCTAAATTGCCAAGGCTGGTCTCAAACTTGTGATCCTCCTGCCTTAGCCGCTCAAGGACCTGGGATTACAGGCATGTGCCACCGTGCCCACTTAGTCCTGATATTTTATTTTGAGTTATTAAGGCCTCTGTTCTGTACTGTTCAGTTTAATAGAAAGGAACCAAGGCATAAAAGGTTGTCTTACCTAAAGTAACTTATCTAGTTAGTGTGAAAGCCAGGGTTAGATTCGAGGTATTGTGGTTTTGGTTCAGAAGTAGTCCATAGCTGCTGTTTATTTAATTAAAAATTACATCAAAACATTTGTATCTACAGCCTTGTTTTGAGGCACTTTCAAGTGTCTGAACCCTTTGAAAGCAGTCTCAATGTTGCACCCTGAGACTTAGGAGTTGATATCACAAGTTAAGGTGCACCTGGGAAAAACTGCTAAAGAAGAGCTTACTTATTAAATTTATGCTCTGATGAGTGTGTTAACAGTTTGCTAGTGATGCTCATAATAAAAGGTGAGCTTTTTTTCTGTGTAAAGCTGAAAAGTGGAAGTGTCTTAGCATTTCAGTACCTGTTATGTGCAAGCACTGTACATTCACTTGCACATTCTCTCTCTCTCTCTATATATATATATATGTATATATACATATACATATATGTGTGTATATATATATATATATTTTTTTTCTATCTTTTAAGTAACCAAGCAGAGTAGATAGATCCCTATTTTGCAGATGTAGAAGCTGAGGTCTCATTCATAGTGATCCTCAACTCTTGTCCCTAGTACAGGATCAAACATAGGGCATTACCATTGAGCCACATTCCACAGCACACACATACCACCCCACCACCGCCCTTTTGACTTGATCTTGCTAAGCTGTCATTGCTGGCCTTAAACTTGGGATTCTTCTGGATCAACCTCCTGAGTCAGTAGGAAAATATG
The DNA here is from genome assembly GCA_025594165.1 of Tamias sibiricus. Lineage (NCBI taxonomy): Eukaryota > Metazoa > Chordata > Mammalia > Rodentia > Sciuridae > Tamias > Tamias sibiricus. The sequence continues at coordinate 94,151,208 of CM046666.1, read as the reverse complement.
GGTGCACTACTGCACCTGGCCTTCCTCTCTCATTCTTTTTTTTTTTTTTTTTTTTTTGTGGTACCCGGGATTGAACTCAGGGGCACTTGACCACTGGGTCACATCCCCAGCCCTTTTTTGGGATTTTATTTAGAGACAGGGTCTTACTGAGTTGCTAAGTGCCTCGCCATTGCTGAGGCTGGCTTTGAACTCACAATCCTCCTGCCTCAGCCTCCCAAAGTGCTGGGATTACAAGCGTGCGCCACCGCGCCCAGCTCATTCTTACTTTATGTTCTGGTCCTGAACTACTTTTATTTACCAGCTAAGCTGAATTTGGTTATATCCAGGACTTTGCACACACTCCTTTGTTCCTTTAACATCTAACTACTATTACTTTTCCTGCAGCACTCAGGTTTTTTTGTTGTTGTTGTTGTTGTTGTTTTGGTACCAGGGATTGAACTCGGGGGCACTGGACTACTGGGCCACATCCCCAGCCCTTTTTATATTTTATTAGAGACAGGGTCTCACTGAGTTGTTTGCCTCGCCATTGCTGAGGCTGGCTTTGAACTCATGATCCTCCTGCCTCAGCCTCCCAAGTGCTGGGATTACAGGCGTGCACCACCACGCCTGGCTAGCACTCAGCTTTAATGTCCTCGTTTTAGAGATTTTGCTGATCCCTCCACTCTAAATTGAATTTGTTTCCTGTAGCCCTGTTAGGATTGAGGTGCTTGTCTGTGGCTTCCTGGAGTTCCTGTATCTTCCATTATAAGCTCCCAGATGACAAGGGATGTCATAATCATTCTTACTCAATACCCAGCACTGTGCTTGGCACATAGTGGACACCTATCAATAAGTAAAGTTTAGGAAATTTAACTAAGCCAGGTGTGGTGGTGCATGCCTGTAATCCCAGCACTTGGGAGGCTGAGGCAGGAGGATCATGAGTTCAAAGCCAGCCTCAGCAATGGCGAGGCACCTAGCAACTCAGTGAGACCCTGTCTCTAAATAAAATACAAATACAAAAAAAGGGGCTGAGGATGTGGTCCAGTGGTTGAGTTCCCCGAGTTCAATCCCTGTACCAAAAAAAAAGAGGAAATTTAACTAGTCCAAAGTTACAGCTAGTAATGGCAAAACTGGGGTTTAAGTCTAGATTTTCTAACCTTTAGAGCCCCTATGTTTTTGTCCACCCTCACTGAACATTCAGATCAGTTGGGGAGATTTTGAAACTGTTAAGATTCTCTTTTAGGGGCTGGGGTTGTGGCTCAGTGGTAAAGCACTCACCTAGCATGAGTGCGGCCCAGGTTCGATCCTCAGCACAACATAAAAATAAAACACATTGTGTACGACTAAAGCAAACAAATAAATTTTTAAAAATTAAAAAAAAAAAAAAGATTCTCTTTTAGCCAGGCATGCCTGTAATCCTAGTGACTTGGGAGGCTGAGACAGGAGGATTACAGGCATGCTCAATTTAGCAAGACCCTGTCTCAAAACATAAAGCCAGGTGTGGTAGCGCATTTCTATAATCCCAGCACTTGGGAGACTGAGGCAGGAGGATCGCAAGTTCAAATCCAGCCTAAGCAACAGTGAGGCACTAAGCAACTGAGTGAGACCCTGTCTCTAAATAAAATACAAAACAGAGCTGGGGATGTGGCTCAGTGGTCAAGTGTCCCTGAGTTCAATCCCTGGTACCAAAAAAAAAAAAAGAAGAAGAAGAAGAAGAAGAAAAAAAAGAAAAAGAAAGTATTAAAAAGTAAATAAATTAAACGTTTTTTAAAAAGGTCTTGAAATGTGGTTCAGTGGTTAAGCATCCCAGGGTTCAGTCCTGCTGGGGGTGGGGACAGTTAGCTCTTTTAATTGGATAAGATGAGGTTTGGATAGTGGGAGTTTAAAAAGTACTCCAGCAAGGGCACTTTACTATAGTTAGAATATCTCCTGGTGTGCACCATGCTCTCTTGTCTCACTGAGAAATATAGGCAGTAGAGAAGCATGAGAAAAACATATAAAGCCACAATTATTGGCAGCCTTGATAGGGTTTAAAAAAAGATTCTAAAATAGTAATAATAAATACATTTTAAGGAGCAGATCCTGACAACAGAGAAAATAATGAAGTTTGTCAAAGATGGACAACTATTTTTAGAGAGGAAACAATTTCAATATTAGCTGAAAGGCACCTATAAAGTTCAAATATTTGGGAAGAAGGAGAGGGATCGACTATACACAGCTGAGCCAGATTTTAAAAAAAATTTTTTTTTTAGTTGTAGGTGGACACAATACCTTTATTTATGTGGTGCTGAGGATCAAACCCAGGGCCTCACACATATGAGATGAGCGCTATACTGCTGAGCCATAGCCCCACCCCCTGAGCCGGGTATTTTTGCTCTTTCTTCCAACATCCATGTCTGTGTCTCTGTATAATCACGAAAGTAAACCAGAAGTCAGGAAAGAAAAACAATAAATCCACTTAAAAAAGGAATCTTTTTATATTTTATGAATATTGCCACTCTGTACACTTTTGGAGGGTGATACTGGAGATTGAACAAAGGGGCACTTGACCACTGAGCTTACAACCCCAGCCCTTTTTTGTATTTTATTTAGAGACAGAGTCTCACTGAATTGCTTAGCACTTTGCTTTTGCTGAGGCCGGCTTGAACTTACGATCCTCCTGCCTCAGCCTCCTGAGCCACTGTGATTACAGGTGTGTACCACTGTGCCCGGCTGGGCTATTCACTTTTAAAGGAGAAAGTATAAAATGTGAATGTCTCAAAATGCTTAACTTTTAGCTATCCTGGTGATTCCTCATAATACAGGTTTTCCTGTATTGCACTATTATTAGACATGCTGCTTCCATATAAGCAGCGCCAACAATTTTTTAAACATCACATAAGAAAGATGGTGTCCAAGAAAATCTTGGAACTGCTGTTTATTGATTTCATTCCTTAAGTAAAACACTTAAAGCTTTCAGCCAAAATTCTATTTCTTTAAAGAAATATTTAACTTAGAACCTAGCAATTTGGACATGTTAGTAAAACGTGATATTTATTATGGCTTGCCAGAAAAGGTTCTATCAATTAGGATACTGGCTGAATGTGGTAGAGAATGCCTGTAATCCCAGCGACAGGAGGCTGAGACAGGAGTATCACAAATTCAAAGCCAGCCTGAGCAATTTAGCAAGGCTCTAAGCAACTCATTGAGCCCTGTCTCAAAATAAAAATTTCTTAAAGGGACTAAGAATGTGGCTCAGTGGTTAAAGTATTCCTGGGTTCAATCTCCTGTCCCCAAAAGAAAGCCATTCAGTTTGGATTAGTCTCACAGAGACCACAAACTAAAAAGAGTTGTTCCCTCCCTGTGCCCCATGTGGAGAGGTCTCAGGCACAGTCCAGGGCTAGTATCAGCTTGACTGTGACCTCCCAAAGTAACATCCACATTCTAGCCAGGGGAAGGACACAACCCTAGGAGTTGTATTATTGCTACTTTTGCTCCATTGCCATGTGTTAGCTATAGAGGAAATTTTAGGCTAGCTGGGCAACTCGAAGAAAGAAAGAAAGAAAAGAGGTTGTTTCTTGCCACAATAACAAACAGGTCATTGGGATTGGCTCTTAGGATATTAGCTACACTCATATTATCTATTCTTTCGGGGGGGGGGGGTTGTTGTTGTTTTGTTTTGTTTTTTTTTGTTTTTTTGTTTTTCACTGGGTATTGAACCCAGGGGCCTTAACCACTGAGCAACATCCCCAGCCCTTTTTTAAATTTTCATTTTGAGACAGGGTCTCACTGAGTTGCCTAGAGCCTCACTAAATTGCTGAGGCTGGCTTTGAATTTGGGATCCTCTTGCCTCAGCCTCTCAAATTGCTGGGATTATAGGTTTGCGCCACTGAGCCTGGCACTTTCCCTTTATTCTGATGCCTGCAATTACAATATAGAGTAAGTTCATTGAACTTGGAAGAACATGAGTTGTCATTAGTTTTGGAAATCTTAAATATGAAAAAGTTTGATCCCTTCCTGAGAATTAATTTTGATAAGAAAAAAGGGTGCCGGGCGCGGTGGCGCACGCCTGTAATCCCAGCACTTTGGGAGGCTGAGGCAGGAGGATCGCGAGTTCAAAGCCAGCCTCAGCAATGGCGAGGCACTTAGCAACTCAGTGAGACCCTGTCTCTAATAAAATACAAAAAAGGGCTGGGGATGTGGCCCAGTGGTCGAGTGCCCCTGAGTTCAATCCCCAGTACCACAAAAAAAAAAAAAAAAAAAAAAAAAAAAAAAAAGGGTGTGTGAAGATGTGGCACATCTGATAGGAGCATTCAATTGTATTTAACTTTGGCCTCCAGGTACTAAAAAATAGATAATTAACTTTTTTTTGTCTGAAGTGTTTAAAACTATGTTGGGCTGGGTGTAGTGTTGTATAGTCTCAACTACACTGGAGGCTGAGGTAAGAGGATCATTTGAGCCTACCAGTTTGATACTAGCCTGGAGAACAACAAACTCTTGTCTCCAAAAGAAAAGGTTTGCCAGTTCCTAGTGTAGAGTTTATGTAGCACTGAAGTAGGGTAGTAGCTGGGTATGGTAATGCACACCTGTAATTCCAGGTTCTAGGGAGACTGAGGCAGGAGGATCTCACTTTAGAGGCCAGCTTCAGCAATCTAACAAGACATTGTCTCAGAAATTTAAAAAGGGCTGGGTATGTGGCTGAGTAGGAGAGAACCCTGGGTTCAATCCCCAGTACTGAAAAAAAACAAGAAGAAAAATGAAACACGGTTATAACCATTTATCAATGGTTTTATTCCCGTGGTTGTGGTGGTTGTATTGTACTGTATCCTTGTAGTCAATAAGGATACAGTACGATAAGATCTTGAAAGAGATTAAGATTATATCATTTTTGGGCTGGGGCTATAGCTCAGTGGCAGAGTGCTTGCCTAGCATGCTTGAGGCACTGGGTTTAATCCTCAGCACCATATAAAAATAAGCAAATAAAATAAAGATTTTCTATCCCTCTACAACTAAAAAAAATTTTTTTAAAGATTATATTACTTTTATTACAGCGTATTCACATAACTTTATTGTTATAATTTTTCTAGTTTATTGTTAGCTGTTAATGTCTGTGCTGAATTTTTATATTAAACTTTATCATAGGTATGTATGTATAGGAAAACAAGATAGCATATATAAGGTTTGGTACTTTGTGTAGTTTCAGGTGTGCATTGGGATCTTAGAACATATCCCACAAGGAAAAGTGGGTCTGCTGTACTGAAAATCAAACTACATTGGGAGAATCTAATGTCAAAACTGTTGAACTGTGAAAAAGAAATCATTCATCTTAGGAAGATAATAGTAAATGAGGAAATAGTAGTTAATATAACCACTAGTTTTTTTCTCTTACATATTAATTAAATATTAAAAGGATCTTGCCTGAGGATGTGGCTAAGTGGTAGAATACTAGCCTGGCATGTAGAAGGCCTTAGGTTTGAGACCCAGCACAGCAAAAAATAAAATACTACCAGGATCTTAATGCACGCCTGTTGCTGGGTACTGAATGAAATATTTGATACCCCCCTTTTTTTTCTTTCTAAAGGCCCAGTTTTTACATAGACTTAACTGTTGTTATTTTATTCTTTATATTGAAACCAGCCACAAGGATTTTCGGTTTATAAATTTTCTCACTCAGAGCCTTTTATAAACTCCTTTGAATGACCATGTAGAGAAAATTGGGGTTTGTGGTGGTTTAATGTGAGTCAGCAAACCAGTGGCAAAACTAAAGATGTTGCCTGACAAAATTGATTGCAGTTACTTTTAGCCAGGATCATTGTTTAGATATTTTCTAGCCCAGAATTAGTTTCATATGCCATTTCACCATTTACTGTGTGGTGTTCATACATGTTAACCTCCTACACAATATGGCAGTGTGCCATTAATGATTTTTAATCATTAATATGGTTATAAACTATATAAATATTTTGAAAAATTACATCAATATAGGTTGAGCATTGCTATAGGTGATTTTAATGTCTGAATTATAGGAAGGGATTTTAAGTTGAAAATTGAGAAGCTGTGACATCACCTATAAAGGGAACTATGTAATTAATTGATAGAATTCTTAGTTTAGAAGGGCAGATGATATAGTTAAATTGGAATAAATTATTGCTTAGATGTAAAGATGATTTTTTGAATGTCGTATTTTTTATACCTTTATTTTATTTATTTATATGTGGTGCTGAGGCTCGAACCCACTGCCTTCTCATTCACGCTAAGCAAGCGCTCTACCATTGAGCTACAGCCTCAGCCCATCAAGATATGATTTCTTAAAAATATTTATTTATTTGCTTTAGTTGTACACAATGCGTTTATTTTTACGTGGTGCTGAGGACCGAACCTGGGCCGTGCACGTGCTAGGCCAGCACTCTACCACTGAGCCACAACCCCAGCCCCAAGATATGATTTTTTTTTTTTTTGTGGTACCGGGGATTGAACTCAGGGGCACTTGACCACTGGGCCACATCCCCAGCCCTTTTTTGTATTTTATTAGAGACAGGGTCTCACTGAGTTGCTAAGTGCCTCGCCATTGCTGAGGCTGGCTTTGAACTCACGATCCTCCTGCCTCAGCCTCCCAAAGTGCTGGGATTACAGGCGTGCGCCACCGCGCCCGGCCCAAGATATGATTTTTAACTGCAATGTTATGCCCAGTTTTTTTTCTCTCAAAACATCATTTTTTCCTCCCCTAACTAAATTTCTTTGTAGATTTATTGACTTAAATTTGAGTAGCTCATTTGGGCCACTTCCTTTATTAAGCACTTGGAAAACTAAGTTGAATAAAACTGGCTGCTGAATTTATTAAATTTATACCATGCTGAAATAGGACTACAAGATTTCTCTGATTATTGAACATCAAATAAACAAACATTTATGAACTGTTAAGTCTATGCCAGACACTATACATTAGATGCTTATTGAGCTACGAATAAGACATGCTTTGCTCTTACAAACTTATAAACTGGAGGTGGGGGAGAATGGTAAATTCAATTTGTTTGGTAGTAGTTGGTAAAAATATGCATGATTTGCTGGGGCCAGGAATATGAGAGCAGATGATGGGCCAGCAAAGAGATCACCTTTTGTGTGTTTTCTGTCTTTTCTGTGCTTCATTGCCAGCATCTGATGTTATCAATGACCTGCCAGAGTCACACAAAAATAATACTGGATTCTGACCAGTTAAGGACCCCTTATTACTGTTTGACTCAAACATTTCTCTCTACCTCTGTATTTTACTTACAGGTTATATTTTGTTTAAAGCATCTCTTGAGTCTGCTATGTTCAGAGAGTATGGTAGGCGCTTGCCTTTGTATTTTCTTTAATATATTGTTATTTTCTTCTTTTTAAATATTTTTTTACAAAACTTTTTTTTTTTTTTTTTTGGTACCAGGGATTGAACTCAGGGTTACTCGACCACTGGGCCACATCCCCATCCCTTTTTTGTATTTTATTAGAGACAGGGTCTCACTGAGTTGCTAAGTGCCTCGCCATTGCTGAGGCTGGCTTTGAACTTGCGTTCCTCCTGCTTCAGCCTCTGAAGTGCTAGGATTACAGGCATGCGCCACCACGCCCAGCAACAACAGAACTTTTTAAATAAGAAATTTAATGTTGGGGGTGGTGGCATGTGCCTGGTACTGGGTTTGATCCTCAGCACCACATAAAAATAAAATAAAGGTATTTAAAAAAAAAAAAAAAAGTGAACTGGAATGAGAGTAAATAGTATCAGAATGCATAAATTTTTTGTTGTTACTTTTTGTGTGTGTGTGCTGGGGACTGAACACAGGACCTTATGCATGCAAGGCAGTTACTCTACCAGCTGAGCTATATCCCCAGCCCTGCATATTATCTTTCTGCTTTCTCTTTAGTCCCATTCAGGTTAGATGTTAAAGATGTGAAAGTGTCTAGTCCCCAAACAGATTTCACTTGTATGTGCTTTCATTCTGTTAAGAGTTCCAGGCTCTCCCAAGATACTTTAGCTCAGAGATCCTGAAGTAATTTCCTGTTCTGTACCTGTACTGCAAGTGGTAGAGGAAGTGCTTTCCAAATTCCCTTTTTGTCCTACTACCTCAAAGTTCTTTATAAAGGTCTCAGAAAAATCTGTCTCATTAAAACATTGAAGTCTTATGTTCTAAGTTCTTGGCTGTAGTTTAGATGTTGAATGTCCCCCAAAGGTTCATGTGTTAAAGGCTTGGTTCCCAAGGTGGTACTCTTAAGAGTTGGGGCCTTGTTCTTAGGTCATTGGGTCATGCCTCTGAAGGGGATTGTGGTACCTTGCGGCCTCTTTCTCTTTGCTTCCTGGCTCATGTGGTATGAGGTTTGTTCCACCATGCACTGCTGCTGTGAGGTGCCATCCTCGCCAGAGGGCCCTGGATTGTAGACTGAAAGATCTGGGACCATGACCCTGAACGACACCTTTCTTTTTATAACTTAATTGCCTTGGGTATTTCATTAGGACCAGGAAGCTGAGTAATAGTTTTTGTGTAGGCAAGCTTAAGATAACTCACCAAAGGATTTTTTTTTTTTGGGGGGGGGGGGTATTGTTTTGTTTTCAGTACTGGGCATCAAACCTGGGTCCTCACATTTGCTGTGCAAGCAGTCAACCATTGAACTATACTTCCAGACCCCTTTCTTTTTCTTCTGAGATAGGGTCTTGCTAAGATGATAGGCATGCACCTAGGTGTTTAGTATTAAGTCTTCTAAGGCAGGTATGTTAATTATGAATTCTTGTGGTCTTTGTTCATCTGGAAATGTCTTATTATTTATTTTTGAACTGAGGATTGAACCCAGGGTTGCTCTACCACTGAGCCATATCCCCAGCCCTATTTTGTATTTTATTTAGAGACAGGATCTCACTGAGTTGCTTAGGGCCTCGCTAAGTTACTGAGGTTGGCTTTGAACTCATGATCCTCCTGCTGGGATTACAGGTGTGCGCCACTGTGCCTGACTGTCTTTATTTAATCTTTGTTTTTCAAGGATAGTTTTTCTGGATTTATAATTTATTTATTGGTTTATTTATTTGCAATGCTGAAGTTAAACTCTGGTGCTATGATACTGAGCTACATACCCAGGCCCTCCTTCCCTCTTTGTTTCTTTTTTTAATTTATTTATTTTATTTTATTTTTTTTGGTACTGGGGATTGAACGCAGGGGCACTCTACCTCTGAGCTACATCCCCATAACTTTTTATTTTATTTGAGACAGTCTTATTAAGTTGCTGAGACTGGCCTTGAACTTGTGTCCTCCTGTCTCAGCCTCCTGAGTTGGTGAGATTACAGGTGTATACCACTGCACCTGGCTAGTTTTTCTGGATTTATTAGTTTTCTGTTGTTACATTTAAAATTACCAAGCATGCATGAGGCCCTGGGTTCAGTCCCCAGTACTGGGAGGTGGCGGAGGACACACCACATAATCAAAACATCTTAAAACACCACCAGATTTTGTCCCACCAGTTTTATGGCTCAGCTTAGCCCTTTGTTTAGGCTCTCCCAGGACCTACAATCAAGAGTTGGTCAAAGTTGCAGTTTATCTTATCTTCTTGGCTTACTTAGTTGTTGGCAGAATTAATTTCTTGCAACTATAGAATGTATAGCAGCTTTCCTCTTCATGGCCATTGGGGAAAGCCTTTTGAATTCAGGTGAGACTAAAGCTTTTTTCCTAAAGCTTTCTTTTAAGGGACTCACCTGATTAAGTCAGAGTCAGTCACAAAAATCTCCCTTTGAAGAACTCTAACATCAGGGCTATTAATTACGTCTGCAAAATGCCTTTGTCTCTGCCATACAGTGTAACCTAATTCTGGAAGTGGCATCCATCATATTTACAGGCCTCAACCATAACCAAGGGGATGTGTAGGAGATTGGAATTTTGGGGTCCTTCACAGGATTCCACTTACCACCAAATATGAAATTCTTTGTTGGTTTTTCTTTCTTTCTTTTTTTTTTTTTTTTTTTTTTTTTGTACCAGGGATTGAACTCAGGGGTGCTCGACCACTGGGCCATATCCCCAGCCCTTTTTTGTATTTTATTTAGAGATAGGGTCTCACTGAGTTGCTAAGTGCCTCACCATTGCTGAGGCTGGCTTTGAACTTGCGATCCTCCTGCCTCAGCCTCCCAAGTTCTGGGATTACAGGCAGGCGCCACCATGCCCCGCTCTTTTTTGGTTTTTCTTGTTTCTTTTAGCATTCTAAATATGCTCCTGTTTTCTGGTTTCCATTGTTTCTATTTAGAATTCAGCTGTTAATCTTATTGTGGTCCCTTGTATGTGATGAATCATTTTTCTCTTGCTAGTATTTTGCTTGTCTATAGCTTTCAACAATTTATGATTTTTGTTAAGTGTAGACCTCTTTTATGTTTTTCCTACTTGGACTTTGTTGTGCTTCTTGGTTGCATGAATTAAAGACGTTAGTCAAATTTGAGTTTTTAGTCATTGTTACTTTCTCATTGTGAGAGTCCCATTACCTATGTGTTGGTAGAGTTGATGGTGTTGAAGGGCCTCTTGAGGCTCTGTATATCCTTCATTCTTTTTTCTTTCTGTTCTCCAAAATGGACAATTTCTACTGATATATCTTCACATTTACTATTTCTTTTGTCTGTTAAAAAAAAATCTGCTGTTGAGCCCCTTCAGTGAATTTTCCATTTCACTTATGCTTTTCAACACCAGAATTCCAATTTGATGGTTCTTTATGATCTTTTTCTCTGTACATTGAATCATTGTCATCAATATACTTTCTTTTAATTCTTTAAGCATGATTTCCTTTTGTTCTTTGAACATATTTATGCTAGCTGCTTTGGAATCCTTTTTTTTTTTCTTTTTTTCTTTTTCTACTGGGAATTGAACCCAGGGCCTTCTGCATGCAAGGCAAGCACTCTATCACTGACCTGTGTTCCCCAGCCCTTTGTGTGTGTGTGTGTTTTAGATGTTGATGGACCTTTATTTATTTTATTCATTTATTTATATGTAGTGCTGAGAATCCAACCTAGTGCCTCACACATGCTAGGCAAGTGCTCTACCACTGAGCCACAACCCTAGCCCGTGTTTTTTTTTTTTTTTTTTTTTATACAAGAACACAATATCTTTGTTTATTTATTTTTATGTGGTGCTCACATGTGCAAGGCAAGCACTCTGCCACTAAGCCACAACCCTAGCCCTTTTTGTATATTTTTTAAATATATTTATTTATTTACTTTAGTTGTACACAATGCAATGCATTTATGTTTACATGGTGCTGAGGATTGAACCCGGGCCGTGCATGTGAGAGGCGAGCACTGTGCCGCTGAGCCACAACCCCAGCCCCCTTTTTGTATATTTTTGAGACTGGGCCTTTACTGTATTGTTCAACCTGTCCTCAAATTTGTCTCAGTCTCCCAAGTTGCTGGGGTTACAGGTATGTGCCATCACACTGACTTAATTGTTTTTTCTTTTTTCTTTTTCCAAAACCTGGCATCCTGGGTATCACTCCTGGGTCAGCTTAGCTTAGTGGTTAGCCACTGGTTAAAGGTTATACATATATATCTTTAGCCAGTAAAGCTTTTGCCTTTTGCCAGTAGATCTGTGTGTAGGTTAGGGAATGCATTCACAGTACAGGCAACTTACAGGTTTGTCCCAGCTTTCCTTTGTGCTGTTCTTGTGTCTATAGCTGTCCTTTTTCTGTGAAAGACCTCACATTCAGCCATAGATGTGTAGATAACTAGAGGCACCTCCCAGGCTTTCCAGTGTACACAATTTTATGCAAGCACACAGCCTTTCAGACTACTAGAGATAAGAGGGAGCTTATCAACACCTAACATAGCTGTGTAATTCTCCAATTTCCAATTTGCTATACTTCTGGCAAGTTTGTCACAGCATTGCAGCTTTTGTTTTATTTATTTACTCTCTGTGTGTGTGTGTGTGTGTGTGTGTGTGTGTGTGTGTGTGTGGGGGGATTGAACCCAGGGCCTTGTGCATGTGAAGCAAGCACTCTACCAACTGAGCTATATCCCTAGCGCAGCTTTTGTTTGTTGCAATCATTGGCCCTCCCTGATTGTTTGTCAGCAAGATCATTATTGTTTTCAATAATATGCCTGCATGTGGAACTTTTCTATACTCTTCTAACCAGTCATTCCCCCCTCTAGAAGTGATGGTTTTCATAGCTTGCCTCAACCTGGTAGAACTACCTCTGAAGAATCTAGTGGGGCTTGGTGATGATAGTAGCAGTAGCCCTAGGCTAAAATACTCGGCTTTTTTCTTACCTGAGATTCAGTACTTTTTTTTGTTTTTGTTTTTAACAGTAGAATGTAGTTTGACACATATTACATAAATGGAACACAGCTTCTCATTCCTCTGGCTGTATATAGTCATTACTTTTTTCTTGAGGAAATGATTTTCAGTTTGTTACATGCCTTTGCCCAATTTCCAGAGTCATGATAGTTGCTTTTGATATGTTTGTCTAGTCTTATCATTAATTTTTTGGGAGAGGCTTTTCTGAGCTTCTCATTCTATCATTCTAGTGGTTTCGATCCTTACCTTTATTTTATTTTATTTTTATTTTTATTTTCCTGTGCTTGGGATTGAACTCAAGGCCTTACACATGCCAGGCAAGTCTTATTCTATACCTTTTGGTTAGCTTTTGTTGTTGTTTTTAATATATATGTTTTTAGTTGTCAATGGACCTTTATTTTCATTTATATGTGGTACTGAGAATCAAACCCAGGGCCTCACACATGCTAGGCAAGTGCTCTACCAGAGTTACAACCCCAGCCCGTTGTAGTTGTTTTGTACTGGGGATTGAGCCCAGGGGCGCTTTTCACTGAGCTATATCCTCTGTTCTTTTTTTAAAATTTATTTGTTTTAATTGTACACAATGCCTTTATTCTTTTTTTTTTTTTTTTAATTGTTTTGTTTTGGTTTGGTTTTTTGGTACCTGGGATTGAACTCGGGGGCACTCAACCACTGGGCCCATATCCCCATCCCTTTTTTGTATTTTATTAGAGACAGGGTCTCACTGAGTTGCTGAGTGCCTCGGCTTTGAACTCGCGATCCTCCTGCCTCAGCCTCCCAAGTGCTGGGATTACAGGTGTTAGCCACCACACCCGGCTTGCCTTTATTCTTACATGGTGCTGAGGATCGAATCCGGGCCGCGCACATGCTAAATGAGCGCTCTACCGCTGAACCACAACTCCAGCCCCATCCTCAGTTCTTTTTTTTTTTTTTTTTTTTTTTTTGTGACAGCATCTCCCCAAGTTGCTGAGGGTCTTTCTGAGTTGCCGAGGCTGGCCTTGAACTTGTGATCTTCCTGCCTCAGCCTCCTGAGTTGCTGGGATTATAAGCAGGCACCACTGCACTTGGCTAGGGTTCCATGTTTTAAAGAGAAAGGCCTTATGCATCATATTTCTGTGTTGTTAATGTTAACTTCTGCATGATCAGGAGCACTTTTTATGTAACGTTTAAATTTCTTTTTCTGTAGTTCTGGGGACTGAACCTAGGGCCTCACACATACTAGGCAAAGCACTCTATCACTGAGCCACATACCCAGCCCTTTTTAAATGCTTTTTAAGAACCTTGTAGCTAAGTATTACCTAGTCCCTTGCACATAATAGTTGTGTTGAGATATTTATTAAATGATCTTTCAATGAATGTTTAAAGCTTTAACATCTGCTTTAAGTCAGGCAGTGTAACCACACTGTCCATTAAGAGCATAGACTTTGAAGTTCAGCATAGAATTAAATCCTCTCTCTGCCTATTAGTAGACATATGACCCTGAGCAAATTCCTTAACTCCTTTCTTTGCATTCTTTGGCCATAATATAAAACTTCAGAGGATTAAATGTGACATAATGCATAGAATTTGCCCCACCTACATTAAGTAGCTAATAAATGATAAAATGTATAAAGTTATGATAGTTCTAATTTAATTATTGGGATAAGTGGTAATATTTTCATTTAATGGAGGTGTAGCTCAGTGGTAGAGCATGGTAGGTCTTGTCGCCAGCACTGAAAAGAAAAGATAATAAAACTCAGAGAAGGAAAGTTACTTGACATGCTATTAATGAATTTTAGAGAAGGACTTTAACCCAGATCTGCTTGACTATCTGTTCACTGATACTTCCAGGAATCAGACTCTAATTAGCTACTACTATGCTAAATTTCCATCATGGTACAAAGCAAATCCTGAATTATGGTAATATATAATTGTCTGCTTTTTTTGGGCAGGGGGATTAGAGATGGAACCCAGGGGTGCTTTATCACTGGGCTACAACCCTCATCCTTTTTATTTTTTTATTTTAAGACAGAGTCTTGATAATTTGTCAGGGTCTCGCTAAGTTGCTGAGGCCAGCTTCCAATTTGCAATCCTCCTGCCTTAGCCTATGCCTTCCTAGTCAAACACATTTTTCCCCTAACAATGCAACATGTCAGGAACTTCCACCACAAAAATTTGAACCTTGATTTAGTATCTTTTATAAAATGCAGTCTTAATGAATACATCCTTAGATTTCTCAAGTAAATGGGAAAAAATAGACTTTGCGGGGGCGGGGGGAGTTGGCAGTATTGGAGATTGAACTCGGGAGCACTTAACCTTTTTTGTATTTAGAGATAGGGTCTCACTGAGTTGCTTAGGGTCTTGCTAAGTTTCTGAGGCTGGCTTTGAATTTGTGATTCTCCTGCCTCAGCCTCCTGCGGTCACTGGATTATAGGCATGTGCCACAGCATCTGGCAAAACGTGAACACTTTTGATACATAATGGTGTAAACAGTCACAAATTTTCTGTTAATTTTAAAGCCTCTGAGCCTAAAAGGTTGTGCATACCCGTCTATCATAGTGTATTCCCAGATTGTGTACTATTTTACAGAAACTTTCTCTACAGTATTCCTGTATCCTTAATTTCTTTCTCCTTCCTTGGCCTATCCCTGTCTGTATTATGGCATGTATTTCTGCTTTGGTATCCTCCTAAACTCCTTAATAATATTATAAATATGGCTAGGGCAGGGACCATGTGTATATTTAGTATTTTTCATAGTGTGTGTTCACAGATTCTTAACGCCTTTTATGTTGTATTCTTATTACCCTTTTACATTTTATGATTTATGAGACTTCATAGTATTTATAAATGTCATGACTTAAAATATATACCATATTTACAAGTAAGGTTTGGGACTAAAGATGTAGAGTGATTTCCTTTTCTTGTAAGCTTAATGACTCAGGATAGGCAAGGAGTAAAGAGTATAGGGAGAAAGGAAGCTGGACAAAATACTCAGAAATGACCTTAATTTAGGGAGAAACTAAAATATCCTACTCTCCAGCCCCACCTCAAACACCAAGTACACATAACTATTAAATAGGATGTGTTGGTCAGAAAATATTTTAAGTTGTGTTTTGTTTTTTACATCATCAGGGACCAACCCAGGGCCTCACACATGCTAGGCAAACACTCTACCACTGAACTGTATAGCCCAAATTAATGATTAGCATTGATACCTTTGATTGTAAGTTGCAATTCCTCCTGTGACCTGTTCATTTATCCATGGTTTACTATGCGGATTGTTAGACAAAGAGTTCTATTCCTAATATAAAGACGACTTTTACCTGGCATGGTCCCAGCTACTTAGGGATGTACAGATTGATAGCAGCTACTTAAGGAGCTGAGGCAAGAGGATTACATGTTCAAGGCAAGACTGGGTGACTTAGACTCTACTCAAAGTACAATAAAAAGGGCTGGGAATATAGCTCAGTGGACGAGCGCGTGTGTAGAATGGTTTAATGCCCTACGTTTAGTCCCCAGTACTGCCTTCTCACCCCCCACCACCACCCCTGCAAAAAACCCAAAAAACAAAGAGATTTTTTTATGTTAGTGATTCGAGTACTCTTAGGCTGTGAGAACAATAAATCTTTTGGGGGCTCAGTGATAGGCATAAAGTACTGTAATGTTACTGCTATCAATCTGTACATTTAAAGAATGCATATGTATAGTGTTTGATATTGTCTAGTTGATCTTATCATAGCTAATCATTTTAACTAGAAGAGAAGGAAGTATATTAATATATGTATAACTCATGTCTGAGAGAATTAAGATTCATTAAACATCCCTTTTTGTATGTTTTTATAGTTTTCCAGGTAATATTTTGTGCTTTTAAAAAAATAGCTCTGGGAGCTGGGGTTGTGGCTCAGCAGTGGAGCGCTTGCCTAGCATGTGCATGGCCCGGGTTTGATCCTCAGCACCACATAGGAATAAAGGCATTGTGTACAACTAAAACAAATAAATAAATATTTTTTTAAAATAGCTCTGCTTCATTCTCTTATAAGTGGCAAATTATTTTATAATATCTATTATTAGAAGCTTATCATGTTATTTATTGTAGAGAGAGCTACTCAGTTTTCAGTTGCTTTTATTTCAGAATCTTGCCTTTGTTTAGAATAGAAAAAATGGAGTTCCTGGGCTGGGATTGTGTCTCAGTGGAAGAACACTCGCCTAGCACACGTGGCCCGAGTCGATCCTCAGCACCACGTAAGAGTAAAGACATTGTGTACAACTAAAACAAATAAATATTAAAAAAAAAAAAAAGAAAAAATGCAGTTCCTTTTATTGGTTTCTTGTGGTAGGGTTATGTATGTATGTGTGAGTTTGTGTGTGTGCTACTGAGGATGGAACCCAGGGTACTGTACCATTGAGATACATTCCTAGCCCTTATATTTTTATTTTGAAACAGGGTTTAAGTTACCCAGCCTGCCTCGAACTTGTGATCCTCCTGCTTCAGCCTCCTAAGTAGCTGGGATTCTAGGCATGTGCCACCACACCTGGACCTTGTTTCATTCTTTACATGTGGAAATCAAGTATTCCCAGAATTCCTTATTAATCAAAGAGACTGTCCTTATTCCATTTTATCTTCTTGGTGGAAAGAATTAGTTGTCAAAAAAATGAGTTTACCATATGTGTTTGGATTTATTTCTGGGCTGTATTATGTTCCACAGATCTAAGTGTCTGCTTTTATGACAGTATATATTGTTCTGATTACTGTAGGTTTTATCCTATAATTTTAAATCAGAAAATTTGATGCCTCCACCCCCCACTTCCCCCAGAAATGCATTGACTGTTTGGGATCTTTTGTGGTTCTGTGTGAATTTTAGGATTGTTGAATAGAGCTACTTCTTTCACTATTTTTTTCATGTCATAATATAATGTCTTTGCATCCATTTCCAGTTCAGTATTTTCATAGTATTAGTTCTAAATCATTGTCCTTATCCAGATAAAATATTGCCAGATGTGGTAGTGAACCCCTGTAACCCCAGCTACTCCAGAGGCAAAGGCCTGGAGATACAGCTGAGTAGTGGAGTATCCTTGGAGTCAATCCCCATTACTGCCAGAAAATGAATGAATGAAAGAATATTATTGCCCATAGCAATCTCTGCTAAAGCAGAGTTACTTGGAAATCATACATATTCCTGAACACACATCCTTTTTCATATTTGGCAAGTCTAGGGCAGTATTTCTTAACCCTGGCTTTACCTTAGAATCACTTAAAAATGCTGGTGTTTAGACTCTACCCTGAACCAATTGAATGAGATTATACATGGTGACACTTGAGGAACATGATTTTTAAAATTAGGCAGTTGGGAACATAAATATTAAATAGTTTTACACTTTTAAATCATCCAACAAAAGGTCTTAGGCTATTAATAGGCATATTTCTTTCAGCATGAGCCTGTAAAATTATGTAAATGTTCATGAGCTGTTATGAATGAATTTTGCTTTATAATAGAATTATTGCACAATTCTATTAAAACTTGCTCATTGAAAACGTTGCATGAGCTCACAGATAAGTCTCGTTGCTAATTCACAAAGAATATGGAGAAAGTAGGAAAAGTATTGGAATTAGTTGGTTTAATGAATTAGATTAATTTAGATACTTTCTTGTCCACTGTTTTGGAAATTATACCATAAAAGATACTTCTTTTAAAATAACGAGGAATTGTATCACTGGAAGGCCATGTCCTTATTTTTTTGAAAAAGAAGGAAACTAAATATCTTGGCTTAGTGACAATCTACATTTCAAAGGTTCTCCAGACTAAAAGCTTATTCTTCATTTAAATGACTTCTCCACAGCCATATTTAGGAGTTCATCTAGGTTATAAACCATATCTCCAATTATTCATGCTGTTCCAGATTGGGTAAAACAGTATCAAAAGTTCTGAAGGAGAGGTAATAGCTTAAGCACTTCTCAGCTTATCCTTTATCTCTAGATGTAGATATTTGGAGAAATGCAACTATTTAATGAGAACTGTAGTGGGGCATTCATTTACATCTCTTAGGATTGGTTGAATAGAGTATGGCCTATTGAGTATACTTTTGATGTTGTTGCCAGTCTCTTTTCAAATGTACACGTGACACTATCTGAAGAAATACTAGAAACACCTAGTAAACATTTTTCTAATATCTATTGTTAAGCTATTTTCAGGTGATTGCATTTTGAAGCTTGGTTTTCTGCTTGGCTATCAGTGATAATCAGGTTTCATATAGGGTATCTTTGACTTTAACAGGTCAGCCTGTGTAAGTGTATAAGACCTAGCTCTTTGGAGACCAATAACATGGCAGTTTCCTCTGCTTAGACTTGAAGGGAGCACTTGTTTTAGACCTCTATGCCATGGTTTCAAAAATCTGTTCTTTAGTATGTAATGTCCTTTTAGTCTCCTGATGATATTACTCTATGTGATTAGCTGTGCTTTTTGTGAAAAATGGCTGGTTTCTGTTTTATATAAGTGGCAATTGAAAAGTATCAGGCATACAGACATCTCTTATAACATTTCATCTTTGGAGTTTTGTTTCTGGTATGTTATTAGAGGAAACAAATACCAACAAAATCCCTGTTGGTTTTATTTTTGTTCTTTTAAAGTTTCTGAATATCCCAGGATCTTGAAGTTAGTTCATCACTTTGTTATGAGCTAAGCAGAATACAATATCATCTTGCAATTGAAAAGGCAACATACATAGAAGCATTGCCTTGAATTTCTCCTAGGGCAACTACAAATATCCATCCCTTCATTCTGGCCAAGTAAACTTTTAGATTCTGTTTATTCAAATAAACAAATTGCAAACATAATACACTTATACACCTACATAGTCACACTATTTGTCAGAGAATTGGTCTTTTCTGCATTAAACTAGTGTGTCTTCTGTTGGTTAAAATCAGACAAATTGAGGTGGGAGGGCATGTAACTCAGCAGCAGAACTTTGGTTTTAATAGCACTCAGAAAAGAAAAGAAGGGGCTGAGGTAGAGCGCTTGCCTAGCATGTGTGGGGCACTGGGTTTGATTCTCAGCACCACATATAAACAAATAAATAAAGGTCCATCAATAACTAATAAAAATATTTAAAAAGAAAAGAAGGGGAAAAAAGAAATCAGGTCAATAACTTCACTTAAAAATGTGAACTCTCAGGGCCAGGGTTGTAGCTTAGTGGTAGAATGCTTGCCTAGCTTATGTGAGGCACTGGGTTTGATCCCAGCACCATATAAAAATGAAAACAAATAAAATAAAGATATTGTGTCCATTTACAAGTAAGATATATATATTTTAAAAATGTGAATTCTCCAAGAAGCATAATTTATTCTATCCTCTGATGGTTTGTTAAGTTTTTAACTTTGGGGGCAAATTCTAAATGGCACTAAACTTTTTATGAAAGGCACATTTTAGAACGAAAGGAAAGATAAAGAAGGCACCTACATTGGAGAAATCTGGCTGAAAATACCTCAACCAAGTGATCGCTAATGGGACAAGCTGTCATTACTTGTCTTCTGATGTGAGATTTCAGAAGGTGTGAACATTCTTGTCAAAACGTATAACATTGAACTAATGATGAGGAAATAAACTAAAATAGTAAAATATACTTCAAATAGCTGGACTGGACTCTAAAAAATTGTCAACATCTGCTGGGCCTATAATTCTAGCCCTTGTAGGGCTGAGGTAGGAGGAATGGCAAGTTCAAAGCCAGTCTGGGCAACTTAAAAAGACCTGGTGATATAGCTTAGTGGTAGAGCACCAGCATGTCTGAGGTCCTAGATTCAATCCCCAGTACCAAAAAAAAAAAAAAAAAAAAAGTCAAGTGTCTTGAACAGCAAAAAAGCAGGAGAATTGTAGATTGAAAATGGCTAAAGAAATAACCAGAGGCGGTGCTTGATTCTTTTAAAAAATATTTTGAGGGCGTGGGGCTGTAGCTCAGTGGCAGAGCACTTACCTAGCATGTGTGAGGCACTGGGTTTAATCCTTAGCACAACATAAAAATGAAACAAAGTATGCTGTCCATCTAGACTACAAAAAAATTGTTTTTTTAAATATTTTGATGCATTTTGTTACAAAGAAACACATAAATGATTTGATTTGTTTATTATAATAGGGTATAGGTAGCTTAAGTCCTAGGCAGAATACTTCAGTTTCATCGTGTATGTATTATGTTATTAACTTACTTGCACATGATCTTAGTAAAGCAATAGCTGTTAACAAGTCAGGTCCAACAGCCATTTTCCTCCTGTCCTTCAACAGCAGTTAAAGATAAAATATAACATGAAAATGGTAAGCTTTGGGCTATTGCAAAAGGCTTATCAACTAGACCATTATCTAACTTGGACAAAATAGAGGAAAGCAGAAATACAGGGTGCTGGTTTATACTACAATTTTGTCTCATGTGGCATGACCCCAGTTGCAGTATTTTAAAATTACGAGTAGTCCTGTAAAACAACGCTGCTTATGTGAAAGTAAAAAATTGTCCTAAGGTCTCTCCCCCACCCCATAGCTGAGAATCAAACCTTAGGGAGGAGGAGTATTCATGCATGCTGGGCCACATTATACTACTCAGCTCCATCCCCAGCCCCAGAACTCTTTTCTATTGAAAGACACATTAGGAGTTTTCCTCCCAGTAAATTCACCAGAAAGAAGTGGACACTTAGAAACCCTAACGAGTTCTTTAAATAATAGAAAATTCTTAGGGGTGGGAATATAGCACAGTTGGTAGAGTGTTTGCCTTGCATGGAGAAGGCCCTGGGTTTAATCCCCAGCAACACACACACACACAATTTTTAAATAAACAAGAACCAGAACATGGTTAAAAAATAAAACTTTGATTAAAGATGATTGACCTCTTTAAAGATGGATGTCATATAAAATGGGCAAATATATCTTACTATAAACCCATGCTTGTATGTAAAAGGCAGATATAAATCCATCTTTTTCTAAATCTTTTTTTAAAGTAGTTTTAACTGATATGTAAAAACAAAAATTGTACCTAATAATGGAGTACTGTTGTTTTGATACGTATGTATTTATATAATGTTTAAATCAGGTTAAACATATCTATATCAAACATTTTATCATTTCTTCATGGTAAAAACATTTCAAAATTCTTTCTTTGAGCTTTTTGAAGTACCTAATTGTTATTGCTGTCCTACTGTACAATACACCAGATCTTCTTTTTTTCTTTTTTTTGGGTGGTGCTGGGGATTGAACCCATGCCTTGTGCATGCGAGGCAAGCACTCTACCAACTGAGCTATATTTCCAGCCCCCACACCAGAACTTCTTTTTTGTTTTTTTTGGTACCGGGGATTGAACTCAGGGGCACTTGACCACTGGGCCACATCCCCAGCCCCCTCCCCTTTTTTTTTTATTTTACTAGAGACAGGGTCTCACTGAGTTGCTAAGTGCCTTGCCATTGCTGAGGCTGGCTTTGAACTTGCAATCCTCCTGCCTCAGCTTCCCAAGTGCTGGGATTACAGGCGTGCACCACCATGCCCATCGAGAACATCTTAATGCTAACTGGAACTTAATGTCCATTGTGCAGCCTTTCCTGATCCTCCCTTATTTCATTTCTATTTTTTGGTACTGGGGATTGAACTCGGGGACATTCAACCACTGAGCCACATCCCCAGCCCTATTTTGTATTTTTATTTAACAGGGTCTCACATAGTTGCTCAGTGCCTCGCTGTTGCTGAGGCTGTCTTTGAACTCAAGATCCTCCTGCCTCATCCTCCCAGTCCTCTGGGATTACAGGCATGCCCCACCATGCCCAGCTCATCCTCCCTTCTTATAAAAAGACATCTTCATTGGACTGGAGATGTAGCTCAGTGGTGTAGTGCACACCTGGTATGTGTGATGCCCTGCATTCAATTCCTAGGGCTGCTTTCTCAAATATATCATGCACCAAAACATCATGACTATTTTTTTTTTTTTTTTTTTTTTTGGCGGTCCTGGGGATTGAATCCAGGACCTCATGCGTGCTAGACAAGCTCTATCACTAAGCTGTATCCCCAGCCCTTTGTATGTATGTATTTATTTATTTGGAGAGGGGCTACTAGGGATTGAAGTCAGTGGCATTTGACCACTGAGCCACATCCCCATCCCTATTTTGTAATTTATTTAAAGACAGGAGTTTCACTGAGTTGCTTAGTGCCTCGCCATTGCTGAGGCTGGCTTTGAACTCGTGAACCTCCTGTCTCAGTCTCCTGAGCTGCTGAGATTACAGGCATGTACTACTGTGCCTAGCTTGTATTTATTTCTGAGACAGGGTCTCACTAAGTTGCCCAGGCCAACATTGAACTTGTGATCCTCAACCTCCTAAGTAGCTGGAATTACAGGTGTGGGTTATTGAGCCTGACTGTGTTTACTGTCATTCACTACCTCACCATGGGCTTCAAATTTCTCCTTTAAATACACTTTAACTTTTAGCCTTAGAGATTGGCCAGTCATCATTTAAGATCTATTTCTTGGAATGATTCATGGGATCTTGTTTTATTTCAAATCGCCAAGAGATTATTGTTGAATATCAGTGTACTCTTTTTTTCTACATAGTCCAAAGCAGGAGAAATGATGAGCTTTTCCTCCTACGCAAATTCCCTTCAAGCCCTGTTTTCAACTATTGAGAGCCTTCAGGTTGTCCAGGGTAAACCAAATGGGCTGGCCACATTGTGAGTGGGGTGAATAAGGCGTCAATCTAAGTAGCCTATCAAGAGTGGACCAGCATCACATCCCCTCTGTTGGTCTTGTGGTAGCACATCTGAAGAACTCCACAGTTTTTGATTCTTGATTGGATTCTGATTTTTTTTTTAATTATAAAGAATATCACAGGACAATTAGTAATATTTGAGTATGGCTTTCTTCTGCACACAGTTGAGACTATTAGGCCTAGGCCAGTTGTGCTGAATGATGCCGGGAAAATTCTGTAGCGGCTCTGAGGAAATTTTTAAAGGGACCATTTCCTTAGAAACTCTGATTTAAGTTAATTGATCTGAGGTTTAGTCCTCAAGACTTCTTAAAAACTACACTGGTTTGCTAAAACCAGGTGAAAACTCATTGAGATGTATCCTTAATGTATTTATGCATTTTTCTTTATTTGTCTTATACCTCCATTTAAAAACATTGTTTTAAGCTATCCAGTTAATTCTGAAACATACTTGAAGATCCACTGATATCTTTCGAGTTTATTGGTAGGGTATGAAATAAAATATCTAGTAGCTAGGAATAAAATTGTGACTTCTACTTTTATACTCAGCCTGGTTTTGAGCAACTTATGTTAAAATTAGGGGAAAAATATGAGTGTCAGTGTAAGCAAATACTAAATCTTGCTTTTTATGTTACAAGTTTTCATCATCTTAGAGTAACCATGTTGTCTGATTTACATTTAATTTCAGAATTTAGCACTCTACTTCTGTGCGAATAAACCTAAAAAGCATTTTAAGTAACATCCAAAGTAAAACCTCTGTTTTAGTCAGCTTTTATGCTGCTGCAACCCAAAGACCTGACTAAAACAATTAGAGGAGGCAGACTTTATTTTGAGGCTCATGGCCTCAGATATCTCAGTCTGTAGATGACTGGACTCCATTCCTTGGGTCCTGAGATCATTGAAGAAGTGTGTTTGGAAGGATAGCAGCAGCAGGGAACATGGCACTAGGAAGCAGAGGGAGAGGGAGGGATTGGGGGAGGGGGATCGATCTGCTCAATAAGGACAAAATATATACTATAAGGGCATGCCCCCAGTGACCTGCTTCTTCCAGCCACACCTTACCTGCCTGCAGTTACCTCCAGATTAATCCCTATCAGGGGATTAATATACTGATTAGGTTAAACCCCTCATAACCCAATCATTTAATCTCTAAACCTTATTTCATTGTCTCACATATGAGCCTTTGGGGGACAACTAATATCTAAACCATAACAACCTGTGATTTACCTCAGTAGTCTCTTGTCCATACACTTCAGGCAGATTAACAGTAAGAGTCAGTAGCCTAGCTAGGGCACTGAGGCTGTAGCTCATTGGTAGAGCACTTATTACCATGTGCATGAGATCCTGGGTTCAATTCTCATTAAGTAGGGGAGGACAAACTAGAACCAACTGTTCTCTAATACTTCCTCTTAAACATGCATGCAAGCCACATTTTGTGGGTTCTGCTTTTTTTTGGGGGGGGTACTAGGGGTTGAACCCTGGGGTACTCTACTACTGAGCTGCATCATAGTCCCCCCCCCCTTTATTTTTATTTTTGAAATAGGGTCTTGCTAATTGCTTAGGCTGGCTTCCAATTTGTAGTACTCCTTCCTTAGCCTCCCAAATTGCTGGAATTACAGGGTGCACGTGCCTGGTTTGTGGCTTTTACTTTGGCAACTTCTTTTTTCTGTTTTTCTGTTTCAAAGATATCACTTGCTGGTGCTCCCAGATAGATGCCTTAGTCATACATTCAGGGGTCTGTTTTAACCTTTGGAGTTTTATTTTTAATCACCTCCTATAAGAATTACTTCCTAAATAAACTCTGCACTGTTTCTTCTCTGTATTTAGTTCACACTAAATACTGTACTCCGTTTATATATTTATTTTCACCATTCTCAATGGTCTTCTGATTGTATGGCTAGCTCCCTGTGTTTGTTAAAATAATCCTGGCCAAATCAATTGTCAGCTGTCAATTCCTTTATTGTGTGTGTGTGTGTGTGTGTGTGTGTGTGTGTGTGTGTGTGTGTGTGTTGGTGCTGGGGATCAAACTAGGACCTTGCACATTCTAGGAGGCAAATACTCTACCCACTGAGATTTATCCCCAGCTTTTCAAAATTATAGAAATGGTACGAAAGTAAATTTCTGTGCACTGTTATCTTATTGTTTAGTTTTCTTTCTTTCTTTTTTCTTAATGTGGTGCTGGGGATCGAACCCAGTGCCTCACACGTACTAGGCAAGGGCGCTACCGCTGAGTCACAAACCCAGCCCTCTTTATGTATATGTGGAAATATTTGTAGGATTAATTTCTAGTGAAATTGTTGGCTCAAAAGATATGTGCATTTGAAGAAAATAAGAACATGAAGAGAGAGCCTACAGAATAGGAGGAAATCTTTACCAGCTGCACCTCAGAGTGTTCATCTCCAGTATATATAAAGAACTCAAAAAACTGAATACCAAAAAACCTCACAAATAACCCAATCAATAAATGGACTGAGGAACTGAACAGACACTTCACAGAAGAGAATTACAGTCAGTCAACAAATATATGAAAAAAAATGTTCAACATCTTTAGCAGTTAGAGAAATGCAAATTAAAACTACACTGAGATTTTATTCCAGTCTGAATGGCAATTATCAAGAATACAAGCAACAATAAATGTTGGCAAGGATGTGGGGAAAAAGGTATACTCATAACATTGCTGGTGGGACTGTAAATTGGTGCGACCACTATGGAAAGCAGTATGGAGATTCCTCAGAAAACTTGGAATGGAACCACCATTTGACCCAGCTATCCCATTCCTTGGTTTATACCCAAAGGACTTAAAAACAGCATACTACAGGGGCACAGCCATGTCAATGTTTGTTGCAGCTTAATTCACAATAACTAAATTATTGGAGCCAACCTAGGTGCCCTTCAACAGATGAATGAATAAAAAAAATTGTGGTACGTATACACAGTGGAATATTACTCAGCCATAAAAAATGAAAGTATGGAATTTGTTGGTGAAAGGATGGAACTGGAGAATACCATGCTAAGTGAAATAAGCCAATTCCAAAAAACCAAAGGCCAAATGTTCTCTGATATGCCGACACTACTTTCACAATGGTGTGTGGGGGGTGGAGAATAGAAATACTTTGGATTAGAAAAGGGAGAACAAAAGGAAGGGGGGGTAGAGGGAATGGGAGTAGGAAAGATAGTAGAATGAATTGAACATTACTATCCTGTGTGCAAGTATGATTACACGACCAGTATAATTCTACATTATGTACAACCAGAAGAATGAGAAACTATACTCCATTTATGTATAACATGTCAAATTATACTCTACTATCATGTGTAACTAATTAGAACAAATTTTTAAAAATATATATGTGCATTTAAAAGAGTGGTAGATTCACCAACAAGCTCTCCTTACAAAAGTTGTACCAGAGGCTGAGGTTATGGCTCAGTGGTAACACACTTGCCTGGCATGTATGAAGCACTGGGTTCAATTCTCAGCACCACACATAAATAAATAAAATAAAGGTCTATCAACAATTTTAAAAAAAAAAAAGTTATACCAGGTGCTGGAGCTATGGCTCAGTGGTAGAGTGCTTGCCTAGCATGTGTGAGCCACTGGGTTCGATTCTCAGCACCACATATAAATAAAGGTCCACTGACAACTAAACAATATTAAAAAAAAAAAAAAAAAAAAAAGTTGTGCCAGTTTTCACTACTATTAGCAGGGGGTTTTTGTTGTTTGATGAACATAACAGTAGAGTTTATTTTGATTTACATACATAGAGTATGACTTACTCTAATTAGGATCACATTCTTGAAGTTGTACATGATATGGAGTGTCACTGTCCTTTAGTCATGTAGGAACATGGGAAAGTTCTTTCTGGTGCATCCTACTGTCTTTCCTATTCCCATCCCTTCTCCCTTCCCTCCCTTCCCCCTTGTCTAATTTACTGAACTTCTATTCTTACCCTCCCCACTAAACACTGGATATTACAATTTAATACCTGCCTACCTCACAGCAGAAATAGGTTATTATTGTTTTAACTAGTACTGCTTTTGTGAGTGAAATTGAACATTATTGTCCATTGGTTTTTTTTCCTGTGTTCTCCCTGTCTTGCTATGTTCTATTTATCTCACCTGTTAATATATTCTTTGCATTTTAATGAAGTTTTTTTGTTGTTGTTAAATGTTGTAAATATTTGTCTATAACTTGTTCTTTGTCTTTCATCTTTGTTTGTGGTTAATAGGTTTGTTTTTTTCATTGTGCTAGGGAGCCACAGCCTCACACATGCTAGGCAAGTGTTCTACCATTGAGCTGTACCCTCAGCCTCTTGATATTTTTTTAAAATATTTATTTATTTGCTTTAGTTGTACACAATGCATTTATTTGTATGTGGTGCTGAGGATCGAACCTGGGCTGCGCACATGCTAGGCGAGCGCTCTTCCGCTGAACCACAACCCCAGCCCTCTTGGTATTTTTTTTTGTTGTTGTTGTTGTTGTTTTTGTGGTACCAGGGATTGAACTCAGGGGCACTCGACCACTGGGCCACATCCCCAGCCCTTTTTTGTATTTTATTTAGAGACAGGGTCTCACTGAGTTGCTAAGTGCCTCGCCATTGCTGAGGCTGGCTTTGAACTCGCGATCCTCCTGCCTCAGCCTCCCAAAGTGCTGGGATTACAGGCGTGCGCCACCGCGCCCGGCCTTGGTATTTTTAATCATGTAAATTCAACTTTTTATATGCTTATCTTCTGACCTTCTTGGTATGTAATAAACTTCATGAGGGCTAGGACTGCTTTTTATTGTTATTGTAAACAATGTTCTTCCCCTACCTTGTCTGTACTGTTGCCTTTTTATAGATGCTCAGTAAATAATAGTTGAGTTCTCCCAAAACTGACACTATATAAGGATTAAAAAAATTGAAAGTGGCCAACCACAAAAGTTTGAGCCGGGCGCAGTGGCGCACGCCTGTAATCCCAGCACTTTGGGAGGCTGAGGCAGAAGGATCGCGAGGCGAGTTCAAAGCCAGCCTCAGCAATGGCGAGGCACTTAGCAACTTAGTGATACCCTGTCTCTAATTAAAAAACACAAAAAAGGGCTGGGGATGTGGCCCAGTGGTCCAGTGCCCCTGAGTTCAATCCCCGGTACCACACACACACACACACACACACACACACAAAAAAAGTTTGTAAACAATGGTGATAGTTCAGTGGTTGAAACAAAAGGAGCAGTTTTTCATTTGTTTATTTTAATCAAGTAAGTTGAAATGACCTTATAATGATCAGGAAAATGTTTAATAGGTTTAATAGACATACTTACTACTCTAAATGTAAAGAGCAAATAAATTAAGAATATGTTTTTCTTTCTTTTCTTTCTTTTTTTTTTTTGTTAGTGATGGGTCCAAATCCCAGAGCCTCATGCATGCTAGGCAAAGTGCTTTACCACTGAGCTACACCTCCAACCCAGAATTTCTTGATGTGACTTTATCAAAACTCTAAAGCACAAAAAGAAATCATAGCCAGCTGAGAAAATGAAATGAATTTTCTTTAACTGTGATCCTTTTTAAAGTATACAATCTAGCCAAACTACTAGCTAATCATAGAAGGGCATCCCTTCCCCCATTAGAGTGAATCAGATATAATCAAGATTGTGTCAAAAGTTCAAAAGGGAAAATGGAAGGTAAAATGAGCTGAATTGGCACTCTTCCCTCAACATTGTACCTGTAAGCTTGATATGTTGTTTCAGAGATTAACTTTGTAGACTTCCGTACCCAGAAGTATGAAAATTCTTAGGGAACTCTTTTCACAAGCTTGATCTTAACATAGTGAATAAAGAGAGCAGTTAATCCCTTTTGTAAAGTAATTTGAGAGGAGGGAATTCAAAATGTAAAATCTCACCTGCAGAAAATACTTAACTCAGTAAAGGCCTTTCTATCTTTAGACACTTACAAAGACTTAATATTTTAATGCGGAAGTGTGAACTTAGTTAAAAAGCCAATGGGTGAAATTAGAGAGAAATAATCCAGTGCTCTCTTTTTGGGAATTATCATTCTGCTCTCCAGGGGACCTAATTTTATTACTTCTGAGGAATGAGAATACCCTCTCTGTATAACAAGCCAGCATCTCTAAATACAAGCTTGACTTTTAGTATAATGAGAGTCTTGTTAGATGCAATTTTGCTCTTAGTCATTAATACAATGAACAAATGTTGTGGTTACCTGGGGGAAAAAATTGAAGTGCTTTTAAACCTCTTGTGAGATTTGGTTTCATGCTTGAAACCTATACACCGTTGTACCCAATAGCATCTGTAGAAGATTCCAGGCTCTAAGGTGTATAACACAGAGAAGTTAATACACTTTGGAAAAAATTGACACCACTACAAAATGGATTTAAGGTCCTGAATAAAAAGCTTTTCTTTTGCTGAATGACAACTATTTACTAGTGGCATTAAGCCTAACAAATGAGTAGATTTTCGTAGGAGTGAATTTTACAAGATTTTCAAGTATAAAATGCTTTAAAGTTCTATAAGTTCAAATACTGAATTTAAGACAAAGTATATTCTGAGAGAATATATAGTATTAAATATCATTTTTTGGTAGAGTACAGCATTTATTGTGTTAAATCATTTCTGTTTTCTACAAGCCTTGTGATAAGCACATTTAAAAATCTGTTTTTGATAATAAGTGGTGTGTCATACTGCTTCTGCTAATAGACCTTAATCATGAAATCATATTTTATTGGATTTGGTAGCATATATTTTTTAAAAAAGAATGTAATGAAAATATAGGAATTTTTTTCTTTTAAGTTTAGAAGTTGACAGAAGTGGCAACAACTAAGTAACTTTTACAGTCTTGTACAGAATAAAGTCTCCAAAATTTTATTAATTTTAACTAATCTCATGAGACTGAGCATTATGTTTTCAGTTCTTAAACTTGCTTTCTGCCAGGAACAACCTGGATCTGTGAGGCTGGTCTGCCAAGTATTAACTCTACTTTTAGTCTAATCAGGCTAAACCCACACTTTTACCCTGAGCTACATTCCCAGCTCTTAATTTCCTTTTTGTTTTACTTATTTTTTTTAATGTTTGTTTGTTTGTTTGTTTGTTTTTTCTCTTCCTACTTGTGGTAAGATAGTATAGACATTGCAGCACTTTCCCTGTTCTTTTTTGAAATTTTTTAGAGACCCATTAAGAATAATTCTTTGTATTCAAACTGGGAGAAGTAGAGAATAGAATGGTGTTTACCAGAGGTTGGATGTAGGGGAAGTGGACAAATAAATGGGAAGTAATGGTCATCAAGTATAAAGTTATAGTTAGATGGGAAGAGTAAATTCTGGTATTGTGTTGCACAATGAGATGTATTAATATTAATGTATGTTCCAAAATATCTAAAATGGGGGGATTTAAACATGATCTCACAACAACAAAAAATGATAAATAATCTGAGGTAATGGATATGTTTATTCCTCAGATTTGATCATCCTACAATGTACATGTGTACTAAAATGTCACTTTGTACCCCATACATGTATTTGTCAATTAAAATAAAACTTGAGAATAATGCTTATTCATTTCTTCTATTATAATCTAGTCCTAATAACAAAATACTCTATATTTCATTTAAAAGTTTATAAGGTGTTATTCCTCTATGAGGACTGTCTATTAAGCTAGATAACAGTGAGATTAGCCTCCTCCACCCACCCTCGCTTTTTTCTTTTTTTTTCCCGTTTGCTGGTACTAGAGATTAAGCTCAGGGCCTCAAGCATACTAGGCAAGCACTCTGCCACTGAGCTACATTCCCAACCCAGAGCTAGCCTTTTCTCCCCACCACCCCCATTGACATTTTTACCAAAATGATAGGGAAAAAAGGCTTATATTTATGTATGTAAATAACCCTCAAACAGCCGGGCGCGGTGGCGCACGCCTGTAATCCCAGCACTTTGGGAGGCTGAGGCAGGAGGATCACGAGTTCAAAGCCAGCCTCAGCAATGGCGAGGCACTTAGTAACTCAGTGAGACCCTGTCTCTAATAAAATACAAAAAAGGGCTGGGGATGTGGCCCAGTGGTCGAGTGCTCCTGAGTTCAATCCCCGGTACCAAAAAAATAAAAATAAAAATAACCCTCAAACAGAATGATATCCAAAAGCATACATGTGAAGGTGCATTTTAAAAGTTATATTCTCGGGGCTGGGTCTGTGGCTCAGCAGCAGAGTGCTCGCCTCGCACGTGCGTGGCCCAGGTTCGATCCTCAGCACCACATAAACATAAATGCATTGCATTGTGTACAACTAAAGTAAATAAATAAATATTTTTTAAAAAGTTATAGTCTCATGTAAATTATATACTTTTTAAACAATTAGTGAAGTTTCATTGTAGTTGGATTTTTTTTTTTTTTTTTTTTTTTTGGTACCAGGGATGAACCCAGGGGTGCTTAACCACTGAGCCACATAACCTGACACTTTTTATTTTTTGAGACAAGGTGTCACTAAGTTGCTTAGGGTTTCCCAAAATTGTTGAGGCTGGCCTCAAACTTGCAATCCTCCTGCCTCAGTCTCCTGAGCTTCTGGCATTTAGGCATGTGCCACCACACCCAGCTATAGTTAAAATGTTTTAATAACTCATTTTTTATTTAAGGTAATTGTGCTTGTTGTATTATCAATTTAACAAGCATTGCTTCCCTCTTCCAGCTTTGAAGTCTCCTTAATATGCTTCAACTTACGAGTGATTTTCTTTTTTCTTTTTGGTTTCAGACAAATCTTCCTATTTTCAAGCTGAAGGAATCCACTGTTAGAAGAAGATACAGTGATTTTGAATGGCTGCGAAGTGAATTAGAGAGAGAGAGCAAGGTAAGAATTACTTGTAATGCACCTTAGCAAAACATTTCAAGTTTTAATGTTCTTCTCAGGAAAATTATCTTAAAGTGGGTAAAAGTAAACATGATTTTTTTGTTTTCAGTTGTTTTATCCTTTCAACCTCATGCTATTTCACGTGAGATAGAGTAAGAGTCTTGTAATTTTTTTTCTCAGAACTCTTTTCTTATCTACTTCAGTGGCCCAATTGAGGCTCTTGCTGACTCACACTTGAATAACACTTTTTAGAACCTTGTTGCTATTACTTTCTTCCTTCTCTAATTCTATTCCATCTTCTCTGCTCCACAAGTTTTGCTTCCCCAGTGCATGTCATGTCAGTATATTTCCAGTTTTATCCTACTCATCTATAATAATACTTTTTTTTTTTTTTTACACAACACTGGAGTATTCTTGAACCCAGGGCCATGTACATGCTAGGTAAGCACTCTACCACTGAATGGTCCCCAACTCCCCCTGCTCCCCCGCCCTTCACCCTGGCCCTTTTTAAATTTTGAAATAGGGGCTTGCTAAGTCCCAGACTAGTCTTGAACTTGTGATCCTCCTGCCTGTACCTGTGCACCTGGTGTGTTAGTCAGCTTTGTATTGCTCTGACCAAAGTATCTGACAATAACAACTTAGAGGAAGGAAATTTTTATTTTGGTTTATGGTTTCAGAGATTTAGTCTATAGTGGGTCAACCATTGCTTTTGGGCCCAAGGTGAGGTAGTACATCATGGCAGAAGGACATGGCAGAGGAAACTGCTCAGGTCATAGCCATTGGGAAGCAGAGAGGGAAAGGACCACTGGGATAATGCCCCCTTGGTGACCCGCCTCCTCCAGCCAAGCCCCACCTGCCTGCAGTTACCACCCAGTCAGTCCTTTCAAACTAGGGATGGATTATTAGATTTCAGGTCTTGTTATCTAATCATTTTACCTCTGAATATTTCTGGATTAACACAGGAGTTTGGGGGGACCTGGCTGCATTTTTTCCATCACACATATATACATGTATACATATGTGGCAGAAGTTTCATAAAACAATAATCTTCGCATGATATGCTGATGTTCTTCAGGTTGGCTTTTTAAATTTTCCTTTTTTAAAAATTTTAAAAATTTTGTTCTTTTTAGATATACACGACAATAGAGTATATTTTGACACATTATACATACATGAAGTATAACGTATTCTAATTGGGATCCTATTGTGCTTGTACGTGATGTGGAGTTTCACTTGTGTTATATTCATATATGAACATAGGAAAGTTCTGTCTGATTCATTCTGCTGTTTCCTATTCCCATCCCCATTCCCTTCCCTTCCTTCCCCTTTGTCTAATCCACTGAACTTTTATTCTTCCCTACCGCTTCCCCATCATCATTGTGAGGTTACCTTTTTAAATGGTGGTCATGTAGGCTGGGGCTATAGCCCAGTGGTAGAGTGCTTGCCTAGCACGTGTGAGGCACTGGGTTCAATCCTCAGCACCACATAAAAATAAATAAATAAATAAATGGTGGTCATGATCTACTGATGGGCCACTACCTGCAGTTTGAGAAATGCTATTATATACCTTGTAGAATTGTCTGCTTAAAAGAAAATTTACTGATTTTGGCTGCAAAATGGATTAGAGGATACAAAGCCCGCTCTGATGTTTTTCATTTCAACTTTACTTCAGAATGACATTGGAGGCATGGAGTCATGGAAGGTCGTGATATGCTTAAAATGATGAAGAGTTAATTTTGTGACTAGAATGTAGTAAAGTGAGCATGTTAGGAGTGCTGAGGTAGATTAAGGCTAGGTTATTCTGTTTTTCTAAAGCTTAATAAACTAGAAAAGCAAAGAAAAAACCCTTAACCAGATAAATATAACTGGATATAGGAGCATTATGCACAAATCATAATATATTGGTAAAGGAAAGGCAGACAAAATAGTAAGATATATAGTATGTCAGATGATAGTAAGCTGTAAAAAACAAAGTTAAACTAAGAAATAGGAAGTGCCAAGGAGTTCTTCTCACTTAGGATGGTAGGATGGTCAAGGAAAAGCCTCACTTAGAGGTGACATTTTAGTAGAGACCTGAAAATAGGTAATATTGCCTAACTTTTACATATAGAAGTTGTACACACACACATATATATGTATTCATAATATCCAAATAGAAGTCTCAGTTGGAGTTTTTATAAACTTGGAGGTTTGTATATATGAGCTTTAGGATCAGAAAGCTCAAGATTAGTAAGACTTTATCTGTTGAGCAAGTATTTTACCAGGCGCAAGAACATATCTTAAGGATATAGTAGTTTAGGGCCTGGGGCTGTTACTCAGTGGTAGAACATTTGCCTAGCATGCGGGAGGCCCTGGGTTCAGTTTAATACCTAATACCACCCAAAAAAAAAAAAAAAAAAGTTACCTAAAACTTTAGAGGCTGGGACTATCTCAGTGATAGAGCACTTCTTACTATTCATGAGACCCTGAGTTCAATCCCCAGGCCACCAAAAAAAAAAAAAAACTTTCAGTGGGATATTATTGCTTCAGAATTTGGCATACAGATTAGCAGGCTCTAGTAGGATTTAAAAGCTGACATATGTAGCCGGGCGCGGTGGCGCACGCCTGTAATCCCAGCACTTTGGGAGGCTGAGGCAGGAGGATCGCGGGTTCAAAGCCAGCCTCAGCAATGGCGAGGCACTTAGCAACTCAGTGAGACCCTGTCTCTAAATAAAATACAAAAAAGGTCTGGGGATGTGACCCAGTGGTCGAGTGCCCCTGAGTTCAATCCCCGGTACCACAAAAAAAAAAAAAAAAAAAAAAAGCTGACATATGTTTTAATAGGAGATTTTAGTTCATAACAATTAACATTGGGGGCTAGGACTGTAGCTCAATGGTAGAACATATGTTTAGTATGCACCAGATCCTAGCCAAAAAACAAACAAACAACAACAACAACAAAAAATACTTACCACCATTTGGGAAAGGAATTCAATAAATGAAGTTGAAACATCTGGCTCTCTGTGAATAAAAACATATAATTCAACTACATACAAATTACAGATGTATAAAGCAAGTTGGGGCAATTTTGGATAATGAATAATTTTTTTTTTTTTTTTTGTACCCGGGATTAAACTCAAGGGCACTCAACCACTGGGCCACATCCCCAGCCCTTTTTTGTATTTTATTAGAGACGGGGTCACACTGAGTTGCTAAGTGCCTCGCCATTGCTGAGGCTGGCTTTGAACTTGCAATCCTCCTGCCTCAGCCTCCCAAGTGCTGGGATTACAGGCGTGCGCCACCACACCCAGCTAATGAATAAATTTTTAATGACCATGGAGAAGTAGTTTGTGATAGGCTTTGGGCTTTGCTTAACATAGCATATGGCACTCTGAGATGTTTAAACATATGCTGAATGTATGCTTCACCTTTTTTTTTTTTTTTTTTTTAAAGCAATAGCTTTAATGACATAAGATTTACATACCATACAATTCACATTTTTTTGGTACTGGGGATTGAACCCAGGGACACTTAACCATTGAGCCACATCTCCAGCCCCCCCCCCCTTTTTTTTTTTAATTTATTTATTTACTTTAGTTGTACACAATGCAATGCATTTATGTTTACGTGGTGCTGAGGATTGAACCCGGGCCACACACTTGCGAGGCAAGTGCTCTGCCGCTGAGCCACAACCCCCACCATCTCCAGCCCTTTTTAAAAATTTTTATTTAGAAACATGGTCTCACTAAGTTGCTGAGCCTGGCTTTGAACTCACAGTCCTTCTGTCTCAGCCTGCTGAACTGCTGGGATTATAGGCATGTGCCACCATGCCCAGCCCAATTTACCAATTTAAAGTGTACAGTTCTGTGGTTTTTAGTATATTCACAGAGTTATACAACCATAACTAGTTCATTTTAGAACATTTTTGTAACCCTATAAAAGAAATTCTGGGACTGGTGTTGTAGTTCAGTGGTAGAGCATATAAGTAAATAAAACAAAGGTCCATTGACAATTAAAAAAAATTTTTTTTTAAATTCTGTATCCATCAGTAATTCCTACCAGTTTTTCCCCAGCCCCATAAAATACCTAAGCAGCTACCAAACTATTTTCTCTAAGGGCTTAACCTATTCCAAACATGTCATATAAATGGAAGCATAATATATATGCTCAGTCTAGCCTCCAACTCCTGGGCTCAAATTATTTTCCCACCTGGGCCTCTCAAGTAACTGGGACTATTGGACCAATACAGTTGCACCACTGTACATTACCACCAGCAGTATTTGAGAGTTTTACTCCTCTCCATACTATCTAAATTATTTCTCTTATTATTGTTTATGTGTTCTGTCATTCTGGTTTTGGTTTTTATTTCTCTTGGGGATCGTCTGTTCATGTACTTATTGGCCATTTATCTCTCTTCTTTGCATGTGGGCAGAGTGTGCTGGGGATCGAACCCAGGGCTTTTTACATGCTAGGCAAGTGCACTGCCACTGAGCTATATCCCCAGCCATCTTTTTTTAATATGTATATTTTTTTTAGTTGTGGGTGGACACAGTACCTTTATTTTATTTATATGTGGTGCTGAGGATCGAACCTAGTGCCTCACACATGCTAGGTGATTGCTCTACCGCTGAATTATAATCTCAGCCCCCGCCCTTCCATTTTTATTTTATTTTTGAGACAGAATCTCACTAAGTTGCCTAGGCTAGCCTGGAATTTGTGATCCTTTTGCCTCAGCCTCTTCAATCTCTGGGATTACATGCATCCACCACCACCCCAAGCCCACCTTTTCTTAAAATAACAATAAAATACCTAAGACAGGGTCTCAGATTTGAAAACATTAATAGGAGAGATTGGTGATTTTTAACCATGAATAGTTTTGTTCCATAGGAGATATTTGATAATTGAAGCATTTTTTATTGTTTCAACTGGGGGTGCTACTGGCATCTAGTGGGTTGAGGCAAGGATACAACCAAAATATTATACAACATATGAGAACCCCCCCCTCCCCCAAATACAAAGAATTACCTGGCTCAAGATATCAGCAGTGGTGCTGAGAATATAGATCAGTGGTAGAGCACTTGCCTAGCATGCATGATACCCTGAGTTAGGATAGAGAAACCAAACTAACCTGCAAAATAAATAGCTAGGTGCTATCTAATTGAAACAGAAAATTTCATATAATTCACAGAAGGGAGCAATCAGCATGGAGTTAACCTAGGTTAGACTTTGAAGTAGAAAATTTGGGGTAATTTTAGTAGTGTGGGAAGGAAAATATGACATGCCTTTGGGGAAAGGTAGCAGAATAGGGAATTTGGGAGAAAGTGGACATGTTTCTTAGCTTTAGGACATGGAAAAAATGGCAGCAAATAGGAGTTGATGATAAGAGATTGAAGAAACCACAGAGTTCTTATCTACCATATTGCAGGAAGAACATGAAGATAACATTTTATTTCATTTGAGACAATTTTTAATTCTGCAGTTTCCATTGCATTAAAGCATTTTCTTCTCCAGAAGTGCCTGAGAAGCATGATAACCTTTTATTTCAGAATCAAATAATTGAAGATTATTGTCCATGCAAGCGCTCTTCCTCTGAGCCCCAGCCCTAAAATATAGTTATTTATATATACATATATATTTTTTTTTTTTTTAACCCAATTCTCTTTTATCCTTAAGTTAGCTTGAGAATGGGATGGCTCTCATAATAAGGATCTACTGTTTGATATGTTGTGTTTTATAAATTTTCACAACCTAGTTAGCATGATCAAGAATATACTTTCTTCATATTGTTTTAGGTTGTAGTTCCCCCACTCCCTGGGAAAGCATTTTTGCGTCAACTACCTTTTAGAGGAGATGATGGAATATTTGATGACAATTTTATAGAGGAAAGGAAGCAAGGGCTGGAGCAGTTTATAAACAAGTAAGTGCTCTCTGTTCTTCAGGGGGTGAGAGTGAGCTATTTTGAGACTACTTGAGTTGACTACTAGTAATTTTAAATGTTAAGTAAAATGGTGATATTGCCTTTCCTTTTGGCCACTTTCTAACTTTTTGTATCATTTAAACAAACTAAAAGTATCTGACAAGTTGATTATCATGTGATAAATATTAACACACTTGAGTGATTGAAATAAGTAGCTTTGTGTTGACCTAAGTTTTCTATTTTCTTAGTTAATTTATGCAAATTACATTTAAAATTACAGCATTTAAAAAATACAGTTTTACTTATGATTCTTTCTGATTTAAGGTATGTTCTAGAATGAACAATAAAACATACAATACATTTGCAATCATTTTGTTTGATTGCAGAAGGTAATGTTATCAACATGTCTTGTGTAAAGGTATACATTTTTTATTTCCCTTACAAAATGTTTTCTTTTGAAAATATAAAAAGACTTAGGGTTGTCTTTTAGAAAATCTTGATAAGCTCAAATCAGTATGTCTAGCATTTAATTTTACTCATATTTGAAATAATAATTTTTTATTTTATTTTTTAAGAAATGGGTTTTACTGTTTTGCCCAGGCTGCCCCTAAACTGGGCTCAGGTGATCCTTCTACCTTAGTCTCCTGAGTAGCTGGGACTACAGGTGTGTGCTACCACACCCAGCTAAAATATATTTTTGTTGTTGCTGTTTTTCAGTTGTAGTTGGACACAATACTTTATTTTATTTATTTTTATGTGGCGCTGAGGATTGAACCCAGCACCTTGCACATGCTAAGCAAGCGCTCTTCCTCTGAGCCACAACCCCAACCCCAAAATATAGTTATTTTTAAGAAGCCAAAGGAATAGAAAGATTATGCTAAGAAAGGGCTTGTTTTAATTATGAGAAAATGGTTTTGTGAGTTTACATATTAATTTTTATCTTGTAATTTGAAGATCCATGAGTAGTAAACAAAAGAGAAAGGGTTACACAAAGCCTTTAACTCGGTTATATATCATAGCACACAACCTTTACTTGTCTTATTATGAACATACTTTGTTTTGGGGAAGGCAATGCTATATTAGCTGTTTTTAAATTCTAAAATAGAATTCTAGTCGACCAGTCCTGTTTTGTGTTTAGCCTGTGATAGAAGACTTTAAAAGCACTGAAAAAAGAAATGCAGAAAAAGAAAAGAAAAAAGAAACAAAACACCTGAACATTTAGTCCTGTTTCTTAGTATCAGGGCTTTTATTGAACTTCCCTGTATTTCTAATTCTAATCCTGTATCTCTTCTTAAAATGGATTCTTAGAATCCAGAGTTACATTTCACTTTTAACATTAAAATTCATTTGTTTCTTATGAATGCTCCAACTAGGTACTTAAGAAGCCAGTTGGTTACACATGTGAGAAGCAGTGCAAAATTAATCCAGTAAGAACTGTTTTCTAAATTGCTAATGTGAACCCAAGGAAAGAAAGTACACTATTAGTTGACAAAGCATAGCTTTATGGGTAGTCACTTTTAGTAAATCATATATGTATCCTAACTTTAAACTCCTGTTTTTATGAAACATTGGACTAAATTTGTATTTTTTATTCCCAGGGTCGCTGGTCATCCTCTGGCACAGAATGAACGTTGTCTTCACATGTTTTTACAGGATGAAATCATAGATAAAAGCTATACTCCATCTAAAATAAGACATGCCTGAAATTTGGTGAGAAGAGGCAAAAACTTGACCATTAATGATTCGTATGCACCAGTGTGAAGAAGTTCTCAATAACTTTTAGCATGCTGCACAGAAACTGGTATAACATGCCTTCAGTATACTAACACTCATATGCTCTGTTTTGTTTTGGCAGTTGACAAGAAGTTAATTTGCTTTAGTGAAAATCCCTCATTCCAGCCTTTCTATATAAATAGCTTTTCTTGCTGTTTTAATGTGGTGCACACTATAGCCTCACAAACCTTCCCTTATAATCTGCAATGTCCTAACTAAAGTTACTGACTTGGTCTTATTTGCAAAGATTTTGTGTCATGTTTGCTTCTTGAATCTGATTAATGCCAATATTTCTCTTCTCCCCCTTTAAAGTGTAATGTCACTTGATCTAATTTATGTGTAGGAGCACTACACCATTTGTTTCCAGTGCCGCACACATAAGATACAGACTTGTGTGCAGAACGTATCTTCCTTCCAGTCTGTAGTACCCTTCACATGGAAGATTAATGAGGGAAATCTTTATATTCTGTATAAAAACAAAATCAAATTTATATACTAAAATCATTTGTCTAAAATTTAAGTTGTTTTCAAATAAAAATTAAAATGCATTTCTGATATGCACTGATTTGTGTTGCCTTTAGCTTTTCTTTTCTCCCTTATGGCTTTACTACTTAACTCACTTGTTGAGAGGGATTATTTACTAATTATATACTTCTCATTCCTGTAACTCCATTCCTCTTTAAACAGTGGTGATATCAAATATGCTACCACCTTTTG
Organism: Tamias sibiricus; assembly: GCA_025594165.1. Lineage (NCBI taxonomy): Eukaryota > Metazoa > Chordata > Mammalia > Rodentia > Sciuridae > Tamias > Tamias sibiricus. Next base: position 94,111,062 of record CM046666.1, on the reverse strand, counting down.
AATGGGGTATTTTCTTTTAAACAACAACAAAAAAAAAGATGCACTAGAAAAGCATTCCTTGAAGCTTATTGAATTGTTATGAAGCACTTTGTGTGTTTGAGAAATGCTTTATAATCTCAAGTCATTCTTTAAAAGACCTTTTAAGATAAGTCAATACCATGCCTCCTGTTTCTCAGCATTTTTCCCTAGTCCATCTGAGTGATTTGTTGAAACTTAGCAAAGGTGTAGTAGTAAGTCAGCAGATGCATGCTTTCTCTTTATTAGGCTTGGGCTCCTGGCACACTCTATCCTCTTTAAGGGAAAAGGGCCAGTGTTGTAGCCTGAGTTGTTTAAATGATAAGAGACTAGAAAATACACAACTCCTTGCTGTTTCTGGTCAGACCTTTGTAGCTAGAAATGTTGTTTCTAGTTTGAGTCTGCACAATCTCTTAGTGGTTTGGGGACCCATCATGACCCCCAGTTAAATCCCAAGATAAGGACAGGTTGTCCTCCCACCCCCAGATGCATCTCCCCTAGAGACAAGTCAGTGCATTTAAGAGGAAATAAGTTTAGGTCTTGTCCAAACTCGGATGCGTACCAACCAGTCTAGAAATCAGAGGAAGAAGTCAGAGCTGCCTTATAAGGCCTTTTGTTGCCCAAACAGTATTTCACAATTCCACAAAATGGGTTATTTCAGTCACTATTAAAAATATATAACTAAGCTGGGCGTGGTGGCGCACACCTGTAATCACAGCACTTGGGAGGCTGAGGCAGGAGGATCCGGAGTTCAAAGCCAGCCTCAGCATTGGCGAGGCACTTAGCAACTCAGTGAGACCCTGTCTCTAATAAAATACAAAAACGGGCTGGGGATGTGGCCCAGTGGTCGAGTGCCCCTGAGTTCAATCCCCAGTACAAATAATATATATATATATATATATATATATATATATATTATATATATTATATATATTTTATATATATATATATATTTGTATTTATATATATATATATATATATAAACTAAACACGCAAATTTTATTTCAGTAAGTTAGAGAATTAAAATCAAATGCTGTCAGTTTGGGGTGTACAGAACAGAGTAATGGTAGCTCTTCTAAACTAGGTAATTCCTCTGAAGCAATAGTTTCAACCAGGGTAATTTTATGACAATACCTGGCAATATTTTTGGTTGTCACAACTAGGAAATGCTACTGGAATCTAACAGGTGGAAGTTAGAGGTGCTGCTAAACTTCCTGCAGTGTACAGCAGAAAAATGTCAGTGGTACGAAGGTTTCCACTTACCATGGAATTCTTTTGATTTTGTTCCTTAAAGATAAGGGAATAATGTTTAGGATGGTTGTAATGCCTTGCTCACTTTTAAAACTACAGTTTCCTCTAAGGGCAAGCATACTCTTGACAAGTCACAGGTTTTGAACTAGGGGAAAAGTTGTTTATTCCAGGTATAATGTTTTTTGCCTAATGCAAGAAGGTACTTTACAGTATTGTCTCTTAGGGAACTGAGACCATGGTGAGTAGTAAAACTATACCTTTAACCAACTGAAATAAAAATGCAGGCACTGTTAATTCTAACCACAGAAGGAGGGGTTCTAGAAACCCTTAAAGAGTCTTCCTAAGAGAACAGTACTTAAGTTGGCAGTGAGTTATGAAGGAATGGAGGGAAAATAAACAAGATTTTCATGCTTTTTGTCCACTTAGAGATAGCCTTGTCTTACCTCCTGCCAGCTGTAAATGGTGTTTAGTATTAAATATAAAATCTATGGAACAACAGTATCTAAAATATGCAAAAGCTTCCTAATAGTTACCTGATGGTAGTCACAGCCTATGTAGATAGCTAGTAGTAGCAGCAAATGGTTCCACAAACCCTTTTGTCAAAGAGTTCCAGGATTGTAGTGTTTGGTTTCCTACTTGGAAGCTCTGCCATCATGACCTTCTATTGGTTTTATAACCTTGGGAAGAGGGGCTGAGGAAGGAGCATCTCTTTATTACATCCTGTGACTTTTCAACTTGATCCTTTTGGATTTTTCCTTACTCTAGAGGAAAAATCCTCAACCTGTTGCCTCAACTTGCTTTGCCTATTTTGTTATAGGAGTAGGAATCAATATGCCCAATGAAAGAAGGAGGCTGCTGTCCCCTGAGCCTTTACAGATAAAATGTGTTGGAGGTTTGGGTGACAGATAGATTAGCATGCTGCCTGGCCTGTAGATTAAATGTTCAGTGGGTGCTAGTGGTGATTAGCACAATGTGCAAGTGTTTGGACTGGGAACAGAGTTGGAAACTGTTTCAGGAGGGTAGAGAATATCATTCTTCAGTATTTCTACTGTGATAACAGAAGTCCACTGTGAAGTAGGTGGTATTCTTGACAGATGAGAACACAGGTTCTAAAAGCTCGAGGATGTGCTCAGGTTACCCAGGATGGAGTAACGCTGAATTTAGACTATGAGTATGTCTGATTCAAAGGCCATGCCTTGGCATAGTTACTGCTGTGGACAGGGTGTATGACTTTCAGTGCAGTTATTGAATATTCGTTCAATAAAGAGGGAGTTTTCAGTAACATTTCCTATGTCCTCTAGCTAGACTCTGCATGATTAAAAGAATGGATAGGTTTTATTTTGTTTTTAAGTTTGAGTGCAAGTAGCTCTTTGGACCTGAAGAGCTTGCTTATTGGAAATATTTCTCTAAACATAGCACAGTTACTCACTAAGACTGAGTCTAGGGTTGTTTTTTAAAACTTCCCAGGTAATGCTGAAACAGGTTTAGGTACTTAGCTAGGAAACTCTGATTTCCTAGAGTTTGATCAGATTCAAACTTAGTTGACTTCCTTAGCCAGTACAAAAGGAAATCAGGAAATTGAGAAAAAAATGTCTTATCAGATCTTGAGATACTACGTTGATAAATCTTGATTAACAGTAAATTAAGTTTCCTATATTCTAACCTTGTAAAGAAATTAAGACTTTTTGATTCAGAGGCCAAGAAAATTAATTCAAAAGCACAAAAGGAAATTCAGAAATGTTCTTCACTGTCAGAGTGAGCACCATAAATGGAAGTGACCCAATAAACTCAACGAGCAACACTAAGCCCTTTAGATGTGCAAAGTGCTAACATAGCCAGGAGAGGTCAAGCACCAGCCCTTTTCTCAAGCAGTCTTGTTAAGACCCTGATGTGAAAAGACTCTGTATATGGCTATACTATTGTATAGCCAAAGTACATGAGTCAAATGTGAAAACTATTAAAGAGCATGGAAATCCAGATGGAAGGAAGGGTGGGATGGTTATTCAAAGTCAAACAAATGTGTCATATTTCAACTCTATATGTAAGCAATTTGAAAATTGTTACCCTTGTCCTTAAAACAAAAATTAGCTGGGCAGGGGGTGTAGTTCAGTGATTAAGAGTGCTTGCCTGGCATGTGCAAGACCTTAGGTTGGGTTTAAGCCCCAGCACCAAGAAAAAAGAAAAAGTTAGATAAAATCAATAACTTTTCTTGGATCCATCAAATTTTAGACCATCCTCCAAAATGGGGAGAGACAAAGCTCATCTGAGAAACGAAAACTCAAATTGGCTTACTGGAAATAGAAGTCACTGGAACCATAACCTGTATAGAAACACTTCCATGGTAATGATTGGATGGAGGCTGAGTGTGGACTAGCATGACTATAAGAAATCCCTGGGGATTGCATTTTTAGAGGGGCCCCTACAGTAGTAGACTCCACTTCTAGGAACCCTATCAGAGTTTCACATCTAGAGACATCCCTTTGTGACTCTGGCAAGAGAACAGAATAAATCACTGTGAAATAACACCCAGAACCACTTTTACAGAGGTCTACCCTCTAAGGTAAAAGAAAGCCAGAGCCTTATTCCAGTTAGGGAAAGGGCATTCTTCCCACTCCAGCTTTATACTAGTCTTCCTTCCTGTCTTACCTAAGGGAAAAAATAGTCAGCAGGGATCAGGACTCAAAGAAAATAGATCTGAAATGCTGCAGCCAGGGAAGGGAAGCTAGAAAAGCAGTACCACTGGAGGAGTAATTGGATAGATCACAGGCCCACTGAAACAGACTTAATCTGGAGTTTATGGAATACCTCCCTCCACTGCCACAATACCAGTGGGTTCTAGTGTGGTCACAGTAATTATGGCTGAAAGCCCTTTTCTGAGAAGTAGTTAGGAAAATCCAAAGTTGAGAGGCAAAAAAACACACCAGAGGAAGGTGAAGCCTCTGGTACCTAAAACTACCACAGACATTAAAGAGTCTCAACTCCCTGACTAGATTGCCATACATCTTCACACTTGTGGCCTGTCTTCTTTTCAGTTTGCATTTCCCAGTGCTACATGTCTGGTTTTTAACAAGAAATTAACAAGTCATTCCCAAAAGCAAGGAAAACTGAAGAGAAAGCAGAACGAGAGAGGTATGGTCACTAATGTTAGAGTTATCAATTTAAAGTTACTATAATTAATATGTCAAAAGGTCCTAATGGAAAAAGGCAACAAACAAGAATAGATGGATGATTGATAGAAGTGAAAACTCAGAATAAAAAGGCAAATGGTACTAGAAACAAAGATTGCCTTTAGGGGACCCAATAGTAGACTTGAGGAAAGAATCAGTGGATTTGAACATAGGCTAAAAGAATATAGGCTAATAGAAATGTCCCAAACTGAAATGTAAAGAAAAACCATAGGAAGAAACAACATGCAAAAACTAGGATCATTTCAAAAGGCATAGTGTACATGTCATTGGAATGCCAGAAGAGGAAAAATATATATATTGAAGTAATGACTGAGACCTTTGACACCAAACCACAGATTAGGGAAGCTGAGAGAACGCCAGGCATAATAAATTTTTTTAAAAATAACATCTGGGGGCTGGGGTTGTGGCTTTTTATCAAGAGAACTTATCTTTTATCAAGAGAAGAACTGAGAGAGTTTACTTTGTCCAATGTCACACAACCAGTAAAAAGTGAAACTAGAATTCTCACCCTCATGTTTGTGATCCTAAAACTTGTGCCTGCATGATGGATACTGCCACCATTTGGATTGCAAAGTTTGGCCAAAGCCCATGCCAGAGCATCCACCCTGATAGGTGGTGCCTGGGGACTCTGGGGTGCCAGGGCTCTGGCTCCCTGTATGTCGATGCCCCTGAGTGCTCACACAGTAGCCTTGATTCCAGAGTTTTGGAAGAGGCCAATGTGAGCAAAGACTCATTAGCATCAGCTAAAGGAAAATTTAAAATTTAAGAGAATTTGGTTATAAAACTGGGATGGCCATCAGTTTTGCTCAGCAGAGGTAAACACTGCAGCTCTGTCATTACTTGGCTTTCTGGTACATTTCCTTTCCTTTCTAGCTAGATTACTTTAATCCAGTTGTTTTCATGTTCAGTAAATCCAAACCATGTTTAACCGGTTTATTCATTGGAGTATCTCTGAAGTGAAGAAAGTTTTGTCCTTTCAACTGCACTGGGGATTTGCTGTCTTCAGTCTGCAATGGGATTTTCCTGGACCTGTAATCTGAACACTTTGACCTGTGGGACTTTTTTTTCCCCCTCTAGGAGCAAATCTGTGAGACTTGACTCTTTGTGTGCTGTGGAGCAGACAGAATGCCCTTCTTCTCTTGAGGACAGTAGTAATTGATGGCAGGAATGTTAATCATTTGCCTATGGCTTCTTCTCAGCCTTGCAGCAGCCAACTCTCTGCCTCTGCTACCTCATTGAGAACAGACCTATCATTTTGCGACAGCATTCTAGAGGTTTTGCTCAAGAGCATTTTGAGAGTTGACAGTCTAACAAAACTGAAGAGTGAGTTGGTTTCAAGACAGTAGACTTCAATTGGTGAGACCAGTGGTCCTTGTAGACGTTACTGAGAGGACAAATTGGTACAACCTCCATGGTGGTGGTGGTTGTGGTGGGCGGGGGGGGGGGGGGGTGCAATTTGGAAATAATTATCAAAATATAAGCTGAGGGCTGGGGTTGTAGCTCAGTAGGAAAGCACCTGCCTAGCACCTGTGAGGCACTGGGTTCAATCCTCAGCACCACATAAAAATAAATAAAGGTATTGTGTCTGCCTACATTTAATAAGCATATATTAAACTATAAGCTGAGGAATTCCACTTCTAGAAATTTATTTCAGACATAACTTTTTTGTGAAATGATATTTAGAGAATATAGATTTTCTTTAGGCATTAATTGAAACGAGTAACATTTTTTCCTGTTTGGGGGTACTGGGTGGCTCAAGGACAGAGGTGAGAAAAAAACATTTCACTGTATGCCCTTTCCAAAACAAACATCAGGGACTGGGGATATAGCTCAGTTGGTAGAATGCTTGTCTCGCATGCAAAAGGCCCTGGGTTCAATGCCTAGTGCCACAAAAAAAATAAAATCGAGGGCTAGAGTGGAGCTCAGTGGTAGAGCACTTGCCTAGCAAGTGTGAGGCCCTGCAGAAATAGAAGATAAAACACAAAAGTCCTTTTCACTTTAAAATAATTTTCAACTTATAGGAAAATTATAAAGAGTTCCCATAACTTCCTCATCCAGTTTCTCTACATACTGACATCTTATATACTACAGCACATTTGTTAAAACTAAGAAACAAATATCAGTACATTATTATTAACTAAACTCTGAACTCTGACTCTCACTACTTTTTCTAATACCCTATTTCCGTCCAGGATCCATTTTAGGAAACCACATTGTGTTTAGTAGTCATGTCTTTTTGGTCTCCTGTAGTCTGTAACATGTATACCCTTTTGGACTTTGTGACTATTAACTAGTCAAAAATAAGTTTTTAAAAAGAAACAGGCTTGTTGAGTCATGGTGTGTTAGAACTGTAATGAATCTTAGAAGCAACCAAATCTGAGCCTCTCCTCTGCTTGCAGATGTGGGAAGGGCAGTAAACAGGGGCCTCCTCTAACAGCAGACCCTGAGCCCAGACTGGAAACCAAGGGGAGGGGCTGGGAATCAGAGTCCTGGGGAGAACTTGAAAGGACTTGTGTTTGGGTGTTTTGTTTTGTTTTGTTTGTTTTTGTCAGGAATTGAACTCAAGGGTGCTTAACCATTGAGCTGCATCCCCAGCCCCCCCTTTTTTTTTTTTTTTTTTTTTTTTTTTTGCTGGGGTGGGGGTGGGGTGGGGGGGCCGGCGGTACTGGGGATTAAACTCAGGGGCACTCAACCACTGAGCCACATCCCCTATTTTGTATTTTATTTAGAGACAGGGTCTTACTGAGTTGCTTAGCACCTCACTTTTGTTGAGGTTGACTTTGAACTTGTGATCCTCCTTCCTCACCCTCCTGAGCTGCTGGGCCCAGCCCTTTTTTATTTTTCATTTTGAAAGAGGGTCTCACTAAGTTGCTTAGGGCCTCGCTAAGTTGCTGAGGCTGGTATCAACCTTGCAATCCTCCTGCCTAAGACTGCAGAGTCACTGGGATTACAGGCATGTGTCACTGCACCAGGCTTAGAACACAGGCTTTGAAGTCCTCCAGTCTTGAGTTCAATCCTGACCCTGCATCATTTTAAAAAATTAAGAAAAATTTTAAGACCCACCCATGTTATTGCATGTATCAGTAATTCATTTAAAATATTAAAAGATCAGTTCCTTGAGAAAGTATTTATGATTTCTAAATACTTTTCATTGAGAACAAAATGTTATGTTTTTCCATTCTTGATTTGTACTTAGGCAGAAAAATCACCCACGGACCAGACTCTTCCCTTCCAGGACACACTAGCACATTTCAGCACCAAATAAAAACTTGCAGAGCCAGGCGCGGTGGTGCATGCCTGTAATCCCAGCACTTGGGAGGCTAAGGCAGGAGGATCATGAGTTCAAAGCCAGCCTCAGCAATGGCAAGGCACTTAGCAACTCAGTGAGACCCTGTCTGTAATTTAAAAAAAAAAAAAAAAAAAAAAAGGCTGTGGATGTGGTCCCTGAGTTCAATTCCCGGTACCAAAAAAAAAAAAAAAAAGAGAGAGAGAGAGAGAGAAACTTGCTGTGCCCTTAGTCCAGGGCAAGGTACTGCTGCTGGGGAGGGTCTGAGGGGAAAGCAATGGGATTACACCATCATTCCTCTGAGGGGAAGTCAGAAGAAAGTTCCAAATGTGAGCACTGCATAGATGTCTTCCATATTAAGCAGGGAACTGGGCACTGAGGCAAACACCTGTAATCCCAGCAACTCAGAAAGCTGAAGCAGGAGGATTAAAAGTTCAAGGCCAGCAATTGATTGAAAACCCTGTGTCAAAATTTTTTTTTAAAGGTTGGGCTATATAATTCAGTAGAGCACCCTGGGTTCATTCTCCAGCACCACACACACACACAAAGCAGAGGATTATCACTTAAATAGATCATTTCTTTCTTCCACTCACACTTTCACTCATAAATTCCGCAGCTGACTAGTCCTTGTTCTCCCTGTAGGTATTAATGACACACTATAGATGGGTGGGCTTTTCTTGGACTTGCACAGGGATTCCCAAGAAGGCAGAAATTTCCTCATCACCTTCTGAACTGTGTGGATCTCCACCGACTCTCAAGCACCTGAAAGTTTTCACAGTCAAGACTAACTAAATCAGGGGTTGGGGTTGTAGCTCAGTGGCAGAGCATTTGTAACTATAAAAATCTAAGTAGTAACTCATGTAAATGTAAGTACAATAAACATATTGGCCTGTTAAAATAATAAAACCATATCACAGATTGAAACAGATGAAAAAATAACTTACACATGATCCCATTTCTTTCCTGCACAGATTTAAAATAGATCATTTGGAGATCTATTTTAGCCTGTCACTTCACAATTCAAATGACTTGCCCAGCAATTTATGCCTAAATGAAATCCTCACCACTATTCAAATTGCAGAGAGATTAGTCATTTTTATTTACCTACAATCTACCTGCTCTTCACAAACTCACACCTGCTGCTTTAGAGTAAAAATAAACTTTTCATCCTATCTGGTGAGATTGCTTTAAAGAGCACTCTTCCAAAAAGCAGTCCCTTATCTTTGCTCCCTTTTCCTTAGGAAGTCCCCCTGTAATGGGGGCTGGTATTGCAGACCTGCACTCTTGTCCACAGGAAAAAACTGGGGATCTCGAGACATGGTGCCTCCACCTCAGTGGACTCTGGGAAGATGTCTGTCTGCTGATGCCACCCCCTTCAATGTGCTGGCACTGAGGTACGAAGCAGGTATAAGTGGTAGTCTGGTCTCTAGGTTGCATTAGAGCCTGTGGTAGCACCTGCTTCAGTTCTTGCGGACTACTGACCCCTGAACTTCTAAGTTCTCCAGACGATCATAGACCCAGTAGTCACCCCTGCCCTCTGCAGAGGAGTCTGTCAGTTTGCCCTGCTGTGGTGAACCCTTAGCTTTTGGGTCAGCTTCCACTTCCCAGATGTTTTAGTCAGCTTTTTCACTGCTGTGACCAAAAGACCTAACAACAACAACACAAAGGAGGAAAGATTATTTGGTGCTCATGGGTTTCAGAGGTCTCAGACCACAGACACCAACACCATTGCTTTGGGCCAAAGGTGAGGCAGGACACCATGGTGGAAGGGTGTGGAGGAGGGAAGGGAAACAGATCAGGACATGGCAATCAAGAAACAGGGACTAAGTTTGGCACGCCAGGGACAAAACACCCTAAAAGCACACCTCCAGCAACCCACCTCCTCCAGCAACCCACCTCATCCAGCCACACCCTTTCTGCCTACACTTATTGCCCAATTAATCCATTCAGATGGATTAATGTCCTGATTAGGTTAAGGGTCTCTACCCAATCATTTCAGCTCTATACTTTCTTGCATTGTCTCTCACATAAGCTTTTTGGGGACACCTATTATCTAAACCATAATACCAAGGAACTGAGAAAATTAAACTTTGGACCTTGCTTATCTTTTCACAGGGTGTGGCCAGGTTGGTATGGCCACCCCAGATTATTGTGGGTTAGCGGAATCCAAACAGTCTGGGGGCAGAAAGCTTACCCCAAAGTTACCCTCATTTTATGTCCCTCCCTGCCCCCAGGTTAGAGGCCTGAGGAAAAATTGGTACACCTATGTGAGCATGATCCACGCTGCCCTCCCACTCCAGGACTGTAAAGGAAAGAGCTTTCTTTTCACTTTCTCCTCTTTACTTCAACCAGTTAGCAGCAAGCCTGTGGCTTCACTGTCAGGCCAAGTACAATGTCTTTTTATTGTTTGTTTTGTTTTGTTTTTATTCTAATTTATTATACATGACATCAGGATGCATTTCAATTCATAGTACACATATAAAGCACAATTTTTCATGTCTCTGGTTGTACACAAAGTAGAGTCACACCATTCGTGTCTTCACACATGTACTTAGGGTAAAGATGTCCATCTGATTCCACCATCTATCCCCATGCCCACTCCCTTCCTCTCCCTCCCCTTTGCCTCTATCCAAAGGTTCAAGTACAACGTTTTCTACAGGCCAAATACAACAGATCTCACTTGGTTCTTGAGGTGCTGCCCGCAAGTAAAGGAGAGAATAAAGGAATTTGTAATACTCAATTATAGCCTGGCTTTGTAATATTGTATTGTTTAAACCAACTTATAATATCAGAAGCAAATCTTGTATTCTCTTCTTCTTCTTTCATTCCTTTAAAAAAATGTTTTCTTACTTGTAGATAGATGTACACAATATCTTTATTTGTTTATTTGTATGCAGTGCTGAGGATTGATGAATGCAAGGCAAACACCCTACCACAGAGCTACGGCCCCACCCCTTCTTTCATTCCTTTTATAACAAATCCTAACATTTCTCTTAGGCAAATGAATGCATCAGCCATACGAAGGCAAAATAAAATGCTCAGAAAGCCATGCAAACACAAAAACGTATTGAACAATTTTCAAAATATTACCCATAGATAGCCATCAGGGTTCCAGTAGAAAACAGCTGGTCATTCAGATTTAAATTTTATAAATTTAAGGAGAGTTTGAGAAAAGGACTATCTACATAGATGAGGGCAAGGTGTAGAAAAGCCACAGGGACAGAGCAGATTCCCTAGGCTGTAACTGAACTGTATGTAGGACCATGATCACCTGGGGTTGGAAAAGAAGGTTCTGGGCAAGAGCTGTGGAAAGGAACACCTGCCCTGTAATTCCAGAGACTTGGGAGGCTGAGGTAGGAGGATCACAAATTTGAGGCCAACCTCAACTACCTAGTAAAACCCTGTCTCAAAAAATAAAAGAACTGGTGATGTAGCTTAGTGGTAAAGCACCTCTGTTTTCAATCCCCAGCACGCCCTCCAAGATTGTTTTTTATTAATTCAAATGATACTCTAGTTGACAAAATGTTGGAGTAGGCAAGTGTACAGAAACTGGTCCTATCTATAGTTACTAATAAAAGGAGAAAGCTAGGTTGATCCCAGGGGGGAAATTTTTCAAATTGGCCCAAACTTATCTTCTGAGCTTGCCAAGCACTTGCCTGCAGCTCTTCTGAGGAAGGAGGGACCAAAAAAGGGTGAGACCCAGCCTCCCTGAATCTGGGGCTCGGGTCGTGATGCTTCCTTGTGCCCTCTTCAACCTCTTTCTCTCCAGAGATTGGCAGTGCTTCTCAGAGTGAGTGTGTGTGTAGTGTGAAACTTACTTCAAAGCCATGGAAATTTTAGAAAAGTTACTAATTCCACTAACATGCATTTGCCGACCCTTTTTGAAATAAAGGACAAAAGGAGTAGAGAAAAATGCATTGACTTTTCAAAGACGATATAATCTAGCTACTGGGTTCATGGTATGTCATTTTACCCTTGATGCTGTTCGATTACAATAATAAGGCAAGCTGGGCACAGTGGCGCACACCTGTAATCCCAGCACTTGGGAGGCTGAGGCAGGAGGAACGCAAGTTCAAAGCCAGCCTCAGCAATGGCCAGGCACTTAGCAACTCAGTGAGGCCCTGTCTCTAATAAAATACAAAAAAAAGGGCTGGGGATGTGGCTCAGTGGTCGAATGCCCCTGAGTTCAATCCCTGGTATTATAATAACAATAATAATAATAATAATAATAATAATAATAATGTAATTAAGAGAAAAAACTAAAATTCAGCAAATATGAGATAGGAAACTGATTGAAAAATGTATGTTGGCAATATATATCTTTGAAGTATCATCACAGTTGTTTTCTTTTTCTTTCTTTCTTTCTTTTTTCTTTCTTTCTTTTTTTTTTTTTTTTTTTTTTTTTGGTACCAGGGATTAAACTCAGGGGCACTCGACCACTGGGCCACATCCCCAGCCTGTTTTTGTATTTTATTAGAGACAGGGTCTCACTGAGTTGCTAAGTGCCTCGCCATTGCTGAGGCTGGCTTTGAACTCATGATCCTCTTGCCTTAGCCTCCCAAGTGCTGGGATTACAGGTGTATGCCGCCACACCCAGCTTTCATCACAGTTATTTTATTAATTGTTTATAACTCTTCTCATAACTCATTTTCTTAAATATTTATTTATTTGCTTTAGTTGTACACAATGTGTTTATTTTTACGTGGTGCTGAGGATTGAACCCAGGCCGCGCACGTGCTAGGCTAGCGCTCTACCGCTGAGCCACAACCCCAGCCCCTCATAACTCATTCTTAAAAGGAAAACAAGGTCAAGAATTAGACCATGAACTGGGTGCAGTGGTGCACACCTGTAATCCCAGCAGCTCCAGAGGCTGAGTCGGGAAGATTGTGAGTTAAAAGCCAACCTCAGCAAAATCAAGGTGCTAATCAACTCAGTGAGATCCTGTCTCTAAATAAAATATAAAATAGGGGGCTGGGGATATGGCTCAGTGGTTCAGTGCCCCTGAGTTCAATCTCCAGTGTCCCCCTCAAAAAAAGAATAAGCCCATACATGTATAATATGTCAAAATACACTCTACTTGGGGCTGGGGTTGCGACTTGGTGGTAGAGCACTTACCTACCAAATGTGAGGCACTGGGTTTGATTCTCAGCACCACATATAATTAAATAAAAAATAAGGGTCCATCAACAACTAAAAAAATTTTAAAACACTCTACTGTCATGTATATCTAAAAAAAAAAAAAAAAAAAAAAAAAAGAATAAGTTCATGATCACAGCCTTGAAACAAAACTCAGAGTAGGACACAAGGCTGGTCAGTTTGACTCGACTCTTCAGAGTGTATAAAGTATGGAAGGGGAACTAATGCAACCAGCAGAAAGGAAGACAGGCATCTTTCCTGTATCACTGAAACCCACTGGTAAAGAAAGAACACATTGGGAAGACTGTCAGATGGCTTTGGCTTGGAAAGGCTGTCGTGTGGAGCTTGTGTGTACGTAGGGAGAGGTCTGTGCTGCCAGGAGCCATGGAGGACCCAATGGTAAGCTAAATCATCCGTCACTGACCCCTCCACTAAGTTGACTGCTCAGATCACCCATTCTTCTCCATGCAGGTAAGAGACAGACCCCACTCAAGTGGCTACCACTGGAATATTGAATTCTTGGAACAAGTCACTAGGAGATGCGCTCTGGGTTCCTTTTTTGACTAGGGCTCACATGCTGTTGACACATGTCCGGTGACACTGCCTTGTGGGAGAGCCAATGTCCAGCAAATACCAATAAACAGCCAGGTGGGAGAGAAGCTGCAGTGTGACCCACTTTTTTGAAGAGACATTTACTCCAATCTTGTGCTCAATCCTGGTGCTAATTGGAAGAGCTCAAGATGAAAGCAATTTCTCTTGGTGTCTCTTGGTGTCACTGGTGTTCCCTGAAGAAATTCAGGACAAGCCTCAAGGAGTGTTTCAGGAAGTATGGAGCTGGCAATAGCTGTATCAGGATTGCCAGATGAAGATTCCCAGGTCCTACCTCCCACTTGAGACCCAATCTCAAGAAGTAAGAACCAGGAATCTGCATGTTAGACAATCTCGGTGGGTAGGTCTTATTCATACTATTCCATAGATTGTGCATTTATTTTGTTAGACATTTTTGTTGCGCCTTATTGTCCAAAATAGCAAATGGCTGGTAAATCATGGCCCACACCAAGTAACAGAATTATTATGAGAACACCAAAAGGAATTCTGAGAGTTCATAGCTGCTAATAAAAACTGTCAGTGATAGAATGTTAAGAGGACTATCAGAATGCAAAACATGTTCACTTTGATTACAGAGACGTTAACATATATAGGTACATGTGCACAAACTAGAAAAATAGGCAAAAATGAAAATGGTTGTATTGGGGAGGTAGAATTTATAAGTGATTTTCCCCTTTCAAGATTTGTGTATAGTATTAATCTAAAAAACAGAAAGTCACTTTGCACATTGTTACAGCATTATATTTTAAATAAAATAGCCATCTCCTCTCCTCTGGCCCACATACTACCTACCATGTATATATCAAGTGTTCCATAAGGCATTGCATGTGTTATAAAGGAAATCAGGCAGCCCAGCCCTCCCAGGAGGGAAACAGCCTCTTCCCAGGGATAGACTCATCATGCAGCTCCCTTGCTTGCAGGAAGAAGCTTGGGGTTACCTGGCTGCACAGAGGGGGCAATGTATGCATTGCTCTGGGCTCAGTCGTAGTTCATGAGGTTCCAGGGTATCAATAAAAATGGGGTCCAGTTAGAAATGTATCACTCGCTTGGGTCTGATAGCCTCAACCCCACTTCTGAACTACAGATAATCTGGATCCACTACTCTTCCCCAACCAGATATGGGTTGCCCTGTGTGTAGAAGGAATCCACTGCTCTTCCCCTTTCCAGGGATGCTGGAGAGACCCTTGCTCTTGCAGAGAGCTTGGGGTGGGCAAGAACTGGCTTCCTCATTTTGACATTCAGGGAAGACTGCAGATTGCTAGTCCCTGGGGGAAGCTTTGGGAGTCAGTCCGGGGACACAGTGTCTCCCTGCACGCCAGGCCCTCCCCTTTTCCAGCCTCCCCACAGACCCTAGATGCTCTGCTCAGAATCACAGGCTGCTGCCAATTACAAAAGGACTCTTAACTCCGTTTTCGCAGCCCCTTGATTGATAGCACTGGTGAGTGAAATTATAAGCCTTAATGATCACGTTAATTTCTGGGGAAAGAGAAGCGGTCAGAAGAGGTTCTCAATCACAAGCGCCACAATCAGCTGGGTGAGTTCAATGACAGGCCAGAGCAGGAAAAGAGGGGGAAGAATTAACTTTTTAAAAGGTCACTAGAGAGTAGGGGGAGAGCAGCCAGGCATGAGGGACGAGGGTCACCTACGATCCTGGAGTCTGAAGATACACTCCCTTTTCTGGGCTCTGACCCCTGGAGTCACTCAGGGAACTTTAAAAATACTGAAGGTAGAGTGCGTGCTTATCATGCAAGAGGTCCTGGCTTCAATACCACCCCCCAGCAAAAAAAAAAAAAAAAAAAAAAAAAAAAAAAAAAAAAAAAACCTTGATGCCTGGGCCCCATGCTAGAGATGCTGGTACAATTGGTCTGCAATGTAACCAGAACATGGAGTTTTGAAATCTCCCCAGGTGATTCCATGTGCAGCCACGATTGAGAAGGACGCGTCTAAATGAAAAACAATTTGTGGGACAAGTAGCCAAGGTTGAGTACATTTGGAAATGTCCTTACTTGATTAGTTCTTGCCACCAAGGAGAATTTTCTGGTAGTTTCCTGGCTCTCCATGATGAGGTGTTGGAACAGAAGGAGGGGAATTAGACATCATTGAGCTAGTACTCCCTTTCACAGATGAAACCCCAGAGGAGCAGAAAGCTGACTTGCCCAAGATCACATTGGTCTTAACTAGAACCCCGGCTTCTTCACCTGGGCCAGTGCTCCTTCTCCTGGGCTTGTGGCTGGGGAGAAGATGCCCTGGCCTGATCATTGGTGGGACAGGAGCTATGGCTTGTTTTCTAGCCTTCAGGAAGAGGAAGCCAGGTCTTAGTGTCCTGGGACAGTATGACTGGCCTGTACTAGAGATACCAGTGTCATTCTGAAGATTAAACCCATGACCTTGGCATCCTTAATGCATCGATTCCACTCCCCAACAGAGCACTTCCCAACAGAGCACTGCAGCACTTTGTCACATCACAAAGATGACCAGGATGTGTGGCAACATCCTGGTTTCTTCATCCGGGAGTCTGCGCCCTGCCACACTGCTGACAAGCCCAGCTGACAGCGTGCAGCTGAAAGTATTGATGACCTTCCTGAACAGTGTCTGTGAAGGTCAGCAGTATTCAGAGAAAAAGACTATTTCATGTTCCAAAATGAGTTCCAAAAATCTCACAACATTAAAAATACAGACTACATGGAAAATAAGCCATTTGGCATTTGTGATAAAAGTTATTTAGAGTTATTTAGTTATAGAGAGTTATTGTTCTTTAATTTCCACCTGTGCTGAGAATTGAACCCAAGACCTCATATATGCTAAGCACATGCTTTACTGCTGAGCTGCACTTCACCCCCATGTAACTGGGGTTCTTAGAGCAGCATCTTATTTATAGAAAGCATCAGACAAGCTATTTCCACAAAGTACTCACCTACTTTGTCTTGATCTTCATTGTGACATGGATACTCCCAAAAGTTAAAGAAGAAGAGGCCTGGGCTGGAAATGTGGGGGAACCAAGCCCTGACCATGGGTACAGGGTAAGACCTACTTAGCCAGTCCAATAAGCATTGTAAAAGAGGCATTTTCATAATAGAAACATATGCATTCTCTGTATTTTTCTAATAGCTTCTGAAGTGTTCATCAAGCCTGTGCCTGATTAAGCACTTTTAAATTCTGAGCAATGAAATGGTCCCTCTCATACCCTCTTGGCAGGAGTGCAAATTGATACAACCCTTTTGGAGAGCCATTTGGCTGTAGCTATCAAAATTAAAAATGCATATAATCTTTGACCCAGAAACACCACTTCTAAGAATTTATCCTACAGCAATTCTCCCACAAGTCCTCAAAAGTGTACATAGAAGCCTGGTTCTTGGCAGTTTAATTTGTTATAGTGAAAAACTGCAAGCAACCCAAGTCCATCAACAAAGAATTACTCAGATAAACTATAGTGTATTGTAAAATGGAATGCTAGGCAGATAAATTGAATGAGATAGAGCCTTGTGTACCCACCAGAAGAGAGTCACACTCGTTCACATGTATGTGCATGCATGCGCACAAACACACACAAAGCTTGTAGAAAAATAGGGTGTTTCCATTTTTTACAAAAAATGATTAAGGAAGGCAGCCATGTATAGGTCTCTGGCCAATGGGCTCAGTTCTTGGGCTTTCCAATTTGATTAAAAACTTCAAACTGTAAGTAAAATAATTTGAAAAAGTCTCCATTCAGTTGCTGAACACATCTCCGGTTCTCCCTTTTCCCTGGCATCAAAGGACAAGTAAAAGTCATTCAAACATAAATGTAAGGCTCCTACACAATGGTCATGATATAGAAATGACCCTTGAAAAAGGACCCTCCCAGAGTCAGAAAACCCATCTGCCAAAGGGGAAGTTCTGCAGTTTTTGACTACAGTAATCTGTTGGCCAGGCTCATTTTCTCTCGTCTAAACATTCAAATTGTGTATTTTGAATCCTATATTCAGACACCACTGCAGAACCTCCCCTACCACACCAGCCACTAGAGGATGTCCATCTTAAAATGATGAGAGTGGGTAGGGTCTTAAAGTACCTAAGGAAACCATCTTGAGGCTACGTCCAGTAGAAATCCCCAAAATCCAGAAGAAACTGCTACCAATTTTTAAAATTCTGGGCCTTTTCAAAAGTTGAGAGTCAGATTTGGTTCTTGTTTATAATGGCAGAGATGCCCCAGACAAAGACATTCCAGAGGGAATCAGTATCCTATGGCTTGTCACAGGAATCTTATTCCCTTTTAATTTTACCGAAACTACTTGAAGTAGATTATGACTGTACTAGATTTTATTATGGTTCAGTGAATCTCCTCCCCTTGTTCCACCTCCCTGGGAAGAAAATGCTCCCCTGCCTTCTTGAGATTGAGTTTGGCCTTATGTCTGGATTCGGCCGGTGAAAAGCGAGAAAATCTAGGCAAGGAGCCTCTTTAAATGCATTTGCATGGTTAGTTTGGCCTCTTGCGCTTCAGCATGCTGTCCTGAGAAGAAGCTGCTCTAGAGAAGCTGCCGATCCTGAATGAGGAAGCCCTGCAGCCAAGCCCTGAAGAGCCAAAGATGACAAGCAGTCCTGTGAGCAAGGAATTAAGTTTGTTGTTACAAACTTTCAGTGTCATTTGTTAGCCAGCAGAATTGAAACTAAACTTGACTAATACATGAATGGACAGTCTCAGACCCATCATCCAATTTACCAAATCTTATCTTTGATCTCATAGGTGTGTCAGACTCTTTTTCCGTTATTTCATAAACTATTACAGAAACATTTTGGTATCCCTCATCAATCCCACCAATACCCAGAGGCTACCACCATCATGAGTTACCATTTATCTTAAATATTCTTGCTCATTTTAAATGTTGGCTATCCATTTATATACCCATAAACATTATCTAGTATTATTCTGTGAATTGTAAGACCTAATATAAATAATGCCAAGCAATTCACTTCTCCCCTCTCCTCAAGACCCATGGGGAAGCTGGGTGCGATGGCACATGCCTGTAGTTCCAGTGGCTCAGGAAGCTGAGACAGGAGGATTGCAAGTTCAAAGCCAGCCTCAGCAAATTAGCAAGACCCTGTCTCTGAATAAAATATTTAAAATTAGCCGGGCGCGGTGGCGTATGCCTGTAATCCCAGCACTTGGGAGGCTGAGGCAGGAGGATCGCGAGTTCAAAGCCAGCCTCAGCAATGGCGAGGCACTTAGCAACTCAGTGAGACCCTGTCTCTAATAAAAAATACAAAAAAGGTCTGGGGATGTGGCCCAGTGGTCGAGTGCCCCTGAGTTCAATCCCCGGTACCACAAAAAAAAAAAAAAAAAAAAAAAAAAAACTTTTAAATTGGTGGTGGAGGGGGGGGTGGGGATGTGGCTCGGTGGTAAAGTACCCCTGGGTTCAATCCCTGGTACCAAAACAAAATAACAAAACAAAACAAAAAAACCCATGGTGAAATGTGGGCTCTAGTCTTTAGCTACACTGTCCATCTACTGTATCTATTGTCCGTTGATAGACATTTAGCTGTTAAATATAAAGAGAGTTGCAAGGGACATTCTTATATACATATTTGAGTACCTCTCTGATTTTCTGTTTTTTTTTGTGTGTGTAAGAAAGACTTGGGATCAAACCCAGGGCCTCATGCACCCTAGGCAAGTGCTCTACCACTGAGCTCGCTCCTCAGCCCAACCTTGCTTTTCTCTGTGGAATCAGTAGAAAAGTGCATGACTGATGGAGCTTTCAAACATACAGGTCTGCAAGTTCATTCTACCCAAGGGCAGAAGGATAAGCAACTCTTGCTGGGGCTGCTACCCAGGAGCCCAGAGTGTCATGACGTTGGGCACCTGGATTTCCACCACTGGCCTCTGGCAGTGGGACCAGTGTCCTGAGATTTTCTGGGAACATCTGATGACCTTCTCTTGCTCCTTCCACATCTTACTTAACAGTGAAGTTCTTCATGCTTTATCTTTTTTTTTAAATATTTATTTATTTGCTTTTAGTTGTACACAATGCGTTTTTTATTTTTACGTGGTGCTGAGGATCGAACCCAGGCCATGCACGTGCTAGGTGAGTGCTCTACTGCTGAGCCACATCCCCAGCCCATGCTTTATTTTTTTGATCATTCAGTGATATCAAGTTCCTGGTCAGGACTGAAACGTTGGCAAGAGAGTTAGAAACAGGAGGGAATGAAGACCGTTAATCGGCCTCTTTCTTCCTCACACAGCAATTTTTCTAACAGATGCAATTACATTTGAGAGCTGTAGAGAACAGAATCTTATGTTTTATTTCTTTATTCATCATTTTACAAATGGGATTCACTGTAAAAAGGAAATTGCCTTTGTAGTTCTGTTCCTTCGGCTCTGTGCTGGAGTGCTCTGAGCCTTGGTTTTAACACCAGCTGTAGCTGCTGCCACCTCATATCTGGTAAGTGAAAACCCACCAGGGAGGGTGGCGAGGAAATCAGGCAGAGTTCGTTTAAATTCAATATATTTTTATTCTTTGTAAATACAATGAGTACAACCTTTTAACTTCACAAATCAGTTAATTCACTTTGTACAAGAAAAGTTTTACTCCTCCTATGACAGTCCAAGTGCTGAAATGTTCTTCTCAGTGCTAGTACCTAATAAATCAAAATGTGAAAAGTACAGCAGCTATTTAAAAATGTTTGTTTCTACATTTCCATAAGTATAGATTCATACCAAAGGAGCAGCTTATAGCGTAGGATGATGTGGTGCGTGTGTATGTGTGCGTGTGTGTGTGTGTGTGTGTGTGTGTGTGTGTGTGTGTGTGTGTGTGTGTGCATTCAAGGCTTTACTAGAAACCAGAGTTTTCTGAAAGGCATTGAAGAGTCTCAGGCTGTTAGCAATGGATCAATCGGGAAACGGCTTAGCGTTCATCTCCTTGAAGTTCCTTCTGGCATTGTGTCCGCATTGTTTACTGTCTGCTGTGACTCGCTGAACCACGAGTGTGAACCCCATTGCCTTTGGTTTCAGCACAACCTTAAAGGGACAGCAATCTGCCTCACTCAATCACTCATCTCCACTTTATTTGGTTTTGCTGTTTTTACTCATCTTCCCTCGACTTGTGTTCTTTTAGTAAAGCTCTTCTATTTTTAAGATGTTATCCAATCTGAAGTCCTGGTGAGAATCTCATTTTTGTCCACCAATTCCTTTGACAAGGTTGCCTGGCCTATGGTATTGAAAGAGAAGGAAAAGGAAAAGAAAAAAGGAAGAAGAAGAAGAGGAGGAGGAGGAGGAGGAGGAGGAGGAAGAGGAAGAGGAGGAGGAGGAGGAAGAGGAAGAGGAGGAGGAGGAGCAAGAGGAGGAGGAGGAGCAAGAGGAGCAGGAGGAGGAGAAGGGAGGAGGGGGGGAGGAGAGAGGGAGAAGAAGAAAAAGAGGAGGAGGAGGAGGAGAAAGAGAAAGGGGAAAAGGAGATAGAGGAAAAGCAAATCACACAGCATAAGCTACTTTTCACGTATTAACTCGGTTCTGAAGGCCACTTAATGATGTATTACTATAGAAGGGAAACTTTTGATAATAGTCTTGATTTCAAACCTAAATAAATTCTCCAACATAACATAGTTCCGAAGGCTGCAGTATGATGTTATACACAGAGCTATATTGGATCACCCAACTATATGTGCTAATAAGGAAAGGAAAGTACAACTTGTCTTTCAGCTTTTGAAGCTCGGCCAGATCTTCCAGGTCAGAGGCAGAACAGCTCGGCCTGTGGCAGCCCCAGTTTGCTCCTCCCAGGGCATGGCAGCTGTGACTTCCTGCCACGCAGTCCTCTTGCACCCCCTTTCCTTCCTGGCTGCCTGCTCTGGTGGAGGCAGCAGGTCATAGCTACTGGAACTGTTGTATGTCAGTTGGCATTTTTTTTCCTGAAGGCTACACATTCCCAGGTTTCTGCTTCCTGAAGGGTTTGTTAGTTGAGGCTTGTTCTCCACAGGTAGAAGTTCATCTGATACTGTCCCATCCTGAAAAGTGGGTACTTTGAGAGCTTAGATATCACTGGATTTGTACATATCTGAAAGCAGTCTTGTAATTGGTACGTTGCCGATGGTTTTTTTGAAAAACACTTCTTCTATGGTTGATGGGCTAATAGAACGTAAAGCTGGCAAAAGCAACAGGAGTTTTCCAAAGCGGCAAGGCTGCGTGGGGTATCTGGAACGTGAGAAGCCGTGAGAGCAATGTCAGAGCCCATTGCTAATGGGAATCAACATCTTGTACTTGAACACACGCCATTTCCAGAATAATTCCCTGATGTGGGCCTCTTGAATAACATCCTACCCCCCTCCCTGCAGGAGAGCCCTGGACAGGAGCTACTGCTCCTGTCTTACAGGTGGACTACTTAAGACACAGAGAAGATAAATGACACTGCCCAAATCACACAGTGACTCTCCCTGCATTAGCAAAGGGGCTGCATTTTGTTCAGAGAAAGAACAGTCTTAAGAAACATGATACTAACTTTAAGCCAAATAATAAATTTAACGTTACCATTGTAGAAAATGACCATGGCACTGATGATAAAGATAGCAATAGAACCCACATTTTCTAGTTTTCAAGTCTCCTTCACAAGGCTACTTCCCTCAAATAAAACGGTTTCTTTTTCTAAGAAATTCTCCAAATTATTATTCAGGCATTATACTTAGTCACTCTCAGAAATAATTCCATCCTTATTACACTGCAAATTAAAGACTAAGTTCTGTTGGGTGGCAGTGCCACCCAACTTTCATGTCAATGAAATTGGCATATAATTAAAGATGTGATAAATTGCCTAACAATTTCCTCTCTTGATGTCCAACATACATCTGTACTCAGATGTGCAAGTTCAATTTTGTGCTGTAGCCCCTATACATCTTTAACTGATAGCTTAAAATCAGGTATCAATTTGTTCCAGGTATCAAGGAGGGGTTCCTCCACTGAAACAAACCACCTAAAACAACAAGCTGCAGGGCATGCTCTGTGGTTAAGCCAGGTTCACCCCATTCCACAAGGTGCTGGAAACCGAGATATCAAAATTCCTTCAAAGGGATTTGGTAGCTGTGTTTAATTGCCTGATATCTCCACCCTGAAGATAGAGTCCAGGAGAGCAACTTTCATTCTTGTCTCTTAGCTTTGGGCAAACAAGAGGAGTCTCTCTCTTCAACTGGATATGAGGCGTATAATTCATTGTGGATCTCTGAGGACCTCAATTGGCTTTTACACTGCCCAGCTTCATGCATGACCACCATGGACAGGTGTCACCAGACCATGTTTAAAAATGTGATAGGAAAATAATGAAGTTTATCCACATTAAAACAAAAGAAAACATAAACACATAAAATATACTGTTTTTTCCTCCTTGCTGAATGTATCTGCTAGGGGTCACAGAAAGTAATCCCATGTCTCGTGTCTTTCTTTCACTTTGGTCACTTTCTCTCGTCAACAGTTCTTCTTCATGCAGAGGGTCTGAGGCAGAGGCTGCCTAGACAAGCTGCACCATGTCTGCAGCATCCACCCCACATACCAATCATTGCCCATGGTAAGAAACCATTGTGGAGCCGGGTGCAGTGGCGCACGCCTGTAATCCCAGCACTTGGGAGGCTGAGGCAGGAGGATTGCGAGTTCAAAGCCAGCCTCAGCAATGGCGAGGCACTTAGCAACTCAGTGAGACCCTGTCTCTAATAAAAAACAAAAAAAGGACTGGGGATGTGACCCAGTGGTCGAATGCCTCTGAGTTCAATCCCTGGTACCAAGACAACAACAACAACAACAACAACAACAACAACAAAAAAAAAAAAAAAAACAAAAGCATTGTGGGAAATAATGATGCTCAGAAAGCATGAATTTTTGGAGAATCCACAGACAATTAACTCTTGATTTTCTAAGAATAGTTTTCCACTTATTTACTCACCCACTTCCTTTATTCTCTATTTTGGAAAAGGCTGGTTGTATCAGTCAACAAGAATTAATTGTCTATTACATTCAGAGTAATGTACCACTCAGAAACAGTAACTGTGTGTATGTACCACAGGGTCCTGTATTTGAACTTCAGTTATAACATAGTTTTGTGAAATGCCAATTTCTAGCCTTTTCCTGATGTCCTAGATAGAGAAATCCTTTACTGAGCTATAACAATTAGCTCAATTTGCACATTAACTTTGCATTTCAATTTCAAATTTTATTTTCCTAGACAGGAAAGTGCTGGAGGAAAGAACATTAACTAATTTGAAAGAGCTAAGGAATGAGGCAGCATCATTTCTGTCACATGTATGACCCTAGATATTAAGCTATAGCTATAGCTGTTGTCATGAAATAAGAATATCATGCTGAAGCAGATGTATTCTTCCTGCAGATCATTTCCTTGAGGAGTGGATAAGATGTAGTGGACTAGTTGTTTCTATTATATAGATTGGTGTTCACTTGTGGGATTCTCCTGGACCACCCCATGGGCAGCTCCTGGTGTGCCAGGCTCACAGCCCACCCCCTGGCACACTTCTCTGGCATCTCCCACAACACTGCCATCAGCTCCTCCACTGGCTTGCTACACCCCCTCTTCCCTGCTGAAATCCTTCCACCATTCAGGGACCAACTCACATCAGTCAGCCTTTCCAGATTTTCCTCACCCACTTCCAACTGATCTCTCTAACTTCCCATTTTACTTTTCTCTCCTCTCTGGTCTGAACTGGAATGACATTTCTGACCACTGCACATAATGGAAAAGGGCATGGTTTTTTTTTTTTTTTTTGTTTTTTTTGTCTTTCTGGCATCCCACAATGCCCACCTGGAGCCTTGTGCATGGCGAGTACTCAGCAAAGGCTTGACTGAATCAAAGGCTGAGTATCACATTCTTAGTCTAGTGCTCTTAATATCCTATCTAAACCCTAATTGTCAAAGGTCAGATTTTAGTGGGAGAAAAGTGTGCAAATTATGTACTAGTTCGTTTTGTCTTTGTTTTTTTCATTTTGTCATTTTGAACAAACATTAAGTGTTACTATACATATGTTCTGAAATTCAATATGAATTTTAAATTTCAAACCATGGCACTTCACTTTGGAAAAACATATACACATGCACAACCTTTCGACATAGTTTCAATGATATTCAATGGGCAGATAAACTTTTATTCATTCAGCTTTCAAAAGAGGGTTTATGATACTGATAAGAAGATCCTAGCAGAAATGGTATCACCCCAAACTGATAGAGCTTGGGATTTCTCTGATTCCTCTTGTGGGGAGGCACCGATGGCCTCCACCCATTTCATGTAGTTATTACCACCACAGTGTCTATGGCTGATGTTGAAATGATAGAGGCAGGCTTTCCCAGGTCCCTTTCAAGATCAGTCTAGAGAATAAACAAGAATAGCAATTCTGTTTTATCTCAGATCCACCACAGTCCTGTCTTAGGAAGCTAGAGAGGCTCCAATTGCTCTTGATTCTTTTGCATCTGAAAATGGAATCAGAAAGTCTACACCTCTTGGTGGGCTTTCCCAGTGCTGGAGTCTCAGTGTTGAAGAGTTTCTACAAATAGCTAAGAACAGCCTCTACCAGAGGGCCCTGGTCAGCCAGAAGCAACCTTGTGGTTGCTAGTAGCCAAAATAGCAGATACCCATCATCAAAGCCAAGTAGCAGTTATGTCAGGAGTGAAGATGGCTTCTCTAGAAAGTTCTCTGTTCTTTCTGTTTGGGATTGACATCTAAGGAAAGGCATCTACCTTTAATCAAGGATGATGCAACCATTATTTAATATACCAACCATAAAACTTTAGACTTGGCTTTTGATCCTTCCTATATCCATTCATGCAAACATGTTTAACTATTTTGGTTGATCAACTTGTTCATCCAGGACAGCTGTCATGTGCCTGACAATGGTTTCACTTTGATCACCTAATTTGATTTGCTCCTTTCACTCACCCTGAGAGATAGGTGAGGACATAAATTCTAACTAAATTAACTGGTTGGCAACAGGATAATTAGTCACAATGTTTAGACTGGCTTATTCCTGCCTGCTTGCACATTCACAATGGAAGCAATTTTCTTAAGTACATGTTCAAGGCAAACAAGAGTCACCTGGTATGGATGTAGCTGTTGAGAGTTAGCTGAGCCTCATCTTGAAGAGCTGCAATGGCGGCAGCATTCCGGAAACTTCTCAGTTCAGAACCACTGTGTGTAGGAACTAGAAATGAAGACCAGGAAACTGTGATAGGCAGCACAGGAAATACTGTGGGAATGCACTGCTCTGGAAATGGATGCCCATCAGGAGAGCATGCAGGTCGCCACAGCCATTGAAGATGGAGCCAGCGTAAGTGGATCAACTCCCTTGAAAACATCACCTCTTTTTGTGAAGGTCAGTCTAGACTTTGAGGTGGCTGAATTAATGAGGTGGCAAAACTGGAGAAGAACAGACAGGGATCTGGGTCTACTTACCAGCTTTGAAAGTGACGATGCATTTCAGACAGGCAAATTCAGTAGCGTCTAACCGGAGCTGTCTAAACCGAGCTACCACCTCTTGTAAAGCCTGTATTTCAGATATGATCTTGTTCAGCTTCTGGGAATCTGTGTTGTCACCATTCATGCCTAGAATAAAAATATGGGATAAATATTCTAATATGCAGGCATTTTCATGATTTAATATTGATTTTTGACAAAATCTTGCATATCAATATCTATTCCATTGTCACTCTAAGATATCTGATTCCATGTAAACTGGCTATATTGTATGAAAGTTAATATAAAATCTTCTCTTGGATGATAACAAACACAGTAATTTGCATTTAAATAACAATGCAAGCAGTCATGAATACAACAAAACAACATTATTTGCATTTAAATATAGATTTATAAATGACAGGTATACTCTATTGTTCAGCAGGAATTTGTTATTCTTTACATGTTGTTCTTTTTTCAGTAATGTATTTTTATGGTAATTTCTACAACAAAGTCATTAAATTGTGCAATTCTTACCAGATACAGCCAGTAGAGTGTTAGCATCAACCGGAATGGCCCATTGTGCTATTCCTAGAACAAACAGTTCTCTCCAAGCATCTTCCAAAAGCATCAGCTGTCATACAATAGATGTATAATATAATATAGTGTGTAATTTATAAATTTATAAACAATTTCAGTATGTAAATTTCCATTATTTTAAAAAGTGTTTTAAATGCCTGTCTTTGGTAATTTTTTTCCCAAATAGTCTAGCTTTCCCTTATTTCCCATATTTTCCTTTTTGAAAAGGTGCCTATAGATATGCACATGCATTTGAGAGTCAGCCTTTCCAATTCCTCAAAGTTTGCCTCTCTCAGAAGAGGATTTACCTCTCTTGTCCTTATATCCACCCATTCCTGACACCTAGAAACTTCTCCAGAGACCCAGGATCTAAGAAATACCACCAGTGGCATGGCAGGTGGACTCTCGGGTATAGAAAGCTGTTATTGTTAGGGAGAGGATTCCTGACTAAGCTGACAAGTGTGGGTCCCCATCTTGCTTGGAGGGTTGAGGGGGTTGGGCTCGGGGGTGGAGAGAAGGAGAGAGAGAGATAGATCACTAATTCCCAAGAGGCATGTGGAAAATCAGGGTATAATTATGTTAATCGGGTTTTGCTGAGTTTACCTCATCTCACTGCCTGATTTTTCTGAGACTCATAAGTGGACAGCATCAAGGTGCTTGTCATTTTCATTCTAATAAAATGTGCTACTGAATATTTAAAATGAAAATCTGTCTTCTTTCCCAAATTAATATACTAGATTCCACTTCACTGCAGTTTGCTTAGGGCTAAGTAGCAGATAGTAAGTATTCTGTTTGGATTAAAGAGTCTACAAATACTTGTTTTGAGGAAAAAAATATATAGCCAATTTGCACACACACAAACACACATATACACATGAACAGAGCAAATGGGTAGAGCCAACCAGTAAACTTGGTCAAACATAGGATCTAACAGGCTTGGAAAAAATCTCTAGTTTTGGAAAAAATCTCTTAAAACTCAGCCAATTCTGAATGATTAATTTCCTTTTGAAATTAATCATTTCAAAGAATTTCCTTTTGGGAGATAAGAATCATGAAAGCTTGCTACCCAAATCACAAATAAATAGAAAGGTTGAATTTTCAAATGCATTATTTTTTATTTTTTATTATATTAAGTACAGAAAATAATAATCATAAAAGTACAAGGTAAACAGTATGTAGTTCTGGATATATTTCATGCTATAAGATTAACTATTTTTAGCACATTGTCCAGTCTTTCTTTTGTTTTTGTGATGCTGAGGATGGAACCCAGGGCCACTGAGCTACATCCCCAGCCCTGCCCAGTCTTTCTGAAGGAAACATATTTCATATTAAAGCTCACTATTATTCTCTAATTGGGTGTGAAATGAAGAGCTAAATTTTTTTGCTTTAGAACTACTTACTAGAGCTGGGGGCATAGCTTAGTGGTAGAGCAACAGCCTGTAAGAGGCCCTGGGTTCATCTCCAGCATGGACAGGGAGAGAACCAAAAAAACCCTACATATTAGCTATATGGGAAATTTCTCATTAATTTCTGTGAATGCATAGGTAATAGTCAATGGCTGTGAATACCTCATTTTCCTTCTTTCCCTTAAGGTTAGAAAAATGCTGGCAGGGCCATTATTGATATTCCTAACAACAAAATTTCTGGGTTTTGGCACAATGCAATTTTTAGCTGCACATAATTTTCCTGCCTCTGAATGTCATTGAAACCACAGAATTATGCAAAATGTCTATTTGCCTATTTGTTTACAAAATGCCTAAAAACACTTAAAGAATTACAAAAGATGCTAGCCCACAGGAGGTGTGCAATGTGCTCTTTAATCTCACATGCAGATGAATCAATAGTCAAAACCTTTAAAATCTCAATGGAGAATATGAAGCTGAGAAAATAATATGATGAGACTAATTCTAAAAATCTCATGGGTAAATACTCTTACCACCTTCTCTTTCTCACAGTTCCAACATTCCCAAGAAAACACTATTTTTATCAATGCTTTTAAAAAGCATTCACATTTTAAAATTTGAGATTAAATTTGATGTTTCAATTAAACTAAAAAAGAGATAATGTTCTTATACATATTTTTTCATAGACCAGATCCAGCTTTTCTGAAATAACATAATTGCATTTCTTACTAACAATTCCATAGGTAGATAATTTGATTTTTTAGAAAGATGATGGCAAAAATAAATGGCTTCTTCCTTGTGGCTAAAAATGCATGTCTACCTTGGTGATTTATCCAGGTATTGAGTCATTGTACCATTTGATATGGCTGAGTACTATTGCTTCCTTCCCAACCCCCTTTCTCACAAGACCTCTGTGTCCTGTTGATCATACCTGATCTTGCAAAGACAGCGTGGAAAAAGCTGGCACACTCTTAGCCCACTTGATGCTCATAAAAAGAAGCCTGGCAGCTGATTCACACACTGACTCTGTGGCTACTTCATAGAGATACATTGGGGTCCCATTCACTTCGTGGGGGTACTAGGAGGGAAAGAAAGAGAGATGCCTGGACATGAGGAAACAATAGCTTTGCAAGAAGTGCTACACTTTTGATTTTCTAATTAAAGCAGGGCAGGGGATGGAAAGAAATCTACAGGTTCCCCTTCAATGTACAGTTGCCATAGGTAGGTGAAAACCAAACATCTGTATCTACAGAGTTTTGGAAATGATGCCTGTTGAGGACGGCCCATTTCCACTCTTTGGGGGCTTCGCCCTTCCAGAGGGGTGTCTGGCTTTTCTATCCCCTACAGGAGATTTTCCTTGGGCTGAGCCAAGTGCCAGGCCTGTCTCCCAATTTAAACAAGAGCTGCTTCCATTTGTGTAAATAAAAATAGATATGAAAAAAGTATAAATTAATAGGCATCCCAAACACAAATATGCATATGAGTATTTTTAGAAAGGATTAGTATATTATGGAAATATTTCAATTAGACATCTTAATCATTCACAGAGCATTCCCATTCATAACTGACAACATATTCATAACACTACTTTTCCAAGCTTATTATACACATCAAGGGTAAGAAAGCAATATTAAATATTGTGCATGTGTATGTGCCCAGGTGTTTGGCTTCCCTGCAGTGTGGGGCTGCAGCTGGCCCTCCTCTGGGGAAAATCCTAGGCCCTTCTCCCTCTAGAATGGGAACCTTAGTGAGGTATCAGCTGGAGGCCTGGAAAGTAGTCCCTAAGTGGCGCCTTCCCAGGTGGTTCAGGCTGTGGCCCTGCTAGTAGGGGCTCAATCTTGGTGTAAATCCTTATGTCTCTTAAGGCCTTAAGGGGAGCAGTAACAGTGCGAGCTCGACATTTCTCTCTTGCACCAGGGAGACCCACAACTTTGCCCAAGATAATAGATCCCAGAGATTCACAACTCAGGGGCCTTTACTCCAGATGGAGCCAACTGTTTTTTTTCTAAAGGTCTGATCTTCTGGCCTTTGGGAACACCTAAGGCTGCCAAGGCTCCGAGCGCACCACCACCAAATCACTTGTGGGGTTTCCAAAAGTTGCAAGCTTTTGGCCTCCACCCCAAAATTGCTGAAAGGGAACTTCTGGGTTATGGTCCTGGTAGTTCACATTTGTAGCAACTCGGTGAGCAACTATACACTAAAGTTTGAGAATCTTTCGCTCAAAGGCCAGAGTGGGAGGCCTAAAGGTGAGCACCTAGGAAGTCTTTTGTCTTACCCCATCACAATTCGGAAGAACCCTCTGCTAGGCTTGAGTCTCTTCGGACCCATCAAGACCACTGACCTTGGGCGTGGGCTGAGCCAGGCTCACGAGGGTCTGCCGCTCTGGAGTGGCGGACACTGCGGCCAGCTCCAGGCTGTGCGGCTCCAGCTGTGTGACCGCAGTGAAGAAGGCCGGAGCTGGCAGAGCAGCGGACGGGAAGTGTGTGGCTGTCCCGTTCTCCTCCTTGTGTCCACGAAAGTAGAGGGCCACCTGTTTGCGAATGGTGGATGTCCGAGGACCCCTCTCGTGCTGCACAGCTACAGAAATGAACAGGCAGACAGCACATTCAGGATCAGAGACGCCGCCCACGTGGCTGCTCAGTGCGCAGCGCCACCTTGCCTCAATCCCAATGTCACATTAGGGCTGGCAAGTCACCCAAGAGGCGCAGAGAGGGAGGGAGAGGGAATGTGAGGGCAAAAGGCGCTCTGTTAGTGTTTAACTTCTACGCTATATGGATCAGGAAGCTAAGGCCAAGAAGAGGAGCCTGTTTCCCAAGGACCACCGTAATATTCTGGCCTCAAGCAAAACTAGGAGTGCGCTCGGTGGGTTCAGGGCTCATTCTCACCCAGGGGCTAGCGTGTTAACCACAGACTCTCTGGGCAGGAGTAGCAAAGTGCCCTTGCCCCCCACGACGGGGAGAGGGAATGTCACTCACAGCTAGGCACAAAGTCTCTGTACAGACATTTCCAGCTCCTCCCAAGAACAACTCCGCCGACCTCCAGACCCGCCCCCACAGGAATAGCTTCGACCTGCGAGGCCCCAAGAGAAAAAGACCCGAGCCCCCGGGGACGCTGGGGGATGGGACCTGGGAGAGCTCTTCTCCGAGTGCGCTGGAGGAAGGCAGGGGAGATGTGACAATTACCACCAACAGTTTAAACAAACAAATTAATTCAGGGCAATCTTCCGCCCGCCGAGCTTGACAACTTGTCAATACACAAGTTCAACAGGTTGGACGCTCCCTCCTGCTTCCTGAGCGGCGGGGTAAGGAGCTTTCCCGGATAGGCGCTGTGCCTCAGGCGGCTGCCACCCGCCCAAGTCGCCTCCACCGCAAGGCCCACTCTACACCCTGTTCCTAGACGGTATCCCGCCCTCCCGCCCAGTACCCCCGGCCCACGCCCACGCCCGGGGCTGGAGGGCCCTCGCCAGGCCACGACGGGGGACGCAGCTTAGACTGCGCTCTATGCCCAGGAAGCATCCTGAAGCCTAAGGGGAACTGGGTGTCGGAGGCACCCATGACGTCACCCTGCCTCTCCAACCCCTTTTCTCGCTTTCCTGTAGAACCGAGAAAAGGCTCCGAAAAAGCCTTGACCCGCCTAATGGACGTACTGATTTTGGCATCTGTGAATTTGCAAAAAAGGAGCTTGAATTTCCGGTTTTCGCGCCTCTCTTTCTTCTCCAACCCGCCACCATCTCTCAGCCCCCACAATCTCCTCCCAAGGTGATTATCTAGACTGAGATTCTGGGGGAGGATAACAGCCTGAGGGGTGGCCACAAGGGCTGCAAAAAAAAAAAAAAAAAAAAAAAAAAAAAAAAAAAAAAAAAGGCAAAAAGAGGAACTAGGACTCAGGCGGGAAACACCGTGTCTGGAGCTGCTTGAGGTTCCCCCCAACGCTGACTTTCTGAGAATGCTTTGGGGTGCAAGTTTCGGATTTGGGCATGGGCCTTGTTCTAGGGAGTTTAGTGGGGTGTGTGGGTGACTCATGCAAAGACGAAGGGGATACGACTGAAAGCCTGAGGCCAATTCCCAGCATCTGGAAAGAAGTGTTCTGTTCAGGAGATGATTTACATGCATAGGAGTGCCATGTATTATCTGAACATATAATTTACTTACTACTCAATCAACATCAGAAGAATAAAGGGATGTACTGATTACCATCTTTGTTCATGTTGACTTCCAAACACTTCTTCAGCCGACACGCCCTGCACTGGTTCCTGTGGGTCTTGTCTACCGGGCAGCCTCCCTGGAACAGAGCGCAGGCAGTGAGCGGCCCCCAGGGCCTTTAGAAGAGGACTAGTAGCCCGTGCTAGGGCTCGAGGAAAGGCACGGGGACCTCGCCAGACCGCAGATCCCAGACCCCGGGGCAGCAACCGCAGGCTCTCAAAACAGAGACACATGGGTCAGGTAGGGGGCTAGGACTCCCAGGCCCACTGCAATGGGGTCAGCCCCTGACCCTATGGATCGACAAGGAAGAAAAGTCTTCCTCTCAGCAGGTGAAGGGTCAGAGAGCCTGGTTTGCCAGATCCCGCAGGGCTGAAAGAAGCCCTCGAAGGGCAGTTATGCCAGTGGCAAAGTGTTTTGCAACCAAGAGACTTTTCAGGACCCAAGACAGCGACTTGGCCCTGAGCTTGGTAAGGAGCAGTCTTGTAGGTCAATATCCACCCCAGGACCCTCTCCCTGCTAACCATTCTTTCTGCTTTCAGGTCTTGAGTCTACCTCTTTTGCCACTTTCTGGGTGAGCCCATTTATCTGACAGATAAATCTTTCCCGTTCATCCTTCACTGTTCTGTTACCTCACTTATGCTTTTGTACTTGAGGCCATTCTTATAAGCAGCTTGTTGAGACAGCTCTCAAGTCTTAAAAACTAGCCTCAGTCCAGATGTATGGAAACACAGCCATTCCCAGGGAATGAGAGAAGAGTCAGAGTGCCCAGGATGGCAAGTCCTTCCTACAGAAGATGAAGGGATGCAGAGGAGAGCCCAAGGCCTGGAGAAAATCTAGAAATGTCTACTGTGTAAATACACCCAGGAAGATAATGTGAGGGACTGTCTGACAAAAAAGATAATAGGGACAGATGGTATTAGCATGAAAACTAATAAATGGGTAGTTGCATTTTAGAAATATTTATTTGACACAAGTAAGAAAATTAGTGTTTTACCTAGTACAATTTTCTGGGGGAAAGGGGTTGACCATAAAAAGAGGAAATTTGCAGGTTAGGTTTCTTTTGGAATTTATTCAATGTTAGATGTAATTACTGAGGGAACATATACATAGATACATAAAGAGGCATATGTACTTTTTATTTTTTATTTATTTTTCTTTACTATTACTTTTGGTGGTGCTGAGGATCAAATCCAGGACTTTGAGTATGTTAGGCAAGCACTTTACCACTGAGCTACATCCCCGGCCCTGTGCATAGTTATTTTATACACAGAAAATATCTAAGAAGTTTGGTGCTTTCCTATATTTGTATAAGTTGCCACTGTTGCATTTGTAGTGGGAAGGAAGAAAATAAAATATGCCTTTACATTTTGCTTCATGATCTCAAATATTCACTGAAATAGGAATGAGAACATTTGCCCCTGAAATATCCCTTAGGGAAAATAACACACTTGAATGTTCCATTTTATATGATTATACTCCTCCAATTAAAAATATGTTGATTTGAGCCGGGGGTCTCTAGCTAAGTGGTAGAGTGCATCGCATGCATGAAACCCTGGGCTCAATCTCCAGCACCAAAAAAACAAAGCTAAATAAAATAATATGTCTACTTGTTTAAAGTAAAGATGGAGACAGTTCATAGAAATTTCTAAATGTCTTCGTTACTGTTAATGATAAATTGAAATTTTATTTACCTAGTCTTAAAAGAGAGGAAAGAAAAAAAAATTAGTTTCTTAGAGTATTCTTCAGGGCGTTTTGGGCCAGTATAATAACTCAATGTAAAGAGATTTAAAGAACTTATTAAATATACTCAAATGTCTGTCCCCAAATGATATCTTCCCAGTATTCTGATAAACATGCAAATGCAAATTAGAAACCTTTATTAGTTCTTAAGTGTGTCTTCACATCAGATAAAATGTATATAAATATCTAAAGGCTGGGAGAAGAAGGAATGAGCGCCTCAGCTCAGCCCCTTTATTCTCTTCGCAAGAAAAGGAACACCAAGCCTGATGAGTCTATTATCCCTCCTTCATAAGTACTTGGACTGATATCAACGTGTTTAGATAGCCACCTCCTTTTAAAATATCAAGCATAACATCTGAGGTTTCCAATTCTGTATGTTGTACAAAAGTAAAAGATTATCAAAATAGAAGCCTTTTCAAATCTGACAACACACAGTAATCCCCACCCTGTGGAGCTACTGGGGTACAGTCCTATGTCTGTATACAAAGTGATGTGTCCATAAGGTGAAGCTTGAAACTGATACAGATCTAAGTATCCAATTAAACAGGTAGCAGGGCTGAAGAGTTGAAAATGACATCCAAATGCAAATATGTTCATTTATTTGCTGCCAATTCAAACCTATCAGAAATTGATATGAGCAGACATACCTGCAGAAAAAGAAGTTGGAATAATTCACTAGCATCAGAAGATGTATGCATGTGCTCATGTGTATTGTATATATTCGGTAGCCAAAGCCTTGTATCATTTTAGATACCAAAGGATGCCTCCTGACTAATGCCCTCTCAGGGATCTTCTCAGGAATGAAGGCAGAGGCTCCTGTGCTGAGGGTCTGTGTGCCTGGCTAAAGAGAGAGCAAAGTATACAAACAGAAGGTTGATCTCCTAGGTTAAAATAAGCCTATTACTGAGCTGTAAACTGAGTCAATCAGGGGTTTCTGTTCACTTTGTCTGGAAGCTTTGGCTCATACTCAGTTCATACCCTGAATGCCCTGTCTCTTGGAGACAGTTCTGCCAGCTGGAGACTAAAACACAATTAGGCACATCTTCTAAGCAGAAAGAGTGGAAGGAGATATGGGAATTTGGGAAGGAGCCCAGTTGCACCCTCCTTTGAGTCTTCTTTTCTTCCTCACTCTGCCCTTTTCTGACAAGGCCCTGCTAAAGTCACATGGGTGCTAAAGCACCATCATCCACTTTCAGAACAGCTCTGCTTCTCCCTTGCTGAAAAGGGATGGCCCCTCTCAGAGCACCACCTCTACCTTCCAAGTAGCTAAGGCTTAGTAGTGGTGACCTTGACTCATATGCCCATGAGCCTTTACTTCTGCCATCCCAGCCAGTGATCAGTAGACTGAACTTGGGTGCTGCTAGAAATGGAGGTCAGGTGGGCAGGCAACTTAAGGTAGCCCTTTCTCCTACATGCTTCTTGTGGTTTAGATTCTCAAGTTCTTTAGGTCTCCTGGGCAGGCTTGTAGCCACTAGGCAAGGGCCTTACCCAGTGTCAAAATCTGTGAGGGGATTAAAAAAAAAAAAAAAAAAAAAGTGTAGGAAGGCTATGGGATTTCAGACTTCCTCCTGAAAACTCATCTGTCTTCCCTTACCTTATCCGGCCTTTCCAGAGCCAAAGGGCCTCCCAGAGCTGGGGCAGGAAGGAGGGGAGAGGAAGGGAGAGGCCGGGGCCTAGCCTCTCCTCCGCAGCATGGAAACGCAGAGGAGCCTTGGCACAAAGGAGGGGGAGACATCAGAGGGGAGCCGGGCAGTGCAGCCCTGGCTAAGGTACCTGGTTTCCAGATTTGCAGACATAAGTCCTATTCCTTCGGATACTCCGTTTGAAAAACCCCGAGCAGCCGTCGCAAGCGTAGACCCCGTAGTGTTTCCCCGAGCTGCGGTCACCGCACACTTTGCAGGGGATATCTAAAATGCGGCCTGAAATGGCAGGGAAGACCGGGGTGGGGGTGGGGGGTAAGAGGCGAGAGGGAGAGGAGGGCGGAGAAGAGGGAGGAAAAGGGAGAGGGAGAGAGAGATGCTAAGCAATCTGACCTCTGAAGGGATTAGCATCGAAGCTGCGGTAAAAGCAAATAATGAAGTGATTTTATAGCCAAACTTTTTTTCCTTGAGCAAGTGTCAGTTTCCTACAATGAGCATTATTCATGCACCGCTACATGTATTTGGGTCTCCCCTAATCGCAGAGACCCATTTTGGAATAAAAGATTACAGCAGGCCCGGGCGGCAGCACTGCCTGCCGCTGCCTTTCTGCTCCGCGGAAAGTTTGGCCGCCTCCCTCCTCAGCTCTTGCATTTAACAGAGAAAGTTGTTAGTGAGCGCGCGAGGAGACAAACTTGAAATGTAAAAGGGAAAAGAAGAAAAACAAACACGGCTGGAACCAGGGATGGCAGCTGGAAGGCAATCGAGTTTTCTCTGAGCTCCGCCGGGCGGTTGTTATTATTAGGATTATTATTGTGATGCTAATACTCAGATTATTAATGATAATAAGGGTAGTGGTAATTGCCCAACTTTCTCTTTTTTACCTATTAAGAAAATGCTTGGTGGATTGCTTTTGAGAAATTATTTTTTTAGGAAAAAAAATTTCTCCGCAAAGTAGCACGGGTCTAGGAAGAGAGAGGAGAACGCCTCAAGTTGTTTATTTCCTTAAGAGTTAGCGTGGGACAGCATCTCTTCTACTCCCCAAGTTCTTTTACCCTAAAAGACCGGCCTTCTCTTATTTAGTCCGGTGTGAGTCTTCCTCTGGGTTGTTCTGCTGCTGGCAGAGGCTGATTTTTTTTTTTAAGGCTCTAATTTCTCTCTAGGCTGTTTCCCCACCCCCACTGAACTCTTGCTCAAGAGAACTTTACTTGGAATCCCCCCTGAACCTGGGGTGGTCGCGGCCCCTGGAAGAGTTAGGGAGAGGGTAATATGCAAAAATTCAGAAAGGGGGGAATTGTTTTTCTCTAAGGTTCAAGAGTCCAACAAGTGCCTGAATCCGTTTATTGGGATTTAGAAATCCTTCCTCCCGCAAAACAAAGGGAGTATTTTTAAAAGTGTTAACACTTTAATAAAATATTACTTAATAACAATTAACTTATTAACACTTGATTTTCCCGTCGCTACCTGTCAAAGGGCCTCCTTTCAGGGTCCGGGAGAACTCAGGCCTCGTAGAAACTCAACAGCTGCTCCGAGAGCACTTAGATTGGGGTCGGGAGAGGCCAGAGACCACTCAGCGAGGGGAACAGGGAAGGTGAGGACACGGCCTGGGGAGGGACTGGGAGGCATCACAGGTGGAAACTTGCTTGGACTCCGAGGCGTCGGGGCGGGCTTGCACCCCGGCCCGGGGCCTCAGCCTCAGGTGGAGGGGGGTAGAGAGGGGGACCCGGCTCTGAGGGGAGGTCGGTAACGACCAGGCTCAGCCCGGGTAATTACAACCCCGCCGCAGCACCTGCCTATAGAGCCACCAGTGACCCGTCAAAAAGAGTAGCATGGGAATTCGGACCGCGACAAAGGACGGTGGGGGGAGGCGCTCAGCGCTGCGGCCACCGCCTTGGCGCCCCCTCTCCCGCAGGGCGGGAGGGGAGGTTGTGTTAGGGGGAGGGAGGGGCCGGAGAGAGCCCACTGAGGCCACAGCGGGTCTTGTCCTCAACCCCCTCAGGGAGTGTGTCACTGAGCCCGAAGGAATTCACGTCCGCCCAGGAGCCGGGCCAGCTCTGCTGCACCGCTCTCCCTCTGGAAGCAGAAAATTTGGTTTCCATATTTTGCAACCACCCTCCTCTGCATAATACACGCGCTCTGGTGTCCGTGTTGGGGCCCAGTAATACAGTCGCCCCAGCTGTCCTCCTCTTCCCCATGGCACTCTTGATGATGCCAAGATGAGTGTGTGGGAGGAGCAGTGACGGGGTCTTCCCCGCTTCCCATCCGGACAGGAGGCCAAGGACACACTTCTCTGGAGAACCCGATGGGGGTGAAGGGATTGGTGACCCTTCTCTAGCTCCCTGGGCCCGGACTCCTGGATGGTCGCTACTTGGGCCACCACCGCTGCAGGTCGGCCTTGCCTTGGGGCAGATCTCGGTGCCGAGGCTCCTGGGGCAGATTAGAGACAGGAAAATGGACTGGGGCGGGGCACAGGAGGGAGGGACGCGAAAATTCCTGGGCATAGCGGTGCTGTGCCTCAGACTCCGCCACCCAGCCACGTTAGGGTGACTTGGGGTCACGAGACACACTGGTTGACCCTGCTGCAAAGCTCCTCTCATTTAGCAAGCCGAGCGAGCTCCGACCTGAGGCGAGCCGGAGTTTCCTCAGGCTGGAAAACCGTTCTTAACTTCCCTCGCCAGGGGGTCCCCTCGGGGCTTTTTGTGTGTCATAATTGCCTAAAGATATATGGCAGCTTCGATTACTGTAATTACCATCAGAGGCTGTTGAAAGAAGTTAGTCTGGGCTGCAGGGGTGACTGGCCAGGGTCTTGTTACCACCCAGGCGGGGCTCCGGGTGACATCGCTCTGCCCTCCAACCGCGCAAAGCCGAGCGAGGCGGGAGATGAAGACCTCCGCAATCCAGCCCGGTCCTGACCCGGCCTGCTGCGAGCCGACCCCCTCGCCGCCCCAGGCTGGAGGGCCGCAGGTTTCGGGCAGGCTGCAGCCACAGGTCTGAAGAGCTCTTGGGTGCAGCGGCGCAGTGGGAGGGGGTTGCTGTCCTGCCGGCCTAAGCAACCTAGCAGCCGTGTCCAACCTGCGCCGGTCTTAAGGCTTCCAAGGTCGAATTCTGGCTTGGCAAGTTGGGAAGCTCTCAGGTTTCCCTAATGTGCCCACTCTGCCTTCTCCCACCCCCAAATCCTGAGGGTCCGCCTGCATTCTAGTCCACAGAGAGCGGGCTTGCCCATTTCCTGGCTACTGAGCCCTCACCTTTCAAGCCTCCAGGTATCTCCGCACCCCAAGAGGGCAAAAGAGCTCGAGGTTTCTTACTTCCAGGGCGGGAAGTGAGGACCTGTCCCAGGGCGAAGGAGCCTGAAGGCCATTCCAGGCCCGCATGCTTCGTTTTTTGAAATAGAATGCCACAGGAAAGGCCTCCTTCTGCGCCTCCTGGGAAGGGCAGGCACTCGGGGAACTGTGGCAACAAAAAGGGAACTCGCCTCACCTCCCAGAGATTCTAACAGCGAGGGCAAGGGTAGGCCCGAGGGAACCGCCAGTCCTGCGCAAGGGTGGGCTGTGTATTCCGATCGCGGTTAAGGTTCCTTCTCTTCTCTCTCTGCTGTAGCTCGAAATATTTCTCCTTTTCTCTTTTTGTTCACTCTCACTTTGCTCTAATTTTTAAAAACAGCATTACCCTAATCAAAACAAGTGAACAAAATAAAAACACCATCTACTTCTCGCAGGGGTGGGAGGTAGGGGCGGGAATTGCATTCCTCTTAAGTGGAACTTCATTATCAGTCCTCACAAGTATCTTGGACTCTCCCAACTTTCAAAGACTCGGGACAATGAGGGCGAGGGAGGGAGGGAAAGGGTGGGAAGGACGCACTGAGCGTCAAAAATGTTATAGGCGAAAACAACACCGGCGGCGGGAGAACTCCCGGATGTGAGGGCTGTGGCAGCCACAGTCCTGGACACTGGAACCCGCAGTCGCCAACCCGGACAAGGCGGGAACTGAAAAGCCTGGGGGAGATCCGAGCCCCGCGGCCGCGCTTTCCCAACGTAGGCGCAGGCCTGCACATTCTCGGGTTCCGCTGGGACTGCACACACAAATGCCCTCACATTCACAAGTAGCCCTGCAGTCCCGCAGTGGGGTGGGTACAGGTCAGCTTCGGGTTGGCAGTGGGTGAAAGTGGCAGCAGCTAAGGAAGTTTGAGGAAGGAGAGAGCGCGCGGAGGGAGCAGGCCGCGCACTTCTGCCTCTGCAGAGCTTCGGCTCGGAAAGTCCTTGGGATTAGGGATTTGGTTCTCTCTTTGCTAGAGTGGTTCGCCATACTTTAAATTCCCCAGTTATGACCTACGCGGATTTAGGATTAAAGAAAATGTGACTTTTAAATTGTTTCTGCTTCCCAGTTTTGCAGGATTATTTGAAATAGCTAGAAAAGGGGTGCAAAGCATTCCATTCAAAATCCGCTTTGCAGAGAGTTGCTTTTGCGCGCTGGAGCTCCGAGTTTTGAGCGAACGTGTTATTGTGCTGCCGTCAGGAGCTGCGGCCCAGTTCCCGCCCCCGTTGCACCCCTCCCATCCCCAGCACCTGGCGGCTAAATGGAAACAACTCGCTGGACGGTGGGCTGAGTGGGTCGCAACCTTCCCACCATACCAGAGAGAGGGGGAATCTAGCAATCCAGAAGCAACGAAATTGCTCTCTACTCTCCACGAAACCATCCGACTCACGGTCTACGAGGCCCTGGGCCAAAGGGCACTCTCTTGCTGACGTCCCTCTTAGGGGCTCTGGAGCCGCAGTGCTCCGGACAGTACCTCCCCGGCCTCCCGCCAGCCCTCCCCAGGCTGCGCGCCTAGGCCCCACCGCGGCCGGGAGAGGTACCCACTTGTTGATCCTGCCGGCTTGCTCATGCTGGCGGTCCCGGGGCGGAGCGGTTGGTGGGCACTGCCGGAGTCCCGGCCGGCAGCGCCCGCCTCGCTGCCGGGCGCCGCAGCTCGCCAGCCGCCCTCCAGCCTGCAAAGCTTCGGGGCCCGACAGGTGGGTATCGGTCGCGCGCGGCGCTGCTCTCCCGGTGCTCAGAATTCGTTCCACAGTGGAAATTTAAGCATCCTTAAGTTTCTTCCCGCCTCTTGCAAAACTGCGGCTGCTGGGATTGCTGCTTAATATGGACATACACATGGACAGACAGATGGAGAGATGGACAGGAAGGCTGAAGAAGGGAGGACAGTACGAGAAGGGTATTGAAAGACAGATGGAGACACGAAAATGGTCTTCCTATGGAACAAAAAGGGTAAAATCCCTCTCTTTCCCCATTCCTGTCACTCAGTCTTCAACCTCTCCCTCTACATAGGCATGCAGAGTGTGGACAGATCTCTACAGACCGCTGGTCTTCTAAGGAAAGATGGAAAAACACAACCGCAGGCTCAGAGGCAGATAGGCTC
The DNA here is from genome assembly GCA_025594165.1 of Tamias sibiricus. Taxonomy (NCBI): domain Eukaryota; kingdom Metazoa; phylum Chordata; class Mammalia; order Rodentia; family Sciuridae; genus Tamias; species Tamias sibiricus. The sequence goes on along the minus strand of CM046666.1, from coordinate 94,070,205 downwards.
CGTGCTGCCGGAACCCGAGAGCCGAGTGGGAAAACTAGATTGCTGGGAAATCTTCCGAGGGAAGAAACGGCCAGGTCCGGGTTTCCGGGGAGAGCCGCGCACGCAGCGGCAAAGGGTCCCCGAAGTTCATTACCCCGTGACTTTGTGCCTGTCGATGCGGGCTGGGTCCTCCGTAATATCTCCAGAAGCGCTCTGACAGGCAGCCGCGGGGAGGGGAATAGGGCGTCCCTGGCCCACTTAGCTTTTCCCCCAACTCCTGGCGGGGTCTGACGTCAGCCATGTGCGGGGAGGAGATGGGAAGAGGGAGGGGGTTAAATGCTAATGATATTAATGAACCTCCAAGCGGCTCCCAAAGAAAATGCAGGCGCTGACGAGTTAGAGTGTGTGAATATGGGAGTGAGGCTCTGTGCGTGCGTGATGGTGAGGACGGTGCTGCTCTTGTAATAAAAATGAATTATTATATTTCATGGTAAGGGAGAAGGGGAGGGGTGATGGGGCTTTCTCAAAACGCTTCCCCCCCCTCTCTCCAGAGTGCCAGACAGATAGATTCGTGGAAGAAATGGGGTGGCTGTGTTTGTATGTGGTTGTGCACGCTGGACATAGCCACATGAGTTGGTTCATTCTTGGTCCCGTGCCCCTTCTGTTGGGTAAAACTTGGATCTGGCCCGAGGTGAGTAATATATTCATTTTGCAACTCTCTATGGAAAGTCAGAGCTGAGAATGCTGTGTGCGGTCTTGGGGCCTGGGATGGGGTCTTGCGGAGTCTCCGCGTTCCTTCGACCTTCCGCGTGGTGGGTTTGGGCACTTGCTGTGTGGGGAGGGCAACGCCAGTTTCTCCCAAGCAAAACCGGCCCATCCGGAACTGAACGAAGCTCCTCTGACTCCGTTGTGCGCACTGGAGAGGCTGGAAGGCAGAGCTTTCCCTCCCGAAGCTTGTCCCCAGCGGGCGTCGCTGGCTCCCTCTCTCCAGGCTCAGATATTCTGGAGAGGTCCCCCACTCCCGCCCCATCCCACTCGCCTTCCCGCGATTCCTGAGCTCCGGCCTCCCGGTCCTTGTACAGCCTGGGAGAGCGCACGCCAAGAGAGCGGTGATCTCCGATCACTAAGAGATTAATTCTCTTTAAGCTCTTTGGGCAGCTTGAACTTGTTGAACAAGAGCTTGCTAGCCTCTCCTCAGGGCGTGGGCCCGGCCAGAGGTCAGGGGTCACGCCTCCAGCCCTTAGCACGGTGTTCTGGGGTAAAGGAGAGGTGGCCAGCGCTAAGTAATTCCGACCCCCACCCCTCCCAGTCCCCGGCCTCCACTTTCTCCAGACTCGGTGATAACTTGGATCCCCAAATAGAATTTGTGCATGCAAGTGAGTGCTTGAGTTCCCCGAGCCCACCGAGAACGCAGCAGATCGACACCCCACCGGCGTCCCAGGGGGCTCAGGTTGTTAATTTGGGTCGGCGGCCTCAACCTGTGACCTCAACTTTCCACAGCTATCTTGCTAGGGCCTGAAGCCCCAGGCGGCGCACTCCACGCACACCAGATCCCGCGTCCTCCTTACTATGCAGCCAGCAGGGCGCTGGGGCCCGGGCGACCCGGAAAGAACAAGAGGTGGATGACTATTTCCCAAGTCACCCTCGGTTTTTCGAATTGGGTCGAGATTAGGGCATTGCGGGACAAAGCCATAGCTTAAGAAAATTTTTTAGGTAACAAGCTGAGAAATCAACATTATTTTTTCCGGTCAAGTTGGGCAGACGCTTGCGCACCGAGCCGAGTCCTGCGTGCGACTAGGCAAGCTCGAAATCCGCGCCCAGAGAGGAAAAGGATTTCCGGTAAGGGTATGAGAAACAATTAAGATGCCAGGCTCTGTTTTGGATCCCCAGGTTCTGGTTCCCGCCAGAAATCCACTTGCTGCTGCTGCCGCCACCACTACCACGATCAGGATGCGGAGGCGGAAGGGGGCGCTTGGTTAAGGACAAAGAACTTCAAGAGTCAAACTAATTTGTCTCGGGCAAAGATGAGGGCAGGGGTGGGAGACTAGACCCGGGCCTGTCAGTAGGGGAAAGTTTAGGTGTGTGTGGCCAGGAGGAAAACTAGGAGCTGCTTTGCGAGTGCGGGGGCGGGGGTGGGGGCTCAGAAATAGGACAATAATGGCTTTCCTGGGCTCCAAACTACCTCTTTTCCTATTTCCCCCACATCCCCGTCGCTGGCTCATTTGCAAGCACCAACGCTTCTGAAAAATACTCCTGAGACGCACCAAATTGTCACAAAATAAAAATCGGAATGTTCTTTCTTTCTCCCGACACCAGTTTCTAATCAGGCCGGGTGTCAAGATGTCCACTGAACATGCGCGCGTGTGTGTGCGCGAGCCTACACACACACACACACACACACACACACACACACACACACCATCTATCGCTGGCAAAAGGCTCAAACGGGCACACACACACCCGCAGCATATGCGTCCTGTGTTCTGAGCGCCCGGCTGTAATTATCCGGGCGCTTTGCATAATTCACAATGCAGTTCTGAAATCATCATGATGACTTTCTGGCATGATTGGTTCGATGGTAACGGCGGCAACAAGCTCCAGGATAGGCGGGAGGGGCTGGGACCCACTGGCCCACCAGGTCCCAGAAAAGCCTGGAGCCTAAGTGTCCATCAGCCTCTGCTCACACCAAGATTCTGCAGGCCACAGAAACCTTGGCTCTAGGCTGTGGAAAAATGGAAGCTCTCTTGGGTGCAGGTCAAAGAAGAAAGCCTCTGTGGAGCAAAGACTGTGTCTTTGCTGCATAAATGTTGGGTGAGGGAAGTCAGTCACTGGCAGATTTCCCTAGAGGCCACTAGAGGCACAGCAAGGTTAATGACAGGAAGCCAGGAGATGAGAAATCAGGCCCTGTCCCAACTAGCTGTGTAACTTTGGGCAAATGACAAGACCTCTCTTGGCAGCACATAGTTATTTTTAAAGAACTCTGGGTCTGTTCAGCTTTAAGTTTCAAAGATTTTTCCTTAGTGAGACTACTAAGGGAAATGATTAGTAAGTGGCAAGTGCCACCTATCTCAGAGATACCTTTTAAAAGAAACAAGACCTTAAGTTACAAGGGTAAATTTATAGCTTTGCTGGAGGGGAAAAACCACATCCCAGAGATTCTGGAACTCTTCTGACCAGTTCTAAACATAGCCCTTCACTTCCCTCTAGTCTCTTGTGAGTGTGGATCTCTCAAACAAAATAAACACCTAAAACATAGGGAAGGCATTTTTTATTAAAGGATATTTACATTTTGGCCCAAAAGATGAGAAATAAGACCAACAGCTGGCTCTGGGGACTCAGGAGGTGGAGGCGGGATGATCCAAAGTTTGAGGCTAGCCTCAGCAACTTAGTAAGACCATGTCTTGAAATAAAAAATATAAAAGGGCTAGAGATGCAGCTCAGAGGTAGAGCGCCCCTGGGTTCGATCCCTAATATGGGAAGGGATGGAGAAAAGAGAGAAAAAGGGAAGGAAGAAAGAAAGAAAGAAGACTGAGAAGGACCGTGGTATCAAGGGGATTTTCTGTTCATTCATCAACCCACCACATTCATCAAGTATGAGCACCCACTATGTGCAGATTCCTGGGGATGTAGGAGAATAATGACATGGCCCCTTTCTCAAGGAGTCTACAGCAGGGCAGGGGAAAAGATACACTAAAATGAAGTGTTTTAGATTGGGGTAAAACACAGGAAACTCTAGAAAAATATTCAAAGGCTTCTAAACCAGTATGCAGTGGGGTGGGCTGTCAGGGGCTCTGTGAAAAACTTGCCTTGTGTTAGAGGACTGCTGCTTCTGAGAACCGTCTTGTGGTATATAGCTAACATCTTCTGCTAACATCTCTTCCAGTCAGTCTAAAAAGGGAGGTAGAGGACTGTTATGAAGGTTGTGTGAGAGAGACGGTAGAGAGCACCCTTCCAATCATCAGACATCTGGGTTTGACTGCTAGTTCTGCCATTCACTGCCTTCTCAAAAAAAAAAAAAAAAAAAATGATGCTACTTTTTCCACTTGCCACACCCCCCTCCTAAATCAAAAGACAAAGGAGGAAGGCAAGGCTTTCTCATCAATAAGCAGATCTGCTGATATAGATGTGAAACCCCTAGACCATTCTGCCTCCAGAAGACCCATTCCTATAAAACGCTCTTCATCTTTACCTACAATCAGTTAATAAATAGACCCAGGAAACTAGGAAAGCCTACTGGCTGAACTTGGCTGACTTTTAATGTTCAACCTCCAAAAGACACTCTGACACAAGTTTTTATTTGTTTGATTGTGTGCACAAAGGAGAAAGTTCATGTTCACTGGCTTCCAAGTCATTCAATCTATGGCTGTTGCTTGACTAATGGTTGGTGAGTGAGAGGTGGGTCATGGAGCAGAGTGTGTAGCATATAGTGTGTGCTCAGTAAGGGCTTGCGAAGTGACAGAATGAAAGAAATAAAGTATTGCCAGCTTGCTCCTGGTTCTGCTGTGTACCTCATTATAAGTTGTTTGGCTCCAATCTTCAAAAATATGGAGAACAATCCAGAAAAAAGATCCAGGTCTTCTAGACTCCAATGAATGCTGAGTGGCAGTTTTTCCTTGACACACTGTGCACTGCACACTTAGCACCATGTTGCTAAGTACTTTCTGATACTTCCCACTAATGAGAATAAGACCACTACTAACAGCAGCAGCAATAAGACAATACCATGTGTGAGAGGCTATCCCCCTTAGCAAATAGCAAATCTCATATCCTCGCATTTATTTGTACCCTCATTTGGCAGAAGACATTCAGTTCTAGGGTCAGGCTGAGGATTAGAGGCTCATAGAGAGTCCCATTGCCCCCATGATGTTATTCTTGCCCTAAGAATAAGCAAATAGAAACATTTTCCTAGCTCCATGTATCTGGCACACAGTGGTGCTTTACAAAGGTGGGATATATGAGAAGCTGCCTAGTGGTACTCACAATGAAAGCTGAAGCTTGAAGGGACTCACTTTTGTTCAGCCCCAACATGAGATGGAAGGGAATAGGCACAGGTCCTCTGACTCCCCAAACCTTGAGAAGCAGTGCAGGTAATTTTTGGCTTTCTAACACAAACAAAACAACACAAAACAACTAGAGAAACAAGAAGGCAGACTCCATTCAGGAAGAGATTGGCCTCCCAGCCTTCTTCAGCCTCTTAATTTCCTGTGATTTTAAAAGTCTGACTTGATTTCCATATAGCCCAGAATCACAGAGCACACAAATTAGAGAGGGCCATAGTACTCATTAATTTAATCAATTTACAGATGAGGAAACTGAGATGCTTCAAGACAAAACTTGTCCTTGGTCACTCATCTAGAAATAGAGACCACCCCAGAACTGAGATCTCTTAATGCTGAGTCCAGCGCTCTTTGAAATACTCATTCCACTGCATTGAGCTACCTCTCATTTCCCAGAAGGGCTTCTAGAAGCTCCAATTAAGGCAATTTCACTCATTTACTAGTGAAGTAATCAAAATTAAGAAGAGTGTTTTGTAATCTTGAAGCAATAGTTCAGCATCTCTGCAACTTCAGCCTCCTTCGCTTTTACAGATTTTTCTTCAAATTCCCTGTTATTACTTAAAATTTGCTGTATGTATCCCAAGGGATGGAAAGTCTGGGAGGTCTCTTTCTGTTTTGTAGTATGAATTCTGTGATCTATGAGAGAAATACTTAAGATGTACTACCCATACCTGTTGAAAAAAAGTCAATGATCAGTGAATCACTGAATTTGATCAGTGCAGATTGGCAATCTGGGTCTTTTAGATTTTAAAAACACTCCTGTCTTCCCTCTATAGCAGGTTTAGGATCTGCTTTATCCAGATTAGTGTTTCAACACTACTAGAAGCGATTGTTATGTAAAACTGGGTAGCCTGGTTGAAATGTGGCTAACATATTTGAGAACAGGCTATGATTCTTTATTATGTGACTAAGTATATCAGGACCACATATTTGATCTCTGCCAATGCAATGAAAAGCATCATACATTGTAATATGCTTTGTTTCCAACGGATCTAGTTCACACAGTACTCTGTTATCCTATTCTAGTAAGTAATTTCAGAATTCACATCACTTACAAAGATGCCGAGTGGCTATTTAGGGAAGACTGTTAAAAAAAAAAAAAAAAAAAAAAAAAAGCCCTCCCAAACAAAACAAACCTCCCCCTCTCTTCTCCCTCCCCCAAACCCCACGTGCTTTGTGCAAGAAGGAGTCAACCAGTGGGATTCACAGGAGGTCCCCAAGTCAAATGCTGCAGCTGCGTTTTAAAAAAGGGTTGGATAAACTACAGCCGTTAATAACATCTGTATCTATGCAAGCTAAGATGATGATAGGGGTAATCAGATCTCATGCTTCAGGGCATAAGATGATTGCCTGCTGGGAGGAGAGGATTTGGCCTTTCAGGTATAGGAGTTCACAATTCAGGGACCAGGTTGCAGACATTGCTCCCCAGTCTCTAAAATTTCAGGTGTAACTATATGAATATGGGGTAGATAAAAAACGGATTTGAAGTCTAACAGTTCTATCCAGGCAGGACATTAAATAATGAGATATTTCAAACACCCACCTGTACCATGTGCAACTGTGCATATCTCTTTAAAGATAAAATACAAATATTTAGGTGCCTTTTTTGAAGGTTGAGGTTCTTTGATACGTTTTGACCATCTTTTAGTGCCAAGTGGATGCTTAATACTGAAAAACAACAATGAAAACAGTGGAGGTAATTCAACTTTAGTCCCTGCATTTATGACTAGCTACAATAATGTATAATTACCCAAGTATTCATAATTGTGCACATTTGTATCCCTAAATATAAGTATTTCCAATTGCATTAGCTAAATAATAATTGGAATTGCATATTAGATATATACAAGGAATGCATTCATTCTAATGTCCTGATCACTAAAGTAATATTTATTTATTAATTTATTGTTGTGCTGGGGATTGAACCCAGGGCCTAGTGCATGCTAGGCAAGTGCTGTATCACTAAGCTATATCCTGAGCATCTAAAGTAATTTAAAAATTTCTATATTTGTCTGGAAGAGTGAGAAAGAAATTATGCAAAATAACATTACCTTTGCTTTTGATTTTAAAATATTTTTAAACCCCAGGAGGGGTACACTTTACTAGAGTGGCACAATTTAACCAATTTTGAAAACCCCTGTGCAAGTGTGAGCAGGGTTATGGAGTTCCATTTATTTAGATATGTAAACCATACTGAAGGTCAGACTGCAGAGACATGGATAATCTTTTCAAGTAGTGGATTTCTAGAAGAGTGGTTAGAGTCCTTTGGCATGAAACACATTCTTACTATGGGCTTCATTACTATTACTAAACCATTCACTTCAGTTGCACACAGAGGGACTATTCTGGAAAATATGGCTGTTAAATTGCAATTTTAAAAATGATGCACATAAACAGTTTTTAAAGGGGGAAAAAACCCTGCAGCTGTTTGGCTGCAGACAGACATGAGAAATTAGTCACAAGCCCAAAGCATCATAGTTAATAACCATTATTCTGTTGTCTGGGATGTTTGTTTAAATACTATTGACACTGTGTATGTATTGTCATCTTCTCTAAATTGTAGCTCTTAACCACTGAAATCTTGTTAAAGACCACCTAGGGTTTCCTCTGTATGATGCTGAAGAGTGTATTCACCTGATGGATAAACAAAACCCAGATTTTTTGTTGTTGTTGTTGTTTCAATTTTCCCCTCATGTGCAACTAGCAGGAAAATTTCTGGACTGAAGGAAGAGATTGCTTGAGTACAGTAGAAGTAGACACAGTGGAGTCCCAACCTTTGTATTTCTCATCTAGTGATAAAAAAAAAAAAAAAAAAAAAAATGAACAAACCCATCAACTGATTAATACAATTCAGTTCTGCTTAAAATTCACAGATCTGTTTGGTATGAGACTGTATTTTAAAAGACTCATACTTGCCATTAAGTGTGAAGAAATCAGTAACTATTCTTTTCATCAACAGCGTGTTGGGTTTTTTTCTTCCCCATTTAAATTTTGCTTATTAAGTGAGGTCATTTGGGAGAAGAGTGGCTCTGGTGGTGGTTGGGGGGTGGGGGGGGAAACCAATCTAACTGCCTGACTCCCAAGTCGAGAGCGCCAGATCGAAGGCCATTCAGTACAAAGCGTTTTATATCTTGACTTATGAGGAGACAATAGCCGGTCTTACAAAGGCACCACCTGTGATTTAACACGGTTGACATCTTTGTTAAGGAGGAGCGGAGGGCAGAACAGAGACAGCACGTGCACAATCCGGAGCTCGTTACCAGGACCCACCTTCGAGGCGCTGCACACTGTCACCGAGGCCTCGCTTACAGCTCTAGAAGGGGAGGTGGGGAAGAGAAAGGAAACCCGGGCCGTGAGCTCCCATTCAGCCAACGCTCTGGACTTACGGCTCCCAGTCGCCAAGCTGCCCCATTTGCCAGATGGGGAAAGTGGAGGTCGGGCCGCAGAGCGTCTGGCTCGGCAGGTGCGCGCATCCGCGACGCGCGGAGGCTGCGGGGCCCAGGGCTGGGGGCGCCGAGGGCGGCGCGGCCGCGGGTGGGACGCCGAGTCCTGGTCTCCGGCCCAACCTTCAGGCCGGTGGCTTTTTGCTTCCTTCCCGAAGGTCGCTCCTGACAAATCTATCTATTTGGGGCAAATTGTCAGTGAGAAACTTCCGCTCGAACTGCCCTGGACAAAACCGGCTGTTTGAAAAGGGTAAATCCCGCGGCCCGGCGAGGCCGAACAATGGGCCGCTGGTGCTGCTGCGGCGGGGGCGGCCGGGCGGGCCGCACAAAGGGCGGATTAATTGGGGCCGCGGCTGAGCGATTCGCTCTAGCTCCACTCAGCCTGCGCCGCGGGGCGCCCCATTGACTGGGCCCGAGCCCCACTTTTCACAAACTCCAAACAAAAGTCAATTTCTTTTTTATAAGGCGGAGGAGGGGGCCGTGGCCAAGATTCTCCACTTGCTCCTTGCCTCACTCTGGCTGCGGGGGCAGGGGGGGGGGTGTCAAGGAACTGGAGGGACCCCGGGGGGAGCCCAGGAGTGGGAAGGACGCGGGTGTGCCTGCCGGTTCCCTGTCCCCCCAGCGCTATCCCCGCCGGACGCGTGTCGCACCGTCCCGGGTTCACCCTACAGGCGGAAGTTGAGATCCCCGCCAGAGCCCAGCTAGCCTCAGGGAAACCGGGTGGTGACGGGACCAAGGTGGGAATTGGGGAACCCAGTTGGGAGAAGTACAGGCAGGTAGTTTAGGACAGAAGGAAAACCCTGCCTTGTTGGTATTCTAGGCCTGGAGGTGTGACCATTCTTTGGATAGTTACTGTATTGAGCAACTACTATGTTCCTGGCAGTAGGGAGAGGAAAAGCGAGCTTGACTTCAACACAGACAAACAGGGAGGGCAGATTTTTAAATCAATCAGCAGGTGAGGGAGAGGGGTGCAGGTCTGGAGAACACAAGAGAAGTCATCAGCCCTCTGGAAATACGGAAAAAGATGTAGCATGTGGAAAAAAGATGTCTGATTACTCTTTAGACACACTGTACTTGGAGAAGTGTCAGTGATTTAAAACAAACAAAAACAAATGACACCAGCTGTAGGATTAACATTGTCACTGGTCTAAACACCACATAGGAGGGCCCAGGAGTTCATCTCCTCTTGTTCCCCTCCTCTCAAAAATGCAGAATGAGTACAAAGGGCTCTTCAACTGACACTGAGAGGAGAAGGAAATTCCTTGAACAATAAAAATCGACACATTCCCCAGCAGAGGAGCCTCTTTTATAAGCTGGATTTAGCCATGGTTACATCCAAGACACCCCAGTCTTTGTGGTCTGTGCAAAGGCCACATTCTTCTGTAAGGAATAGCTCCCAAAGGGAATGAACTTGGAGGAGGGACGATGTGTGTAAGGGAGGTCACCTGTTGGGTGAAGGGCTTAAGCCAAGTGCTAACAGAAGAGGTCCCAAGGTATTTATCCCAGGTGTTTACTTGGAGGTGGGTGGGGTTCTGCTCTTGGATCCTGAGGCACTTGTACACTCTATGGCTGGCAAAGTGACTTTGTAAGAGTGTTGAAGTCTTTAAGAGCCAGGCTTTCGTGTGGAGTCTCTGCAAAGGCATCTGGCTAGTGTGTTGGCATCCCTCTGGGCAGGCACAGTGAGAGGGGAGATCTTGTGCCAGGTACTGAAATCTGTGGCAGGCACAGTAACGGGTGAAGCCAATGTTCAAGGGACAGATTGAAACCCTGCTGGAGGCAGAGACCTAGACGTTGGTAGTGAGGAAGCAACAGCAGCCGACAGACCTGCTGGCAGAATCCAACCTGGGCTCCTTTTCAACCACGTTTTAAAGCTGTCAATTTAAGACAATCTTCTCTGGGCCAAACTGTGAACCCTTCCAGATTTCTGTTGAATCAGAGGCTGTGAAAATCAAGGACAAATATTTATCTAAAGATGTCACAACTTTGAATTTCAATAATAACTTATCTGCTAATCTCTGATGGAAATCTAGAACAGCTGTTGCTCTATTGTGTATTTTGAATTCCCAAAAGACAAATTTGGGAATCAACATTTTTCTTCAACCATTCTCAGTATGCTTTCTTTTAGTTTATTGATGCCTTTGCAAGTTCAAATCAAATAAATGACAAGAATGTTAGCTTATTATGAAAGTTATTAATGCCAGTCAAAAATTAATATAGTATTTGACCTTTATTGGCAACTGTGATAATGCTGACCAAGTCCATTCCAGCAAAAGTTGAGTGAAGGTGTAAAGACTGGGATATCACATTTATTTATTTATTTATTTTGTACCAGGGATTGAACTCAGGGGCACTCGACCACTGGGCCACATCCCCAACCCTTTTTTGTATTTTATTAGAGACAGGGTCTCACTGAGTTGCTCAGTGCCTCGCCATGGCTGAGGCTGGCTTTGAACTCAGGATCCTCCTGCCTCAGCCTCCCAAGTGCTGGGATTACAGGCGTGTGCCACTGCGCCCGGTGGGATATCACTTTTTTTTTTTTTTTTTTTTTTTTTTTTTGTGGTACCGGGGATTGAACTCAGTGGCACTCGACCACTGGGTCACATCCCCAGACCTTTTTTTTTGTATTTTATTGGAGACAGGGTCTCACGGAGTTGCTAAGTGCCTCGCCATTGCTGAGGCTGGCTTTGAACTGGCGATCCTCCTGCCTCAGCCTCCCAAAGTGCTGGGATTACAGGCGTGCGCCACCGCGCCCGGCTAAGGGATATCACATTTTTAAGGAAAAAAAATAAATAAACATGCAAGAATGAGTCAGACCTGAGGAAACTTCCAAACTGAAGGGATACGTAGGTTTAGTCAGAATTGATGACAGTCTTTATTGTCTATTAATAGAAAGCTTATAACCACAGCTTCTAAGAACACCCAGCACAATTGCTTATCATTTCCACTTAACATATGATGGTCTTCAGAGTGGAGGATGCTAGCATCCACCCATGGATGGGGTGAGTGACACGCTGGTGGCAGGCATTTCCATCCCTCCCTGGTTAACCTTCAAGGCTTGAATTACTGACTTTTAGAAAACACATGTTTTGAAGTTACTCAGTGGAGACATCATTGGAGGAAATAAGGTCCTAGAGGTCTGATTAGAATTAAACTTCCTTTCCCCCCCTCTTAAACTTATAGCCTGAGAAAACCCTGTTGGAAAGGGACCTTGAGAGTCTTGGTACCTTAAGGCTTAGATTGCCAGAAAAGTGCAGAAATCTAATATCTAATGATGGCAGAGCAGGGGCAAGTTCAGTATTAGATATTGAACATGGTAGTCACAAGCTAAAAAGCAGGAACACTCAATCCTCAGAGTTGTATTGAAATCAACAAGGGAATGGAGATTTAAAATGGCTTTTCATTGCAGAGGGAAAGCAGAAGAGTCAGAGGCTGAGCCTCAGCATGTTAGCCAGGATACCAGAAATAACACAATGAATATTTGATTCGAAATGTATCATATATAATATAAAATAAATACTGTCTGGGAATATCTGTACAATTAAAATAATGAAATCAAATGAATGTCCATATTCAAGCAGTTATGTTAAAAATAGAATCTTATGGGGCTGGGGTTGTGGCTCAGCGGTAGAGCGCTCGCCTAGCACGTTGTGCAGCCCGGGGCGATCCTCAGCACCACATAGAAATAAATGCTTTGTGTACAACTAAAAGCAAATAAATAAATCTTAAAAAAATAGAATCTTAGTGTCCACAAGGAGACTCCTCTGTGACCTTTTGGATGGCACTGCCTCTCCCCCACCAACACACACCAGAGGAAACCACCGCTCGGAATTGTATTTTACGTATTTGCTTGCTTTCTTTATAATTTTACTTCTTATATGTGTATCCTTGAAATAGTGTGAAGTTTTGTTTTTTTTAAAAAACTTTGGTTCTTTTTTCTCTAACATGTTTAATTTCAGTTTTAAATTAATCCTACACTCACACAATGTGGCATCTTCCTTCCTATTGTTGTATATTATTCCATTGTGGGACTGTGCCACAAGCGATTGATCCTCCCTTTTTTCCCTCAGTTATGAGTGATGCTGCTATGAACATCTCACTTGCATGCTTCCTGGGGCCTTTCTTAACACTCAGTTTTACTGAATACCATCATCACATTGTTTCCCTAAATGGTTGTCAGTTGTGTTTTATTTTGTAGATTGAAATCAGGGCCTCTGTCATGCCAAGCATGTGCTCTGCCACTGAGCTACACTGCCAGCTAGTCAACACTTGATATTGACTGATTTTTAAATTTTTTTGTTATTCAGATAGGAAAAATATCTATTTGTGGTTTTCAATTTGCATTTCTCTGACTCCTAACAGAGTTGAGCATTTTTTAGGTATTTGTGGGTCATTTGTATTTTTTTCTTTTATGAAATACCTGTTTGTAAGTTTGCCCATCTTTCACTGGGTTGTTTTCTTTTTCTTTTTGATTCATAGGTGCTTAAAAAATATTTTGGAACTGGGTGTGGTGGTTCACGCCTGTAATCCCAGCACTTGGGAGGCTGAGGCAGGAGGATAGCGAGTTCAAAGCCAGCCTCAGCAATGGTGAGGAACTTAGCAACTCAGTGAGACCCTGTCTCTAAATAAATAAATAAAAAAAATGCTGGGGATGTGGCTCAGTGGTTGAGTACCCCTGAGTACAATCCCTAGTACCACAAAAAAAAAAAAAAAAAAAATATTTTGGATACTAATTCTTTGTGTCATTTATATGTATGGCAGATACCCCTCCTCTTCATTTTATTTGTTTATTTTTATGCGGTGCTAAGGACCAAACCCAGTTGCTCACACATGCTAGGCAAGTGCTCTGCCACTGAGCTACAGCCCCAGCCCCCTCTTCCTCTTCATTTAATGATTTGTCTTTTCACTCTCCTTCCAATGTTGTTTGTTTGTTTTCCTTTTTTCTCTTTGACAGGGTTTTCAAATGTCTCCCCCACCCCTGTTGGCACTGGGATGAAACCCAGAGGTGTTTGCTGTGGAGCTATAGCCTCAGCTCTTTTTATTTTGAGACAGAATCTCACTAAGTTGCTGAGGCTGGCCTTGATCTTGTGAGTCTCTTGTTTCAGCCTCTGGAGTAGCTGGGATTATAGGTGTGTACCACCATGCCCAACTCAAATGTTTTCTGATGAACCAAGATCTTAACTTTTTGAGGTAGAGTTTCTTAACATTTTCCTTGATGAGTTGATGTATTTTTAATATTTAGTTTTTAGTTGTAGTTGGACACAATACCTTTTTTTCATTTTTATGTGGTGCTGGAGATAAAACCCAGTGCCTCACACATGCTAGGCAAGCACTCTACCACCGACCCACAACCCCAGCCCCAAACATTTTTTTTTTTTTTTTTTTTTTTTTTTTTTGGTACCGGGGATTGAACTCAGGGGCACTCGACCACTGGGCCACATCCCCAGCCTTTTTTTGTATTTTATTAGAGACAGGGTCTCACTGAGTTGCTAAGTGCCTCGCCATTGCTGAGGCTGGCTTTGAACTCGCGATCCTCCTGCCTCAGCCTTCCAAGTGCTGGGATTACAGGCGTGCACCACTGTGCCTGGCTAGACTTGGTTAGTTTTGAACATTTGATGTTACATTTAAAATTTAGAATTAGTTTGTCAAGTTCCATGAAAAATATTGTTGGGTTTTTTACTGGAATTGGATTTAGTCAGTATGGGGACAATTGACATCTTTGGGCTATTGAAGCTTCCTGATAACAATTTGCTGTTTCTCCATTTTCTTACGCTTTTCTCTGGTGTTTTGCAATAAGGTATAATTTTTCTCTATAAATGTAGTACACAACTTTTGTTAGATGTTACAACTAGAATTGTTATATATTTTTGCTATTACAATGGCATTCTTTTAAAAATTATATTTTCTTATTGATAATTTTTCTTTAGGAAATGTATATTGATGGAAAAACTATCTGTAGTTTCTTTTGGGTTTTCTATGTGGTCAATAGCATCATGTGCAAATATGACAGTTTTGTATCTTTCATGTGAATCTTTAATTTTTATCCCTTTTCTTTTTTTCAGTACTAGAAGTTTAACCCAGGGGCACTCCAGCTCCAGCTCATCTTATTTAATTTTTTCATTTTGAGACAGGGTCTCTTTAAGTCACCAAGGGTCTCAGTAAGTTGTTGAGGCTGGCCTTAAGCTCGAAATTCTCTTGCATCAGCCTCCTGAGCTGCTGGGATTACAGGTGTGCACCACCACCCCGCAGCTCTTGTTAATCTTTTAACCGTTAGTTTACTTTCTGTTCTTGTCATTCTATATAGGTCAGGTCTTTGAATATATCACTGAATAGCAGTCACAATGGCACTAACTGCATTTTCTTTTTTTTTTTTTTTTTTTTTTTTTTTTTTTTTTTTTTGTGGTACCGGGGATTGAACTCAGGGGCACTCGACCACTGGGTCACATCCCCAGACCTTTTTTGTATTTTATTTAGAGACAGGGTCTCACTGAGTTGCTAAGTGCCTCGCCATTGCTGAGGCTGGCTTTGAACTCGCGATCCTCCTGCCTCAGCCTCCCAAAGTGCTGGGATTACAGGCGTGCGCCACCGCGCGCCCGGCTGCATTTTCTTTTATATTCAAGGGAAGTATATGATTTTGGGTGCGTATCAGTATAAAATTGGTATACCTTGTTGGTAAATTAGGTAGCAATCCTTTTCATTTCTCATAATGTTTTGGCCATGGTATTTTAAAAATGCATATGTATGTTTAAATATATGTATATTTCCATACTTTATTTTAGTAATATTTGGTTTTCTTTTTAGTTGTAGATGGACACAATACCTTTATTTTATTTTATTTTTTATGTGGTGCTGAGGATTGAACCCAGTGCCCCACGCATGCAAGTTAAGCACGCTACCACTGAGTCACAACCCCAGTCCATAATATTTGGTTTTCTATACTTTGGCTTTTAACATTTCTATGATTTTATGTTTTTAGAATTTCTTATAAACAATGTATCTCTGATTTTTAAAAAACATTAGTCTGATAATCTTTAAATTTTTCTACTTTTTTCTCCCCTGCCTGCCACCCTCCCTTTCTTCCGTCCCTTTGAGGTGGGGGTCTCATAATATTGCCCCAACTTATCTTGAACTCATGGCTCAAGTAATTTTCCTGTCTCAGCCTCCTAAGTACCTTGGACTATAGTCATGCCTGAAAAATTTTTTGTCATATAACTGGAATCTTAATTTTATTTATATTTTGTGTGTTGAGTATTGAACCCAGGGCCTCCTGCATCTAGGCAAGCACTCCACCACTGAGCTATACTCCTTGTCCTTACAGGGAGATTTTAGTTCATATTTATTATTGTGTGTACTGATCTACTAGGATTTTTTCTTATCACCTTCTTGGTGCTTTATATTTCTCTATTTTTTTCACTTTCATTTTCTTTTTTATTCTTTTGCATTGATTGAGGTTTCCCCCTTCTCAGTTCAGTCTCCTCTTGCCTTAGCCTCTCAAATAGTTGTGATTACAGGCATGAACCACTGTGACTGGCTTTTACCATCATTCTTGAAAGATATTTCCCTGGAGCTATAATTCTAGGTTTGTAGTTATTTTCCTCAGCATATCAATTTTACTTTCTTTTGTGCTTTGTTGTTGTTGCTGTTGAAAAGTTAGTTTTTACTCAAAGACAACACCTTTGTTAGTGTCCATCCTTCATCTGTGCCTACTTTTTTTTTTTTTTTTTTTTTTTGTGGTACCAGGGATTGAACTCAGGGGCACTCGACCACTGGGCCACATCCCCAGCATTTTTTTTTATTTATTTATTTAGAGACAGGGTCTCACTGAGTTGCTAAGTGCCTCGCCATTGCTGAGGCTGGCTTTGAACTCGCGATCCTCCTGCCTCAGCCTCCCAAAGTGCTGGGATTACAGGCGTGCGCCACCGCGCCCGGCGATCTGTGCCTACTTTTAAGTTCTTTCCTCCCCTTTGGAGTTCTGCATTTTTCCAATAATAGTGCTACAAGTGGATATCTTTTTTTTTTTTTTTATTTATTTATTTGCTTGTAGTTGTACACAATGCATTTGTTCATACGTGGTGCTGAGGATCGAACCTGGGCCGCACACGTGCTAGGCGAGCGCTCTACCACTGAGCCACAACCCCAGCCCACAAGTGGATATCTTTTTACTTATCCTGCCTGAGATGTTCTTGACTTCTTGGATCTGAGAATCAATGTATCTCTTTGGAGATTGCCTTTTCTCTACTCTATGATTTCCTTCATGATACTGATTAAGCATTATCACTCTTCCCCCCCCCCCCCCCAGTACTGGGGATTGAATCCAAGGTCTTGTGCATGCCAGATCAGCACTCTATCACTAAACTACATCCCCAGTCTTTTAAAAATTATTTTTATTTTTATTTTGAGACAGAACCTCACTGAGTTGCCCAAAATGGACATGAACTTGTGACTGTCCTGCTTCAGCCTTCAGAGTAGCTGGGATTACAGATGTGTGCTACTGCACTCAGCAGGCATTAACTCTGAATATCTCTTTTATATTTTCTATCTTTTTGTTATTTCTGGACTGCTTTCTGTAAAATGCCTTTGAAATATTTGTTCTGAACTGTTTTGTGTTCTGTATTCTGTATCTATTTTCCAATTCACTAATTCTCTCTCTTGCCAGGTCTAAAGAATTTTTTAAGCATCTCAGTTCTCATTTTAAAAAATCCTTAAAGTACTATTTTGTTCCATTTCAAATGCATTTAGCTGTTCTTGACAGTCTCATTCCTTGGCAAGATTTTCAAACTCTTTGTTTTATTTCATTAGGCATATAGCTTTTGTTTTTGGTGATTTGATTCTTCCAGTTCACTCCATGATAGCATGTTTTTGTCCTAGGTTTTGTGATATTTTTCTTCTTTGAGTGACTCATGTCTTGGAATTTTATCTGGGGATTCTTGGAGGCCAAGACTGAAGATGAATTTGTACAGAAGATTTGTACTTGCTTTTCCTAGTCAAGTCCTGGTTTCCCTACCAACTTGGGATCCTTTTATATTGAAATATTCTAGTATTAAGATTAGTTAAACCGGGCATGGTGGCGCATGTCTGTAATCCCAGCACTTTGGGAGGCTGAGGCAGGAGGATCGCGAGTTCAAAGCCAGCCTCAGCAATGTCGAGGCACTTAGTAACTCAGTGAGACCTTGTCTCTAATAAAAAATACAAAAAAGGGCTGGGGATGTGGCCCAGTGGTCGAGTGCCTCTGAGTTCAATCCCCGGTACCCAAAAAAAAAAAAAAAAAAAAAAAAAAAAATTAGTTAGTTTGCTATTTTGTTTTGGCCATGTAGATGGTATGAATCCAGATAGAAAACCTCTGTAAGACCTAATTATGGTTCCAAATTCTTTTTTTTTTAATTGTAGATGAACACAATAACTTTATTTTATTTATTTATTTTATGTGGTGCTGAGGATCAAATCCAGTGCCTCACATGTGTGAGGCAGGTGCTCTACCATTGAGCCACAACCCCAGTCCATGTGGTTCCAAATTCTTAAGGGAGATTATTTTCTCTGTCCTTCCAGCATTGATGTCAAGATTGAGAAATGTGCTTGCTGTAGCACCCCTCTTGGGGCAGGTTTTATTTATTTATATTTATACTGAATTTTTATTTATTTATATTTATACTGAATAAGTATTCTTTTGTGGTTTCCACTTTTGTGCAAGGATTCTTCTAAAAGTTTCTCCACTTTGAACAATGCCTAAACATCACCTCAGAGTTGAGATTCAGGATCTCCAAATCTCCAGAGTCTGATAGAAACTCTTTGTTTTCTTTTTCTTGTACCAGGGATTGAACTCAGGAGTACTCGACCACTGGGCCACATCCCCCAGCCCTTTTTTGCATTTTATTAGAGACAGGGTCTCACTGAGTTGCTAAGTGCCTTGCCATTGCTGAGGTTGGCTTTGAACTCACAATCCTCCTGCCTCAGCCTCCCATGTGCTGGGATTACAGGTGTGCACCACAGCACCTGGCCTGATAGAAACTCTTAAGATGAAAATTGGCTTTGTAACTTGCTTACCTCCCAGGGTTACTGCTTTCTTTTATTTATTTATTTATTTAGGAACTTGAAGGTCTCTCTTATTTATGCCAGTGCAAATGGTAAATGGTAAATTTAAAGGATTTTAAAACATGTTTTATCCAATATTTAGTTACATCATTTGAGTGTATATTACATATGATAATATTACATACTATATATTACATGTATGTTACATACTACATATTACATACTATGTATGACATATATTTGTATAACATGTTTATCAAATATATGGTGGAGTCTGGCATGATGGTGCATGTGTATAATCCCAGCAGCTCAGGAGGCTGAGGCAGGAGGAGCACAAGTTCAAAGACAACCTCAGCAATTTAACAAGACCCTAAGCAACTTAGTGAGACCCTGTCTCAAAATTAAAAAATGAAAAAGGGCTGGGGGTGTGCTTCAGTGGTTAACTGCCCCTAGGCCAACCCCTGGTACCAAATAAATAAATAAATAAATAAATAAATAAGGGAAGATATTGATTTTTTATAAGGACCTGGCTTATGACATTGTGGGGCCTGTTAAGTCCAAGATTTATAGAGCAGACTAGTAGGTTGGAAGTCTTTATCAAGAGTTGATGTTGTTGATGTTGTATTCTCAAGTCCAAAGGCAGTTCAGAGACAGAATTATTTCCTCTGTAAGGGACCTCAGTCATTTCTCTTAAGGGCTTCAAATGCGTAGGTGAGACCCACCCATGTAATGGAGAGTAATTTGCTATACTCAAAGACTACTTTAAATGTTAACGTCATCCAGAAAGTACCCTTGCAGCAACATCTATACTGGTGTTAGACCAAACAACTGGGCAACATGACCTAGCCAAGTTGACACATAAAATCAACCATCAGTATTAATCCACCAAAGTGCTGGAAACAAAAGGCAGAGCTATAAATTTTCATGATAAAATAATAGCACAATCAAGGAATAAAATACTGTCATGCTTAGAAACTTCTTTAAAAAGAGGTTCAATGAGACACGGAGTATCTTCTTAGAAAGCTGACACACTGTTCTGTTGTCAGTGTTGCCCTCACTATGGGTTCATAGTGCTCACTACAGTAACTATAGGTTGTGGGGGTGTGCTCTTCCATGCAGAATTACAGGAAAAGTAGGGTAATATAATGGCCTTAAGTTCTAGGCCACTGTGATACAAGTAACCTGGAAAACTGCATTATTTATTCAAACTTGTTTTGATCTTTTAAGATTCCAGGTAAGGCCAGGCGTAGTGGTGCACATATCTAATCCCAGCTACTCAGGAGCCTGAGGCGGGAGGATCCCAAGTTCAAAGCCAATATGAGCAACTTAGTGAAACCATTTCTCAATATAAAGAATGAAAAAGGGCTGGGGAATAAAGCTTAGTGGTAGAACACCTCTGGGTTCAATTCCTAGTACAAAAACAAAAACAAACAAAAAAAAAAAAAAAAGAAAGAAAGAAAGAAAAGAAAGAGAGAAAAAGGAAAAAAGAAAAGAAAGAAAAAAGGAAGGAAGAAGAGAATCAATGTGTAGGCTGGGGGTGTGTAGCCCTGGGATAGAGTACCAAGTGTGAAGCTCCTTGTCTGATCCCAGCATCACAAAAACAAACAAACAAATAGCTCATTAATTTATTTATTTTGTATTACAGTGCTGGGCTTAAACTTAGGACCTTCTACTTGCTAGGCAAGTGCTCTATCACCAAGCTATACACACAGCCCTCCCATGAGCATCTTAAGTTTAAAATATGAAGGGAAGACAGCAGAGACTATGTACTACATGACAGGATGTCAGAATAATAGTCATCCTCATGTTTAAATCTAAGATGTAATTGGAAAGATTCCTTTTTTTTTTTTTTTTTTTTTTTTTTAAGGTTGATCAGTGGGTGTTAAGTTACAGTTAGGAGCAAGAGGCTCTGGTGTGCTATCACACAGGAGGGTGACTAAATAACAACAGTGTACTGCACATTTCAAAAAGCTAGAAGAAGAGAGTCTGAATGTTTTCCCATAAAGAAATGATAAATGGGGCTGGGGTTGTGGCTTAGTGGTAGAGTGCTCGCCTAGCATGTGCAGCCCTGGGTTCGATCCTCAGCACCACATAAAAATAAATAAAATGAAAGGTATTGTGTCCAACTACAACTAAAAAATAAATATTAAAAAAAGAAATGATAAATGTTTGAGAATATAGATGTAATTAACCCGATTTAAACATTGCACAATATATGCATGTATCAAAAATCACATAGTACTCCATTAATGTGTACATTTTCTCTGTTTTTATTTATCAGTTAAAAATACATTAATCATGGGCTGGGGTTGTGGCTCAGTGGTAGAGTGCTTATCTAGCATGCATGAGGCACTGCATTCAATCCTCAACACCACATAAAAATAAAATAAAGATATTGTGTCCACCTAAAACTAAAAAATAAATATTTAAAAAATACATTCATAATGAAACAGTTGATAGAAAAATATTGACAATTTCTTAGATACCAAGAAATAGTGACAGAAATGTAAACATCCAGGCATTTTTTTAACCATCACATACAAAATGTTGATATTTTCACTTTTCACATCTGGAAAAGCTTTCTGGTTCAATCAGAGGATTTGGGGAATGCCTCTCTGGAAAAAGAATCCTGTAGCTTCCCTTTTCCTCTTTCTTGGTTTATCTCTCTCTCTCTCTCTCTCTCTCTCTCTCTCTCTCTCTCTCTCTCTGTCTCTCTCTCCCGCCCACCTTCTGTCATGAAAAAACTGAGCCACACCTCAGTAGGAGGCATTATTGCTTTAAAACAGAACACTGAAAGTCTAAAAAAGGAGCTTTGCAATATAGGCATAGTCAAGGGGCCGGAAAAAAGTTATCACTAGTAATTGTCTGGAGGGGCTGGGATTGTGGCTCAGCGGTGGAGCACTCGCCTAGCGCGTGAGCGGCCCGGGTTCGATCCTCAGCACCACGTACAAATAAAATACATTATTGAATAAAACGCATTGTGTACAACTAAAGCAAATAAATAAAAATATTTAAAAAAAAAAAAGTAATTGTCTGGATTGTGGAATTACCAATTATTTTCTTCTTTATCCTCTTCTGTGTTTTTCAAATTTCCCGCAATAATCATAAAATAATTTTTAAATACCTAAGGTATCTTGAAATATACAGAGCAAAAACCTAAGACAAATTGAGGAATTTTCATTTTATTTTATTTACTTCTGTGGTGCTGAGGATCAAACCCATGGCTTCATGCATACTCAGCTTGTTCTACCACCAAGCTACATTTCTAGCCAAGAATTTTAATTTTGAACACAAATGGGTTTTCCCTATGCATGGTATATAAACTAGGCTTTTATACTTTACAAAATCATATCAAAATAAGCTATTTCTGTTTTGGAACAATTGTTCTCATGCTAGGAAAATGAAAATTCACCAAATCATAACAAATTCAGATAATTTTTGTAAGGCTGGGAATGTAGCTCAGTGCTAGAGTGATTGCCTAGTTGGGGGGAGCTAATTAAGATAATTTTGTATATTTTGCAAATGTTTAATATTTTAGAATTAAGTTCTGCAGAATTCATGAATCTGACATCTACATTTTTGCTAAAACAAAATATCTTTGCAGCTTCTAATTTCAGCCAATATTTTGCTTGTCAGATAGCTAAAAGCTGCAGTCACTAACACTTGTTACATCTTTCCAATTCCCATTTTCTATAAACAGGTTGGCTATAGTTAGAGCTGTTAGAATTCCAAACCAGGAAGCAAGTTCATCTGTAAAAGCTATGATTCTTTGTAATCATGGAAAGGCCAGAAAGACCAGTTAAAGGGTAGAGGGTCTCAAGATAGCTCCTTGGGGAGTAATTACCTAAGCTAAGAAATGTGTGGATCTGTGAGATACTCTTAAGTTTCTCGGCAGAGGATAATTACTAACCAAACCAGGGAGAAATTGGTATCAGCGGTAAGACTTCCTAGGACTTAACTGCTTTTACTGAAAAGAAAAGAAAAAGAAAGAAAGAAAAAGAAGTAAGAAAAAGGAAAAAGAAAAAAAGAGTACTAAATGGCTAGGTGAAAAAAAAAAGTTTTGCCCTGGCATTCCATTGTTTTCTGGAGGGTTATCGGAGTGGTGCTCAGTGACCTCTCTAATGCCACAAAGAGCAATGGCATCTGGATTAACAGAGAAATTAACATGTAGAAGAAACTTCAAAGGTCTCTATGTACACCCATAGAATCTTTAATGTGTCTGTATACAAAACTTGTATGTATATGAAATTAAGCTTTACAAAATATGTCTAGATAGACATATGGCTTCCTTGTTTGGTGGATGGATTTAAAAAGGGATGTTGGGCCACCTGTAGTTTTTTTTTTTTTTTTCTACATTTTTATTGGTGTATTATAGTTGCACGTAATGGTGGGATTTGTTGTTACATATTTGTGCATGCACACCATATAACAACACAATTTGGCCAATACCATTTCTCAGTATTTCCCCTTTACAACCTGTAGTTTTTAGTGTTAAATTGATCTTTCATCTAGCAGAGCAGTTAGAATTTCAGAATATTCTACTAAAGATTGATGTGATAAAAGAGGGTGGGATGCGAAGAATAAAACAGAGGTGTAATAATGTAACTGAGAGGAGAAGAGACACACAACAAAGGGTAAAGGAGGAAGGAAAAGAAAATGTGAAGTGAACAAAGGGATTAAATTGGGGACATGGGGAAGAATACATCTCCACAGGGCCTTGCTCCCTGTGAACCATTAAAATAGAGAGCCCATCCCATAAACAAGGTGAAATCTTTCTGCAGAGAAAACATCTGTCTTTCTTAGTTGTTAGAAAGTTTCCTCACACTGATAGGAGATCTTCCCCTTGTGGGTGAGTCTGCCTGATGTTGAGAACAAAGCAAAAGGAATTGATACTAGAGATGATGTGCAGAGCTGAGGTTGCCATTCATTTTTTCTGGCCCAGTTTAGTGATTTCTAACCTTGCTCATGCCCAGGATGAGAGGACTCTTATTTCTATTTGGCCCTCTGTTTTCTCTCTATTTTGTCAAGGGCAGTGAGGGAGAGCTATGGTGTGAATTAATTCTAGCAGAGATTTTCTAATCTCTCCAGCAAATCACTTACGTACTCATCTCTTCCCCACTTTTCCCTGGCTATTGTATATTCTCCACAAGAACAAACAGGAAGACTAATAGGTTATACTGATAAGATAAAAACTTGTGACTATATAAATGATCAAAACCTGCATTGAAATCTGGAAGAATGCACTTGAAAATCTGGTACTTTTCTTTCCTTACACTTGTCTGTTCTTATATCACTTTTTTTTTTTTTTTTTTTTTTTAATTCTGGTGATTGAACCCAGGGCTTTGCACTTGGTAGGCAAGTGTTCTACCACTGAGCTACATCCCCAGCCTTTTAAAACTTTGAGACTGCATCTTACTAAATTGCCTAGGCTGACCTTTAACTTGCAATCTTCCTGCCTCAGCCTCCTGAGTAACTGGGATTACTGGTGTGTGCTGCCTTGCCTGGCCCTTCAAATAATATTTGGTGTCATAGCTCAGGAGAAACATTTTGCTGTGGCCACCTATTGTCCATTGTTTGTCCATGTATGATATGATGGAAGGACTTCATTTAGCTTATCCTAAGCTTTCTTTTCAATGTCCCTTTAACAACTTGTGTGATGTAGGGTAAATCACTTGCCTAAACTTTTCTCTGTGTAAGATGGAAGGATGGAAGTTTGGCCTCTATCATGCCCATATACCCTCCAAACAATGCTGACTCAATATGTATCCTACCAGTATGTGTCACACTTCATGCAAAGTGAATGTTGTTGTACTCAAATAAGATGTATTATGAATTGATAAGTAGGGGAAGCCAGGAGAGAGAGGAGGAAAGAGGGAGACCCAGCTTAAAAACTTAAGTAACACAGGCCAAATGCTGACTGGTTAACAAAAAGGCCTTTGGTATTTTAAAATCCATGGAGTAACTGGAAAGAAAAGTAGAAATTCAAAAAAGTAATGTTTCTGACTAAATCGTTTGTGGGAATTCAAATCTATGATATTTTATATTTTTCACATATTCATAGACTGGTAAAAAATCTTACGATTGCTAAGTCTGAGTTTCCTCTCTTTTTGTTCAATTTTGTAATAAGAAAAATTATATATTTTAAAATAATCACTCAAAATTTGTTCATGACAACTGGTAAGAAATTTTTATTTCTTGTGATGAGTGGACATAAAGTTCCCAAATACAATAACAATAAAAATGATTATTAGAACAACAAAACCAAAATAAAACAACAAAATCTACCTCTAATTGACAGTTACTACCTGGCAGGAGCAGTGCCAGGCTTTAACCTCCCCATCATGCTTAATTCTCACCTCTATCCTAGAAAGGAGTTACTGATTTGACCCATTTTCCAGATCAGTAAATGACAGCCTATTTTCAAGACTAAACCCAGAAACGCTAATTAAGAAGATGCACCACCATCCATTCATTCACTTGTTTTATAACGTGTGGAATGCTGGCACTAGGATGCAGAGGTGGGTGCTGCTCTTATGAGACTTATAGTCTACTGAGGGATAGAATTTTCACTCATTTTTGCTTAAATGACTGCAAAAATGGTAACCTAAGTAGAGAAAAAATAGTCTTTTTTTTTTTTTTCTTTCCTTTTGGGTACTGGGGATTGAACTCAGGGGCACTTGACAATTGAGCCACCTCCCCAACCCTTTTTTTGTATTTTATTAGAGACAGGGTCTCACTGAGTTACTAAGTGCCTCGCCATTGCTGAGACTGGCTTTGAACTTGTGATCCTCCTGCCTCAGCCTCCCAAGTGCTGGGATTACAGGCGTGCGCCACCGCGCCCGGCTGATAGTCTTTCTTTTAACAGACTAGTCATATTTAGTTTTGAAGGTTGGCTCTTAGTTCTCTCTCTCTCTCTCTCTCTCTCTCTCTCTCTCCTCTCTCTCTCTCTCTCGTTGTAGGTGGACACAATATCTCTATTCATTCATTTCTATGTGGTGCCCAGGATTGAACCCAGTGCCTCACATGTTCCAGTCAAGCACTCTACCACTGAGCCACAACCCCATCCCTTAGTTGTATCTTAATTTTGGGAAATTAAAACAATTATAATTATAAGAGGTATTTATTTTTAATGTTTTATAATAGCTTTTTAAAATTTTTTTTTTATTTTTTTAAAAACATTTATTTACTTTAGTTGTAACAATGCAATGCATTTATGTTTACATGGTGCTGAGGATCGAACCCGGGCCGTGCACATGCGAGGCAAGTGCTCTGCCCCTGAGCCACAACCCCAGCCCATGTTTTATAACAGCTTTATTGAGATATAATTCATGTAAAGTTCATCCTTTAAAAGTGTACAAGTCATGTGGTGGTGCACACCTGTAATTCCAGCAACTAGGGAGGCTGAGGAAGGAGGATTGCAAGTTTGAAGCTAGCCTCAGCAATTTAACAAGGCTCTAAGCAATTTAGCAAGACCCTGTCCCAAATTAAAAAATAAGGGCTAGAAATGTTGCTCAGTGGTTAAGTTCATCTGGGTTCAATCTTCAGTACCAATAAATAAATAGTACAATTCAGTAGTTTTTAGTGTATTTGAAGTTGTGCATCATCACTCTCAAATTTTTGGAACATTCTCCCTAAAACACAAGCCCCACGCCCTTTAGCAATTACTTCCCATAGGAACTACTAATTTACTTTCTGTTGCTATGGATTTGCATACTCTGGGCATTTCATATAAATGGAAGCATATGTTATGTAGCCTTCTGTATTTGGCTTCTTTTGCTTAGCCTAATGCTTTCAAGGTTCATCCTGCTGTTGTGTGTAAAAATACTACAACATTTCTTTTTATTGATAATAAAAAACTTTTTATTGCCAAATGATATTCCATTGTTCAGATATGCCATGTTTTACTTATTCATTTATTAGCTGATAGAAACAAATTGTTTCAACTTTTTGGCCCATATGAACATTCACATATAAGTTTTTGTATGGATATATGTTTTCAATTCTCTTGGATATATTTCTGGGTCCTGTGATAAATCCATACTTAACTTTTTGAGGAACTGCCCAACTATTTTCCAAAGTGGTTGTACCATTTTACATTCTCACCAACAAAATATGAGGGTGTAATTTGTCTACACCATCACCAACACTTGTGTCCATCTTTAGTATAGCCAGCCTAGTGGTTGTGAAGTAGCAGGTCATTGTGGTTGTCATTCACATTTCCTTAATGATTAATGGTATTGAGGAGGCATTTATTTTTATGATTTAAAATAACCTTGACTAGGGGAGCACAATAGACTCACTCTTAGAGCTTTTACGAAGTACTATCTGGGATTCACACCAATTAAAGTGGTGAAAATATTTGCCAAAACGATCTACTGATATTTGAAATGTAATAGAAAATTATTTCATAATGGCTAAACAACAAGGAAAATTATGATTTCACATAGCAAGGAGGAATTACTGGATTGTTTAATACAGCACCTCAATACTATCATCAAAATCCAACTTCTAAGCCGGGCGTGGTGGCGACGCCTGTAATCCCAGCACTTGGGAGGCTGAGGCAAGAGGATCACGAGTTCAAAGCCAGCCTCAGCAATGGCGAGGCACTTGGCAACTCAGTGAGACCCTGTCTCTAATAAAATACACAAAAGGGCTGGGGATGTGGCCCAGTGGTCGAGTGACCCTGAGTTCAATCCTGGATACCAAAAAAAAAAAAAAAAAAAAAAAAAAAAACCAATCCAACTTCCTTCTGCTGTGCCACCTTTGCATGCCCACTTTCAACCTTTGTGGTAGCAAGATGGCTACTGAAATTCTGGGAAGCCCATCTGGATGGAAAATGTTCCATGGAAGAGAAACCTTTCCCAGAAGTTTCTGGCTGTCTTTTCTTACATCTCATGAACCTAGAACTGTATGTCACATGCTCATATCTAAATCAATCATAGGCAAAAGAAATGGGAATTTTTATATATATGACTTAGTTGAAATGAGATTTACTACTTTCCTAAATGGAAACTAAATGGGAATTCTGCTAATGGACAAGGGAAAAATGGTTGTTGGACCAGTCAACTAATAATGTCTCAGCTACAGACTACAGCATCATGATGAGGAAAAATATTCAATTGAATCTTGAAATTGCTGCTCTTGAATCACTGACACAACACTCATTTCATATGGTTCAACCTAATAATTTCCAATGCCATTTAAACAGACAGATTGGGTTGGGGGTAGGGAGAAAATAATATTGGCCCTAGGTTTTAGTTCAATCACTTAATATAGCTCATGAAGTGTGAATCACTTAAAATGATTGATACAAGTAAATCAGACTCCTGTGAGCAAGAAGAATTTGCATAATATCTTATCTGTTTTTTTTTAATCTCTTGCTTGGCACATCTCAAATGTTAGGAAATATTTCCACAATTCCAAGGCCCAAAGCATTTTGTCCTCTTGCATGCAACAATGAGGTTTGTGAATGTTTGATTTGTACAGATTTAACATTGTTAAATTTTAATTTTGGACAATTAAATCACAGAATGCATTATCCTGTTTTTATTAAAAACATTTAAGGATTTCAAAGTGAGAGTTACTATTTATCTTCCATTTTAGAAGTCTTTTTATTCAGGTGACTTTGAGAAATCTAAAATACATTATTTAGTAGATGGTAGTGACAGGACTCTGAAGGTTGGGCCATCCTTGAATTGTACATAGCTATGCAAGGGGCACATTGAAAAAATGGCAACAATTTTATTTTTTAATTTTAAATTTATAGTTTCATTTAAAAATGGGCACTGTATTAGCACAATACAAAATTCAAGAGATATAAAAGTTTTAGTGAAGTCTCTGTCTCAAAGCTATTCCTCAGACTGAATATTCAGTTCTCTTTTCCAAAAACAACTAGTACTAGAAGAAAGTTTTTACATCAAACCTCACATTTCCCTACAAATGTTAGTATACTTTATACTGTATTCCGCTCCTTATTGTTTTTGATTGTTATTTACCTAACAGGCTATTTTGGAGACCATTCCAAATGGGTACATAAAGAGCATTCTTGTTTATTTTTTATGGTTGCCTAATATTCCAGTCTATGGAGGTAGGCTATTTCTTTAAACAGTTTCCCATTGATGGACATTTAGATTGGTTTCAATCTTTCACTATTATGAACAATGCTGTAAAGAATAACTTTTATGAAACACACACACATAGTTTTGTACATGTGCAAGTATACTTGTAAGAAACAATCATAGAGGAGAACTGCTACATTAAGGGATGTTTGTTTTTTAATTTTTGTTTTGTTTTTGCCAAACAAGTGAACAAACCTAGGACCTCCCACAAGGCAAGCAAGGGCTCTACCACTGAGTTGGATCTACAGCCCAGGATGTACTCGTTTGTTGTTTAGATAGTGCCAGCGTACCCTCCAGAGACGATGTAGCTATTTAAACTCCCACAGCAGTCCATGAGAGTGCTTGTCTCCCCACGAGGGGCAGTTTTCTAGAGGAGAGAAGTCATCAGGTTGTCCCTTACCTTCAATCTGGGTATGTGGGCAGGACCCAAAAAAAGGATCCTGTCCTCATTTTTAATAACACAGAAAATTACTCATGACATAGTATTAAGGTAGGAAAAGGAAGTATACAAATCTGAACTGTATAAAAATTTGGGGGCGTGCAGAAAAATGAATGGATTGTTATAATTGAAACATTGACCACATTTGAAGGTTTATGTTTTCTACAATTAGCTGAGGTTCTACTTACAACCAGAAAGCAATAATGAAGTAGCTAGTGGTGTTGTCCTTGTGTTAAGAATCTCAGTCCCGGGGGCTGGGGTTGTGGCTCAGTGGTAGAACACTTGCCTCTCACGCGTAAGGCCCTGGGTTCGATCCTCACCACCACATAAAAATAGATAAATAAAAATAAAAATATTGTGTCCATCTATAACTAGGAAAAAAAAAAAAATCTCAGTCCTTACAAGATATTTCAGAGGAAGCCCCTTAGAGCAAAGTCCTCAGAAGGAGGCTCCCTGTGGCTCCATTGTAGGCTGAGCTCCTACTACACCTTCAGTGTCCTCTTCATATTTCCTCCAAGACCAAGGTGCTAAGAGCGGCATCTCATCTGCCAAAAGTAAAATTCCAAAAGGAATATATCTTTTTTTTTTTTCTTTTTAAAAATTCCTCTAGTGGGCGCCTATAATCCTAGCAGCTCAGGAGGCTGAAACAGGAAGATTGCAAGTTCAAAGCCATCCTCAGCAAAAGCAAGGTGCTAAGTAACTCAGTGAGACCCTGTCTCTAAATAAAATACAAAACAGGGCTGGGGATGTGGCTCGGTGGTTGAGTGCCCCCGAGTTCAATGCCTGGTACCAAAAATAAATATAATAATAATAATAATAATAATAATAATAATAATTCCTTTGGGTTGCTGATTTTACATTTTTTCACATTAGGTTTCCATCTTGCTTTCTGGCTTCCTCCTGTGGTTTGCTATTTACCAATACCATTAAAAGTATTTCCAGGGACTTGAGGTATAGCTCAGCAGTAGAGCAGGTGCTTAGCATGTGGGAAACATGCTGGAGCTGGGTTGGATCCCCAGCACCAAAAAACAAAAGAAAAATCAAAACAAAAACCCAAACTGGGTGTGGTGGTGCATGCCTGAAGTCCTAGCTACTTTGTAGATGGAGGAGGGAGGATTGCTTGAGTCAGAGTTAGAAACCAGCTTGGACAACACAGGGAAACCCCGTTCAAAAGAAAAAAAAAAAATTGGAACCCCAAAAGACCAGTCTATCTAGAAAAAAGTGCTGCTCTTTTGCTAATAGCCAGTCTTTGGGTCCCTCAGGCACCTAAAACTCAGCCTGGCAAGTGTGGTATATTTGGAGCATTTCTCCAGAGAGGTGACTGGAGGTACCCAAGCCCCTGGCCTGTCTTGCACTCAGCATAAAGGCGGATGGCTGTTGCAGTTGCAATTTTCTCTCTAAACCCAACTCCTTTTGTTGACTTGCAGAGGCTTACATTCCAGAAAAGGTAATTTAAAAGTGCTGCTGAATTTAGATGCATTTTGCTAATTTGTTTTTATTATGCAAAGAAATATTGGTATAAAAGGTGTTTCAATTATTTTCTAAGGGAGGGACCTATGTATTCTCTTCAGCCACAAAGCTTTTAAATGGAGTTATTTTTCTCGGCCTATAATCGTCCTCCCTTTTAAGTACCCAGCAGCAAAAGTAAGTTGACTGCTCCCGGCACAATGGGCCTCTTCACTTTTTAGGTTTGGGAGACCTGGGTGACCTACGAAAGTTAATTAGAAGGTTAACAAAGACGAAGACAGAGTCGAATCCATCGCCTCTCCTTCAGCCAAAGATGTCATCCATTAATTAGGGAAATCTTTAAGGTGGTCTTTATAGAATCCATAGAAAATCTGTCGGTGGCGGTCCACAGTTTTGATCAGATTTTCCTCTCCCCCATAATGCTATCCTTAATGGTACGAAAAGCAGAGGGCTGGGGTGGGGAGCGGGCGCGGGGAGGGGGTGGGAAGGATGTGTTTCAGCAACTGTACAGTTAACCAGCCGCCGATTGTGACGGCTTTGATTCTCAGGCCGCCCCGCATACTTGCTCCATGATGTAATCCTTATTGAACCTGCGAGCCGAGGGAGCGGGAGGAGGCGGGTGAAGCCGCTGCCACCGCCTCGCAGCCACAGGAGGCCCTGGGAGTTAATAGCGCCAACCCCTGGGGTAGGCTGCGCCCTCGTCTGCAGCGAACCGCCGCTCAGCTGCCGGGAGGGGACCGTCCCCGCGTGCGCTGGGCTTCCGAGGCTCGGTGTGGGGGCGCCTCGCGGCCGCGGTGTGGGGCCCGACCCTGGCAGTGGCTCTGGGGAGGAGTTCTCAGGGCCCTTGGGTCTTCCCTGGTTCTGTCTTTCTCCTTAGTTCTTGAGTAGGTGACATCAAAACAGCAGTTCCAGGAGGAACAAAGTCCTCCGACTAGAGCTTTGCTTATAGAAAGGCGCGTATGTGCTCTGGTCTTATAGACAGGGCCCTTCTGCCATTCTGTTCCTTGCCTCCTCTCTGCACACAGTTGAACCCGGACTTTCTGATTTGGACAGTAAAGGCTGCAGGGCTTGGGTTTGGATAGTATTTATATAAAGATGGTGTTAATTCTGAACATGGACTGCCTTTATTTTAAAATGTGGATTCCTTCCTTTTTTCTTTTCCTTTTTAACCTTTTAAACCATTTTGAGGTACAGCCACAAGGTTGTGTGACCATCACCTCATCCATCTCCAGCACTTTTTTGTCTTTCCAAGCAGCAACCTCTGTAGGCATTGTAGAACTCATTTTTGAAACTTGCATGTTTTTTCAAGTTATCAACACATTCTGTTAAAGAAATTTGCATCTTTGAAGGGGTTGGTAGTTTTAGCATAGCTCTCCATGGCCAAAGGTGGAACAATATAGCATGGCCCTGGTCTGCTATGTAAAAATTTCCTGTACTTTTAGCTTCACACCAGATTGCTACTGAGCTATTCTGTAAAAACTCACCCAGATAATAGATCGCTATTTGGGTTTGCCTTCTTTCCTTGCTGGCAGAGTGGGTAAGAGTCTCTGTCCCTCAGGAAACAGGTGTCACTCTCAGCTCTTAGCAGCACAGAAGAAATTTAATATTTGTATACTAAATATACAAAGCTTTATCTGTTGACTCTACCTATACCCAGGTCCTAGTCTCTTTCTCTTCTGGAATCTGTCTCCCTGTCATCCTCCCAGCCCCTACCTCCTTCTCACCCTGCATGAGACACAACTCTATAAAGATCAGACCAGGGCAGGGCACTGGGTGGCAATGGCCATGGTGGCCCTGCCAGCAGTCCCCTTAGCCAAACCCATCCCTCCTTTCCTGGCTGTGGACACAACGCTGGAGAAAATGAGGGAGGGGAATGTACTCCCAAGTTCCCAGAAGAAAAGCAGGAACTGTCCAAAATTAGCTGAATGGTTATGAATGTCTACTACATTCATTATGAAATGTGAGCAAAAGTGCTACTTGTCACCAACACTGTAGTTTAAAATAAAAGCCCACCATTCCCATGTCCAAAGAATCTCTATTCCCCTGTCCATAGCTCTATACCTTTATTATTGTTGTACGTGTTGTTAGCACCTATGTTGTTAAAATGTTTGATATTTCTTTGCAGTTAAAATTAGAAGGATATGAGGGCCCTCAGCCAATTGCTGGGGGATGAACCCTGGGCCTCACACAAGATAAGTACAGGCTTTATGACTGAATCACACCCCCAGCCAAGGAACAGAATGTTAGCAGTTGGTGGTGGCTCTGGTGCTGAGTCACACAAAGAGCGGCTGTGTGGTTTCCTTGCCCCACTAACTTTGCTAGCTGAGATTTCCATGTCTGACCCCCCCCCCCCATGGCACAAGTAGAATCACCTGAGAGGCTTTTAAAACTCCCAAGATCTGTGCTGCACCTCAGACCAATTACATAGGAATTTCTAGGAGTGGTATTAGGGTACAGCATATTTTTAGGCTCCCCAGGAAATTCCAGTTTACACTTAAAAATCTGAATGATTTGTGGGATTGAAAACTCAGATGGTTAATTTTTTTTTTTTTTTTTTTTTTGTACTGGGGATTGAACTCAGGGGCACTCAACCACTGGGCCACATCCCCAGCCCATTTTTGTATTTTATGAGAGACAGGGTCTCACTGAGTTGCTAAGTGCCTCTCCATTGCTGAGGCTAGCTTTGAACTCTCGATCCTCCTGCCTCAGCCTCCCAAGTGCTGGGATTACAGGCGTGCGCCACCGCTCCCAGCTAAAAGGTTAATTTTATGTATCAACTTGACTAGGCTACAGGATGCCCAGATATTTGGTGGAAACATTATTTTGGGTGTGTATATGATGATGTTTTCTGTATGAGATTAATATTAAAATTGGTAACTGAGTAAAGCAGATTGCCCTCCCTCATGTGGGTAGGCTACACGCAATCAGTTAAAGGCCTGAAAATAACAAAAAGGCAGAAAGACGATTCATGAATAAGAGGTAACTCTTACCTGACCACCTTTGAGCTGGGACATTGGTGGTGTTCTGTCTTTGCATTAAAACAAAAACTTCATATATTCCTGGGTGGGTCTGCAGCCCACTGGCCTTCAGACTGGGATTGTACTGGGCTCAGCAGATCTTTCCCATTGAATATATTGTCACTTGTCATTCTCCATAATTTTTGTGAGTTAAGTCCACATGATTTCTGTGTGTGTGCACACACACAGACACACATGGCTGTCACTCCCACCAGCAAGGCCGTCACTCCCCCCACAAGCCCAGAGGAGGCAAAGCCCCTTTCTCTTCAGTTTCAGAGCCCTTGAAGACAGCCATAGGGTAAGGTCTTCCCAGGGAGGGAGAAGGTGGAGTGTATGCTGTAAGCTGAAGGATTATTCTCAAGCTTTAAGAGTGAAAGGAAAGCCGGGCGCGGTGGCGCACACCTGTAATCCCAGCACTTTGGGAGGCTGAGGCAGGAGGATCGTGAGTTCAAAGCCAGCCTTAGCAATGGCGAGGCACTTAGCAACTCAGTGAGACCCTGTCTCTAAATAAAATACAAAAAAGGGCTGGGGATGTGACCCAGTGGATGAGTGCCCCTGAGTTCAATCCCTGGTACCAAAAAAAAAAAAAAAAAAAAAAAAGAGTGAAAGGAATTCGCTTCCTTAGATTTTGGGTTTGCTTAGCTCCTGTCACACTTTCTTTTTTCCTTTTTGTCTCTTAAGGGCCAGGAATGCCTATCCTATACTTGTCCTACCAGTGCACTTTGAAAGCACATGATTTGTCTGGTTTCACAGGTTGAGAACTAGAGAGAAATTTTGCCTCAGAATGAACAGTGCCTCAAGATGAGTCTCACTCAAGTCTGATTCAGATGCTGATGTAGAAGAGACTTGGGATTTTAAACTTTAAAGTGATACCAGAATGAGTTAAAACTTTGGGGGCTATTGGGATAAGATGCATGTATTTGTAAGAAGGACTTGAGTTTTGAAGAGCCTGAAGGAGAATGTTAGAGACTACATGTTTGTGCCTCCTCAATATTCATATTGAAGCCCTAAACCCAATGTGACTATATTTGGAGATAGGGTAAGTGAGAAGGTGATAAAGGCTAAATAAAATCTAAGGAAGGGGCCATGATCTAATAAGGCTAGTGCCTTATTAGATGAGGAAGAAACTAGACATGGTGAACATACCTGTGATCCCAGCTACTTGGGAAGTTGAGGGAGGAGGGTCACAGATTTGAAGCCAACCTGGGCAATTTAACAATACCCTGTCTCAAAGAAAAGAAAAAGGGCCAGGGTTGTAGTTCCCTGGTAGAGTACTTTCCTAGCATGTGCGAGCCCTGGATTCAATCCCCAGTATCAGGGTGGGAAAATGAAGAGATAACTGAGTATTTTTCTCTCTCTGCTATGTGAAGTCACAGAGAGAAGCAGCCACTGGTAAGCCAGAGAGAGAGCCTTCAGCAGAAACTGAATCAGCTGGCACTTCGATTCTGTACATCTTAGTCTCTCAAACTGTGAAAATTTTCTGTTGCTTAAGCCACCTAGTATTCGTATTTGTTATGGCAGCCCAAGTAGACTCATACAAGAACCATGTAAAGGAGGCACCAGTCACTGCTCCACTCAGATTCCTTTCTAAAACAATCCACACTCTGCTGCGCTGGTCCAGCTGCCCTGTGGACTACATTCTCCTGCACCCTGAGCTTAGTGGCCAAGGGTGAGAACTTGACCCACGAGACTCCCTGTGTGGTCCCTGAAGTATTTTGCTCCAGAAAATTCCACCAATTAGAACTTCCTTTAGGGTAATGAAATTCTCTTCTGAATTGTATGTCATGTTAAGATGTATTACCTTGGTTGGATAACTGGAATACCTGCCTGAAAAGCTGATTCTAACAGTAATTTGGATGGCAGCTTCCCCAAAAGACAGGCCTAACAGCTGTTCAGACCTTTCAGGAGCAAAGGTGAGGAGGGCAGCTGAGGGGACATGGCTAAGAAGCTGGCCAGGGAGGGCGATGGGGAGACTGGGAGTGTGCATGACTCCTGTGGCTACATGGCAGTTTTTCTCAGATCTTCAGATCATACTCATGCAAATTATCTTGAGATTCGTTTTTTTTTCATAGCTGCCCTCATCAAGCACATTTGATCCTAAAGTTAAAATGCCCATCCAAATTTACCTGTCCTTGTGGGTGGAGCATAGTTAGCAGTGAATAGGTGGGGTGGGGGGAGGTAGGTGAAGCTTCTCAGAAAGCTGCGGCTAATGCCTCCCTTGTCTGTCTCTGGCCCTGTGCCTTCTTGTGTTAGCTTACCTGGGCAGCCTGGCTACACCCTCTGCACACATCGCTCTCAGGCACCCACTGGCAGGGTCGGACCTGGCAGAGGGTTTAAGTTATCAAGTATCCATTAAGAAAAAGGCACACTAAAAAATTCTATTTGCTTTATTAGAAATAGCCAAAAAGACATTATTTTTTTCTATTTCAAATCCTAAATAATTATGTTCAAATTTGGATTAATGGGTACGTTGGGGAGTGAAGTATTCTTTTTTTTTTAATATTTATTTATTTGCTTTAGTTGTATACAATGTGGTTTTGGTTTTACATGGTGCTGAGAATCGAACCTGGGCCGCGCACATACTAGGCGAGCGCTCTACCGCTGAGCCACAATCCCAGCCCCGGGGAGTGAAGTATTCTGACTTATAATATTTTCTGGATAAAATTTCCATGCTAACCAGAATTTTTTTTTTTTTTTTTAATAAAAGAAACCTGCACTAAAAGTGCTTTTAGAATGTTCACTTTCCTTTTGGTAAACATAACAATATTTGCACTCTCCTGTGACATGTGAATCATGAGTTTTAACAGTAGTTCCGTGGAAGAGATCACAGGGAGAAATGCAGTATGAGGTTTAGAGACACAGACCCCCTTAATCCCACTGGGTTGTCATAGGAGGCACCACAATGAACCTCTCTCTCTGAGCCCTACTTTCCTAGTATGAGAAGGGGAAATGGAGGAGGTTATATTTGTCTTTTTAGCACAGGCATAATGAGGTTAATTAGTAAACTGAAAGTTTAAGTTATTGTTTCAGTCCTTGGCATCTAGGACTTGCCCTATTGATGTTTGTTGAGTGACTTCTACAGAGCTAAAGATCTCTCCGGTACAAGGTATGGGTAATGAGGCTGATCTGTACAAATCTCAGATCATTATTTTGAGAAGTTGAGGCTCACTTTTTGGATACTAAATTCCTCATATGGGTTAATTCTGTTAGCTTCTTTCACAAAGTAAGATGTAAAAGCATCAGATAAATTGAGGGTTCAGTTTATTAAGTTCAGGTTTAACTGAGCTGTTAGCATATAAGAAAGTCATGGATAATGTACTACTAAAAAAAACTTTTTCAACAAATATTGCCATAGGATACCAAGAATACATTGTTGAACAGAAACAAACATAGTCACCGCCCTCATGGAACTGACAATCTGACTCTCAATCACATTAAAAAGGCAAAAGCCACTTGGGAGGCTGAGACAAGAGAATTGCTTTGGCCCAGGAGCTCAAGACCAACCTGGGCAACACAGCAAGATCCAGTCTCACCAAAAAAAAAAAAAAAAAAGGATAACAAACTGGGAGGTTTGCAAATGTCACTTTTTTTTTCCCTTCCTTTTTTCTATGAGACAGGATCTCCCTACATTGGCCAGGCTGATCTGGGTTTAATGATCTCACCTCAGCCTAGTAGCTGAGTAGCTGAGTAGCTGGGACTGCAGTAGTGCACTGTTATGCCCAGCAGAGAATGTCATTTTTGACTAGGGTCTGGCAGGTGAGAGGAGCAGGACAAACACGAGAGTCCAGTAGTGCAGAAAAAAGGCCCGGGGCTCATATACAGATCCCACATGTAGATTTTCATACCCCTTCTTGTGGCTGAGGGTGGAGAAGTTTTGTGTCCTCCCCACCCCCCCTCCCTCCCACCTAGGCTGGAGGACATCCTAAATGACTCTGTTGTAACAGTATCCAAATGTCATGTCTTGGCTTAACTTCAATCTGACATAACTAACAATTTTTGAGAGTCTACAAAGGGTCACGCACTGAGCTGGACAGATTCCATGTTTTGTTTTTAATTATCAAAACGACCTTGTGAGGCACATGCTATTATCATCCTCAATCTGCATTTGAGGAAACTGCAGCTTGTAGAGGACATGGCCAAGGTCATGACTGGTGGTTATGGGAGAACTAAACCCAGCTTGGTCTGGACAGCCTTCCCCCCTCCTCCAAAGCCATGCTGGCCCTTTATCCTTTCCTCCTTCCCCTCCCCCCACTTTTCTCCTCTCTTTTTTCCTACCTTCTTTCTTTTCTTTTCTACTGGGAATCAAACCCAGGGTGTTGCACATACTTGGCCAATGCTCTAGCACTGAGATAAGTCCCCCAACTATTAAAAAAAAAAAAATTTGAGACATGATCTTTCAAATGTTCTTAGGCTGACCCCAAACTTGAGATGCTCCTGAATCAAGCCTCCTGAGTAGCTTTACCACTGAGATACACTCCTCTGGCCTTTTACTTATTTATTTTTATTTTGCTACAGGGTCTTGCCAAGGCATAACATTTCCTGTAGAGCTGAGTTTTCTCAGTGAGTTAATAGCACTCCTTAAGAGGAAAAAAATTGAAGAAACTAAGAAGCATTTTCTTTACCACCTCAGGCAACTTATAGATGTTTAAAATTAGTTTTTAAAAAATTGAGATTTTACATCTTCATTTCTGCTGACTGGCTATTGGGATATTGGGCAGTGGTATCCAGGCACCAACTGCAGCTGGTATGAAGGCCTGGCAGAGGAAGGAGTCTGGAGGAAAGTCTAAGGGGGCATCAAGGCATCCAGCTGGTGGCTCTTAACCTCAGTCTACTAATGTCTCAGCCCAGAGCACCCCCTTTTTGCATTGCAGAGACACACAAAGACTGCTGATGTCCTCTAGGGTAAGCCTAGCCTATGGCTATGAAACATTACTAATGAAACGACTTAATTGTACAAAATATAACTACTAAGGTTCTACTTTCCCTGTCTTTGCTATACTGCAAGAAAAAAGTTTCCATGGCAATTGGGTTGTATAAGGAAAAAAACAAAATTAAATTAAGAGGTCACATGCCAGTAGCAAAGACAAAATCAGGAAAACATTTTCTAATCAGAAACTGCAAAGAAATTGGGGCTTGAACATAATAGCAAAATTAGGGTTTGGATGGTGGTATTCTTTCAACCAACTTTTCACAAATATTTCCTGGAACTGGCCCAAGGAATGTATCCTAATTTAGCCTATTCTTCAGATGTAATTGAATTCACTTGTTTAGGTTGCTGCCTCTCCACCTTTCACCCTGGTGGCAAGGTCAGCAATGCTCAGCTGTCACTGGGTGCACTGTGCAGTTTCTAGACCACACTGGGACCCTCTTCTCTTTTTCTACAGCTAGGCTTTTCCCCTCCTTCAGAGATCCCTCCAGGTCCTGCACTTCCTCAAGGCTGCCCATCGACTTGCTCCTCAAAGCTTCTGCCACAGTAACACCAGAGTTACCCTCCTATGACGATGAGCGATGCCATTGGTCATCTGGGTGATAAATACTGTCTGAAAGGAATGTGTTGAGAGGACATATGAGAGAAGGTCTAGAATCCCTGATGGAAATCACTTAGGATTGCATTAGAGATACTGAGAAGGAACTTTCCTCCTGGCTGAGGGATTCCAGAATTGTAAAAAGATAGCTTTTGTAGTTTGGGGCTGGGGAAAGGATTTAGCAGTACACACATCAAGTGGGAGTGAAAGGTCTCTAAGGACGCCTTCGTTCCCATGTTAGCCTCCAGACAGCAGGCTACTGGCTGGGCATCTACTTAGCCTGGAGACCCAAAAGCCATCTCCACAGGGGGGCCAGGGCGTGCCAAACAATTCCCTGCTCCTAGAGGTTGGACGTGTTCAGACAATCTCAATCTCTCCCTCTGCCTCTCCTTCTCTCGTTCCCTCCTTCTCTTCTCTCTCCTCCTCAGTGCTGGGGAAGGAACCCAGGCCCCCCCCCGCAGAAGCTAGGCAAGCCCTTTACTGTCTCCTTTTTCTTTGACTGAAGGTGGAGAGGTAGTTCTTAGGAGGAATTTTATTTGAATGTAAAAACTTAAAAAGATTTCCTTTTCTCTTTGGGGATTCTCTTTTCCCACTGCGTCTGTCAGAGACTAATGTTGTTTGCAACTTGTATGTGCACACGTGTGTGCGTGCACACACCCATTACCCACCCTCCCAGCAGCATCCCAGCGTGCAGGCAGTCTCCAGTCTCATACTCACATTTCTCTTCCTCCCCGAGGGGGCCTCCAGGACCAGAGCCCCACAGTCACTGGGCAGTAAAGTTTGGTGAGTGGCCAGGGGCTGGTGGGCCCCTTTGCTCTTACCATGAGTGGTTCTTTAGCCTGGGTCTCAGCAGGAATCGCAGTCTGCGTGATTTCTGCCATGGCTTCCCAGAATCTAGTTGTCCCGTCTCCAAGTGCAGGCTTCTACGTGCAGCAAGGAAATGTGGGCGTTTTTGAAATTGGCTTCTTAGACCAGAAACACAAGCAGCCAAGTGTGAAAGGTGTCAGCAGTGGTGGCCAGCCCTGAGGGAAGATGTGGGACCAGCTGGGCTCTGTGCCAACTGCAAAAGAGGGGAAGCCTGCCATGAAGGAAAGGTGGTGGGGGGGTGTTCTCCAAGGAGAACTTGCTTGCTCCAGAGCCAGCTTTTGTCATTCTAAAGTGGTGCCTACATTACTGGTCTTGCTTTGGCCCTAGGGCATGCACTACTTTTCATTCATTAATGTGTATTTCAAAATCAAGTCATTCTCATACAAATTGTGTTAGACCTCCCAATAAATTGCTACAGTTGAGTAGTAGCATCCTATTTTATTGATGAAGAAACTAAAGTTTCAGTGTGATTGATTAATATGTTCTCCAAGGTGAAGTTTCTAGTAAGGGCAAGAACAAGAGGTTTCAGGCTTCCTGATTTTAAGTGTTTTCACTTGTATCCCTTTCAATGGACAACTGGTACTGAATCCTTAGCATGGAACCAGCATCTCTCAGGGATTTGTGATTTGGTTCTGGACATCCTGGCACTTACAACTTGGTTCATCACAAGTGAGAGATAAGGAAGGGCTGAGTGGTATGCATTTTAATGAGATCTTGATCTTTGGTTCAGTAAATGTTTCTTGAGCAATTATGTGCAGACACTGGAAATTGGAACAGAGGGACACAAAGATGAAAAGGATATATGTAGTCTCTGTTCTCCAGAAGCTTAGTCCAGCAAGGAACCTCCCTGCTCAGAACCATTCAATGGCTTCCTGCTGCTTCCAGAGTACAATCCAAAGTCCTTGTGTGGCCCACAAGGCTGCTTGGAAGCTGACCTTTGTCCTCTCCCAGTCTCACTGCTCCAGCCCCACTGGGCCTCATTCAGTTCCTTCATCTGGGTATACTTTATTCCTTCCTTGGGATTCTTCTGCCTTGGGATAACTTCACAGATGTGTCATTTGAACAGGGTCTTGAAGAATGCATAGGTTTCCAAGCAGAAAGCTATGGGGAGAGAGGAGGAATTTGACGTAGAGGAATTTGGGGGGTATACTGAGGAGTAATAGCTGGGGGGGGGTTCATAGAAAAGGCAAAACCAATTTTGAATGTGCTGAGCAGAGCTGGTCTGGCAAGGTTCAAGGTGGGCCCCAGGGGGGGCAGGATGGGAACGCGGGGTGGGAGGAGGAGCACCTAGCAAAGTCCCAGAGGTGAGATTACCTGAGGACATTCAGGGGCAGAAATGCAGCCCTAGAGGCAAGTTGGGAGGCAGTGCTCTGTGGGCTGATGCGGCTTTTGGAGTAAGACTCAAACTCCAGTTGCAGCTCAGCAACTTGCTTTGATGACCTTGCTCCAGCCATTTCTCTTCCTCTGGGCCTCAGAATTTGTAAGGAAGATGCAGTAAATAATCTCTGTCTCCTTTTCAGGTGAAATGTGCTCCTTAAAGTTCAGGCAATGACAATGAGTTGCAGAAACCAGGAATTATGCAAGGCATTGGAGGAGAGAACAACTCCCAGGAGGAAGACAGACAGAGAGAGAGAGAGAGAGAGAGAGAGAGAGAGAGAGAGAGAGAGAGAGAGCCCATGCTGAGCACTGGCTTCATAGGTCTCTGCAGCATCCTGGGCCCTGTGCAGAAAGGCTGGAGGGGAAGCAAGGGGCTAAGGGTCCTTTCACTGGATGGGAGGATGAGGATGGCTGTAGCCTGTGACTCAGGCCTGTCCCACCAGGAACAGATCAACCCTCCATGGAGTATTCCTGACTTTTCCTCCCTCCTACCCTGATCGCAATGTGGGGAGAACCAGGCCCACCATCAGGGGAGAAGGCTGCTGTGGCCCATAAAACTGAGGCATAGGTTAGACATATTCAAACAGTAAGGGGGGAGGGTGAAGAGCTGAAGGGGCTTTCTGGACTGTCCAAGTGACAGAACAAGCCCCTCACACAGGTTTTTTTCTCTACTGACCCCTTTCTGCTCCATGGATGTCACTACCCCCCCCCCCCTTTTTCTTTTTTGGAGCTTTCAGGGAGGGGTGAGGGAGCAAGGCGAGGGAGGTGGGAAGAGACATTTTTTTTTTTTTTTTTCACATGAGCCTTCAGAATTACAGTTCACAAACTATTCAGTAAACTGACCGGCCTCAACCTCCCCTTCAACGGCCTAATCTAAGGGGTGGATCTATGTGTTTTGTTGCTTGTCAGAAACAATCGCTGCGCGGCCCATTACATTTACAGCACGTCGCCCTTTAATTGGTGTAACACGCTGAGGCCTGAAAGGAGGAGAGGCCCACAAAGGCGCCGTGAATGAGCCTTGACTCACACAAAAACACTCTGCAGAAGTTCAGAGCTGGCCACTAACAAGGAGGTAGGGAGTTAGTTTGAAAAGGGGGTGAAGTTCAGAAATGTGTCACCTTGAGGAGCGTCCCATCAAAGCAATGGTCGCATTGACAAGCTGCAAAGAAAAAAAAGTTAGACCTTTCAACACTATGGACCTGT
This sequence comes from Tamias sibiricus, assembly GCA_025594165.1. NCBI lineage: Eukaryota > Metazoa > Chordata > Mammalia > Rodentia > Sciuridae > Tamias > Tamias sibiricus. The sequence goes on along the minus strand of CM046666.1, from coordinate 94,027,687 downwards.
CTGCTGGATTTATTCTTAAACTTGAGGAGGGACAAGGGGAAGGGAGTCTCTTTTTCTCTCCTTACCCGCCCTAGATTCTTTGCTCGCCTTTATTTCAGAAAGCCTTAAAAAGTCGGAGTGAATAAACATACCTTCCACTCCCCCCCCCCCCCCCCGCTAAGATACACGATTTTAAAAATAAATGTATCAAAAGTCAGGCGGAATGAGGCTGCCTTAGGCTGTGAAGGCTGATTTCAGCCTCGGTGAGAAGGGCGGTTTTTTTCAGTGCCATCTTGTCTCTTCCCGCCTTCCACATCTTCCAGGGCGAGGGCCGAGGCCCTGGGCTGCCCAGGCTGAGGCCTAGGCCCGGGCGTAGTGCGGGACTGGAGAATGCGCTGAGAAGGTGCACACAGGCGTTTTGAGGGTGCAGGTGGCAGAGTGGACTGGCGCGGGCCACTTGGAAGCATTTGAGTCAGTTGGGTTCTGAATGTGGATGTCTTGTGTTGTCCCGCCCACAACAGCCAAGTGGGTTTCCAAACTTAGGTTCCTGGCACAAAATTAAATATCCCTAAAAGACCTGTGCAAGGGCCAGGAGTGAAGGGCACCAGGTGGTACCTTACATTACCCCTCCCCACCAGGATGGGCTCAGCTCCTCCAGCGCACCTTCTTCGCTCCAGATGCCCAGAATTCACCCAGTGGTGGTGGCGCTGGAGTCAGTCTCCTTTGGTACCCTCTGGTGCGCCCTGCTCCTGGCCTTCCTGGGGGGGGGGCACCGCACCACGCCTGCGCTAGAGTGGACACCTCTGTGTCCACTTCCCCTGCGTGCGCCCAAGCGCCCCGGGCACCCTCTCGGCTCACCCCCTCCCGGCCTTTGTCTTGCGACCGGACCCCCGCCCCTCGCGCTGCTCCTGTGAACCGGCTGCCCCGTGCGAAGGCGGGGGCACTTTTCAATGCAGCGCCAGAGCTCCCTCCAGATTTGTAATCCGCCAAAAAGCCGCTGATTGCTGCAATCGTTACTTTTCATTAAAAAAACTTAGAAGCAATTTGGAAGAACCCTTCTCAATGAATACATTTACCCCCGAACGGTCTTTATTCTCCGCCTCCACTTGATGAGTTTCTCTGGCACGAATCCGTTCTTACAGGCACAGAATGGGCAATCCCTTGATCCCCGTCAATTGTCATCCCGAGTCGGGGCCACTTTGACCGCCAATAGTGGGGAAGTCAGAGCTAATCCTCAGAAGGAATCACGGGAAAAGAAAAGCAACAATAACCAAGTCAAGCGTAAAAAATGAAAGAGAAATCTCTATTATCACTCACTACATTTCCCAGCTATGTACTGAAAAAATCAGCTCGCTTGTCATTCGAGTCAGACACCCGCACAAGAATATGGGGTCGTGGTGGGTTGGTAGACTCACACGACGTAAGGAGCGATATTTGAGAGCGAAAGGCCTCTCTTCTGCCTCTGCCAAATCCCCCTCACATCCGCCATAACCATTAAATACAGACTGACTTTATTCTGTATGGGGAGGCCCAGGGGTGGGTGGTGAGGGAGCCCCCAGCTGTGCACCGATACAAAAAAATCCCTGGAGAGCGGGATGGGGGCGGGGTAGGGACGCTGAGGAAATGCGCCCCTCTCCCGGAACCTCCCACTCCCGGCCCGCAGGCGGCTCTGCCCAGCCTTTAGCTGCCCAACCACAGCTCGGGCATCCCCTAGGCGCTCTGCCCACGACCCCCGCACTCCGCGCGCGCGCGCAGCCTCGGCGGCTGCCTACGCGCTGGCGCAGGTGCACTGTTCAGGAGGCGCGTGGTTGGCTCAGCCCCACGTCTGGCAGGGAACAGTGGCCCTCGAGCTGTGGCTTAAGTGCGGCGTGAGAAGTCTGCGGAGAGGCGGGAGCAGACACAGCGAGTCTTGCAAGTGTGCAAACACTGCCACTTTCCACGCTGATACCTACAATTATCTGACACGGGCCTTGATTCCTTTCTGTCACAGTCGAGTAAGGGGCAAAGTTAGTTCTCAAGAGGCGGATGTCAAGCACGCCGCCGCATCTCTGGGGAGGAGTCGCCCCTGTAGTGCGCACCTTTTCCCTCCTCTCTTTCTGAAGGATCTTCGAGGTCAGGGACGGCTCCCGTGCCAATAGATGAGGGGTCCACGTCCATAATCTCACCCTCACCGACTTGGTAGGGCCCCGGAGGATCAGAAACCCAAAGCGCCTCGGGCGGAGAAAGCTCCCGGGCCGCGGTGTGGTTCTTGCTCGTGCAGCGGCCTTTCCACGTTCATTTCTCTGGTTACGTTAAAAAGCTGGTCTTTGGGCGCCCTTGTGGCTACTTTCATTTTCCCTGGGTGGGTAGAGGGAAAGGTAAGGCAACAGAAAGGTAAGGCTACCTTTCTTGGTTGCTCGTAGAACGGTAGGAAAGGGCCGCGTGCTGCACCAAGGTGTTTCCTTTTTCACCCTGCCCACCCCAGGGGTGCAGCTGCAGCCTGAAGCTCTGACTTCTGCCTCTCGCTGGGTCCCCTAAGGCGCCTCAGGGCGTGAGGAGGCAGTGCAGGGGTCCTGTCTTATCCCTGGGCGCCCAAACCCGTGAAACTCGCTGTGCTTCTCTTCCTGGGGAACCCCTCCAGTTTGCCGCCTCCCTGCTCAGCGCCATATTTACATCACACAACACATACACGATAATCATGTGTATCTATTACATACTCTACACAGTTTCATTTACACACTTGTGTACACATGCAGAAAAAACGCGTTCACGCAGCAACACTTACAAAACATATCACTTATAAAAGAGCTGAATTCACCCTCACAACATTCCTGCACACACAAGCACAAGCTGCACGTGCACACTCCTGAGCGCTCTAGCAGTGTGCAAGCACGCGCCCTTAGGCGCCTAGGAACCGGCTTTGTCCGGAATGGCGAGTCAGACAGAGGGGACTATAAGGAGCCACGGGACGGGGATTGCGGGGGGGGGGGGGGGGAGAGGGATCATGGGCTTTGGCCTTGGGCCTGGTTTGGGGATCTTTGCTGGGGACCAGGGCCTGGAACTTCTTGTGGGGCCAGTGCTACACTCACACGGCTTATTCCGCGAGCGCTGCAGAGTTGGGCCTATCCAGGGGCTTCACCGACTAGACTAGAGCCCTCGGCAAGGACTAGCTCACGGAGGCACTGGACACTCGCCCATGTGACCCCCAAAGGAGTTGGACAGGATTCTCTACCCGGGCTGCGGGAGTGTGGTTGGGATGGTCAGGGAAGGAGGAGATCCTGTGAGCACCATCCCTGCCCAGGTTGGGCAGCCTAGGAGGAAGGCTTAGAGGGCGGGAGTGATAATCACGATCCACAAAGCCATTGAGAGCTTTCAGTCCTGTCCCAGATTTACATAAACGGAATCTACGCTTGGTCCACGGTCTGGAAAGGGTGCTTGCAGAGAGGGCGACACTCTGCAATCCTAATTAGTGATTTTTGTCCCCTTGTTACTGGGCTCAGCATCTCATGCAAATGAACTCTTCATTTCAGCCACATTACCCCAGCTCCAGAATTAACTGACTCTTATCTTTAATGATATGCTGCTGAAGTTCTCCGAGCCCGGCTAGCTTTTTATCTTGATTACTCTAATCAATAAGAAATGATAGAGTAGAATTATAAACTCTATTGGCTTTTAAATGTTGCCGACAAGCCCTCTAGATGCCATTCCTGTTCATTGTTATTTATTAAAATGATCCTCAGCCTAACAGCGGATGCAAATATAGAGACGAATAAGAAGAATTAGCCTTGGGACTCGTCCCAGCCAGTCCCTGACACCACAGCCCTCCCCACCCCTCACCCCGCCCCCGGGAAGATTTCTCGCACTTTGGGCTTGAGAAGGGAAAAAATACTCCCGCCCCCGCCCCCCGCCACATTTAAAAAGCTTTTGAAAGAAAATTGCTCTTTTAAAGTCATCAGAGAAAAAGAAAAACAAATGAAGATCCCCCACTCCAACCAGATAGACCTCCTTAACGGTAGGAGATTTGAAAAAAGGCACTTGGGAGACAGAATCTCATGCTCTGGGAATAAAAATATGTAGCACACAGGCGTCAGCGCGCGCGCGGGAAAACACACGCACATACACTCTCCATCTCGTTGACTCCCCCACCCCTGCATGGACTTTCTGTGTACCGGTATCTCTAGAATTTGGGGTATGTATAATTTCAGGCACACCTCGAGGATGCAATTTTCCTACCCACTTCTGGGAGGAAAATGGGGTTGAGGGTACCTTCAACTCTACTTGGTGGGCGGGTGGTGGTTGGCCAAGGCGTCCAAACTCTTTGAATGGGAAGTTTTGGGGATTCCTAGACGTCCAGTACTAGACGCTTTGAGACCCAAGCCCATCCTTCCGGTCTCAGGCAGTTCATCACCCATGCCAGCCTAAAATCTAGAACCCCATGAACCTTCCCGTCGTTTTATCTCACAGACACTGTTTCCCAAGAAGCCAAAAAAGAGGATGCGGAGTATTTTTTTCTTTCCTTTGGCTCACTGAGAGTGAAAAATGTGTTGTGAAATGAGTCTACAGAGGATAGGAAGCATTCCTCCCATCCCTCCGCCAGATTATTATCTTCTTCTCCCTCCTTCAGCTATGAGTTTGGTTTCAGGTGGTGTGGGAGCTTCTCAGGGCGTTCCAAGACGGCCAGGGACTGCTGAGAACACCCGGCCGTCAACACACATCAGAATCATGTACGAATTTCATTCGTTTTCGTTAGGAGCCAATAAACATCCATTAAGAGTCTACTCTGCACGCGGCACATTGTCAGGAGCTCAGGCCAGGCTCCGCAACCGTTTCCTTTGCTCCTTGACCTTCCGCCCCTTCCGCGCTTTGGGTGGGTTCTGGAAATCCCTGGCATCCAAAAAGCCCCCGAAAGCACGCAAGGAGGAGGCGCGCAAGCACTACTACTTCCGCGCCATAATTCGGCCGGCCTGTGCGCTGCAACCCAGCAGGGCGCACCATGACGGTCTAGACGCGTTTATGCCCATCCCTGCTCGCCCGCCGCTTGACGACGAGTTCCCAAGCGGCCAAGCAGCCGCTCCAGCCTTTTAGCTAAGAATTCCGTTATCTTTTCTGCCCACCCCTTCCCCCGCCCTCGGCAGAGCCTAGAGAGCAGGTTGGCTCTCTGGCCTCGCCCGGCGGGGAAGCTGCGCACTCGGTTTCCCAAAGGCCCGCGGTTGCTGAGCCTGGACTCAGCCGTCAGCAATCTGCAGACGCACCGGCTAGGGGCTGAGAGCTGGGAGCGGAAAGGGCCGAGACCCAAACTCAAGTCCTCGCCACGGCCGCGGTTGAGCCGTGGAAGGAAGAGTTGGAAATCGCCTACAAGCTAAGCCTTTTTTTTTTTTTTTTTTTTTTTTAATGACACATGGGGGGAAGGGCTGAATGTATCAAAATCATGTAAAATTTCTGTTCTTAGCAACATCCTTGTTATTAGGAATGATGACTAAACCGCCAGGATTATTCTGGACTGTAAGTTATCAAGAGCCCACTAATTTCACATTAAAGCCCATTGACTGCAACGGCGTGATTGAAGGGTTTTTAACAATTAACATAATCAGAAAATGAGCTGAGATAATTTTTATTCAACTCATTACTTTTTAATCATGTATTTCTTTTAATTAATATCTTCTCCGTGAACATAACACAAAGCAGAGCCCCAGTGCTGGCCCACGCCAGCCTGCGGGACTGAATTTGCCACAGCCAAACGTTTCACCAGCCGCATTCATTGCATCTCTATTGTGGTGTGGGTGAAATAGAAAAATCTTGTCCAAAAGTCACCATGTTGTTTTGAAACACAATTTAAGGGAGGGGGGGGGGTGGGGGCTCACAAGCCATACGCTTTTAATTCTACTTGACTTTTATATTTGGGCGCCTCTCTTGACTTGCAGCCAGAGGGATACAAATGGGAACAAACACACAGGAAGAACAACAAGAAGAAAAGGCTTTTGGCGATGAATGCCTGGTCCTGGGTTCGCAGGGAACTAGACTGCTTTCCTGCGCCCACGAGGCCGGACGGTGGGACAGTCTGAGGCACAGACCTGGGCTTCCAAATTGGCCCCAAAGGACAGATCTGGTCCAGACTGTCAGGGCTTAGGCGTCCAGGCCTTTCCATCACCATCACCCACTTCCTAGTCTGGGACCCATCCCAGGCCAAGTCTCTCCATTCCCCCAGTCTCAGAAGTGGGCGCGACCCCCGAGCCTTTCTTCAGGGCAGCATCCTGAACCATTGCCCAGATCACTGTGTGCACCGCCCAGGTGTTTTCATTAAGGTCTGGTTGGAGCCATGACCTCATCTGTCGCACAAGATTTCCCGGTATCCCCAACCCAGGAGACTTGATTCAATTCAAATGCCTCACATGGAGCTGAGAAGGAGCTTTTTTTGGTAGCACTTTTGGCAGCATTCTTTGGAAGTTTCAGCCTCTTTCATGGTGACCCTCTCCACTCACTCAACTTTGACCTTAGGGCGCATCTTTCCTGTGGCCTGACCACCACGTCTTTGGTACCTCCAAAAAGGTCTGTTTGTGGACTAAGATCTCTCGCAGTATGGGAGCAGCATCAGCCTCGGAAAAAAGAAACAAAGCCGACCCCTGGTGGAAGAACATGAAAGTTTAAGAATTTAAGGTTTGGGGGAACTTCATGCCACACAGTTCATGTGAGACAGGAGGGAGAGAAAAATGGAGTAGAGGGAGAGAAAGATTAAATAAAAGGAAGACTGAAAGAGGCAGAGAACTGGAGAGCCCACACAGCTGGTGAATTTAAGTGGAGAAAGGTGGGAAACATAAGACTCAGAAACTGAGCTTTTAGGTCCTTGGGTCAAGCATGCTATCTCAGATCATTGTGGTCTGGCCTGTTTGGTGTCAAGCAAGGATATCCAATTTCCTTTCTTAACATCAGGGGTCTGGAAGCTCTGTGATTACAGAGAAAGGGGGGGGGGGGTTTCAGTCTGACACTTGCACCTGCTGTCTGCCTGCCCCAGAAAACATCCGTGTTCCAGAATCATCCTTCTCTTTCTTCTAAACAAACCTCTGCCTCCACCATTTGGCTCTTTTAGTCTTCAGTAGCTAATACTAAGGTAAAAATCTAACCTTCCAAGGGGAAAGTGGATAAGAATACAAGCCCCATTCCTCTGGTATTTATTCATTTTTATTAGGAACCATCTGGGGCACAGTTTTGAGCCCAAATAATGGAGATAGTTCAGAAACTAAAGCAAAACAGTGAAAGGAGACCCACTGTGAGCCTCTGCTGATGTCCAAGACCAAACAGTTAAAAAAAAAAAAAAAAGAATAAAGAAAAGGTGACATCAAAAATAAGGTCTCACTGATTAGCATGTCACTGTTTACCTGGAGTGAGCACTTCAAGTTAATCAAGGAAGTGCAAAGGGTGGCATTTGTGCCCTTGAGCTTTTTAAAGCCTCTCTTGAATTCGCTATCAAGACGTAAAGACGTACCTCTATGTTGCTCCCTCTTCATCTTCCTATCTTACCTCCTATACAGTGTACTGATCTTCAGGGATTTTTTTTTTTTTTTTTAACATATCTCTTCTGCAAACATTTTCTTCTTCTTTTTTAATTTTTAAAGATTTTTAAATTTTTATTTGTTCTTTTTAGATATACATGAAGCATTTTCTTTTCTTGGAAATCTCCCCAACCTGTCAGTTTACTGGAAGCTTACCCATCCTTTAAGGTAAAGGTTCAATGCCATTGGTACCTTAAAACAACCTTGTTATTTACCAACCTTTCAACTCTTCTCATATAATACCTTTTCCTTTAATTTTCCTCTTCTATCATAGCTATTTCAATAAGATAGTTAATTTTATATCTTTACCTTTTCTACTAGTTTGTAAGTCCCTGCAGTGGATATTGCCCACAGCACTGAATCTAGAACTTGGGTCTGTTCACAGGGAATCTTTCTTGAATTGTTGACTGTTGGCTGAGATCAGGGTTTGGTAAGACAGGCTGGGATCTGGTGTGAACTACAGCCACAACTTGGCAATTGAGAACAACCCTTGCTGAGGGGTGTGATGAGGATGCAGCTGGAGGTTGTGTGAGTGCATCAGGCAGGAAAACCCTCACACTGTGCTTGTGACTCTCTGGTGTAAGGGTACAAATGGGGACAACACAGGGGCAAGGCACGTGGAGAGCACGCGACTCAGTCTTGAGATGAGTGCGGCCAAGGCAACAGTGGGAACCCTGGCAAATCAATCAGAGCCCTGTGACCACCCTCTGGGCCAGAGGTAGAGCCCTGTCCACCCCACTGTGGCACAGGGCTGTCTCCCCAGCCCACCTATCTCAACTGTCAGGCTCTCGTGAACCCTCAGCAGCTGGCCTCCCTTTCCATTATTGCAGCATCAGGACAAACTCAGCTCAGCTTAGTATTTTAACCACTGTCCTGGTTAAATGTCCCACTGCTGCTCTGGCTACTTTCAAAGGTGATTTCTTTTTTCTAGTGTGGACTCAGTCTAAATGTACAAAGCAAAGAGAAGAAAGTGCAATTATCAAAACACTTAAGTTTTGAGAGCACCTACAGCACAATTCAGGCCAGAATATACACTTAAAGATGAAATTACATGAATTGTAAAACTCCTGCCCTCACCAGCGGCTAATTTTTCTTTGCTTTCTGCTTTGTAGACACATGCTTAATTTTTTTTTTTTTTTTTTTTTTTTTTTTTTTTTTGTACTGGGGATTGAACTCAGGGGTGTTTTACCACTGAGCTATATCCCATTCCATTCCTTTTTTTTTTTTTTTTTTTTTTTTAAATTTGAAACAGGGTATTTCTAAGTTGCTGAGGATCTTATTAAGTTGTAGAGACTGGCCTCAAACTTGGGGTCCTCCTGCCTCAGCCTCTTGAGTCTCTGAGGTTACATCTAAAATGACATTTTCTTATAATTACAATGGCAATATCACACCTAACCAAAAAAAAAAAAAAAAAAAATTAGGCTTGGGTATACTTGTGCATTGCTCTAATCCCAGCAATTTAGGAGGCTGAAGCAGAAGGATTGTTAACTTTGAAGCCAGCCTGGGCAACTTAGACTCTGCCTCAAAATACAATAAAAAGGAATTGGGATTTAGTTCAGTGGTAGAGTACTTGCCTAGTATGTGTGAGTCTGTGGGTTTAATCCCCAGTGCTGGGGGTGGGGTGGGAAGGAAAAAACAATTAGTATCATGCAATATTCAGTTCATGTTAAAATTTCCTGAATTTCTAAAAAAAAAGTCTTGGAAAAAAAATACTAGTTAGTTTTGAAATGGGATGTAAATAAGGTACACTTGTATTTGGTTGTAAGGCTGCAGGAGCCCTGTTTGGAGAGATGGCTTAAATTGCGGTTGACTACGGGCTTTGGCTTTGGACATGTTTGGGCATTGGCGCCTTCCGTAGTCTCACGGGACTTGGCCCGGGATCTTGCGAGACTTGGCTGGAGATCTTGAGGGACTTGAGCGAGATTGCGGATGAGGTCTGCGCCATTTTGGAGGTTAGAGGAGCGTGGACAGCGTGTGGGGGTGAAGTTAGAGCCAGAGAGAAAAGTTATCAGAATAAAGGGCTGTTTGTTTCCAGTTCGTCTCAAAACTTCTTCCCGCGGCTTCTTTGCTCCAAGCGGCCATCGCTTCAGGGGACTACATAAGGCTCTTAATTTTTTTTTTTTTTTGTACTGGGGATTTAACCCAGGGGTGCTTTACTGCTGAACTACATTCCCAGCCCTTTTAATTTTGAGATAGGGTCCCACTAAGTTGCTTAGAGTCTTGCTAATTCCTGTGGCTGACCTCAAACTTGCAATCCTCCTGCCTCAGCCTCCCACGTCACTGGGATTAGAGGTATGCACCACTAAACCCAGTGACTCTTTTTTTTTTTTTTTTTTTTAAATATTTTTTTATTTATTTGCTTTTTTTAGTTATACACAATGCGTTTTATTCAATACATTTTATTTGTGTGGTGCTGAGGATCGAACCCGGGTCGCCCACATGCTAGGCAAGTGCTCTACCGCTGAGCCACAATCCCAGCCCAACCCAGTGACTCTTAAATCTTAAAAATATTTTGCTATTGTTGCTGTTGTTATGGCCTGTAAGTCTTTAAACATCTACTATAGTATCTCCTTTCTCCCACTCCACCCTTTCTTTTCACATGACATTGGCTGTTTTTCAGAAACCAGGTTTCCCATTCTGGATTTGGCTGCCTGTCTCCTCATGCTGTCATTTGGTAGAGATTTCATGTGTCAAATAAGCAGAAGTTTAACTTGCTTATTGTTTGTTTGTATTTCCTTGAGAATAGAAGTGAAATCCAAAGACTTGAATAACTTCAGGCTGCCCCACCACTGCTTGCCTTTGGGGCAAGAATGCATCAGAAATGGATTTCATATAGCAATGAATCAGAAGGCACAATGTCTTGTTTTGTTTTGAGTGCAGCTCAGCTTGATCAGTGGGCTCAGGTGATTCACCCCATTTCTCACTAGGGAGTCTCATCACCCCTGATTATTGATAACATAGAACTGGGTATTTCATTAGGCGTTAGCATGGCATCTGTTTTAAAGTATATTTCCATGCAAGTGATTTCTTTTTTACTTGCCTGAGATAAACAGGCTGTGTATTATTTCTCCCATTATACAGAGAAGTCACTTGGGGGCCACATAGTGATTTGAGGGCCCACACAAAATCAGAATTCAATCTGCCGATTCCTCATTCCAAACTCTTCTGTGGCAGAAAACATGGCAGGCAAAAATGCTTCCTGGTGTCTTGCTGTTTGAAATCCAATGGAGTATTTTAAAATTGAGCTCAGGTAATAGATCTTAACGGGGGATTTAGTGGAGAATCACAACCAGTTTGGGTCACTTTGGTTTAAATTACCAGACACAAAAAATTTGATTTGCTTGGTTATGAACATCTGAACCATTCCCATTGTGTGAATCAACTTTTTGTCTGCATGATTTTGCCAGATAAACCAAAGACAATACTCTTCTCACTCAGGTGTACTCTGGTTCCCAGTACTGAGTCATTTATAGTAGTGTTGTGTTCAGCTAAAAATATGAAAATGTCATTTTGAGGGGCTTAAACAAATAGGATTTAGCTTTTTCTCACCCAATAAGAAGACCAGAGGTGAGTAGTTCTTGGCTTTGTTTGGTCTCAAGATGGCTACTACATCTTTAACCATCATCTCTGCATTCAAGGCAGGAAGAAGGGAGCTCAGGAAAGGGCTGGAGGAATTACATCTGTCCCATTTAGTAAGGAAAATATGTTGTATCAGAAGTTCTCCTAACAGCAAAGGAACTGAACAGACACTTCACAGAAGAAGAAATATGGTTGGTCAGCAAATATATGAAAAACTGTTCAACATCTCTAGCAATTAGAGAAATGCAAATTAAAACTACCCTGAAATTTCATCTCACTCCAGTCATAATGGCAATAATCAAGAATACAAGTAATAATAAATGTTGGCATGGATGTGAGGAAAATGTACACTCATACATCGCTGGTGGGATTTCAAATTGGTGCAACTACTATGGAAATCAGTGTGGATGTTCCTCAGAACACTTGGAATGGAACCACCATTTGATCCAGTCCCACTCCTTGGTATATACCCAAAAGACTTAAAATCAGCATACTATAGTGACAAGGCCACAATAGCTAAGCTATGGAACCAATCTAGGTGCCCTTCAACAGATGAAGGATAAAGAAAATACACAATGGTATATTACTCAACCATAAAGAAGAATGAAATTATGGCATTTGCCGGTAAATGGATGGAACTGTAGGCTATCATGCTAAATGAGATAAGCCAATCCCCCAAAACCAAAGACTGAATGTTCTCTCTGATATGTGGATGCTGACTCACAATAGGCAAGGGGAGGGGGAGGGAGAAGGGGATGTTCACTGATTGAACAGGGTGGAGTGGGGAAGGGAATGGAAATGAATTGGACATAGCTTTCCTATGTTCATAAATGAATACACGACCACTGAAACTCCACATGGAGTGATGGTTTTTCTTCTTGAAAATATTAAAACAAGTATCAAGAAGGAATGGAAACACTCATGTGGGGTCAATTTGAGATCCCCAGGTGTGGGATTAGATTTCTAGTCTAGCATAGAGCATGAGCACATGCCTGTTTTGACTTAGTGACACATTTGCTTCTTTTTTTTTTTAAGCCTTTATTGTTTTATTTTTTTTTAAATATTTATTTGTTTGTTTTAGTTGTACACAATGCCTTTATTTTTACGTGGTGCTGAGGATAGAACCCAGTGCATCGCACATGCAAGGTAGGCACTCTGCCAACTGATCTATATCCCCAGCCCCCATATTTGCTTCTTATTTTGCCAAAGTGTTTTTGAAGAAAATACATGCAAGCCGGGCGCGGTGGCGCACGCCTGTAATCCCAGCACTTGGGAGGCTGAGACAGGAAGATCATGAGTTCAAAGCCAGTCTCAGCAATGGTGAGGCACTTAGCAACTTAGTGAGACCCTGTCTCTAATAAAATACAAAAAAGGGGATGTAGCCCAGTGGTCGAGTGCCCCTGAGTTCAATCCCCAGTACCAAAAAAAGAAAAAAAAAAAAAAAAAAAAAAGAAAAAGAAAATTCATGCAGCATGCATCCCGGGGAAAATTTCATCTACATAACAGTGATGCCTTTATCACACTGGATATAATTAGCAAATATTCCCCATGATGGTCTAATATCTACTTTATAAAACTAACTCACATTAAAAATTTCATGAGTGGGGGAGCGCTGGCCTAGCACATGCGCGGCCCGGTTTGATCCTCAGCACCAAGTAAAGATAAAAAGGCATTGTGTACAACTAAAACAAATAAATAAATATTTTTCAAAAATCGCTTAAAAATTTCATGAGTGAATGGAATTATGAACATCGAGTGGAAAAACCCATTCTTTAGCTACTGATAATCATCTTTATTGTTTACAAAGCTGTTATGAATAGGTAGCACCTAGGCTGAGGACACCTGGGTTGTTTTGGTAAGACCACAGACAAGTTGCTTCATTTCTGCATGTCTCAAGTTCCTTGTTTGTAAACAAAGAGGACGGAGGAGTTCAGTTTCACAGGGGTCTCTTGGAAGAACCCATAATCTGTAGAACTAAAGATTTGGCCTAAAGATTATTTTTCTCTGTTTTCAGATAATGAGGGGATGATGCAGGAAGAAATTGTCCTGTCACAGTCATAGACATTATTTTTATTTAAGCTACCATTCTTTTCTTGCAAAGGTAGACTTGTTTCATTAAAACTCCTTATTTCTTTTTCCATGATGCTACCTAGGTGAGTTAAAATGATGGTGTCACTATGGTAACTCCTTCAAAGAAATTGAACCAGAGGGTTTTCTAACTTTCCCAGGGTGGCACAGAAAAGGTAAATGCATATCCCTAGGTTTTCACTTCTTGACCTGCATGATGATTGGTTTTATGTGTCAACATAGCCAGGTTATAGTAGTACCCCATTGTTAGTAATCCAATTGCCATGAAAGTATTTTGTGGATGTGGTTAACAACTATAATCAATTGACTTGAAGAAAAGATATTTTCAACAGTGCAAGTGGGCCTTCCCTAATCAGTGAAGGACTAAAGAGCAAATTCTGAGGTTTCCCGAGAAAAAATTCTGCATCAAGATTGCATCATCAGGGGCTGGGATTGTGGCTCAGCGGTAGAGCACTCGTCTAGCACGTGCGCGACCCGGGTTCGATCCTCAGCACCACATACAAATAAACGCATTGTGTACAACTAAAAGCAAATAAATAAATATTTTAAAAAAATATTAAAAAAAAAAAAGATTGCATCATCAGCTGGGCATGATGGCATATGCCTGTAATTCCAGGGCTCGGAGGCTGAGGCAGGAGGATCACAACAAAGCCAGCCTTAGCAATTTAGCAAGGCCTTGAGCAACTTAGTGAGAACCTGTTTCAAAATAAAAATAAAAAAGGGCTGTGGATTTGGCTCAGTTGTAAAGTGCCCTGGGTTAAATCCTTGGTACAAAAAAAAAAAAAAAAAAAAAAAAAAAGATTGCATCATCAACCCCTGTCCTACAAATTTCAGACTCTCCAGCTCAACGAGTATAAGTCAGTATCTTTAATTATTCCATAAATAAATCTCTTAATATATATGGCACAGTATACCCTGCTAATTCTGTTTCTCCAGAGAATACTGACTGATGCAACCTGCTCACTAGACATTTTTTTTTGAGAGGGGTACTTGGTATTGAGCCCAGGGCTTCAGGTGTACTAAGTATGTGCTCTACCATTGAGCTACACCCCCAGACCCCAAACCACTCTATTTTGAACATTATGTATGCTATACTTTGTGAATTAATTTGGCTTCCTCAGATTTGGAATTTTATTAGTGTGGAATTTTAATTATTTAGACATGTTACTGTGAAATCTAAGTTTTTAATATCTGTGAGCAAGAGCATTGTGCAAAAATTATAGATCATAAATGGCAATGGTTATTGTTTCTTACATTTCAAGGATTTCTGTTTTTTTTTCCCCCCAGAACCTCTCTTTCTTGAAGTAATCTCTTGCAACCTGTATTTGCTCTCTTATCTCTTTGTTGGAGAGATCAATTTTTGCCTGTATCTGCTCACTTAGGTCATTCTTTAATTCCCAAATCATTTCAGTTATGTTTATTCAGAACTCCTTCTCTGACTTTTCACCTACTGCACTATCTATGGATTCTAGTGTTGTAGTATCTTAGTTTGTTTGGGGAATTTTCCTCCCTTGTTTTTTCATGATGTCCATGTGTCTTCCTCTCTTGCAGTGTAGACCTGCTGCCCTATTGTCTTATAGTGTCCCTAACAGATTACCAATACCTCACTTTTAAGGGAGAGATCAATATTACAGCACTCAATGTATCCAACGTGTAGCCATATATCAGCTTCTATTTTTACATTTACAGTTTTGTCACTATAATCAGAAATGATGAGATCAGTTATCTTCCACCAAATAGTCAATAGGTTTCCATAATGGTTTACAGTTTATAATTGTAGAAGGGGAGTCTAAGGGGTTGACTGAGATGCTTATGAGGTAGGATGTGAGAAAACGGAGGTATTAGATTATTTGACAAGTGAGAGGGTAATCATAAGAAGTTGGCTGTTAGTAGGAGAAGCAAGAGACAGGCATCCCCATGCAAGACACCCTATTAGCTCAACAATAGGATAACTATTAGCACCTCTAATAGAGAAACCTCTGGTGCAGCCAGGCCCACATGGACCTTGGTGACATCTTACCAGGTCCTTATCCTCAAGCCTATAATTATCCTGGTTGAGCTGTGCAGTCACACTTTGGTGAGTAAGGAACCCCAGTGCAGAGTGCCTCTCCGTGTGGGTGCGGGGTGCCTCTCTGGGTCATGGGCTCAGGGCAGGTCTCTCTCTCTGGTTCTCCTCCAGGCTTCGGTGTGGTGGGGCAGGTGGGCAGTCGGGCCTGCCTCTCCAGATCTCCTCCAGGCTGCAGTGTGGCGGGGCGGGGGGGGTGGTGGGGCCTGCCTTTGTGTTCTTTACTTTTATTTTGATACAGGGTCTTGCTAAGTTATTGAGGCTAGCCTTGAACTTGTGATCCTCCTGCCTCAGCCTCCTGAGTTGCTGGGATTATAGTCACGTGCCACTGCACCTAGCTAGATTTTTCTTGTTTTAGATGATCTTAGCAGAGTTTTTTTTTTTTTTTTTTAATTACTTGGTATCATTTTAATAATGGAAATAATTTTAGAGTTAGGTAATTTTTCATGAAGATTCAAAATGAAAATAACTTATACATGGATAACACCACCTTTGACAAAATTCTTTCATGTATGTGATCTCATTTCTCTTTATTACAAACTAAAGAAGTGAAACTGCTTAAGTTAATAAAAGTCAAGCCTGGCTGGGCATGGTGGCATATGCCTATAATTCCAGCGACTCAGGAGGTTGGGCAGGAGGGTTGCAAATTAAAAGCCAGCCTCAGTAACTTAGTGAGGCTTTAGGTTTTTGGGGGGGAAAGGGGGGATGGAGTGGTGGGGTGGGGGGGGGGGGGGGGGGTCCTGAGCAACTTCATGAGACCCTATCTCAAAATAAAACTTTAAAAATGCTGGGAATGTGACTCAGTGGTTAAGTGCCCCTGGGTCCAATCCTTAGTACCAAAAAAAAAAAAAAAAAAAGGAAAAAAAAACCTTATGCCTATACAATAAGATTGCAATTCAGCTGAGTAGAGAAATGGGATTAATTAAAGCCAATACCAACAGTAAATGAATGAGGGAAAATATGCATTAGTGCATGAAAATTTTACTTCAAACTTTAGAGATTAGGGAGGGGGTAAAAGAGTTCATAACAGACACTATTCCCAATTACAGAAGTATGAATCATTCAAGTTTATGATAGTATATTGCCTATTCCTTCCACTGGATAGGGATGCGGGGAGAGAGAGCAGAGCGGCTCCTAGCACCCTGCCTGATGGGGTGTGTCCATATTCCTAAGAGTATGCCTGTTATGCTAAAGAGCGGCTGGCACTTTCCTACAAGCTGTCTTCCTCAGCCTGCAGGTCCAAGCACATGATTCAACAAATGTTCCATAGTTAAGAGCAGGTGCTAAGCCACATAAGAGACCACAGCCTTAGATCTGAGTTTCCAAATCTACCCAAATGCATCACCACCAAATAAACCATCAGGCTGGTGAGAGGCCCACTGGGTTACCCTCTGCAGCAAAGGCTCCAAGCCAACACCAAATCCTGGAGACAGTTCAATGACCAGCAGCAGATTAGGGAACATAACAAAGACCTTTCTCCACTGTAGACACCGCAGTGTGACCATTCTGAAATTTCTCACCTTCAGGAAATGTTGGGACTCATGTCTGCCAAGGGGAAGGACTTTGGCTGCTTACCACGCCCTTTGGAGGACCGGGGCTAAGCAAAGGGGTGTGGCTATGACGAAGCGTGAGAGTCCGAACCTCCCTGCTGGTTGATTGGTTAGTTCTAAACCTATTTAAGTTCAGCACCTTGCCAATAAAGTTGAGTTTTGGCTTCTTGCTCTCTACACAAAACTCCCTGGGTGTGGCGTGATATCCGTCCAGCAGAGGGTGGGAGGCACTCAGCTATTTTTGCCTGTTAAGCCCATCTTCGCCTGGTAAGTTACTTTCTTTCTGCAGGCAGAAAGAAGCCCCTTTTAGGGCCCAAAAAGGGGGGTAGCTTTAGACCGCAGCCCCATTAATAACTCAACAGTCCCGGCAAGGAAAGAGCAGGAGGTGAAAAGATGGGCCCTGGACAGGTGAACCAGGCTGTTGACACACAGGTAACTTGATGAGGTTACCTCTGGAGAATATTCACAAGGATGACCCCAAATGGGTGTTCCATGTTGTTTTAGGGTCATAATTTGTAAATGTCTACAAAAACATGATGTATGTGAGTCTTCAATACTGTCGAGAGTTCTTTTAGTTAAATCATCATGAATTTTCATTCCAGGTATAAAACCCAGGAAATCCATTCTGGAACATTCTTCCTAGATAGTGTGTAAGGTTCAATATTCACTCATATGTGTGTTTTTGTGGAAAAAGAGGGTCTACGGCATTCTTCATATTCTCAAGGAGGCCTCCCACCTCATGAATCCCAGCCTCCCAAATTACTGGGATTATAGTCATGTATTAGCATGCCCAGACTTTAACATTTTTTTGGAGGGGGGATGATACCAGTGATTGAACTCAGGGACACTCAACTACTGAACCACATCCCCAGCCCTATTTTGTATTTTATTTAGAGACAGGGTCTCACTGAGTTGCTTAGCACTTTGCTTTTGCTGAGGCTGGTTTTGAACGCGATCCTCCTGCCTTGACCTCCCAAGCTGCTGGGATTACAGTAGTGTGCCACCACGCTCAGCTTAACATTTGTTTTTGATTTTGGAAATCGGAATAGGTCTTTTGTAATACTAGAGGAATGCCAAACATCAAGTTTTCAAGAACTTGAGTACAGAAACAGCTTAGTAAATAGCAAAACAACTGCAGCTTTTGCAGGCATGGGAAATGGATGAACCTAGTGAACCAAAATGTCTTCCATTACAATTTCCTGTCATTTGTGTAAACATTTATTGACATGTATTATCTTCCTGTCTTCTAATCCAAGAATTTCCTGCAATTTCTTGATGGTATAAGCTGATCTCCCCCTTCTGCTCTCTCAGGGCTGTGTTTCCTGCCAAATTGAGCCCTAAAACTAGCAGCCTGAGTCACCTGTCCACCCAAGTGACTCTTGGATTTAGCTTGGTTCCTCCCACAGCAGATCCCTCTGTGCCTCACATGAGGTAAGGTAATATGCACCATGTCCTTCATTTCCTCCTCTACCAACAGATTTGGTATACATATGACACACAGGTCTTTTACCATTTTCATTTTAAAAATTTTCTCATGAGCAACTGTTTTAATTACTTCTGATTTATGATCTAGTATGGAAAATGAGCTTCCACTGTTAAACCATCCAAAATTTCTTTCTTCAAGTTAGGGGTACACTCTACTTCCAACATTGGAGACTGTTCGACAAGCATTCCACCTGAAGCCTCACAATAAGGAGCTGGAGCTACTACTTGGGATGAGGCAAATGGAGGACAGAGACCTGCCAAGGGTGCCATGCCGGAGGCAAGGTGGCCCAGCATTCCTATTCTGCATGACAGGGGTAGCAATGATCCAACCCAGAGTCCTCTGCCTTCAGATAGCTCTACTGATGGGACACGCTGTTGACCTTGAGATCTTCATCAGAGATAGAGAACAAGCTTTAAGTCACCCTTTGAACTCTTGGATTCTACCATGTCTGAACCTCACTCTGGACTTTTTTGTTACATCAGCCAACAAGTGTCCTTTTTCTGTACCTAATTTTGTGTGTTATTCACACCCCATAGACCTATTCAATGTAGCCATTCCCTCACAGAAGAGTCATCTTAATAAAAAAGGTGGGAGGACAAGTACTTTAGCACATAACACACATGCACACACGAACAAGAAGCACTATATAGTTTTGAGGGGATTTTTTTTGGTACCAAGGATTGAACTCAGGGGCACTCGACCACTGATCCACATCCCCAGCCCTACTTTGCATTTCATTTAGAGATAGCATCTCACTGAGTTGCTTAGCGCCTTGCTTTTGCTGAGGCTGGCTTTGAACTCGTGATCCTCCTGCCTCAGCCTCCTGAGCTGCTGGGATTAAAGGCAGCTCTATATGGTTCTTGTTTCAAAATACTGACTAGACCTTCACCACTACAGGTCTCCTTAACCACCCTCACAACCTCCAACAAAGGCTCTCTCGAGCAAGTTGTGGGTACAAGGAAGAAAAAAAGCTGATGATCTATGCATTTCACCTGCTACTAGGAAGCATCTTCAGGAGAGTCATCCTCGAGCACATGAGGAAGAAATGGCTTGCAGAATGGCTTTAAAAATCACAGCACTTGAGGCTGGGGCTATGGCTCAGCAGTAGAGCGCTCGTCTCGCATGTGAGGCCCTGGGTTTGATCCTCAGCACCACATAAATAAAATAAAGGCATTGTGTCCACTTACAACTAAAAAAAATATTTTAAAAAAATCACAGTGCTCACAATTGCCACCAAGTAACATTGAAAACAATTTTATTCATACTCCTCGGATATGACCCACAGTAGGAAATACATTTAATGGAGAATACAACACATAAGGACAAAGCAAAAGCTTTATAAACTAGCCTTGAAATGTGTGACATCTTCTGATACTTCTTTCTTTTTCCCACTAAACAGCAATCACAATCTGCTAAATTAATTTTACGACCTATCTTTTGAGAAACATAAATATAAAGAAATTTCTCTTAAAAATCTAGATTCTGGCCAAAAGTCATCTGGAACTCAAACCTATTTCCTTTATTTTATGCAGGAGAAACTGAGGCCCAGAGGGTAGGTGACTGGTCCCAGGCCATAAAGTAGGTGTGTTCTGCCCCCAGCAGCCCAAGTGTGGCTGCCCAGGTTGGGCCGCCCTGCTGCAATGGCAGTTTCCATTTCTTGTGATAATGATCTGCTACCACAAAATGTTTCCTAGAACTGCACAGAAAATGCTTCAAATATAAAATACCCAAATTTAACTCAACTTCTTCCTGTTCTTCTACACAAGACAGTGCAACCTCAAAGGACAATCCACTCACAGACATATGTGTGGTTTTTTTAAAAATATTTTTTTAGATGTTGATGAACCTTTATTTTATTCATTTATTTATATATAGTGCTGAGAATCGAACCCAATTCCTCACACATGCTAGGCAAGCGTCTACCACTGAGCCACAACCCCAGCCCCATATGTGTGTTTGAAGGAGCCCCAATTAGGGAGATGGCTATTGCGGTCAGCTGGAAGCCATAAGTTCCACCTGATAATAAGTATGTATGTGACGCACCTGTAAATGCACGTGAGGCACCCGCAAAGCTAAAGGTATATAACCGGGTGAAAGCGGTCGGAGTCAGGAGGAGAAGAATGAATTCATTCAGTCAGTCATGCAGTCGCTCGGTCGGAAGAAGAGTTCAGGTTGGAGAAGAAGAAAAGAATCAGAGCGGCCAGAACATAGGCAGAGCGGTTACAGAAGAGAAACCAGATAGAAGAAGTAATGGCTGGTCAGAGTTAGACCGAGGCTCCCGAGGAAGAAAGAAGAAAGAAGCCCTAAAAGCTAAGCTCTCTCTCTCTCTCTAAAGAAGAAATCTCTCTTTCTCTCTAAGCTCTAAGAAGATGAAGAAGAAAAAGCTATCTCTAATCTTTCTTTCTAAGCTCTTTCTAAGAAGAAGAAAAATCTTTCTTTCTCTCTCTAAGCTCTCTTTAAGAAAGTAGAAGTAAAAGTAGTAGTATCTTTACTCTGCCTCCGAGAGTTTTCCTCCCACGGCGTTTGTGGCTGGCCACGACAGGCAGCTTACATGTGTTATTGCTTGAGGTAGGATAACTGAGACATTAGCCATACAAAAGGATATGGGAATTACTAATTGGCATTTCTGGAAATTGCATAATAATGAATCTCTTCCCTAGCACTGGCTCCATAATGTACCTGTGTCTTTCCATGTAATAGCAGCTAGAAACAAATAAGAAATTTCATCCTTGAGTAGAGACCAAATGAGGAGGGTGAGCACTGCAAAGGAGGAAGGGTCTGGACACCAGTTCTCACAGTCCTTTTGGTGAAGCAAATGCTCCTGGTCTCCATCTTTTCCATCCCGAGGCATCTTAATAGTACAGTGAGGTGTGAGGTCCAGGTCAGCTCCCACACAGCACCACCTTCATCCACTAATGCTTAGGAATCTTCATCCCATTTTTCAAAGGAGAGAATTGAGGCTTATGAAGATTATGTAACTTGCCTGAGCTCAGGACAGAACTGGGTGGGACTGGACCTGAGCTCTAACAGTAGACTCCTCAGTTCTCTCTTTTAGGTACCTGGTTCCACCCAAGCCCAGCCAGCCCTGCTTCCCACAGCCTAAATCCCAAGCCTTCCTACATTGGAAGAACAGACTAATATATGTGTCAAAGAAAAAAAAAATCACAGATTAACATAGACCTAGGGTAAAACAGAAGAAGGTCTTTATAAATATATCATAGATCAAAGAGATCAAATGGAAAATGTACTCAAATTCTCTTAACCCATTTTGTCCCATAATCTCAGATTGTAGAACCCCTACGAAAACTAAAGTTGGCCTGTAATCCCAGTGACTCTGGAGGCTGAGGCAGGAGGACTGGAAGTTTGAGGCCAGCTTGGGCAATTTAGCAAAAACCTGTCTCAAAATAAAGAAAAATAGCCGGGTGAGGTGGCACACGCCTGTAATCCCAGCACTTGGGAGGCTGAGGCAGGAGGATCGTGAGTTCAAAGCTAGCCTCAGCAATGGCAAGGCACTTTAGCAACTCCGTGAGACCCTGTCTCTAATAAAATACAAAAAAGGTCTGGGGATGTGGCCCAGTGGTCAAGTGCCCCTAAGTTCAATCCCCAGTACAAAATAAATAAATAAATAAATTAATAATAATAATAATAATAAAATAAAGAAAAATACATAAATAAAAACGGATGTGGCTGTAGCTCAGTGGTAGAGTGGTGGAGTTCAATCTCCAGCACCCCCCCCCCCACCACAAAAAAAAAAAAAAAAAATGAACAACAATATACCACTTCCAGTAATGGTAACTCTATGCACTTGTGTTAATTTTGTTGACATATTTGCAAAATTGAAAATTTGAGACTTAATATGTTAATTTGAGTTTAATGCTCAATTTAGCTGACCAATCTCTAAAAGAGAGATATGCTTATATCATATTTCATACCAAGAAAAGGCATTCCTTGAAGAATTGATCCCAAGGACCTCTAGTAACAGTGACTTCCATCAACAAAGTCCAGGGGCATGATCCCCACGTCCACCCCGTTAGGAATTCCACTCCCCGGCTACCTGGCTCACCATAACACTCCCTTCCCAGGACATTCTGATTGGTGGCATACACCTTCCTGGGAACCAGAACACGTTTCCCAAGCCTAGATGTTAATATAACTCAAATTGTGGCCAAGGGAGGTGGGGAAAATACAGAGATGTTGTGCCTGTGCTCTGGAAAAACTTCAGCCCACCAGCACCCTCTGGCTCCCTGGCCACGTCTTTGTTCAGATAACCAGTTTCATAAAGTAGGTAAATTACATTTTAAACTTGCAGGTGCAGTGAGCCATCTTCCCCTGCAGTATCATTTCCTCAAACTCTGCAGCAAATATCCCAGGGTGGACACCCTCAGAGCTGCTGTGTTTCCATTAATCCCATTATTACCACTCCTTTTTATTATTATTATTATATATTTTTTACAGTACTGGGGATTTAACCTATGGGTGCTCTACCACTGAGCTACATCTCTAGCCCCTTTTTATTTTGAGACAGGATTTCACTAAGTTGCTGAGGCTGGCCTTGGATTTACAATCCTTCTACCTCAGCTTCCTGAGTAGCTGAGAGTACAAGCGTGCACTATGGCGCCTGACAAACAAAGGCTTATTTATTGTGCAGACTACAAATCCATTGTGGCTTCCTTCTCTAATGTTGCTAGTTGCCAGGGCCAATAGAAAGAAAGCTTGAAAGATCTTGTATTGGCCATCAGACGCTCCAGGCAGAATGTCTGCTCAAAACTCATTGGCTAGAACTAGTCACGTGGCTCTATTTAACCCACTTCCCCAGCTTTGGGGAGAAAGAAAAGGAACTCCATTTGTACTAGGTGGTAGTTTTTAGGAAGTTAGTGCCAGCAAAGCTTCCTCTTAAGGACAATTATGTTTTTCCTTTTTTGATATGAGAGTTTTGTAATTACCAATAATAAAACTACTTAGGGTGCCAGGAGTCTTATATATATTATTTTTTTTTTTTTTGGTACTGGGAATTAAGTGATCAGGGGCACTTAATCACTGAGCCACATCCCCACCCATTTTGTTTTGAGACAGGTTCTCAGTAAGTTGCTGAGGCTGGCTTTGAACTTTTGATCTTTCTGCCTCAGCCTGCTGAGTTGCTGGGATTATAGGTGTGCACTACAACAACCAGCTATATATATATATATATATATATATTTTAACTCCTTGTAAAAACTATAAAGTTTGTAACAGCTGAGAAAACTGTAACTTCATGAGGTTAAATAGGTAAATTAGAAGTAAGTAGCAAGTGGTCGAATCATAGGTTGACAGATCACAGGTTTAGGGCCAAATTTTACATTAGGTCATATGCCAGTCATATGCTATGATTGACATATTTGATTTTTTTCTCTCTTTATTCTATCCAGTTTCATCTCTTTAAAAATCATTATATTAATCTTTTTAATTTTAAAATTTAATTGACATGATAATTGTACCTATTTATGGGGTATAATGTGATAATTTGATACAAGTATATAATATATAGTGATCAAATCAAGGTAATTAGCATTTCCAGCTCCTTAAATATTTGTCATTTCTTTGTGTTGGAAGTCTACAAATTCCTCTCTTCTAGTTCTCTATAAAATGTGTAATAAATTATTGTAAACTGTAGTCACTACTGTGCTGTAGAACACAAGAACTACTCTTATCTAACTGCATTTTGTACCCATTAAGTGACCTTCTATCTGCCTTTTTTCCTAGCTTCTAGTAAAAACTATTTTATTCTCTAATTCTATGAATTCAACTTTTTAAATTTCCACACTTGAATGAGAACATGTGGTATTTGTCTTTCTTTGCCTTATTTCACTTAACATAATGCCCATTGTGTTAATCTTTCTTATCATTGTGTATTTTTAGTGATACTTTAAATCTTCTTTTTAAAAATATTTTTTTAGTTGTAGGTGGACATAATACCTTTATTTTATTTATGTGGTGCTGAGGATTGAACCCAGGGCCTCACACATGCAAGACAAGTGCTCTACCACTGAGCCATAGCCCCAGCCCCACCTTGAATATTCTTAACAAGGAAAATCATTTATAGCAAGTATGAGTTGCTAAGTGCAAAACTCGCAATCCTCCTGCCTCAGCCTCCCAAGTATTAAGGCGTGCGCCACCGCGCCCGGCTATTTTTATGAAAATAGCTCATGCTTGCTTACTAAGAAAGAAAACATTAAATTGTCAACATGTGGGAAAAAAGGAGAGGAAATCTGTTTTTCTCCTTTTTCTTTTTTTTTTCTTTCTTTCTTTTTTTGGTAATGGAGATTGAACCCGGGCACTTTACCACTGATCTACTGACCCACATCCTCAGCACTTTTTAATTTTTATTTTTTAATAGTTCATTCTTTTTTATTGGTAGGTAGTATTCCATGATATAGCTGTGTCTTGATGTGTCCACATAGTTACAAAATTTTTCAATGTAATTTCTAGTTATTGACTTTTAAACATAAAGCTGCTATGAAATTCAATGAACAAGTATTAAATGGAATATGATTTCTCTTGGGTAAATTCTTATCAGTGAAATGTTTCTTTAAATAATATATGTATGTTTAACACAGCCAAACTATTTTCCAAAGTGATTGTGTTGTACCAAAAATGTTGTACCCAGCATAATGCCAATTAAAACTCCAAGCCATGTCACACTTGAGCCAATAAAAAGCCTTTATTAAGCTGATCAGCGGCCACCATCCTCACACATCACACAGTGTGACAAGATGGCACACCAGCAGTGATTTTCAAGGGTTTATAAAGATAAAAATCACAGAGGGCGGAATATTCAATTGCAGGGTTTCAGCCAATGCAAGTAAGCCATGGTACAGAAGCTGAATCTAGGCAGTTAGCAAGACAAAGCAATGGGTACAATAATATTTCCCACGGGACTTTCCAGGTTGGTATAGCAACGATCAAGTAGAAGGGAATGGGGTCAAGATGACCCTAGTTGAGTACATGTTAGAGAAAGGTTACTAACGTCTAGACAATCAATCTCTGACAAGGTATGTTGTCCAGGAAAAATGGAAATCAAAGAGAACAACTTTACCTTGCATAGGAATTGCTATTTTTATGTTGTCAAGTGTATTATGCTAGGTAACGATTAATGGGTACAGAGGCAGGACTTTCTGTGTTTTTTTTTTTTTTTTTTTTTTGGTACCAGGGACTGAACTCAGGGACACGCGACCACTGGGCTACATCCCCCGCCCTTTTTTGTATTTTATCAGAGACAGGGTCTCACTGAGTTGCTAAGTGCCTGGCCATTGCTGAGGCTGGCTTTGAACTCACGATCCTCCTGCCTCAGGCTCCTAAGTGCTGGGATTACAGGCGTGCGCCACCGCGCCCAGCTTCTATTATTTCTGAGAAACAGAACTATTTCTCTGAACTCCTAAGATGGCTGCTGAAAAACAAAATGGAGTCCCTTTAGTTCTCTTATCACAATTGTAATAGTTTACATTCCCCACAGTGGTATAAGAGTAACCCAGTAGCTTCATGTGCTTGCCAGCACTTTGTCCCTTTAGGTGTATCATTCATTTTGGGTTAAATTCTGTACTTTTTTATTTTTTATTTTGAGACAGGGTCTCAAAGTTTCTTAGGGCCTTGCTAAATTGCTGAGGCTGGGCTTGAACATGTGATCCACTTGCCTCAGTGTCCTTAGTCACGGGGATTACAGGCGTGGGCCACCTCAATTGGCAGAAATTTGGTTTTGAAAAAGCAAAATACCTTAAATTGTACAAGTTAATAACAAAAGCATTTATATTAAGAAATTTGAAATTTACCCAATTTGAGCAATATTTTGGTATAACTTAGGTACTTTTATCACAGGGGGCAATATAAACTCACAATGTCATTTGGGATGTAATTGGAACCCTCATTAAGATTCACAGTGGGGCGCGTGGAACACGCCTGTAATCCCTGCACTTGGGAGGCTGAGGCAGGAGGATCATGAGTTCAAACCCAGCCTCAGCAATGGTGAGGAACTTAGCAACTCAGTGAGACCCTGACTCTAATAAAATACAAAAATGGGCTGGGGGGCTGGGATTGTGGCTCAGCGGTAGAGCGCTCGCCTAGCACGTGGGCGACCCGGGTTCGATCCTCAGCACCACATACAAATAAAATACATTGATGCATTGTGTACAACTAAAAGCAAATAAATAAAAATATTAAAAAAAAAAATGGGCTGGGGATGTGGCCCAGTGGTCAAGTGTCCCTGAGTTCAATCCCCGGTACCACACACACACACACACACACACACACACACACAAAAGATTCACAAAAATTGCTGTTTTTTGAGCCAACAATTACATTACTCAGTATTAATTTCAAGCAAAGAATTTAAAGAGAAAAATTTTAAATATGTGAAAATGTTTATGATAGTGTTAATTTTACAAATAACAAATGGAAAACAATATTGAATGGTTAATATGAAGTGTGTACTCAATAAAATGTGCTCTTATTGAAAATTGTTAGTTTAAGGACATCTGGAAGTACTAAGTAAAAAAGATCTGCTAGATATGCTATGTGATTGCACATATGAAAATGTATGTGTACCATGACAAAGAAATATATGAAGAATGGTGATAGTGGCTGCTCTATGATGTTGAATTATTACTGGGCACTTTCCCCCATTTTCCAGTATTTATGTAATACCATTATATAAATTTTGCAGTGGTTATAACCTGAAAAAATACGAAATACATGACTTCTACAATTTACAAACCCTAAGAAATATGGTCTCATTCAGTAAAGATACATGCAAATGTAAGGAAGACGGTCATCTCCAGGGCACAGGCAGGCCTCTCGGAGATGGGAGCATGGGTCCAGAACTGAGGGTTATGCACTGGGACGCTGGAGATGGCAGGTGTCCCACATGGTGACACCTAGGTGACACCTGCCTAGGTGAGACTTCCACTAAGGAATTGTAGAGAAAACTCAAGCTCTTTGTTAGTCGTTCATTCTCAAGAGAAAGAAAGAGTTCAGCCAAATGTTCTTAGTCCTTAGGAGAATTTTAAAAATTCTTCTAAAACATATCAATTAAAGATTCTCCCTACCTCCCAGACAGTAGCATAATTAAAAGAGTGGAGAGAGGCCAGGAGTGTTAGACTGAGTTTTTCCTACATTGGAGAGGAGAGCAATAGAAAAAAGAAATTCTGAAAATAAAGAATCAAGCATTCATAACCAGAAGCTATAAAATATCTGCAGAAAGTTTCCCAAATCTTGAGAAGGAAATGGAAAATCAAATACAGGAAGCATACTGAACTCCAAATATACAAAATTACAACAGACCGACTCCTAGGCAATTATTATGAAAATGACATCACAATCATTAATATTGCTGTTTTTATGTTAGAATTTTTTAAATTTATTTTTTAGTTGCAGTTGGACACAATACCTTTATTTTATTTATTTATCTTTAAATAAATAAATATTTATTTATTTATTGGTGCTGAGGATCAAACGCAGGGCATTGCACGCGCTAGGTGAGTGCTCTACCACTGAGCCACAACCCCAGCCCTGTGTTAGAATTTTTAAAGAACATTTTGTTTCAGTTGTTTGTTGAAATGATTTAAAAATTTCCCTAAAAAAAAATCTGCAGAAAGTGGAATAAAAGAAAAAATATCAGGATAAAATCAGATATTAAAAGGAAAACAAATATAAGAAATGATCAATATAATCAAATGAAATTTCTTTGATAAGACCAATAAGATGGATAAACCTCTCAAACCATCAAGAAAATAAGAGCTTTAAGTGAATCAGATTAGAAAATTTAAAAGAGGACATAACTCCATTAATAGTTAATATCTTAAAACCAGGAACATTTTATTAATTTTTGCTAACACATTTGAAAACAAAAAGATTTTCAATTTTCTAGGAAAAAATATCATCAAGACTTGTTCATGAAGAAACAAACTGAATAGAACACTAAGTATTAAGAAAATTTTGGGGGGTTGGGGTTGTAGCTCAGAGGTTGAGCGCTTACCTCGAATGCATGAGGCACTGAGTTCAATCTTCAGCACCACATAAAAAGTAAATAAATAAATAAATAAAGATATTGTGTCCATCTAGATTAAAAAAAAAAAAAGAAAAGAAAATTTTGGGGCTGGGGCTATGGCTCAGGGGTAGAGTTCTCGACTCGCAGGTATGAGGCGCTGGGTTTGATACTCAGCACCACATAAATAAAATAAAGGTATTGTGTGTCCACCTACAACTAAAAAAAAAGAATGAAGTCTTTAAAAAAGAAAATTTTATTGGCCTAGAAATACTCATTCTACTAAAAAGTAACAGGCTGTTATAAAATGTACCTGGAATTTATTTTAATTGTGTATGGTAAGACACACAGACATGAAATTGAGTATCATGGCCTGTAACATTGTAACACCTGTAACTGAGTGTCATGCCTGTAATCACAGTGGTTCGGGAGGCTGAGGCAGGAGGATGGAGAGTTCACTGCCAGCCTCAGCAATTTAGCAAGGTCCTAAGCAATTTACTGAGACCATGTCTCTATATAAAATATAAAAAGGAATGGGGATGTGGCTCAGTGGCTAAATGCCCCTGGGTTCAATCCCTGGTACCAAAATAAAGAAATAATATAAATTGAGTGTCATGATGAAGGTTTTCTGTTTGTTTGTTTGATTATTTTTTTCTGGTACTAGGGATTGAGTACCCAGGAATACTCTACCAAGAGCTACATCCCCAGCCCTTTTTATTTCTTACCTCACAACTTGTGATCTTCCTACCACAACCCCCAGTAGCTGGGGTTACAGGGATGTGCCCCTGAAGTTTTTATGCTCACAGATTCCTAGGACAGGAGGCACAGGGTGACTCATGGGGAAGCACCAGGGCCAATTAAGGGGCAGAAGGAGCAAAGGGAAAGTGTGAACCACAGCTGTTACTGTTTTTTTTTTTTTTTTTTTTTTTTTTTTATCACACAAAGCGTTTATGTTTACGTGGTCTGAGGATCGAACCCGGGCCGCACACATGCTAGGCGAGCGCTCTACTGCTGAGCCACAACCCGAAGGAAGGAATGGAGGAGCTATTGTGGGCAAACTGGGCAAGTTCAGGGTTTAGACAGAATAATTTTGGTGGGCTCTGGGTTATAGGGGTCGCCCCTATTATATGGTACTGGTTCCGGGTGATTTAGGGCAGAGGGATAATGCCCCAGACCTCAGGAGCCTGATAAAAGCAAGTGTGAATTTGAGATGGGTTGGTTTTCATGTCAGATATATGTATGCTCAAGGGAAAATTGTTATCTCTAGGAATCAAAGAGTCCTTCCCTAGGTCCACAAGGCCCCACGATGCCAAAGTATTATAAAATATGGAATATTAAAAGAAGCATGAGCTTTATCAATTCTTCAAGGAGAAAAAAAAATCTAATTTTACAAACTGTCCTAGAGAATAGAAAAAAGGGAAAGTTACCAAACTCATTTTATGAGGCTAGAAGAACACTGATTTGGGTAAATTAGAGTAGAACATAACATTTTAGGTAATCTACATTTATTAACATTAAAGTATTAAATAAAACATGAGAAAATGGAATATAACACTGCATAAAAAGATCAAAAAGGATTTATAAGAACAGAAGAACACTAACTTTAGAAAAACTATTAATTTAATTCACCACATTAACATATTAAAGAAAAAATATCAGGTGATTATCTCAAAATACATTTTTAAAAGCATTTGATAAAATTCAATACCCATTCATGACTTAAAAAAACTTCTTGCAAATTTTAATAGAAGAGAATTTTCTTAATCTTGTTTTGCGTTATCTACTAAAAACATACATAAACAGTGTTTGAATGGTGAAATTTCAGAGGCATTTCTTTTTTTTTTTTTTTTTTTTTTTTTTGTGGTACCGGGGATTGAACTCAGGGGCACTCGACCACTGGCTCACATCCTCACCCTTTTTTGTATTTTATTTAGAGACAGGGTCTCACTGAGTTGCCAAGTGCCTCGACATTGCTGAGGCTGGCTTTGAACTCGCGATCCTCCTGCCTCAGCCTCCCAAAGTGCTGGGATTACAGGCATGCGCCACCGCGCCCGGCGGCATTTTCTTTTAATGTTAGGAATGAGACAATACTAAATACAATCACTCATATTATTCAACATTGTACCAAAGGTCCTTCATAATCCAATAGGATTGGAAAAAAGAAGAGGTTTTAAGAGCCAAAATATATATCATAGAAGGCTTTCTTATGACTGAGTGATGCTGACTCTGGATGATTAAGTAGAAAAAAAAATTATGAGAATGTTTGGCAGCTCACAGAATCAATGGGAGAGCTGAAAGATCAGGTTGAGTCTCTGGAAGGGCCATAGCATGCTACCAAGATGGTCTTGACAAGGACAGCTTTGCTGCCACCACTGACCCTCGAGATGCCTTTGATCGTCATTTCTGCTCCTGCAACTTATCAGAAATGATAACTCCACTAACACTGATGCCAGCTCTGCTTCATCACTGTGTCACTGTCACCACTACAGTTTCAGTAACATGCCCATGCCTCAGCTGCAAGGAAGGCTGTGAAAGGAAATGTGGAATATTTGAAGCATTTATAGTGGAGCAGTCTTTGTCCTGCAACCAGATTCTTAAAGTGGGAAATTCCTTAAACATGGAAATGAGTCCAATGCTGGGTGACCAAAGCACATGACAAACAATTAGTAAAAAAAAAAAAAAAAAAAATGTCACTTGCAAACGGTACAACAATCTACACAGAAAATTTAAGTTAATACATAGGCAAACTTGTATGACTAATGAATAAGTTTAATTTCCTTGATATAATACAAATATAAAAACCAATGGCATTTCTATAAATCAGCAATAAGACCTAATAGGAAAAAAAACAATCCCATTCACTAAGCAAACAAACTATAAGGTATCTGGGAATAAAAAAGAGGCATACTTTTTTTAAAAAAAGCTTTAAGGATATAAAGAAGACTTTAAGAAATGGATATTTATATAAATAAAAATAAAAGTATATCTATGTATCTATAGATCTATGTACGTATATGTATATGTGTATGTGTATATACAAATGTGTGTATATATATGGCCTTGTTTGGGAATACTCAATTCTACAACAATGTCAATTTCCTTAAATTTGAAGTATAAAATTAACATAATCCAATTAAAAAAAAATCCACCTGGAGTTCTTTATACAACTTGAGAAACTGATTAAAATGCAAATAGCAAAGTAAATATCTAAAAATATCCCCAACAATTCTGAAAAAAAAAAAAAAAAAAAAAAAAAAGGAAATAAGGAATAAGGAGGTAGGACTTGCTCTTTCAAATAACAAAAAGCCTAGAAATAGATGCACACATTTAAAGGATCTTAATCCTCGAACAGAAGTGGTATCATAAATTATAAAGTGTAAGGATGGACAAGCTGATAAGTAATGTGAGCAGTTCACTTTCCGTGTAGAATTAAAATTAAGATCCCTACTCAGACAAAATACAAAGGCAAATTTCAGGTGGAGTCAAGCTCTAGGTAAAAAAGAATACAAATTTAAAAATTAAGAAAATGGGGCCAAAATTGTGGCTCAGTGGTAGAGCTTGCTGAGCATGTATGAGGTACTGGGTTTGATCCCGACACCACATAAAAATAAACAAAGTAAAGGTATTGTCTCCATCTACAGCTAAAAAATAAAATAAAATAAAATAAAAATTTAAAAAATTAAGAAAATGTAGAGAGTATCTTTAGGATCTGGGTCAAAGTTTTCTTAAATTAGACAAAAAGTACAAATGATAAAGGTAAAGACTACATTAAAGACTACATTTGACCACACTAAAATTTCTGTATGACCAAAGACATACGAAGTGTAATAAAAAGCATGAATCACTTGATAGAAAGTTTATGAAGAGACTCAAGGGACTAGGAAACCCAAATGATTTATTAACATATGAAAAGATGTTCTACCTTAAAGATAATTAGGAGGAAAAATGTAGTAAAAAAAAAAACAACAACAACAAAAACAATGAGACCAAGTGTCACTAATTAAGTGTTGGCATGGAAGTTAGGGAAAGGTAAATCTCTTCAACTGCTGGCTTGGGTATAAACAGGTGTGATCACTTAAGAGAACAATTTGGAAGCATGTTATAAAAATTTAATAACTTCTAGGTTTATAGAATACACATGTATTCAAAGGGACATGTGTCACATCATCAGCAACCCTCTCCTGAAAAGAAAAGGAGATCAATGTCCACTAATAAGTATTAATGGAATTTTAAGTAAAATGTGATAATCAATAGATTGGATATTGAATAATGCCTTAAGAAACTAACTAGATCTAAATGGCTTAATATAAATAGATGTAAAAAATAAAACACTGATAGAAAAAAAGGAAGATGCATTTGCTTCTGTATATTGAAAAATATGAGACATTGTACATTTTAATATTTTACATAATGTAAAACATTCATTTATAGATATTTATACAGAAATATAAAATAATGACCTGGGATAATACCCACTTTGGTAGCCAGCCTCTGAAATGGCCTCCAGTGACCCCCTGGGCCTCCTAGTCTTTGTGCCCTTGTATAATCTCCTACTCCCCTCTAGTTGCTAAGTTGAGTGCTGGGTATCAAATCTAGGTGACTTACCTTCTTTTTGGTACCAGGAATTGAACCCAGGGGCACTTAGCCACTGAGCCATATCCCCAGCTTTTTTAATATATTTTTTTGGGGAGCAGGGTTTTGCTAAGTTGCTTAGGACCTTGCTAACTTTTTGAGGCTTTGAACTCATAATCTCCTGCCTCAACCTCCCAAGTCACTGGGATTATAGGCATGTGCCACCGCACCCAGCTAGATGACTTGCTTTTAATGAATAGAATTGATGTCACTTCTGAGATTATGTATGACAAAGTTGACTTCTCTCATTGGCTTTCTTGTGATGAAATAAGATGCATCTTGTTAAGATCCCCTGTGGAGAGGTTCATGTGGCAAAGAACTGCCAGCAGCTCTAACCAAGGAAGTGAGGAGCTGAGTCCTGCCAGCAGTTGCTAAGTGACCTTGGAAGCTAACTCTGCCCCTGTGGACCCTGGAAATGACCATAGCATCAGCCACCACTGGGACTGCAGCCTTGTGAGAGGTCCTGAGTCAGAGAATACAGCTATACTGCACAGATTCCTGAGCTACAGATCTATGTCATCAAGCCACTAAGTTTTTAGGGTAATTTGTGCAGCAGTAGATACTAATACACAAAATTATGAGGGTCACAGTCTGGATTAGGGAAGGAGTAGTAGAGGAAGGATGGAGAGTAATTATAAAATTACTTTTATAAGAACAATTAAAAATTTTTTAAGTAGGGATGGACATAATACCTTTATTTTTTATTTATTTATTTTCATGTGGTGCTGAGGATCGAACCCAGTGCCTCACATGTGCTAGGCAAGTGCTCTACCACTGAGCTACAGCCCCAGCCCTATAAGAACGATTTTAAATAAACATGATGAAATGTTAATAATCATTAAATTCTGGGTCATGAGTTCATGAGGGTTTGATTCATTATTATATGTGTTTTCTGTATTAATTTTTCAAAAAAGAATAATTTTCAACCCCAGTCTAAAGACTAAAGAGAAAAGCCTACGGCTAAGATGCTGTCTTTTTTATTTTATTTTATTTTGAGATGCTGTCATCTAACTCTCTGGAAAGGAGAAATACACTTCTTATTTTCAACTTTAGTTCCACAAAATTATTGGAGCCTTTCCTGGTACATTCCTTTTTATAAAAAAATTATTTTATTAGTACATTATAATGGTACATAATAGTGAGGTTCATTATGACATAATATGTGTATACATAATATCATTTGTTCCATTTCATCCCCTTCCTCCAACCCTCAACCCCCTTCTTCTATCCTAACATTCTATTTATTTATTTTAAATTGGTGCATTATAATTATACACAAAAGTGGGATTCATCTTGATATATCCATACATGCATACAGCATAATTTGGCCGATTTTGTCCCCCAATTATTCCCCTTTCCTTCCCTCCACCCTCCTTCTCTCTCTCTCTCTCTCTCTCTCTAATATTTATTTATTTGCTTTAGTTGCACACAATGTGTTTATTTTTATGTGGTGTTAAGGATCGACAGGGCCGCACATGTGCTTGGTGAGCGCTCTACTGCTGAGCCACAACCCCAGCCCCTCCTTCTCTCTTGATACATTCTTTAAGATACTATTTCTTTTATTCTTTATAGAACTAGTTGCAGAAGATAATAGAAAAGAGAGTGCATTTGTATAAATTCTGAACTCAAAATGACAAGATTTCAGGAATGATGACTTTAGACAGGAGGAATTAAAATGAAAGAGAAATTGATTGATTTATTTAAAAAATTTAAATTTTGTTCTAATTAGTTATACAAGATAGTAGAATGCATTTTGACACATTGTACACAAATGGAGTACAGCTTCTCATTCCTCTGGCTGCACATGGTGAAAATTGATTTATTTTTGAAAATTATTATACTAAGTATAAAATAGAAATCATCCAAACACTTGCTAGGAGGTGTAATAAGACAAGTGCAACAATTATCCTCTAATACAGACAAAGCCCATTTTCCCCAAAAAAGAAGCTTTGGGGTTGGTTAAATTTTGGGATCTTTTTTCCTCCTCCTCCTTTTTTTCTTCATTTTCTTAACTTAAACTAACTTAAAATACGTTTACTTCAAAATGATATATTTTAAAGTTGGCATATGATAAGCAGCAACTGAAATTATTGAATATATCATTTTTATTACACGTTGTCCCCCACTCAGTGTTTGTATGCATTTGGGTGATTTACTATAACTAATTACATATATTTAAATTATTTAGATTTATCTAAAATGATTTCCTTGTGATAATTTTATAATTATGCAAATTCAAATGTTAGGCTTTAATTTTAAGGCTTATTTCCACATAGTTTTATTTTTCTTTTCTGTGCATTAGCCATTTTATGCAGGCCATTTTGATTCCTCTTAGGGAGAATCCAGTTTAACAGTGTTTCTTTCATTTCATAATGAATGGTACAATTAAGATTTAATTAGAAGCACACCAGTGAGGGAATTGAAAGCTACTCTGAACCTGAAAATGAAATGTTACACTTTTAAATTGCTTACATGTTGCAACCCACCCTCCTTAGAAAGCTACCATATGTAAACTTAATTTGAGATGGAGCTTTTTAAAATAGCATGATTGCTTGTTACATTGAACCTCTTCCTTGTCATGTGCCCACCAAAAAAGCCCATTTTATCTAAAGAAGAAAGACTCACAGATGCTTCAAGGAAGAAAAGGGGAATCTTCAGTACATTTGCTTTACAAAGAACGTTCTGTACAGGCATTTAAGGGTGAGGAGAAGAACTTTCTCTCATTAATGCTGTCTACCTCTGTCTCTTCCCTTTTCAGCCTCACAAAGAACATTTGGGAAGTGATTTGTCTATCATGTATGAACTAATTTTGAATAAATATGTAGCTTTATATTTAAACAATGGTTTAAAAAACTAATACTTATTACAATTTGGGTCTTCATTGTTGCTTCAAACCCCATTAACTTATTTTCAAATTTAGATATATCCTTTCCAAGACTGAAGTAGAAGGTATTTTAAAAAGTGATTTGCAATTATGAGCCTTCTCATTTAAATTGTGATTAATTGCTTTTTGAATGGTGGATTGGAATAGCAATTTAGTGTAGAGCTATGAGCCCCGTGAGGTAAGAGAGAAGAGTTCAAGGCTGTTGAAAATGACCTATTGACATCACTTGGCTAGAGAAAGAGGTGTGGCTTTGCTCCCAGGTGAATTTCAGACAATTATAGGTATGACTGCCTAAGACTTAAAGGTTTCAGACAGCCTGGACTAGAAGTAGAGAATTAGTATCTTAGAAACCTTTCCTAACTTTCTTGTTCTTTTTAAAAAATATTTAATATATATATATTTTTTTAGTTGTAGGTGGACACAATACCTTTATTTTATTTATGTGGTGCTGAGGATGGAACCCAGGGCCTCACACATGTGAGATGAGTGCTCTACCGCTGAGCCATAGTCCCAGACCCGCTTCTTGTTCTTCACATCTGTGTCCAGAAGGCCTAAAGTAGAGAAATTACCAAATGCATCCAAAATCTTGTTGTTCACCAGATGAGCCAGTTTCATGCTTTAACGCAGAGCATTCTGGAAACATCTTACTATCTTCAGGTCTCTGACACTAAGGCAATATGATATCCTAGTTAGTAGGACTTCTAATAATGGGGTGAATGCTATTGTATACCTTAAGGGGAAAGTAGAAGGATCATCCAGAGGTCGCTATTTCAGAGAGATGACTAATGTTTAAGGATCTCTGGGAATGATGACTTTAGTAACATTAGTCTTTCAATTTCTCTTTCTATAGTCTTTAGAATATAGCCTGAAGAATGGTGGCCACATATAATTTTGCTAAAATCTAATTTGTCCCAGGATGGTACTATGATTTGTCCCCACCAAAACTCATGTAGAGGCTTAATTTCCCAATGCAATGTATTGAGGGGGTGGTAGGACCTTTAAGAGGTAGTTAGGTGGCCCACACTTGTAATCCCAGCTACTCAGGAGGCTGAGACAGGAGAATTGCATGCTTGAGGC
This sequence comes from Tamias sibiricus, assembly GCA_025594165.1. NCBI lineage: Eukaryota > Metazoa > Chordata > Mammalia > Rodentia > Sciuridae > Tamias > Tamias sibiricus. Next base: position 93,990,809 of record CM046666.1, on the reverse strand, counting down.
CAGCCTCAGCAATTTAGCAAGACCCCGTGGGTGCGAGACCCTGTTCAAAGTAAAATAAAAAGGGATGAAGGTGTGTGTAGTGAAGGTGTGTGAGCATGCATGAGGCCCTGAGTTCAATCCCCAGCACTACAAAACAAAACAACAACAAAAAACTCCACATTAGGTCATGGGGCTCCACCCTCACAAAAGGGTTAATGTAGTTTCCTCTATGTGGGTTATTTATCATAGGAGAAGTTTGTTATAAAGCAAGCCTGGCATCTCCTCTCACATGTGCTTCTTTCTTAAAAATTTTAATTTTGCTCTAATTAGTTATACATGACAGTAGAATACATTTTGATACATCATACATAAGTGGAGTATAACTTCTCATTCGTCTGTACATGATATAGAGTTACACAGGTCTTGTAATCATATGTGCACATAGGTTAGTCATGTCTGATACATTCTACTATCATTACATGTGCTACTTTTCAGCATGTGCCCACTTGCTCTTCCACTTTCTGCCATGAGTTGAAACAGCGCAAGGATCACAGCAGAAGCTGGGAACAGGCACCATGTTCTTAGATATCCAGAACCATGAGTTGAGATAAACCTCTTTCCTTTGTAAGCTACCTTCAATCAGGTATTTTGTTATAACAATAGAAAATGTACTAAGAACAGATGGCATTCAGTTACCCAGAATTTATTTAACCGAAGATGTGTGGGTGTATTAAACCAGAGCTTAACATAAGACTTGCTGTCATGAGTTGATATAATTCCATTCTAAAGCAGATAAATTTGATGTATTAGATGGCCTATCACAATTTTGTGCCAGAAAAATTTATTATTTCCTTTGGACCTTATGAAACATTGGAAATAGCTTATAGGACTTCAGTTCTTCCCTTGTGGATCCCTACATGTCTACAAAGCTTGGTCTGTAATCCACTGGTTACAGGATGGAAACAAATGAGTTACTCCTTGCGCGTTACAGTCATTTCAGGAATTATGATAACTGAGTTGAATTTCTGCAAAGTTGATCTATATAATCAATGTATGTTCGCATTTGAAGATGGATCAAAATCCAGGAATAAGTTTACCATAATCAATTAAATCTCTTTGTATATGAATAGTCCAAATAATAAAATATATTTGAAAAAATATCTTTGGTTTGAGTTGAGAGGGTCTACAAAGTCCCATTGCCTCAAAATTCCTCTTCTACCAAATCTACCTTAATATCATCCACCACTTTTTCCTCAGTGTTGTGTCCAGAAAGACACTGTTTAAGATTAATTTCCCATTAGGACAGAAAAGAAGACCTTGCAGTGGACACCTATAGGGTCAACCAGTGCCATTTCCTGCCAACTTCTCCCTTCCTCCCTCATCCACATGGTCACAGGCTGGCACCTGGCAGCTATGGTTGGTTATACCTTATGACCCCTAATCTATGTCCTGGCTACAATGTAGACTGGACAATACAGATTGAAAATAAGAGATCTGGTCTTTGTCTGGATTGAAACTTTTTAATGCAGGACACACAAAACTGGGGACGATAAAAAAAAAATTACATAAGAGTAGCATAAAGCAGAGCCTGGTCCATAGTTTCAGTACCATCCTGAGACATGAGCTTGGTTTCATCCTTGTATTTTTACTTAAATTAACTTGACTTGTCTTCTCTGCCCCACCAACCAACCCTCTCTTTCTCTCTTTCTACCTTTGGGTACTGGGGATTGAATCCAGCGCATCATACATGCTAGGCAAACACTGAGCTATAGCCCAGCCCCTCTCCACTATTTTATTGGAGACTGGGTCTCACCAAGTTGTCCAGTTTGGCTTGGAACTTGTGATCCTCTTGCCTCAGCCTCTCCAGTAGCTGAGATTACAGGTGTGTACTACCACACCTGGCTAATTTCTGTTTGTTTTTTTTTTTTAAACCAAAAAGAGATTGAACAGAGAGACTATCTTGATGGAAGTCCATATTGGTCAGTCCCAAAATCACATTATTGCCTTTGTCAGATCAGCCAGTAATTTTCTTCAAAAGGTCAAGGAATCCAATTTCCAAAGATTAAGGAAGACGAACAAGGTACCTCAGGAGAGTCAAAATGCAATCTTGGCTTATATCTGACTGGTCCAAGATGTACACACACACACACACACACACATATGAACATATGCACATTTATTTGCTGTAAAACCAAGTAATTAGTTCAAATAGTTGTCATAGTCTTTAAAATGGTATCAGACCAATAAAAGGCAAGTGATAGACAACTACCTCTCTCATGGTATGCAACAACATATACATCTCTCTATATTATATGTATACATATTTAATATACATTTTATATAATGTATAATGTAAAAATATATTTTACATATTATATATATTTTGGGGGTGGGTAGGTCATTTCTTTGTCCATTTTTCTGGAAGAAAAAAATGATCCTATCAATAGATTTATCATTCAAATACAGAAGGTGTAGTTCTTCATTCTTTGTAAAAACTGGGGTGGACGCAGCTGGAAAGAACTGGATAATTAAAATATCAATCAGAACAGGGGAGATTAAATGACTTGAATAGAGTAATTGGTCAGAATTAGAATTGGAAGGAAAATAAAAGAGTTTATTAAAAAAGCAAATATTTTAACATTGGCCCTGTCTTCGAGTAGGCATTGAGGAGGATACGAATAAGTGGCAATTGTTTCAAATGTTGCCATAGGTAAACTTAGGAACATCCACATCTCTGAGACATGGACAGTCATACACTCTGTTTTGTATGTAATATTTGCTTCCTACTGCTTCTGTTGTTATGTACACAGAGAACTTATTTACAAAGTATATTTAAAATTTGACTATTTTCAAAAGGCATACTATATAGGAATAGCTTAGCAATCTACATATCTCAGGAATTTATGATTAATAATAAAACATACTTTGAATCTGTCAAGAAACACATAAAATCCATGTGGTTATTAATATATAATTAATTGTATTTTGATATGATTTTTAAATAGTAAAATAGCTTTTCTATTTGTAAGCAAGGTATCTCTATGGATCAGGGTTCTCCCGAGAAACAAAATCAATAGGACATATATAGTGAGAGATCGATGAGATTTATTATAAGGGATTGGCTCATATGATGATGGACACGAAGAAGTCTTCAGATCTGCAGTTAGCAAGCTGGAGCCCAGGAGATCCAATATATAGTTCCAGTCTGAGGCCAAATAGCTGAGAACCAGGTGAGCCAATAGTGTAAGTTCCCCTTTAAAGAAAAGCAGGCTCCAGACACCAAGAGAATTGTTGTTTCAGAGTCCTGAGACTGGAAAAAACCAATGTCCCTGTTCAAGCAGTCAGGCAGATCTTTAATGATTTGTCACTAGACATAGTTTGAGGAGTTCCTGGAGAAGGGAACCTCAACTCAGGAGGTACAGAATCCTTGACATAGGTGACTGAAAAGAATTTCAGATTGCATCTGTCAGAGACACAGACAGAGATTTGTTTAGGAAATCAGAGACACATTCAGGGGAGAATGGGGGCCATCTTGAGAGTGAGAGATGCTTTTGGGGTTCTGAAGCTCTTCTTTCAAAGGAAACTTGGTGAGGGGTGGGCATGGGAAGGTATACAGTAATGATATCAGTCTGGTGATCACAAGACAATTTATGGTGTTCTGATCATTCTCAGGATCCTTAGGCTGATGTGGTCTTCATTGTTTGATCAGCAGGTAAATTGGAAAGTTCTCTAAATTACAGTTTTCTCAAACTGTCATATCTCCCTTAATTTCTTTATTGCATGGGCTAATTAACAGTACACAAGGTAATTTTCCATAAGAGGTTGAATTTATGATAACTCTAATTAACTCTAAACTTACAGATTTCCCACAAATTTAGGGGTAATAGTTTGGGGAGAAGAGCTAACTTGGGAAGTGGTAGAACTGGAAAGGTATTCAGAACTTCAGATTAAATTTATAATTCCTAATCTTTCCTTTATATCCTTTCTACCTTTTTATTTCTTCTATCCAATTCAGTTTGGTGAGGTATACTCATAATAGGGAGGGCAATCAGCTTTGCTTAGTCTACCAATTCAAATGTGAATCTCATCCAGAAGCACTTTCACAGACATACCAGAGAAATATTTGGCAAAATAATAAACCATTACAAGTCCAGTCCTGTTAACTTGGTGTCCATACATACCAACAAATAACGACAATAGCAAGGTAGTAATAATTCTACCCAGTATGATACGACTATTTTCATACAACAGAAAATGCACTAACTCCTACCCCAGAAGAGGAGATAAAGTCTTTTGATGTTGACTCTTCTCTTTGATAGCCCATAACTTAAATACAGTGATGTGAAGTTAATAGTATTGAATATTTTATATAATGTAAAGTCAACATATATGATAAGAGAATAAAAGTGGGAAGAAGATATTTTATATGCTCACATTTATAACAAAATAAAGAGGACTATTCATAATAAATGCAGCTCTCCTCTCTGTAATTAATCACATGGTTATAGATAATATTTATAACTACTTTTTTTCTTTGTTCTTTTTTTAAAAAATATTTATTTTTTAGTTGTAGTTGGACACAATACCTTTATTTTATTTATTTATTTATTTATTTTTGGTACCGGGGATTGAACTCAGGGGCACTTGTCCACTGGGCCACATCCCCAGCCCTTTTTTGTATTTTTATTTAGAGACAGGGTCTCACTGAGTTGCTAAGTGCCTCGCCATTGCTGAGGCTGGCTTTGAACTCGCGATCCTCCTGCCTCAGCCTCCCAAAGTGCTGGGATTACAGGCGTGCGCCACCGCGCCTGGCATATTTATTTATTTTTATGTGGTGTTGAGGATCTAACCCAGGGCCACGCACATGCTGGGTGAGCGCTCTACTGCTGAGCCATAACCCCAGCCCTATAACTACTTTCTTTACTACACATTTCTGTATTTCCTTGGCTTTTAGCAAGCACTTTAGCTGGTTGTAGTTCTTTACCCAGTGGGTGACCCAAACCTTCATTCTTGAAGAGGCTGGGCCATTCACAGTCCTGGCAGGGTTGCCGTTGTAGTGTTCCATTGACCTTAATCACAGTGCATGGTAATATTAAGAGATTTCCTGTCTTACAGACATATTCTTCCTTACCTCCATTGTGGGAGTAGTAGTTCAATTTCCCCTTGGTTGTCAGGATCTGTCACCCTATTCAGTATATGAACACCTTTCTTTGCCTATTGATTTAGAGGTCCGAGGAGCCCAAGATGGCTGGGTGACAGTCTTAACATCTAATTGAATAGAATCATTGTTGTCTCCTAGTGGGAGTACTCTTGCCTTTGGAAGACTTCTAAGCCAGAAGAACATAAAATAATGAGAAAAGAAAAATTTCTGCTAATAAGGCTTTCCAGGGACCTGCGCTGATGAGATGAGCTGGGTTCAAAAGAGCTGCCTGTAACATTAAGCTAAGAAAATGGCGAAAAAGCGTTGGACATAGAAGTAATTTTCATGTTGAGGGTAGGATGGTTCTGCCACCTTAAGGGTCAGCTTCCATGCTGGAAGGTGCTGGAAAGAGAGGGTGCATCCGGAATCACTTTATTTTTATAGGGGCGGGGACACACAAAGGAGTTTCGATAGAATGTTCTTCAATAAACAAGGCAGGGGATTAGGTTTCAAAGGGGAGTTTCTTCGTGATGTCTTGTGGTCAGCAGATTGATTGACATCTTGGCAAGTCACACCCATCTCCGGCAGAGCCAGAGGAGAGGTGCACTTGGATCGCGCAGCTCAATCAGCACGCAGTGCCAGACCTGTCCCCTCATATGGCTACAATGCGCATAGCTCACACACAGCCCATGGATGGCTCTCAACAAGGAAGTGAGTAGGGGTAATAGGGATTTTGCCACGTTGATTTCTACTTCTTGATGCCTCCATCTGTGAATTGTGGCTATGGCAGAAACAGTACCAAATATTAGATATCCAATTAACAGCTTTTTTCCTATTATATTAGAAAATGAATTCAGTGATTAGAATTCAGTCCTTTATAATATACCTCTACTGCATAAACACACAAATTCAGGTATATTTCCACTCCTTTAAAAATATTTATCAAAAATATGTTGAGGGTTGGGACTGTAGCTCAATGGAAGAGCATTTTCCTAGCATGCATGAGGTACTGGGTTTGATCCTCAGCACCACATATAAATAAACAAAATAAAGGTCCATTGACAACTAATGCAAATTTTAAAAAATGTTGACACAAACATGAAGTTCTAATAAGATTCATATATTAGGAACAACCCATTTACAAACAGTAGTTGTCAGGTAAATGTAATTAAGCTTCTTTGTTTTTTTTTTTTTTTTTTTTTTTTTTTGTGGTACCAGGGATTGAACTCAGGGGCACTCGACCACTGGGTCACATCCCCAGCCCTTTTTTTTTGTATTTTATTTAGAGACAGGGTCTCACTGAGTTGCTAAGTGCCTCGCCATTGCTGAGGCTGGCTTTGAACTCGCGATCCTCCTGCCTCAGCCTCCCAAAGTGCTGGGATTACAGGCGTGCGCCACCGAGCCCGGCTAAGCTTCTTTGTTTTAAAAACATTTCCTGGGCTGGGATTGTGGCTCAGTGGTAGAGCGCTCGCCTAGCACGTGGGCGACCCGGGTTCGATCCTCAGCACCACATATAAATAAAATGCATTGAATAAAACGCATTATGTACAACTAAAGCAAACAAATAAAAATATTAAAAAATATTTCCTGATGTTGAGGCTATAAAATAATCTGTCAAGGGGTGGAAGATTTGAAATGAGATTGGGCACCAGGGTAAATGCATGAGACTCTTTGCAAAGTGTCATGAATGAACATATAATTTATGTTCCATAGGTTCAAATCATCCTACTTGGACTTGAAAAGTGTATGGGTATTAGGAATTAACTGACAACATTTTTGCATATCAAACAATTAGGAAAATAAAAACACATTTCCACTGATCAATGTAAAAAGCATTGAAATGTAAACAACGTAAAGTAGATGTGCATGTGTGTTACATAAATTCAGTGTAACAAACTCATACTAAACTAATACTAAAATACCTGGTTTGCTATCTTGCACATAGAAGGAACACAACATATCAACAACAACAAATGTGTTGAGTTCCTTCTATGTGCAAGATAGCAGACAGGTATTTATTGATATACAGCTATAACAGGATACAGTCCACGATCTTCAGGAGATTATCATTTCCTGGTGGGAGGGTCATAAGATACCGATTTTGACTTTAATAAAGAGTGAGGTAAAGCTGGGCATGGTGTTGCATGTTTGTAAAATCAGTGAGGCAGGAATATTGAAAGTTCAACGCCAACCTCTGCAATTTAATGAGATCCTGTCTCAAAAGAAAAAGAAAAAGGACTTGGGATATGGTCAGTGGCAGAGCACCCTTGGGTTCAGTCTCCAGTACTATTAAACACACACACACACACACACACAACAGAAGAGAAAACAAAATGAAAATTTTGGGAAGTAGAAAGCAGATGGACTACTAACAACTGATTTAGCAGAACCAGGAAAACTGAATCCTGAGCCAGGATCCAGGGGGTGGGGAAAGGAGAAGCAACAGAATTATATTATAGAACCCTCAAATGACTGAGCAAGTAGGGGACTTCGGGCACCTCTGAAAGTGTAGGTAAAGGAAGAGCCAAGGGCAAGATGACTGAAGGTTTGTTTACAATACCCTCCCGACAACTTTCTGCCCCACCCTGACTCCCCCAGAATACTCCTGAGATTCTGATTTATGGAGTGAAGCAGAGGGTGATTCTGGACCAAGAGACAACCTTAACTGAGGGCAAGACATTTTGCTGAAAATAGAGGATTAAGTAAAAGTTTACTAATTGGAGGTTAAGAAGCCAGCTTTTTCCACTACCAGGATCTGAGATTGCTGGGAACTGGATAGGTCTTATTCTGGAGAGTATGACCTGCCCAAGAGAAATGGTAGAAAGTACTGATGTTTCCCACTCATTGTTTTGGGTGATCATCCTGAGCTCTGTAAAATGCTTAGCATTCATGGTTTCTACCCACTAGATGCCAGTAGCCTCCCCTGCTCCCACTTGTGACAACCAAAAATGTCTCCAGATATTGCTAAATGTCCTGTAAGTGCAGAGAGCAAAATTGCCCCTCATTGAGAACCACTGGTCTATAGTGAAAACCATATTCAAAATGATCCATCCATGAGCATAGAGCTTCCATTCAGCTTTTAGTGCCTCCCTTTTAAATATAAGCAGTCAAGTTTAGCCAGGCATTTAAGGAAAGATGTAAACAAAAACAAGCAGGAAAAATGCAACTTGGAGGAAAAAGACTATGAAGAAGAAGAAAACTTCAAGAAAATGCAGCATCTATGTTGTCGCCGGAAAGGGATTGCAGCCTGGAACGGCAGCGCCGCGGGAAGGAGTCCAGAGACAGGATGGAGACGAAAATATTCTTTAATCTTACAAGAAACTACAATATATCTATACAATAGCGATAACCCTGTCTTTTCTCTCTCTGGTCTCTTCCCATGCGCCCGAGCAGCAATGGCGCTAGCTCGATCTGCTGAGTCACCGTTCAAATCTCTCGAGATCCTCGACCAAGTCCCACGAGATCCCAGACCAAGTCCCGTGAGACTACGGAAGGCGGAAATGCCCAAAAATGTCTATGGCCCAATAGTCAACCGCAATCTTAGCTATCTCCCCAAACAGGGCTCCTGCACATCTATAAAACAATAGCTTTTGGAAATTAAACATATAATAGCAGAAATGAGAAGCACCAGAGAACCAAGTCAATGAAATCTCTGGAAAGTAAAGTAAAAGGACAGATATGGAAAATAGGAAAGGATGTAGAAGACAACTTAAGTAACAGTCTAGGAGAACTGTATTAGAAGTAGCTTAAATTGCTATAACAAATAAACTCCAAAACATAGTGGCTTAAGCAGCACAGAACTTCTTTTCCTACCAGTGGCATAAGGTAGGTAGATGGCTCTGCTTTATAACCAGTTTTCTCTGTCATGATAAAGATGTTGAGTTAGACATCAATACCCTAAGTACATGTACGAAAACACAAATGGTGTAAAATACTTTATGTAAAATCAGTGACTTGAAAAATTGTGCTTTTTGTTGCTGCCTGAAGCGGAAGCCGCTTGGAGCAACGAACACCACAGGAAAATTCGGAGGCAGGATGAAAATGAAAAAAAGGTCTTTTATTCTTCTTCTCTCTCTGGTTCCAGCAATCACTCCAAATGCTCTAACTCCAACCACCACCTTCTTCTTCCCATACACTCTAACCAACCTCACCCAGTTATATACATATGGCTTTAACAAGGACAAGTGCTTACAGCTCAAGCTTACAGGTGCGTCACAGAGTGTTCACGGGCATACAAAGATTTTTTTGGATAATGCATTAATATCAGGTGGAAACTAGAACATCTTTTATGGCTCTCAGCTAACCGCAATCTTTAGCTATCTTCTTGATTATAGGCTCCTACATTTCCCCTTTTTAGTTTTAAAAGAGGGGATGTTCTAGGACGTCCATGTGCAACCGACATTCTTACCCATCATGGAAATCTAGGCTGTCCTGACTCCTGGCTTAGGTTGACATGCCGGCCACATTAGACTGTCCCGTGCAACTGTGCCATGTCTTAGGTTGTCCCCTTCTGGGGATCTTACCTGTCATAGGCTAACCAGCCATCCAATTGAGCCCTTCAGGATCAACTGTGTGTTGACTAACAGCCGTCCAATTTTTAGGAGATGCTGCGGCTTTAAGGCAGCAAGTCTACTGCTGACGAGCCAAGTTTCCATAGCGCATCAAGTTCTTTAAGCGAACCAGCTGCCCTTAATTTCATCAAGTAATGTACTGAGTTCTCTTAGACAAATACCCGCAAGGCATTGTCCCGTAATGTCCCAAAATAATGGAAAATCAAAATGTCCATAGTTATAACACATAGATTCAGGAGGCCCCATGCATACAGAGCAGAGGCCACACTGCTGGTGAGGCTGTTTGATGCTTGAGCAGCAGGGATGCTTGCAGCGACTGCGGTCCCTGCAGTTGTAGCAGCAGCCGTCTTTTTTTTTTTTTTTTTTTTTTTGTGGTACCAGGGATTGAACTCAGGGGCACTCGACCACTGGGTCACTTCCCCAGCCCTTTTTGTATTTTATTAGAGACAGGGTCTCACTGAGTTGCTAAGTGCCTCGTCATTGCTGAGGCTGGCTTTGAACTCGCGATCCTCCTGCCTCAGCCTCCCAAAGTGCTGGGATTACAGGCGTGCGCCACCGCGCGCCCGGCTAGCAGCCGTCTTTTTTATGTCTAGCATTTCCACCGGCAAATCTTCAGGGCCCGCTACCTAAAAACTCAAGCATCCATTATTAAGGGAAAGGCAGTGCTATTCCAGCACTGAGATCAAAAGATGAGCTGTCAAACTAAAAAAAGAATTATTAGAATAGAAAATAAAAGTTGATCTCTGCTCACACACATTGCTGCTTAAGCTCCCACAAACATAAGCTGGCAAAATAACACATTCAGAAATAATCAAAGAGAAACTGAGGGTGTTTACTGCATTAAAGATAAAGAAAAGCTAAAGGCACTTTGGAAAAATAATTTGTTAGCTGGAATCCTCGAGTCTCTTTATATACAGCAATCCTATACCTGTTGAAATAATTCAAATTAATTAGCTATTAAACAAATGAAGTTAATAACAAATAAACGATAAAACACCAAATATCAGGTTATACAACATTAAACATATTCACAGCTGAAGAGAAGTCCCGGAGACAACTATAAATCAAAATTGATTATCATTATAATTGATTATCTAATTAGAATATTCTGAACTTATATGAATATCTATTTATATATTGATTATCTAATTAGAATATTCTAAGCTTAAATGAATTAACATTATTTGGATCTATATCTATCTTTTTTTTTCATGAGTGCTTAATTATTTGTGACGTCACACTAGACAGACACACATATAAACATATATTTGTGACATCACATTAACATGAAATTTAGACAAATGCACAGACATAAAGACATATATAAAAGAAAAAAAAAATACAATTGTGTATACACTAAAGAGAGATCTTCTTGTCCCAGCCGGGAAGAATGAAATTTAAGTTGTAAATTTAATGGAGGACTCTCTTAAGGGAATTACTCCATACCTTCATTTTGGTCCTCTTGATTTTGTACTTGTTTATTCAATCTAGACTCCTCAATAACTTCGTCTTGATCCTTTTGACTTTGTACCTGCTTTATCAAGCTAGATGGTATCCATATTGGAGAGGATTCGTGCTTTGGAAAAACACAAACAGATCCTCTCCCCCAAATTAATACTGGGTCTGGACCCTTCCATGTACCTGAGAGAACATCCTTCCAGTAAACCAAAGGTTTATGTTGTTGATGTGGGTTCCAGTGTCTATCTCTAGCCGAATATCCATTAGAATCTAAAGTTAAGAAATTTAGGGTAAACAGGGCAACTGCCAATCTGTCCTTAGGATTTTTCCAGTTTCCATCTTTTTGCTTTAGTAACATATTTTTAAGTGTCTGATTTGCTCTTTCAATTATTCCTTGTCCCTGAGAATTATAAGCGATACCTGTTTTGTGGATAATATTGAATTTTGTACAAAATTGTTTGAAGGATGTGGATGTATATGCAGGGCCATTATCTGTTTTAAGCATTTTGGGGATGCCCAATGCAGCAACAGCTTGCAGACAATAAGATGTAGTATTTTTAACTTTTTCTCCAGAATGTAAAGAAGCAAAAATCATGCCTGAGCATGTATCTATGGTTACATGAATAAATCGTAATTTTCCAAAACTTGGCTCATGTGTGACATCCATCTGCCACAAATGATTGGGCATCAAACCTCGTGGGTTAACCCCATAATGTGGATTGGGCAAATGTGTTACACAAGATGGACATTCTTTTACAATTCTACGAGCTTGTTCTTTTGTGATTTTAAATTTTTGTCTTAAGGTAGTGCTATTAACGTGGAACTGGGAATGAAATAAAGTAGCTTGTTGTACTGTAGTAAATATAAATATTGTTTTAGTGAGGGCATCAGCTTTTTGATTACCTTCATGGAGAGGACCAGGCAGATTAGTGTGAGCTCTTATGTGACCTATAAATAAAGGTTCTTTTCGTCACCATAGGAGATTTTGGATTGAAAAAACAATTTAAAAGCTAGAGTATGTAGTGCTATTGGACCTGCTAGCTCCAATTTAGGGACAGCATGTACAATATAGTGGCTGTCTGAAAAAATATTCATAGGCTGTTCTTTAAAATTTTCCAGAGCTATTATTATAGCTTCGAGTTCCACTAATTGAGCTGATTTTTGATTAGTGATATGAATAATTTTTTCATTTTGAGTGACTACTGCAGCAGTACCGTTAGAGGATCCATCTGTAAATACATTAAATGCTTTAGGAATGGGTTGATTTTTTATTCCTGTGGGAATATGATAGGATGATTGATACAAAAGGACAGTATAGGAGATTTAGGAATATGATTGTCAAAATTTGCAGAAGTAGAGCATCTAGCTATAGCCCAATCATTATCATTGAAGCACAAATATTCAATCTGTGACGATGAATAAGGAGTAATAATAGTAGTGGGATGAATTCCAAATATTTTAGTAGAGGTTTTAAGTCCTTGAAGAATAAGTTTAGCCACCATGGAGGTATAAGACTCAATTGTACTTTTAGGAGAGACAGGCAAATGTATCCATAATATAGGTCCCTGTTGCCAAAATACTCCTGTGGGTATATATTGTGAAGGAATAATAATCTTAGTGGTTGAGCAAAATCAAATCTATCACAATGGGATCTTTCAATGGCCTATTCTACTAATTTTAGAGCTCTCCTGGCCTCAGGAGTTAATGTTCGTGGTGAGGATGGATCAGCGTTCCCACAAAGGATGTCAAATAAAGGTTTTAATTGTCCAGTAGTGAGGCTTAGTGTAGGGCGAAGCCAATTAACGTCTCCCAGTAATTTTTGGAAATCATTGAGGGTGGTCAAATGTTCTTTACTTATTAGAATTTTGGGGGGTTTAACAAAAGTATCCATGATTTTAAAGCCTAAATATAGTATAGGTGATCTGCTTTAAACTTTTTCTTCTGCTATATATATAATCCATATTTTAAAAAATTTTTTGTTATTTCACTAAATATATTAAATAAGATTTGTTGATTAGGGTGAGCTAATAAAACATCGCCCATGTAGTGTAGACACATGAGGTCTTGATATTTGTTTTTAATGGGCTGTATAGCTCTGTCCACATAATTGTAGGGCTATTTGCCATTCCCTGCAGCAATACTTTCCATTGATATCTTTTATCAGGGCCATTATTATTGATAGACGGAATTGAAAAAACAAACCTGGGGGCATCCAGAGGATGTGGGGGAATGGAAAAGAAACAGTCCTTTATATCAAGAGTTATAAGGTAATAGTTTTTTGGAATAGCTACAGGATTAGGAAGTCCAGGTTGAGTAGGGCCCATATTTGCATTGTTTTGTTAATTTGTCTTAGATCTTGTAATAGTCTCCATTTTCCTGATTTTTTCTTAATTACAAATATGGGAGAATTCCAGGGAGAGGTGGAAGGCTCTATGTGTCCTGCTTTTAATTGTTCTTTAATTAATTGATGGGCCACTTGCAATTTTTCTTTGGATAGGGGCCACTGAGGGACCCAAACTGGCTTATTAGAGAGCCATGGTATTTTTAAAATTGTTTTCTCAGTGGCCCCTAGAAAAAATGTCTTTTGTCTTTTTTATTAAGACTAGGATTTTTATTCTTAACACCTGCAGGCTTGGTTGCTAGGTGTAGCCCCATTTGATATAGAATATCTCTTCCCCATAGAGTAATTGGCAAGCTGTTTAATACATAAGGTTGGAATGATCCTTTGTGTCCTTCACCATCCTCCCAATTCAAGATTACAGCACTTTGTGCTGGGGTATTACTATATCCCAAGCCTCTTAAACTGGTTGAGGCTTTCTGTAGAGGCCAGTGCTTAGGCCATTGTTGTAGATTTATGATGGAAGAGTCAGCTCCTGTATCAATCAGCCCCTCCATCTCTATACCTTGAATTTTCATTTTGCACATAGGCCTCCGTGAACAATCCTGAACCCAGAAAGCCATAGGTCCTGAACCAGTGGAACCGAATGCTCTGCTATTTATATTTTGTGGCATGCTTTTAAAAGTATTATGGAGACTGGGAAGGATTGAACCCAGGGGCACTCTACCCTATATCGCCAGCCCTTTCCATTTTTATTTTGAGGTAGGTGTCACTAAGTTGTCCAGGTTGACCTTAAACTTGTGATCTTCCTTCCTCAGTCTCCTAAGTCACTGGGATTACAGGCATGTGCCACCATACCTGGCTAGTAAACCTTTTCTCTATATAAGTTGATTCACTTTGGGTATTTGTCATAGTAACAAAAGCCAACCAATACAGAAAAATTGTTACAAGAAGTGAGGTTGTTTTTGTGACTATACCTGATGATGGGGAAGTCTTTGGAATTGGTTTGCAGGAGGAGTTTGGAAAAGTTTGGAGTGGGCTATAGAAAGCTTAGAATGCGGGGCTGGGATTGTGGCTCAGCGGTAGAGTGCTCGCCTAGCACGTGCGCGGCCCGGGTTCGATCCTCAGCACCACGTACACCACGTACAAATAAACGCATTGTGTACAGCTAAAGCAAATAAATAAATATTTAAAAAAAAAAAAAAAAAAAGAAAGCTTAGAATGCTATAAATGGAGTTTAGTGGGTGATTTTTGTATAGGCTTAGAAGACCATAACGTTGATAAGAATGTGAACAGCGGAGGCAGTGTTACTAGCTTTCAGATGGAAATGAGGACACTATTGGGAATTGGACTAGAGGCCACCATTGCAAAATAATTTGAATGTGTTTTGTCCATGCCTTAAGACCTTATGAGAGACTGAGCTTAAAGGTGATGGACTGGTTTATCTAATGGAGAAAATTTCAAGGCAGCACAGCATTCAGGTAGTGCTCTGAGTATTATTGACTGCTTTGGGTCAAATTTGTAGTGAGAATCAGGAGCACAGAGGAGCAGAGTGGAAAAATTTGAAAAGCTTAGTTGGTTAGAAAAGGAGCACAAATACTTTGCACTGGGATAATAGGAAAGATGCTTGTAGGACATCTCAGGAATTGACAAGACCCCAAACAGTGAAAATTTGCTTTAAAGACTTTTCAGGGCAGAGTATTTTGAGAAGAGAGCCAAAGGATGTCATGCTCACATCTCAGGATGTGTTCAGCTGAAAAAACTCTCAGATGCTGCTGGAGCTGTGGTTCAAGTAGGCCCAGATGCAACCTGCACTGGTTCTAGACCTTAGCATTGTCCCTGTGGTGCTGGTTTTGCAGGCAGGCAGAATTTAAGAGTCATGGGGTCACTGAGGCTTCCACCAAGATTAAAAAGGAAATCCCGGGAGACTAGGCAGTTTGTTGCAGGATCGAGGTCCCTGCAAGCAGCTCTTGACAGAGTGACACATGAACCTGTGGGAGTGAAGCTGCGGCTGCAGTGGAGAGCCTAGGAATTTAGAAATGCCAGGAACATGGAACACCTGCAGAGGGATGGTACAAGCAGCATGCAAAGCCAGCTCCAGAGAGTGGCCATGTGGGCTGTAATCAGTAAGGCTGTAGGGTTGGGGCTGACTAAGCCCTGAGGAACCCATGTCCCACTATAATGTGCCCTCAAGTCACATATGGATAATTGGGATTTAATGTTTGCCTTGTTGGGTTTTGGTCATGCTCTGGTCTGATCCCTCCTTGTTATTTTCCAGTTCTTCCCTTTTGGAATAGGAATGTTTACCTTGTGCTATCTTGGAACTATGCAACATTTTTATTTTTATAGGGGCCCACAGCTTAGTTTGCCTTTAGTCTTGGAAGAGACTTTGGACTTGGACTTTTGAGCAATGCTGGAATAGTTAAGACTCTAGACACTCTTGAGGATGGACTGAATGCATTTTGCATTGCAAGATGGACATAAACCTTTGGAGGCCAGTGGAGGAATGTCCCCCAAAGACCCATGTGTTAAAGGTTCAATTCCCAGTATGGTGCTATTGAGAGATGGTGGAAGAGGTGGGTCCTAGGAGGAGGTTTTAGGTCATTGGGATCGTGCCCTTAAAGGGGACTATGGGACTCCAGCCCCTTCCTTTTTCATACTTCCCAGCTATGGGGCAAATGACTTTGCTTCATCATATGCTATTATAATAATATAGGAAAGAGATGTAGAGGACCTGAATTTAGGTGGTGGTATTGCTTCTTTTTTATATTAGACAAGACCATTCTTTGATCTTACTCTTTTATTTAGGGACTATTGTGTAGATCATGAAGAATATAACCTTCTCTAATAACCAATTATTAAGATTAGTGTCTTATGAATGATATGAATATACTTTGTATACTAATTGTGTTATGTAAAAAGGTATTCTTTATGTATATTATGAATTGTAAAGCATGCTACTATTATATATACAACAACATTGAATAAAAAATGGTTAATAAAAAAAAGATCAGTGTCTTGATCTCTGGGTAACTCATTTATCTGCAAGGACCCAACCAACACATAAACCTCAATGATTCCCAACTCTAAATCTTTAGCCTCATCAACTGTACTAGGCATCTAATCTGTAGTTTAAAATGTTCTTTGGTGTCTCTACAAGAAGCATCCTGAGCTGACAATTCCCATTGAATTCATTATTTCCACTCCATTCCAAATACTTGCCTTTTCTGTATTACCTATTCCTGCCCATGGCACTAGCATTTACCCAGTTATCTGAATTTTTAACCTTGGAGCCATCACTGACTCATATTCCAGATCTAAATAACCACTAATTAATTCTTGTTACTTTTGTATCATAAATATTCCTTTAATCAAACTCTTCTTTTCTCCCACCCCCACCTATCTCAGTCTCCTTTGGGCTGTCACAGTTTTTTTACTTTAAAACTGCACAGTCTCAGCCGGGCGTGGTGGTGCATGCCTGTAATCCCACCACTTGGGAGGCTGAGGCAGGAGGATTGTGAATTCAAAGCCAGCCTCAGCAATTGCGAGGCACTTAGCAACTCAGTAAGACCCTGTCTCTAATAAAATACAAAAAAAGGGCTGGGTATGTGGCCCAGTGGTCAAGTGCCCCTGAGTTCAATCCCCTGTACCAAAACAAAATAAAACAACAAAACAAAACAAAAAAAAGCAAAAAACCAAAACCCAAAAACCAAAACAAAACAAAAATCAAACAACCCCCCCCCCCCGCAAATTGCACAGTCTTAGTCCTGCAAAAAAATTTTCCACATTGCTGCTACAGTTCTCTTTCTTAAATGCCTCCATGTTATGTCATTGTCCTGTTTAAGTTCTTCAATGGTTCCCCCACTGCCTACAGGACAAAATCTAAGCCTTTTTAGCACAGAAAATACCAAGCAGGTAAACTGGCCTTAACACCATCCCCATCATCTCCATCAGTGTATGCTGCCTGGTAAGCTGCCTGTCACGGCCAGCCACGGCGCCGCCACGGGAGGAAAATTCTCGGAGGCAGAGTTAAGCTTTTACTACTTTACTTCTACTTTCTTAGAGCTTAGAGAGGGAAAGAAAGATTTTTCTTCTTAGCTTAGAGAGAAAGAAAGATATAGTAGAGAGCTTAGAGTAGAAAGATAGAGCTTAGCTTAGAGAAAGATTAGAGCTTCTTTCTTCTCTCTTCTTTCTTCCTTCTTCTTTCTTCTGTCTTCTGTCTTCCTCAGGAGTCTCGGCCTAACTCTGACCAGTCATTACTTCTTCTATCTGGTTTCTCTTCTGTAACCGCTCTGCCTACGTTCTGGCCGCTCTGATTCTTCTGACCGACCGAGTGGCTGCCCGACTGACCGAATGAATTCGTTCTCCTAACTCGGACCTCTTTCACCCGGTTATATACCTTCAGGTTTGCGGGTGCCTACAGGTGCGTCACATACATATCAGGTGGAACTTATGGCTTCCAGCTAGCTACAACAGCCCTTCCTAATTAGGGCTCCTTCACATCAGTAAGCCCATTAACATAAGCTCTATGGAAACAGTGTGCTCTCCATGAAACTTTTAGCTTTAAGCCAAGTTCCCTAGTCTTTCCTTCTATCTAAATTGATGTCACTCACTGTTAGACAGTCTGGAGCTGCCACTGGGTGAATGCCTATTCGTTCTTAGGACCCCACTTAAAAAAAAAAAAATCAACTCTTTAGCCGGGCGCAGTGGCACACGGCTGTAGTCCCAGCACTTTGGGAGGCTGAGGCAGGAGAATCGCGAGTTCAAAGCCAGCCTCAGCAATGGCGAGGCACTTAGCAACTCAGTGAGATCCTGTCTCTAAATAAAATACAAAAAAGGGCTGGGGATGTGGCCCAGTGGTCGAGTGCCCCTGAGTTCAATCCCCGGTACCACACACACAGCAAAAAAAAAAAAAAAAAAAAAAAAAAATCAACTCTTTTTCAACCTGTAGGCACAGTTAGTTCCATCTTTAATGCTTCCCACATACCTCTGCATTATTTCCTCTAATATTTATTTAATTGTATTGTACACATTTGTTTTCATTTCCTGTTCTTTGGGCACAATTCTATTTCAGCCATCTCTGTTTAGTTCAATGCCTACTTACATGAATTATTGCCTTTGCTTTGCTTTGTTGTTTTTTTTTTCACATATTTTAATATATGAGAAAAAGCAAATTTAATGCAACTCAGAGCAAGTCATTTTATTCAAATTTGTTATAAATTTTTGGTTCTTTATTTTCTTCTTTTTAAAATATTTATTTTTTAGTTGTAGTTAGATACAATACCTTTATTTTATTTAATTTATTTTTACATGGTGCTGAGGATAGAACCCAGGGCCATGCACGTGCTAGGTGAGTGCTCTACTGCTGACCCACAACCCCAGCCCTGGTTCTTTATTTTCTTTGGATTATAGTCTCCTATGAAAAACTATGATGAAAATTATGACTTTCTCTTCAGAAAAACATATATACCTACAAAATTCTGTCAAGATTTGTGGCATTCACAAATGTCCTGAGCCCACTGATAGTTGACAAGTTAGGAAACTCTTTTTTTTTTTTTTAATATTTATTTTTTAGTTGTAGTTGGACACAATACCTTTATTTTTTTTTTTTTTATTAATTTTTATGTGGTGTTGAGGATCAAACTCAGGGCCTTGCACATGTTAGGCGAGTGCTCTACTGCTGAGCCACAACCCCAGCCTAGAAACTCTTATTTTTTCATTGTTATCAATTTATTGAATAAGAAGTATATTTCCATGGAACAAAACTTGAAGAGTACTACAGTTTACAATGAACAGTATCTCTTCTAGCTCTCTTCCCACACTGCTAATTCTTCTTCTATCAAAGTGATCAATTTTGTGTGTATTTCTGGGGACAGTCTATACATATGCCTGCAAAAGCATTTAGCATTCTTTATTCTGACATTTTCTTTTCTTATTTATCTTGGAAACTGTTCTACATCTGCACATAAAATTTCAAATGCACAGAATTCTATGGTATTTCTGCCCTGATTTTCAATATATTTTCAGATTTTGAAACAATTTCAAGCTTATAAAAAAAAAGTCGCAAGCACAGTACAATTTTTTTTTTTTTAATTTTCTGGAACTATCTGAAAGTAAGTTGCTGATTTAATGTCCCATAATGAGCCCTGAATATTTTACAGTGTATCTTCTACAAACAAAAAAACCACAATACAATTATCAAAATCAGAATATTTACATTATACGTTATTCTATCTAATGCTCAGATCCCTTCAAATATTGCTAGTTGTTCTATTAATGTTCTTTATGTCAGGTGCAGCTCCTCAATCTTTTCTGACTTTAGTAGTGATAATACTTTTTTTTTTTTTTTTGGTACCGGGGATTGAACTCAGGGGCACTCGACCACTGGGCCACATCCCCAGCCCTTTTTTGTATTTTAGTAGAGAAAGGGTCTCACTGAGTTGCTAAGTGCCTCGCCACGGCTGAGGCTGGCTTTGAACTCGCGATCCTCCTGCCTCAGCCTCCCAAAGTGCCCAAACCCGTGATAATACTGGGGGGATTACAGGCACTAGCGCCACATCCCCAGCCCTTTTTTGTACCGCACCTCGCCATTGCAACTCGCGATCCTCCTGCCTCAGCCTCCCAAAGTGCTGGGATTACAGTGATAATACTTTTGAAGGTTACTGGCTAGACATTTTGTAGAATGAACCTGAATTTGGTTTATCTGTTGCTTCCTTATGATTAGTGTCAGGTAATGTATGTTTGGCAGAAATGCAACAGAACTGATGCTGCACTCTTCTAATTGCACCCTATCAGATGGCATATAGTGTTTAATACATCTTATTATGATGGTGTTCATGTTGGTCATTTAATTAATATGGAGACTGACAAACTTCACTGTAAATTTACCTTTTTCCTATTTGTAATTATTAAATATTTTGAAGGCAAGAATCTTTGAAAATATGTAAGTACCTTATTCCTTACAAATTTATTCATTTATTTAAATATATCACTATAGACTTAGGTTTTCTTGTTTTATTCAATAGTTTATAATCTGTTAGCCATCATTATTTATTTTGATGCTAAAATTGTTTCAGATTGGGTAAGTGGGAACTATTCAAGCTGGCTTTTATATGCTCTTGATATGTTCCTATCATTCTTGGAGTACTTCTTTCTGGCACAAGATAATTCAGGATCAACTTGTATTTTTCCTCCTCTATTGGTACAATCAGCCACTTATCTAAGGATCCTTCATTTCTTTGGTGGAAAATGACACTTAGAAGCCAAGAGCTGGGCACTATGTGTGCCCATTATTATCGGGGTGCCTTTGCTACTAAGCCTTCTCACAGGAGAAACACACACACATGCATATGAAAATATACACTCACATCTATATGTTTATATAGATGCCCCTCCACCCCTGAATTGAATCCAAGAGTGCTTTATCACTGAACTACATAGCTAGTACTTAATTTTTTTTTTTTTTTTTTTTTTTTTTTTTTTTTTTTTTTTAGAAATAGGATCTTATTAAATAGCTGAGGCTCGCCTCAAATTTGCAAATCTCCTATCTTTACCTTTATTCAACCTCCTGAGTTGCTGGGAAACAGGTGTATGCCAGCACACTTTGTTTGTATCTGTATGTATCTCAAGCCATAAAGTGTACTATTTTCTTCTTCTAATCAAACACTGCAGAGTTCATTTCTCTCATACTTGTAATTTCCTTTTCTGACAGTGGGAAATTGTACTCCCATTGTCCTTAATATATTTACTTGTTTGATCAATTCCTCTACATGAAAGCAATCTCATAGTCACTGCTGTCCCTTCCTTTGCATGGAAACCCTTCTCAGGATCCAATAGCCTGCATCTGGCTGATACTGCCTTCCTCCTTCATGTAAATGTCTTCCTCTTCTTACCCATGTTCAGACAACTCTTTCCAGGCCTCCACCAACCCAAGCCTACCAAGTACAGATGCCTACCTTGCTCTACTTGACCTTTAGGACTTCATGCTTCCAGGAAGGGAGAGAAAGGGAAGAGAAAAGGTGTCCATAATTTATTTAAAAGGCCTTTTTATTTAAATTTTTTAGGAAATATTTGCAAATTACATTTCTTTTTTTTTCCATATTATTTATTGGTGCATTATAATTGTACATAATGGTGGGATTCATTATCACATATTCATACATGCTCACAATATAACAATATAATTTGGCCAATAAATTCCCTAGTATTTCCCATTTCCTTCTCCTCTTCCCTTTCACTTTTACTATTTTAAACAAAACTTCAATGAATAAAAATATCTATACAAGTTTGATGTATGTTTAAGATACATTCCTAGAAGTGAACTTTCTGGGTCAATGAATATGTGAATTTATAATGTTGGTTATGCTACATTGCTTTCTACAGAAGTTTAGCAATGTACATAACTACCAGCAACACATAATGGTAATTCCAATACATAGAAAGACCTTAAAGTTACATAATGACATTTGAGAAAATTAAGACAACCTACTTTCTCTTTTGAAAATACATTTATTGTTATACAAATCCAATTTCCTACTATTCAGTTCCTTGGTAACAAAAATGAAACAAAATTTAGCTGTCATAAGCAAACTCAGAAACACAAAACAATAAAAAGTCAGGTGGAGTACAAAGTAAGCTTAAAACCCCACAGAAACATAAATTGGGATATTATACTAAATATGAGTCTGTGCAGTAGCTCTGCAATTTATAAGGCAAAAATGATAATCTGAAAAGGAGGAAAACACAAAACAGTAAGGAAGTAATTTTTCTACCAATCTTGTTAATTAGATACTGTCAGAAAATGATTTTCCATGCCACGACCTTAATGTTTTTTTACAGTCCATCAGTGGTATCAGGATGCTTGTTAGATTGTCCTACAATTGCCTTGGATGTGTCAGAAACTAGATGGGAGTTTGAAGTAAAGCTGTTTGCCCAGTATTTCCCAGGTTTTAGTATTGAAGATGCTGCATCCTGGAAACCCCTTCAGTTCCAAGCAGACTTGCACGTTGGCCATCCACTGCCCTGACCTGCACCCCAAACAGTCGCTACCAGTCATATGTGGCTATTCACACTTAAATAAAATCGAAAATTCAGTTCTTCAGTCGTAGTAGCCATATTTCAAGGGCTCAACAGCTACACATGACCAGTGGCTACTGAAGGATACAGAAAATCATGTCCCCCAGGAAGGACATAGGCCCTGAGCACATACAATATCCCTTATCTATAATCAATCCTCGGGTTTTTGAAGGCCTCTCTCCCTCCCTGCGGCTTCTAAAATTTCTCCTGCTATGACTCAGCCAAAATTCATCAGCCAAAATTCACCTGCTCACCAAAAGTAGCTGTCTCTTCCTATAATCTGGTCTTGCCAAAACACTATAAAACTCTGACTTTTGCTGTAGCTCCCTGCCATTTTCTACCCCCAAAACGCACCCCTCTGATGCCTGATTGACTCCGATGCTTAATAAAAGGCATTGTAGATCCGTGAAGGTCTGCTCCTGTTCGATCATTTTTGCTTACAGCTATTCTATTAACGCAGATGTAGATTATTATTATTTCCATCACTGCAGGAAGTTTTATCCTGCAGCGCTGTCATAGACAGTTGAAAGGTTACAGAATAAAAAGCAGGCCACTAGTTCCAACACCAATAATAGCCAACAGATGTTATTACTTTTTCTAAATAGGACGAAGAAAACCATTATGTTAACAAGCAACGAAGTAAAAAAACTGTCAAAGCCCACTTACTAGGGGGCTTTCCCTGGGAAATCAAGGGACAGCAACCTCGACGGTCCAGGCCGTCGGTCTGGCGACGTGAAAATTCCGCAGACTTCTAGAACACAGGGAACCCCAAAGCAGTGGGCGTTCAAGGGTCAAGACCCGCGAGGTGGGACTTTTTAAAGAGCTGGTAGCCTGTGTTGACAGCGCGCCTCGCGCGCCCCCAGCCCAGACCCTGGCGCGCGCTCGAGAGCGAAGCCCCCGCGTGTCCGCGCGTCCCTGCGCGCGCGCGCCCCAGGCCCACGGCCGCCAATGGGGCGGGGCGCCGCGCACCGGGGGCGGGGCCGTGACGCGCGTGCCTCGTGACTCCGATCCCGGCCTGCGCCCGCGGAAGCCGGAAGCGGCGGCTGTGGCGGTGCCGGCTGGGGGCGGAGAAGCAGCGGTGTGAGATCTGGGGCTTGGGAACCCAGTGATGGATCAGAACCCGACAGTGGCGCGGCGGAGGGCGTTGCTGCTGCGGTGGCTGCTGCTGTTACTGCCACTGTGGTCGAGGCTGGCCTTGGGCGCGCTCCCTTTCGGCAGCAGTCCGCGCAGGGTCTTGTTCGACTTCCTGTCCGAGCAGCAATTGCTGGAGGTGGAGGACTTGGCCATATCTCTGCTACGGGGCGGGGGTCCGGGGCCACTGACGCTATCCCTGGACCTGCCGGATCTGGATCCCGGGTGCCAGGAGATGCTCCTGGACTTCGCCAACAGCAGCGCAGAACTGACCGGGTGTCTAGTGCGCAGCGCCCGGCCCGTGCGCCTCTGTCAGACCTGCCACTTGCTCTTCCAACAGGTCGTCAGCAAGATGGACAACATCAGCCGATCTGTGGGGGTGGGTAGAGGGAGCACACCCGGCACCTATGCCATGGAGGGCTGGGAGAGGAGAAGGATGTAACGATGGTCAACTTAGGGGCTTCAGTTTTTCCAGCCATAAAAAAACAGGGGGGGGGGGGGTTGAACTGAGTGTGGAGTTTGGGGCATTGGATGGCATTATGGCGCTTGGAGTTTGGATTTTTGCCTCTATAGGTGCTGTTGTGCATCCTTTTGGCATTTATTTGCAGATAAGTATGACTTGTTTTCTTGGGGGTCCTGCTTTCCAAACTATCTTCTTCCTTCTCCCTCCGCTTCCGCCACTGCTTTTCCCCGTCTCAACCTGGAAGTCCCAGGAAGAACCCTTTCTTGAAACTGCAGTGGAGTGCAGAAGCAGGTAGTGTTTAGAAGCTTGAGTTTGGTAGCCAAAAGTGTTCAGATTCACCAATTTTTTAGCAGCGTGTATTTGGATGAATGATCTTTTCAGAGCCTTGGTTTCCTCCACTATAAAATGAAAACAACAAAACAACATTAACTGCTTAGTGTGGATGTTAAAAGAATTAAGAGATATGTATGAGAGTTCATCTTATTGATTAAGCCAATGTGGAGTTAATTGGCCAGGAGTCCAATTCCATTCTGCTTATTAGTACTATACTCGAAGGAAGTTACACTCTCTGCCTGTTTTCTCATTTGTAAAGTTTGGTATAAAAGAAGGCAAGGAAAACTGGTATATTGTAATAGCTCTCCGTCTATGGGAGCTAAAATTTTAGGAAATGGTAAGTCTTCCCTCCATTCTTGGCACTCTGAAAGCTTTTCGTGGTCATGTAGTAGGATTTAATTAAAAAAAAAAAAAAAAGGCAGTTACTGCCGGAAGTACTGTCTAGTGTATAGACTAGGAAAGTTTTAGAGTGTCACAGCTGGTGAGAGTCACAGGGATGCCTGGTAAGGGGAAAACATGAGGATTAAGGGGGTTGGGGAGTGGGAAAGTTCCTCCTATGTTGAGGTGACAACAGATAGTCTCATGAAAATGTGGTTGGAATTTTCTCATAAATTATTGTTGATTTGGATAAATATAAACTTGTATATAGTTGCATTGTGCTTTAAGGCAGCTGATATTATTTTACATAAATGGATTTATTTGCATTAAATAAATTCTGTGCTCAATTATTCTGTAAAGAATTGGTTTCAAGATATTTAAATAAATTTAGGCTTATATGCAATATTTTCCAGGTTACTAATGGAGGATATACATATTTACATATTTAAAAATATGTATATGTATTTAAATATGTATATTTGTATACATATGTGTATATTTAAAATATATTTTTCTGTGACTTTAAGGTACCCACGGATTGTCCCTGTGAACTATAGCAGGGAATAATATGGCATCATATTTGGTTTTGAGCAATTAGGTGAGTAGTTTTTAGGGTGGCTTTTACTATAAAGAACAAGTGCTGTTGTGGGCAGAATAGCCATGAGTCATGATATACAGCTTGGATCTTTTTAGGCAGCAAATACTTTCCTAATTTGTGTGGGTACTATGGATTTAAGAAGAAATTATTCCAAACTCTAGTTGTACAGTATTATAGGTATGCATTTCCATATGAGTTCCCCATATGGGGGTTCTTTTCCTTATGTACCTCATTCTGCCAGTAAAATAGGCACCTAGCTCACCTCACCCTAGTGTGAAGAGAGTAAAGAGGTGAAAAGAGGCAAGAAGACCCTTTCTCAAATCTGCATTTCCTCTCCAATTCATCCTAGACCTTGGTCTCTGTTTCCTTTCTTTCCTCAGTAGAGCTGAAGGTGGTTCATTACCTCAAAAGTGTGATTTCTATAGGTGCTTTATGAATTTGGTACACTTTTGTGGATTGGTTTGGAAACTGAACCATTATGTGTAATAGTGAACCTATGGAAAAATGTGTTCTGATTCTCATACGAATGGAATTTGAGGAAAATAGTTGTCTTTTTTAGGGAGGTTTATTTCTCCAGAGTAATGTATTTTCTTTGACTCACCAGACTAGTCTTTCATTTAAATCAGTTTATTTAGCAAGCACCTACTACTTGAATGTTGGGCTGGTAAGAGGATATAGAAGAAGAAAGAGAATAAGGCCCAGGCCTCAAACGATCAGTGTAGTTGGAGAAATAAAATAAACTTTTATTAAGAAAAAGGAAAATATTACCAGGGTGTTATAAATTATACCATTAGCAATGTAGAAGGAAAGGATGAAGGAGATGCTGAAAGAAGGGAACAGAGAGCAAGATGTGGTTGCTTAATCAGAAAAAACCCACAGGCTGAATTTCTGACCTTCTTTAAGATGAATAGACTCAGATTGAGAGAGGACAAGAGTTGAACAAGGAGGAAAAAAAAAATATCTAAGTTTAGAAACTAGCCAGGCTGTTTATGTGTGATAGCAAGCTAATTAGTTTAACTAATAGAATTATCTGATGAGAATCCTATATTCTTGTTACTTCCTCGTGGGACTACTATAGTAGTTTTGTGATCTCAACAGTAAGAACGCAGTGATTTGTGAAACCTGAATGGTAGAACTGATAGGTTCCCTTTTCCTTATAGTCATATTTTCTTTTAGTTTGAACTGATAGGGACATGGTTTCATTGATCTGTTCAGCCTCATGAGATTGGTTTTACGGATGCTTTAGTTTCCTTACATTTTGAGATAGTAAGCTCTATCTATTCTATTGGGTTATTTAAAACTTAAATAGATGTATCTAAGTATATATTGTTACACACATTTGTGAAGGTGCTAGTCATTTCGGTTATGTCTCTGGAGAGTATTGAACACATTCTTAGTGTAGATTCTTAGGAGTAAAGAGTAAAAATGAGAACATAGCATAACATAATCTTTATTATTAGTGTGTATTAACAAATTCTCAGTAATATAGGGTGAAAATGGAAGCATAGCATAACATTGTGTCTTTCATTAGATATCAGAAAATGTAATTCTTATGCATTCATTCAAAACATTGAATACCTATTATGTACAGGCTGCAGTAGTTACTAGTAGTTCTCTTCAAATGAGCAGAGCTTTTTGACTAAAAACAAATGTTAAATGTATCATCATACAGGTAATCATTTAATTCAAGTGTGACACATATTGTGAAGAAAAACCCCAGATGTACCAAAGCATATAACCAGGGGACTGACCTTGAATAGTTGGGGGTAGGTAAAGTGCTTAGAGCTGACACCTTAAATGTGAGAGGGTGGGGTGGGGAGAAAAGGTATATAGGTAAAGGAGTAGAGGTGTGAAGACTCTGAGGGGTTTGGTGTGTTTGAAAATAGCACAGTGAGCAGGAAGACTAGTGATTTGAGCCTGAAGAAGTGGGCAGGTGCCAGGTCCTGTGTTCCTTGTAGGGAATGCTAAGGATCTTAGACTCTGATTTTAAACAGTGCAATATTGTTGGTAGGGTTAATTCTGTGGAATGACATGATCAGATTTGTACTAAAGGCCATTTTGGCAACATGACAAAAAATAGAGGGGGTAGTGCTTGAGGAAGGTAAGGAAAAAGGGCATGTGGGGAGATGAATTAGGAGATTACTACAGTGATGAGAGAAATGGTGGTGGTTGGGTCACATGGGGCCCTTGTGTTGGGAAGAAATAGGTAGATTTCAGAGATATTTAAGAAGTAGAAATGACAAGACTTGGTGGTTAATTGAATGTGGGGAGTGAGGAGAAATTGATGATTTCCAGGGTTTTAATAAGGGCAGTTTAGTGACAGGGTTGACATTTAGTAAGATGGAAGAAAGAGCGTGTTTGGTGGGAAATTATTAACTTGATTTTGAATTGTTGGTTTTGAGGTATTTTTAGACACTTAAGAAGAGATAATTGCATATGTGGTTGGGCAATACACGTCTAGAGGTCTGAACTAGAGATGAAACCTTTAGAAGTGCTAAGCATAAAAATAGTCCTGAAACCACAGCATGGATGAGTCTACCTGAAGAATGAGCGAGAACACGAAGAGGGCTGTGGGCTCAGCGGTAGAGCTCTTGCCAACCACGCACAGGGTCTTGGGTTCAGTCCCCAGGGCATGCATATGTGTAGACAGACAGACAGACACACACACGCGCGCGCACACACACGGAAGCTAAGAGTTGAAGTTTGAGATAGAGGATAAACTATCAAAGGAGGCCGGGAAGGAGTCATAGAGATGAAGAAAAATGAAGAGAGTGTAGGCTCCTATAAACTGAAAACAAGGGAAGGAGTTGTTATTTGTATCAGATCCTGCTGAGAGGGTTGAAAGTACATCTAGCAACATCAGTACTATTGCTGACACTAATAAGAATGGTTTAAATGGATTGCTTGGGGGTGGCAGCAAGGATAGGGTGGGTTAAACAGTCAATGGAAAGTGAGGGAGTGGGAAGAGTGAACCTGCACCACTGTGGGAGTTTGGCCTTAATGGAGAAGTATGAAAGATGTGTCACTGAGTGATTTTCTTTTAATTCCTTTATCCCTCTATCTCCTTCCTTTTTTCCTTTCCTAAGATGAGAGTTAAAATGTTTAAAATTTGTTTGTGTATTGAGGTGGGCTGGGCTTAAACCACTGTAGTCAAGTGATCCTCATGCCTCAGCCTTCTGAGTAGCTAGGACTGCAGGTGCATGCCTGTGTACCCAGCAACATGTTTGAAGGTTGATGGAAAAGGTGAAGACCTTGTAAAGGTGAATGGTTCCTTAAGAGAGAATGGAGAAATAGATAAGGTCAGTTTCCAGGGGAGGGGGAGTGAACAGAATCTAGGGTATGCAAGGAGAGATGGGCCTTTATCAGAGGCAGGCACTTTCTCCACTGTAACCAGAGGGTAGGAGAGGGTAAGTGTAGAGTAAGACAAATCAGAGTTTTGGCTTGATGTCTTCTGTTTTCCTCTGCCAACTAGGAGATTGGACCTTCTCTTGAGAGTAAAGAGAAGTTTGTTATTCAAGTTTCAGGGAGTGTGGAGAAGATTTGAAATGGTGTTTGTAAAAAGGAAAGCAGCAAGAAAGTGAGGAGTAGCCGGGCGCGTGGCGCACGCCTGTAATCCCAGCACTTTGGGAGGCTGAGGCAGGAGGATCGCGAGTTCAAAGCCAGCCTCAGCAATGGCGAGGCACTTAGCAACTCAGTGAGACCCTGTCTCTAAATAAAATACAAAAAAGGGCTGGGGATGTGGCCCAGAGGTCGAGTGCCCCTGAGTTCAATCCCCGGTACCACAAAAAAAAAAAAAAAAAAAAGAAAGTGAGGAGTGTAGCTTGGGATTATGGATTTACGTTGGAAATATTCTGCTCTGTTTTTATCTTATTGCCAGCTGCTCCCAACTTCCTAGGTGCAGGCCTGAGGAAAGTGGATGGCTAGGTTCATGATAGTGAAGATTCTGCCAAATGATGATAGCAGATTTGAGTATTAACAATTTTAAGGACCAGTGTTTCAGCCACTGTGTTAGGTGTTAGAGTTTCCTCCTACAGGAGCTTAATGTATAGATTAAAAACCTGGACACACCTGTAGGTGGATATCATGCTATAAGAAACAGCCTCAGTATGGTTAAGTAGCTTATCCAAGGTCAGGCAGTGGAAGAGGTGGGCTTTGAATTCAGGTGGATAATGCTATTTTATAGAATTGTTAGGAGGATGAAGTGGACTAATGCTCTTGGAGCATTTAGAACTACTCAATAAACAACACATCATCATCATTGGGATCATTCATCACTTCAACCCCAGTGTTGCCTCCATCTTTTCATTAAACCTGAACTATGGGAATATTCAAATTAGTCTCCCTGCCTCCTCACCCCAAATATCATGAGCTAGACATTTGTTCCCCACACTTTTGCTTTTCTTGTCACTCTCTTCAGAAGTCTTCAAGAATTTCCTGCTGACTTTCATGACCATCAAAGCCTTTCCCATCCTTGTTCTAACTTATCCTTCTAACGTCCCTACTTTCATTATGGGGACCCTGTACTCTAGCGATATTTGCCCACTGAATACTTATGAATACCACATAATCACTTTTACCATGTGATCCTTTTATTCTATTTAGAATTCTCTTTCCTTTCGCAAAAGGATGTCTTCCTCACCTGAGCTATTACACATGTTGAGCCCCCATACAGGCTATACTGTATTGATTTTTTAGCAGAGGTGGGGGTTACTGGCGATTGAACCAGGAGCACTCTACCACTAAGATACATCCCCAGCTCTTTTCACTTTTTATTTTGAGAGAGGGTCTCACTGTACAGGTTGACTTTGAACTCAGAAACCTCCTGTCTCATCCTGTGAGTAAGTGGGATTACAGGTGTGTACCACCACACCTGGCTATGCTGTATTGGTTTTCTAAGTAGCTAGTTGCCAATTTATGGAGATGCAACTTAAGTAACTGACTACACTTAGCCAAATATATCCACTTAGAACATTCAGGTTGGTAGCAAGGTAGATAGGTGAAATAGCATATAGCGGTTACTTTGTGCCAGATGTTATACTAAGTGATTAACATGTTATTTCACTTAATACAGTAATTGTAGGACTCACAGTTATGAAATTGAACCCCAGGCAGTTCATCTTAGGTCAGCTGCCTAAGATTATCAACTAGTGATCCAGGCTTGTTGGATTTCTTGGCCAAGCTCTATTTAAGAATAAAGAGCAGGATGTGGTGGTGTACGCCTGCAATCCCAACAACTCAGAAGGCTGAGGCAGGAGAATTGCAAGTTTGAGGCCAACTTAATGAGACCCTGTCTCAAAAATAAATTATTAAATAAAAGAGCTCAGTGGTAGAGTGCCCTTGGGTTCAATCCCCAGTAATCATCCACCCTGGGGAAAATTTTTTTCCCCTCATATTTCTTGTATTACTTTGAGAGCATTCCAGGAAAATAACTTTAAAAAATGTTTTGTTCAATTCACTATTTTAAAAGCAAGTACTCATTTGCATCTTTTAATGAGATGACAAAACTAAACCATGAAGAGGATTAGCTTTCAGAAATGAATGTCAGTAATATTTTAAAACAAGAATCTTTGCTTTAAGCCTGCCTTTCTTTCTCACCCCATGCAACTGATCAGTTCTTTCCCTAGAGTTACCACTGTTTCTTATTACTCACCCCACTGTATAGCTCCTTGTCTGTGTCCGCATGGAGGTTCTGGAAGCCCCAGTATTGATGGCATTCTCATACTTTTTATGTGCTCAAAACTCTAGGATTTGTTTGGTGCCTGGCAAATAGCAGGAGTTAAGTCATTGAAGGATTGAATGGTCAGTAGAATACAGTTTTTTCTTTGGGACACAAAGGAAAAAAAACAGTTAGGATTAAGTAATTTAGGAGCTTGGGTTTATTTGCATAGCATGAGTTTTTCTCATGATTAAGATGATCTGTAGAAAGCATATTTTCCTGTCTGAGTACCAACTCTTTGGATACTAACTGGATATGTCACTGGATTTTCTTGTGTATTGTAAGACTTTGAACCAAAAATTGCCCCAAAGGTGAAACCAAATGATTTGTGATCATCTACCTACAGATTAAAAAATATGTATGTGTATGTATGTATGTACACATGTGTATGTAAACATTTGTTCACTGTAAAAAAAAAATGTGGCTTAAGAGAAGCAAAAGTGAAAGTAAAAACTGCCATATTTCTGTTATCCACAGATACCTACTGCTGCATTTTGGTAGTGGTTCAGAATTTTTCCCTATGCATAAAAAGTAAGAGATTATGACACACAAGCAACTGAGACCTAAGTAGTTGAGACTGTACTATAGAAGCAAATACTTGTTTAAGAAGCAAAGATTTTCTTTTTTTGCAGGTGAAACTGATGCCAATAAATGATAGCTGCTAATTGTTTCATTATCATTGTTACTATTAATATCGCCATTATCTGATCATTACCAGAATTTTACAAGGTTTATAATAAATATTTTAATTATTTTATAAGATTTTTGCCTCAAGTTGTTTGAAAAGTCTAAAAATACTCAGATTGTATTTTTCTATCTTTTGTTTTCAGAATACTTCAGAGAGTCAGAGTTGTGTCAGAAGTCTTTTAATGGCAGATAGAATGCAAATAGTTGTGATTCTTTCTGAGTTTTTTAACACCACATGGAAGGAAGCAAATTGTGCAAGTAAGTAATTCCTCCATTTTAATGTTGCACTTGGTTCAGTGGTATAGATGACAGATTTTATTTTAGTTGATTTAAAAAGCTCTGAAACTAAATAATGCTTTTTATTACTAAGTTTAAATGAACTGTCTTTAGCATCATGGTTTGTTAGTGGTAACTACCTGGGCAAATACAGAAAGTTAGAAAAGTGTAACAGAATAATATGAGCTTTGAAGTCAGACATGGGTTTGATCCTGACCCCTGCTACTTAACAGCTGTCAGATTTTAGGACATTAACTTTGCCTCTTG
Organism: Tamias sibiricus; assembly: GCA_025594165.1. NCBI lineage: Eukaryota > Metazoa > Chordata > Mammalia > Rodentia > Sciuridae > Tamias > Tamias sibiricus. The sequence goes on along the minus strand of CM046666.1, from coordinate 93,958,399 downwards.
AAACTTCAGTTTCCTTATTTGTAAATTGGTGGTAATAATAGAACCTCTCTTAAATGATTGTTTTAAAAATTAAATGAATAAATTGTATAAAGCATTTAGTTTAGTGCCTGGTACACAGTTAATGTTCAAGAAATGTTAATTGTTTAATATAATAATAATAGTTATGATGTTTATAATAATCTGTCAAATGGTAAGTGTGTATGTGTATGTGTGAGAGAGAGCGAGTGAGCGAGCGATAAAGAGATAGATAACATTTGTTCTACCAGCTTTGCAAATATGTGTGTTTTTATGTGATAGAATACCATCTACTTTCAGGTATTCTTTGTAACAATTAAAAACACTATTTCAATTCAGATGTGTTTGAACACCAACTATGTGCTAGGTAGTTATCTTTCAAGTTTTATGATTTGGTAAGGGAGAAAGATCTATTTACAAGTATATAACCTAGCGCAGGCGCAGGCAAATGCATGCTTTCATAAAGCTGTTGGGACTTTGGGAAAGTAGAAAATAAATCTAACTGGGTAGAATTTGAAATGACTTGGTGCAAGAGGTACTTTTTGATCCTAGGCTTTATGATTTGCATGGTTTCAGTAAGTGTAGATGAGAGGAAGTATGTGGCTGATAGACATCCTGGGCCCAGGCCCAGAGGCTTGGAGGCACAAAGGGAGATAAACTTGGAAAAGGAAGGTAGGAGCTTGGCTGACACTGTAGTTTATCATTTAGACCAACATTTTTCATACTCCTTAGAACACTAGCATATGATTAAGAAAGGGTTATATAGTGTAATATCTCAAGTACAAATAATGTATGTGGAATATTAAAACAGCAAGAAGTATTGCAGTTTAAAAACAGGTTTTTGAGGGCTGGGTTGTGGCTCAGCGGTAAAACACTCACCTTGCACATGCAAGGTTCTGGGTTCGATCCTCAGCACCACATAAAAGTAAATAACTAGGGCTGGGGTTGTGGCTCAGCGGTAGAGTGCTCGCCTAGCACGTGTGCGGCCCGGGTTCGATCCTCAGCACCATGTAAACATAAAATGCATTGCATTGTGTACAACTAAAGCAAATAAATAAATATTTAAAAAAGTAAATAACTAAAACAAAGGAATTGTGTCTAACTACAACTAAAAAATACATTTAAAAAAACCAGGTTTTTGAAATATCACTTAGTCTAGCACTTTCCAAGCTTTTTTTTTTTTTTTTTTTTTTTTTTAAAGTAGAGCCCCCTTGGAAAAGAAAAGAGAACAGAAAGAAAGCATGACCAGGGCAGGGGCCATGGAAATAAGAGAGGAGAGGATGGATTAAAATTTCACATGTCTAAGCCGGGCGCGGTGGTGCACGCCTGTAATCCCAGTACTTGGGAGGCTGAGGCAGGAGGATCGCGAGTTCAAAGCCAGCCTCAGCAATGGCGAGGCACTTAGCAACTCAGTGAGACCCTGTCTCTAATAAAATACAAAAAAGGGCTGGGGATGTGGCCCAGTGGTCGAGTGCCCCTGAGTTCAATCCCCGGTACCAAAAAAAAAAAAAAAAAAAAAAAAAAAAAATCACATGTCTAGCTGGGCATAGTGGTGCATGTCTATAATCCCAATGGCTCGGGAGGCTGAGACAGGAGGATCTCGAGTTCAAAACCAGCCTCAGCAACTTGGTGAGACCCTGTCTCAAAATAAAAAGGCCTGGAGAAGTGACACAGTGGTTAAGTGCCCCTGGGTTCAATCCCCAGTACCAAAAAAATAAAAAATTCTGCATGTCTATAAGTCATTAAGTAGGTTAATTTTTCTAAGGACTTATCTTTCAGTTTAGTTCATATTAAGAAAAATTGTAAATGGGAAAAATGCCTCTGCCAGGTTTCTTTTCCTTGTCAGTATACTGTGACACATTGAATATTGACCCTTAATTTTGTCTCTATTCAAAGTTTCTGGTAATTGGAACAAAGGCTTGGCTGACATATAAGCTTTTTTTTGCAAACCTTTTACTTTTTTGAAGTGAAAATTTCTAAAATTTCTAGCATAAATGATTGAAGAGAGATTTTTAAACATAGGAGAATTGTTTTTAACTTGGTATAAACCTTTAAAATCTATTAGTATAGAAAAATATGTGTTAATTGCAAACAATTTAAAATCAGTTAATTACAATAAGTAGGATATGAATTGGGGCTCACTTCTTTTTTTAAAAATAGTTCAGTTGTAGATGGACACAATAACTTTATTTGGTTTTTTAAAATGTGGTGCTGAGGATCGAACCCAATGCCTTACACTTATTAGGCAAGTGCTCTACCACTGAGCCACAACCCCCACCCCAGCTCACTTCTTTTGACTGATGTGATTTAATTTATATACTTCAGAGGAATAAAGCATCTTTTCTTCTCCTTGTCCTTGTCCTTCTCCTCCTCTTTCTTCCTTCTTCTTTAATAAAGCATCTTTTCTTTTTAGAATCCTTTTTGTAATGGGGATTTCACTAATTCAGTGTTTTCTTCCCCAGTTAGTTAAAAAAGAAAACTTTTTACTGTGTATTTATTCAGTATGATAGGTATAAAACTCTTTAAATTCTTAGGTTTCCTGTGTTCTGCTGTGTTGCTTAGATTGAATTTCTTCTGAAGAAGAAATAAAATGCTAAGCAATTAAATATGAGTTATTCAAGAGACTCTTAATTTTACAATTAAGATTAATTTGTCCAAGACATATGACCAGATGAAAGAAGCAAGGTATATAGAAGTTGGATATCTTCTATCCTAAAAGTACATATATGTACTTTCAGGGAAGTGAATTGGACAGCTGAGTGGGCAGGAAAGGAAGACCTGGTTTTCACTGTATTTACATTTGTACCCTTTGAATTTTACGCTGCATGTATTTAAACCTGTTCAAAATGTACAGAAATTTTAAAAGCAGAACATTCAAATTTGTGGTGAGTGTATGTTAGAGGTAGAGAGATTGGCCATTTTCTTTCCCAGGGTTATGCATTTAAAAATTTACCTCCCATTCATTGTTTTGTTCATACTTTAAAATTTATCATAACTTACATTTAGTATTTTAAGTGGAATTAAAATAGTTTTTTATAACTTTGGACTCCTCAAATTTCTCAACTGTTTTCTGTTTATTTAGTGCTAGGCATTCTAAAACAAGCATTTTAACTAGAATCTGTACCAAATTAAATTGTAGCACTTCTCATTATGTTCTCTGCATACCTATTTAATAATGACAATATAGACAGTTTCTGAAAATGTTATTTAAAGAATTATTCAAGTAATTTAAAAAATTATCAAAATTTAATAAAGCATTCTTGCTTAGACAACATATTCTTGTGTAATGTAGCAAGAGGGAGCATAAGAAAAGGAATTTGAAGGAAGGAAAAAGTTGGGAGCTAAGCAAGGTGAGTAACAAGTCAGTAGTGAAATAAAAAGTCTGGAACTAAATTCAAAAGGTTTTATGACTGTTCATTTTAGAGGACGGTGTTTTTTCATGAGTTAATGCCTAGCATTTTTCCCCTTTTTCTCAGGGGATTGACCCAGGGTCTCAGGAACACACTCTGCTGCTGAGTTACCCCCAGAGCCACCTAACTTTGTGTTTGGCCAGGTGTTATGGTACATGCCTGTGTGGCTCAGGAGGCTGAGGCAGGAGGATCAGGAGTTCAAAGCCAGCCTCGGCAATTTAGCAAAGCCCTAAGCAACTCAGTGAGACTGTGTCTCTAAATAAAATATAAAAAAAGCATTCTGGGTGTGGCTCAGTGGTTAAGTGCCTGTGGGTTTAATCCCTGTACTAAAAAAGAAAACAACTACAAAAAAAAAAAAAAAAAAAAAAAAAAGAGAATTAAAGTGTAGTTTGACAAATTCATTGTATAATCCCCATTTTAAGAAATATGAATACACTTGGCCCCCCTAAAGTTTAACTTTTATACTGTAGACATAGACATGTTTCATATCTTTTTTTTTTTTTTTTTTTTTTTTTTTTGGTGCTACTCGTGATTGAACCAAGGGTCACATGCTTGCATGTGCTCTACTACTTAGCAACATCCCCAGCCCTTTTAGAAAAATTTTTGGTTTGAGATAGGGTCTTGCTGAGTTGTCCAGGCTGACCTTTAGCCTGTGATCCTCCTGCTTTGGCCTCCCAAGGAGCTAGGATTGCAGGTGTGTGCCACCATACCCAGCTTAAAAGTCAGATCTTTTACTAAAAATATAAATGTAAACTACTCTCCACCTCCTGCAAGATCAATTAGTACTACCTAAAATTCAAACTAGTGTATAAAAGAAGCTTTTAAAAAATGGAATTATACATGTTATAATGTCACCCTACGTTGATCAGGCATCAGCAGCTGCGTCTTTAACAACCTCAGATCTATTAAGCCATTGATTTCATTGGATTCTAGCTGTCATACGTTGATAATAAGTCATGTAAATGCTTCTTTTTAGCTTTGAACTTAAAAGAAAATCAATGTCCTATCTATCCAGTCTTCTTTTTTTTTTTTAAATCAGGGACTTTAAAAGTGTGTAAAAGAATATAAAGTGTATTTACTCTTTCAATAAAATGGCAGAAGGTGGTCATGTCACACTAAAATTTTAAACTAATCATGCTCAATTAGAAATTTGATTAGGGTGCTGTCATTTTGTATATATACAAAAATCACAATATAAATATTCAAAAACAATGGATTATTTGCCTTTTTATTTAAACACAAAGAATGACCGGCTTTCTCAGAATCTGTGTGAAATTGTTAAGTATGAGCCACCGACCCACTTATCTTAGTTACCTTTTTCAATGACCAGATTATTAAATTTACAGATACACAGCTAATAAATGATGCCAGCAGGAGGAATCTTAATAGTAAATAGTATGGAATTCGTATAGTCTAGCATCTAAAAGGAAAAATAGAAAGGAAAAAAAAATTACAAAAGAAGAACAGGGGGCTGGGGTTGTGGCTCAGCGGCAGAGCGCTCGCCTCTCACGTGCGCGGCCCGGGTTCGATCCTCTGCACCACGTAAACATAAATCATTGCATTGTGTACAACTAAAGTAAATAAATAAATATTTTAGAAAAAAAAAAGAAGAACAAAGACCACTAATTTCTTTAAAAAAATTTTTTTTTTTTTTTTTGGTACTAGGGATTGAACTCAGGGGCACTTGACCATTGGGCCACATCCCCAGCCCTTTTTTGGGATTTTATTAGAGACAGGGTCTCACTGAGTTGCTAAGTGCCTCGCCATTGCTGAGGCTGGCTTTGAACTCACGATCCTCCTGCCTCAGCCTCCCAAGTGCTGGGATGACAGGCGTGTGCCACCGCGCCTGGCTTAAAAATTTGTTTTTAACTGAGACTTAAACCAATATGTAATCCATTTTGTACAAATGTATATTTTGATGTAAAATGACTATTTCTTTCTTCCCTTTGCTAGTAAGTACAAAACTATTAATTATATAAGTAAAAATATTAAGTGAATTTAAGAGGCTATCTTTGTGCTGCTATAACAAAATACCACAGATTATGTAATTTATAAACAACAAAAATTTATTTATCACAGTCCTAGAGACTGGGAAGTCTAAGATCATGGCTCTAGCAGGTTCAGTGTCTGGTGAAGACCTATTTCTCAAAGATGACACCATCTGCTCTGTCCTCACATGGCAGAAGGGACAGAAAGGGCAAAAGGGGGACAAAAACTATGTCTTCACAGAGCAGAAGAGTGGAACAGCCAAAAAGGACAACCCCTGTGTGAAGCTTCTTTTGTAAGAGCCTTAATCCCATTCATGAGGAAGGAGTCCTCATGACTTAATCAGCTTTAAAGGCCCCACCACTTGATACTTAATGGTTATATTGGCCATTAAGTTTCAACACATGAATTTTGGGGGGCACATTCAGACCATAAAATTCCACCCTAGCCCTCCAAATTCATGTTCTTCTCACATGCAAAACACACTCATTCCGTCCCAATAGTTGCCAAAGTCTTTTTTTTTTAATATTTTTTAGTTGTAGATGGAAACAATAATTTTATTTTGTTTATTTAGTTTATGTGGTGCTGAGAATCGAACCCAGTGCCCCACACGTGCTAGGCAAGCACTTTACCACTGAGCCACAACCCCAGTCCCTCCAAAGTCTTAACTTGTTCTAGCATTAACTTTAAAAGTCTACGTTCAGCTCAGTGTGGTGGCACATGCCTGTAATCCCAGTGGCTCAGGAGGCAGAGGCAGGAGGATTGTGAGTTCAAAGCCAGCCTCAGCAAAAGCAAGGCTCTGAGCAACTCAGTAAGACCCCGTCTCTAAATAAAGTATAAAATAGGTCTGGGGGTGTGGCTCAGTGGTCAAGTACTCCTGAGTTCAATCCCTGGTGCCCTCCCCCTCCAAATGTCTACATTCAGAGAAATATCTAAACCAGATATAGGGGAGACTCAAAGATATCTAAACCAGATATAAGGGGGATTCAAATATATGTTTCATCCTGAGGAAAATTGCTCTTCAGCTATGAATCTGTGAAGTCAAGCAAATTACATGCTTCCAAAATACAATGATGGAACAGTCTTTTTTTTGGTACCGGGGATTGAACTCAGGGGCACTCGACCACTAAGCCACATCCCCAGCCCTTTTTTGTATTTTATTAGAGACACGGTCTCACTGAGTTGCTAGGTGCCTCGCCATTGGTGAGGCTGGCTTTGAACTGCGATCCTCCTGCCTCAGCCTCCCAAGTGCTGGGATTACAGGCGTGTGCCACCGCGCCCGGCTAATGGAACAGTCTTAAGAAATATATTTCCATTCTAAAGGAATGTGGTAGGAAAGAAGAAAGGAGTAATAGGTTCCACGTAAGTCCAAAACTCAACAGAGCCAAAAGTATTAAAGCTTGAGACCTGAGGAAAATCTTTGACTTCTTGTCCTGCCTTTTGGACACATTGAGGGCTGCGCCCCCAAGGCTCTGGGTGCCCCAGCCCTCATGGCTTTGCTTGCTGCAGCTCTTGTTGGATTTGCAGGCCTTTGGCTCTCCCAGGCTGGAGTTCCATACTGGAAACTCTTTAGGTCTGGAGTGTTGGGGGTGGACCTATCCCCATATCTTTACTAGGTGTTGCCCCTGTCTGGGCTATCTATGGTGACCTGGATCACAGTTCTGGTGGGCCTTACCTTAATGGGGACTCTCTGGTGGTCCCAACCCCATGACTCAGCTGAGTATCAGTCTAGCAGGGGCTCTCTGTGGTAACCCTGCTCCATTTGCATTGCTCTAGTGGGGACTCTTCAGAATTCCCAGCCCTGTGGCATATCTCTGCCTGGCCCCCCTAGGCTTTCCAAGTAGACTTTGAAATCTAGGTTGAGGTAGCCATGCCTTCAAAGCTCAAGCACTCCTTTTGCCTGCAAAGTTAGCACCAAAGTTACACGCCACCTGGATTTACAGCTTGTGCCATATACAGTGGTGACCCAGGCTGTACCTGGGCCTACTGGACCACAGCTGGGACATCCAAAGATCGCTCACTGGAATGCAGGGAGCAGAGACTTGAGGTCCCATGGCCTGCCCTCCTTTGAAACTGCTTTGCCTTCAATGCCCTAGCACTCTAGGCCTATGATGGAAAGGACAGCCTGGAAGATCTCAGAAATGCCATTTGGATCATTCTTCATTGTATTCACAATTATTACCTGGCTTCCTAATCTTTCTATACTAATCTCCATAATAAACTGCCATTATTAAGCCATATCAAACAGGCAAGTGCCACAGTATCTGGTTCTTGTGTCTCAATTTTTAGCTAAAGTGGGGTGCAGTGGCATATGTCTGTAATCCCAGCAACTTGGGAGACTGAAGCAGGAGGGTTGCAAGTTTGAGGCCAGCCTTTGCAACTTACTGAGACCCTATTTGAAAAAATATAAAGGGTTGGAGATGCAGCATGGTGGCAGGATGCCCTGGGGTTCAATCCCCAATACCACCCCCCCCCCCAAATTTTTTAACTAAAGATATAAAGAAAAATATTCTTGTACAGCTGTACAATGTATTGGTTTTAAGCTAAGTGTTATTACAAAAGATTCAAAAAGTTTAAAAAATGTAAAAGTTTATAGAATAAAAAAGTTACAGTACGTTAAGGTTAGTTTATTATTGAAGAAAAATCTTAGGAATAAATTTACTGTAGCCTAAGTGTGCAGTATTTATAAAGTCTACAGTTAATGTTCTAGGCCTTTGTAATCACTCACCCAGAGTAACTGACTCATTCAGAGTCTGTAACTAGTTCTGTAAGTGCCACTCATGGTCAGTGCCCTATATAGGTTGCCATTTTAAATTTTTTATACTGTATTTTCACTGTGCCTTTACTATATGCTTATTTAAATTTTTATTTTATTTATTCTAATTTGTTATATTATTATGTGTACAAGTAGTTAATCATTGTGTTACAATCTAGTACAGTAGCAGGCTTTATTGGTTTGTAGCTGAGGAGCATGACACTATATTATGTAGCCTATACTATCCAGACTTGTTTACATACACTTTGACATTCACACAATGAAAAATCATCCTATGAAGCATTTTTCAGAATGTATCCCTGTCCTTAAGTAATGCATGACTATATTCAGACCATAGAAGTGGCTATTGGAATTTTTGTAAAAATAGTATTATTTAAAAATATAAACATATAAAGATATTGCTAGAAGGGATATTACTAAAAATAATACACAGCCCAAAACCTCTACTTGATTTAACTCTCCCCCCCCCCCGCCCGCCCGCCCCCGACCCCTTCCTTGGCAGTGCTAGGGATTTAACCCAGGGACTTATACATGCTAGGCAATGTCTTTACCACTGAGCCACATCCCCAGCCCAATTTAACTTGAAATAGGGTTGGCATCTACTTTCTGTGGTTCTTGGTTAATGAAAAGAAGGGTAGGAATCCAGTAGAGGATGAGTGCCATCCATGTGCCTTTTCTCTCCAGAATTTCTGTCTTTGAATAGTATTGGTCTTGGTAGGAAATGAATTATTAGAAATTGATGGAATATCAAAAGAAGTGTTAAGAGTCCAGCTCTTCCAACTGTAATATATATACACAATGGAATATTACTCAGCATTAAAAGGGAATAAAATCATGGCATTTGCAGGTAAATGGATGGAGTTGGAGAATATTATGCTAAGTGAAGTAAGCCAATCCCCAAAAACCAAAGGCCAAATGTTTTCTCTGATATGTGGATGCTGATCCATAATGGAGGTGGGAAGGTGGTGCGGGGAGGGAGCATGGGAGGAATGGAGGAACTTTAGATAGGGCAAAGAGGAGGGAGGGGAAGGGAAGGGGCATGGGGGTAGGAAAGATGGTAGAATAAGATGGACATCATTACCCTAAGTACATGTATGAAGACACGAATGGTGTGACTCTACTTTGTGTACAACCAGAGACGTGAAAAATTGTGCTCTATGTGTGTACTATGAATTGAAATGCATTCTGCTGTCATGTATAACAAATAAATTTTAAAAATAATTAATTAAAAAAAAAAAGAGTCCAGCTCTTCCTACCACAGTACAAATAACATGGATATTAGTTTTTCCTTGTGGAGAATGACTGCTAAGTGGTAAAGAAACTAAATAAACGATTTCTCCTGTGCAGAATTATAAAGCTGTTAGCAGGAATGTATTGTTGACATAGGAATATATAGCCTTGTTGTTGAGACCTTACCTGGTTATCTTGCACATACCAAGTTGAATAATGAGCAGAGTGACCAGATTTGATGAGACTATGGACTGTTTCATTGACAAGTATTTGGTTCTTTGGTAGGTAGGATCTATCATGAAGTATTATTGTATTAAAAAGGGCCTCCAAATTTACTATTTCAGATGTTTGCTCTTACCTGGTGAAAACACTTTTTCTTTATGAGCAGCCTATATCTACAGTTATATGAATGATAATTTATGATTACGACCATGCTATTAAACCATTGTGTAATCCTGATGTACATTTTGATTCATAACAGGAAGATTAACCTGAAATTAGTACATATGGCTTATGCACTGATGCTTGAAAAGTCAACAGTAAAACTTACTGGTTAACCAGAAGGTCAGTTAATGAGAACTCTTTCCCATATTTTATCTAGTGGAACTGTACTAAGCATCAGATTTATTTATTTATTGTATCTTTAAAATGTATGTTTTCTTATTAAGTTTAATTGAAGTTTCCACAGTTTATATATTCTGAAGCTTGCCCTGTTGGTGATTATTGTTTTCTATAAAACTGGTTTTGAAAACAGCAGAGTTCTTTATACAAACTTGTAATAGATGCCAAATGCTTTATTCAAAGACGCATACTTCTCATTATGATGATTTATTGGACTTCTGTGTGAGGTCTTCACTTGGATCCTCAGCACCTTTTAGAATGCCTCTTAAGCTGAAGCCTGAGCCCTCACTGAGACAGAAGCTATGCTAATGTGTCCTTGATGAGGCTCCATTGATTATATGAGAGAGGGAATTTCATAATGACCACTTCACTTAGTGCTTATAGGAAGCTTTATAATTACTAGTATTCTTTAACTTACTAATTTCTAAAATACATAGCTTCTCACTGTTTATAACCTGGTGCCACAGTTCCAGGAAAAGGATAAAAGAGGAATTTACTGAAGTTCCTTTGTTTTGAAGCAGAAACTCAGGGCTTTTTTAATAATGAAGACATTTTTAACTCCATTAAATAATAAACTCCTTTGTACCTTATGATACTGCTGTCTAACAGTTATTGAAAAAATTTTGATGGCTGAGTACAGTACTTAATCAGATGACCAATCTGTACTAGCTTTTAGTGTAACTTTTAAGTTATCTTCAGTGCAACGTAAATTGTTGTTAGTAAAGTATAAGAAATTATATCCTTTTGTTCTTCAGAGAAGCTTTGTTTATAAATTACTTTTTTACTACAGAAATTATTTTAATTGTGTACCTTGTACAGAAGAAATTGCTATGGTCTCTCATATAAAGGCTTTATACTATTGCAGGCAGTGCTGGGACACATGCTCCTTTCCTTCTTGTGTATGTTAGTGGCTCATTATAAGACAGATGTCCTGTTGCTATGGATGAAATTGTGCTCCCTCAACTTCCTTGCAAGACATCAAACACAAAAAGTGTTGTTCAGTCTTGTTAACTTAAAATACTAATATTCTGTGTCTATGTAATTGTGTTTCTTTCTTCCTTCCTTCCTTTCTTTCCTTTTTTTAATCTACTCTGCCTCATCCCTGAGAGAATTCAAAGGTACTTCATGTGATGTTAAACCAGCATTAAAAGGGGCATTTACACACACACACACACACACACACACACACACATGCACACATTTTCTTTTCTTTTGGGGTGGGTATTAGGGATTGAACTCAGGGGCACTGGACCACTGAGCACATCCTCAGCCCTATTTTGTATTTTATTTACAGACAGGGTCTCATTGAGTTGTTTAGCACCTGACTGTTGCTGACGCTGGCTTTGAACCTGCCATCCTCCTGTCTTAGCCTCCTGAGCTGCAAGGATTACAGGCATGTGCCACTGCGCCTGGCCACGCACACATTTTAAAGAATTTAGTATTTGAATTTTGTGAAAACTGAAAAATGGAATAACATATTTAAATAATAAAGAAAAATGGTAGAATTAAGAGAATATAGGAGTGTGGAAAGTATATTTGGTATTTTTGTGCCTTATGAACTTGGTATATGGGCCTCAGTATATCACCTCATTTCTCTGGCTTAGTTTTTTAGTTTCAATTTGTAAAATGAACCCTCAGATTTTTAAATGATAGGGTGAACAGTTAGTATGAGACTCATGTTCTTGGGAAAATAAATCTGCAGAGAATGTGGAGTACACGAGTTCAGAGAGAGAAGACTCTAGGAATTTATTTACCTAAAGGCCCCATGTTCACTGGGTTCAGAGGGGGCCCTGCACAGGCCATGTGTATGAGGGGGTGAACGGGGTGAATTCTAGCTGGCTTCTGAGGCAGGAGTGCCCTTTCAGAATTCATCCACCTAGAGGAGAGGAGCCTGTTTCTAATTTGTGGAAAGGAATCTTTAAGTGCTGGTTGCTGCTGCCCAGTTCACCTGGTTCAGGTTTCATCTCAGTTGCCAACTCTGATGAGTTGGTAGTGACTGCCTGAATCCCTACATGGTGTAAGATGTCTGTGTGCTGGAGGGAGGAGCCATGGCATGTGTTTGTTGACTCTGAGTCTTTTAACTTTTTAATGGTTAAGAATGTAGCTGTGAATGTATTGTTTATTTTGCTGTGTTTGAGAGTACCAGCTCAAGAATCAGACTGAGTGTAAATTCTGACTTTTTGCTTATCAGTTTTATGTCCTTGGGCAACCTCCTTAATTTCTCTAAGCTTCTTACTCTTGCCTCATAGAACCATTGCAAGAATTGAATAAGTAAATATGTTTCAAATATAAGTGTAGTGCTTGGAACATAACAATCACTCAGCACATGTCAGCTTTCATTGTTGTGTTTGTCGTTTTTCATAGTATATGGGACATCCTTTAGTGTTTTGTCCCAGTGTCTATCTGTTCAGTCTCTTTCATGTCTACCAAATTCCATTTGGATCATTGCAGTAGTTTCCTATGGTATCTCTGCACTCCTGGTTGAAAGAGATTTTTTTTTTCTCTTTTTCTGGTGGTATCAGGGATTGAACCCAGGGCTTTGTGCAGCTAAGGAAATACTCTTCCACTGAGTTACATCCCTAGTCCTTTTTATTTTATTTTGAGACAGGGTCTTGCTAAATTGCCCAGGCTGGCCTTGGACTTCCGATTCTTCTGCCTTGGCTCAGAGTTGCTAGGATTATGGGCATGGACTATCATGCCTGGCTGAGGAAGATACTCTTAATTGGATCTGACTTTCTGAATCAGGTGGATGCCATATAGAGCTGTCTGTTGAAATTAAGGGGGACAGGAATTGGACTGGGGACTAGGGAATAGAAAATATTGGAACATTCCTGTGGAACATCCCTGTAGAGCAACTAATAGGGTATCTATAATAATATGGCTTCATAGGTCACATGAATTTGAATCGGATTCTTTTAGAATAATTTTAGAATTTTATGTAATTGTGTTCTATAACCAAAACCAGGAGTAGAGGAAGCAGATGGAAATGTTTGTGGGTATGTGGAAGGCAATGATTTGAGGAGAGTTAGATGTCAACTGCAACCACCACTAGTGGGATCTGAAGCCCTGCTGTTGAGCCTGGCTTGGAGATAGCAGGCTGAGAACACAGGGAGAGAAAAAGACAAAGGGAAAATGAAGAGTAGATTCACTGAAGAGAGGAGAACGGAGAAGTAAAATAAAATATATTTATTCATAAAAATCAAAGGAATGAGTTAACTTGAGCTAATGCTAAGCAAGAGTAGAAATTGCAGAGGAATACAATTTATGGAAGATTCATAAAAACATGTAATACAATTCTGTTTATTTCCAAACTTTACTTGAAGCCCTTTTTGTCAGTATTTTGGGTAAAATTTGCACCCATTTGTTTCTCTGTACTCCCAACCATGATAGATTAGAATGAGCAAATTAAAAAGGCTACCCTATTAGGTACAATAAATGACCCCGTTAGTGAGGTTGGAAAAGACACAGTACTAAATTTAACACAAAGATAAAAAGGGAGAAGAATTGAGGCAAAATTAATGCAGCATAAACAGTGTTATGCCTAAATAGCACTATTAAGAGAGCTGATTTTCATGATTATGACCTTTTACCACTAAAGGTCAATTTAAATTTTATTTGGTACTGTATATTGTTTATATAAAAAGAGGAAGGTATGCAGTTATTTTAAGATTTTCATGAAAATGGCTATGATCTTTAAAAAAAAACTTTTGGAAACTAATAAGGGTGAACTTCATGCATTTGAAAATTCTTTTATGTGAAATACTTCATTCTTGCTGAAATAAAGGATTATTATAGTGCAAACAAAAGATGATAACTTGAAAGCTAACTGACAACCTGAAATTGTTGCTTGTGATATAGTAATATACTTTTTTTGACAGATTGTTTAACAGACAACGGTGAAGAATTATCAAACAGCACAATACATTTCCTCAATCTATTTAACCTCACCTTGACCTGCTTTGAACATAACCTTCAGGTACTTTATATGTATTTGAGATTAAAATGCAGTCTTGTACAAATGAATAATGTCTAACTCCATGTTTTTATAACATTGTTGGTGTTTATCTGTATACAGAGGAATTAGTATATCTGAATCTCTGCTCTTAAGTTCTTCTGCTTGCAAATATGAAAACTGCAGTTCTCTCTTTTATAAAGTGGGGACAGTAATAGCTGATCTGCCTACCTTCAAGTGTTTTTTATAGTGAAGACTTGGTGAGATAATGAGTATGAAAACAGTAAATGAGGCATGCAGGTATTTAATTAAAACACAATGTTGTTTAGTCCAACAGTAACTTACCTTGACTTTGTTTATGCAATGATAAGGTATTTCTCTGTGCAGTATGATTCTGTCTAGAGGAGGCCTATTTTTTGCCTCAATATTTGCTTAACTATATTTTATACCCTTTAAAAGGCATTATTTAGTAAGGTAAACTTAAATAATGAGTTAAGATATAAAAGGTAGCCTTTAAGAATTCTACCTTGTAGATTTTTGTTTTCTCCATCTCTGACCCTTGAACTTTGGTATTGGAACTTGCCTGGTGGTAGTGAAGTGTGAAATTGGAACCTTGGTAAAAAGTATAGTTTTGTATTTGCACAATAAATAATTCCCACAAGTAGTTATAAACATGTGTATGGTGTAATTATATATGGTTTCCTTTACTAAATATTATTACATAGAGTTATGAATTTCTCTGAGAAAAACAAAAAAGATTTCCTGTTTTCCAAAATGTGTTCTGTAGGACATTAATAAAGTGACCTGTCAAAAGAGGGTTTAATATTCTACCAAGGTTGGAAAATGCTTCACTACAGTACTTCAGAACTTTCTGGACTCATGTATTTTATAAAATTTTAAATGGTAATTTGTGTGGACCACATTTACCAAATCTATTTGACCAGGGAACTCTTTGGTTTAAGAGACTGGTATTCTAATGAATATATTTGTAGGATATGAGCCCTTTTCCTGTGATGTTAGTTGCAAATGCTGTTTTCCTAGTTTGTTGTCTTTTCATTGTGCTTTCTTTTATCATGAAGAAAAATTTAATTTTGTTAGATTTATCAATTTTATAATGGCTTATGGTACTCTCATTACATTAGGAAGGCTTTTTTTCCCCACATTTGAGATACTTCAAAGTTTTGTTTTAGTACTTTTGCGTTTTCACTTTCTACATTTAAGCATCTTTTATCTTAAGATTTTTAAGAAATAGGTTTGAATCTGTAGTTCTCTCTCACTTTTCAAGATTAGACAATAGCTACTTCTTCCCCAAATCAAGGTAGCATTCCATAATTCACTGAAATAATCTGAAGCCTTAAAACCAGGTTTCTAGTAAATAAGAAATATTATAACTAATACTATAAATTCTAAGCACAGTGGGAGTCCACTTCAAGCAGGAATGTTACAGGATGACATCAGATGCTGAAAGAGCACTCTGGCTGCTCCATAGAGGAGCCCGGGTGAAGGCAGGCCAAAGTTTCCACTTTGTGGAAGTACAAACTGGTTAGGAGGCTGGCACAGGAAAGGGATGGCAGTGACTGGACCAGGGTGCTGTTGGCAGCATTGAAGAAAAGTAGATAAATTCAAGGCGTATTTTAGAAGTCTGTGTTCAGGATTTGCTGGTGGAGTGGTCTGGGTTGCTAGTGAAGGAAAGTAAAGCATCTGGATGTAATCCTAGGCTTTGGTCCTGAGTGGCTGAGAGGAGAATGGCATGGGGAAGACAAGGAGGAGGAGCGGGTTTGTAGGGGAGTGGGATTAAGAATTCTGTTTTGAATGTGTTCATTAGACATCTAAGGTGAAATGACACATGGGTTGGTTATAAATGATATTGGAGCTCAGGGAAGAATTGTGAGCTAGAGATAGAAGTTTGGGAGACCGCAGGTCCAGATGGTACTCACAGTTACTAAACTGGATGAGAGTGAATGTAGAGAGATGGAAAGGGGCCCCCAGTACTGCATCCTGGGACACTCCAGTGTTTTTTAGGGTTTGTGTGTGGGGGAAAGCTCAGGAGAGGAGTCAGTAGGAGACAGCAAAATAGATAATTCAGTAGCAGTGAAATTTTGGCGATACTGGCTATGGCAGTAGCTTCCAGTTCAGGTGAATGGCAGGGAGGTGGGTTTAAGTGCCAGATAAGATCCACCTGGGGCAGAATGTGCCTGTAGATAGCTTTCCTAGAAACCTGGCCTGTCCTGGTGACTGTAGAGAGGCATCTGTTTGCAGAGTGCATGGGTATCCCCACAGGTAGAGTAAAGCTGTCATGCCACATGTCAATATTTTACTGTCAAAAACTACTGCCACAGAGAACCTTTTTTCATATAACTTGGCGTACTTGTGAGGATTTGCTTGGTAGATTCAGAGAAGTGGAATTGTATTATCAAAAGACATGTGCATTTTGAGTTTTAATAAAAGTGGCTAAATTATCCCCCATCAAGAATCTGTGCTCCAATGTTTGATTTTTGGGTTCAGCTAAATTGTTCTGTGAAAAATAGGCAATGGGCTATTTCTTGTGGCAGACTAAGGGAAGACTGTTTTTCTGCCAAATAAATGGTATGGGTAACATTATAAAGGCTATATCAGCTTAATTACTTTTATTTGTCCTTTTATCTTTCATTCCCATGTTCAGTTAATGTTCTTCCTTCATGCAGTATGGCAAAAAATGAAGGGAATAAAAAGCAATGTGTAGCTGGGCCTGGTGGTGCACGCCTCTAATCCCAGTGGCTCAGGAGGCTGTGACAGAAGGATCGCGAGTTCAAAGCCAGCCTCAGCAATGGCAAGGTGATATGCAACTCAATGAGACCCTGTCTCTAAATAAAACACAAAATAGGGTTGGGGATGTGGCTCAGTGGTCCAGTGTCCCTGAGTTCAATCCCTGGTAACTGCCCCCACTCCCCCCAAAAAAGAAAGAAAGCAATGTGTAAACTTGTTCTTGAAAGGACAAGTGTCAACTAGAAGTGTAAAAAAAAGATTTTCTAACATATGTTATGTCTCCTTCCCTTATTGTAGGCTGTCCAGTTCTTTTGGAGTTTGTCTCTTTTTGTTGACTAGAAAGACCCAGATTAAGAGCCTTCTGATAAGAGAATTGAGTAGGGATATAGTTGTGGTCCTTTTCTTTTCCCATTATAAAAGTCCTGTCTCAGGTAAACTTTGCTGAAGTCAGCACAGGCAGGGACATATTTTATTTATTCATCAGTGGGATGGATATGTGCAGATATGTAATGATGAGATAATTGGAGAATCTTGGCATTTAGTTGTAAGTTACTCAGCATATGAACTAGTGTTGTCTTCATTTAACATTGGCTGGTGCCGTGATTTTCAACATTTAGGGCATTTAGAAAGTGCCAAATATTTTGCCATGTGCTTCACATATCAGGTCTCTAATCCAAGGGGACAGGTGATTTAGTAATGCCCTCAACCTCACAGCTCAGCACTTGAACACACCAAATTTGTCTCCTGTCCTCTGGGAGATTAGATGGTTAACAGAGATATTATTTGTGATGTTTATTGTGTGTATTACATCTGCCTTTGTCACTTTAGGAGAGTGCACGCGGTCTTCTACCACCAAAAAATTACTCAGAAGTGTGCAACAACTGTCGTCAAGCATACAAAACTCTGAGTAGTCTGTACAGTAAAATGCAAAAAATAAATGATCGTGCTCATAAGGCTGAACTTGAAACACATTTATGCATCGATGTGGAAGATGCAGTAAGTACTTGCTTCTGATATGATGGGTATTTTGCAGGGTTGTTAAATATGCTGCTAGTAGTATTATCTCTTTTGAAGGCATGTTGAAATCTGTATATGCTGTCTTCAACCAGAAATAACCGTGGTAGTTAAAAGTAGAATATCCTGGTCTGTCAAACTAAATGGAAATTGATTAGGCACTTCACAAGTGAGTTGATTATTTATTACTTTTTTTTTAAAATTTGAAAATGTATGCTATTTTCAGAGGTGTGGGCATTATTGTGTGTTTACTTTCAATTATACTGTGTACTCGTTGTTTATTAAAAGTTTCTAGATTTTACTATAATGTGTTTGAGAAGCCATTCCTCAGTTATTTCCTATCCCATTGCTTTATTTCTTTACATCTGTTACAATCTGAAAATACTTATTTGCTTATAGTTGTCTCCTCTCACTAAAATATAAACCACATGAGGACGTTGTTTTTGTTTTGTTCATTGTTCAGTCTGTAGAATAATGCCTGGCATATAGTGGGCTCTTAGTAAATAGTGTATTAATTGAATGGCCAGCAACAAATCTTTTCTTTCCATTATATAGTCGGCCTTTACATAGGTCACCACTAGATGGCGATCATGGCTTTTTAAGTAATATGATGCCTGAAAAGACATCAGAGGAAAGACATTATTGGTTCAAAGCAGAGAACTTACTTGAAATTAAAATTGATAAGCTTAATGGTTGCGAATAATGAATGTGAATTATCACAGCAGCTCAGAAGAAACTGTAGTGGACCAGTAATGTTCAGGATGGTTTCAAAAGCACTTAAAATCACTACGTCATGAGGACTTTTGTTTTTACTGTTCTATTCCTATTGCCTAGAATAGTACTTGGTTTAAAGTAGGCTCTCAATAAATAATACATTTTTTAAGGATGGAAATAGGGTTTAACTACATTCCTATTAATAAAAGTTCTCTGTTTGAAAGCTATGAGTGACTGATATTGTTATACTTTGGTCAGTATTATGAATTTTGAATATGACATTGCTGTATTAATGTAAATTTTATTTTAAATTTATTTTTATGGTACTAGAAATTGAATGCAGGGGTGCTTTACCACTGAACTACATCTATCCCAAGCCCTTTTATTTTTCATTTTGAGATAGAGCCTTGCTAAGTTGCGGTGACTGGCCTCAAATTTGTGGTCTTTTTGCCTCAGCCTCCTGAGTTTCTGGGATTATATGTGTGCACTATTATGCCTGGCTTGTATTAATGTAAATTTATACAATGACTAATTATTAACAAAATAATTATAAGAAGTTGAAGACAAGTTAGATATAAAATAGAATAATGTTATTTGTTGTTTCAGATGAACATTACTCGAAAACTTTGGAGTCGAACTTTCAACTGCTCAGTCTCTTGCAGTGACACAGTGCCTGTTATTGCTGTTTCTGTGTTCATCCTCTTTCTACCTGTTGTCTTCTACCTTAGTAGCTTTCTTCACTCGGAGCAAAAGAAACGCAAACTCATTCTGCGTAAGTTTTTTTTTTTTTTTTTTTAAACAATTACTCATTTGTTTAGATAATAGCCTGCATTTAAAAGTTTACGCCTGTTTTAGAAATGATATATATTCTGCGAACTCAAAAGTATGTCAGCCTAAAATGGCTCTCTGCTTTACATTTTACAATTATGCTTACTAATGGAAGAGATCTGTGAGAATTTTGTAAGTGCTGATAATAAAAAACCAGAGGACATGTGTATTTCAGATGATTAACTGAGAAAGCTATATTACCCCCCAAATAAGGTTGATAGTAGCAGAAGAGTATTAGCAGGGTCTTTGCAGTCCTAACATGGTATCAGAAGGGACATAAAGATAGCTCTTAGGCCATCCGAGTCCTGGTAGAAGGACTTACAAGTGGAGTAGTCCAGAAGAATTTATAATTAACATGCCATTTGTTACGAACAAAAGAGAATTGTAGTTCCAAGGACATTACTTGACATATATCACATTCTCAATGTGGAATGATTTCTTTCCTCTCTCCCCTGCCAGCAGGGCAGAGCAAGAGAAGCACTAGCTTGAAGATCCTCTCTAGCTAGAAAAGAGTGGCTCTTGGGTCACACAAATTTCTCCTTTATTGTCACAGGGAAAGAATGGGCTTGGCCTTTAGTAATTTTAGTATTTAAAAAAGAATGGTTTTTTTTTGGGGGGGGGGGAGTTAATCTTTTTTTCTCTTAAATATTATTTGTATCCTAGGACTCTATGCTTTAAAAGTTCTTTTTCCCTTAAATTCCTTCCTGGCACTTCATCTGATTTTGCTTCTAATATACCTACTTTAAAAAATGATTTTATGTAGATCAGTTTGAACTGAACCCATAATGTCTGTCACCTTAAAATGCTGGCTAGTAAAGGGAAGAGTCTGTTTTGAGTATATTTAATAAAGCTTTTTGAAAGTAAATATCTGTAAATATCTTATAGGTCAGTCCTAATGACAGCAAAGTATTGTATGGACCTCACTGTTGAAAAGCTTTATCTTTCAGTACTTGGTGTAACTTTAAAGTTTAATATCTTATTTGCCTTGCAAATCTTCTTAATTTTGTGGAAAGCATTATTGCTTCTGATCAGGGTTTTTTGTTTATTTTTATTGTCAAAGTCACGACCAGCCTTCTGCTGTGTAAGCACAAACATCATGATCATTTCTTAATTCTTTTCTCTATTTTATTTCTCCACTCCCATGTTCCCCTCCTTAACTCCTTTGAATTCGTCTGCAGTTATTCTGGCAGCCCTGCTTCCAAAAACTGATCTTCCTCTACCTCCACCTCTACTGGTCAGCCTGGCTCAAGCCATTTTCATCTCTTGCCTGTAGCAACACAGGTGCCCACTCACTGGTATCCCTGCTTCCATCTGATCTACTAAATCCATACTTTATATAGTAGCTAAAATAACTTTAAAACATGGATTTTACCATGACCCTGTTGCACTTGGAACCCTTCTTGTGTTCTGGTTGTTCATAGAGCAAAATCCAGACTTTATTTCCAGTGCCTGCTCTCCAAATTGTACATGGCCCATCTGTCTTTCTAACTCATAGTATCTCTTCTCCTCCTTGCTCATGAGACTGTGGGCAGTTGGCCTTCTTTCAGTCCCTCTTAGACACCAAGCTTATTCATACCACCCCCCTTTCCAAAGCCCTTCCCACTTTGCTAATCTGGCTCCTGGTCATCCAGGTCTTAGGTTACTTTCTCAGGAGACCTTTTAGCACTCTCCCTCCCCAATCCAAGAATACACCTTCCCTTAAGTCTTCTGTGTCATCTTTCTTTAATGGCACTCAATCACTTGGCTAATATAAGTGAAATAATTTAAGTCATTTAAAAATATTTATTTTTTAGTTATAGGTGGACACATATCTTTATTTTATTTTCATGTGGTGCTGAGGATTGAACCCATTGCCTCACGCATGCTAGGTGAGCGCTCTACCTCTGAGCCACAACCTTAGCCAAATTTAAGTCATTTCAATTAGCTTTTTAAAATTTATTTTCTGCCTTGTTTGTCTCCCTTAATTAAACTGTAATCCTCATCAGAACAAGAATTTTATCTTGTTTACCATTATATCATTGATATCTAGAAAGTACCTGTTGCTTAAAAATTTTGTTGAACAAAAGAACATTATACTGTATTTAGTGTTAGGATTTTCCAGAGTGTGTTCCTCAAAATACTAGTCCTGTGAAATTTTTTAGGAAAAAAAATTATGGATATAATGTACACAAATATAGGGTAAAGGCTCCTAGATTGCATGTCCCAAAACTCGGCAGTAGAACCTTTGTGTAATTCCTATTATTTCACAGAAGCATTGCTAAGAAACACATTGAGGGAGTGCCAGTGTAAGCTAGCAGTTCTTGCCTGTGTGTTTTAGTCAGCGTTTTTGCTATTGTGACTAAGGACCCGACCAGAACAACTACAGAGGAGGAAAAGTTTATTTAAGGGCTCATGGTTTCAGAGGTCTTAATCCTCAGACAGCAGGCTCCATTCTTCAGGGCTCAAGGTGAGGCAGGACATCATGGTGGAAGAGTGTGGTGCAGGGAAGCAGCTCACATGATAATCAGAGAGCAGAGATACTGACTGTACTCACCAGGTACAAATGTATACCCTGTAGCCACACCCTCCAATAACCCACCTTCAGTTACCATTCAGTTAATCTCATCATGGGATTAATTCACTGATTGGGTTAAGGCTTTCACAACCCAATCATTTCTTCTCTGAACTTTCTTTGGGGGACACTTCACATTCTAAACCATAATAAGCAGTTACTGAATCCCTGCCAAAATACTAGCATTGTGGTAAGAATTGGGATTTAAAAAAGGAACAAATTGGGTGCAGTGGCACATGCCTGTTATCCCAGTGACTCCAGAGGCTGAGGCAGGAGAATCACAAGTTTGAGGCCAGCTTAAGCAACTAGCAAAGCCTAAGAACTTAGACCTCTCTAAAAATTAAAAAAAAAAAAAAAAAAAAAAAAAATAGAAAGGACTGGGGATGTGGCTCAGTGGTAAAGCACCTCTGGGTTCAATCCCTAGTACCAAAAATTTTTTAAAAAATAAAATAAATAGAATAAAGGAACAAGGCATAATTCATGCCCTCAAAGAATACACTGACTCTGATTCAATTATTACAATGTGTAGTAGAGGTAGAGATACAGTATGATTCTGTTTTAGGGGGGTTGGAATTTATCACTAGACCATTGCTGGGGGGGAATTTTAAAGGCCATGGGGATTTATCAGGAAGAGACTAAAGAGGCAAGAAGTTGTAGGTATATGTACCTATAAGTATTGCTGCCTGGTCAGTTTATTAAGTAATTTGATAATTGGTAAGAAGCTAGATCACAAACAAAAAACCAAACTGCTAATTTAGTTTGCCTCCCTAATTTAGGCCGTCTTTTTTTTTTTTTTTTTTTTTTTTTTAGTTCAAGTTTTCCCGTAAGTTCAGGCTGACGCAAACACACTGGTCCAGGAAGTCATCCTGTCATTTTGCATGTACAGTGAGAGGGGAGATCCTGATTGAAACTATAGCAGTGGTTCATTCTTGACTATCAAAATTATTTACAAAGCTTGAAAACAAAACAAAAATAAAAACAAACAAAAATGGGTGCCTGAGTTCTACTGCAGGTCTTCCAAATCATACCTGTATTCTAGGTTACGAACCATTGAAGTCAGGAGATTTCTAGTTTTCTGGTGGCACTATTGTTTTTCATTTCTAAAGCTGAGAATGAGAAATATTCTTATTTAACTGTAGGAACAAAACATATTACCATGCCAAATAGCCACGATTTTTTTCTTTTAACTATAATAACCCAATCCCATTAGTACTACAATCAAAACTGATTGTTACATATTTTCCTTGAAGCTATATATATTTGTTTATGCATATGTTTGTGAATGTGCATGTGATATACAATTTATTTTTTTTGTAAGTTATTTAATGTATTTTATAGAGTTCTTTCACTGATTTTTTTTTTTTTTTTCCTGCAGTACTGGGAATTGAACCCAGGGCCTTGAACATGCTAAGCATAATCTTTATCACTGAGTTACCCTGCCAGCCCCTAAATTTATTTATTTTTAATCTGAAAACAGAAGTAAATTTTTTTCTTTCCATACATATACCTTTCCTTTTTTTTTTTTTTTTCTCACTACATTGCACTGACAAAATTTAGTGGCATGATGTTGAATAAGACTAAATATCCTGGTCTTATTCTAGACTTTAGGGGAAAATTGTTTAGTCTTTCATAATTGAGCATAATGCTATAGAATCTTCTCATCTACCTTTATCAGATAGAAGAAGTTTTCACTGACTTTTTTTTTGAGGGGGGGGGGTTACTGGGGCTTGAACTTGGGGGCTTGACCACTGAGCCACTTCCCCAGTCCTATTTTGTATTTTATTTAGAGACAGGGTCTCCTTGAGTTGCTTAGCGCCTCGCTATTGCTGAGGCTGGCTTTGAACTCAACAATCGTCCTGTCTCAGCCTCCCAAGCTGCTGGGATTACAGGCATGTGCCACCATGCCCAGCTTCACTGACTTCTTTTAAGAGGAATTTAGATTTTGATTTCTGGCTCAGGCTTGTAAAAAGATAATTTTATTATTATATTTTATAGCACTCTTATCATCTAAGTAGATTGTTTTTATCTATATTACATATTTAAGATTGTGATGTTCAAGGAAGTATAGATTATGTCTGTTTTATCTGGTACTACTTCTAACAAAGTCATATGTAGTTTCTAACTAAGTTGTTTTTCAAAGTTGGTAGAAAAAATGGATTTTAATATTTAGAAGATTGAATCTATTTAGATTCAAACAATAGATAAATACTGTGCTTATATAGAAATAATGAATAATAATGCTTAAGAATTAAATTTAAGTTAAAATATAATACTTTTGTCTTATCTAGCCAAACGTTTCAAGAGCAGTACCAGTAGTGCAAACATTCAAGAAAATTCAAACTGAAACCAACGAGATGAAGACTTGACATCTTATCACACGAATGAATCTTATCATACAGATGAGTAGTGGAAGATATAACTTGATTGAAAAGAAGAAAAACTGTGATCTGACAAGTCAAGTTCTTAAGAAATGCAAGGACTTTAGATTTATTTTTAAATAAGAATTTTCAATTTTTCTTTTCCTTTTCACCCCTTTTTAAAATTGGATATTTTTAATTTTCAAGCATAGCAGTATTGTCTATTTTAAAGTATATTTGTTACAATAACAGAAGATGCAAGAACAATCTTTTTATTTTGTATGCATGTTATTACTACTTGAGACTTCTAGTATCTCCCTATAAACATAAGTACCTCAAGTAAAAACATTTTTGAAGATAAACTTTAAAATTAATCACTTATAGCAAAAACCTTGAAAAAGTAATATACTTGCCAAAAGATAGCAAGTGCAGAAATTAATTTAAAGTATTCTCCGTTGCAGTATTATTATTATTATTATTATTATTATTATTATTTTGAGACAGGATCTCATTAAGTTTCCCAGGCTGGCCTTGAATGCGAGATCTTTCTGCCTCAACTTCCCCAGTAATTGAGATTACAGGTGTGCACCACTGTGCATGCCCCTCCCCCCAACATTGTGGTATTATTGTTACAGATATATTTAATATGTCCTATACGACAATAATGCATAATTCAAACTCTGATTTCCCCAAAATCATTTTTGAAACCACTAATTATAACCCTTCCTAACAATTTTTCAAAGTGGTAAACCACGTAACATTTATCTTTGTAAAAAGATTTATGGTAACTGGTTTCTTACTTGACTTTTATAAATAGTATTTTACATCTTATTTTTGCTTTTATTTCATAAGTAATTTGAATTCACTGGACTGCTTTATTATATTCAGGGCAAGATAGATTCTTTTTATACCAGGGATTTGCAATATGAATTAAATTAAGTTATTTGGCAATTTCTAATTTATTGCAACTTTAAATCAAATGTAGCATTATCACATTGTATTTAAATTGTGAGGTTTTTTTTTGGTGGTACCGTGGATTGAACTCAGGGGCACTTGACCACTGGGTCACATCCCCAGCCCTTTTTTGTATTTTATTAGAGACAGGGTCTCACTGATTTGCTGAGTGCCTCGCCATTGCTGAGGCTGGCTTTGAACTCACGATCCTCCTGTCTCAGCCTCCCAAAGTGCTGGGATTACAGGTGTGCGCCACCGCACCCGCCTGTGAGTTTTTTTTTTTTTTTTTTAATGTAAATTTTCTCTTGAGATATATAGGAATTTTTGGAGGGAAGAGAAAGGAGGAATACAAAACTTCAGGCTGAGAAAACAGACTTGAGGGGATGTTCATTATAAGACTGTTGAATGGTACATATCGGAGGCATAAATCAGATAATAGTCTCACACAGGAAGCAGTTAGTTTAAGATGATGTTTAGTTTTTGTCCTGAAGTGTGTAAATTAGATAAAAGTGATATGACTAAAATGAAGTCACACATTTCACTCTCAGAAAATGAATTCTGTTTTGGAATATTAGTATCAGCCTTTAAAACAATGTTTAATTTTAGAATTGTTTATGATTTTATTTCTCAGGATTGTGGAATTGAAGAGTTCATTTATTAATTCCTTCTTGCTTTCTTTATGAAAATAGGCTTTGTTTTAAATGTCGAGAATATAAAGCCTCCTTTGTATAGCAACCAGAGTTTGGCTAAATAGTAAGAGGGTTTGAATTCTTCATACACTCAAAAATGCTCCATAGAGAGATAAGAGAGTGTTTCAATCTTTTTTTTTTTTTTTTTTTTTTTTTTTTTTTTTTGAGTGTTTACTACATATGCAGAGTGAAGGCTAATCCTGGGATATCTGACTCCAAAAGCTGTTACCATTTTTCCTGGTCTGCTATGATCTCTTTAAAATATGCTGCAGTTTGTTCTGCTGTCACTATTCCCACTGCTGGTACAAATAACGCTGTCTTGATTTGAAGCATGTGTTTGAGGGCCATTGAAAGCAATCTTCATTAATGCAGATGAAACCAGTTTACATGTGCAAAGTTAGAAAAATGACATATTTGCGTCTGTAAGTAGTGACTTTTGAGCACCTTTCAATATTATGTGTTTGTAAAAACCATTGCTTTTGGATATAAAGCTAATAAGCACTTTAAAAAAAGAAAAGGCAGCCTTTAATATTTTTCTGGTGGGGTCATTGCTCTTTAGAAGTTGTATCAGCAGTAGATTTAAAAAAATAAGTATTATGTGCTACGCTGAAGGGGATAATTATTTCATTTTGTAGTGATGGAAAAATCCTTTCAATAGTTTTGAATTGAGACACATAGCTTATGTGTATATACAAGGACGTCTTTAATTTTTTGACACTTTAAAATAAGTAACAAGGAAATTGCAATGCTGTAATTGGGTTTTAAATACATTTTTGGAAATTTCAGATGTAATTTAAAATCACATCTCAGTTTTTCAAGTATTGAGTTTAAATGCCCATCTATCTTATAACTTTACTGCAAATAAAAATGTGCTTTTGGATTATTATTATTTTTTGGTTGAATTTGAGTGGTGAAAATCACATTAGATATTTTAACATGTAATTCTAAATCAATGAATAACAGCAGAGTTTAGTTGGCAAATGTTACTTCTGTTGGGACCAGCATTTTCTAATGTTTCACGGATGGACTCTACTTTTTACTGCAGTGTACTCCTTATAAAGTGAAATGTGTCCCAGAACAACGTGTAGTTAGGATTTCATTCCTGTCCAAAGACATGACCTCAAATAAAAAATAAGACATCACCAGTAATGAATTTTGAAAACAAACATATACTATTAACCTGTATAACAATTTTAAGTGGGAAAAACATTATGTCCCATTATGTATCCTGGATATCTGACATATCCAGCAGCTGTTTTAAAGGTTTGAATAGAATATACATATGTGTGTGTATGTGTGTTTTCTTTTTTTTTTCTTTTTGCAGTACTGGGGAAGAGAGAACTATCAGTATAGCCAAATCAAAAGGAAAAGCGCACATAGAACAAATAATAGTGAGATGGTAAATTTAAATCCAGATATCATTAAGTAGATTAAGGCAAATGAAGGAGGGAGTCAAAGTCGGCATTCTCTGAATATCAGACCTGATGAACATGGCACAAAAAGGAAACTGAATCTCACTATAAAATACGGAGGTGAAAATTTGAAATGCAATATTTGTGAACTCCATCAGGATGCTAAAAATAGTATAATTTGAGCATGTGAGAGTTTATTCCAGGAGTTTGAGGTACTAAAAAAAAAAACTGTGTAACTGAAGTGTCCTTTAGTTATATAGCCATCAAGCATGTCCTTTCACTTTCATACCCTCTGAACCTCAGTGGAGTCCTGATTCTGCATAACTGCAGGATTGTAGTCCTGGAGGATACTTAAAAGTCCTGCAAATCTTATAAAGGTTTCAAAGGGGCATTTTGGTGGGAGACTAGTATGTGCATTATCTTAGTTGTAAAGATGGTTTCATGAGTATATAGGCATGTCAAAGGTATAATTGTATACTTCAAATTTGTGACGCTTATTATATGTATGTCTATTATATTCCTTAAAATCTACTTCAAAAATATTACTTTCTGAACATACTCCATGAGTTTAGCTTGTTCATTACAGCACATGTAGAATTCTTTTCCTCCATCTTCTTTTTGCCTAAATCATTCTATCTTGAGTGGGTTCCTATATTTCAACTAAGCATTGATAAGAATAGCAACCCAAACACATTTATTACTTGTGTAATACATTTGAAGTGTTATTTAATGCTGTTCAGAGCAATGTATAAAAATTTGCATGATAAGGAAAAAAAAAAAAGTCTTGCAAATCTGCCCTGGCTGTCCCTTGTCACTTCTAGAAAGATATCTACTTTCTGAAGATTATTTCTCATTATAGCTATATTTCCAGGATGCTACTGCAGAAATTATAAGGAAAAAAAGCCATCGATTTTTCTGTGTAAAACCAAAATACTTTCATCATTTTTTTAATGGGAGAAGTATTATGGAACATATGGAACAATGTGTTATTTAATATATAAAGCATTCTATGACTTAGATAATTCATAATTTAAAGTAGAAATTAGCGGGAAGTAAATATAGAAAAATAGCAAAGGAAAAGGCATAGAGAATTCTAAAACAAAGAAAGTTAGCCAGTGGAGATATTGATAAGGCGAGATTACAATAAATCAATGTCGGGGGCTGCCCTGTGCTCGGGCAAAGCACCCTGCCTCAGCCTTGAGTAATGAAGGTATTGAACTGGCATCACACGCCACATGCTGTGCTAAGCAAGTGGACCTCACCTTCCCTCAGCAAGGAAGTGCTTCAGCTCTGGGCTTGAGTGTTCCCCAACGGGATTGGGCAACCCCCCTTCTGAAATTCTATCCCCTACCTTATTTGGGTGGAATATTCTATCGAATGTCTTTTCCCTAATAAATAGAGGGGTTCAGTGCATTTGCTTTCTTGCCTTCCAGCATGGAAGAGGACCCTTGAGGTTACAGAGTGTAAGAGCCCTAATTGAGGATAGCTAAGATGGTGGTTAGCTGAGAGCCATAAAGGTGTTCAAGTATTTTCACCTGATATTCATGCATTTATCTAAGAATCTTTTTATGTCCGTGAACACTGTGTGATGCACCTGTAAGCTCGAGCTGTTAGCACTTGTCCTTGTTAAGGCAAAATGTATTTAACTGGGTGAGGTTAGTTAGAGGTGGTTGGAGTTGGAGAGGTTGTTGGAGCCGGAGAGAGAAGTTAGAAGAAAGAAGAATAAAAGAACTTTTTCATTTCCAGTCTGCCTCCAAGTTTTCTCCTGCGGTATTGTTGCTGCAAGCGGCAATTGCTGTAGGCAGCGACAACAGAGCAGTGGTCCCACCCTTGACCTGAGAAACTCATGTCCATGTGTTGTGTGATTTCTTCACTGTTTTCTTAGTTTAATGTTACAGCCATCTCTTTTGAACTCAGCTGTCTCGTCAGCACAGGCAGCTGGTGAGAAATCACCAGTCAATCTTAAAGCAGAAGATGGAAACTTTATTCACCAGCCGGCGTTCTGGATCCACCAGCTGGTGGGCCAAGGGGTAGGCTGCAAGTCTACACCCTTCGACCCCCTCCCTGGGTTTGGGTACACCTTTTATTATAGTCAAAAACCATATTAAAAGCATAAGTGGCTGTTGCTATGATTCAAAACCAAAAGCAAATGTCATGAGATCTAAAATCATAAGCAGAAAAGGAAGTGGGCCAAAAGGTCCCTCGTTGAGTACAAGTTAAAGAATGGGTTAACTAACATCTAGACAATCAATCTCTGACAGGGTACATTGTCCAAGAAAAACAGGAACCAAACAGAGAACACTTTTACATTGTGTAAGAATTGCCATTTTATGTTGCCAAACATGCTATGCTAAGCAACTGTTGATGGGTACAGAGGTGGGGCTTTTCATGGGAGAAGCATTTCTTACATGACGTGGAGTCTCAAGGCGAAATGGAGTCTGTTTGGTCATTGCCCATATAGCCTAGCCCATTGTCATGGTGTTCAATGGTTACGTTCAACCTAACCATTCACATATTAAAGCTACATTGTAAACCTGTATTCCTTCCAATGGACTGGCAGTTTTTAAAAAGGAGTGGTGTTATCTGGTGTTGACTTGAGAATAATCATTTGAGGTGAGAGTGCAAATGGATACAAACTTTATAAAAGGGAAATTTTTAATTATCCATTAGGCTGAGTCTCTGAAAGCAGAATTGACAGATCAGTATTGCATTTGTCAGAGCTTTTGTCACTTTTATGTTGGATTGAAGATATGTTCTGACTCAGATCCAATTCCACTCCTTCCTTCTTGACATCTTTTATAATTTTCTTCTGCTCTGGATCTTTATTTTTTTTTTTGATAGTGCTGGAGACCGAGCCCAGGGCCTAGTGCATGCTGGGCAAGCACTCTAATACTGAGCTATATCCCAACCATTTTGTATTCCTTAAGGAGGCAATTTGACATAAGGAGAAAGCAATGACTTTGAAATCAAACCTGGGATTAAATTCCTGCTGATCCCCGCATTTGGACAAGCAGATTAAATTTCTGAGTCTCAGTTTCCGTACCTGTGAAAGGGGAGGTGATAATATTTGCCTCAGAGATTATTATTCAACTTAAATGAGATTAGATATAGAAAGAACCCATAGCATGAGAACAGAAACCTAGTACTTCATACTGCTCAGTAAGTACGAGCCCATCTTTTCCCTTATGGGCTACACTATGCACAAATGCAATTTGTCACTTGATGTATACCCCTTCCCTTTGTTTCCAAGGTTCTTTATGTTTGTGATTATCCTTCCTCTCCTAACTAGATTGTAATCTCTTCTAGTTCAGGGACAATATCTCCTTTGTCTTTTGTACCCATAGTTCAGTGAATGATTTTGGAGGCAGAGTAATGCTTATTTGAGGATAGATGACAAAATACATTCCTGAACAACGTTGTATTATGTCATAGGTGTCTTCGTAGCAGATCCAAGGGCAGTTTGAGACCTTGAAGGAAAGGTCTGCAATTGCCATGAAAAGTATAACAGATAAAAACCTAACTAACACACAAAGATAGAAGTGCTACCTTACATTCAGAAATGCTCCCTTTGAGCACTGGAGATTCCAGGCTGGAGCCCGTGCAGGCTATCATGAACTGCTGCCCCTAAAACTAGCATCTGAAGTCATACATAATGCCTTTTCTGGGCAAGAGTCCCATTGGCTTAATCTCTGCTAAATGGGTGTTTATTAGATCTGACTGTTGAAAAATACCAAGTTAACATGGACAGTTAAAAAACATCAACACGATGCCCATAACTGGTTTAATTTATCTTTCCTCTTCGATAATCCTACACATTACCTACTTATTTGCTGTAATGAACATGCCATTCAGCTAAAATAAGATTAACTGCTTAAACCATGGCATTACAGGCAGAGAACTTCAATGCCGCTTTGTATTTCACTGGAAGGTTCAGCAGTTAAACGATATGGAGTTGTCATTTCTTCCTTTGTAATCAAGACCGTTTCACTTGGGATTAGTGCTCCCCAGCCGATTCTCCCGATGGAACATTTGAAGCAGCAAATTTATATGTCTACATTGCAGCCTGGCAGCAATAACAACCTTCAGAATCCAACCTGTTGGCCTCATCAGCACTCAAATTGCACTGCCCTTTGTGGAGTCCCCCTCTGCTCTAATGGTGATGGAAATCTCCCCTGCCATCAGACTGTGGGAGGAAAATGGAAAGGGGACTTGGTCATGCATCTGGAAAATAACACTGTGATGCCTCACATGGGAGTAGGGTCCAGAAAATTAACCCAAGTTCCCCTGCCATGAGAATGAACCTGTTCTCTGCATCAAGATTAGATCCACTTCTTTAATGGAGGTTTCCGGAACATTCCAGCTCCACTCATCTCTCTTTTCTTTGAACTCTAATTATAATCATACTTCTCCCTACATTACTTGAAGCTGATTACTTATTGATTTGTATGGTTCATATAATTGTTCTATATGAGCATTTACTGTCTTTTCAGTTAGACTTCAAGCTCTCAGAAGCCAGGGACAAATAACTGCATGGTCCTGTGCTCCTTGGCAGAAGGAAATACTGTGGGTACTGCCACCTGTTCTCACTCTGCCTGTCTGGTCTGGAGTGTGGAGGCAGCTTCAGTAGAGTGTACAGGAGGAACCCTGTCCTTGTCCCTTCTCTTCCAGGGAGCACATCTCATCTTTGGGGTTCAAAACATCTAGAACTGCAAAAAGAGTCAACATGATGATCAACAGATTTGTTCATCTATTTGTTGATTTATTCATTCAGTAAGTACTTATTCAGCACCTACCGTGTGCCGAGAATTGCTTCTTTAGTCTACAAACCAACAAGCTCCTTGCTAACCATTTTGGCAAAAATGGGAGAAAGTTTAAAAGAGCTAGAGGAAATCTCATTTCTCCTCATGCACTACCCTTCAAACTCTACTGTGGACTAGGAGCAAATTCCTTTCCTGTGTTCATTCACCTCCTCTCCCCCTTGTTCCCTCTCCTCCCTTGCCTTCCTGGCTGTGATCATGGCAGGCTATTGGATTCTTCTATGTGCAGCTGGTTTGTTCAGTTCTCCACCAGGCGGGCTGCCCCTGCCATGTTGGATGGGTTCCAGGTAATGCTCATCTGGATGGGATTTAGCCCGATTTAGGATTCCTTCCATGGGTGGGAAAAGGTGAGGAGAGAAGTGGGAGATTAGGTTGGTTCTGCCCTCTCAGCCTAGGGAATGACTATTTAGCAAGACAAGGAGACCTGGCTTGGATTCCCACACCATCCCCTCGCCCCTGTGTTACCAGCTTCTTATTGCAGGACATGTCTTAACACCTCCCGGGAAAACTTAGAGCCTTAATTGCCCATGGGATAATCCGAGGCTGGTTTGAGGGCTTGTTGTGATTGGAGACAGACAGATGTGAATGTTGGAAATGTGAGATTAAGGGAATAATTCCATAAAGTGGGACCACTGTGCTGATTCACACATGCTTTTTTTCCTAAAAAAAGTAATTTACCTGCAGCCCTGTCTGGCTTAAGTCTGCAGGATA
This sequence comes from Tamias sibiricus, assembly GCA_025594165.1. NCBI lineage: Eukaryota > Metazoa > Chordata > Mammalia > Rodentia > Sciuridae > Tamias > Tamias sibiricus. The sequence goes on along the minus strand of CM046666.1, from coordinate 93,925,617 downwards.
TGTTGTATTCCTCAGCAAACTACCTGTTATCTGCAGGAGAAAAGCAGGCCATGAAATGCTAATATGAAGAACACAAGTTATCCTCAAGAGAGTGAGGGACTTCTGTGATTCTTACATAGACCAGATCCGAAAACTCAGATAAGGATAATTCCCTCTAACTATAAAATCTGTAAGAACAGGTTCCAGTTAGAACTCATTTCTACTGGCCAAAGTGACCTAGAGCTGTCAGGGCAGTGGGGACTTGAAAGTCTGATGTCATCCTGCTGTCAGTTAAAAGTTGAGGTGCACCTGGGTGAAGCTCTCTGGAAACTTCCCTGGGACCCCCAATAAAACTGGAGGGCAGTAGAGGCAGGCCATACCTCTCCTGAGAGGACCTACTCTCTCCTGTAAGAGTGTCCCCCTAGCCAGGAGCAGTGGCACACACGTGTAATCCCAGCAGTTTGGGAAGGTAAGGCAGGAGGATCATGAGTTCAAAGCCAGCCTCAGCAACTTAGCAAGGTTGGCCCTAAGCAAATTAGTGAGACCCTGTTTCTAAAGAAAATATTTAAGAAAGGCTAGGGATGTGGCTCAGTGGTTAAGTGCCCTTGGGGTTAATCATTGGTACCAAAATAAAATAAAATTGTCCCCCTTTCCGGTTTCCCATCCCTTCTAAGAAACACATGCTTGCTACTTTGAGTGACATGGCTGAGATCTTCCTGACCTGATGTGAAGAACTGGGATTGGAAGGGGGGCTTTGACACTGCCCCAGTTCCTGGAAGGCCTTGGTCTTGTAACAGTTGGAGCCGCTTCCCTCTGAGTGGGACCCCTTGGGAAACCTGAGCTCATGCTCTTGATAGCTGGAAGTCCAGTGGTGATGCTCCCTGTGTCCTTGTCTCCTTTGTTTTCCAACTAGAAATAGGGCATATGCTACAATACGAGGCTGTCAGTCCAAACAGATATTAAGGACACTTTATTCCAGGCCTCCTTATTTCTTGGAGAAAGAAGTTACAACTTAGTCAAAGAGGCATGCCTAAGCAGACAGATCGTTAGTGGAAGAGCTGGAACTGTGACTGCCAGGCTGGGGCTTCTCCCTCGCCATGACATCCCTCACCATGGCTTCTCCAACACTCCGTTCCCACCTCTTTTACCTGCTGCTCAATCTATTCCATCTTCCCTGACTGATTACCTCACTATTCCTCTTTCCCTTACAATTGCAAAAGCAAAAACCATCAGTATAAAAGGAAAAACAAGGGGCTGAGGATATAGCTCAGTTGGTAGAGTGCTTGCTTCGCAGGCACAAGGCCCCGGGTTCAATCCCTAGCACCACAAAAAACAAAAAAAAAAAAAAAAAAAAAAAAAAAAAAAAACTAGTTTTCCCAACATTATCCTAAATAACTTTGATTTGTCCATAGTTGGCTAACAAATATTTCTTAGATACCAACCTTCTCCATTCATTCCACTGAATTTACTGTGGACTTGTAGAAGCTTGTCAAGCATATTTCTAATAGGAAGAACATGCTACTCTCTTTCTTCTCCTTTTAAGTTCAGGCTTATTTTGATTACAAGTGACAAACCCAACTAGCTTAAGCACAAAAGGAGATTTATTGGGTCACATAAGTGGGAATTGATCTAGTTTCTGATTTGACTAGACTCAGGAATTCAAACAAGGAGGCCATCTACACCCTCCACCCCCTTGTCTATGTTGGTTGCATTCTTTCCTAGCGTAGATTGATGTTGCCAGAAAAATGGCTGCTAGTGGTCTCCATTCAAATACTTCCAAAGCAAAGCCTTCTCCTACTTCAATTCTGAAAAGAATACCAGAAAAGGACACTGATTGGCCTAGACTGGGGCACATTCCATCCCTGGAGCAATCACTGTGCCCAAGAGAATGAGATACTATGCTTGGCTGCTTCCATCACTACACAGGAACACACACACACACACACACACACACACACACCCCTCTAGTCAGAGGGGTCAGAGGGTAGAGTTTTTCAATTGGCAACTTTATCAAAATTAGAGTGGCATAGGAGCAGTTCCCCACAAAAAAAAGTTTTGAAAAGATAAAATTGGCATATTCCTACTTTAAACATCCTCCTACTTCCTCCCCTTCTAACACTCTGCTTCCGCGTTTTCTGGAGTAAGTCTCCATCTATACCTTTTCTATTCTCATTGAGCACCCCAGTCGTCATTACCATGGACAAGGACTGCGACATATCTGCTCCCTGGTGTCATCTCCCATCTCTCCCTTTCCTAATCACTTAACACCCTACTGGGTTACCATAATTCAGATCTTATTTGCTTGTCTACTACAAAAACTTTAATAACACTCCAGTCCTAAAAATTATCGAGGAGGTCACAAGGTAATGGGATGGACATGCCAGGGGAATGCCACAGCTACTAGCTGACTCCCTGCTCCCGTGGTGAGATAGATACTATACTGTTACACCCAGATGTCCCCATCTTTTAGATGTGACACATTTTCTGTGATCCCAGTTATGGCTAATGTAACATCCAGTTTTTGGTGTGTTCAGGCTGTGGCAAGAGTCTAGGAAATGTTCTCCTCAGGGCTCACATTTGGAAATTGTGCTCTGAGAAGAGTCTGAGGTGGTGACAGAGTGGAACACACTACAGCTTTCCAGTTTACTTTTGATTGGACACCATACCACTCTGAGGGACTGAAAATTACTTTAAATGCCCTCCTTTAACCATTTAAAATGACATAGATTTTTAAAATAATTTTTCCTTGCCTGACTTTCCTATTAACTGTAAGTAAGAAGGGGAGTGGCAGAAAGGCAGGTATCTGTGTCAGAGCCTGCTAATTGTTTCCAGTATTCTCTCTATATTTCTTTCATAGTTACTGAAGTTTTAGCTGGACCTGTGGACTTCACAGAATAAGGACAAAATTTCTCAGCCTCCCTCCTACCTAGGGTGGTATCCGAATGAGTTCTAATTGTGAGCTCATAAGCAGAAATGTTGAATGGCAACCCTCCAGGATTCTTTTCTTTTAATTTGTGATTTTTAAAAATAACTTTATTTTATTTATTTTTGTATGTAGTGCTGAGGATTGAACCCAGTGCCTCACGCATGCTAGGTAAGTACTCTACCATTGAGCCACAATCCCAGCCCTCAGGATTCTTGTTTTAAGAGAAAACTAGTGTAGTTCTTTGCCTTTCTCCCCTACTCTGTCTTGCTGCTTGGAATATGGCTGTGATGCCAGAAAGGACAAGGCCATGCACAGCAGAGCAAGACAGAGGAGCTCGCGTGCAAGACACCACGGAGTTCCCTACCAGCCCTGACCACTAGCCACATTTTATGTGGTGTGGGAATAGCTCCCATCTTTTTATATGATACTATTATTTTGAGGTTTTGGTCATTCACAATGAAACTTAATACAAACTGATTCAATATAATTCAAGTGAGCAGATGAGAAGGGGAGAGATTCTACTTTGCACTAAGGGACAAGATAATGTATTGGATGATCTAAAATAGTTAAGTGTGTTATAACCTGGTGTCGGAAGGGTGAAAAATGAGACGCTGGGTTGGGGGAATGGCAGGAGCAATGGTATTACCTAACAGTAACCTGGGCTAAGGCTTTTTCATCCCTTCTGTCTCTGCCATTGATCCTTAAACTACCAGTGCAAATCCCTGGAACACTCAGTGGTCATGGTGGTGCAAGACAAATAGTGTCCTGTGATGTGTTTGGCTTTTAGTTTCACAAATAAGAAACATTAAACAATCAGTAAGAAATAAACAGACATTCTCAGAGTTTCAGATGGAAATATGCTTAAATAATAATGAATATAAGAGTTCCAATTTATTAAGTTGTATATTTTTAAGTACTGTGCTGTCCCAAGTGCTTTAACAACATGATCTCATTTAACCCACACAACCATCAGATGACTTAGAAACAATGCTTACCCCCATTTTCTGAATGAGAAAACTGATGCTTAGATGGAAAGGTTAAGCACATTTAGAATCACACCATTAAGAACATATCTGTAGGGCTGGGGTTGTGGCTCAGCGGTGCTTGCCTAGCATGTGTGTGGCCCTGGGTTCAATCCTCAGCACCATGTAAAAATAAATAAATAAAATAAAGGTATTGTGTCAAACTACAACTAAAAGATAAATATTAAATAAAAGAACATACCTGCAGGGTTGGAGTTGTAGCTCAGCGGTAAAACGTTTGCCTCGCATGTGTGAGGCACTGTGTTTGATACTTAGTACCATATACAAACAAGTAAATAAAATAAAGACCCATGGACAACTAAAAAATGTTTTTTTTTTTAAAGACCTGCATGATCCCAAAGACCATATTCCTAAACAATATTTGGATTGAAGTTGAGAAGGAAACCTATTCTATTAACTCTAGGTCTCTCTCTCTCTCTCTCTCTCTCTCTCTGTTTTGCTTATAGATGGACACAATACCTTCATTTTATTTTTTATTTATTTTTTTATGTGGTGCTGAGGATCAAACCCAGTGCCTCACACATGCTAGGCAAGTGCTCTATCACTGAGCCGCAACCCCAGCCCAAGGTCTCTTATTTTTTTAATTTTAAAATTATTATTATTATGATGTTTTATTTGCTCTTTTTAGATATACATGACAGGAAAGTATATTTTGACATATTATACAAACATGGATTATAACTTATCCTAATTAGGATTCCATTCTTGTGGTTGTACATGATGTGGAGTTGCACTGGTCACGTATTCATATATGCACATAGGAAAGTTATGTCCAATTAATTCTACTGTCTTTCCTAATCTCATCCCTCCTCCCTTCCCTTCATTCCCCTTTGTCCCTTCCCTTCATTCCCCTCCCCCATCAAGGTCTCTTTTAATAGCTTCATTTTGAAATGGAATGTCAGTAGGTGTATCAGCAAGGCTCCCATAAAGAACAGAATTCACCCCAGATAGTTCAGTGAAGAGACTTTAATCAAAAGACTGAGAAGTGTGGGCAGGGTTAAGGAAATGAGGAAATTTGAGGCACCCAGAATCTATCACCAGCAGGTCATTTTCCCCCTTAGAACTGAATAGGCAAGGGAGAAAGAAGTGGCATTGGCGTGGAGGTCACAGCTATCCATGGAGACTGCTCCTAAGCAAGGATGGGCCCAGAATAAAGCCTGTTCCCTCTCCTTCTGTCCTCTGTTCTAATCTTCTGGTTGGCTCAGGCAGCTCATCCTGCTACCCGACTCTGTTCCTTGATGCCTTGATGCTGCCTCTCCAGCCATCCTTTAGCATAGGCTCAGCCTTTATTGCTCTATTCCTTTGTGCTACATGGAGGAGAAGCACTTGTCAGAATACAGAAGGGAATAGATGGTGGTCAAATAAGAAGCTGCTTCGAATACCACTATTATGTATAATTATTATATACTAATAAAATTAATTTAAAAAGTTTATTCAATGACATGAATTTCTTACTTAGACCTACTGTATTTGGTTGTTTTGTTTTTGTTTTTTGAAAATAAATGAATATTATACCAATAGGAACCAAAAATTTAGCTTCATATTGCAGGAGACCCTTCTTACATGACAAGCAACAATGGGTCAAGGCCAATACATACCACTACTATCAGTTCTGTGTATTTCCTAGTACCCTCAAATCTGCTTAAAAAAGGAAGAGAGGTGCAAGGAATTTGTGGAACAATATTTTGAGTGAAATGAAGGGTAAACAAACTGATAATCTATTGTCTTTTGACTTCCTAAGCAGGAAAAGATTTAAAAATTTATAGATTCCTCTCAAAATATCTTACATTCAGTAACTATGAAAAAATATGTTATTGCAAGGAAAAAAGGAAAAGATAAGTTCTGATCATATGAGCCTCTGGGATGCAGGGGTGATACTGTCAACCCAGAGCACAATCCTGTTTTAATGAGAAAAAGTCTGAAAAATTTTCAGCAGCCTATGTGGTCCAAATCAAAGCTTTTATAAGCAGGTTTCCACACCTTTGGGGTCGCTAGAAAGTAAAATCAAATCCTTGGGTAAATTTTAAGACAATACTCTTAGGAAATATGAAAATCATGACTCATTCTAATTCTGAAAATATGGTAGTAGAATCACATTCTATCTTTTTGTGTGTGTGTGGTTAAATCTCATTTAAGTGTAGTTTTAAAAATTCTACTTTAGTAAAATTGCCTTTCTAACTTCATGTTCTTTCAGAAAAACAGTTTTGGTGTATTTTCCTGATGGTCACTAAAGGACTATTTTATTAAAAAAAAAAAAAAAAAAAGAAAGAAAGAATGGAAGCCTTGGCTTCAGTAAGCAAAACAAACAAACAAAAACCCCCGAAATATAAGAGGAAATATATTTCTTTCTTATTTAAAGAATATATAAATGTGTTTTGGGACTTAAACTTTCAGTTTGGCTTTTGCCATGCCTTACAAAAAGAAAATGAAGAACTTTGAAAAGTATTGACATTTAAGGGGAATTTCTTTAGCATAAGAGTAAAAGTAGCCAGGCGCGGTGGCGCACGCCTGTAATCCCAGCACTTTGGGAGGCTGAGGCAGGAGGATAGCAAGTTCAAAGTCAGCCTCAGCAATGGCGAGGCACTTAGCAACTCAGTGAGACCCTGTCTCTAATCTCTAATAAAATACAAAAAAGGGCTGGGGATGTGACCCAGTGGTCGAGTGCCCCTGAGTTCAATCCCCGGTACCACAAAAAAAAAAAAAAAAAAAAAAAGAGTAAAAGTACTCAATAAGTCAGTATTTCCCATAAAGTATTCTGCAACATTCTGGTTTTGAGAAGTGATATGTACACACATGCACATGCTCATTCTCTTAGAGATTCAGAGTATACATATAATGTTAATATTAAAGGCTCTGAGAATTACAACAATAAATAAATCTGCTTAACATATGCTCTACTCACCCTTTTCTGTCTTCCACAAAACCCTATTAATCTCCCTTGTAAGTTATTAAGAAAAAATTAAAAGCATGCTTCAGGGAATGTGGCCTTGAGCTGAAGTTCCCTTAACTACAATATAACCCATTGTAAAGATATTTGTTGTCACGTTATTTTAAGTTTTAAGCCATCCTGGGAGGAATCTGATTTCAAGAAAGGTCCTACCAGGGCCAAGTCTAATCTTTAAGCTGGATGGTCTGCCCATATGTCACATGACCAGCACCAGCAAGAATGATACCCAGGACTCTTGCTTTGTTCTGAGCCTGTAAATCATTTCAATTGTCTTGTTCACACCCCAAGCTCCTGAGGAGTTCCTGAGAAGTTCATGACATCCTCTGCCTGAACTTTCCCCTTATCTCTTATTTTTTGGCCTCACAAAGGTCCCTCAAGGGAAAAAAACTAAAATAGCACATTTAATACTTCTCTGGGGTTGGCTCCTTTCCTCTGCTTTGATTCACATTTACCCCTTACATTCTATCTCCTTTCAGCTGCTCCAGAAGTAATCCAACCAAATTCAACTTATCCCAAAGCCCTGGTGCTGGATTGTGTCCACTCATTCACTCATTGAAGAAATATCACAGGTCCCCTAAGACGAGGCTGGCAGTGTGCCAGGCTCCAGGACTGCAGCAGTAAGTAACCCAGACGGAAGTGGGCCTGACTGTACAGAGCTTGGAATCTCATGACAATGCCATTGGGTGTCCTCCTGCCCAGGACAGGACCCGGATCAGGACCCAGGACATAAACCAGGGATTACTAATTATTAGTGATCACTGAGAATGGAACTTAAGTGGTGTAGGCACTTTTATTTTATTTAAACATTTAAATTGGGTTGGGGTTGTGGCTCAGTGGTAGAGCGCTCGCCTAGCACGTGTGCAGCCTGAGTTCGATCCTCAGCACCACATAAAAATAAAGGCATTGTGTACAACTAAAACAAATAAATAAATAAATATTTAAAAAACATTTAAATTATATATCCTTTGTGCTTGTTTCTTTGTCTGTTTTAATAAAGAATTCTAACATTCCATGAAGTGTAAACTTGATTATAAAAGCATGATGCTATCCCTCAGGTGAACCCATCTTCATATAACCCTGCCAAGTTTACTTTGTGGCTGCATAGTATAATTTCAGTAAAATAGTGGAGTCTAACTGTTTCTTTTCAGCTGACATCATCCTAGTCCAAGCCATCTGTCTAGCTCATTTGCAACGCCCTCCCCTGAGCTCCTTAGCACCCTCTACCACCCCCTTTTGCCATGTACTGTGATTGGAGTTTATTTGCACACCTCTCCAACACTAGCTCAGGGCCTGGTTTGTTGAATCAATGAATGAACTTTTCAGATGCCAAGTGAATGGTAAGTATTCATACAGAAAGAAAGAATTCATTATAAAGACTATTTTGGGGTACAAACTCTTTTGAACTGACAATTATTGGTTTTTCTAGGTGTAGCTCTGGGTGGGTTTGGGAGGAACTCCTGGGCTTGGACAACTTTGAAGAAGAGCAGGGTTTCTGAGATCTGAGCTCAGGAAGCCTGGCTTTAGTCACACAGTAATCTCTTTTTCTCTCTACTTTCTCTTTGTGAATATGCAATTCCATTAAGTCCAGCTTCTCCCCTTTCCTCTTGCTGACTACTTAAGATAATTGAGCTTCTTGCCCAGGGACAGAGATGGACACTCTTTTGGAAGTTTCAGCTATGCCCTGAGTCAAAGGTGGAGAGCTTGAGGGCTAGGCTAAGGTGTCACTATGGAAGGAGCTACTAGGAGGCAGGTTCTACCCACCATTTGGGGGCAGGATGTGGCCAGGAACAACTAAGAAAAATCCTTCACCACACATCAGGTTCGTAGTACCAGAACAACAGCAGCAACAAGCAGTCAGGGGAGTGATCTAGACTAAAGGAGGAAGTGGGAGGGGGCTTTCTTCCACAGTTTGTGCCCATTTCCATTAAAATGTGTTTGTTACATTCAATTTGCCTTATCCATAGGCAGTGGATGATTCCTGATTCTACAATGACAGCCAAGTTGCCTGTGCTACTCTAGTTTCACCCTCATTGATTCCTTAAAATGTACATATTAAATCTTAATTTAGGAGTCATAGCTTATCAGATAGCATGTCCAAAAAAGAATTCCTGATTTCTCATCTCATTAAATAGGTACCAATGTCCCTTCCTCCTGTGGCCAGTTGCTCAAACTACCAACATATCTTTTCTCTTAATGTGCCTTATGCCGTCTATCGCCCTTTCTTTCTTTCTTTCTTTCTTTTTTTTAAATTTTTTTAGTTGTTGATGGACCTTTATTTTATTCATTTATTTACATGTGGTGCTGAGAATCGAAATCAGTGCCTCATGTTTGCAAGGCAAGTGCTCTATCACTGAGCCACAATCTCAGCCCTATCAACCTTTCTTGTCAGTTTTTTCTTCTAACATGTATCTACTTCTCTACCTACCAGTCTATCTGCTTCTTTTCAGTTGCCACCATCCTAGTTTGCTGGAGGCCAACTCCAGCATGGGGGTGGGGGGTGAAGGAGTCGGCGAGGTGGAGAGAGAAGCACACACCCACACAGGTCTGGAGGCTTAACTCTTAACTTTTACTTTCTTTCCCCAGTTTATATAGCCCAGAAAGCACAGCATTTTACATTACAGCTTTTGAAGTTACATTAAAGAATTTCAGAGTTATACATTCTGAGGGAAACAGGATATTTTCCTAAGTACATATTACTGATTAATCTTTTCCAAAGATGTAAGAAAAGCATACATTGATCAATCTTAAATGTCAAGAACAATCGTATAACAATACAAAACACGTTTTTACCTAAACCTATTTTTGTAGCCCCCTAAGTTCATTCACAATTTCTCACAGCTTGATTGCCCTAATACATCTTACCTAAACCTTAACTGAACTCAACTTATTATTAGGTTCCTATTGTTTCCTATAATGACTTTATTTTGAACTCAGGAATAAGGAAGCATAGTTATTACTCAGAAGTCAGTCTAACGGGTGTTATTTTCTTGATCAATTGTCAGATCTAAGGGGTCTCTACCTTGGAAAACTTATGGATATATCTTAAAGTAATATCCTAAACTTACTTCAAAGATAAAAGGAGTCCTTATCAATCACAAGAAGATACTTAAAACCTTATTACTATAACAAGGAAAGATTGAACAACGGGGCATAGCAGGAGCCACAAGTTTAATTATTACTTACAAGCCTAATGTCTATTTATAAAAACCTGTTATACTAGTATGCCTAAGAATTTGTTATAGAGCTCCTGACCCAGAGTCCACAGAGTAATTTAGTGTGGCCAGTTTCAGGCTTAATAACTAACATATAAGCCCTAGTGGTCATATGGAAAACAGAACAGTAAGAATATAGAGAGATAAAGTTAACCACTGCAATGCCATATTGTTTTACATCGTTCCTCAGAGGGAAAAATGCCTTGCTTTTTTCCCCTTTACTTTTTTTTTTTTTTTTTTTTTTTTTTTTTTTTGGTACCAGGGATTGAACTCAGGGGCACTCGACCACTGGGCCACATCCCCAGCCCTTTTTTGTGTTTTTATTAGAGACAGGGTCTCCCTGAGTTGCTAAGTGCCTCGCCATTGCTGAGGTTGGCTTTGAACTGGCGATCCTCCTGCCTCAGCCTCCCAAAGTGCTGGGATTACAGGCGTGCGCCACCGCGCCCGGCTCCCCTTTACTTTTTGATGCTAGTTCAAGCCATCCATGTAGCTCATTTGCAGTGTCCTCCCACGAGCTCCTCAGCACTCTTTACCACCCCCTGTACTGTGATTGAAGTTTATTTGCCCATGTCTACAGCACCAGCTCAGGGCTTGGTTTGTTGAATCAGTGAATGAACCCTGAGTAAGATTCTTTTTTTTTTTTTTTTTTTTTAATATTTATTTATTTGCTTTTAGTTGTACACAATGCATTTTTACGTGGTGCTGAGGTTCGAACCCAGGCTGCGCACGTGCTAGACGAGTGCTCTACTGCTGAGCCACAACCCCAGCCCCTGAGTAAGATTCTTTTCTAAGCTGCTTCTGGGGACAGGTTGTGAATTCTATTTAGTATGCCCAGTGAGAATATTCTTTCTCTAGATCTGGCCTCTAGACACTTAAAGGAAACTCCAGATGCATTTCTAAGGATAACTTGGCCTGAAATGAATCCAAATCAGTTTAGACAGTGATAAGACTTGATTTAGAACCAAGAAACTTTTCTAAGATTCACCTATCAAAGAATCTCCAGAGAGACTATCTATTGTTGAAATTCCTGATAATGCACACTGTGAAGGGATTAAGAGGAGATTCTGGCTAAAACAACTGGGATAGTTTTGAATTATTGAGAGTGGTCCATGCAGAGAAAAGATCTCTTTTAAACTTTTTGGATTTTAGGTCCAAATTGTCAGGGAGGAAGAACAGCCACCTTTACATCTGGATGGCTCGAGGGCTAACTATGCAGTGTCTGAATATCCTATCATTTCACTTATTGTCCTTGTTGCTCCAGCTCCCTGCCTTCCTCCAAGGTAGTATGATTTTGCACTTCTGCCAGCAGGTGCACAGGGAACAAGATGAAAGGCTAAGGAAAGTTTATGTAGCACTGCTTAAAAAATTTAACTGGGAGCAGTTTGACTTTACAGCACAAGGTTGAGAACTTGTTCTTTGGATCATTCTTTTTCTGTCTCTTCTTGCCTTCCTCATTTTTAATTATATTTTCCTTTATCCTTCCTCAGATACATCTTCTTCCTATATAGACCCACTCTTAGAATGAGAACAGTTTCAACTGTTTTCCTGAGGAGGACATTTAGGCTCAGAGATATGAAATGATTTGCCTCTGACAGTTGGAAACCAAGATATGAAATGATTTGCCTCTGACAGTTGGAAACCAAGCACTTTGACTCATGGTCTCAAATTCTCTCTCTATGTAATGCCACTTTGCTTTTCTAAAGATAATAGTAAAGAGAAAGAAAACTCCAGTCATTGTAAAAAAAAATTTATTTTATTGGAAAAAATAATAGCAAGAGCATACATGCATTTGTGACTTCTGAGTGTTTTCTTAGTTTAAGAGCTAAACCTATTTAAGAAAATTTAAAAATCCCAATTAAATAAAAAACAAAAATGTGTTCAATATCAGTTTAATCCTTAGATTTCTGATTTGTTTATTCAGTTAACTTGTTAACTGTCCAGTATTTTCCTTTCTTTCCTTCCTTCCTTCCTTCCTTCTTTCTACTTAGGATTGAACCCAGGATGTTTGTCACTGAAATACATCCTCAACCCTTTTTATTTTGAGACAGGGTCTTTTTAAGTTGCTGAGTCTGACCTCGAACTTGCAATCTTCCTGTCCCAACCTCCAAGACTGCTGGTGTGCACCACCACCCCCAGTCTTGGTATTTTTCAAGTACAAAATTCTGATAATGACCTAATCACACCCCATTGAGAAATGGGGACTCTCAGTCCTAGATGGATTCAAGAGGCTTAGAACTCACTTGTGTACCTTACTGGTTTCCTCACTTTTTTCCCCATGGATTTGTTGGAGCATTTTCCTTCCACATTCTCAGATATTTGAAAGGTATCCATCCCTTTTCTCTTTATTCAAGCATACCATAAAAATTAAAGTGTCAACCAAAATGAAATATCTTAGAGTTGTGCTCCATTTGTGTACAATGGAATGAAATACATTCTGCTGTCATGTAAAACTAATTGGAAAAAATAAAATAAAAAATGTTTAAAAAAAGTGAAATATCAAAGAGATTGCTTTTGACAATGTTCCTAGGGAGGCTGCTTCCGAATCAGTTTTGAAATATGAGTCTTTAATTAAAGCCTCTGTTTCGCTAGAAGAAATAGACTGAACTGTAGCTCATGGTATAATGTGATTTGTAAAGCAAATGACTTGTGTGTGTGTCTGTGTGCAATTCATTAGTAACTTTCCCTCATTTGGATGCTGAGGAGGAAACTAAGACTCAGAGACATGAAACCACTCTGGTGGTGGTAAATTAAGTCCTTTGACTCTTTCACTACATAATGCTGCTTTGCTTCTCTAAGATAACAGTACATTTCTTATGGCCAAAGTTGCCCTCTTGGTACTCCACAGAAGGGCCAGCATATATACAAATGGGAAGTATCCAATGAGCTTTCTGTGAGAGAACCCTAAGAACCTGTGGTCAGGCTGGACCCCTGGCCTTGTTTATCCTGCATGACCCTGTGAACTGACCCCACCTGCTTCTCCCAAGCTCATCTCAGAGCTTATTCACCATCCTCCAGCTCGGCTGCCTTCCTCAAATTCCTATTCCTTAAATTCTACCTGTTAGTCTGTGCTTCAAGGCCCTGCCCCAGCTGTCACCGGTTCCCTTGAGCTGGAACACCCCCCCAACTCAGGACTGGCTCCTTCTTCCCCCAAGGGAAGCCTTTCGGAGGCACTTCACCTGAAGGGGGCGCCACCTCTGTCTACTCAGTCTCCTGCCCATCATCCTAGTTGCTTCCCTCATGGCACCTGGAGTGACGTCATTGAGTTAATTTTTTCCTATTTGTTGTCTGAGCCTCTCTGCTCCCTCAAAAAGGTAAATTCTGCAAGATTTTGCTCATCTTGTTCCTCGTACGTATCCCCAGCATCTTTGCATCTGGCATATGGGAGATGCTTGCTAAATATTTGTTGACTACACGAATTAATAACTAAAATAAGCTGAAGGATTGTGGACTGTTGTTCAAGTAGCAATGGGTTGTGTAGTTACAATGTCAACTGGATTTTGAATTGTTTTCCATGAAGTCCCCAGAACATCCTTGTGGAAGGTAAGACACAAACGCTCATTGGCCTAAGGCAGTTGTTTCTACTAGGAACTACCGGTAAACCTGGCAGGCACCCCGAGAAACCCATGTTAGAATCTCATCACCTTGAAAAGCTGTACATTATTAGGACTTTTCCACACGTCAGCCTGAGGTCTAGATGAGAGAATGCCCAAGCAACATGGGGTACGTGCTAGGGATGTAGGAATGAGGAAGTCACCATTCCCTTCTTTAAAGCTCTTGTCATCTAATAGGGAAGACATGGGGTGCTTTAATTTTTGTAAGTGGCCCAGAACACAGGCTTTTCATTAGCACGTGAAGCCATCTCAGCAGTGCTGTTCTGCAATGTAGGATGTTGAAATGGTTCTCAGATTCTTCACCTTTAGAAACTAGGACCTTTGAACTTCACTGAAGTGTCCAGTGTTTCAAAACTAATAATGGCAGAAATTACCTATTACTGAGCTATTGCTATGTGCCAGATTCTGCCCTGGGCATTTTTATATTGGCTTTTGCCCCACGTAGTTCCAATTATATTATACTCACTTTTATGTGTGAAGAAACAGACTCAGGAAAGTTCAGTAACTTGTCCAAGGTCACATAACTAGCAAATGCAAGCCACGAATCAAATCCAGGTATTTTTTTTTCCTTCTGGTCCTGGGGATTAAACCCAGGGGCACTCTACTACTGAGCTACATTCCCAGGCTCCCCACCCCCACCCTTTGTTTTTTTTTTTGGTGGTGCTGGGGATTGAACCCATGGCCTTGGGCATGCGAGGCAAGCACTCTACCAACTGAGCTAAATCCCCAGCCCACATTCCCAGCCCCTTTTAAATTTTTTAAAAAATATTTATTTATTTGTTTTAGTTGTACACCATGCCTTTATTTTTACATGGTGCTGAGGATCGAACCCGGGTCGTGCACGTACTAGGCAAGCACACTACCACTGAGCCACAACCCCAGCCCCCCTTTTTTAATTTTTATTTTGAGTCAGGGTCTTGCCAAGTTGCTGAAGGTCTTAGTTACTGAGGCTGTTCTTGAACTTGGGATCCTCCTGCTTCAGCCCCCCAAGTAGCTATGATTAAAGACGTGTGCCACCTCATCTGGCAAATCCAAATGTTTATAATAACAGAGCCCGTGTGTTTTGCAGTATGTCACAGGCTTTTGTTTATGCCAAATCATAAAATAGAGAGGTGACTGATGCAAGACCTTTAATGGGCTCAGTTGGGGCTTCCTCATTTATAGCTGCAGAGTCCTTCTGTGTGACAACATTCATCCCATAGGTCTGTCCAGGTTCCTCTCACCTTTTGCTTTACCATAGATATTTTTAATCCTTAATGGTCCCGTATGAAGTATTCTATGAAGTATTCATTAATGAGAAATGGCTGTCTCCCAAGCAGTGTGGCTTCCCAAGTGCATGGGCAGCCGTGAGCCCTGGACTCCCACTGGAGCTGGCTTCTTCCTTCACCTCAGGGAAGCAGCTCTGCTGCTCGAAGCTCTTGTGGATATGCTTTTCATATTTTTTCCTTCATGTATTCCTACAGTACTTGGAAAATGTGATTTTATTTCTATTCATTAAATCTTAAAATGTTATAATTTGACAAGTCACATCCCCCAAGGAGTTTCCTCTTCATAAACTCAGTGCTGTTTGACAGATAAAGAAACTAGGGAAGGAGGCTGGAGGTAGTAAGAATGCAGGCAAGCACCCCCCCAACCCCTGCTTGCTTCCACATACATAAGCCACCAATAGCAGGACACTGCCCACTGCCAGCAAAGGACAAGTGTAAGAGAGGAAAACTTTGAAGAGTAATTATTATTCTGAGGTAATAAAGTTGACTTTCCTTAAAGCCATTTATTTGACATACCAGGCAAATATTTTAACATTTTCTTTCTTTTTTTTTTTTTTTCAGTACTGGGGATTGAACCCAGGGGTGCTCTACCACTGAGCTACATCCCAAGCCCTATTTTACAATTTTTTCATATTGAGACAAAGTCTCATTAAGATGCTGAGGTTGGCCTCGAACTTGTGATCCTCCTGCCTCAGCCTTCTGAGACTCTGGGATTTCAGGTTTATATCATTGTACCCAACCATTTTGACTATTTTGACTTCTCTGGTGTGAAATGTTTTTTGAAGGTACACATGGCTATTGACTTCAAAACAAGCCGGGCGTGGTGGCACACACCTGTAATCCCAGTGGTTCGGGCTGCTGAGGCAGGAGGATTATGAGTTCAAAGCCAGCCTCAGCAACTTACTGAGGCCCTAAGCAACTCAGTGAGACTCCGTCTTTAAATAAAATATAAAAAAGGGCTGGGGATATGGCTCAGTGGTTAAGCACCCCTGGGTCCAATCCCCAGTACCAAAAAAAAAAAAAAAGCTTTTGGAGAAGATGGGTCTCCACTGGCTACTTTCCTCTCTACACGTGTTTTATAAGATGGTACGTGTCCACGGTGGGAAGGAGGGAGAGAAGGAATTAGGGAACTGCAGTGGAAGAAAGATGGGAGGTAGAACAGGGCAGGAAAGAGGAGGGACCAGAAACAAGGGACACAGGGGGCTAAGTGTTATGCCTCCTTTCCCTTCCACTAGCACAAATGATGGGAGCACCAGAGAATTTCAAATTCATTTGCACACTTGTTGGGAGCTGGTTATGGCCTGAGGCACCGGCTGCCTCTGAGAGGAAAGCTTGGCAGTAAGAGAGGCAGAAGTCAGACAGAAAGGCCCTGACTGACATGTGAGCTGTGGAGGGATGTCAACAACAGCTGACCCATCATGAGACCTTAGGAAGAAAACCAATAGGAATCCTGTTTCCGAGCTTCTAGTGCCTTGTTCGCTCCCTGCTAGGTGCTTGGAAACAGATTGACTAACATAATGGAGTGATTTTGTAATCTGTCATAATACCATAAGCCACAGATCCACAGACTTTGACCCCTCACAGGTATAATAAGCTCCTTTATTCAGCTGCACATGTTCTCCCTATGGGGAGGGAAGGAGGGGGCCCTGCTTCTAATTACACAACCTAAGCATATGTTTTGCTGGAACACAAAGCATTATATTCATTAGCAACAATCTTATAAGCCAGGTTCTTTTTACTAGCCTGTTAACTAATTGACAGTTAAGAATTTGTATTAATAATATCCTGCAGCCAAGTATGGCTTAATCTGACAGTTTGATTAAGAATGTAGGCAAGCACCGCAAGCCGGCATGACTGTCAGCCTTTATGTAGGAATCCTGCTTATCAAGGCTCATAACTTGCCTGTAAAACAATATCACTCTGCCAGAAAACCGCTCTCCCAGGTTGAAGCCTGGGAGTCAGCAGAGTTACTTGCTAGGAGGAGTTCAGTGACACATCTAAACAAGGGCGTGATTTTTGACGGTGTTTTCTTGAAATCTTATTGGCGTGATTCACTTGTTCTGGACCAAATGGTTCAGGTGGTGAATTATCCTAACCCTTCCTTTCTGCTTCTCTGTATCTTTCACTCTCTTTAAATTTTTATTTTTCTTTCTATGGAATGTATAAAGAATGACATCCTTCACAACTCCATCGAAAGTCGTGTAAAGCGACCGGAGAAAGGACAAGATTGAAAACTGTCACACACCACTCTTTCCAATCTTTGCTTCTGAAATGCCACCCAGTTTTAAAGACTGAGCCTCAATCTTCCCTCCTCCATGACACCTTCTCCCCCATGAATGGAAATCAGCTATTTCCCTCTCCCTCTCTCCCAGCACGTGCACCATCTTCTCTTCCAGCTTTCTGCTCACCTGATCACAGCCCCCTTGGGCACAGTCTGTCCCTCTCTCCCACAACCACACCAAAGCACGTGCGTCCACATCCAATTCTCCTTCCCGTAACTCTTTGTGACTCTACTCCTGCACTTAGCTCACTCATTTGTTTAGGTCTCATACCTCTGGGCCCCTGGAGGTGGGACTCTACCTTATTTAACCCTCTAACTCTACCACAATAGGTAGAACATGGTGGGGATGAGACGAGGTCATGAGGGTGGAGCCCTCAGTGGCCTGTGAGGCTTGAGGCAGGAGGATCGTGAGTTCAAAGCCAGCCTCAGCAACTTAGTGAGGCCCTAAGCAACTTAGCAAGATCCTGTCTCTAAATAAAAAATTAATAAAGGGCTGGGGATGGGCTCAGTGATTAATTGCCCCTGGGTTCAATTCCTGGTACCAATAAAAGAAAAGAAAAAGAAAAAAGATCAAGAACGGACCAGAACTCTGTTTCTCTTGTGAAGGTGTGGTGAGAAGGCTACAAGCCAGGATGGGGGCCCCAACCAGGAATCAAATCTGCTAGCACCTTGACCTTGGACTTTCCAGACTTCTGAATTGTGGAGTGATATATGTGTGTTGTTTAAACTACCAGGTCTGTGGTATTTTGTTATAGTAGCCTGAGCTGACTACAGTGAGTTTTATCTATCTGATGTGCTTTTCTTTCCTGTATAGCAGAATTGCCTATTTTTGTGATAAGAGAACTAAAGGGACTCCATCTTGTTCTTCAGCAGCCATCTTAGGAGTTCTGAGAAATACTTCTGTTTCTCAGAAATAATAGAACACGGAAAGTCCTGCCTCTGTACCCATTAATTGTTACCTAGCATAACATACTTGGAAACACAAAAATAGCAATTCTTATACAATGTAAAATTGTTCTCTTTGGTTTCCATTTGTCTTGGGCAATGTACCTTGTCAGAGATTGATTGTCTAGACGTCAGTAACCATCCTCTGACGTGTACTCAACTAGGGTCATTTTGACCTCCCCTTCCCTTCTACGTGCTTGTTGCTATGCCAACCTGGAAAGTTCCATGGGAAATACCAATGTACTCATTGCATTGTCTCACTAACTGCCCAAATTCAGCTTCTGTACCGTGGCTTGCTTGCATTGGCTGAACAACCAAATATAAACCCTTGACAATAACTGCCGGCGCGCCATCTTGTCACACTGTGTGATGTGTGAGGATGGTGGCCGCTGATCAGCTTAATAAAGGCTTTTTATTGGCTCAAGTGTGATGTGGCTTGGAGTTTTAATTGGCATTATGCTGGGAACAACATTTTTGGTACAACATTTTTAACACAGCAAACTATACCTTGTTGGCTGGAAAAGAGAGATTCTCCAATGCAAGTTGAAGTGTGTGTGTTCCCTAATATCATGTCTGGGAGGTGATTACATCCCAAAACTTATGCCTCTCATCACTTACAGTACATTCCCATGATTGGTTTATTCAAGAACATATTTAAACCAAAAGAAAGAAAAATGAAAGTCATAAAAAATCCTGAAATTGTTAAATATGTAAACCCATGCTGCTGGTTAATAATCTTGACAAGTAATTGGAAATTTTTGTTCCCACTAAAGTGTTAGTGATTCAGGCCCCACCCCGCTTTGTTCCTGTCTACTGAAAATTCTAAACTATGGCCATGTACAGTGGCACATGACTATAGTCCAAACAACTCAGGAGGTTGAGGCAAGAAGATTGTAAATTTGAGGATAGCCTGGGGAACTTAGCAAGGCCATGTCTCAAAATAAATAATAAAAAGGGCTGGGGATGTAGTTCATGGCAAAGCACCACTGAGTTCAAACCTCAGCACTGGGGGAAAAAATAGTCCTAAAATTTTTGCAAAATGATATTACTGAGTTGCAAGAAAGAAGTTCCAGAGGCAGTTATTATTATTCTTTTAAAAATATTTATTCTGATATTTTCTATTGCAAATTTCTGTAAGAGCCCTAATAAGGAGATAGCTAAGATGGTGGCTAGCTGAGAGCCATAAGAG
The DNA here is from genome assembly GCA_025594165.1 of Tamias sibiricus. NCBI lineage: Eukaryota > Metazoa > Chordata > Mammalia > Rodentia > Sciuridae > Tamias > Tamias sibiricus. The sequence continues at coordinate 93,906,216 of CM046666.1, read as the reverse complement.
GTGTTTCAGTATTTTCACCTGATATTCATGCATTTATCTAAGAATCTTTCTATGCCTGTGAACAATATGTGATGCACCTGTAAGTTTGAGCTGTTGACACGTGTGTACTTGTTAAGGCAAAAAGTATTTAACTGGGTGAGGTTGGCTAGAGAGGGTGGTTGGAGTTGGAGAGGTTGTTGGAGCCGGAGAGAGAAGTTAGAAGAAGCAAGAATAAAGAGCCTATTCATTTTCCAATCTGCTTCCGAATTCTTTCCCGGGGTATTGTTGCTGCAGGCAGTGATAGCTGCAGGCAGCAACAAGTGGTGGCCCATACGTGGATTTTGGAATAGGCAGGTAAGAACTGAGAAGTCTCTAAAGATGGGTTCGAAATTAACTAAAACCCGAGTGATAAAGGCTATGGAAGAATTCTTTGATAAGGAGGAAAGTGATCATGAAAGCATAGCCTCCGCTGAATCAGTTAGGAACAGTAAGGATAGTATTGGTGTGAACTCAAAAATGACGAAGATCCGAGCTGCTAAAGCTATCCGAGATTTATTAGAGATAGCCGAGGAATACGTGCTCTCAATTGAACCTGGGACTCAGGATGTTACTACTAGTGAAAGTAATAGTAGTAAGGAGGAGTCAAATAACCATGAAAGCACAGCCTCCTCCGCTGAGTCAGTTAAGACCAGAAAGGACCGTCAAGTGGAGGAACCCTTTGTGCCTTCATGGGTTGAATCAATTACAGAAATTATGAACGGTCTTTCAAGGCACTTGTGTGCTCTTGAAACAGAGATTAACGGTCTTTCTGAGCGCTTGCGTGCCCTCGAACATCAAAACCCACAGGAACATTGGGATCTGCCAGTATTTGAAAATGAAAATGGGCAGAGGTACCACCAATCCCTAGACTTCAAACAATAAAAAATTTCAAAGAAGCAATAATGACCTATGGGCCCCAAGCTCCTTTCATGTTGAATATGTTGGAGTCCCTTAACACTTTAACTTTAACTCCCTCAGACTGGAAAGGCTTATGTAAGGTAGTATTGAGCGGGGGACAATACTTGATTTGGAGGTCACAGTTCCAGGAGTTTTGTGTGGAAACAACTAGAAGAAATGCGACTGCAGGATTTCCAGACCGTATCGTAGACATGTTAACTGGAGAAGGGCAGTTTGTTGACTTACAGATTCAAATTCAGTATGGTCCTGGAGTTTATGCTCAAATATACACCGCAGCTGTTAAGGCATGGAAAACTTTACAAGGAACTGGTGACTTACAGGGTAGCTTGTCTAAAGTAATTCAGGGACCTAATGAGCCATATGCTGACTTTGCTGATAGGCTTTTGCGAACTGCAGGTAGAGTGTTTGGAGACGTTGATCAAGCTATGCTATTAGTCATTCAGCTGGCATATGAAAATGCCAACAAATATTGTCAAGACGCTATCAGACCCTGGAAATCTAAAAGGGACCTTTCAGTATATATAAGATTATGCAAAGATATAAATGACGCCTTTGTCACAGGAAATGTGATTGCAGCAGCAATGAGAGGTGCTTCCCCTCAAAATTTCACAAAAAGGGCTCAACCTAAAAATTATTATAATAAATCAAGTTATTCTAGACAATATCCCCAAAGAGAAATAAAACCAAGCTCATATCATGCCCCAGGCTGCTGCCCCAGGTGTAAAAAAGAAAACCATTGGGCTAATAAGTGCAGATCTAAATTCGATATTTATGGAAAACATTTTGTCTAGGAATTCAAAAAATGGGGCACGGGGCCCAATGCCCCAGGGCCCACAAATGTACTAGGCATTAGAGGAAGAGTATCCTCAAACATCCATCCAGATGATTCCTTGACACAATCCCTCTTACCCATTGACTCCCTCGTTAGAGGAACAAGAGGAAGTGCAGGACTAGACCTCTATTCCACCGCCTGGATAGTGCTAACACCTGAAATGGGGGTTCAACTGATTCCCACGGGAGTCAGGGGAACTCTTCCCTCAGGAACTGTAGGACTTATCCTCGGGCGAAGCTCTAAAAGCTTATCAGGTTTTCAAGTGACTCCAGGTGTAAGACTCAGACTACCAAGGAGAAATTAAGATTGTGCTTAGTTCACCTCGAGGCATTTGCTCTGTTAACCAAGGAGATAGAATTGCTCAGCTGCTTCTCCTTCCCAGTTTACATGACTCATTTAAGAGTATGCCTCAAAATAGGAACAATAGAGGATTTGGTTCCACTGGCTCAGGACCTATGGCTTGCTGGGTTCAGGATTGTTCACGGAGGCCTATGTGCAAAATAAAATTCAAGGTATAGAGATGGAGGGATTGATTGACACTGGGGCTGACTCTTCCATTAGCAACATACGACAATGGCCCAAACACTGGCCTCTGCAGAAGGCTTCAAATAGTTTGAGAGGCTTGGGATATTCTAATACCCCAGAACAAAGTGCAACAGTTTTAAAATGGGAGGATGATGAAGGGCATCAAGGAACATTTCAGCCTTATGTTTTGTCCAGCTTGCCAGTTACCTTATGGGGAACAGATATTTTTACAACAAATGGGAGTACATCTCATAACTAAGCCTGCAGGTGTTACAAAAGGAAATCATCACTGAAAAAGTAAAGGATATTTTTTTAGGGGCCATTAAGAAAACAATTTTGAAAATACCATGGCTTTCTGATAAGCCAGTTTGGGTCCTTCAGTGGCCCCTATCTAGAGAGAAATTACAAGCGGCCCACCTACTAGTTCAAGAACAACTAGAAGCAGGACATATAGAACCTTCCACCTCTCCCTGGAATTCCCCCATATTCATGATCAGGAAAAAATCAGGAAAATGGTGATTGTTACATGATCTTAGAGAAATCAATAAAACCATGCAAATTATGGGCCCTACCCAACCTGGACTTCCTAATCCTGTGGCTATTCCTAAAAATTTTCCATCTTATAACTCTTGATATAAAGGATTGTTTCTTTTCTATTCCTCTACATCCTCTGGATGCCCCCAGGTTTGCTTTTTCAGTTCCTTCTATTAATAATAATGGCCCTGATCAAAGATTTCAATGGAAAGTTTTACCCCAGGGAATGGCTAATAGCCCCACTATATGTCAAATCTATGTAGATAACGTTATTCAGCCTATCAAGAACAAATACCCAAAGCTTATGTGCCTCCATTATATGGATGATGTTTTGCTTGCTCATCCTAATCAAGAAGTCTTATTCACCATATTTAGTGATATATCAGAAAACTTGAAACAATATGGACTAAACATTGCTGAAGAAAAGATTCAAACTAGATCTCCAATATTACATCTAGGATTCCAAATTATGGATACTTTTATTAGGCCTCAAAAAATTTTAATAAATAAGGAACGTTTGGCCACTCTTAACGATTTCCAAAAATTGCTGGGGGACATTAATTGGCTTCGCCCTACACTAAGCCTCACTACTGGCCAATTAAAACCCTTATTTGATATCCTTCGTGGGAACCCTGATCCATCTTCACCGCGAACATTGACTCCTGATGCTAGGGAAGCTTTAAAGTTGGTAGAAAAGGCCATTGAAGGATCCCATTGTGATAGAATTGATTTTGCTCGACTGCTGATATTGATCATTATTTCTTCACAATATATACCCACAGGAGTATTTTGGCAACAGGGGCCTTTATTATGGATACATTTGCCCGTCTCTCCTAAAAGTACAATTGAGTCTTATACCTCCATGGTGGCTAAACTTATTCTTCAAGGACTTAAGACTTCTACTAAAATAGTTGGCATTCACCCCGCTACTATTATTACTCCCTATTCATCGTCACAGTTTGAATATTTGTGCTCCAATGATAATGATTGGGCTATAGCTAGATGCTCTACTTCTGCACATTTTGATAACCATCTTCCTAAGTCTCCTATACTATCTTTTTGTATCAATCATCCCATTATATTTCCACATGTAATAAAAGATCAACCTATTCCTAAGGCATTAAATGTATTTACAGATGGGTCCTCTAACGGTACTACTGCAGTAGTAACTCAAAAAGAAAATATGATTCATATTACTGCCCATAAATCAGCTCAATTAGTAGAACTAGAAGCTATTATTATAGCTCTTGAAAGTTTTAAAGAACAGCCCATAAATATTTTTTCAGACAGCCACTATATTGTACATGCTGTTCCTAAATTGGAGCTAGCAGGTCCAATAGCACCTCATACTCCAGCCTTTAAATTGTTTTTTCAAATTCAAAACTTTCTATGGGAACGTAAAGAACCTTTGTTTATTGGACATATCAGAGCTCATACTAATTTGCCTGGTCCGCTCCATGAAGGAAATCAAAAGTCCAACGCCCTCGCTCAAACAATCTTTATATTTTCAGCAGCCCAACAAGCTACCTCGTTCCATTCTCAATTTCATGTTAATAGTACTACTTTACAACAAAGGTTAAAAAATAACTAAAGATCAACTCGAACAATTGTGAAAGCTTGTCAATCTTGTGTGACACATTTGCCCAATCCACGTTATGGGGTTAACCCAAGAGGATTAATGCCCAATCATTTCTGGCAGATGGATGTCACACATGAGCCAAGTTTTGGAAAATTGCGATTTATTCATGTGACCATAGATACATGCTCAGGCATGATTTTTGCTTCCTTACATGCTGGAGAAAAAGTTAAAGATGTTACATCTCATTGTCTACAAGCTTTTGCTGCATTGGGCATTCCCAAAATGCTTAAAACAGACAATGGCCCTGCATATACGTCCTTATCTTTCAACAGTTTTGCACAAAATTCAGTATACTCCATAAGACAGGTGTTCCATATAATCCTCAAGGCCAAGGTATAATTGAATGAGCTAATTGCACACTTAAAATTATGCTTTTGAAACAAAAAGAAGGAAATTGGACAAATCTTAGGGACAGATTGGCCATTGCCCTTTTTACTTTAAATTTTTTAACTTTGGATTCTAAAGGATATTTGGCTGGAGACAGACACTGTAATCCACACCAACAACATAAACCTTTGGTTTACTGGAAGGATGTTCTTTCAGGCACATGGAAGGTCCCAGATCCAGTATTAATTTGGGGGAGAGGATCTGTTTGTGTTTTTCCACAGCATGAATCCTCCCCAGTATGGATACTATCAAGATTAATAAAACAGGTACCAAATCAAAAGGACCAAGATGAAGTTGTTGTGGAATCAAGATTAAGAAAACAAATACAAAATCAAAAGGGCCAAGATGAATTTGTTGTGGAATAATTCCCTTAAAAGAGTCCTTCAATAAATTCACAACTTAAGTCTCATTGCTCCCGGCCGGGACGAGAAGATCTCTCTTTAGTGTGCACACAATTGTATTTTTTCTTTTTTATATCTGTCTTTATGACTGTGCGCTTGTCTAGATTTCATGTAAATGTGATGTCACAGATATATGTCTTTATGTTTGTGTGTCTGTCCAATGTGACGTCACAAATAACAAAAACTGAGCGCTCATGAAAATTAATAATATAAAAAAAATATGGATCCAAATAACTTTAATTCATTTAATTTAAGAGTATTCAAATTGGGTAAATAATTAAAAAGTGAAGGTACCTTCAATCTTAATTTATAGGTGTCTCTAGGACTTCTCTTCAGCAAAGAATATGACTAATACTATATAACCTGATATTTTGGTATTTGACATGGGATTGTTTATTTGTAATTAACTTTATTTGTTAAATAACTGATTAATTTAAATTGTTTCAACAGGTATATTCATGGAAGGTTGCTGTGTATGCAGAGGCTCAGGGGTTCCAGCTAACAAATTATTTTTCTAAATTGCTCTTTGCTTTTCTTTAATTTATCTTAAATATAATATTTTGTCAGCTAAATACCCTCAGTCTTTCTTTAATCCGTTCTGAATGTGATATTTTGCCAGCTTATGTTTGTGGGAGCTCAAGCAGCAATGTGTGTGAGCAGAGATCAACTTCAATTACCTGATCTAATCATTCTATTTTTTAGTTTGACAACTTGCTTCTTGACTCAGTGCTGGAATGGCACTGCCTTTCCTCTAATGATTGATGCTTCAGTTTCTAGGTAGCAGGCCCTGAAGATTTGCCAGTGGCATTGTCTAGACATACAAAAGATGGCTGCTGCTACAGCTGCAGGGATTGCAATCGCTATAAGCATCCCTGCTGCTCAAGCATCAAACAATTTCACCAGCAGTGTGGCTTCTGCTCTGCATGCACGAGGCCTCCTAGATCAACGTGTTAGCAAATGGACATTTTGATAAATCTTTCTATGTTTGGGACATTGCACGGGACAATGCCTTGTGGGTATTTGTCTAGAGAACTCAGTGCGTTACTTAATGGAACTTAGGGCAGCTGATTTATTTAAAAAAAAAAAAAAAAAAAAAAACTTGATACGCTATGGAACTTGGCTCGTCAGTGCAAAGCTTGCCGCCTTAGAACCGAAGCATCTCCTCATGTTTGGTTGACTCGATTGGACGGCTGGTAGTCAATGACGGGTAAGATCCCAGAGGGGAACAACCTAAGACAGGCACAGTCAATCCGGATGTGGTGAGGGTCGTCACCCATCCACAGGAAAGTCTCATGTGGCCGACATATCAACCTAAGACAGGAGTCAAGGGCACAGCCTTGATTACCCGATGATGGGTAAGAATGTTGGTTGCACATGTAGACACGCTAGAGCAATCCCTCTTTTAAAAATAAAAGGGGGGAAATGTAAGAGCCCTAATAAGGAGATAGCTAAGATGGTGGCTAGCTGAGAGCCATAAGAGGTGTTTCAGTATTTTCACCTGATATTCATGCATTTATCTAAGAATCTTTCTATGCCCGTGAACAATATGTGACGCACCTGTAAGTATGAGCTGTTGACACGTGTGTACTTGTTAAGGCAAAAAGTATTTAACTGGGTGAGGTTGGCTAGAGAGGGTGGTTGGAGTTGGAGAGGTTGTTGGAGCCGGAGAGAGAAGTTAGAAGAAGCAAGAATAAAGAACTTATTCATTTTCCAATCTGCTTCTGAATTCTTTCTTTCCCTGCAGGCAGTGATAGCTGCAGGCAGCAACAAGTGGTGGCCCATACGTGGATTTTGGAATAGGCAGGTAAGAACTGAGAAGTCTCTAAAGATGGGTTCGAAATTAACTAAAACCCGAGTGATAAAGGCTATGGATAGCCGAGGAATACGTGCTCTCAATTGAACCTGGGACTCAGGATGTTACTACTAGTGAAAGTAATAGTAGTAAGGAGGAGTCAAATAACCATGAAAGCACAGCCTCCTCCGCTGAGTCAGTTAAGACCAGAAAGGACCGTCAAGTGGAGGAACCCTTTGTGCCTTCATGGGTTGAATCAATTACAGAAATTATGAACGGTCTTTCAAGGCACTTGTGTGCTCTTGAAACAGAGATTAACGGTCTTTCTGAGCGCTTGCGTGCCCTCGAACATCAAAACCCACAGGAACATTGGGATCTGCCAGTATTTGAAAATGAAAATGGGCAGAGGTACCACCAATCCCTAGACTTCAAAACAATAAAAAATTTCAAAGAAGCAATAATGACCTATGGGCCCCAAGCTCCTTTCATGTTGAATATGTTGGAGTCCCTTAACACTTTAACTTTAACTCCCTCAGACTGGAAAGGCTTATGTAAGGTAGTATTGAGCGGGGGACAATACTTGATTTGGAGGTCACAGTTCCAGGAGTTTTGTGTGGAAACAACTAGAAGAAATGCGACTGCAGGATTTCCAGACCGTATCGTAGACATGTTAACTGGAGAAGGGCAGTTTGTTGACTTACAGATTCAAATTCAGTATGGTCCTGGAGTTTATGCTCAAATATACACCGCAGCTGTTAAGGCATGGAAAACTTTACAAGGAACTGGTGACTTACAGGGTAGCTTGTCTAAAGTAATTCAGGGACCTAATGAGCCATATGCTGACTTTGCTGATAGGCTTTTGCGAACTGCAGGTAGAGTGTTTGGAGACGTTGATCAAGCTATGCTATTAGTCATTCAGCTGGCATATGAAAATGCCAACAAATATTGTCAAGACGCTATCAGACCCTGGAAATCTAAAAGGGACCTTTCAGTATATATAAGATTATGCAAAGATATAAATGACGCCTTTGTCACAGGAAATGTGATTGCAGCAGCAATGAGAGGTGCTTCCCCTCAAAATTTCACAAAAAGGGCTCAACCTAAAAATTATTATAATAAATCAAGTTATTCTAGACAATATCCCCAAAGAGAAATAAAACCAAGCTCATATCATGCCCCAGGCTGCTGCCCCAGGTGTAAAAAAGAAAAACCATTGGGCTAATAAGTGCAGATCTAAATTCGATATTTATGGAAACATTTTGTCTAGGAATTCAAAAAATGGGGCACGGGGCCCAATGCCCCAGGGCCCACAAATGTACTAGGCATTAGAGGAAGAGTATCCTCAAACATCCATCCAGATGATTCCTTGACACAATCCCTCTTACCCATTGACTCCCTCGTTAGAGGAACAAGAGGAAGTGCAGGACTAGACCTCTATTCCACCGCCTGGATAGTGCTAACACCTGAAATGGGGGTTCAACTGATTCCCACGGGAGTCAGGGGAACTCTTCCCTCAGGAACTGTAGGACTTATCCTCGGGCGAAGCTCTAAAAGCTTATCAGGTTTTCAAGTGACTCCAGGTGTAAGACTCAGACTACCAAGGAGAAATTAAGATTGTGCTTAGTTCACCTCGAGGCATTTGCTCTGTTAACCAAGGAGATAGAATTGCTCAGCTGCTTCTCCTTCCCAGTTTACATGACTCATTTAAGAGTATGCCTCAAAATAGGAACAATAGAGGATTTGGTTCCACTGGCTCAGGACCTATGGCTTGCTGGGTTCAGGATTGTTCACGGAGGCCTATGTGCAAAATAAAATTCAAGGTATAGAGATGGAGGGATTGATTGACACTGGGGCTGACTCTTCCATTAGCAACATACGACAATGGCCCAAACACTGGCCTCTGCAGAAGGCTTCAAATAGTTTGAGAGGCTTGGGATATTCTAATACCCCAGAACAAAGTGCAACAGTTTTAAAATGGGAGGATGATGAAGGGCATCAAGGAACATTTCAGCCTTATGTTTTGTCCAGCTTGCCAGTTACCTTATGGGGAACAGATATTTTTACAACAAATGGGAGTACATCTCATAACTAAGCCTGCAGGTGTTACAAAAGGAAATCATCACTGAAAAAGTAAAGGATATTTTTTTAGGGGCCATTAAGAAAACAATTTTGAAAATACCATGGCTTTCTGATAAGCCAGTTTGGGTCCTTCAGTGGCCCCTATCTAGAGAGAAATTACAAGCGGCCCACCTACTAGTTCAAGAACAACTAGAAGCAGGACATATAGAACCTTCCACCTCTCCCTGGAATTCCCCCATATTCATGATCAGGAAAAAATCAGGAAAATGGTGATTGTTACATGATCTTAGAGAAATCAATAAAACCATGCAAATTATGGGCCCTACCCAACCTGGACTTCCTAATCCTGTGGCTATTCCTAAAAATTTCCATCTTATAACTCTTGATATAAAGGATTGTTTCTTTTCTATTCCTCTACATCCTCTGGATGCCCCCAGGTTTGCTTTTTCAGTTCCTTCTATTAATAATAATGGCCCTGATCAAAGATTTCAATGGAAAGTTTTACCCCAGGGAATGGCTAATAGCCCCACTATATGTCAAATCTATGTAGATAACGTTATTCAGCCTATCAAGAACAAATACCCAAAGCTTATGTGCCTCCATTATATGGATGATGTTTTGCTTGCTCATCCTAATCAAGAAGTCTTATTCACCATATTTAGTGATATATCAGAAAACTTGAAACAATATGGACTAAACATTGCTGAAGAAAAGATTCAAACTAGATCTCCAATATTACATCTAGGATTCCAAATTATGGATACTTTTATTAGGCCTCAAAAATTTTAATAAATAAGGAACGTTTGGCCACTCTTAACGATTTCCAAAAATTGCTGGGGGACATTAATTGGCTTCGCCCTACACTAAGCCTCACTACTGGCCAATTAAAACCCTTATTTGATATCCTTCGTGGGAACCCTGATCCATCTTCACCGCGAACATTGACTCCTGATGCTAGGGAAGCTTTAAAGTTGGTAGAAAAGGCCATTGAAGGATCCCATTGTGATAGAATTGATTTTGCTCGACTGCTGATATTGATCATTATTTCTTCACAATATATACCCACAGGAGTATTTTGGCAACAGGGGCCTTTATTATGGATACATTTGCCCGTCTCTCCTAAAAGTACAATTGAGTCTTATACCTCCATGGTGGCTAAACTTATTCTTCAAGGACTTAAGACTTCTACTAAAATAGTTGGCATTCACCCCGCTACTATTATTACTCCCTATTCATCGTCACAGTTTGAATATTTGTGCTCCAATGATAATGATTGGGCTATAGCTAGATGCTCTACTTCTGCACATTTTGATAACCATCTTCCTAAGTCTCCTATACTATCTTTTTGTATCAATCATCCCATTATATTTCCACATGTAATAAAAGATCAACCTATTCCTAAGGCATTAAATGTATTTACAGATGGGTCCTCTAACGGTACTACTGCAGTAGTAACTCAAAAAGAAAATATGATTCATATTACTGCCCATAAATCAGCTCAATTAGTAGAACTAGAAGCTATTATTATAGCTCTTGAAAGTTTTAAAGAACAGCCCATAAATATTTTTTCAGACAGCCACTATATTGTACATGCTGTTCCTAAATTGGAGCTAGCAGGTCCAATAGCACCTCATACTCCAGCCTTTAAATTGTTTTTTCAAATTCAAAACTTTCTATGGGAACGTAAAGAACCTTTGTTTATTGGACATATCAGAGCTCATACTAATTTGCCTGGTCCGCTCCATGAAGGAAATCAAAAGTCCAACGCCCTCGCTCAAACAATCTTTATATTTTCAGCAGCCCAACAAGCTACCTCGTTCCATTCTCAATTTCATGTTAATAGTACTACTTTACAACAAAGGTTAAAAATAACTAAAGATCAACTCGAACAATTGTGAAAGCTTGTCAATCTTGTGTGACACATTTGCCCAATCCACGTTATGGGGTTAACCCAAGAGGATTAATGCCCAATCATTTCTGGCAGATGGATGTCACACATGAGCCAAGTTTTGGAAAATTGCGATTTATTCATGTGACCATAGATACATGCTCAGGCATGATTTTTGCTTCCTTACATGCTGGAGAAAAAGTTAAAGATGTTACATCTCATTGTCTACAAGCTTTTGCTGCATTGGGCATTCCCAAAATGCTTAAAACAGACAATGGCCCTGCATATACGTCCTTATCTTTCAACAGTTTTGCACAAAATTCAGTATACTCCATAAGACAGGTGTTCCATATAATCCTCAAGGCCAAGGTATAATTGAATGAGCTAATTGCACACTTAAAATTATGCTTTTGAAACAAAAAGAAGGAAATTGGACAAATCTTAGGGACAGATTGGCCATTGCCCTTTTTACTTTAAATTTTTTAACTTTGGATTCTAAAGGATATTTGGCTGGAGACAGACACTGTAATCCACACCAACAACATAAACCTTTGGTTTACTGGAAGGATGTTCTTTCAGGCACATGGAAGGTCCCAGATCCAGTATTAATTTGGGGGAGAGGATCTGTTTGTGTTTTTTTCCACAGCATGAATCCTCCCCAGTATGGATACTATCAAGATTAATAAAACAGGTACCAAATCAAAAGGACCAAGATGAAGTTGTTGTGGAATCAAGATTAAGAAAACAAATACAAAATCAAAAGGGCCAAGATGAATTTGTTGTGGAATAATTCCCTTAAAAGAGTCCTTCAATAAATTCACAACTTAAGTCTCATTGCTCCCGGCCGGGACGAGAAGATCTCTCTTTAGTGTGCACACAATTGTATTTTTTCTTTTTTATATCTGTCTTTATGACTGTGCGCTTGTCTAGATTTCATGTAAATGTGATGTCACAGATATATGTCTTTATGTTTGTGTGTCTGTCCAATGTGACGTCACAAATAACAAAAACTGAGCGCTCATGAAAATTAATAATATAAAAAAAATATGGATCCAAATAACTTTAATTCATTTAATTTAAGAGTATTCAAATTGGGTAAATAATTAAAAAGTGAAGGTACCTTCAATCTTAATTTATAGGTGTCTCTAGGACTTCTCTTCAGCAAAGAATATGACTAATACTATATAACCTGATATTTTGGTATTTGACATGGGATTGTTTATTTGTAATTAACTTTATTTGTTAAATAACTGATTAATTTAAATTGTTTCAACAGGTATATTCATGGAAGGTTGCTGTGTATGCAGAGGCTCAGGGGTTCCAGCTAACAAATTATTTTTCTAAATTGCTCTTTGCTTTTCTTTAATTTATCTTAAATATAATATTTTGTCAGCTAAATACCCTCAGTCTTTCTTTAATCCGTTCTGAATGTGATATTTTGCCAGCTTATGTTTGTGGGAGCTCAAGCAGCAATGTGTGTGAGCAGAGATCAACTTCAATTACCTGATCTAATCATTCTATTTTTTAGTTTGACAACTTGCTTCTTGACTCAGTGCTGGAATGGCACTGCCTTTCCTCTAATGATTGATGCTTCAGTTTCTAGGTAGCAGGCCCTGAAGATTTGCCAGTGGCATTGTCTAGACATACAAAAGATGGCTGCTGCTACAGCTGCAGGGATTGCAATCGCTATAAGCATCCCTGCTGCTCAAGCATCAAACAATTTCACCAGCAGTGTGGCTTCTGCTCTGCATGCACGAGGCCTCCTAGATCAACGTGTTAGCAAATGGACATTTTGATAAATCTTTCTATGTTTGGGACATTGCACGGGACAATGCCTTGTGGGTATTTGTCTAGAGAACTCAGTGCGTTACTTAATGGAACTTAGGGCAGCTGATTTATTTAAAAAAAAAAAAAAAAAAAAAAAAACTTGATACGCTATGGAACTTGGCTCGTCAGTGCAAAGCTTGCCGCCTTAGAACCGAAGCATCTCCTCATGTTTGGTTGACTCGATTGGACGGCTGGTAGTCAATGACGGGTAAGATCCCCAGAGGGGAACAACCTAAGACAGGCACAGTCAATCCGGATGTGGTGAGGGTCGTCACCCATCCACGGGAAAGTCTCATGTGGCCGACATATCAACCTAAGACAGGAGTCAAGGGCACAGCCTTGATTACCCGATGATGGGTAAGAATGTTGGTTGCACATGTAGACACGCTAGAGCAATCCCTCTTTTAAAAATAAAAGGGGGGAAATGTAAGAGCCCTAATAAGGAGATAGCTAAGATGGCGGCCAGCTGAGAGCCATAAGAGGTGTTTCAGTATTTTCACCTGATATTCATGCATTTATCTAAGAATCTTTCTATGCCCGTGAACACTATGTGACGCACCTGTAAGTATGAGCTGTTGACACGTGTATACTTGTTAAGGCAAAAAGTATTTAACTGGGTGAGGTTGGCTAGAGAGGGTGGTTGGAGTTGGAGAGGTTGTTGGAGCTGGAGAGAGAAGTTAGAAGAAGCAAGAATAAAGAACTTATTCATTTTCCAATCTGCTTCTGAATTCTTTCCCGCGGTATCGTTGCTGCAGGCGGTGATAGCTGCAGGCAGCAACAAATTTCTTTTTTAAAAGAAACTCCCAAGGTCTAATTTGCATACAACAAATGCACTCATTTGATGGGTTTTGATAAATGTTTGCATCCATATGAACATGACCACCATCAAGACAGAGCATTTCCATTGTCCCCCTAAATTTCTTCATTCCCCAGCAAAACTTTGATACAAGAAGAAAAGGTTCCAATGTGTCCACTGTAAAAGGATTTTATTTTCCTAAAATCTAACTCTTGCCTCTGTGAGAAACTTGATATGGCTTTGTAGAAGATACCTAATGGTTTCTTTCCAATGGGCCCTGAACAATGCTTATTTGACAAATTGTTTTAGTTAGTGGTGTTAATTAAGAGTCCCAGGCTTGCTTTCTGTTCTCCTATTTAGAGATGGCCCAATGTAATTCTTCCCACTTCTGGACCCTCATCCATGGCCAGAAGAGACTTGAATGCCCCTTAAATACACCACATTCTATAGCCAATACAATGCAACATCCACACTTTTCTCACGTGAAGTCCTAGCCTTGGAAACCCTTCCTCCAGGAATCAGTTCAAGCTCTTCATCCCTCAGAAGCCTTTTTCGACCAACTAAACATTTGGACATCCCCCTTTCTCCAGAATGTCGCTCTTGGTATTGCCCAACCCACCTTGTTAGCATTGCCAGTGTAGTGTCTCCTGGATGTCTGTCTGACTGTGAGCTCCTCAAGGGCGGGAGTCTCCCTCAGCCCAGCAGTGTCCATTCCACTGAATTACTGAGGCTATGAAAACTTCCTGGAAAAATATATTATATTTGAATAGGTCCCAAAGCACTTCATGACTCATGACTGGTAATTGGTTATTTATCCCAATTCTGCTTACAAAATTAAGATCTGCAGAACAAAGCCTACATTTTTTGTCTAGTCTATATGTCCTTCTTTTCCACTTCCTTAGGAGGTAAACTCTATTATTAGATGTATATATTCTTCAAGATATTTATATAGATGGGTATATACATATATATTCAGCAAAGAAGTATTGAACTGGGATCAAACTATTCATACTGATTTGTACTTGCTTTTTTCACCTGACATTTTCCAGAGGCAATAATCACTGCCTTTTGGACTCCCAATCCATTCCATCCTCTAATATAAACCTAAATTCTACTTCCAAACCACAAAACTGATCACTCCGTTCCCATTCTTGAGACCTTCACTGGCAGTCCACTTAACCAACAGGATTTGTCCAAATCCCTTAGCATGACTTGTAAGGGCCTAGCAACCTTTCTAGATTGATTTCCTTCTAGTGCCTTCTACCTACCCCATGATTCAGCCACAGTAACCATTACCCATGATCCTCTCTAGTCATGGAGCCTCCTCTTGCAAGCTCTTATCTTTTAAGAGAAACAGTTCGTGTTACTGTCTATGTGAGACGTCTTGGCTAAGGTTACTCACTCTTCTGAAGCACTTTGGCACCTGGTACCCAATGCTATGGTAGCATTTAGCCTTTGAATAATAATATTTTTCTTCTCATCATTTTTTCCTACAAGGACTATCAGCTCCCTGTGGACAGGACCTGTGTTTTATTTATCTTCTGTGCCCCATGCTTAGTAGTTTCTGGCACCATCACTCAGCTGTTGAATGAATGGACTCCTACAGAATATATGAAGTAGTTAATTCTTATTTCAGCTGACCCCTCTCACCACCTCTGTCCCTGTGTGGCTCAGTATGTGTCCTGTGTGCTCTGCTCCACTAATGCAGATATCTGCCCTTTTGAGCTTCTCCAAAGAATTTATCTATACCAAAGCACTAGCAAGTGATGCAGATTTTAGCACTAGAGCAAAAAATAAAAAATAGAAAAATAAAAAAGGGCAGAATGTAGAGAGGTGGGGAAATTCACTATAATTTTGTTGCTCAATAAAAGAGGATATGAATGTTCTCTCTGATATGTGGATACTAATACACAATAAGGGGGTGGGAGGAAGAATAGAAGTTCATTGGATTAGACAAAGGAGAATAAAGGGAAGGGAGGGGGGATGGAAATAGGAAAGACAGTAGAATGAATCAGACATCACTTTCCTAAGTTCATGTATGAATACATGACCAGTGAAAGTCCACATCATGTTCAACCACAAGAATGGGATCCTAATTAGAATGAGTTATACTCCCATGTATGTATAATATCTCAAAATACATTCTACTGTCATGTATATCTAAAGAGAATAAATAAAAAAAGAAAAAAAATATTAGTTAAAACACCTACTGTGTACCAGGCATTTGTGCTAAGTATTGAGGATAAAAGTAGTATACCTAGGCATAGACCTATCCTCATGAAGCTGTCTATATTTAGACACTTAGGGCATGACAAACTTTTAAAAAATGAACAGCTAAACATTAAAATAAATAAATAAATGAATAAATAAGGGAACACTCTCATCCAGTAAAGACAATTTCCCTAAAACTGAATTCTAAATAAAATACACTACAAGAAAACTTACATGGGGACACTGGTTTTCATGACAATGTTGTCAATCTCAGATCTGAAAATACAGAGAAACATAATTTAGATGGACGTTCTTCATCACTCCTACAAAAGCCTATGAAATAATATTCCACTTTTATTCAGGGAAGGACAGTGAAAATAATATAGTCTGGATGCCGTTTTCTCCTGATTATCTAATGACCTGAAGTTGATGAATAGGTTACATACATGCTGAAATGCTGAGCTGTTACCCCTACAGCAGACATTACTATTCAATCACAGCAGTATTTCCTGCTGATCTGGGACAAAGATCTCAACATAGCAAATGCCATCAGTGACTGAAGTTAGCATATAAGATGAAAAAACCAAAGTCCTGCCATCATGGAATGTATCATTAGCTTATTTAATGCCTGATAGTTTTTGTGTTTTAGAGAAATGCTTACTACATTTCTTGAAGTGTACATTTATGCTTACTACATTTCAAAGAAGTGCTTTGTTCAAGGCCAAATTTATCCACCTTATGAATTTTTAAAATTGTTAACATTTACTTAAACAATCAACAATTCTTTAAATATTCATACACAAATTAATCAACACCAACTTGGTGGATTTATCTTATTTATTTATTTTTTTGCAGTACTGTGTATTGAACTCAGGGCCTTTCACATTCTAGGTAAATATTCTACCACTGAGGTACGTCTCCAGCCCTTGATGGATATAAATAAGTTATATTTCTCCAAATATTTAAATATTGACTCAAAGTTTATTTGACCAAACTCTTGTAAATATTTAATGCAAATCCCAAGTTCATCCTATCAGAATCTCTTAAATGTTGTGAACACTTCAAAGGACAGACAAAATCACAAGGATTTTGTAAATCACAAGGATTTTGTAATCACAAGGATTAGTAAAACTACATGTTTATACTAAAATTGGCTAGAAAAGTCAAGGACTGAAGATGTAAATGTTTGTTTATGCTTATCTTAATCTCATTTTTAAAACTTCCTTAGAGTTACATTTTAGGTGGGTATAGTGAATGCCGTGGTATGCCACCAAAATCTTCCTGCAAGACCAAGATAATCATTCCTACAGCTGCCAACAATTATCAGGTAACAGCTCATAGCAAAGTCCCTCCTAGAGTCTCTCTGTCAGTAGGAGCTCTAGGGTGATGACTTCTCCCAAGGGGCTTCTTGTATCAATGACTGAGCCACAGGAAGGAACGAAGGCCTGATCCCTTGGCTTACAAGTTGAGACATCTCTGAAGGGTCACCACAGCAAGATTTCCTGAGACATTTGTTATGACTGTATTGCAGTTCAACTCAGCCCTCTTTGCTTCCCTTTCATACATAGTGATTTCAAGAGCACTTCCCAGTAAGCGTCCTTATACAATCTCAGAATCTTGGACAACCTGAACCATGATGAAGAGGATGCACAAATATTACTAAATACTATATTCACACTTTCCTGGGGTTGTACTAATTTTACCAGGACTAAAAGGATTAAAAAAACCAAAAGTGAAACAAAAGCATCTTGGAACAGCCAAGACAGAATTTGGGGTGTTGGCTGATTATTAGCTGGGAACCAGGACTTGGTTAATCAGTTCAAAGAGATCCACATTAGGCCATGGGAAGGTCATTCAGCTGGTTCCTCTTTATAATTTGATCTCTTTTATTTCATCATGGGATAATTAAGTTTCAACTTTTCAGATAGGGGTTTATCATTTGAATCTTGGTTTTTTTTTTTAATGGACACAATAACTTTATTTTGTTTATCTATTTTTTTTCCCCATTTCACAGTTTTTATTATTTTGAAATTTTGTTCTAATTAGTTATACATGACAGTAGAATGCATG
Source organism: Tamias sibiricus (assembly GCA_025594165.1). NCBI lineage: Eukaryota > Metazoa > Chordata > Mammalia > Rodentia > Sciuridae > Tamias > Tamias sibiricus. The sequence continues at coordinate 93,888,299 of CM046666.1, read as the reverse complement.
TTGACATACATAAACAGAGCACAACTTTTTAGTCTTCTGGTTGTACATGATGTAGAATCACACTGGTTGTGTAATCGTATATGTACATTGAGTAATAATGTCTGATTCATTCTACTGTCCTTCGTAGCCCCTTGTCCCCTCCCTCCCTTCACTCCCCTCTGTCTAACCCAAAGTACCTATATTCTTCCCTAGTCCCCACCCCCTTATTGTGAATTAGCACCCATATATCAGAGAAGACATTTGGCCTTTGGTTTTTGGGGATTGACTTATTTCACTTAGCATGATACTCTCCAGTTCCATCCATTTATCTGCAAATTCCATAATTTCATTCTTCTTTAAGGTTGAGTAGTATTCCATTGTGTATATATACCACAAATTTCTTTATCCATTCATCTGTTGAAAGGCATCTAGGTTGGTTCTATGGTTTGGCTATTGTGTATTGAGCTGCTATAATGTTTATCTATTTTTATGTGGTGCTAAGGATCAAATCTAGTGCCTCATATGTGCTAGGCAAGCCCTCTACCACTGAGTCACAACCCCAGCCCCTCTTGGCATATCTTTTAGGACCGGTGTATCCTTTAAGCTTTACAAGTAAAGTCTGACTATGCCTCACTGGTTGTGTTGGGTCTTTAAATATATTAGAAACATATGTTTGCTTTGTCCATATCGCATGATAATTGGGAGGGTGTACCAGTAATTCTCTTTCTCGAAATACTTTGGAAATGTGTCATCTTGGTGCACAGATTTGACTCCTCTTTTTTACTAAGCCAGCAATTTCCAGTGCTGATCTGCTCCCAGAGAGACCTTTTGACCTACTTCTACCCACAATTCCCCTGGGCACATCAGGACTTTTGTTTTCTGGTTGAACACCTACCTCTACAGGGCTAGTTTATCTCTTAACTTCTATATTCACTGTTTTCTTCTTACCCAGTTTAAAAGAAAAATCTGTGCTTTATAAACCAATACTTATACAGAACAACTTCTAAACAAAACCAAAAAAAAAAAAATTAAACCTATCCTGTAATAGTAACCCTTTTGATTTATTCCAACTACCTTTTGCTACTTTTTAAGAGTGCTTCTCCTTTGATTATGATTATAAACTCATGGCTTTATAAGTTCAAGCAGTTCAAAATAACTGTCATACTCCTACTCCTACTCCTTTACTACTAACTACTACTACTACTGCTGTTACTAACAATACCTAATGTCAATATTATTGTTTTTAATGCTTACATTGTCAGGAGATGGCCAATGGAAATTTCTTTTACTTGGCCTCCTTTGCTTTCAGAATTGCCTCTGACATCTTTGCTTTTTGCAAAGACTAGGACATACCAGACAGATGGGGAATCCTTTCATGGAATTGGTCGCCCTCTAAGACATTCACTTTGTTTAGTGGAGAATACTATTAGAGAATAAAATATGGGTGTTGGAAGTGTCTTAAAGCATAGGTGGGGGGCTAGGGTTGTAGCTCAGTGATAGAGCGCTTGCCTAGCATGTGTGAGGCACTGGGTTCGATTCTCAGCACCACATATAACTAAGTAAAATAAAGGTCCATTGACAACAACAACAACAAATATTTTTTAAAAAAACACAGGTGGGAAGGCAAGAGAAGTGCCACAGTAGGGTACTTTCAATGATGGAGCTGGGAAAAATATTTCCTTCTTATGTTGTGATTTCACATTAGTATTTCACACTATGATAATTTTTATGTGTTTTACTTTAAAAAAATTTATTGGTGTTTTCTTTGGCTTAGTGCACCTATGTAAATTTTAGTCATGCTGAAATAGTAGATTTGAATATTTATTATGAAAAATTTCTGGTAAACCAGGTGTGGTGGCACATGCCTGTAATCATAGTGACTCAGGAGGCTGAGGCAGGAGAATCATGAGTTCAAAGCCAGCCTCAGCAAAAGTGAGGCACTAAGCAATTCAGTGAGACCCTGTCTCTAAATAAAATACAAAATAGGGCTGGGAATGTGGCTCAATGCCCGTGAGTTCAATCCCCCAGTACCAGAAAAAAGAAAAAAAAATTCTGGTAGATGGCAACAAAAAGTTTTGTTCTAACAAAGTCAGAAGTGTATGATAATTTTCCAGTAAATGTTAGAAAGTTGTCTTAAGGGAGGGACACTTTATTTCTAATTTGCTCATAGCCATACATTGACCACCATGACTTTCTACTATGCTGCAGGACATAAAGATTGAACTTAGGGAACTGAAAGGAATAATGGTTAATAAGTCCTTATGTAATAATTCTTAAACAACATATGTCTCAATGAATTTTTGGCAAGTACCAAGTTCATATCTAAATTTTATGGTAATTATGTCATAGAAATTTTGAATCTGGATTAGTTTTCACATTTAACCTAGTTTTGCATAGATGTCAGTCATGTGGACGTCTTTAGGCAGAGCAAACTTTTTTCCCCCCTCAAATTTCCCATATAATTTAGCCTGGAGTTGCATTTAACTTGGCAGAGATTGATCTCAAAGACAGTGAATAAAGTGAAAATTGGAAAAGTCAATATTAACAGGGATGATTTTTGCTTTTGTCCATGAAGGATTAAAGATTAACAGAATTGCCTTTCTACCATAAATAATTGAAAACTAGACAAGATATTTGAAATGACACTATTCAAACATTGGACAATAAGAAGTACAGGGCTGGGGTTGTGGCTCAGTGGTAGAGCATTTGCTTAGCATGTGTGAGGCACTGGTTTTGATCCTCAGCACCACATAAATAAATAAATAGATAGATGATAAATAAATAAATAAAGGTATTGTGTCAGGAAAAAAAAAAAAGAATTGCAGTTCTATAATATCTGAGAGAAGGGAAAGAAATAGGATAGGCCTTGTCAGAGTTCTAGCTCATTGTCTGGACATACTTTCTAGGTCCTGGGGCAAGAAGAGAGAATCTAACCAGAGCCTGATGGTCTCACTGAGTTGAAAGACAAAATCAGAGTTGGCAGAATCTGAGTATCAGAGTGGAGGAATGTGCCCAGAGAATTCCAGAATGCTACAGTGTGGCCCCTTTGGTTAAGTACTGATCTGAGCATGTGTGAAAAGAAACTCCTCAAGGCCTGGGAATAAACCACTGAAGACAGTAGTATTGCCAAATCCCAAGGTTCACCCTACACTGGTAATAGTTTAGTTTGGATTCCCTTCAGCTAGAGCAGAGTTAGAGTTCTCAGAGCTAAATTAGTTCTAGAATAGTAATTTATCTTTACTGCAGTTCTGCCAGTGATTGATTCTTTCAGCTTTTCTCTGAAAAAAATTTCTTTTACTCTTGTTTTCTGAAAGCTATTTCACTGCACAGAGAATTCTAAGCTGACAGGTTTTTTTTTCTTTTCAGTACTTTAAATTATTGCTCCCTTGTCTTATTGTGTGCCTCATGTCCAAAGAAAAAATATTTGCCATCATACTTCTCTTTGTTTCTCTGTATATAACATGTATTTTTTCCTGTCCTGCTTTTAAGATTTTTCTCTTTATAACTGATTTCCAGCAATCTGATTATGACATACCTTGACATAGTTTTCTTCATGTTTCTTATACTTGAAGGTTTTTTGAACTTTTTGAATTTGTGGGTTTTGGTTTTCAAATTTTGGAAAATTTTAGGCATCATTTCTCCATAATTTTCAGTTTTCTTACCCACTTTTCAGGGACTCCAATTATGTATATGTTGGGCTGTTTGAAGTTTTCCCACAAATTGCTGATGCTCTGTTTGTTTAGAAAATTTATTTTTATCATTTTTTAAAAAAATATTTTTTCTCTCTTTATTTCATTTTGTATAGTTTCTTCAAAGTCACTAGTCTGCAATGTCTAATCTGCCATTAATTTCATCCAGTTCAGACACTGTAGCTTTAATCTCTAGATTTAGGTATTTTATTTTTATCTTCTGTATTTTTATCTTAACTTTTTAGATGTTTGTTTGAGACAGAGTTTTGCTCTCTTTCCCAAGCCGGCCTTGAAATCCTGGGCTCAAGGGATATTTTTGTCTTAGCCTTCCATACTTAACTTTTGAATATATGGCAAATTACTTTTAATAATTGTTTAAACATTAACATCTGTGCTAGTTTGGGATTAATTTCAATTGAGTTGTTTTCCCCATAATGTCATACATTCTTGCTTCTTTGTATACCTGTAATATTTAATTTGATGACAGGCATTGTAAAGTTTCCCTTTGTGGGTGATGGATGGTTTTGAATATCTATAAATATTCTTGAGCATTGTTCTGCAATTAAGTTACCTGGAAATTATTTGGTCCTTTTTGGCCATACTTTCAAGATGTTTTAGAATTAACTAGAGTAGCATTTAGTCTAGGATAATAATTATTCCTCATGATTGAAGCAAGACCCTTCCAAGAATCCAAGAGGAGCCTATCAATGCTCTATGAAATATGACTTTTTCTCTGGCTGTTGGGAACAGACACAATTCTCAGACCTATGCAAGGGGCCATTCTTCCAACCTTTTCAAATAGTTCTTACTCCAATCTTGAGGTTTTTTATTTTCCCCCCACATGCTTACACTGATAGGTACTCTGTTGAATATTTGAAGGTGATCCTCTGAAAATCTCTGGGTTTCCCTCCAAGTACAGCTCTTTCTTCTCTGGTGCTCTGTCCTGTGAACTCTAGCTCTCTTGGTCTCCCCAGAATCTCTACTTTGTCTCCTCATCTCAGGGATTCCCAACAGGGTCCACTGGGGCTACACCTTTCTTTGCTGAGGTCTGGGGACTCTCTTAAGGAATTAAGCTAAAGCAATCCTAGGACTCACTGTATTTGTTACTTGTCTCTCAAGGATCACTGTCCTTCATTGACTGATATCTTGTGTCTTGAAAACTGCTACTTCATAATTTTCTCTTGATCATTGTTGTTGTTGTTATTGTTTCAGTGGGACAGTAAATCCAGTCCTGGTTATTCCATCATGACTATAAGCAGAAGTTGTAAAGTCTTCTCGACATTTTTTTCCCTGACAGAGCTTAAAAGAAAACATTGAAAAGATCAAATTCATCTCCAAATAACAGTATGTATTAGTCAGCCTTTGTTGCTTTGACCTGATAGGAGCAACTTAGAGGAGGGAGATTTATTTTGGCTCATGATTTCAGAGGATTCAGTCCATGGTTGGCTGGCACCATTCCTTGGGGCCTGAGGTGAGGCAGAACGTCATGGTGGAAGGGCATGGTGAAGGAGAGCTGCTTAATACATGGCAGCTGGGAAGGAGAGAGAGGGAAACGGGGAGGGGAGAGGGAGGGACTGGGGAGAAGATAAACCCTTACAGGGCACACTCACCGTGACCTACTTTCTCCAACAAAGCCCACTTCCCAGTAGTTTATTCAGCTATATGATAAGGTCAGAGCCCACATGATTTAATCATTGTATAAAAGCCCCACCTTTGAACCTTGCTGCATTAAGGACCATGCTTTCAAAATGAGACTCTGGGGAACATTCCAGATCCAAAACACAATATAGCATGTCAGGACAACATCCAAAACTTTTTAATTTACAACAAAATCTAACATCCAACAATATGAATTCACAATGTCTGGCATTTAATATAAGTTACCAGGCATGCAAAAGAAGAAGAAAAATATGAGCCAAACCCAAGAAAAATCAATCAACAGAAGCAGATGCATAAATAACAGAGACAGTGGAATTAGCAGATAAAGAACTTAAAGCGGGTATTAGAAATCTTTCAAATAGTTTCAACAATATTGTGTGAGTCAGCTTTCTGTTGTTGTGAATGCCTGAGATAAACAACTTAAAAGAAGGAAAGGTTTATTTTAGCCCAGGGTTTCAGAGATTTCAGTCCATGTTCACCTATTATTGCATCATCATAAGTGCATGGGAGTGAAGGTCTGTTTACCTCAGAGCAGCTAGATGCAGGGAGAGAGAGAAGGCTGGGGGAGGGAGAGGCAGAGAGAGGAGAGGACAGGGTCCCAATGTCTCCTTCAAGGGCACATTCCCAATGACCTAACTTCTTCCAAGTGGGCCCCACCTCTTAAAAGTTCCACCACCTCTCAATAATGCAACAGCTGGTGACCAAACCTTTAATACATGAACATTTGAGAAACATTCCAGATACAAACTAGGGAAGATATAAACAGAAACTTTTTTTTTTTTTTTTTTTTTGGTAGTAGAGATTTAACTCAGGGGCACTCAACCTCTGACATCCTCAGCCCTATTTTGTATTTTATTAGAGACAGGGTCTCACTGAGTTGCTCAGTGCCTTGGTTTTGCTGGGGCTGGCTTTGAACTCACAATTCTCCTGCCTCAGCCTCCTGAGCCGCTGGGATTATAGGTGTGAACCACCGTGCCCAGTAAGAAACACGTATTTTAAAAAGACCTTAGATTCTAGCACTGGTTTTCTACAGCTTTGGCTGCTCTATTCCTAGGCAATACGTCTCTTCTCCCTGGGCTGAAGATATCCTCTTTTATACTCTCTCCTTCCTTCTCTTCTTCAATCTCTTTCTCATCCCATAATTCTATATCCTGAAATATCTCTCAAATCCATCCTCATGTCTCCATCTCCAGTTCCCAACCCTCTCTCCCCTAGATGGCAACAAGGATCTTAGATTCCCACCCTAACCACCACTGTCTCCAATCTATTTTTTTCCCACAAAATAGCCAGAGAGATTTTTCTCAAATGAAAAATGATTCATGCCTCTCTTATGGTCTTACACTTCCCCTCGGATAAAGTCCACATTCTGGCTGGGTGTGATGGCTCATGCCTGTAATCCCAGCCTCTTGGGAGTCTGAGACAGGAGGATCGCGAGTTCAAAGCCAGCCTCAGCAACTGTGAGGTGTTAAGCAAATCAGTGAGACCCTGTCTCTAAATAAAATAAATAGGGCTGGGGATGTGGCTCCATGGTCAAGTGCCTGCCCCTCCCCCCAAAAAAGTCCACAATCTGTATTGTAGACTAAAGGCCCTTCTTGGTCCAGTTCCATCTGCTTCACCCTTGAGCCTCTGCTGGAACCATTCTTCCTTTCCCTCCTGCCTCTACTGCTGCCTTTCCATTTTGATGCTTCTTTCCTGGGACATTTCTCTCAGTGACTTTTCATTCAGTTAATGTATGTTCCTTTGTTAATTTCCCAGTTTAAATACCACCTACTCAGGGGAAGACTTCCCTGACTATCTGTGAGCCTTCCCATGACTCAGGTGCTGCTATTGCTATGTGCTCTCAAATCCCTCTGATTCAGTGGTTGCCTCACTTATCTTGCAATACAGAAATTGCTTAACAGTCCCTCTCCATGCTAACCTCTGTGCCTGTTACCCACAGCATCCTGGTGCCTAACCCAGTGCCTGATTCCAAGAAGAATGAATTAGTGTTTTTCCTCCACAATATATTTCACCTCTGCACCTTCTAGCCCATCCCCAAAGTCCTATCCTAGGCCATGTCCTTCTCACACCTGGTTTCCTGAAACAGCCTCAGCTCAGCTTCCCCGCCTGAGGGTCGCTTCATCTAATCTACCCTGCTCACAGCCACAAGAACCATTGTCCTCAAGCACCATTTTGATCATATCACTCCCCTTCTTAGAAGTCTACAATAGCTCCAATTGCCTCTTGAATTAAATTAAAACTCCTAATCATGGGCTTCAAGGGTCTCTACCAATTAGCTGCCTCCCTACCCCCACACCTAACTGCTGTCGTCTTTTTATAGTTCCTCAGGCCAGGCTTCCCTGCTGCCTCTGAAAATCTGCTCCATGTCCACTTTCCTCCCAAGCCCGCCTCATGGCGCTCTACTTTTTTTTTTTTTTTTTTTTTTTTTAGCTTTCATTCTTCTCCTACTTTAGAAAAATATTGCTCAATAATCATGTTCTCCACGAACCCTTCCTAAACTAATTTCACGTGGCTTTGTCCTTTCTATCACAACCTGTTTTCAAGTGTGTAGGATTATTTGGGCTTGTATGTGTGTTAGTATCTCATGCCCTGTGGTTTATGCTCACTTGTTTTTGGTCCCCTCTGCCCTATTAGGCTCCAGCAATTCCAAGGACTAAGATGATGTCTTTTCATTGCCTGTGACTCCCTGTTGACTGGTTCTCAGGCATGCTCTATGCTTTAAGGTCCTTGTTTAACCTTTGCAACAGAGATGGAAGGGAGACCTGAAGGGTGGAAATTTCTCAAGGAAACCTTTTTTCCTTCAAGTTTCCAAGCCCAGACTCTGGGTCAGTGTGACCAGGTGTGGCCTGGGCCAAGCAGTAGTTTGTCAGACTCCCCAAAGTGAGAGAATCTTTGTGTGGTAGTGTGGAATCGAGACAAAAACAAACATTTCTGGACTGGAGTGTAGCTCAGTGGTAGAGCATGTGTTTAGTAAGTGCAAGGCCCTGGGTTCGATCCCCAGCACCACAAATAAAAACACAACACCAATAGCAAAACTTTTGAGCATCCAACCTCTGCCAGACACTGTATTAGAAGCTTTATGTATGTTATTTTATTTTTACCTCCTAACCATGTGATGAATTAGGAGTTATTGCTCCTGGTTTACAAATTTATTAGTAATCTCAGAGAATTTGTTAATCTGCCTCATCACTGATATAGGTCTTTCTGCCCGCCCCCGCCCCACACATACGCAAAGTGATTCTATTCTCATATGAAGGAAGGTGTTTCTGAACAAGAGGACCTTCTGGCAGTATCCCAAATCTAAGCCCAAACTAGGATATGTGCTCTGACAAGGTGCCACCTGAAGGAGCCCTAATTGGGAAGGGCTGTTGTAGCTAGCTGGAAGCCATGGGTTCCACCTGATATGTATGTGACGCACCTGTAGGCACCCGCAAACCTGAAGGTATATAACCGGGTGAAAGCGGTCCGAGTTAGGAGATTCAGACAGTCGGGCAGTCACTCGGTCGGTCAGAAGAATCAGAGTGGCCAGAACGTAGGCAGAGCGGTTACAAAAGAGAAACCAGATAGAAGAAGTAATGACTGGCCAGAGTTAGGCCGAGGCTCCAGAGGACTGGTCAGAGTAAGGTCGAGGCTCCCGAGGAAGACAGAAGACAGAAGACAGAAGAAAGAAGAAGGAAGAAAGAAGAGAGAAGAAAGAAGCTCTAATCTTTCTCTAAGACAAGAAGAAAAGCTCGTTCTAATCTTTCTCTCTAAAAATCTTTCTTTCCCTCTCTAAGCTCTAAGAAAGTAGAAGTGAAAGTAGTAAAAGCTTAACTCTGCCTCCGAGAGTTTTTATCCCGGTTTACGGTACCAGGCAGCTTACAGCCACCACCACTTGAAATCTCAAGACTGTGGTCACTGTGTTCCTGCCACATGGCGAGGCTCATTTAGTTTTGTGAGACAAGTCTCTTCCAAAAACAATAGAACATTTTAAAAATTTAAGTTGACAGTTCCTTTAAAATTTTGATGAAAGCCATAGAGTCTCTCTCAGGAAAGTATGTAAGCACACGAAATTTCTATACAACATCACTGGATTTGCAGACATTTCTCCCTTTACTTCTATCCCTAGCCCTCCCTAAATCCCAGGTCTAGAACCCCCATTTACAGAGAGAATGTATTCTGCTTATGTATTTCTTATTTTATAGAATCCAGAGACTGTTATCAATAAAGTTTTGTGGACTCTGTCAATGTTACTTATATGCATGCTTCAAATGATGGACTGTATTAAGTCTGGAGTTATTTAGATGAGCAAAGCCTAAAATGGAGACCTAAGAGAAAACCTAGAGACTGAAAAGAGTAGCAAAGGGGCTTTTGAGAAAATAAATGGAACGTGTGCTTGTGTTTCTATAAATCTTTGGCCCTTGCTGTTGGCATCTGCTTTCCTAGTGATTATGGATAACATGGTTATTGCATTTCAGCTTAACTTTTTGGAGTAGCATACCAGAGTCTCTCTATTTAAAAGGTGAACCTCCTTTCAAATGCTAGACTTATTTTCCTGGGAAACTCTTCCCTTTGTGGTTGAGAAGAAAAGAAATAAAAGAAAAACCTGGAGTCTTTCTGGAAAGGTGTGTGTGTGTGTGGGGGGGGGGGGAGTGCCTTTTGAGGCTAAAGAGTGACATCTCTTGGTGGAGAGATGGAAGGGGCTCCTTGCGGGGCCAGCTTTCATTGGGACAGGAGCATCCTGTCAGAAGGTCTATGAACCCTCTAAAGTGGTAGACAAAATTTGGGGTTGGAAAATGTTCATTTTTCTGCGAAAATGCTCCAGAGCTTTTATCAGCTTCTTATGAAAGATTAATGGTTGGGCCTGTGTTTTCTCAAAGTGTTTGAGGTTGGAAATTAACCACAGTAAAACCACCAAAAGAATTTCAAAACTCAGATTCCTGAGCCTCTTACACGATCTTCAGCATTAGAATCTCCAGGGGTCTGGCTTGGGAATCTATATCTTTAACAACTTCCCTAGTGATTTGGTTGAAATTGTGAATCAACTAGAGAATTCCGAATGTTTAACATCATCCGTTAGAGTAAGATCAAGAATTATAGTGTAGGGAAGTACTTACATTTACCCCAACAGCTTGGGTTGAAATCCCAGCTCAGATGCTAGTTTCTGGCTATTTAACCTCAGCAAATTATAAATCTCACTGATCCTTAATTCCTGCATCTGTAAATATGAGGTTAAATAATGTCTCTGTCTTGAGATAATATTGCCTATTACATAGCAGGAATCTAAGAAATATTATTTACCTTTTGCAAGTTATCAAGTTTTCTCATCCCTGGCCCCAGGATTTTACCCAGTAGTATTTTACCAGTGAGCTACATCCCTAGCCATTTTTAGTTTTTGTTTTGAGACACAATCTCACTAAGTTGCTGAGGGTCTCTCTAAGTTGCTGAAGCTAGCCTTGAATTTGCACTCCTCTTACCTCAGCTCCTGAGTTGCGCCACCATGCCCAGCTCATTTATAAATTCTCTTAAACACTGAATATTCCTCCAAACTCTCCAGATTCAATATTTATTTTTAAAAGTGCTTTATGAGATTTCCCCACATAAAGATAATGTCCAAAAAAAAAAAAAAAATCATTTTCTACAATGTTGCACTAGCCACACATGAAGAGGTTTTTTCGAGCCATCAAATATATCCGAACTGTAAACTTTAAACTGAAATTCTCTTTGTTTCAACTTAATGAAAATCAGCACTATTGGCATTTTGCAGGCTCTACCACACCGTAACCCTCTCTGTGGATGCATAGCAATTTTAGATACAAAATTATAGAACAAACAAATGTCGGTCTTCTATTATACCATGTACTTAATAGTCACATTATTGGGAGAGTGTTTGATTTAATTAAGAATCACTTGCTAGTATATCTCCAGAAGCAAACAGCAAAAAAGGAGAAATAAAGAAATTCTTATTTTTATAAAATCAGTTATAAAATCTTCTGTTTGGGTGGAATCCCTCCTCCCTTCCCCATACATAGACATTGGACTGGTTTGAACAAATCCCACCCACCACCCCTGTGATTTTACAGCTTTATTCTTCCACAACTAGATGTTTTCTACCATTGGAAAAAGCACTAACACCAGTGTTCATTTTTACATACCGTTAAACATTTCTGTTTACAGTGTGAGCAGAAAATCTAAAGGAAAAACAATGTCTACATAAAAACAACATAGTCTACTAATTTATGTTCACATAGACTAACCAAAGTGTCACTCCCTAAAGAATCTAAGAATTTGTCTTTGATTTTTGTCTGTGATTTTTTTTTTTTTTGAGATTTGACATTTATTTTAGTCCTCAATGGAAGAACAAATGTTTAGAGCATAAGAAGTCATGACTTTCTGAAGAACTGGTGTTCAAGAGGCAGAATATGGTGGTCTACTCACCTTGAATTTGTCTCTTTATCCTTAAGTCTATTTACCAAAATCTTCAATAGGGTACGCTCCAGTTTTGTATTCTTTGATTGCCATCTGCTGGTGGTCCTCCATACCAGAAAACAAATTCCCTGCAAGACTGCCATGACCTGGTTATTGCTTGATTTAAGTAGTTCTTGCAACCTCAGAGAAAGTTTTTTTTTTCTTTTTTCCCTCCTACCTCCTTTTCTTTTTTTCTTTCTCTTTCTTTTTTGAGACAGGGTCCTGCTGTGTTGCCCAGACTGACCTCCAACTCCTGGGCTCAAATAATTGTCCTGCCTCAGCCTCCGAAGTAGCTGGGATAACACACTACCATGCTAGGCTTAGAATGATATTTTTTAATACTCATGATGATGTAAGAGAGTCTAAGGCAAAGCTAGGTAATGAGGATAGCAGTTATAACCACTAACTTCATTCAATCAAATATTTATTGAGCATCTGATATGGTTTAGATACCAGGAATATAGAAATAAACAGGTGAGACAAAATTTGTCTTCATAGAGATTTGATTCTAATGCAGGAGACCAACAGTAAAGCAAATGAGTCAATATGATATCCGGTAGTGCTAAGTGATATCCAGCAAAATAAAGCAAGACAGTGAACTTGGAAATAACGGTGGGAGAGAGTGCACTATTTTAAACAAAGAGGTCTGGAAAGGCCTTTAGGAGGTGACATTTGCAGTTGTAAATTTTGTTGGATATTTCTCCCTGCAGCCAGTGAGAGTAGCTTCCTATGTAGCATATTATGTAATTGTCTTGACACCTATGAGGTAGGTATTACTTACAGTACCCTGATTTTACTAATGTGCACGTTGAAACAGAGAAACAGAGCTCATATCCAAACCTAGGTGTTGTCCTTCCATACAGCTTAATAACTTTTCGTAGCTCTTTCAGGCAAATGGAATAATATATGCAGAATTGCTTCAGGGATGATAAAATGCTATGCAAATGCAAGTAATTAAAATTATAACTATTTTAATGTAATCTGATTTGACCTTCATGGCATCCCTGTGAGGGAGATAAGGTGTGTAATATTATATCATTCTGTAGACAAAAACAAACACACGCTGCTGAAGTGACTTGGCCAAGGTTACGAAGGCAGTTAATGGCGCATTCAGAACACAAACTATGTTTCTCAGGAGTATTATTTTAAAGTTTTGTACTGTCATCTCTTGAGATGATAAATTATACTAAATATTTTTCTTGCCAAGCTTATTTATAACTACATTAATCACTAGAGTTAAAAACAGTTTAGCATTCATGAATAAGTCTTCGAATTATCCCTCCTTCTGTATCTTTGATTCCACTCACTCCATGGCTCCTGCCTTCTCCCCACCTTCCCCAACTTTCACAGACACTGACACACCCTATGCACACACTGCAGGAGGTAGAGAGCTGCTCCTCTTGGTTAACACAAGAAAGAGGCATTTATTTTCCCAACAGAAGGTTTTCCCATCATTCACTCTCAAGTGAGTCAGAGTGCAGTTAGAGGAGGAATCAGGAATTCTTAGGGTGACCTGACAGGGTTTGCAGATCATTCTTTGAGGGATTAAATATGCTTGATTTTACATGCTGCAGATCAGAGGGATCTAGACACATTCCAAATGTCAGACCCATTCAGAACAAATGGTAGCATTCTTCTCTCCATCCAGGGATCCAAGGTTGGCCCTTCACTAGACACTGAGGGCCAATGCCAGAGGCTATGAGACTGGAAGATTTCAGAAAATCCCACCAGGGGAATTTGGTATGAATGATGTTCTGGTGACAAAGTGGCCAGTTAGGGGCTTGAGCACACTTACCCTAAATACCCCTCACCCCCAACTTCCCGTCCTACCAACTCCCATCCCCAATAAAGCTTGGTTCTGGACTTGTTCCCTGAATCTTTGAATAAATTACTGCTTAAATCTACTGTAGGGATTGGAGTTAAAATTGTAACTAAAAGGAAAAAAAAAAAAAAAAGACTCTAGCCCCTTTGCCATGGGTAGGGAAACCTTGAATGTGATCAGAAGGGGCCCATCCTCAGAGTGGAGCAGTAGGATGATTTTTGTAATGTCACTCAGGAGAGCATCTAGAAGTATCCTGTGAAGAACAGAAAACAGAGGGGCTGAGAGTATGCTACATAAACCTGGCAAAGCCATCCACATTTATAAAGCAAAAACCCCCAGCAATCAATTTTCCCTGTGTTCCCCTGCTGTCCCTTCTCCAAGTTCTCCTTTTTATTCCTTCCCTCCCTGGAAGAGAAGTCCAGATGTCCAGCACCTCTACTTTCCCCTCTGAATTCCTGCAGACGTTTCTCCCATCCCAACTATTGCATTACAACTACTCCTGATAATGTCACCCATCAGTGGCATCTATTTTGCCAAAATTACTGGACCAACATTCCTAAAGTACGTTTTGGCAGAAAACTAGCTTCCTGGTTATGGTTCTTTTCAAAAAAGGGAATAAGAATCAAATAACTTGGAAAACCTCATATCCTATACCTCATCTTAAAAGATTCACATGCCTGTCAACAATTAAGTAATTTGGGGGTGCATTTCAATTCCCTCTCTTTTCCTCATTCTCTCTCCTTGCCTGGTTCCAGTCTAGGACCCCATCATGCCATCCTACCGGTGGCTGTAGCACTGTGGAGACCACTCACTGGTCTCTTTCTCCTTTACCTCTTAAGCCTCTGTAGCTGAAGGCACCTGGAAAGCCCTCATCTCTAGTGTTGAAACTCATTTTCTACAGGCACTGGTAGGATGAAGCTGAAATTAAATTTTTTCCTTTTTAATTTTCCTTACCCATGCCCATTTTACAAATGGTATAACCATATAATTTGCCTATATAGTCCAGATAACATCATCTGAGCTTTAAAGACCTTTACAAACTGGCTTGCTTATTATTATCTTAATCCCGTAACTGGGTGACTTTGCCAAACTGGAGCTGAAACTCAGATTTTCTGGAGAGTGGAGGCTGCTGCCCCTTTTTGCCTTGTAGCTATTAGTATTCACTGGTCTTCATCAGAACTGTGAACCCTCTGGATAAAATACTTGACCCCTGTCCACAGTTGGAATTAAGAGATATACAGACATGGCTGTGTTATGGTTTGGATGTGAGATGTCCTCCAAAAGCTCACATGTGAGACAATGCAAGAAGGTTCAGAGGAGAAATGATTGGGTTATGAGAGCCTTAACCCAATCAGTAAATCAATCACCTGATAGGATTAATTGAGTGGTAACTGAAGGCAGGTGGGGTGTGGCTGGAGGAGGTGGGCCATTGGGGGTGTGGCTTTGCGGTATATATTTGGGAGATATATATATATATATATCTGGTGAGTGGAGTCTCTCTCTCTCCCCCCCTCCCCCTACCTCCTTCCTGACCATCATGTGAGCTGCTTCCCTCTGCCACATTCTTCTGCCATGATGTTCTGTCTTACCTTGAGGCCCAAGGAATGGAGTCTGCTGTCTATGGATTGAGACCTCTGAAACCATGGTAAATAAACTTTTCCTCCTCTAATATTGTTCTGGCCAGGTCTTTTAGTCACAGTAGTGAAAATAGCTAAGACAATCTGATTGACTGGGGTTCTCGGTGGAAGCTAGGTTTCTGGGAGAACACATTGGTAACTAAGAGGAATTTGGTGAAGAGAGCAAGATGGTAATGGACCCAAAGATGCGCATCTCTGTACCGAGTCAGAGTGCCTGGATTCAAAACCTTCCCCTGCTGCCCATCACTTGTGTGATGCTTATTATGATGGGCATATTTCTTTATCTTTCTAAGTTTTCTTTTTCCTCATTTGAAAAATGGGAGTAGTTATAGTCCCTATTTCATAGGGCTGTTTGAGGACGAAATGAGCTGGGCTGATGTACGTACAGTAGACAGCAATGTCTGTGTTATTAGCAACATGGAGTTAGCATCAGCAGTGGGTGGTGAGCAGTTCTGGATAGAGAGAAAGCTGACCCTAGAACTCTCATTTCATTTGTGTGCACCGGGGAGAAATTGCCTATGTGTGTGAGCTGAAGGTTCTGCCACCCAATGATGCTCAAGAATCCTTTCTGTAGACTTCTCTACTGGACCCTCTGTCCCTACCCCAACTTTAGAGATTTCCTATTATCATTGTATTAGTCAGGGTTCTCTAGAGGAATAGAATCAACAGGACATATGACTATAAAAAAGGGATTTACTAGATTGGCTTACACAACCAGAAGCTGGAGAGTCCACAATGGCTGTCTGCAGGCTGGAGAGCTGGAGGAACCAGTAGCTGCGCAGTCCAAGCTGCTGAAGCCTCAGAACAAGAGGGATCAATGATGCTACTCCAGCCTGAGACGTAAGGCTTCTAGAAACTCCCTGGAGAATTACTAGCAGAGTCCACTTTGGAAGAGTAAAGAAGTGAGAGTCTGGGGCTGGGGTTGTGGCTCAGCGGTAGAGCGCACGTGCTAGACAAGTGCAGCCCTGGGTTTGATCCTCAGCACCATGTAAAAATAAATAAATAAAATGAAGGTATTAAAAAAAAAAAAGAAGAAGAAGTGAGAGTCTGATGTCCTTAGGCAATTGAAGCAGCAATCAAGAATCTCTTCAAGAAGAATCGAGCTTGCATCTGCTGCTGCTTCCTTGTTTTTCCAACATTTATTCCACCCAAGCCTTCAACCTATTGGATGGTGCTGTCCATGATGGTGGGCTGGTCTCCACTTTAGTTCGCTATCCCACATGTGAATCACTCCTAGACACATCCAGAAATCTCTTAATCTTTAGCATCTATTAATCCGATCAAGTCAACAGTTTAAATTAACCATTATGATCATCTAGACAAACAAGATAGGTAATACTCAAGTATATTGTTTTTGTAAGAGCAAGGTCATGGATTTAAACAATCAAGATGCAAAAGCTCCAGCATTTAGGTAGTGGCAACAGCAGTGGAGAGGTAAAAGGCAATGACCTATTTTTGAGTCCTATTGTAGTCTGAGCTTGTAGGTTATAACCTAATTAGCTATCACAGAGAGCAATGAGAAAGTCCAATATGGACACACAGTGAGCTCTCTGGGTTAGTCATACAACTGCTTCATGAGGTTGGATTTCTGGAGCCTGCTAAATGGGGATAGAAGGTTACCAAGACTGGATGAATGAACTTACATCTGGGGAAAACCTAGCTCCGGGGCTACATTTATGTAGTAATAGCAGCAACCATTTATTACTTACTGTTACCATGACCTGGCCTTGCACCAGGTTATATGGTGATTCATTTATCAAGATACAAAACTTTGGGCTGAGGTTGTGACTCAGTGGCAGAGTGCCTGCCTCACATGTGTGAGGCACTGGGTTTGATCCTCAGCACCACATATAAATAAATGAATAAATAAAGATATAGTAAAATATTTTTTTAAAAGATACAAAACTTTATAAAGTAGAAAAAGGTTTTTACATCTTACAGATGAAATTGAGTCATTTGCCTTAGGTCATATAGGTAGTAAGTAGGAGATCCAGGTTCTTTAAAATAAGTTTTTATTGGTACATTATGATCTTACATAATAGTGAATTCATTGTGATATATTCAGACATGCATATAACATAATTTGATCAATTTTATTTCCTAGTACCTCCCATGAAAGCCAAGTTTTGAATTTTAATGTGATTTGGAAGCCCATGCTACACTGTTTTGCTCCTTCTATTCTTCTAGACGTATCTTTCAGTATTGTTGGACACATTCTATATTTTAACTTTGACTCTCATCAGTTTGGTCTACAGTTCTTTCCACTTTTTTTTTTCAAATACTATCTTTTATGCTGTTCAATAAGCTTTAGAGCATCTTGCCTACATGACAGTCACTATTCCCTTTAATCTCAGCATATTTTTCATAGCAATATACACTTGCTGCTTTTATCTGTTGACACTGGATTTGGGAGAGGAACCACAGCTTTGCCACTCCAGTGTACTTCCTGGCCCAGAAGCATGAATATTACCTGGAGCTTGTTAAAAATGCAAAAATCACTGATCTCGTCCTATATCTGAATCAGAACTTTCATTTTAATAAGCTCCCCAGAGGTTTCATATACATATTAAAATTTAAGAGTTACTGGCTTATAGCTTTGAACAGAATCCCTGAAGCCAACAAACTTTGGGGATAGGTCCTGATATTTTACAGAGATTTTGAAAGCTGTTATGCTACTGGTCTGAGTAGATTTAGAGCTCTCAAGTTGGGTATGATGGCTCATATCCATAATCCTAGTTCCTGGGGTGTGTGTGTGTGTGTGGGGGGTCCTGAGGCAGGAAAATCACCAATTCGAGGCCAACCTGGGACATTTAGCAAGATTGCCTTTCAAAAATAAAAAATAAAACTAAAAAAGGACTGGGGATGTAACCCCTGGGTTAAATCCCTGGGGTTGAGGGGGGACCCTCAAGATCACCTTGATGAGACCTGCTCTGTCTCTTCAACACTTACTCTAGCACTTAAAGAGGATATAGGTTGCCATGGTGATGGGAGGCATCTACAATGGGAAGAGACTGTGAAAGATGCTTCAACATGAAGAAGGACTTAACCTATATAAATGACTGTGCTGATTCTAAAATTTGTCTGCCAGTTAGAATCAGGGGAGACTCTGATATTATTGCTATGGGGGCACCCTGGGCATTGCAAAATTTTTAAATTCTCCAAATGAAATGAGAAAGATAAAACACCTCCCCCCCAAAAAAAAATGAAAAGAAAAAGTTTTCCAAGTGATTCTTACATGTAGAGAGGTTTGAGGACCACTGAAATCTTTCTAATTTTGGTTAATACAATTTTGGGAACTAGGCTGTATTCTTCTAAGGTAGTTTAAACAGTGTTTCCCAGACTATTTCCATTTTAAGACTTACCTAGGATATACTTGCTGAAAATACAACACAAGGGCTTTGTCCTTTACTCACTGCCTCAGAATCACTGAGGATTTGGGAGCTGTCATTTTAACAAACACCCCAGGAACTCTACTTCTCATATGGGAATTTGGGAAATACTGCTTTCAGAGACCAGAGGATTAGTGGCTCTAAAACTTGCAGCAGTTGCCTGCTTCTGTCATCTTCCTGTTTCTGGAAGGGCACCTAATCTTCACCCATAGGGAACTAAATGGTTTTAAAGGAACAGAGAAATGGTCTCAGCACTGTTGTGTAGCTTTTGGAAAGGAGACGTTTTTGTTATCAAATGCTCAGGCTGGTTGGAGTCTGGAGCCTAGCATGGCTCTTGGCACATGGCCTCAGTATTTAAGGAAAGGGATGGATGGTTAAATAACTCTGAAGAGGAACACTAGAGTGGGTGGAGGAAAGACCCAGCAAGCAAGCTGCCTCCCTGGAGTCCTTACTTTTGACCTCCTGGACATATCAAATTACATTTGTACATATCCAATCAGTACAATGTATTATGCTTCAGTGAACTTGACATGTGACAAACACGCAAATTTGGAAGTGATTATTGACTGTACAAAAGGATTATTTGATTTACGAAAATTACTCATTAGAGTGGTGTGGTTCCCAGACTGGCAGTAGCAGCAGCAGCTGGAAAACCTGTTAGAAATGCAGATTTTGACATGGAAGGCCTGACTCCGAAATTGGTGGGGAGGCCCAGCAATCTATGTTTTTTACAAGCCACACAGATGATTTTCATGCAACCAAAGTTTGAGAACTGTGTCAGAGAATTCTTTAAATGAGAAGTTCATCACCTGATAATACCTAGAATATTCAACAACACACCAAGATGTGAACATATCTGTATTTAATGATGGTGTGTAGCTGTATGCACTTTCAGAAGGTGTCCAGGCTGTAATTGAATATTTTTATAAATAATTTTATATTTTTATAAATATAATTTGTTTATATTTAAAATAAATACATAGAATAAGAAAAAAATCACAGTGCATCAGACATGGTGAAGGTTAAATATTCTTCTATAACATTTTTTCAGTAGTATACTGAGACACAATGTAAAATATACTTCTTGTTATGAATCATGGTCAAAAGCATTTGAAAAGGATAGCTGGATAGGGTAGTAGGTTTGGTAGTGGTTCCTCATCCATGAGAACAGGGAATGCCATATAAATAGACATACAGGAAGGTTAATTATAAGGGTCAAATCAGCAATCCTTGATAAAGAAGTCTTTTTTTTTTTTTTTTAGATTCTAAAAAGTCTTTTTATTTCTGTGGTACATTCTCAGGTTGGGTGTTGTCTATTTATTTATTTTTAATATTTATTTATTTGCTTTAGTTGTACACAATGCGTTTATTTGTACGTGGTGCTCAGGATCGAACCTGGGCCGCGGACGTGCCAGGCGAGCGCTCTACCGCTGAGCCACAATCCCAGCCCTGGGTGTTGTCTGTTTTTGTCCACTGGAGTGTCTGGGTTTGGTGAGAGAAGATGTAGACACTTGGCAAACCATTTAGACATCTATGCTAGATTGTAAGTATGTGTGTAATACTATACTTAACTGTTAAGAGTAACTCATTTATCATTTACCTATCAAATAAATAAATGACAATCAACTAAATAGGAACAAGCAGATGCTATTTATTCAGAGCTTGCTATAGCAAGGGGTTTAGCCATCTTTTGTGTTTGGCAGAGACTCAAAGCCAGGCAGGAAATTATGAAAGTTTGAGAGAAAAAAGGGAAAGCTTTAGGTGTTCTCTGAATGTAGGTTGTTGGCATGGAAAAGCTGGAGGGAGGCTAACTAAAAGTGGCTAACTAAAACCAATCCTACGTAATTGGTTTAGGGAGCATATTTGGCTGGTTGATCCTGATTTGGAAGTGGGGGCAAAAAAATTAGGAAATTGAGAGTCATTGACCAAGTCTATGCCAATTGTTGCAGAGCTTGTGGTCTGGCTTCCTGGACTGGTTACTGGGCAAGTTTATTTATTTATTTAACACTATAGTCTCTTGCCAACTTGGCCAGGGAAACAGAAATTAAAACTAGGGCTGAATCTATTCAATCTGTAGGTCAAAGTTTCCTTCCCCTTATCCGATTAGTTAGTTTTGGCAGGCATGGCCCATATCAATGTGCTTTTGGTGGACTGGAAATGATTGCTGATGCTGAAACTTCTTGGCTGGTTAACAAACAGCTCTAGGGTGAGTGCTCAAAGTTTGTATTAATCTAACGTTGGCCATGACAGCTGGGAACCTTGTAGTGGCTTCAGATACTCACTCCTCTGGAGTTAGGGGGCTACATTTATGTGGTTGACAGTTACTTCCGTGTATAGTTTTTATTACTTCCAGGACAATGCCTTCAACCTGAAGGGTAAACTCACCTAGCTTTGTAATATAAAAAGGTGATACACCTTGATTCACAGTATGAATATATCCCATGAAGTAAGTAGGTAGTTGGGGAGAAACATTGTTTTAAATGGATGCAGTCAGAAATGACTCTGGAAATTTCTTCTATTTATTAGGTAAAAAAAGAAAGCAGAAGATTTGTTTCCCTTGGTTGAGCTTTGTCAAAAAGGAAAATCTCTCTTAGAATGTACTGAATATGCAGTTATACAATAATAAATGGTATTGAACATTTTATCTGGGCTGGAGGTGAAGCTTAGTAATAGAGTACTTATTTTCCTAGCATGCACTAGACCTTGCATACAACCCATTTTTGATGAAAATCATACAAAATAGAAGTTACCAGAAGTCTTCTGTTTGTAGAGCACAAACCTATACTAGTTGTAATATAAATATTAACTTTTATACCTAATTTTATAATCATAATTTTTCAGGGGGTACCAGGGATTGAACTCAGGGGCACTTGACTACTGAGCCACATCCCCAGTCCTATTTTATATTTTATTTAGAGACAAGGTCTTACTGAATTGTTTAGTGCCTCACTTTTGATGAGGCTGGCTTTGAACTCATAATCCTCCTGTTTCAACCTCCTGAACCACTGGGATTACCAGTGTGTACCACTGCGCCTGGCATAATCACACTTTTATTTTCTTTTTCCTAATGAGTGTCCCCCAATTTTGTAAGCCTCAAGACCTATAAATATTTACTTTTCAATAAGATGATTGATGTTTTTCTGAATTTAAGTTTTAATCTTTACTTAGATTTTTTTCTTTTTCTTTTTCTTTTTTTGGAGGGGGGGTACTAGGGATTGAATCCAGGAGTACTTTACCACTGAGTTATATATATCCCCAGCCCTTTTTTCTTATTTTGGGACAGGTTCTCCCTGAAGTTGTTGAGGATGGCCTCTAACTGGTGACCCTTCTATCTCACCACCCTCAGTCACAGGGATTACAGATTTGTGCCTCCAGGCTGGGCAAGAATTCTTTTCTTTGTATTCAAATATATACATTTGAAATGGTCTGGGTGAACACTTCCATATATTTATGTCCACTCTGCCAAGTTACGTTTCCATCTGGGTAGGAAATTTTATTAAGGGCTAGTTTATGGCTTAAGGTACAAAATGGATCATTATTTTTTCAGTAAGCTATTTGCATGTGTTAGTGTCTTAGTCTGTTTGTGATGCTATCCCAAAATGTCTGAGACTCAGTAATTTAAGAAGAATAGAAACTCATTTCTCACAGTTCTGGATGGAGGTCGGGAAGTCCAAGATCAAGGTCCGGTGTCTGGTGAGGGTCACAGTCTTTACATTCAAGATGGCACCCTGCTGCTGTATCTTCTAGAGGGAGGAACCCTGTGTCTTCAC
This sequence comes from Tamias sibiricus, assembly GCA_025594165.1. Taxonomy (NCBI): domain Eukaryota; kingdom Metazoa; phylum Chordata; class Mammalia; order Rodentia; family Sciuridae; genus Tamias; species Tamias sibiricus. The sequence continues at coordinate 93,865,907 of CM046666.1, read as the reverse complement.
AGGACAGAAGGCAAGAGAGCCAAACACTGAGTACTGCATGAAGCCTCTTTTATAAAGGCCTTGTTTCCATTCATGAGGGAGGCTCCCTCATGGGCTAAATACCTCTTAAAGGCCTAATTTCTCAATACGAAGACATTTGGCAATTAAATTTTAGCACTTGAATCTTGAAGGGCACATATTCAAACCGTAGCAGTTGCTAAAGTATAAAAGTAATTCATAAGGAATGACCTGAGTTTGTCAATGCATCATTGACCACTGACTTTAGTACAATAAATTCTCAGCTTTGTAGTCACAAAAATAGGGATAGGAAAAGAACAACATTAACAAGTTCAATATTTCCATGAAAACAAAGAGGTCAGAATACAAACTTGCTTACAATACTAAAGGAAAATCACAGCCCCTGATTCCTCTTTTAAAATTGTTTTGTGTTATGGGTTTGATGGCATAAACCTGTAATCCCAGTGACCCTGAGGCTGAGGTAGGAGGTTCTCAAGTTGGAGGCCAGCCTCTCACTAATAAACTTAGTGAGACCCTGTATCAAAATAAAAAATAAAAAGGGCTAGGTATGTAGGTCAATGGTAAAGGATCCCTGAGTTCAATCCCCAGTACCCTTCCCACTAAAGTTTGTTTCATGGTTTTAGATTTGAGTATAAACTAGTCTTTTCTTTCCAACTCACACCTCTTTTACATTTTCTCGAAAAATTAGAATGTGGTTTCATTGTGTCATTGGAGCCTCAAGGAGTGAAAGGAAAAAATTGCAACGATTTAGTACTATTACTTTGTCAAATTTCCAACATGTAGCTAATGATTTAGAATTTCAACTGGTAGGTTTTTTAAAATTGTACTTGTATACACATTACTTTGTTGTTAGTAGTATTATCATTATGATGGGAAGAAATTTTCATTGATAGGAACAAATAAAAGAATTGATCAATTTGTTTTAGAAGAAATTTAGCCTCTTAATGGAAGAAAATTCTGTCTCTGAAACAAGGTAGTAAGGAGTTTAATCCCTCCTTATCAGTGGTTTTACTTTGCAGGAAGGTTTCAATTACCAGGGGTCCACCACATTCTATCACAGAATATATTAAATGAAAAATTTCAGAAATAAACAATTTATAAGTATTAACTTATGTTCTGAGTAAGTTTGATGAAATTTCATGTCCTCCTGCTGTGTCCTTCCAGAATGTAAATTATCCCTTTGTCCAGTGTATCCATGGTATATACACTACATACCCTTTAGTTACTTAGCCATTTCTGTTATCTTGGTATCATAGTACCTGTTGTCAAGTAACCCTTATTTTACTTATAATAGCCTCCAAATGCAAAAGTAGTGATGCTATCAAAAGGCATATGCCAAAGAAAAGTTATAAAGTGCTTCTTTAAAAGGAAAAGGTCAGCCGGGCGCGGTGGCGCACGCCTGTAATCCCAGCACTTTGGGAGGCTGAGGCAGGAGGATCGCGAGTTCAAAGCCAGCCTCAGCAATGGCGAGGCACTTAGCAACTCAGTGAGACCCTGTCTCTAATAAAAACCCAAAAAAAGGGCTGGGGATGTGGCCCAGTGGTCAAGTGCCCCTGAGTTCAATCCCCAGTACCAAAAAAAAAAAAAAAAAAAAAAAAAAAAAAAAAAAAAAAGGAAAAGGTCAAAGTTCTCTACTTAATATGGAAAGAAAAAATTGTATGCTGAGGTTGGTAAGAGCAAGTCTTCTATTAGTGGAATTGTGGGGAAAAAAAAGGAATTCATGCTAGTTTTGCTGTCATATCTCAAACTGCAAAATTCAAACAATATGTAAGCACTTAGTTAACATGGAAAAGACATTGTGTTTATGTATATGTGTATAGAAAAAAACATAATGGATATAGGGTTTGGTACTAACTGTGGTTTCAGGAATCCACTTGGGATCTCAGAATGTATCCCTTGGAGATTAAGGGAAGTCTATTTTACTGTGTGTATGAGGGGGAAACAGGAGGAAGACTGGAAATAATTACATGTACTTACTTAGTAATTTGGTTCCTTCCAGTCTCTTTGAACCTTACTCCATTAAGTAGAAAACTGAATAATGACACTTATAGCTATACAAATGTACTTTGGTCTATAGGAATGTAAGTCAACACCAATAGCACAAGAATGACTTAAAATGAAGGCAAGATTTGTTCTAAGAAAAAAGAGAATTATTAAAAGGAAACTAAAAATAGGTTTTCTACACCTGAGAGGAAAGGATCTACCTAGCAATTAAAATGAAATTAAAATATTCACATGCAGACACATTCATAGAGAATACTAAAATGCTTTTTAATGTGAGTAATTAGACTAAGGACAAAATATGTAGCTCTGCTTCTTCCATCTTCATTTATTATTGTTAAATATTTCACTAAAATGATCTCTTAAAAGATATAGTTGTGTAGGTTAAAATAACTATGAATCAGAAATTGTGATGAAATTAATTAAAGGTATGATTTAGATTTGCTTTAGAGACTATTTGGGCAGTCCATTCAGTAATGATAAGTTCTAGGATAAAATATATTTATGGTTTTAAAGATAGAGGACACATTTTCAAATCTTTAATGTACTTTGGTTAAAAAATTTATATTTTAGATTGGTCTGGGATTTAGGAAGTTAATGTAATTTGTTCAAATTGTTATTTCATGGTTAAGTTGGTTCAAGCCAATTTATGCATGATCCCAGAGCTGCAGTGAAAAGATTACTCTTGCAGAAAGTCAGAAGGGGAGTATTTATCATTAATAATTTATATTGCCACAAGGTTGTAAAACTGATGTATTATCTTTACACAAATGCTGAGTAAAACATAATTGGAGTAATAAAAAATAATCAGTTCAACATTATTAAAACCTGGGAAGACTTAAGAGATTCAACATAAACAAAGGGAACTTCAGGGTCCTAGCGACTTCAGTTGACCCGAGTTTGTGACTACTTTGTTTCTGCAAGCAGGACAAATTGTTCTTTCTGGGCATGTCACGTGTGGGTGATTACGATGCTGTGTGGTCTTCATAGTACAATCTTCCCTTCTACTTCTGTTTTATTTTTTCTCCTCCAATATAGTCTTTGGAAGTTTTGTTCAGGGAAAAGTGAGGGGGGAAATGAAGAGAAAATAATTTTCAGAAATTTTCTTTCAAAGCAGGTAGGTGGGAAATTTGAAAGGGAAACGAGAATACATGTGAACATATCTGTTCTGAAGGAAATCATAACTAATTATGATAAATATTAGTTTTGAGGACATGAAACAAAAGAGGATGTACAACCAGAGTTCTCCTTCGACAATGGAAGACATATTGAAAAGGGTTTAATTAACTGACTATAAAGTCTAAAAATGAGCCTTTAAAATATAGTGTAATATTTGGTACTTGCAAAATATATCACCTTGCCTTTCCTTTAACCTGCACAACCACCCTTTGAGGTGGGTGGGGTGGGCTACCCTTTTGACACACGGGGGCGATGAAGGTGCTGGGACAGACGCAGCCAAGGCTGCCCCTGGACTGCAGGGTCGTAGAGTCCCGCGCCAGCTCAGCTGACACCGGCCTCTTGGAGATCCCACCGCCCGGAAGGGGAGAAGCTCTTGAGAGTTACTGCAGGCTCAGACGTCCTTCTAAGTGCAGATTCCTGCCCACCTCTTGCATAGGAGAGTTCTAGACGCTCTCAGGGAAATGCGATGTGGTGCTCAGAAGCACTGGCTTTGTGGCGTCAGAGAAGGAATCACCAGATCGACCTTGGGCAAACTTTTTGAGCCTCAATTTCTTTATCTGTAGAGCGGGCATGTTTTGCTTTAGTCCATAAGGTTCACCGACGCCTAAATGATACAAAGAATAAAGGTCTTAGCCTACTGCTTGGGTCGTAGAAAGCGCTAGTGAACTGGTGGCTACAAATATTAGCAGCTCTGGCCAGGTAGGACACTATCTGTGTAGGACTGAGGAAAATGGGCGCAGACCAGATCTCAAGTCTCTAGGTACAAACATTACTTTGCAAACCGACCTACAACAACTTCCATCTCGCATTTTCTGAATGACACTTGTTTCCAAAATGTGGGAGCTGGAGGAGTGGATAAGAACCTGGGAAAACATTACCAGGGCAATTAAAAAGCAAGAGGGGCAAGGATAGGAGAGAGGGGAGGCAAAACTGCTTTGAATAGCTGGGACCTCAGCGCACTTCGGAGAACCACCTGTGCTCGGCTCAGCCAGGGAAACCTTCGTTGAGACCCCACAGGTACACTCTGGGGATCCCGCGTGGGGCCCTGGGAATCTAAGGGGGTGTAAGGAGGCGGGAGAAATTCGGCACTAGGGGCGGGGCCCCAGGGCAGAGCCTACAGGGGTTGGGGGCGGGGCTGTGACTTGAGGGGCGGGCGGAGGGCGGGGCCTCGCAGAATTTCACCGCTGCGCGCGCCACGTCTCCCTCCGCGAGCGTGCTGGGAACTGGAGGGGAGGGGAAAACCGAGCGGGGCAGGAACATCTCGCGAGAGCTAGCTACGGCAGCGGCGGCGTGTCCGTGAGAGTAGCGTGGGGGCGGGGAGGAGAGGCGGCGGCGGCGGTGGCGGTGTCCGAGCTACGCCACACCGGGCCGGGGCGCTGGGAGCCGGGGCGCAGAGCGGGGTCGTGGCGCCGGCGGTGAGAAGAGCGAGGAGGAGGAGGAGGAGGGGGAGCCATGGCGGGGCAGCAGTTCCAGTACGATGACAGTGGGAACACCTTCTTCTACTTCCTCACCTCCTTCGTGGGGCTCATCGTGATCCCAGCCACATACTACCTCTGGCCCCGAGACCAGAATGCCGGTGAGTCTTGCGGGCGGACCTGCGCAGGCCCCGGCAGCCCCCGGGGCCCTCAGCGCTCGCCGTCCGGCCCGTCCCAGCCCAGCCCAGCCCAGCCCGCCGCGTCCCGGGTGACACCGCCCGCGCGGCCGGGCCTCGCGTCCAGATGCCCGCCGCCGGCGGGGCCCGGGCTCGGTGGCTTTTCTCCGGTGCCTCCTTACCCCCTCCCCCTTCATCGTCGGTCTCGGGAGTTTCTCTTTTCACCCTCTCCCCATTGTTCTGGATGCTCTTTGCAGCCTCCTCCAGCCTCTTTGTCTTCTCTGCCTCTGCTTTTATTGGGTACTCTTTATGGAGGGAGCAGGATGGTCTGGGGAGGATGGGAATTGGGAGGTAAGAGAAGAGTTGGCAAAGCCGGAAACCAAAGGTTCAGGCACAACTCTGAGACCCCCAGCACCCCTGTCCTATTAGTCTTACATCCTCGTGTCCGTGTTCCAGCTGTTACAGATGTTTGGGGCACCCTCTGAGCTGGGTAGCATGTTTAGAACTCCTAAGTGAGCTCACCAGCCGCCCGCCCCCGTCACTTCCTCCCATTGCCTTTTTCATTTTGTTCACTCACACTGTGGGGGTTGGAAGCAATGCCGTTATTCTTCTTAGCAAAAATAGGCTTTTCTCTATTTCCTTTCCGTTGGAGTTTCCTGTTTATGAAGGAAAAAGTGCAAGTATGAAGGATCAAGTCTCATTTAATTCATCTTGTAGGGAGTTATGAGGTAATTGGTCTGTTTGCTTTTAGTTCTAAATCTTTTCACATCAGACAACATATTAAAACACAGACTAATACAGATGTCAAAGCATTTTATTTTGGGGTAATGTTTGGATTCCATTTGTTGCGCTCTGCTGGGACATAGGACAGGTGATATTCTTAAAGCTGATGGAACTGCAAGGGCCTAATGTAATAGTGTTAACAGTAATCAGTAGTTTTGAGTATTAACATCATTTAGGGCAAACGTTCGTGTACACAAGAGCTGTGCTAAGTTGCTTGAATATCTTAAGTTGGGTGTGGTGGAGATCTAGGTTGACTAGGTTTGTACAATACTTTGGGAAAATTGTTAACAGTGAAGCATTGATTCAGCTCAGAACTTGTTCTACGTTAAGACTGATTTAATATCCTGTAAAATTCTTGAGTTACATAATGGAACTACAAGTGAATTTAGGATAAAGAGCAACAAAGGTTTCCATCTCTTTGTACATTTGACAATAAGTTTAAAATGTCCATTAAATGCAAAAATCTGCCCAAAGTTAGCAGTCTTACTAATGTTCTCATTCAGTAGCTAGTTTATGAAATTTGGATTTTGGACTGTCTTCTTTTCCCAAAGTGAATTTCAAGTTGTGTGGGTTCTTGGACAGTGGTTGTGTGATGAAGTCTTAATATTGTAAAGGTTTCTCTTGTCTGAAAACCTAGGCCATTCTTCTAGTATTTGGAGTTAAAAGGGTTCACTTTTCAGTATAGTAGTTCATTTTCACTTATCATCCATTTTTTTGTGTGCAGTTGGTTGTGTAGAAGACAAAAAGGTATCAGGATAGTGGGTAGTAAGTTTATTTAGAATGTGTTTTGAGAAATTGTCCTGATTCAGTTAGACATCACTTCAATCTAACTGGATTTTTGAAATTTGGAAGTAATTTTTATGGTAGGTTTTGTATTACAAATTAGTATTACAAAATTGCTTAATAAGATAACATAGGCAAGTCATACTTCAGCCTCTTTAGCTTATAAGTGGTCTTTGGAGAAGTGATTATAGTAGTATAGGTGGAGGGAATTAATATTGATGACTTGTAAGTCATGGACATCAAATATTACTTTATATAATTCTTTTAAACATGTAGAGAGGTAGGTACTATTTCTACTTTATAGATGAAGAATCTGGAAGTTGGAGGGTGTAAATAACTTTCCTTTGTGGTGGAGCTTGGATAAGAATATTGGTCTGCTTTAGCTTCAGAGCACCCTGTGTTTCTTTACTGCTAGTCAGATGAGCTATGGGTGTACATTTGTTCCTTCTTTACATCTGACTGTTTCAGACTTAGATATGTCAGCTTGCACATGTTGATGTATTTGTTTGATCTTGTCTAAAGTATCTTTATGGAAATTAAGGCAAACAAGTAAATGCTATTCTAATCATTGTGGAAATTGTCAGATACCACTTGGAGTTTTTTTTCATGGGTATGCCATAATTTGAGATGTTTCTATATAATTAGTGGTATTAAAAGAATGTTTTTATCATAGTTTTTTCCACAGTCCATTTGCAATATCTTGAACATTAAAGAGAAATCTTGCAGTATAGGTTCATCTCAAACTCTGTAAAAGAAAGCTTTTCAGATGGTTGTAGCAAAGTTAAGTTGGTAACTTGTACTGTAAGGGGGGCTTCTCAACAACTTTTACTTATCTCACTTAGAAAATCGTCATTTTTTTTTTTTAGGAATATTAATTTATTTGGTTTCTGGTGCTATATTGATCCTTCAAGGCATATTAGGGTATTAACACTTGTATTATCTTTACAAAATCTGAAAAATTGTGAAGCACACTTCTTAAGGGTTGTGAATATTGGATGTGGACCTGTAGTAGTATTTTTTTGGGGGGGGGGTGATGGGGTACCTGGGATTGAACTCGGGGGCACTTGACCATTGAGCCACATCTCCAGCCCTATTTTGTATTTTACTTAGAGACAGGGTCTCACTGAGTTGCTTAGTCCCCTCGCTTTTGCTGAGGCTGGCTTTGATACTCCTGCCTCAGCCTCCTGAGCTGCTGGGATTACAGGTGTTTGCCACTGTACACCTGGCTTGTAGTAGTGTTTTTGAATAACTCAGCTGCATATTTATTACTTGCTTTTGAAGCTTAGTTTTCTTGCAAAACTGGTAAGTAGCCAAATTTAAAAATGTAGGCATGAGTTTGAATTTCAGAGTTCTTCTGATGATCTTGACTTGTCAAGTATATCTTCTGCGTGAAATCATGAAAAGATTTGTTTTGCTGACAGTTATACAACCTTAAGTTGGTATTGAAGCAGTCTTTCTCTCTTTTTTAAAAAATGACAAACTTGGGGATTTCGGGTTTAAAGTCAACAGTTGTTTTGGTGTGACTCTTGGAATTATTGGGCTTGAACATTTGGAAGGCATGGTGCCATTTCACAGATTGTAAAACCTGGAGTTTGAAAAATAGAAATAGCTTGGTCATTGGCAGATTTGACATGTTAATTGAACTTATCCTGTTATCCAAAACATTATTTAGTTTTTGTGGTACTGCGGATTGAACTCGGGGCTTCTTGCATGCTATGCAAGGGCTTTATCACTAAGCTACATTCCCAGCCCCCAAAACATAATTGATGGACTTTCTTTTGCCTTGATTTTTGTCTAGTATGTTGGGCTAGGTGTACTTATAACTTGTGCCCCTTTTAGTAGTGAATGGTCCTATTTGTCTTGCTCTCATGGTTGTTTGCAGGTTGGCTGAATAAAATGAATACTTTTTCAGACGATTATGAACAAAAACTATGTGAAGAAATAACAATATGAAGGGTTTAGATTTCCTTACAACAGTGGTTCTCCACTATGGATACACATTAAAATCACTTAGGAAGCTTTTAACAACAATATGCATCTTCAGATATTCTGATTTAATTGGTCTGGAGTGGGTGCTATGTTTGGGTATTTTAAAAGGTCCTTATATGATTCCAAATTGTAGTATGTTTGAGAAGTGCTACTTAGAGGAGAGGTTTCCTTAGAAAGGTCTTTTGCATTTTGGGTGGTGGTTTATTTGTTTTGGTATGTGTCTTTACAAAAAACAAAACAAAACCCAAAAAACAATAACCTAAACAAACCAAGTCAATGCTTTAAAATTTTTTAAAGTTAGAAGCATTTATTGCAAAACTGTGCTTCAAAGTTTTGGTAGTTGAAAGCCAAATATTTGTGATAAAACAATTTTTACAATATGGGTTTACAACCACTTTATCATATTTATCTATTAATTACTTCCAACATATTTACCATAGTATTGTGACTGGTACTGTTTTATGGATAATATCAAAGGTAAATAGTAGCAAAGTTAACTGCAATTATTTCAATATCTTAATACCCAAAATATATAAAATACCAGTCACAATACTATGACATGAAGGTACTGGGTATTAAGATATTGAAATAATTGCAGTTAACTTTGCTACTATTTACCTTTGATATTATCCATAAAACAGTACCTTCATGTTACCTTGCTTCTTGATCTTACCTTTTCACACTGTCTGGTTTTGAAACCTGGCTCTGCAGCTTACCAGCTGTGATTTTAGGCAAGTTATTTAACCTTTATTGTTTTAGTATAGTCATCTGTTTAAGTAGATAGTAATCTTTCATAGAATTAAAGTGAGAATTAACCAATGAGACGTATGTATTTAGAACACTGACACATAGTGATGGTGTTATTTCCTACTGTTTTAAATGGTATTTTGGTACTCAGATTTGGTTTTTCTGTTTTTGGTACTGGTGTTTAACCACTGAGTTACATCCCCAGCCATTTTTATTTTTAATTTTTGAGACAAGATCTCACTAAGTTGCTTATAGCTTCACTAAATTGCTGAGAATGGCTTTGAACTTGTGATCCTCTCGCGTCAGCCTCCTGAGTTGCTGGGATTACAGGTGTGTGCCACCATGCCAGGCTAGTTTCTCATTATTTGAAAGGATTAATGAAACTTAAAAAAAAATTATATTCTCGGGCTGGGGTTGTGACTCAGTGGTAGAGCGCTCGCCTGGCACGTGCGCGGCCCAGGTTCGATCCTCAGCACCATGTACAAATAAACCCATTGTGTACAGCTAAAGCAAATAAATAAATATTTTAAAAAAATTATATTCTTTATTCACTTCCTTTCAAATAGTGTTTAAGTGAATCCATGCTCTTACTTGGGAATGTGAATAGGAATCCATTGTGGTGCTTGGTCTTAGTAGTATAGTAAGAAAACTGGAATTTGAAAAGGTTCTAAGTTCCAACCTGGCTCCCACTTGGTTATCTCTGAACTCTGAGCCTCATTTTCTAGGGGTAACCATAATAACCCACCCTACCCACCCAAAAGTGGTTACAAGAAGCAAAGAAATGTGTATAAATACAGTTGCTAAACTAAATATTCTGTAGAAGTTACTTCATTTAGCAGGATATATTTAGAGCTTTAACTTTGTGCTAGATCCTGCTTCTAGGTGATGGAGGATTTTTAATGTGTGTAACTTTTTTGCTTGAGCTGCATATACCCAATGCAGAAAAAAACCAAGGAAGAGATGTTGCCTGTAATTCCATCATCCAAATCACTCAAAGAAAATTACATATTTTGGTTTACTGGGTTTCACTACATTATTGTTGTAGTCGTCTGAAGCGATGGCCGCTTGGAGCAAAGAAGCCGCGGGAAGAAGTTTTGAGACGAACTGGAAACAAACAGCTCTTTATTCTGGCAACTTTTCTCCCTGGCTCTAACTACACCCCGACACGCCGTCCACGCTCCTCTAACCTCCAAAATGGCGCAGACCTCCTCCGCAATCTCGCTCAAGTCCCTCGAGATCTCCGGCCAAGTCTCGCAAGATCCCGGGCCAAGTACGGAAGGCGCCAATGCCCAAACATGTCCAAAGCCAAAGCCCGTAGTCCACCGCAATTTAAGCCATCTCCCCAAACAGGGCTCCTGCATTTCCCCCCTTTTGTTTTAAAAGAGGTAATGCTCTAGGACGTCTATGTGCAACCAACATTCTTACCCGTCATCGGATAATCAAGGCTGTGCCCTTGACTCCTGTCTTAGGTTGATATGTCGGCCACATGAGACTGTCCCGTGCGACTGTGCCTGTCTTAGGTTGTCCCCCTCTGGGGATCTTACCCGTCATTGGCTAACCAGCCATCCAATGGAGCCCTTTAAGATCGACTGTGTATGATGACTAACAGCCGTCCAATTGTGAGGAGATGTTGCGGCTTTAAGGCAACAAGCCTTTTGGTGACGAGCCAAATTGTATAGCATATCAAATTGTTTAAACAAATTAGTTGCCCTAAGTTTCATCAAGTAACACACTGAATTCTCTGGACAAATGTCCGCAAGGCATTGTCCCGTAAAGTCCCAAACAATGAAAGATCAAAATGTCCATTTGTTATAACACGTTGATGTAGGAGGTCCCATGTATGTAGAGCAGAGGCCACACTGTTGGTGAGGTTGTTTGATGCTTGAGCAGCAGGGATGCTTGTGGTGACCGCGTTCCCTGCAGCTGTAGCAGCAACCGTCTTTTTTATATCTAGATAATGCCACCGGCAAATCTTCAGGGCCCGCTACCTAGAAACTCAAGCATCAATTATTAAAGGAAAGGCAGTGTTATTTCAGCACTGAGTGAAGAGTCGAGTTGTCAAACTAAAAAACAGAATTATTAGATTAGAAAATTAAAGTTGATTTCTGCTCATACACATTGTTGTTTGAGCTCACACAAACATAAGTTGTCAAAATATCATATTGAGAACAAAAGAAAGAAATCTGAGGGTATTTACTGTATTAAAGATAGATTAAAGAAAAGCTAAAGGCACTTTGGAGAAATAATTTGTCAGCTGGAACCCTCAAGTCTCTGTATACACAGCAATTTTTTACCTGTTGAGATAATTGAAATTAATCAGCTATTAAACAAATGAAGTTAATAACAAATGAACAATCTTATGTCAAAACACCAAAATATTAGGTTATATAGCACTAGTCATATTGTTTGCTAAAGAGAAGTCCCAGGGATACCTATAATCAAAATTGAAAGTACCTTCATTTATAAAATTATTTACCTAAATTGAATACTCTTAACCTAAAATGAATTAAAGTTATTTGGATCCATATATATATATATATATATATATATATATTCTTTTTCATAAGCGCTTTGTTCTTTGTGACGTCACACTGGACAGACGAACAAACATACAAACATATATTTGTGACGTCACATTAACATGAAATGTAGACAAATGTACAGACATAAAGACATGTATAAAAAGAAAAAAAAATACAATTGTGTGCACACTAAAGAGAGATCTCCTCATCCCGGCCGGGAGGAATGACTCTTGAGTTGTGAAACATTTTGAAGGATACTTTTGAGGGATTCTTATTTTACACATAGGCCTCCTAGTACAGTCTCGAACCCAGCAAGCCATGGGACTCGAATCAGTGGAACAAAATCTTGTATTGTTCCCTTTTTGAGGCATACTCATTTTAAATGAATTATGTAAATTTGGAAGGAGAAGCAGCTGAGCAATTTTATCTCCTTGATTAACAGAACTTATACTTTGGGGTGAGCTAAGCATTATTTTTATTTCCCCTTTGTAGTCTGAGTTTATTACACCTGGGGTCACTTGCAAACCTAATAAGCTTTGAGGACTTCGCCCGATAATAAGTCCTACAGTCCCTGAGGGAAGAGGTCCCCTGACTCCTGTGGGAATCAGTTGAACCCCCATTTCAGGTGTTAACACTATTCGGGCGGTGGAACAGAGGTCTAATCCTGCATTTCTTCCTGTTCCTCTGGTGAGGGAGTGGATGGGTAATAGGGGTTGTGTCGGGGAAGCATCTGAATGGATGCTTGAGGATACTCCTCTTCCAATGCCTCGTACATTTGTGGGCCCCGGGGCATTGGGCCCCGTGCCCCGTTTTTTGAATTCCTGAACAAAGGATTTCCATGGATGTCAAATTTTGAATAACATTTATTGGCCCAATGATTTCCCTTTTTACACCTGGGGCAGCAACCTGGAGCACGGTATGAATTTGGTCTTATTTCTCTTTTGGGATTTTGCCTAGAATAGCCTGATTGATTATGATAATTTTTCCTGGAATATCCTGATTGATTATAGTGTCTAGGTTGAGTCCTTGTGAAATTCTGAGGGGCAGCATCTCTAACAGCTGCTGCAATCATATTCCCTGTGACAAAGGCATCATTTATATCTTTACATAGTTGTATATATATGGAAAGATCCTTTTTATTTCTCCATGGCCTGATGGCTTCCTGGCAATATTTATTAGCGTTTTCATATGCTAATTGAACAACTAATGGCATAACTTGATCAACGTCTCCAAAAACTCTACCTGCAGTTCTCAAAAGTCGATCAGCAAATTCAGCATATGGTTCATTAGGTCCTTGAATTACTTTGGACAAGCTACCTTGTAGATCCCCAGGTCCTTGTACAGTTTTCCATGCCTTTAAGGCAGCTGCGTTTATCTGAGCATATACTCCTGGGGTATAATATTTTTGAACCTGTACGTCTGCGAATGGCCCTTCTCCTGTGAGCATTTCTATGTTATGGTCTCCAAACCCTGCATCTGCATTTATTTTAGCTGTTTCTATACAAAGTTCTTGAAATTGTGATCGCCAAACCAAGTATTGTCCCCCACTTAATGTTGCTTTACATAGACGTTTCCAGTCTGAGGGGGTTAAGCTAAAGGTGTTAAGGGACTCTAGTATACTCAACGTGAAAGGAGCTTGGGGTCCATATGTCATTACTGCCTCTTTGAGAATTTTTATTGTTTTGAAATCTACTGACTGGTGGCCCCTCTCTCCATTTTCATATTCAAATACTGGCAGTTCCCAACGTATCTGTGAGTTACCCTCGAGAGCACATAAGCGCTCAGAAAGACTTTTTATTTCTATTTCTAGGGTATGCAAACGCCTAGTGATACCCTTCATATTTTCTGTAATAGATTCCACCCATGGGGGAGTGGAGGACATAGGTTCCTCCACTTGATGGTCCCTTATCTTGGTCTTCCTTAATTTCCTTTTGTTCATTTTTTCAGAATCACTTTTACTTAATTCCTCCTCACTACTACTACTCTCATTGGTCCTAACTGACTCAGTAACATCCTGAGTCCCGGATTCAATTGAGAGCATGTATCCTTGAACTATCTCTAATAAATCTTGAATAGCTTTAGCAGCTCGGATCTTTGTCATTTTTGAGCCCGCACTGATACTATCCTTACTGGCCCTAACTGACTCAGCCGAGGCCAAGCTTTCATGATCACTTTCACTTTTTTCCAAATTCTCCTCACTAATAACTGACTCAGCTATATCAAAGAATCCATCAAGAGCCTTGTACACTTGGGTCTTAGTTATTTTCGAACCCATTTTAACCGCTCTGACTAGAGACTCCTGCGAGGTTCCTCAGTTCTTACCTGCCGTGTCGATTCCCCGTCCGGGCCACCACCTGTAGTCGTCTGAAGCGATGGCCGCTTGGAGCAAAGAAGCCGCGGGAAGAAGTTTTGAGACGAACTGGAAACAAACAGCTCTTTATTCTGGCAACTTTTCTCCCTGGCTCTAACTACACCCCGACACGCCGTCCACGCTCCTCTAACCTCCAAAATGGCGCAGACCTCCTCCGCAATCTCGCTCAAGTCCCTCGAGATCTCCGGCCAAGTCTCGCAAGATCCCGGGCCAAGTACGGAAGGCGCCAATGCCCAAACATGTCCAAAGCCAAAGCCCGTAGTCCACCGCAATTTAAGCCATCTCCCCAAACAGGGCTCCTGCAATTGTTACAGATTTTATGCCACATATTTTTGCAAGAGTGGGGTGTGACCATTATGTGAACCTTTTTTTTTTTTTAAATGTGCCAGTATTAATTATCATTTATTACTAAATTGGTATAAGATCAGGATGCACGGGATACTCATGAGTATAGCTTAAAACTGAAGAGTTCAAATTGACACACATCATTCCTTTTGATACTTTAGTATTTTGAAAAAATGCTCAACATCACTGGCAATTAGAGAAATGCAAATCAAAACTACTCTAAGATTTCATTTCACTCCAGTCAGAATGGCAGCTGTCAAGAACACAAACAACAATAAATGTTGGAGAGGATGTGGGGAAAAAGGCACACTCATACATTGCTGGTGGGACTGCAAAATGGTACAACCATTATGGAAAGCAGTTTGGAGATTTCTTGGGAAAATGGGAATGGAACCACCCTATGACCCAGCCATCCCACTCCTGGGTCTATTCCCAAAGGACTTAAAAACAGCATATTACAGTGACACAGCTACCTCAATGTTTATAGCAGCACAATTCACAATAGCTAGGTTGTGGAATCAACCTAGATGTTCCTCGGTAGATGAATGGATAAAGAAAATGTGGTATATATACACAATGGAATTTTATTCAGCAATAAAAGAGAATAAAATAATGACATTTGCAGGTAAATGGATGAAGTTGGAGAATATAACTCTAAGTGAAATCAGTCAAATCTCAAAAATCCAAATACCGAATGTTTCCTCTGATATAAGGAAGCCGGTTCACAGTATTGATGGGTCGGGGTACATAGGAGGACTAGAGGAACACTATAATGGTCAAGGGGAAGGGAGGGTGCAAGGGGGGGGAAGGGGGAAAAAAGTGGTTGAATAAGATGGATATCATTATTCTAAATGCACGATTGAAGACTTGAATGCTGTGAATATACTTTGAATACAAACTGTTTTATGTAAAAAGATGCTCTATATGTATAGTATGAACTGTAATACATACTACTATAAATAAAAATTTAAAAAAATTGAACACATTAGTTATTGATTTTGTGCATTATTATAGTTGAAATAGTGTACTTAATTTACAGTCATGTTACAAAGTATGGACCTTCAAATTATAATCTGTGCCTGTTCTCATTGTTTTCATCATCTCAGTTCCCCTTCTATAAGGTGTTTACTAATAGTGCCGTGGTACTTTAAACAAACCGCACAGTTTGGCTTTCAGAAATATATTGACTCATGTGTACTGAGAGTGCTAGGCTTCTGGCTCACAGTGCATGAGAAGACAAACGTGCTGCTTTGCTGCTGTTTACTTTTTAAGCCATGTGAAGAATAGAATTATATCATTTATAATGAAAGGTTATAAACCAGTTTTTGAACTGGAAAAAAAAATGGTGCATCAATTATGCAGTGGTGATGATTATGTGTCATGTGTCTTCCCCCCCCACCCCCTTTTCATACTGGGTATTGAACCCAGGATCTTATGCTTGCTAGGCAAGCGCTCTATCACTGAATGACATCCCCAGCCCCTGCATTCCCTTTTTCCACCTGTAGGTATGATCATATTTATAAATATTAATTTTTTCCTAAGCACTGCTTCTTCTGTGTCTCACAAGTTTTGATATGTTGTTTTCATTTTCATTCATCTTTAAAATTTTTCTAATTTCTCTGATCTGTTGATTAAGAGTATGTTAATTTCTACAGTTTTGTACATTTATAACAATGTTACAACAATCTTCTGCTACTGATTTCTCAGGTTATCCCACTGTAGTCAGGGAAAAGATACTTTATCATGTATATCTTAAATCTGCAGAGACGTAGTTTGTGGCCTAACATAGGGTATCTCCTGGCAAATGTCCTATATGTGTGTGAGAATTAGCTGGTTTATTATGTTAAGTTCCCTATTTTCTGTATTTGTCCTGTTTGGTTTCTCTATTGAGGAGATATTAAAGCCGTCCATCTATTACTGTAGCAGTGTCAATTTCTCCCTTCAGTTCTATGTGTTTTTGCATCATATTTTGATGGTCAGTAGATGCATAAATGTTAAAATTTTTATTATATGTTCTTCCTCTATCAAAGGTTTATTTTATTTTACACGACAATATTGGAGATTGAACCCAGGGCTTCATGCATGCTAGACAGATACTTTACTACTGAGCTGCATCCTCAGTCCTTTTAAAATTTTATTTTGAGTTGGGTCTCACTAAGTTGCCCAGGCTGGTGGAGAACTTGTGCTCTGTCTGAGGCTCCTGAGTAGCTGGGATTATAGGATAATGTGTATGTCTGGCTGTGTCAAAACTTTTTGTAATGTATCCTTCTTTGTCTCTTGTAACCTCTTTTGATTCTAAGTTGGTTTTGTCTGATATTAGTATAGCTGCCCCTGCTTTCTTTTGGTTGCTTATTTATATTGATTTTCCTGTCCTTTCACTTTCAATCTGTGTTTTTGAATCTAAAAGGAATCTCTTGTAGGTAGTATATAGTTGGATCATTTTTTAAAATCCATTCTGCCATTTGTTTTTTTATGTGTTTTATAGCTTTTTTGTCCTTTATTTCCTTCATTACTATTATTTTATGTTCAGTTTTTTAATAGTGAAATGTTTACATTTCTTCTCATTTTCCTTTTGTAATATGTTATAGTTAGTGTATTAGTCTCCTACATCATATAGAAAACAGAGTTATAATCCATTTACAATAACAGTAGCTTTTATGATTACCCATATCATTACTTTTATTGAAATCGTTACTCATATGACTTTGAGTTTCTGCCTAGTGTTCTTTCCTTTTACCTTGTAGGACTACTCTAAGTATCTCTTGCAAATAAAGTCTGGTGGTAATGAACTGCCTCTGTTTTGGTTTCTCTGATCACTTTTGAAAGACAATTTTGTCAAATATGTGATTTTTGTTTGTCATTTTTTTTTCTTTTAGCACTTTGAATATATTGGTTCACTGTCTTCTGATGTCCAGAGTTTGTGAGGAGAAATCTGATAATCTTATTGAAGATCCCTTATGTGATAATGTCTTGTTGCTTTTAAGAGTCTTTTTTTTTTTTTTTTTTTTTTTTTTTTGGTACCAGGGATTGAACACAGGGGCACTCGACCACTGGGCCACATCCCCAGCCCTTTTTTTTGTATTTTATTTAGAGACAGGGTCTCACTGAGTTGCTAAGTGCCTTGCCATTGCTGAGGCTGGCTTTGAACTCGTGATCCTCCTGCCTCAGCCTCCCAAGTGCTGGGATTACAGGCATGCGCCACCGCGCCCGGCCTCAATAGTCTTTGTTTTTGAAAGGTTGATTATAATGTGTTTCATTATGGGTGTCTCTGATTTCATCATTCTTGGTGTTCACCGTACTTCTAGGATGTTTATTCATGCTTTTCATCAAATTTGGGCGGTTTTCAGCCATTATTTCATCAAATATTCTTGTATATAGTCTGCTTGATGAAGTCCCACAGTTTCTCTGTAATTTTCTTCAATCTTTTTTCTTTCTGTTCCTCAGACTTGATAATTTCCATTGTCCTACCTTACAGTTAATGACTTTTTATTCTGCCTAACTCAGATCTTCTTTTAAATCCATTTAGTGAATTTTGCATTTTAGTTGTTGTGGTTTTCAGTTCCAGAATTTCCTGTTGGTTTCCTTTTTTATTGACATTTCCATTTGCTCACACATTGTTTTCTTGACTTTGCCCATTTCTTCCTTTAGTTCTTGCTTTTTTTGGGGGGAGGGGTACTGGGGATTAAATTCAGAGGCACTTGACACTGAGCCACATCCACAGTCCTATTTTTATTTTATTTAGATACAGGGTGTCACTGAGTTGCTTAGCGCCTCATTTTTGCTGAGGTTGGCTTTAAACTCACCATCCTCTTGTCTCAGCCTCCTGTCTCAGCCTCCCGAGTTGCTGGGATTACAGGCATGTGCCACCACGCCTGGCTTCCCTTTAGTTCTTTGCACATCTTTAAGACACTTGTTTTAAAGTCTTTGCTACATCTGCCATTAGATCTTTTGATTTATTTCTGTTTCTGTTGATTTATTTTTTCTTTTGAATGGACCATAGTTTCCTGCTTCTTTATATGCCTTGTGATTTTTGTTGTTGTTGAAAACTGGACCTTTGAAGCTAATAATGTAGTAACTCTGGAAGTCAAATTCTCTCCTTTCCTTGTTTTGCTGTTTGTGTGTGTGTGTGTGTGTGTGTGTGTGTGTGTGTGTGTGTGTGTTATTCTTATTTTAATTGTTTTAGGCTTTCTTTGTGCAAGGGATCAATCTGAGGTGTAAACTTAAGGTCTTAAGATCTTTTCTGAGCATGAACATTTCCCTGGGCATGTGCAGTTACGTTCTGATTTTTCCCTGTATATGTGATTACTTTTAATGTTTGAGTCTTTAATGTCTGGCTTACAAAAGGGGAAGAATAGAAAAATGAAGGAGGTGGGGAAAAGAGTACAGACCCTTTAAATTTCTGATTGTTACTTCTCTGAAGGGGTAGGGGGGACAACAATGGCTGTCCACCTTTTTGAACCTCTTGTGATTAGAAGCAGCTGGGTCAGAGCACAGATCTCTTGCTATTTGGAGGGCAAAGTCCTTTTGCCCACTGTATTGTGAGCCCAGTGCAGTCTGCTCCAGGAACACCTACCCAGCTGCCTGCCAGAGGGCTGGAGTGGGATTAGGTAGCTGCTACTATACTGAGGGCTAGAATTGACAGAAATAGTCACAATCTAGGTCTAAGTCTTCCCCCAGAAGTTGTAAGCCTTTATTAGAATCTGGAGTTCAAAAACAGTTGCATAAAACTGACTGCCAGTGCAGATGTCTAAGTGGGAGACAGATTCTTGGTGTTCTATTCCACCATCTTCCCGGAATCCTCTTTGGGGGATGACTTTAGACATAGTCCCTTTTGTGGGGGAAGGTACCATCTCCTGCCTCAGTCTGGGACTGATAACTATCGTCTTTATAATCTCTTAACTCAGTTGTTATTATTGAATAGCTTTGAGATGTGGCATCTTGCACTTTCATCAGTACTTTGAGGTAAATTCATGTATTATCTCTATGAGGAAACTGCACTAGAGTAGGTAACCAACTTGCCTAAAGCTGTATAGCTATTAGTTAGAAGATTGGATGTTGGACCCAAGTCTGTCTTATACCAAAGCTTCT
This sequence comes from Tamias sibiricus, assembly GCA_025594165.1. Taxonomy (NCBI): domain Eukaryota; kingdom Metazoa; phylum Chordata; class Mammalia; order Rodentia; family Sciuridae; genus Tamias; species Tamias sibiricus. The sequence continues at coordinate 93,846,490 of CM046666.1, read as the reverse complement.
CTTGTTAGCTGCTACCCTATACTGCATCTTATAATTAAATTGATATTAAATGTAATGATAAATATTAAAATAGTAAGTGGAAAATTCTGTGGGAGCACAGAGGAAGGAATGAATAATTCTGTTTTGGGATTTGGGTGTTTTCATTCAGAGGATGTGATTGAGATAGGTCTTGAAAGGTAAGTGGGAGGAGGGCATTCCACAAGTATGGGAAGGTATGTGCCCAAAAGTTGGAGTCTTCTGTAAATGGTAAAGATTTAAAATGTGACTGGCAGTTGGAACCAAGTGAACCACTATAAGAAGTTTATGCTACACCTTGTAATCATTTGGTAAACAGTGAAGGTTTTAAGATAGGTAATGACATGGTCAATTTCATTTTTGTGGAGCATTGTGTTGAGGGAGAATTATTTGGGGGGTGTGATGGGAGGTAGTGGTAGCTGGGCAAGAAGAGGTACATGGAGGGGTAGTCCATTTCAGAGCTTATTCCCTTGAGATGTTAGGATGTAGAGGAATGGTTAGATTAGAGAAATCTATAGCTTGGGCTATATATTTATTTATTCATTTCCATCTTATATCTTATCCCTTTGAAGGTTGTTTGGTGATTGACCCAATTATGGGTTTTTGGGATTGAGTGCAGTGAAAGAATGAGGATGATCTTTTTTAAAATAGTAGATTTGGTTATATCAGTCTCTTGTTGAATGGCTGTTTTTTACATTAGAAGAAACTGCCTGGTAACAGGTTTGAAGTAGTTTATTTTATGAATGTTCAAATTTAGGTCACATAGTTTTTCTGAGACTTCAGATATCACCTGGTGTGTGTGTGTGTGTGTGTGTGTGTGTGTGTGTGGTGTTGTGCTGTTCTAGGGATCAAACCCAGGGCCTCATGCATGATAGGCAAGCATTCTACTGCTGATCTGTTATGCCCAGCCCAAGATTTTAGATCTTGAATGAATATTAGAAATCTAAGAAATTTTTGAATTGTTTAGGAAAAAAAGTCCATCTGTATTTTATTCTAGACGTGTAGTTATATATGCACTTAAGAACTACATAGAGAAGACTACCTGAAAACTTGGCTACAGAAGAAATTAAAAGTATCATATTTAGGCTTTATAGCTGTGGTGACAAACATTGGATTGGTAAATGTATTATGTAAAATTGCTTTTATTTAAAGGTCCTGTTGCATACGTGCTTGATCTTAGAAGTATCTGAAAAAATAGGCTTATTTTCCTTTTCTCAGAGGTTTGTTCTCTTAATCATACTTTTCATTCAGACACAAAGAAGACCATTTTATTTTAAATATTTTGTTTTAGTTGGACACAGTACCTGTATTTTTTTTTTTTTTAATGTGATGCTGAGGATTGAACCCAGCACCCCGCACGTGCTGGGCAAGCACTCTACTGCTGAGCCACAACCCCAGCCCCCCCCACTGTATTTAAAAAAAAATTTATAGTTGTAGATGGATAGCAAGCCTTTATTTTACTTATTTATTATTTTATGTGGTGCTGAGGATCAAACCCATTGCCTCACCCATGCTAGGCAAGTGCTCTGGCACTGAGCTACAGCCCTACCCCTATTTTTTTCTATATCCATACTGGTCTTTCTTTTAAAACATTTTCAAGGCCTCGTTTATTCTCCCCCCCAAAAATGTTCCTTACTTTTTAGAATTCTGTTTTTGTCAGTATAGATGAAGGAATCTTCTTATCTAGACAACTCAACTTTACGGATTTTTGCTTATGTAATTAAATCTAGTAGTTATTGAGTGTTCAGTTTGTACTAGCTACAACGGATATAAAGATATAGGTGACATAAACATAGTCTTGTTTTGAGTTTGTAACCTGATTGGGATGTGGAAGGATTAGGATTAGACTAATGTTTGAATTACTATACCTGGAACATCACAAAGAAAGTGTAAGAGAAGTGAAAACACATGCTGTGGAGGTTAGCTGGATAAAGTATTTGCATCTAGTTGGGGATCTAGAGTTCAGGAAGGGTTTGAAAGAGTAGTGGATTTTGACTAGACTTTTAAGGATGAGGAACATTTTAATGAGTAAAAGGGGAAATCAGTATAAAGAACTAATAGCATGATAAATAGTATAGAGGCCAGAAAGGCGACCAGATCAGTGAGAGGCAGGCTCAGAGTGAAAAAATGTCAAAAAAGTAGATTTAAGTCATAGAAAACCCTAGAATGTTCAGCTGAAGAGTTTGTGTGCAGTGTTGCTGGCATTGTATTGTATTTGGACAATTTAGAACATATTTTTGCAGCTATACTAGATGCAAGTTAATTTAATAACATTTTGCAAAATAGATTAAGAAGCAGACAGAATAATAAATGTGGGCCTGAATAGTGGTGGTGATAGTAGGAACGCAAAGGGATCTTTTTCTTATTTTTAAATTTTTATGTTAGAATACATATAACATACAATTTGTGATTTATACCATTCTTAAGTGTACAGTTCAGTGGCATTACTTAATATTCACAAAGTTGTGAAACCATTACCATTTTCCCCAAACTTTTTAATCACCCCATTATCTCCAACTCTTTTCAGGTGTGTAGGCAAAAACATCTTGGAGTTATTTTTGACTCATCTCTTTGTCTCATACTCCACTTTCAAACTGTTAGCATGTTGTGTTGACTTTATCTTCAGAATGCTACATCCAGTCTATTTCTCATCCTTCACTACCATCTAATATCCTGATTTATTGCCTAAATTGTTAACCTCTGAACTATTCTCCTTGTACCTACTCTTGCTCATTGCTGTCTATTCTTAAACTTTAAGCAGTCCTTTTAGAACAGAAGCCAGTTCTTCTCAATTCTTCAAGGTCCTCCATCTCAATCCACACAGAAAATCAAGTCTTTAGAGTATCCTGTAAAGCCCTTCATGATTTCTTTGATCCCCTTGCCTTTTCTAATTCCAGCTATCCCAGCCTCTTTGTTGTTCTTAGATCACAGTGAGGTACACTCCTTCCTTTAGGCCCCCAGTATTGCTGCTCCCTTTGCCTAAAATGTTTTTCTTTTAGGTAGCCACTTTACCTCTTCCCTCATATCTGTGGTCTTTGCTCAAACGCCTGCTTCTCAGTGGTACCTTCTTCGAGTACCTCATTTAAAATTGATGCTTTTCTCCTTACCCCTACTCTCTCCCTTTTTCTCTGAATTATTCCACTCCAAATATTCTAATATTCAGTATGATTCACTTACTTTGTCATTGCTGTTTCCTTCATTAGAATGTATGGCTTGTGGGAGCAGTTTTTGTTTTTGTTTTTTTGCTTTCTTCTCAGTATCCAGAAAGATTCTGGTATGTACTTGCCAAATATTTGTTAAATAAGAGTTTATCATTCTCTATAAGTATTTATATGGTGCCTACTATATTTCAGGCAACTGATGAGAAGAACTGATCATTAATGGGTAAGATACAATCTCTGCCCTCAAAAGTTTGGTATAGAGGAGTCAAATTGGCTTTTATACAGGCTGCTGAGGAATAGTGGTGCCATATATGCTAGTTATCGCTCTATATCTGCATCCATGGATTCAGTCAACCACAGATTAAAGATATATATGTATGTGTATATATATATATATATATATATATATATATTTTTCTTTCTTTTCTTTTTTCTTTTTTTTTTTTTGTGGTACTGGGGATTGAACTCAGGGGCACTCGACCACTGGGTCACATCCCCAGATCTTTTTTGTATTTTATTTAGAGACAGGGTCTCACTGAGTTGCTAAGTGCCTCGCCATTGCTGAGGCTGGCTTTGAACTCGTGATCCTCCTGCCTCAGCCTCTCAAAGTGCTGGGATTACAGGCGTGTGCCACCGTGCCTGGCTTAAAGATATTTTTAAAAATTTCATCCATACTGAGTGTGTACATAATTTTTTTCTTGTCATTATTACCTAAACAATACAGTGCAACAATTATTTACATAACATTTGCATTGTATTAGGTATTCTAAGTAATCAAGAGATGATTTAAAGTACACACGAGGTTGTGCATAGGTTATATGCAAATACTTTGCCATTTTATATACAGCACTTGCGCATTCTCAGAGTTTGATATTGGCAGGGGATGTTGGGGGTGTCCTGAAACCAGTTTTCTGCCAATACTAATGATGACTATATAGTTAATATATAGTGCTACCTTTTAAAGAAAGGAGCTATAAACATGTATAAAAATCCTTAAACCTAGTAGTAATTCCACTTCTGGTACCTACCATTTGATGTCTAGTCCATTGTTTTAGGCAGTGGAGTACAAGGGTGAACAATATAAATAGGATCAATATTCTCATGATGCTTACATTTTGCAGGGTTGGGAAGATGGTGATTGGCATACTACATAAATAATCAAAAATATCAGTCTGTAATCTCAGCGGCTCGAGAGGTGGAGACAGGAGAATCACGTGTTCAAGGCCAGCCTCAGCAATGGTGAGGTGCTAAGCAACTCAGTGATATGCTGTCTCTAAATAAAATGCAAAATAGGGCTGGGGAGGTGGCTTAGTGGTTGAGTACTCCTGAGTTCACTCCCTGGTACCAAAAAAAAAAAAAAAAAAAAAAAAAAAAAAAAAAGTCACATAGTGATAAATGCTATGCAGAGAAGTAGAGAATTCATAGAAGGTCTTCCTGAAAAGTGACTTCAAGTTGAGAGCTGAGTGATGAAAGGGAATTGGTCATTTAAAGTTCTGAATTGGGTGGGGAAAAGCCTATTTTAGGCTGGGGGAACAGTTGTATATAGACTCCTTTAAGGCAGAAAAGAGTTTGGCATGTTCTAGGAACAGAGAAGACCAAAGTTGCAGGTAAGGAATATAGTCTAGGATAGAAAGAATTGGGTTCTGGATCATGTCTGTAAACCAGGATAAGAAGCTTGGATTTCGGGGGCTGGGGTTGTGGCTCAGCGGTAGAGCGCTCACCTAGCATGTGCGTGTGGCCCTGGGTTTGATCCTCAGCACCACATAAAAATAAAATAAATAAAATGAAGATATTGTGTACAACTACAACTAAAAAATAAAAAAAATTTTAAAAAGCTTGGATTTCATTTTAGAACAATGGGAAACTATTGAAGGTTTTTTTTTTTTTTTTTTTTTTTTGGTAACATTTTTTGGTTGTCAGTGGGCTTTATATGTGGTGCTGCGAATTGAACCCAAGTGCCTCATACATGCTAGGCAAGTGTTCTTCTACTGAGGTACAACCCCAACGCTATTGAAGGGTTTTATTAATCAGGGAAGTGACATGATCTGATTTACTGTTCTCTCATTAGTGAGATTAAAAAATTTTTTTTTGGCCATCTTGAGTATATATATATCTTCAGTGAAGAAGTCATATCTTCTTTAAATATTTTTTAAGTTGTAATGGACACAATACCTTTATTTGTTTCTTTTTATGTGGTGCTGAGGATCAAACCCAGTGCCTCAAACGTGAGGCGAACACTGTACCACTGAGCTACAATCCCAGCCACATATCTTCTTAAAATGTTTAATTTATAAATTTAGTTGTATGTTGTAGATTCAGATGCTATAAAGTAAATTACTTTAAAAATAGTTTTGTTCCCTTACATTTCAAATTCTTCGCATTTTCAACGTTTGTGTCATTATCATCAAAGTTTTTTTTTTTTTTTTTTTTTTTTTTTTCCCTCTTTGAGATGCTACTTGTATGCTAACCAGGCTAGCCTTGAACTCCTGGGCTCAATGATTCTACTTCAGTCTCCTGATTAGGTGGGACTACAGTCACATGCCACCACACGTATCTCATTAAAGCTATTTTGAGTCATTAACAGTAATTCAGATTATCCTTCATTTTCATTTGTTTGGGAATTATAGCACTTTTGAGTTTGAATGTGATATTCTCACTGGAGATTTTCTTCCAAGGCAAACATATGATATTATATAACATTAGGTATTGTGATCATCCTGAAGGTGTGTTTTTGATCTTCATTCTGTATTTTTAAAGTGTTTTTTTTTTTTTTTTAATGGAAGTTGCTTATAATGACAGTTAACACTTATAAATTTGAGTTTCTACCCCTAGTGATAATTAATGTGTTATTGATTGATTATTCTGCCTTCAGATGACACGAATTCTGAACAAGCATTGAGATTGTCTTTCTCAAGTTTTGTTGTAGTTTGGCTTCTTTAATCTTTTTTGGTACTGGGGATTGAACCCACGGGTGCTTAATCACTGAGCCACCTCCCCAGTCCCTTTTTATATTTCATTTAGAAACAGGTCTTTTTGAGTTGCTTAGGTCCTCACCAAGTTGCTGAGGCTGGCTTTGGACTCAGTCCTCCTACCTTATGTTGCCGCCTGCAGCTGCCGCCGCCTGCAACAACAATACCGCGGGAAAGAATTCGGAGGCAGACTGGAAACGAGTAGGTTCTTTATTCTGCTTTCTCTTCTGACTTCTCTCTCCAACTCCAACAACAACCCCCACACAACTCCAACCCTACCTGGTTAAATACCCTTCACCTTAACAAGTATACACATGTCACAAGCTCAACTTACAGGTGTGTTACACAGTGTTCACGGGCACAAGAAAGATTCTTAGTTGATTACAATAAGGTCAGGAGAAAACAATTAAACGTCTCCTCTTTGGCTCTTAAGTCAGCCGCCATCTTAGCTACCTCCTCATTAAGGCTCTTACAACCTTATGTTCCCCAGCTGCTGGGGTTACAGATATGTGTCACCCTGCCCCAGCTGGAAACAGACAGTGATTCCCTTTTTTTTTTTTTTTTTTTTTGACGGATGTATTTAGGGGAATGGTAAAAGATAATTGTCTTCTTTTTACCTCTGTTTATTCTCCCAGCCTTTCTTGTCTTTCTTTTCCCTGTGTCCCTGACTTGTAGGTCATATCATTGAAGTTGCTCTTGCTGAACCCTCTGTGAGAGAGAGGGTGAGAGAGAGAAATAAAATCGGAGGCAATTTTAATTGTTTCTACTGAGGAGGTGCTTTTAGCATTGAGTGGGTAGAGACTATGATGCATGGGATGGCCCTCAACATCAAAGAATTACATATTGATAATGCCAGGGTTGAAAAACCCTACTTCTTAGTATTTGTTACAGAACCATAAAAGGGAAAGAAAATTGAGATGTATATGCATACAATATAGTTACATACTGCTGCCCAATCAGGTACCAGCTGTAGGAAGATAGAATAGCTCTTTTAGAATCATATTGGTTTATACTTCTACACTTCTGTTGACCAATTTGAGGATTGTGAACTTCAGTGATGGTGGGATAGTTTGCTTTTTTTTTTTTTTTTTTTTTTTTTAAGTTTAAGAACTCAGTTGCCTTCTAAGTTCCCTTCTCCAGTGACAGAGTTTACACAGAGTATAGGTGCTAGATGAATCAAATTTCTTTAATCCTTCCAATTTTTGGATAAACTGAGATTGTATGTACTGAGTGGTGGTGAAGGTAAGTAGTATTTAGTTTGGTTTCTGTCTCTCCCAATTCCAATTGGTTCTGCACTAGCCTTGACACATCATGGCTAATGTTTCAGATTTAAGTTAAGAGATAATCGAACCTTTATTTCTGTTATTCTGTTTTATGGTTGGGATGATGACTGTTAGATTTTTGGTGCGTTAGAGCAGTGATTCTCAAATTTTCCTTTCCAAGTTATTATTCTCAGGCCTTCCTATTTAGGAACATTCTAAAAAACAAATCATGATTATAGTAAAACTGGTTTTCTTATTAAATTAATAAAAAACTAAAATTGTTCAAATAGTGACTGAGTTAGTATTACCACAGTAAGGTGATATAGGCTTGACCAGATGCACAGGGTATGTAGAAAACTAATGTTTTTTAGTCTTTTTGAAAATTTCTTTTGATTCTTGTTACTATTTTCTTGGACATCTTAGGGATTTAGGAATAGTTTTAGGAATCAGTGTATTTTGGAAAAAGTGCCATATCATTTCTTTCAGATACTTTATAATGAAATAAATTGTGTTATCTATATCATTGGCTTTATTAAGTTTAGTAAACTATATGTAAGATATGTTCTAAATTCTCAATATGTTTTTATAATCCTCAATATTAAAATTATTTTAATGGAATAAAGAAGTCAACTTTTTAAAAAAAATATGTATTTATTTACTTTAGTTGTACACAATGCAATGCATTTATGTTTACGTGGTGCTGAGGCTTGAATCCGGGCCGCGCACGTTGGAGGCGAGCGCTCTACCGCTGAGCCACAACCCCAGCTCTCAACTTTTTTTTGACAGTTTGGTTTTGGTGATTGGTATAATGATGACGACTGCCTTTGCTAGTTACGTTATACAGCTAATTTGCAATTTCAGATTTTGACAAAATATACTTAAAAGTACATTAAAGCTGTTTAACCAAACATAACATTATGCCATATTGACAAAAGTGTACTTTTTATTTAAAATAAACATTAGTGTAAAGTATTTAACACTTTTGAAAGTTGGGAATATTTACAAGTTCCTTGTAAGTAAAAGCATGACATTTTACATTTTATTTTCATAATTTATCAATTTACAATATTGGTATTGTATATAACACAAAAAATATGATGTCATAGAATTTAACATGTAAACCTTTCTGAGTGTTAAATTTGAGTATGATAGAATTACCACTGTTTTTTGACATATGACAAAACATTTAGGGGTAGAGTGTATTAATGTCTACAGTTTATTCAAAAATTGTTCAGGTAAAGAGGAGGGGATCAGAGAAGAAAGAAATAGAGGAGCCTAGAGTTACAAGGTGTTAATGGTGAATTTGGGTGAAGGGAATTGTTCATTGTAATATTTTTTAAACTTTTCTGATGGCTTGAACATTTTCAAAACAAAGTTGGAAAAAAACATTTATACTCATAGGGAATAAAAAAATAAATTTGAGAAGTGACTTTACCAGGTTAAAAATACATTACATTAGGATAAAATTATCTGGGGGAAGTAGAATGAAGAACTTGTTTATGAATTTTTATAAGTGAATAATGATATAAGGTATGACGTTGGTATGGTTTTTAGATTTCACTGGATACATTTAAAAGTGATAGAACTGTTTTATTTTAAAATGTTGACCCTCCTTTGCAACTCTTAAATTTTTTAAAAAATATTTTTAGTTGTGGATGGACACGTACCTTTATTTTGTTTGTTTAGTTTTACATGGTGCTGGGGATCGAACCCAGGGCCTCACACATGGTAAACAAGCACTCTACCACTGAGCTACAACCCCAGCCCTGCAACTCTTAAAAGGATGAAAAAATTTAGATGTCAAATTAAAAATCTAAAAGAAAGTAAAGATATTTTTTTTGTGTGATGATCAGGCAAACAGGTACGAAGACCTCAACTTTGGCTAGTATTCTTTAAGCTCCTTGGGTTCTATGAATACGGTGCTAAGAGTTCACTCAGTTATACTGCAGATTCTCAGATCTGGCATGGACAGATATGACTATTTTAGCAAGGCACTGTGGAGCTTTTGAAGTACAGCCTCAATCACCTCTCCCAAACCGTTTATATCCCTGTAGCTTTACTAAAGTTGTGCCGCTGACAACAATCATGATATATAATTCTTTAAGTCACAAAATTAATTTATGACTTTGGAATTTACCTTTTCTACATGTGAATACTTTCTTCTAAAACTATATCAAACATTAATGGGGGGCTGGGGTTGTAGTTCAGTGGTAGAGCGCTTGCCTAGCACTTGTGAGGCACTGGGTTCAATCCTCAGCACCACATAAAAATAAATAAAATAAAGGTATTGTGTCCACCTACAATTAAAAAAAAAAGTAAGCAAACAAACAAAACCCCCCAAAACCCATTAATGGTATTCCTAACATAATTTTGAGTTGCTCTGAAACTAGTAAATCTTATAAACTAGAAGTTGATAAATTAACTTATCTTTATACTTCTAAGTGTCTTATTAAAAAACCATCAGGAAGGACTTAAATTGTGATAGTTATGATAGTTCCTTTGACTTGAGGTCATTATACAAAGATTTGGAATATGTATTGTGAATATTTAGTTGTGTTGGAAATCTAAAAGGTAATATGTAAATCATAACCTGTAGTAGATTTTTGTTATTTTTTATTTTAGTGCTGGGGATTGAATCCAGAGGCATTCTACTACTGAACTACATCCCTAGCTCTTCTTTTATTATGAGACAGGGTTTCACTAAGCTGCTGAGGCTGGCTTCAAACTTGCGATCCTCCTGCCTCAGCTTCCCAGGATTACAGGTGTGTGCCGTTGTTCCTGGCCTGTAGTGCTTGTTGATTGATCCTGAAAGATTAAGAGTTTTAGTTTTTAAGTTGAAAGAGTGTGGCATACAGGTGCAAGTACACATTGTGCAAGAATATGGGGGCTGGAAAACCATGTGTACTTTTTCTTGGTCAGGGACATTAGGAGAACATCATTCCTTTGAATAGATCAAGCTGCCTGGTTCATAAAGAGACTTTAGCTTGGTTCTTATCAAATGTTTCCTTGATTTTATATTTGAAAATGTGAGACTGTAGAGGCTTAATTTAATGAAATGATTTAAAAATCAGTGGTGTTTTCAGAAGTGTTCATAATTAAACCACGAAAAGCCAGAAAATTTAATATTACTGTAATCTCATTGTCAGACCTCATTCAGGTTTTGACACTGCCGTGATGTTCTTTGTAGCAAGAAATCCAATTCAGAATCACATGTAACATTTATTTAGTTGACCTGTTTCTTTAGTCTCCTTTAGTCTGAAATAGTCCTTCAGTCTTTCTTTGACTTTAAATATTCTAGGTCAGTTACTTAGAATGAACTTTAATTTGGGTTATTTGGTGTTTTTTCATGATTAGATTCAGATGTTATGTTAGGCAGGAATTTCACAAAAAGATGTTCTCATTGCATTTTGTCAGTTATAGGATTTCAATTTGTCCTTTCATTGGCATAGTTAACTGATCACTTAAGATGGTGTCTGTCAGGTTTTCTGTATTAGTTTCCTGCTGCTGCTGTAATAAACTTATTACATGTAGAGGCTTAATTTAATGAAATGATTAGTGACTTAAAGTTTGTTCTTCTTTTTTTTTTTTTTTTTTGGTGGTGCTGGGGATTGAACCCAGGGCCTTGTGCATGCAAGGCAAGTACTCTACCAGCTGAGCTATATCCCAGCCCCTCTCATAATTCTTAATGCCAGGAGTCCAAAATCAGTTTCAGAGGGCTTAACTCATGGTGTTGGCAAGGCTGGTTCCTTTTTGGACAATTTGAGGTAGTTTGTTTCCTTCACTTTTCCTCTTTTAGAGACTGCCTGTGTTCCTGGGCTTATGTCATCTTCCTCATCTTCAAAAGGGCATCACTACAGTCTCTGTTTCCTTTATATCACCTTTTCTGTCTTTGACCTTCCTGCCTCCCCTTAGAAGTATTCCAGTGATTATATTAGTCCCATTAGGATAATCTCCCCATTTCAAGATCATTAATTTAGTCACTTCTGTAAAGTCCATGCCATTGAAGATAATGTATTTAATGGTTCCTGGTATTAGGATATAGACATCTTTGGAGGTACACATACCCACTGTAAAGTCATTCTTTTCCCTTTGGTTATGTATTTATTTATGGTGCTGGGGATTGAACCTCATGGACACATGCTGGGCAAGTGCTCTACCACTGAGCTACTTTTCTGGCCCTACCCTTGGTAATTTATATTTGTGGGAAGGTACTAGGATCCTTGGTTCCTGTTAATGGAGAATGGTGTTTACAAGCCAAGATCTGGGGCTAGCAGTGCTTACTACTGTTGGGATTTTGCTGCTCCTGGGCCTGCACTGTAGACAGAGCTTAGGGAATATGTATGTGTGTATATAGACCTATATTTGTAGTTTTGTATTAAAAGATATTAATTCATACTGATACTTTCAGTTACAATTCAATATCATGGATTCATTCTTCTGTTTTTTCATATTTGTCACCATTTGCTCTGGCAGTGAAACACTGACTCCATTTTTCTTAGCATACTTTTTCTAGCAGTCCCCCTTGTATATATATACACCAGTCTCTTCTGCCACTGTCCTTTCCCCTTCTTCACATCTAGTTCTCATACCTCCTGCCAGGTAGCCAGCTCTTGTGTGTAGATGTCTTCTTCAAAGTTTGTAGTAATAGTGTAGTTGGATTTCTTATATGGCAGCTTTGGAGCATTCTGTTGTCTGCTAAGTTCTTTTACTTACATGGCATCTCATTTAAGGATTGTAGTTTAGTAAATTTTTAAAATATGTTAAAATAGCCACACTAGTATCATAGAGTTTCTTCACAGTCTGTTTGATCTTGACATCCACATGAATGTAAGTCTTCTTCATGTCTTATCAGGATCAGGGAGAACTTGACGGTGTAATGATCAAGCTTGTTTCTTGTGAGGGCAGTGTTCTAAGGATATTTGAATTGCCTTTGCAGCCACAGTGTATTGAGGCCACTGGAAGGTGGGTGACATGGTGATATGTATTTTTTGTTTTTATTTTTATTTTTTTTTATGGTTGTGGATACATTTCAGCAATGCATTCTTGGCCTTCAAAGCCCTTGCTTTGAATTTAGCTTTCGAATGGGCATGCACATCCTTCCTTGCTTTCTATACCATCTTCATGAAAAGGTAGATTTTTATTTTAAAACTTATTGAAGGGCTGGGGTTGTGGCTCAGCGGTAGAGTGCTCACCTAGCTCGTGCGCGGCCCAGGTTCAATCCTTAGCACTACATAAAAATAAACGCATTGTGTACAACCAAAGCAAATAAATAAATGTTAAAAAAAACTTATTGAAAAAAATTTTAAACTTTGGTGATTTACTCAAACTAAGTGTGGTTAATTTAGTAAATACTACATTGTATTTAAGCTTTAATTCCCTTTTTATTGAATTACAAATTTTTCATGGTGACTAAAATAATATAGCTTTTGTCAAAGATCTTATATAAACCTATCTTAAGTTCTTAAGGGAAGATATTTTGGTGGGCAGTTATTTTCATGTTTGATGAATATAATTCTGCTTAGCTTTCTTTCTTTCCTTTTTTTTTTTTTTTTTGGTACTGGGGATTGAACTCAGGGGCACTCGACCATTGGCCCTTTTTTTGTATTTTATTAGAGACAGGGTCTCACTGAGTAACTAAGTGCCTCGTCATTGCTGAGGCTGGCTTTGAACTCGTGATCCTCCTGCCTCAGCCTCCCCACTGCTGGGATTACAGGCGTGCGCCACCATGCCCTGCTCTGCTTAGCTTTCTTAATGAATCATATTTTAACGATTTGATTTTTTTTTGTTTTACTGAAGAAAAGAATAGAGGAGAGAATTTCTCAGGAATACTGATTATGTGACTAAATATTTTGGGTTCAAGTCAGTTTTTACATTTACAGAGAAAAGTCAAGTCTCACATGAAAAATAGTTGGCCGGTAGGTAAAAGTTTTCCAAATAGGTTCAATTTTCTGCCATTTAGAAAAAGTGCTCTATCTCGTAAATGTTTGTAGAGGTTATTTGGACAATATCACTTTCATGTTCCAGTGAAATATTAGCATGGTAATGAAGGTGAGTATGGTATTAACTCTGGTTTGCTTTCACTATGAGAAATGGTTTAACTCATTTTTCTTTCTTGGCAGAGCAAATTCGATTAAAGAATATCAGAAAAGTATACGGAAGATGTATGTGGTATCGTTTACGGTTGTTAAAACCCCAGCCAAATATTATTCCTACAGTAAAGTAAGTAATGGATTTCAGTAAAAATCATGCTTTAGTGCTTACTTTTTGGGTATTATATAAAATAGGGATTATAATGACTAAGACATGTGCTTGAAAAGAAATTGTAGTCTGTAGTAGAGGTAAGATATAATTTATAAATTTGGGAGCTGTCTGAACAGCGTAGTTTAGAAGTCCAAAGGAGGAGGGTGAGGAGGAAAGTGAAGTTCAAGTCTTTAATGAAGACTTTTAATTTCAGTTTTATGTTAAAGCTAAAGGATATTGCAAAAAGATTTCAAAGGCAGGGAGGTGACATGGTCAAGTTTGCATTTCATGGTGATAATTAGAAGTTTATTGAGTTTACTAGGTCCTTTTTATGTTATTTAATTCTGTATCAACCTCAAGGTAAATGTTTGTGCTTTTTCCTCAAACCAAGGCTAAAAAAGATGTGATAACTTGACCAAGGTCATGCAGCTAAAGACTTAAATCTTAGGAGACACTGGTAAATAAACAAATAATTACATTAGAGTTAGTGCCTTAGTCTGTTTCTGTTGCTATAACAAAATACTAATAGCTGTATACTTTATAAAGAAGGGAGGTTTATTGGGCTTACAGTTTTAGAGGCTGAAAATCAAAGATCAGGAAACCCTGTTTGTTTTCTGGTGAGGACCTTCCTGGCTACATCACAACATGATGGATGGCATTATGGTGGGAACAAGAGGAAGAGAAGTCATGTGGTGAGATAGGAAATCAGAGTTATTTAGGGGTCAGTCTTGCTTTTTTATAATAACTTATTCTGGCAGCCATAAGAACAGCATTAATCACTTCTGAGGGTGATACCACTGATGACCTAACCATCTTCTGCTGGGCCACACCTCCTAAATTTTTAAATGAACTTTTATGAAGCAGTAAGGCTAATACACACACACACACACACACACACACACACACACACACACACATCTCTCAGTCTTCTTATAGTTTGCAGACTGTAAAGTTCAACCACCTCTAGATATTGCCACATTGGAAACCAAGCGTCTAGTACATGAACCCTTGGGGGACAAAGCACATCTAAATGATAGTAGTAAGGGCTGGGAGAGGGATGATACCATGAAAGAGTAGAAGGACTCCTGATGCTGACTCAAGACAACAAAGAAGGCTTCCCTGACAGATGTAAACTCACAGCTGAGACTTGGAAGAGTTATTAATAATGGCTCATGGCTTATATGAATTGATTCTTTACTATCTGTCAGCTACCTTCTAAATTCTTTAAATGCTGATTCTCAATTAATTCTCAAACTGACTCTGAAAGTTGGAAACTGAGATGTAAAAGGCTAAGCAAATTGCCAACCTTTCTTAGTTAATAAGTGAAGAAGTTGGGAATTGAGCTGAGGGATTTTTTTGTTCCGAAACTTGTGTTCTCAATTCCCCTCTCCCTAGATAGCCAGGTCAAAGTGAGGGGATTTTTTACACACGTTCCCTCTCTTCTCTGGGCATAGGTGGACATACATAAATGATTTGGAAAACAGTTTGAAGTGATGTACCTTTATTAAGGTTTAGAGTATTGTTTTGGCCAAATGAAAAGAAATTTGTATCTGATAGCCAGCTGTATTTAAGCTATCCTGGGATTAGTGAAGATTGAATAGTATTCTATCCAGATGTCCAAGGAACTTGGAGTGAGTCAGAAGAGAAAAGTCATGTTTTGTGCTTCTTTGTGTCTGTAACTATAGTCATCCATTGATCATTTTGGCCAAGGTTAAGGATTGCTTTTTGGAGGATAGATCATTTGACTTGAATACTGAAGAAAAAATAGAGTTTGGGTGTGCAGAGATAGGGAATGGAAATTTTTGGTAGAAAGATATGAGAGAAAAGCATGATGATAAAGAAAGCTTAGGGAATTTTGGGAGATAGGACTTGTTTTGTTTGAAAAATCAAGATAATAAAGGTAAGTGGATAGGTTGAAACTAGATCATTTCAGATGATTCTAGATGAAGAGGCTTATTCCAAATGATGAACATGATTACAAGAGTTTAAACACGTAAAGTTTTCTTTGTAGTTCTAAAAATATGTCACTTTCAATTTTATTTGATTTGTCCTTCTGTGATTCTTTTTATGTTTTTGCTAAAAAATCCTGTTTGGTATAATAAGTTGTTATCCAAAGACCATAAAAAAGTAAAAGTAATTCAATGTCCTCACCTAAAGATAGCCACCAGTACAATGATTACTTAATACATTTCAAATTTTTTTATTTCTAGAAATTGGATTAAATTTTAAATAATTTGAAAGCTGTTTTCTCTTTTAAATTTAACAATATAAGATAAATAGTCTTTCACAGGAAATTTTACTTTTGGTGACTAGAACTATTTCTCTATATGGTTGTAACATTCAGTAATTTTTGGATGGGTGTTTAAGTTTGTTGTTTTCTTTGTCCTTTTATACTCCTCATACTCATTCTAGTTTATTCCCTTTTAAATTTCTTGAAGTGGAATAGATTGATAGATTGAAATGGTGTTATTCTTGAGGCTTTTAATACCTTATTTCCAGGTGTCCTTCAAACATCTGGAAGGAGAAGAGATAAATTTTTGTCAAATTTTATGTTGTTTTATATCTTTTTTTATGTTTAATGCATATTTTTATCTGTATTGGCTGTGAAATGTTACCTTGTACGGCTGTGTCATAGTTTACTTAATTCTCTACAAATGGTTTATTTATTTAGTTTCCTATAAATGGACATTGGGTTATTTCCAACGATTTACTACTGTAAACAATGCTGTTTATTCATCTTTGCACAGCTGACCAATTACTTTTTTTAGTTATCTTACTAAAAATGTAATTGCTAGGTCAAGAGCAATTTTTTTTTTTACATTAAGTAGCTTATTGAATACTTAATATTTATATATTTTGATTACTGAATACTTAATATTTATATATTTTATCTAACTTAAAGAATCAAGTAAGTTGATAACTTTAATTTACTTCTGGACTTGAAATTCTACAAATAGTAAACAGAAAATCTATTACATGGGAGGCACTGTACTAGATTTTAGAGAATTCGAAAGTGAGAAAGATATTATCCTTGCTGTAATGGGAGTTTACAACTCAGCAGCTGTAGAATTTGAGTCAGAAGCATAGTGCTATGAAACTAATTTATAATGTTTTATGCCTTGACCTCCCTATAATATCATTAGACTCAAGGAAAGCCATTCACATGTATTTATTTATACTTCATGTATCTTTTTCTTAACAGGAAAGTAGTTCTACTTGCAGGATGGGCATTGTTCTTATTCCTTACATACAAAGTGTCCAAAACAGACAGAGAATATCAAGAATACAATCCTTATGAAGTATTAAACTTGGATCCTGTAAGTTGTATTTTTATATTATGTACTTTAAAGATTCCATTAAAACACGATAGATCCACATCTAAAAGAAATTGGACCATGCCTAGAGAAATCAGACTTCAGTCAGTTAAAAGTTTTTTATTAAAATAAAGATATGAATTCATTATCATTTTAACATGCATATGTATATATTTTTAAGCTGAAGTTATTAATTGCCATATTATTAAGGATTGGTTTGTAATTGCTAAAATGTAAGAATATTTGAAGATCAGAAGTTAGTATGTTTTAAAAGACATCTCTAAGATCTAATGCGAAGTTAAAAAAAATGGGAGGGCACTTATGTTAGTTGAATGATAAAAATCTTATGCCTTTGTGTTGATTGACATGTAGGCAGTATGTTAAGTCTGGATTGGGGGATCTCATTGAAACTTTTGTCTTTTGGGTGTATCATTAGAATGTTAGAACTTCTTTTTTTTCAAATAGAGAAAATGAGGCTTGAAAATTTGTGTCTTCTCTGGTGTTCTGTAGCTTCTTAGTAGCCAAGCTAAATAGTGCTCTTTCCATTTTTTCCCCAAACCACCCTTTTTTTTTTTTTTTTTTTTTTTTTTAAACTTCTAATTTGCTCAACAGATGGCTTGATCCAGAGATTTATATAACACAGAGTAAGGAGTAATTTCATCTTCTAGTTTTCTGCTTTGTAGAAGAAAAGTTTGCATATAATCTGATCTTCTTATTGTAACAGCTGTTATGGCAATTAGGAGTTTAAGATGAGATGGTTTCCAGTACTCCTCAGATTATAAGGGAAGTAAACCTTTGATTTGAGCATTTTTGAGCTAGTCTTAATTTACTGTGATCATTTTTTGATAGATATCTGTATACTTATATTTAAATGTGGCATTCTGTGGTTTCATTCTGAAATAATCAGTGCCTGGTACTGCAGAACACATTAGTCTCAGTAAAATAAATATTTTGGACAAAATAAGTATATTTTTATTTTAAAATGTGTGGGGTGAAATTTATGGGACAAAATATGTAGGATGAGATGTCAGTTTCTTTTCTTAGAATGTTGAGTAGTTCGTGGTCAAAATAGGTTGGATTATTTTTTTACCACATGGTGTGTGCTGTTATTAACACAAAGCTTTCCCTTTTAGGGGGCAACAGTAGCAGAAATTAAGAAACAATATCGTTTGCTATCACTTAAGTATCATCCAGATAAAGGAGGTGATGAAGTCATGTTCATGAGGATAGCAAAAGCTTATGCAGCGTAAGTATCATAGGACCCATAATGTATTCTGTAGAGGGGAGAAGATAGTTTTCTGTTTTAATAAAATAGTAAGTAAAATAGTTGTCATATACTTTTGTTAAATGCTGACTTCACATGCTAACTGTGTTATTTATGGAACTATTCTGCAGCCCTAAAATTGTAATTTAATGAAACCTTAATTTTAAGTAACTTAGTTGGCACTGAAAGTGCTTGTGCCATGTGAACTTAGTTAAATTCAGTAGTGTGATGAGTTCATTGAGCTATTTTGTAAGCATCTCAAGTAGAAGAGAGTATACTCATACCTTGTTTTTATTTTGAGGTTTTTATTAGGCTAGTTCTGTTTCTCTATTTTTGGCAATGTAGTTGCCTCATTTAAACTACTTAAAGGCAAGTTTAATATTTACTTAGTAAATACTTCATTTTTGGTATCTCTTTTACAAATTCATTATAGTAGATTACTAGTTGAAAGGTGAATTCTTAAGGTTTTTTTTTTTTTTGGCTAAGAAACGTTTTCTTTAAGAAAGTTTTCTTTGTTGGCATTGGTGAATTGCATTGTTATTGTATTATGTGCACAGACATTTATTTATGTATTTATAAACTTTGAGGAACATTTTTGCTGTCATTTTTTGTGGTGCTGGGGATTGAACCTAGGGTCACGCATGATAGGCAAGTACTCTAACACTGAGATAGATCTTCAGCCCTTGAGGAACACTTTGTATACATATTGTGGAAGACAGAATAGAATATATAAAATTAAGAAGTTATTATTGCTGGGTGTTAATATTGCAAGAGATTAAAAAGTTAACTAGAATCTTTAGGACTTGTGATGGGTACATCCCCACCTAGTTCTTTTGTTGAATTAAAGAGTTAGCTATATGAGGAATTGTGATGTATAATTTTGTCAACTGATTTAAAGAATATAAGTAAACAGTGGGAGACTCAGATTTAATAGCAAACTGTGAAAGTAATATGAATGACAAAAGTTTTGGAAACATGTTATTTTTGTGCTTAGTGAAACAAACTTTTTACCTGTTCCCTACATTTTTTGGTGGCTTACTGGTTATCTTTGTGAAATACTTTATGATTCTGTATTAAAGTAATGATATCTAGGAACTTCTGAAGTGGGAACAACATTTTCTGCTTAGCTGGTATTCTCCAGGTTAATGTTTTTCAGTTGTAGTCTCCTTTATCTCCTTTTCAACATGTCTCCATCAAGCATTTACTCTTTTTCCTTAATTATTGCTGTACCTTAATTGCTGTCTTCAGGTAATTTAAGAACTGAAGATTTCCAAAAGGTGTCAGATAGCCAAGGTTATTTAATTAGTAGCTTTAATTTTAGTGTTTTTGGTGCAAGCCCCCCCCCCCCCCCACTCCCCCAGTCTTAAGGTATTATAACAAGTTCATGCTTCTATTCTCAGGTTGCTGGCTCTGACTTTATGATGTTCAGTCCCTTTTTAAAAAGCTCAGAAAAATAATATAAGGCTTTTAGTTTTAACTCAGTTATGTGATAAAGCTAGAGAATATTTTGTGTGTAAAATATTTTAAATAGTTGATGGCTTATCAGACCAATGAATAAGTAAAATGATAGTGGGACCCATAACTGAGATTTTTTAACTTGTATGAGTCCAACTAGATTAGGCAAGGTATCTGTTAAATGTAAGTTCTGAGAAATGAGATGAGAAGTTCCTATTTTACAAGTAAGTCTCATTACCCCAGTTTAGTTCAGGCATCTTTTGCAATGCATATATGTTTGATCTTCAGTTTGTTTTAGAATTTGCTTTGATGATTTGGTATGTTTTCTTTTCCTTGTCCATTATAATAAATAATTTTTCCTATTTTCCCATGCCAGATAGCAGGTTTAAAAAGACTGGTCATTTTTTTAAAAATATTTATTTATTTGCTTTAGTTGTACACAATGCGTTTATTTTTACATGGTGCTGAGAAGGAGTTAGGCCATTGAATGCTCTAGTTCATTCTTCTGGGCATAGTTGAGATTTAGCTTTCAGGTGTAAAACCTATCTTTTAGATATATATAGTAAGTGGACAGCATAGGTGTTACTTTGAAGATATTTTCATTTTTAAAAAAGCATGTGTTTATGGGACTGGGGTTGTGACTTAGCGGTAGAGCGCTTGCCTCGCACGTGTAAGGCACTGGGTTCGATCCTCAGCACCACATTAAAAAAATAATAATAAAGGCACCGTGTCCATCTACAACTTAAAAAAAAAAAAAAAAAGCATGTGTTCATGTGCTCTAACACTTGAATGTGTAACTTAACTCTACAGAGCCAACTCAGGGTTGCTCACGTATAATTTGAAGAAAGCATTCTCTACATCAGGATTTACAATAATCTGGGATCTCTGAAATCATTTACAGAATTTACTTTATTTTTTTTACAGTACTGGGAATTGAACCCAGGGCCACTGTACCACTGAGCCACATCTCCATCCCTTTTTTAGTTTTTGAGATGGTCTCGCTATGTTGCTGAGGCTGAACTCAAATTTGCGATCCTCGTGCTTCATCAGCCTCCCAGGTCACTTGAAAACTAAGTGTACTTTTTTGCTATCTTGTGAAAGTATTTCTTCATTGCCTCTCAACTTAGAGGTGTGTAGTAGGTGTGTGGCACCACATATACTGTATATTGCTCATAATATACAGAATTTATATGAATTTTCCCTAGGGACATTTTCCCTAGGGACAGGGGGCATAGAGTTCATTACATTCTTAATAGGATTTATGTTGCCTCTTTCCAAAAGTTAAGGGATATAATCATGTTTAAGAAACTATACTTATTGTATTTTTAAAAATTACAATAGCATCATTGGTCCTGTTTAAGCTTGTTATATGTGGTTTATGCTGAAATCACTGGCTTATTTAAGTACTGCAGCTGTTTTTTTTTTTTTTTTTTTTTTTTTGTACCAGGAGCCAACATCCCTAGCTTCCTTTTTTCTTTATTTTTTTCTTTGATACTGGGGATTGAACTCAGGGGCACTCGACCATTGAGCCACATCCCCTTTTTTCTATTTTATTTAGAGCAGGGTCTCACTGAGTTGCTTAGAACCTTGGTTTTGCTGAGGCTGGCTTTGAACTCATGATCCTCCTGCCTCAGCCTCCTGAGCCACTGGGATTATAGGCTTGTTCAACTGCTCTTGGCTCTTGTTTTTGGTACCAGGAATTGAACCTAGGGGTGTTAACCACTGAGCCAACATCCCTAGCTTCCTTTTTTCTTTATTTTTTTCTTTGATACTGGGAGACAAGATCTTGCTAAGTTGCTCAGGGTCTCCCTCTGTTGAGGCTGGCTTTGAACTTATGATCCTTCTACATCAGCCTTGAGCTGTTGGCATCATAGGTGTGTCACCACACCTGGCAACTCTTTTATTTTTATTATTAGCATTGAAACATTTTATTTGTATGTATCCATGACATCCCTGGAAAAAGAATCCCATGATTTTTCTTGTGTTTTCACTTTTCTTCTTCAGAAGATATTGTCAGAAGGAATTATCAGCTATAATTGTCAGAACAGTTAAAGCAAACTGACGGGATGGGAGCAAATTGTTCTGCCATTTTTCTAGATCTTTGAATTGCCCATCAAACCTGAGACTGTTCACTTCATACTTGTTTTACCTGCTTGTGAAGTTCACAACAACTTTCTCAGCTCTATGATCATCAGGGATTTACATTACCATGCTTCATCATCACAGAAACTGGATGATGACTTTGGATCAAGGCCTAATAAGAACTTGGAGTTTACCTCTTTTTTTGGCTTGTTGAAGCTCTTGAGAGCATTAGCCAGGACATTCACGAACACATTCAGGACACTCGTGGTGGTATGGAAAGTTAACAGTAACTCTTAGGAATGCTTATACTGAAGTACTCATAAGTAGAAAAAAATCATTTGTTTTCTTAAATTGACTTTAAATAGAGTTGCTGATTTGCTTGAATCATTTACTTGAAAAAGTTGCTTGGATTTGCTTTGAGTGTCTGATGTGGTGCCTGTCACAGTCGTACACTACAGTTTGATGAATGAGTTAATGTCATTATAACCAGGTATGTACAGTTTACAAAATCAGAAATGTTTCTGTGATATGAGCTGTGATTTACAATTGCAAGCTTTTCAGATATTGTATGGAAAACAGATCGGTTCATTGCTGCCATCATTAGAAAGGCAGAAGGGGACAGATAATTGCTCTGGGGGAAAATGCTCTTCTTAAGAGACAGAATATTGAGAGAAACAGTAGCTAAAGCTCGAGGTTTGGTGGACAGTTGTACAGGGAAATCAAAGCAGAATATTTTGAGAAACATCCCTTGGTAGAAAAGAAGTCTTAGCATCACTCTTATCAATTTGCAAGCAGATACTTTTCACTGGCTCCTGTATTTTGCTGTGGCATAGGGTCAAATAAGTGAGTTACATTTAAACAAGGACTAAAAACATCAAGGCATAAATCATTGAAAACTAAGTGTACTTTTTTATTATCTTGTAAAAATATTTCATTGCCTCTCAATGAAAATGATTTGTAGGTCAGAAAGTGTGTTGCGTCTTAAGTTCTGGGGAAAGAAATAGATTTGAACGTAAACAGAATCTTTGCCAATTGGTCTACCAGAATGCCTTCCTTATCATTGGTCAGTTTTTTATGGGTTTGCCATATCTTCCTTGATTACATTGTAAAGTTTTTTTTTGTTTTGTTTTGTTTAAGGTTCTGGGGATTGAATCCCCAAGGCATTATGTTTTAGTTTGAGACATGGTCTCACTAAGTTGCCCAGGCTGGCCTCGAACTTGTGATCTCCTTGCCTCAGCCTCCTGAGTAGCTAGGATTGTGGGTGTGTGCCTCCACACCTGACATTGTAAAGTTTTTTGAAGAAATTGAGAATTTCTTTGAATGCTTTTTATAACATCTACACTGGAATCTGGGATAATACTATCTTGACTCTGTGTCTTGAGCTCTTTTTGTGTCTAATGACTAATGACCTACATTTATAACTAGGTGTTCAGAAATCATTGTGTTGCTTTCATCTTGCCTGGACTCTGTTGGTTAGGAGGTATTCTTGATCTGCTGGCAGTTGGTTTAGAAGAAAATTATAATTAAAATGACTTTTCCCCCAACATTGGAATTTTACAGGTGATGTTCTTTGAGAATATTCTGTCAGTATTATGGAGGGACCTACCATTATGCATTATTTATATTTTTTAAAGACGTGTATTTTTTTTTTTTTTTTTTTTTTTTTTTGTGGTACCGGGGATTGAACTCAGGGGCACTCGACCACTGGGTCACATTCCCAGCCCTTTTTTGTATTTTTATTAGAGACAGGGTCTCACTGAGTTGCTAAGTGCCTCACCATTGCTGAGGCTGGCTTTGAACTCCTGATCCTCCTGCCTCAGCCTCCCAAAGTGCTGGGATTACAGGCGTGCGCCACCACGCCCGGCTTAAAGACGTGTATTTATCATTATAAGTTAAAAACATGCTTATTGAAGAAGTTTTGGAAAATATGAGAGTGTAAGGGAAAAATTAAAGTCACCTATAATTCTCCTTGCAGAAAATGTAGTGACTCAACTTGAGAACTCACGAGTCAGCAAGGAATTAGTAGTTAGCAGTTTTTGTTAATACAGCAATCTTTGCTCCCTACCTTTCTCCCTGATATCAAAGAGACTTGATTTTCTGAATTATTATCTTGATTTTCTGAATTATTATCTTCTAAGAAATGAGTTGGTTGGTTAATGGAGTTTGTCTATCCGAGAATATATTTTTCAGATGTGGCTTTCTAACGTTGCAGCTTTTTTTTTTTTTTTTTTTTTTAATGCTAGTTTAACAGATGAAGAGTCCCGAAAAAATTGGGAAGAATTTGGAAATCCAGATGGACCTCAAGGTGCAGTATATGATCATTATAAAATGTTGGTGATATGGTATATATTATTATGAAAATGTTAACTAGATTGAAAGGAGCATTTTTATTTTCTCAGTTTATGAATAGGAAAATTACGGTCACAGTAATTTAACATACAAATTGGGTTCCCTTTTAATTTTCTTTCTGAAGACTAGTTTGAAAGATAAAACTTAGATTGATTGAAAGAGAAGAACAGTAACTGTCATTGTTAGTTATTCCAGTTAGTAGATAAAAATTAGGTGAAAAATATCTTTTTTTTAAACTTAATAACAGATTTTCTCATATTCATAGTGTTTATATAAACTTGACATATAAAAGAATTTAGGTTTTCTAGGAAGAAACTTGTATATAAATAATTTTTCTTATTTTTGAAAAACTTGTACTTACATGGGGTTTTTTGTCTTTTGAAAATTTGAACTTTTTGATACAAAGTATCCCTTTTGTCTAATGAGGCCCACATAATGTAATCTTTCTGTAGGTATTTTTGGGAAGGGGAAAGGATGTAGAATTTTGAGATATAAAAAAATGAAACTAAAAGTAGAGATTCTTAAGGAACTATGATATTCTTCCTATTTCAGCCACAAGCTTTGGAATTGCCCTGCCAGCTTGGATAGTTGACCAGAAAAATTCAATTTTGGTGAGTACATTTAAATAAGACATATCCTGATGTGTTTGTGGTAATTTTTGTCATATACTGTGTGTTTTGGTATAATCTAAAGAACTATTACAAACAAAATACTGGTGTACCTTTTCAAATTTTAACTTTATATTCCATATTTTACAAAATGGAGAAAAGAATGTGTTCTTATTGAGCTGCTGGTTTGGGGTAGTAATGTTCTAAAGTTGTGGTAATTTATTTTCTTTCAAAAGTATTTTCAGATCAGGTCCTAGTTTTGTTTTGGAGAACTGCTGGTTTTTATGGTACACATTTAAGGACTATTGAAAATTGAAATCATCCTTTTTTCACCTTTACTCAGGCTAAACTAATTTTAATGTATGTTAAGTTAAATAATATGTATTCCATATGGTACTTCAGAAGGCAGTAGGACATTAGGCTTGAATCAGTGAAAGCTGGAATAAGCCTAAAATTTTGGGAATTATTTTAACCTATTGTTCAAGAATAGATGATTCCTCACTTCAACTTTATTGAAAATAATTGTCTAGGAGCTACTTTTGAAGTAGAAATCAATCAGTCAATCTATACAAATCTGAATGCATTTGTTTTGAAAATGCCGTTTTATGGCATATTGAAATTGGTTGTAGGGGTAGATGCTGCATGTAAGTGTGTTTGTAATGTTTAGGGTTACTTTGTGGGAATAATAGAGACAAGTGAGAAAGCTACAAGATTTAGGATCAAGCAGTAGGGGAAAAATCAGTAGATTTTTATTAGCAAACAAAAACTTATGAAGTATCTTGATAGGCAGTTTTTTCAGGAGCTTCTTATGTCATTTATTTCCAGGGCACTAACTGCTTGTAAGGTGTGGGCATATGGAATACTTGACTGGAAGGAAAACAATTTATAAAGACATTTTGCCATTATCTGTATTTTGTCAGTAAATAGTAAATTAAAAGATAATTTATTATGGTGAATAAGAAGAGCATAGGCTGTAGAGTTTACTAGATCCGCCACTAGCTGTGCCTAGGACAAGCTATGTAACCTGTGTGTACTGCATATTACGAGAGAAAAATCATAGTGATTCCTTTCTCATAGAGTCTGATAATAAGGATTAAATGAGATAATACGTGAAGAGTGCTTTTAACAATGCTTTCCTATTGTAAACCTCAAAAGAAGTGTTCATGGATGTTGTTTTAATTTACCTGATAAAGGTCATAATTTTTTCTCTTCATTTCTAGGTTTTACTTGTATATGGATTGGCATTTATGGTTATCCTTCCAGTTGTTGTGGTAAGTTCTAGCCCTTTTTTATTAACATTTCTTTTTCTTTTTTGGGGGAGGCATGTTTTAGAGTCTCCCTATGATATTTTAATTTGTATTAGAATGTACTTCATTAATCCTTGTACTTAAGAATTTTATGCTTAGCTTACTTCTTTTTATTTTTTATTTTTGTTTTAGTTGTTGATGGACCTTTATTTTATTTATTTGTATGTGGTGCTGAGAATCGAACCCAGTGCCTCACACATGCTAGGCAAGCACTCTATCACTGAGCCACAACCCCAGCCCTGCTTAGCTTACTTTTAAAGATCTTCTAAAGGTGAAATTGCTTGAGTTACTTAAGAGCCTATTTTTGTGATCCATAAATAAACATACCTGAGATAATACAGATATATTTAAAGCTTAAAATGAAAGTCTATTTACATTTGTCCTCAACTCCCATTTCTGTCAAGGATAATCACTCTAACTTTGTTTCCCCTTTCAAATTTTATGTGCACATTTTTTTTTTTTTAACTTTTATGTAATTTTACTCTATGTATTGTTCTGTGACCTTTTTGGTTTTACACTTGGGGCACAGCAGCCTCATTTTTAAAAAACATAACTGCATAGTAGTACCATAATATAGAAATACCATAAAGTTTTAAGATTATTACCACTTATTACTTTTGTGACTTTTGTTTTTTCTGATCCTGAAGTTCATCTGGGTCCCATAGTGAGGCTAGTAATTAACATGTCTTGCCTTTAGAGGATTGTTGTGTGAGAGCCAATCATATGAATTACTATGAATGAAAGTATCATGTCTATTGTGAAATCATTTATTGAAAATTTATTAAACATGTGCTGTGTATTAGGAACTAACTGACTGTTTATAACAGTGAGTGGTCTTTTTCCTGTTTTGTTTTTAAACAATTTTAACCTAAAACCTAAGTTTTTTAATCATACACATATAGTAACTTATGTTTGTATTTAGGCTTTTGACAATGTAAGATTTGTTCTAAAGATCAGGTGTTTTATCAATTTTATGAATATTTTTATGTTGAATTAAAATATAAAGAAGATTTGTCATGAACATATTTTGCATCAAACTTAACATTTATTAATGTTGTCTTGCTTTATTTTTTGTTTGTCCTGTAGGGTTCTTGGTGGTATCGCTCGATACGATATAGTGGAGACCAGATTCTAATACGCACAACACAGATTTATACATACTTTGTTTATAAAACCCGAAATATGGATATGAAACGTAAGTAAAATTAAATAACTGAAATTGGTTACATTACTTTCTAAGTCATTTATGTGGACTTGATATATATTCTTTAACTCTGTACTGGAGAGTTGCATTTTATAGTTTTACAGCTAATCAGTTTATATAACTAAATCCAGAGGAAAGTGCTGTTTACCCTATATCACATTTTTGGACTTGTATTTACAGTATTCCCAGTAGTTATATATTTTATCAGAAATTTTATGATAAAACTTCATATGTGTGCGTTTTCTAACGTTACTAGCCAACAGTTTTTGTTGTTTGTCTCAGGTACTGTTAAGGACTGTCCATTTATTACCTCAGTTAATCTGTACTGTGCCCCCATCAGTAAGTGCTGTTTTTAAGCATGTTTTATAACTGAGGACTCCAGCACAGAAAAGTTAGCATGTCCAAGGACACACGGTGACAGAGCTAGGGTTGAACCAAGCAGTTCAGTCCCTGAGTCTTCAAGTAGTACATTAAACCATATTAAAAGAGTAAAAATAGATGTCTTGGGTGTGTTGAAAGAAAACTACCAGAATATTTCATTCCCAGGGTCTTATTTAAAAATTTTTTGGGGAAGAAAAAAAGCATCATACTAAATACGTTCTTTGATCCATAAAGCTAACTTTCTTAAGTTCATTCCACTGGAGAATACATTTTTGTTCCAAAATGGAAATGGACTCCTCTGTATTTGGGATTTGCCAATTTTACTAATTTTCTTGATAATGAGAAAAAGATTCCTCAGGATCATATGACAGTGTGCACACAGATAAATTTTTTTAGGAATGAGTAGATGTTACTTTTTCTTTTGCATATATATTATTCTTATGTTATATTGAAATACTGCTATAAAAACATTTCCTTATTGAAAATGTTTCATGTTATATATATATCCCTCAGTGATCTTGATTTCTGAGTCTGGTTTTTAACCTTATATAATTAATTCTGTCAGAAAAGCATTATTTAGCTGGTGGATTTGTTTGTTTTCATGAATGATAGTAATGGTAACCATTTACACATACACTGTTTGCTGTATGTCAGAACCATGTAAAGAAACTCAAGTGCAGAGAGGTGAAGAATACTACTCTAGGTTCTTTAGCTAGGAAGTGATATAACTTCAGGCTCTAGTCACGTTAACCTCTGTATGGTTCTGCTCTTTGTGTGCATTTTAAATGTATTTTCTGCTGTAAGGTAAGATGGATGACTGTAGTGCCAGTCCTTAAAGAGCTTATAGGCATTACACTAGCACCACTAATATATATATAGCTGGGAATCTTGTGTATTTCAATTGTTTTTCCACAAAACCCTCTAGGGTTCTGTCATTTTCTGGAAATTGCAGTGTGTTTTCATTTACTCAAAGGTATGAGAAGTCATGCAGTGAAGAAACCTTCAACTCTTTTTAACCCATTATTTCCAGTGTGTTTAACTAGAGGGCCCCCTTTTTAAAGTATATATTTTTGAATAACAGTTATCAACATCACACAGAATGCTAATGCTCCATAGAAAATTTCTTGGAACAACGGGTTAAGTCTAGAAAAGGATACTGTTATAAGTGATTTTAATGTATCTAGTTACTTTGGTGCCCTTAGTTTGTAATACATTTCTATTCACTTTGGGATAGGAAGTATTGTCCACATTTTAAGAAATAAAATGTTTCTTATTTATGGGAGAGATTAATAATTGTCAGTAGTAGAGTCTAGATGATTTTCAGCATGGTTTGGGATTAGAAAAGTGCTTTACTTCAGCATTAAGAAAGTATCTCAGGAAGGAAAATTGATAAACAAAATTATTTACTTTCACTTTTTTTTTCCTTTGTTTTCATAGGTCTCATCATGGTTTTGGCTGGAGCTTCTGAATTTGATCCCCAGTATAATAAAGATGCTACAAGCAGACCAACGGATAATATTCTAATTCCACAGGTCAGGCTCCATCTCCCAAATTCTTTGATGACTAGTTAAGTACTAAAGTGGATGCTTTTTTTAAAGTATATATTTTTGAATAATTATTTTATTTACTTTAGCTGATCAGAGAGATTGGCAGCATTAATTTAAAGAAGAATGAGCCTCCACTTACCTGCCCATATAGCCTGAAGGCCAGAGTTCTTTTACTGTCTCATCTTGCTAGAATGAAAATTCCTGAGACCCTTGAAGAAGGTATTTGTGATTCTAATATCTATAGGGTTTTAATAGAAGCAAAGCAACAGATTTATTCAGACCTCATGGTGCAGTGTTTTTGTCACTGTTCTTTTTTGCTCAATCAGATAATTGCTCAAGGACCCTCTTCCCCTGTTTTTTTTTTTTTTTTTTTTTTTTTTAAATCTATATGCTACATAATTGCTTCACATAGTTTGAAGGTCTAAGTTTGATGTTTTGGCAAATGTTAAAATTTAGTGTTTCAAGGTGAGAGAATATTCTGAAGGAGAAATGTTCAGTTAACAAAAATTTTCTAATGACTTTTTGACAAGAACTTTGTAAGCTTTTTAGAGGGACAGGAATGGGTTTCACAACAAATATCTCCACCAAACACTAACTCCCCACCCACACGCCATCCCTCC
Organism: Tamias sibiricus; assembly: GCA_025594165.1. NCBI lineage: Eukaryota > Metazoa > Chordata > Mammalia > Rodentia > Sciuridae > Tamias > Tamias sibiricus. The sequence continues at coordinate 93,816,712 of CM046666.1, read as the reverse complement.
TACCAGTGTTCTGAGTAGTATCTGTTGGATCTTTATTTAAAGCTACATAATGTGTGTGTCTCTCTGTCTCCCACCCATCCCGTCTCCCCATTTCTCCATTCCTAATTCTAAATATTGTTTTTAAATGAAATTTACTGTCCCCCACCTCCTTTAAGCTAATATTATATTCAAATGCTTCTGAAAGCAAGGCTACTTGAGGCTCAGAAATTGGATGCTTATTCTATCATAAGAAAGGATGCTTATGATAGAATGAAGGAGTACTGTTTAGGCATTGTCACTTTAGTTGCTTTGAAATTTTAGTAATTCTGTTGCTAATGTTCTGTATAGATACACTGCTATCTTCATTTTTTAACCAATCATCTTTAACAAACAGGGAACATTTTTTTTAGTTGAATACCGAACCCAATAGTAGTTAAGACCTTAGTAGCTAAGACTTTTATATGCAATATAAATGAGTCTGCTTGCCTTGTTGCCCTCTTCCTCCTCTTTCTCACCTTTCTGTGTTTAATTGACATTTATTCTCAGTCTTTGGAATTAATTAATACTTATAGGAACTTAACAAGCACAAAAAGAAAATTCTCAAAAGTTCTTAAATGCAGCAAGATTAAGATTAAATTTATGATTAAGACCATTTTAAAACAGGAATTAACTTCTTAAGCTTAACATAATATTAAAATTTCCCTTTGACACATCTGAGTGGGGGTTTTCTGATCATTGACAGTGATGCAGAGGAGAAACTGTAAAATGCTGAAATCCTGTGAAATGTTTGTGGGACAACTTATTTAGAATTAGTCTTGGGCTACGATGATAAAGGTGCCTTAACTATGAAATTAGAATTGTTTCAGGTTTTTTATTGTTTTGCAGATCAGCAATTTATGCTGAAAAAATGTCCTGCTTTGCTTCAAGAAATGGTTAATGTAATCTGCCAACTAATAATAATGGCCCGGAGCCGTGAAGGTGAGGAGGAAATGTAATTAAATTGTTTTATTTTTTTTTTGCAAGCATATGCAGATTATACTTCATAGTTTTAAGATATGGGGAACTAATTACAATTCTATCTACCAGTTCAATCAACTTTCTCAACTTTGCTCATGATTTTTCTCATGGTTTTATTGTTTGCTCTGCGGATTTAATATTTCCTTTTCCCTCTGATTATTTTTGGAGTTAGTTTATTTTGTATTTTAACAGCGAGTTTGAAATATTTCTTTAACAAATATAATGATGATTCATCTGACTTGTAATATTTTTTGTATGAAAGGAAAAGAATTAGGGAATTGTTGCTCAGTAATGGAAAGGGAGAACCTTAACAAATAAGACAGTGCTTATGGGTTGTTGTGGGAGATGTTAGTTCTTGCATGGAATCAGTACATTCATGATGCTGATAATAACTGATAATTTAGTGTTACTTGAGTTGATGCAGCTTTTTTAAATGAAATTAGTGCTTATTGCTGGATAATATACATTTTACTGTTTGCATATTGTTAATAGCTTCTCCGGTAATTTTTAAAGGAAAATCAATACCATGATCTTAAAATTTGTGTTAAAGATGCTAATGGTGTTAAAGATATGAGTATGAATTTTGGTTTTATGATTAATTGTGTACTCCCGAACATGTAAAAGTCCAGCCCTGTTGTTTCTTTTTTTCCCCTGTTCTTTCTAAGAAAGGGAGTTTCGTGCTCCAACTTTGGCATCCTTAGAAAACTGCATGAAGCTTTCCCAGATGGCTGTTCAAGGCCTTCAACAATTTAAATCTCCTCTTCTGCAGCTCCCTCACATTGAAGAGGACAATCTTAGAAGAGTTTCTAATCATAAAAAGGTAATTCTTTTCTGTTTTGTACTTCAGAGTTAACATTTTGCAATTTGTCATGTCACTTAAAGGTAATATGAAGGAAAAGTTTTCTAGAAATGGTTCCTATGATTTTTTTAGATTTGGAATATCTTAAGCATTCTGAAACTATCTTCAAGTGGTTCTGTTAACATTTTCCTGATTAGGTAGTTTTTAATAGTATTTTACTATTGTAAGTAATGTTACTGTGATTTGGGGGGTATCGATATTTGAGCAGTTGACACTTTGCTCCATATATTGCCAAAAATAAGTGTATTGGTATACGTTTTAGTTATTTCATTCTTGGCTTAAAGGTTGAACAGTGGTCTGTTGGTTGAGTATAAATAAAAAAAAATTAAACATTTGAAAAAATACATTAAGATAATTCTTATTTAGAAAATATAATGTATAGTAAAGATATAATGAAATCTTTAGGTATAGCAAAAATATGTATAAATGAGAAAACTTGAGAAAACATAAGAAATAAAATTATAAGTCTAGTAGGAGATTTTAAACATTACTTTGCATATAGTAGATAAAGGGAGAAGGTAGACATTGGATTTGATGTTGTATTAAGATAAAATTAATAAATGTACATTAGAAATTTGTATTAAAAAGACAGTTTTCTATCTTTTGAAGTAATTGTGCTGCCCTTGTAAATTTGATCATGTTACATCATAATTATAAAAATCTCAAAATTCAAAACCAGAACTTTAGGGCCCGGATTAGAGCTCAGTGATAGAGCGCTTGTCTCACACATGTGAGGCACTGGGTTTGATCCTCAGCACCATATAAAAATAAATAAAATAAATAAAGTAAAGATATTGTGTCCATCTTTAAACAAAATCTTTCAAAACAAAAAACCCCAGAACTTTACCTGTCTTATAATCTAATTTCTGCAAAAGTACAAATTAAATAATTAACACCAAACAACTGAAAATTAAAGAACACTCTTGTAAGTAACCATTTTGCCATAGTGGATATTATTACAATAACAGTCATATTTAGAAAATAACAAAAATAAGAATATTGCATAGTTAAAACCTTGAGAGTGTATATGTACTTGTGAGGTATTTATTCTTAAAAGTTTATTTTAAGGTTGAAAATAAACAAATTGAAGACAATAATTGGGGGCAGATTCTATGTGAATGTCATTTTTCTCTCTCTCTTTTTTTTTAAATTAAAAAACAAAGGCTGAATTGATCCTTAATTTAAGTGGCATTGGAGAAAAGAACTATGAAATACTATTAGTTCTTTGGAATGCATACAATATTAACATTTTTCTTAAAGTTGCTGGATTTTATTTTAGTCAACATGCTAATAATTTCATTTTTATGAAAAGTTTTATGAATTAGGGATTTATTCTTTTTTATTTTTCTTATTCAGTACAAAATTAAAACTATACAGGATTTGGTGAGTTTAAAAGAATCAGATCGTCACAGTTTACTACACTTTCTTGAAGATGAAAAATATGAAGAGGTCATGGCTGTCCTTGGGAGTTTTCCCTTTGTGACAATGGATATAAAATCACAGGGTAAGTGATAGGTTTCCTTGTTGAACATTGCTTCCTGATAGATTCGTTCTCATTCATTTGATTCAGGATTTAACAACATAACTTGCAGGGAGACTTAGCAGAATTGTAGTTTTCCTGTCAGATTTACCATGTTGGAAATTGATGGAGACTTAAATCTTTTTGAGAAAACTTATAGAGCCCTGCTTTATTTTTGTTAACAGTAAGATTAAGTGCAAGGACTGTTTTGTACTTTAACTTTCAAGAATTTAACTTTACAGAGATTTCCAAATGTAATGAAAAGAAATGAGATATGTGAAATACATTAGAAGAAATAGTGGTAAAAGAAATAGCTACTTAGTATTGACATTAATTTTCAAAGCCCCAACTTGTTTATATTAATTAAGCCTTGAAAATTGTCATGTTTCTGCCACCTTTCATGTGCTTTTCTCACACTGTCTCTAACTTTTTTGTCTATTTCAAGTGAAAAAATGGAATATTTTTCTATTTATATAACTGCTTTGTGACCATTTTAATAGCTGAATAATAGTATCTTAGAACACTGACAGAATTAGAGATCATCTCCTCCATTCCTTCTTTATGGCATTGTTCTACTATGCTGTAACATTCGCTAAGTCACTGTTGTGAGGGTATTCTTATATGTATCAAGAATACAGGGACATATTAGGAGTGCTTTCTGTCTTTAAAGGACTTATCATGTAGTTGAGGAAATTGGATTAAAAACAAGAGAACATAGTCTAAGTGTTAAGTGAATGACAGACATTGTACTCCGTAAAACAAATATTGAGTGCTATCTACTCTCCTGAGTGCTGGAGTCTTTGCCTTCTTGAATTTGTCTTCTAATAGACATTGAGCATGGTTAAATGGCTTTCCAAGATTATGGTATTTGGTACAGGAAGGCAAACAATGCAATTTGGTTTCCATTTGCCTAGAGTTATATGATACAAGTAATAAAACCTTGGATCACTTTGGCAGGGATTTTGGATTACCTTTTGGGTCCATGAGTTTTCAGACTTTAAAAACACTAATCTAAAAGGTACATTTAGGATTATACTGCTTTAACCAGAAACTGCTCAAATAAAAGTTTAGTTTAGGACTTAAGAGATAATCTTTGATATAATTGAGGATAGCAAAAAGTAAAAGAGATTTTCATACAAGAAATAAAGTAAGAGTATTCACTCTGACTCATATTTTCCACTTTATAGTATCTTGTATAGACAGTTTATTTTGTATTTTTACAGTGCTGTCTAAACATGTAATATGAGTGGTATAATTTGAAGGAAGAATAGAAGAATTATAGAAGCAAGAAAAAGGCATTGATCAATACAGTAGTGGAGATGATGGATTTCTCCTTCCACTTACACTAGGGGCTGTGTAGAATCTCATGGTAGGCTTTTTCTTCACATTAAAATATCAAGTGGCATGTAGACATTGATACAGCAGTTGTTTCACATGTACTGCTCACATGTGTAAAGCTTTGCACATGAAAAATGTTAATAGATATGTGATTCAGATTTGTTTTTTGTTAATGGGGTCTTCCAGGCTGAAGAAGGGATACCATAACCTTTGTTGATGCCTACCTGTCACACCTCATAGCCAGTAGTAGTGGGGTTAGCAGTTAAAGGTTGTTGAAGGTCATTGTTTTCCGGTTGTTGGTGTTACAGTAAAAGCCAGAACAGAGTATGTGCTAATCTAAATCTGTGTAACAAGTATAATTTAGAAAAACTGTAGTCAAAAATACAGAGAAGAAATATTATAGATAAAAATCAATAATAAAAATGGGCATGTGGCTCCAACATATAGAGTATTCACCTAGCATGTATGATGAGGCCCTGGGTTGGATCCCCAGTTTCTATCTATGTGTCTCTCTCTCTCTCTCAAACACACACACACACACACACACACACACACACAAGAATTAGTCATTTGAATGTAAGCTTAATGTTTTATTAATTTTTGTTTTATATGTAGACATTTTGGGGGATGTATGTGGCAAATGTGATTTAAAAATATTAAATAGTTGGTAAAATTTTATTGTTTGGTACTATTAATTGCAAAAAAATTTTCAAAGTGATTTTTAATATAAAGAGAGTATATTGAAGTTCTTGCCTTTAAAAATTGCCTGTTTATGGTGATTTAGTATGTTTTCATGATACTGGTTGAATTGATCACACAGGTAAAATCTTGTGAATATAATCTTTGCACAATAGTGACAATTCTATTCTTATATTAGTATGAGCAAGCGAGCAAGCTGTGTTTTTATAGTTCTAGTGTCATACTGTGTTTTCAGAGTCCTGAGTTTGAAACTTGGCAATGCCAGGGCATGATTGTGTGACTGGTCATTTTACTTTATTTCTGAACCTCGGCTTCTTTTTTAAAGTGAAAGTGATAATAAGTGAAAGCACTTTGGAGAGCTATTTTAAGGATTAAGGTCCTGTTTACCATTGGACTTTTACAGTGCGTATACTAAATTGCTGAAGGCTTTACAAGAGTTTTATATAGTCGCATTATTTTTTATTAAGCTTAAAATGTAGTATGCTCAAAATACTGAATTACCAAATTGATTTGTGTAAGTTAGATTTTGCTATTACATTGACTCTAGAACCTGATTTTTACTTTTTGCTGTCTTTGTTTCCTTTCATCTTACAGTATTGGATGATGAAGATAGCAACAACATCACAGTAGGATCCCTAGTCACAGTGTTGGTTAAATTGACAAGGCAAACAATGGCAGTAAGTAGTCTGTATTTTTATGCTGTAAGAGTTATGTTTCAAGATTTTTATATTTATTTTTCTCAGTTTAAGTAGTAATTTCTCAAAGTTGAAACTGATGTAGTAACAAGATCTGATTTTGCAAGTTCTGTTAGCTGTTTTAAATTTTAAATTAATTTTCACACACACCAGAAAAACTTGGAAAATAGATTAATTCTTCATGTGCTAGATTGTTAATTCTCTGCACAATGTTATAAAAACAAAATTATTTGAGCATAGTTCTTAAAGAATTAAAAATTACAGTGAAAATAAGTTTTTATGATGGTGTGAAAAATTTTATGCTTTCTGGGAAAAAAATTCAAGCAATGGAGAAAAGTACAGGAAAAAGTTTATTTATTTAGGTGCTGAGGATCGAACCCAGAGGCACTTAACTACTGAGCCACATCACCAGCTTTTAAATTTTTTATATTGAGACAGGGTCTCACTAAGTTGCTAAGTCTTGCTAAATTGCTAAGGCTGGCTTTGAACCCGTGATGCTCCTCCCTTAATTCCCCAAGCTGTTAGGATTAGAGGCCTGTGCCACTTTGCATGGCCAGAAAAATTTTAAATCACCTAAAATCTCACTGTTCAACTGGTATGTTGTAACTCATTGTTTTTAATGGACCTGTACTATTTCAGGTTATTCAACTAATGATAGATCTTATTCTGCTCTGGAGTTTCTGACCATCTGCAGGAAATATATGCTGCATTTAAACCCCATGTTAAATATATCCAATAAAAAAAGTTAATTTTATGATAGCAAGTGGTAAGGAAGCATTTTGTGTCATGAACTTGGGGATGGATAGTGCCTCCTGGGAGAAGAGGAAACTAAGCCAGTGTCAAAATTAAGTTTGGAACCTAAAACTATAATATTCACATGCTGTGGAATTCTCAGACTGAGAAATGAGCAAAAAAATTGGTCTTGGGCTGTTGACATTTCTGGGGTAGTTGTGTGTTTATGTGGGTGTGTGTTGGGGGACATTGGGGGAAACCTGCCTGGGCTTAGGGAAAGAATGAAATTGTTTTCCTTTTATTCTAGTATGAACTGTACTTAAGTAATCAAATAGTGTTATAGAATTCAGCTAATAAATGAATAATTGAGGAAGTGAGAAGTGCTGATATAATTAGACTGGGGAGTGGCAATCTTTTTCTATAAAGATCCAGATAGTAAATATTTTAGGTTTATAAGCTATATACCCGAACTCACAAATGGCATGATTGTGTTCCTATAAAAGCATTGTTTAAAAAATTGGTGGCATGCCATAGTTTGCTACCTCTAAGTTTCTTTTTTAGAGCCTGATCATTATAAATTGTTTTTACTTGTTAGCTTTAAGGCTTCCGGGAGTTTATGAAACACAACCCACATCACTTGTCATCTTCTAGTATAGTCTTACTAGCATATGTAAAACCTTATTTTACAGCTTCTTTGTTGATTCTAAAAGGATTATATAATTGGTGGATATATCTTTAGCATATATAGATATTCTTTGTGATCCACTTCTTAATCAAGATACAATAATCAGTGTCACTGACAATAATGAATAAACTAATAGAGGTTTTATGAAATTCTTAATGTTAGAAAATAATTTGTTCAAATTCTCATAACATTATTTACATTTGATTGCTGTTAATAAGAGTAAAATTTTAGACTGAAATTTTTTTTACTTTATAATGAATTTGCTTATCTTACAACTTTATTTCATTAAGTAGACTGTTCTTTTAAATGTATTTAAGACAGGCATAAGACTTTAGAAGGTAGCTTCCTGCATATGCATTCATCATAAGTTAATAGCTACTAAGTCTACTGCTCTTCTCTCTGTTGTAACCAGGTTTAAAAAAAAAAAAAAAGAAAAGAAAACCTTAACTGATACACATTTTAAAAGATTTTTTTGTTTATCTGAAGGTAGGCTTACAGAGTTTATCTTTTTCTTCTTGCTACCCTCAGGAAGTATTTGAAAAGGAGCAGTCCATCTGTGCTGCAGAGGAACAGCCTGCAGAAGATGGGGTAAAAGCTGGAATTTTCTTTAACTTATCTTACTTGGAAAGAAATATTTTATTTACTTTCTGACTGGCTTATATTACTGTGGGAGAGTAATTTAGCTTATGAAAACATTTAGTTTAGCCATTTCCATCTAAAAATTACTGACTTTCAAATGAAACTGTTATGATTTACAAACCATGATGTGTGTTGTGATTTACAGCAGCAGCAGGGTGATGCTAACAAGAACAAGACAAAAGGAGGATGGCAGCAAAAGACTAAAGGACCCAAGAAAATGGCTAAATCAAAAAAAAAGAAACCTGTAAAAAAAAAGCCTACACCTGTTCCTGTTCCATTATCACAGACAAAGCAACAGAAACAAAAGCAGGCAAACGGAGTTGTCGGGAGTGTGAGTTTATTTATTATCATTGTACTTATCATTATTGAAGTAAAATGTACTGAAATGTTCAAATCTTATGGGTATAGCTTCTAAAGTTTTATATGTATATGTACCCATTAAATCCAAATCAAAATTTAAAAACTTTACTAACATTCTAGAAAGCTCCCTTTTGCTCCTTCTCAGTCAGGTGACCCCCCCCCCCCTTCATTTATCTCATCTCTTCACTCCTCATTTTTCTAACTATAATACCAAAAATTAGTTTTGTCTATTCTTAAATCTCACGTAAGTGGAATTAGTTTTGTCTGGTTGGTTTCATTCAACATAATGTCCATGGTGTTCATCTTTTTGCATTGTTTGTAGCAGAAGTCCAGTGTGTGTGTGTGTGTGTGTGTGTGTGTGTGTGTGTGTATGTACACACATAATATTTCATTGTATGAATATACTGTAATTTAACTTTGTTATATGCCTGTTGGACATTTGGGTTATTTGTGTGTTTTTTTTTTTAAAAACTTAGTATGAATAAAGGCGCTATATTTATTCTTGTGCATGGCATTTTGTGCATAAATTACTGGATTATAAGATGTATTTTAACTCACCAAAAGAGCCTGTTTTCCAAAGTTTTGCCATTTTATGCACTGTCATCAGAGTATGAGCGTGTAGTTGTTCTACATCCTCACCAGTACTTGGCTTTCTCAGTCTTTTAGCCTTTCAGTTGTTCTGTGGTAGTATTATTTAGAATGGTTTTCATTTGTATTTACCTGATGACTTAATGTTGTTGAACACCTTATCATATACTTACTCCTTTTTTCCTGCTGGCTTATTTGTCTTATAGATTTATTGGAGTCCTTATATATTCTGGATAAGCATTCTTACTGTTTCCTCCCCTCCCCATATATATATAAAATAATTTTTTACATATATATATTTTTAGTTGTTGATGGACCTTTATTTTTATTCATTTATATTTATATGCAGTGCTGAGAATTGAACCCAGTGCCTTACACATGCCAGGCAAGTGCTCTACCACTGAGCCACAACCCCAACCCTGTTTTCCCCTCTTAATGATAGCTTTTTGATGGTCCTTAATTTTAATAAAGTCCATGTCATCAGTCTTTTGTTTTAGGGTTAGTGATTATGTGTCTTGTTTAAGATATCTCAGTGTAACCCAAGGAGATTGACATATTTTTCTGTTTTCTTCTAGAAACATTATTGTTTTACTTGTTACATTTAGCTCTATGATCTGTCTTGAATTAATTTTCATGCATGGTGTGAGGTATGGAATACGGGCCACCTATTCCAGCACTGTTTATTGAAAAGATCCTTTCCTCAGTGAATTTCAATGGCGCTTTGTGGTAAATATTGTTTATGATGTGTTGGTCAATGGAATTTCTAGTCCATTTCATTTATTTATTTATGTGCCAGTACCATACTGTCTTAATTATAGCTTTATGCTAAGTCTCGAAATAAGACTTATTTTACTCATTCAGAGACATCTTAGCTATTTTAGGTCCCTTGCATTTCTAACTAATATTTAGAATAAGCTTAAACTACCGAAGTTAGATTAGTATTGCATTGAATTTGTGGTTCAATATGGAAGAATCGACATATTAACAATACTGAGCATTTTTATTCATGATCATAGTTTATCTTCATTAATTTGGAACTTCCTTAATTTTTCTCAGCACTGCTTTATGATTTCTAGTGGCAGAGATATGACATATTAGATTTACTGCTCTATTTGATGTGGGTTTTTTTGTTATTGTAAGTGACATTTAAAAAAACTTACTCTTCAATGTTTGTTGCTCGCGTATAGAAATCTGGTTGCTTTCTAAATATTGCTCTTGTATCAAAGAGTCTTAGCCATTTGTAAATATTTTAATGAAGATTTTCCACCTATGCAGTCATGCTCTGTGTGACTAGAGACAGTTTTACCTTTTTCTTTTTAAGCCTAATGCCCTTCTTTTCTGCCTTTCTTTTCTCTGTTGGAATTTTCAGTGTGATATTGAATGGAAGTTGATAATAGTACAAAACCTTTATATTTTATATTAGGAAGAAAGCAAAACAGTATTTTACCACCAAGTATATTGTCAGCTGCAATGTTTTGTATCCTTCATCAGGTTAGGGAAGTATTTCCTTCCATTTCCTATTTGCTGATAATTGTTTATCATGAGCAGATAGTGGATTTAATTAAGTGCTTTTTCTGCATGTATTTAGTGATCATTTTATTTATTTTTTCCTTTTACTAATGTGGTGAATTATTGATGGATTTAAATTTTTTAAATCATCCTTGCATTCCTGGGTCAGACTCTTAACAACTGTTTTTATGAGAGGATATTGATGTGTTTTTTTTTTCTCTTTTTAGAAGAAAATATTGGTGTCTTTATTTTTTTTTTCTCTTTTGTTATGATGTCCTTGTCTATTGTATCTGGCCTCATTAAACAAGCTAGAAAGTATTCTTTTTCCTGGTAGAATTTTTTTCTTCTTATTTGGAAGAATTCTCTAGGGAAACTATGGAAAAGCATTTAAACATAAGATGTTTCTTTACAGTTTGTCCTTTTCTTACCAATTTATGTTAATTGTATTTCAGGGAATTTGTCTGTTTTTTCAAAATTATGAAGTTTATTGGCATAAATCTATTTATAATATTCTCTTATTTTGATGTCTGTTGCACCTGGTTAATCGGTTTTATTTCTAATATTAATTTGTATTTTCTTAAATGTTCTTGTTTAGGGACATCAATTTTACTAATCTTTTCAAAGAACCATCTTTTGGTTCTTTTCAAAGAACTGTCTTTTGGTTTTTCTGCCTTGTTTTCTTGATTTCTTGTCAATTATTTACTTCAACTTTCTTTGCATTTAATTTGATACTCTTTTTCTTGCTTCTTGAATCGAACACTAGTAAGTATTTTGCCTTGGATATTGACTTTCCTGATATGTTATACCCTGTCAGTTACAGAACAGGACCCTACACTCACAGTATTTTTCAATAAACTGCTCATTTCCTCTCCTAAGTAAAATATATTGTATAATTGATGCTTTTGAAAGCTGAATCATCTTAGCCATTGTGGTAGTGTACTTTGAAAATAGAAATATTTTAATCTTACAAACTATGAAGAATGGATAAAATTACTAACCTTAGACTAATAAACCAGGTGAGCCAGATGTTAAAGTCTTCAATCTTACTTCCCCATCTTTATAAATAAAAATGTTCATAGTTTTCTAAAATGCTGTTTGGATAGTGAAAGTTTAATCTTCAGTCAGTTTAGTTATGTTGACAATAAGTTAGCTTCAGGGACACAGAATGATAAATATTAATTGACATATTCAAAACTTTTGTGCTTGCTTTTTCCCTTTAGGAAGGTGGAGTAAAGGAGGATGAAGAAGAAGTTTCTGACAAAGGCAGTGATTCTGAAGAAGAAGAAACCAACAGAGAGTCCCAGAGTGAGAAAGATGATGGTAGTGACAGAGAATCTGATAGAGAGCAAGATGAAAAACAAAACAAAGATGATGAAGCAGTAAGATGAATAGATTTAAATAATTGGATTATGCCTCTGATGATTGTTTTGGGTTTTGTTAGTGTTCATTTGTTTGCTTGCTTGCTTTCTGTTTATCTGTCTTAGAACCCATGTATTTTTTAGTTTCATTACTTTGCAAGTTTTTGTTTGTTTGTTTTTTAAAGGAATGCCAGTCAGGGTTTATAAAGGAAAATTGTTTCAAACTAGGATTGGAAATCTAATTTTCTTAGATCTTAAATTGCTAGGTAGAGTAGAACCTAGGTTTGAGGCGAAGTCAGTTTTCCCTCTTTAGGAGATTTTCAGTATTAGGGTATCTCTGGAAATATGAGTAAGGGAAGGTGGTTTGCAAAACGGGTAGCAGTTACTTTGAAGGCCCTGTCACAGGTTCCAGGTAATGTTTAGGTGACGAAACATTACTGTGGACTTTTATGTCAAGAAGTTTTAGGGGAGAGCTAACATTATGGAATGTCACCTTGTTTCATGGGGTATATAAACATTTAAGGATGTTATTAAGATGGTGAAGTATGAAGTATAGGGGCAAAAATCTCAAAGCATTAAGTTGCGCATGAGTTATGGAAAAACTATGAAGAAAAAATGTGGTGGACAAATAATGTCCTTTGAGACTCACTGCAAACTGATAAGCTGTTTCCTTTGTGTTTGTTAGTGGTCTTTTTGACTGGACCTTTAAAAGTTTAAACCCTTCTGGTTTGGGCGAGAATCCCTGAATAGCCTCTGAGGCATCAGGAGAGACCAGGAAGAGATAGACGGCAAAAGAACAAAAGTATAAGGAGTTAAAGCACCCATCCTTAGGAATGGTGGAAAAACAACATGGATGACTTCTTTTACTAGTTACTAGGCCTTGACAGTTTTGTATTTTGAGAATTATAATGATTGCCAAGAAATAAAAATTTGTCAAAGAGATTATTTCCCTAGCCTCACTTTTGGAATGTTGACATAGTCTTTCCTCTACTTACCTCTAATAGAGGTGATCTTAAGGTTTTGACAGACTAGTTTTTTCAGATGATCAAAAATACATTCATGCAGCCAACATGTAATTACTCATGATCTGTCCCATCCCAAGCATTATCTTAGATGACAAGGAATGCAAGCCAAATAGGAAACAGTTTCTGCCCTTGAATGATATGCAGGCTAGTGGTATAGGCAGGCTTGTAAATATATGAGATTAATGTATATCTTATGCAAGGTGATGGCACAAAGGAAGGAGTGATCAACTCAGTTCTGAGGCAGAAGGAAATTTGTAGTAGGTCTTATTCAGGAGTTTGTACTAAATTGGCCCTAAAAGAAGAACAAATAGGAATTTGCCAGACAAAGAAAAGGAAGAACAAAAATCTATACAGGGTTTAAGAGGAGTGAAATAGTTTGCTAACTTCAGCGAAGTATAGGTAGTTCAAAATAATGGGAATTAAAAAGCATAAGGAGGAAAGCCATGTCAGGAGATTAGCCGTAGGCCATGGTCCGATTATTAGCCAGGCATCAGGGACTCAGGAGGCTGAGGCAGGAGGATCACAAGTTCAAACCCAGCTTCAGCAACTTAGCAAGGCCCTGAGCAACTCAGCGAGACCCTGTCTCTAGTAAAATATAAAAAAGGGCTAGGGATGTGGCTTGCTGGTTAAATGCCCCTGGTTTCAATCCCTGGTGCTGAAAAAAAAAGAAGGTTATGAATGGCCCTGTGGTGCTCTGGGGGTTAGAGGGATTGCGGATTTGATCTAGGAGATGATTTGATTTATGGTACTGAACTTGTTCTAACCCTAATTAGTTAACTAGCATTGTCAGGAATAATAGAAACTTTAAAATGGTCAAACCCTACCAGATTTCAGATTTTTTTATTCTTTACTAGGAGTGGCAAGAATTACAACAGAGTATACAGCGAAAGGAAAGAGCTCTACTGGAAACCAAATCAAAGATAACACATCCTGTGTATAGTCTTTACTTTCCTGAGGTGAGTTACACTTAGCTTAGTGTTTTCCTTATTCCATTCACTTTCTCTTCTCCTCAGATATTTCTCATTTGGATTTTATTGCTCTTTGGAGTGTACTTGCTCAAATACACTAAATGAGATCTATTCCTGATTTATGTTTTTAAAGGATACATTACAATATGAATTATGTTTAGTGAATATGTTGTTTGAAAGGAGGATTGTTAACTTACAATATTTCTGTGATTTCCTGTGCTTCTGTCTTTTCTGAGCTCACATACTGTTGTGCTTAATGGTTATTTCTCGTTAGCAGTCATTAGTCTTTATCAGACAAATGTATATTTTGCCTTTGACTACTTGACCCATGAACGTGACTCACCCCTGCCAAGTTCTAATAGGAAGAAAAAATTCTTAAATTTTCTTTTTGAGGATTCTATAGTTGCCACCTGGAACCCAGTCTGTGGGAATGAGTGAGCCTATGGCTATGGGACCAGCTGTGTTCTAAGCCCTGAGCAAAGTTCAGTAAGAGCTAGGCATGACTGAGTCTCAAGCTCAGGACAGAGCATTACAATGCTATTTGTTCTCTTGTTTACTTTGTTATTATGCCTGTTCAATTTTTCATCTATTTGCTAGTCTGTGTTGTTTGTTTGTCTTTCAAATTACTTTGGGATTCTCTTAACATTTTGCTTTTGAGGATGATTCTGTCTGTGGAGCAGAGGTCAAAAACTGGTTTACCCCCTGTTCAGGGAAACGGTTCCACAGACTGCCTCACAGCTTTGCTCTTTACTCATATTTGGCTGTGATCTCATATATATGTCTGCTTTCTGCTTGAGAATGTCAATCCAAAGATGCTGCTTAAGGCAAATTCCTAAATAATTTGGCTCTCTTAGTAATAAGTGATTGGCTCTGCACAGACTGTTGTTTTGACTTGGAGAGAAGTCTTCCCAGGATTCCATCTTAATGCACACACTGATCTTCTGGCATGTCCTGAGCTTTAGGCCATCTGTTGAGGGCATTTTGCCCACTGCAGAGGTAGTCTGCCAACATCAAGCATCCCCAAATCAAGCGAATAAATTTCACTCATTTGATTGGTTTAAAAAGTGCTGTGGGATGTGTGTACTACAAAATTTGTACCCAGTTTCATTTAGACCATATTTAGTTGGTAAATGAAACATCCATTCATTCCTTTAGAACATTTTATCAGTAAAAATGCCTTTTTCTAGTATAATCTGTTTGTACATGATAGATACCTCAAACTTTCACTTATCACATGCAATTTATGTAGGATCTTCCTGACATTTCCTTGTCTATGTTACCACGTACCTAACTACCCACTTAGTAATAATTGACTTACATTTTATTGAAACTCATCTATTAGTATGTTAGGAATGGTTGAGAATTGCACACAACAGAAAGATAATTTTTTTTTAAAAAAGTGTGAGTAACGCAATAGAATATCAGTTTCGCTTTCTTAACAAGGACATCAGTACCTATGCACAGTGTCATTGATTGGCATTCATCAGCTTCTTGTAAATATTCTTGAGTAAATCTCATTGTAATTAAATATCTTGAGAGAGTGAAGGGAAAGGCAGTCTATAAATAGTGAGGTAAAGAAGAAATGCACACTCTGAACATATCCCTGTGCTGCTTAATGGTATATAAATGATGTGGTAATGATGTTTCTGACATGTCAGAACCCTTAAATGAGAGATTGAGATTGTAGCTCATTTCACTAATAATCATAACTGTCATTTATTTTACTGTGTATGCTAACAGAAATCTAATGTTATTTTACTTGTATCATCTCAGTTCATCTTCACAACATGCCAGCATAAAAATCTTCACAACACACCAGGCACTCATCATTTAACAGAGAAGGAAAACTAAATTTAGAGAGGTGAAATAACTCAGGTATATGTAGCTTTAAAGCAAGTATTGGAAAATACAGTCTGTAGGCCAAATCTAGCTCCCTGCCTGTTTTTGTAAATAAGACTTTATTGTAAATAAAGTTTTATTAAAACACAGTTCAACTCCTTTTTTTCCATGCTGCAGTGGCAGATCTGAGTAGCTACAACAGAGACTCTGTGACCCACAAAATCTAGGTACTAATATTCCATCTTGAGACCATCATGTTTTTATATATTTTTGTGTACAAAAAAACACATAGGCAAACATTATATATACAGCTCTCCCTATTGTGATTGTCCTAACCCTATGGTTAGATGACTAAACAGTTATTGACAGGAGCTATAATACAGCAATGGTTACTGAGCACACTGAGGTTTGGTATTCCTTGTCTTTCTAGATGTTTTTAAGAAAATAGTTTTCTGCCCAACAGAAAATAGTTTTCTGTTTCTTCCTGCTGCTATTGTGCATTCTGATGGCAGTTTATTTACCCAGCTTTTTTAGTATTCTTGATTTTTTGAAGTTGAACTAGAAATATCAAGAAAATAATGTGAAATGATCAATAAACACAGGTTCTGAGATGTTCTCTTATACGCTAAAGAGGGTAAAATGCTTTAATGTATTGATTTTTGATTTGGCTGCCTGAGTTCTTTTCACTCCTTTTGCTTATTACTTGGTAAGATTATTTGTTACATGATATTGTAATAGTTAATATATTTTTTGAGAATATCTTTTGTCATTTAAAGTGAATCAGGGTTTTTTAATATGGAACCCATTAGTAGATTTATAAGAACCCCCCAAAATTGCATACAAAATTATTTTTGAAGAATAAGGAATAGATCTATAGGTAGTGAAGAACAGTTTGTTAATTTGGTAAATTATTGAACCCCAGGCACTGTGTCAATGCTGAGGATATAGCAGTGAACAAAACAAGGATAGTATTCTAAAATAAGACAAGCCAAAAATGCTTCTCTAATTCTTTCTTATTGTATTGTTCTTTGTTCTTTTTTTTTTTCTCCTTTCCAGGAAAAACAAGAATGGTGGTGGCTTTATATTGCAGATAGGAAGGAACAGACATTAATATCTATGCCATATCATGTGTGTACACTAAAAGATACAGAAGAGGTAATTACTCAATAGTATTTCCATTTTTAACAATGTATAGCATCTTATCTTCATGCTGATTGATAAAATCTGCTTAAAATATCAGTTTATCAGAGCTTATTGCATGTCGCTAGCTAGCCAGGCTGGCCAGATGAGCTGGGTTCAAAGGAGCTGGCTGCTGCAGCAATAAACTGAGAAAACAGCGAAGAAAACACATACAACACGAACGTGAGTTTCAATGGTGGGACTGCTCAGTGACCCCAAGGGTCAGCTCCACGCTGGATAGCGCTGGAAGGAGCAAGAGAGAGAGCACACCCCCCAGAACCATACTATTTATTAGGGAAAAGACATTTGATAGAATATTCCACCCAAATTAGGTAAGGGGTAGAGTTTCGAATGGTGGGGTCTTGCTTGGTGATGTCTTGTGGTCAGCAGATTGAATGACATCTTCGCAAGTCACACCCATCTCAAAAGCTGTGTGGGATCACAGGCAGAGTGAAAGGAAAGGCACACTTGCGTCGCAGAGCCCAATCAGCGTACAATGCCAGACCAGTCCCCTTTTATGCTCAAATGTGCAAAGCTCACACACGTAGCCCATGAATGGCTCACAACAGTTGCATTCTGTTGTGTCCATTTTCTCAGTATTCTCCGATGTTTTAAGAGTGAGCTCATTGGACATTTATAAAGAATTGTTAGAGGTAGGCAACTTGGTCACTCTTTTAAAAAACTTGTCAGTATGGTTTTGGCAGTTTTTACTGTTTATGTTCAAGAGCATTTTTCTTTCTTCCTCCTCTCCAGAATTTAATATTTTATAAAAATTTATGATGTAAGAATTGGTGGATTTAAATTTTTAGAATGGAATTTTTGACTATATGGCATTGCCTGCTGTTAAAACATAAAAATAGCCTTGTGATGAACATCATTTATGACTTGGGAACTGCATTCTGAGTTTTGTTATTTCCTTGATATTATTGACTGTTACCTTTGTCAGGAAGAAGGTCCTATTAGTCTGGACTTGGCAGACAAGGGCAAGGGGTTTGAATGTAAAGATAGTTCTAGATGTTGATTTTTTTTTTTTAAAATATTTATTTATTTGCTTTAGTTGTACACAATGCAATGCATTTATGTTTACGTGGTGCTGAGGATCGAACCTGGGCTGCGCACGTGCTAGGCGAGTGCTCTACTGATGAGCCACAACCCCAGCCCTAGATGTTGATTTTTAGTACCAAAAAAAAAAAAAAAAAAAAATCTTTAAAATAATTTTTATAACCATGCAGTAAATGTGTGGATTACTTTATTGCTTATTTGACACTTAAAGCCAACTCTTAAGTTGTATTTGTTTTGACTTTTTTTTTTTTTTTTTTAATTTTAACCTGTTTTTGAATAGGTAATGCATTCACCTAAAAATTTCAGAAGTGCATGAAGTGAAACATCTTGCATGTTTTTCCATCACCTTTTCCTTTTACGGGAGACCATGAGTATTGTCAAACTTTTATGTATTCCTCATGTAATATTATATGTAAATTGTAAACAAATATGTACATTATTATTTCCCCCTCAGATTTTACACAAAAGGTGGCATATCTGTTTTACACCTTCCCTTTTTATCTCAATAATATAACTTCCCCTGTTCCTGGGAAGGCTTTTGCTTCATAAGCACAATACAATTATTATACTCAATAAATGTAAAATTGGTGTGATATTATCTAATACACAGTCCATATTCAAATTTCCTCAAAATTTTCACTGATGTCTGTCACAATTTTTGTTTTGTTTCTGAGTTCAGGATCCAATTAGGGATCACACTTTGCATTTGATTGTTGTTTCTCTTTAGTCTAGAACACTTTCTTGTCCTTTTTCATTTTGAATTTTTCATGACTTTCACATTTTGCAAGAATCCAGGCAAGGTGTTTTGCAGAATATCACTTAATATGAATTTGTTTCATTGGTTACTCCTTACATTTATCTTAAATTTCTGGCAAGTATACAGCACTGATGATGTACATACTTAGTGCATCATATCAGGGGCACATTATACCAGTTTGCTCCACATTAATGATATCAAGGTTCATCATTTAGTTAAGGGTCTTTGCTATTGTAAAGGTACTCTCCCCACTCATCTGTATGGCAATATCTGGGCCCTATGTGAATATCCTGTTCTCCCAGTCTTTTACCCAGTCATTTTAGCATACGTTGATGAATCTTACCTAAATCAGTTTTTATGCTGCTGCTCAGTGTAGTTTCAATTTTCTGTTTCTTTTTTAGAGTGGAACTGAACACTTTCAGTGTGTTCAAGACATATTTCTTTTTGTGTCTGTTGCTGTTACTCATTTTTGTTGGGTCTTTTTGTTTGAGTTTTTTTTTTTTTTCCCCCCAGATAATGTTAAGAAATCAGCCTGCTGTGATATATGTTGCAAAAATTTTCTCTCTAGTAATAAGATGGTTTTTAATAAGCAGAAATATAAATGTTTATCCATTTTCCTTTTTTCTTTCTTTCTTTTTTTTTTGTGTGTGTAGTGTGGTTTATAAATTTTTTTTTGTAGCTTCTAGGTGATGTTAGAAAACCAAACTGAGGGTGTGTGTGTGTGTGTATGTGCATGTGCACGTGTGTTTCTGTACTGGGGTTCGATCCCAGGGCCTTGGCATGCTAGGTGAGTGCTCTGTCACTGAGTTACACACCAACCCTGAGATTTTTTTTTTTTTTTAAGATTCTCCCATGATTTTGCTTTTATAGTTTTATTCATTTTTTATAATGGCCTATCTTAATATATAATCTGGATTCTGGAGGTTTAGATCACCAGAGCATCCAAATGTCATTTTTAAAAAAATGTGTTCTTGGCTGGGATTGTGGCTCAGTGGCAGAGCACTTGCCTCACATATGTAAGGCACTGGGTTCGATCCTCAGCACCACATAAAAATAAATAAATAAATAAATAAATGCATTTTTTTAAAAAAATGTATTCTTCCTTCACCCAAGTGGAATTGAGATGTCTGGGTGTGTTATTGTTTGTCTTCTGTGATTTTTTTAAATATATATTTTTAGTTGTGGATGGACACAGTATCTTTATTTTATTTATTTTTATGTGGTGCTGAGGATCGAACCCAGTGTCTCACATGTGTGAGGCAAGCAATCTACCACTGAGCTACAGCCCCAGCCCAAGGTCTATGATTTGATGGGAATTCAGACACCTATTTGACCTTTTAAGGAATTGGTCATTTATCCTAGTAATAAGAAACTTTGGCCAGAATTATGTCTTTGTCTTTTTTTTTTTTAAATCCAGCATTTTAATTTTACTTTTATACTCCACAAAATAATAGTCAACAAAGAACATGGTTGTTTATTTTAAATATGCTTTCTTGAACTGTGAAGATACAGATTAAAGATTAACCCCATCAATTCTGCCTAATTAGATTTTCTTTTTGTGTAGAGTATGTAATAGATAAACATATATTTCATATTTCATATATATATGTTTGTTATTGTTGTTGGGCCTTTCGTAACAATCATAATTTGTAACATGCTATATCGCCTGAGTAAAATATGACTGTCAAGTACTCTGGTCTAGTGATTTTAAGGATATGCTGTTGTTTCCTCTTCAAAATGGAGATTTTTAAGTGTTAATTTTATCTTCTAGGTAGAATTGAAGTTTCCTGCACCAGGAAAGCCTGGGAATTATCAGTACACAGTGTTTCTGAGGTCAGACTCCTATATGGGTTTGGATCAAATTAAACCATTGAAGGTAAGAATAGTGTTTCTTCAACAAATACAGTAGTCTATTGGAATAAGTACTTGAGTGTGAGGGAAGCATTTCTAGTTTTGATATGCAAAGTAATGGGAGGAAAAAGAGATTCTCCCATACTTTTTCAATAATAAATTGCTGAGTAGGATTTTTAAGAGGTATGATTTAGAACCTTGACTATAAATTATACTAATGATGCATTTTAATATGCCCTAACATGCTGTAACTTACAGGACCTCACCAAAATGTTTTCTTTTAAAAGCATAAGGACTTTACTGCACATTCTATTGGAGTGTTTTTAATTATAAAGCCATTTTTAAGTTGAGCATCTGTTTTCTTTATTACTTGAAGCACACTTGTATCAGTTTTTACCAGTTCACTTGAGCATTTTATAGAAAGCATTCTGTTAGAGAAATTGTGCTAAAGTATTGTTGCATGGAAAAGAGTAAAATGAGCCTCTCTTTTCCCATGAGATTTCTACTAGAGCTTACAAAATATCTTTTAGAAGGTCATGCTTTAGTTTTTCTTTTTCTTTTTTTGGGGGGAGGTAGGTACCAGAGATTGAACCCAGGGATGCTTAACCACTGAGCCACATCTCCAGTCCTTTTTTTATATTTTACTTAGAGACAGGGTCTTGCTGAATCTGGCAAGGGTCTTGCTTAGGGCCTCCCTAAGTTGCTGAGGCTGGCTTTCATCTTGAGATCTTCCTTTCTCAGCCTCCTGAGCTTCTGGGATTACAGGTGTGTGCCATCATGCCTGGCTCCCTAGTTTTTCTTCTTTCAGCAGAACTTTAAGATATCACTCAGCATTTCTGCTCAAGAATCACAATCATTAGTCTTGTTTACAGAAATGCATTCATAAGTAGTTTTAAATTCTCTAAAGTCAGAATATCAAATTATTAGAAATCTAACTATTTAAATTTAGTAGATTTACTTATTTCTAGGATGAAGTGTCAATGTGTTGAATTTAGAGTTCTATATATGAAAATTTGTATTTTGCGGTGGTAAAAGAAGAGCTATTCTTTACCAAATATTTCTTATGAATTTTCTAACATCTACATTACTTTTTCATAGTTGGAAGTTCACGAGGCTAAGCCTGTGCCAGAAAATCACCCACAGTGGGACACAGCAATAGAGGGGGATGAAGACCAGGAGGACAGCGAGGGCTTTGAAGATAGCTTTGAGGAAGAGGAAGAGGAAGAGGAAGATGATGACTAATCTGTACTATGAGTGGACCACAATGTTTGCACATATTTGCAAACTTTTGCTGTTTGGAAGTGTATAATAAACCAGAAACAGTGCAGAACCAATATTGAAGGAAGTGTTAGTTTCTTTACTAGAAATGGGTGCATAAACTAACTGGGCAATTGGTGGTGCCTTGGTACAATCTGAAAAAAGAACGTTTAGGACGTTTAGGGCTTATTAAAGTCTTTCAAGTATGGGATGGTGAATTTATTTCATCTGCAAATTATAATAAATCCTTTGTTATTATAACTGTCCAAAGTGTGGGCTATGTATTATCTGATCAGTTTATGGTCCCAGTAAAAGTCAAGGTACATGAAAATTTATAAATGAGCAACTTTTCTTTGTTCAGCTTTAGTTTTAGTGTGATAAACATCACAAATGTTTTAAGTAACATCTCAAATTTTAAATGCCTTGATAAGCTCTGTTACTCGATTATTGATATTTTGCAGGTGAGACTGTAGCAGCTCCATACATGGATTTAAGCCTCTTATTTTCACCTATCTTGGTCATAAGTTGGCATTCGCTCACATTCCACATAATATAGAGGGCTACATTTTGGGATTTTGCTTTCTTAATTGCCCAGAGTTATTCGAGAGATTATAAAGATGGCTTTTAATGGCTTAAAATATTTTTAAGCCTCTATCTTTGCAGATCAGTGCAGGATCTAATTCTTTTGATAAGCTAGCTATAGGTCTAAAAGTAATTGTGGGACCATATGTTCTCTGTTGGTGGTTTATGTTATTAAACCTTTTTTAAAAGGTTCACTATAAAAGCTGAACTACATTCTTAGCTTTTAATCTACCTGACTATCAGAAGCCTTTTAAGGAAAATAGTATAACATGCAAAGGAGGGATCTTTTTGTATTCATTTTGGACTCCTGTTAATAAAATAGAAGTTTGACTCATTTTGTGTTTGCTATTGTCTTTTTATTTTTAGAGAAAGGACATAAATAGGGTAATCCATTCTTTTTTTTTTTTTTTTCCCCAACTAAAAATTTAATAAGACTAAGTGACTGCTATCTTTGTATACCATAGGAAAACCCCTGAGTGAGAGGTATTTCCCCTCACATAGTACAACCAGAAGGTTGTTCTTGATATAAAGTAGAAATGTAGATGTGATGAATCATTGGGGTGAGAGGAGAATTTTTATTATACAAGACAGGGAGGAAACAAGTCTGTAATATTATAAGATTGATTATAACAATCCTCTCCTATCAAAATTTCCACAGGCCAAAGTACTGTTGGAATACTGACTGTGACCTTGTTTACTTAAAGGGTTGCTACTCTCCATGCAGAATTACCATTGGTATTTTGTTACTACAGTAGTTTGAAATAAAATTTGGAAATTAGCAAAAACATGAATGACTTTTTTGGTTTTAAATTTAGAATGCAATACTTGCTGTCAAATGGTCTGAGAAGTTTTTTCATTAGAACCTTATTAACCAGGTTAGCGAGCCCTCTTCTTGGCAGGCAGGAGGCTGTGCCACTGAAAATTTGTTTCACTTTACAAGTAAGAGGGTGGGTGTACTTTTAAATCAGGTTTTGTGGTGAAGCTGCAGTGTGGGTTGAAGCAGCTGTTAATAATGCAAATGATTCAGGGAGTGAGCCAATTTAGGCAGGTGAAAGAGAGAGGTCAGAGAAAGCAAGTGGCATAAGGTCAAGGACATCGAGCAAACAAGATAATGTTAAGGTTCACATTTCCTGTACTTCCTGAAACATACTTTCAAGAAAAGAATTTCTTTTTTAGTGGTGATTTTGCCATAAGGAGGTTTTGCAAAAGTTCATTAAAAAAACTTGACTTCTTTGGAGAGGTGGATTCCCCACCCTAATAAGTCACCATAATGCAAAGACAGCATCACCACCACATTAGAGAGGTTCACCAATCTGTTTTTCTTGCCCTTTGTGTGGTGTGTATGAACATCCCAACCAAATAGAACAAATTAATGCATACCCTAGGTACCTCTTTCCATATTGCAGTAATGAAAGAACTTTTGTGGTTCCAATCTCTCCACTAAGTCACAAAACTCTACATCCCCTCTTTCTCTGCAATGGGATTAATAATTTATCCCTAGATTGTATTTAATCTCAGGAAACTTATTAAGTGAAGCTTCATTTTTCTATCAGAAAACAGTGACTTTATCAACAAAATAAATGAGCATATAGATGAAAGCACTGTGAACAGAATGAAATTGGCTATTTTTGAAATTGTTTAAATCATGAATATTTTAATCTCTTTAAATTGGTGAAGTACCTATTAAAACCAAATACAGCCTTCCACGAGACTTCATTACCACTACTGAAAGTGTATCAGTCGTAAGTGTTAGCATTATAAAACTTGATGTAGGCCCCCATGTGTTTTCCATTTGGAGATCTCAATCTCAAAAGTTACTCAGATCACGGGGCTGGTGGCTCACACCTGTAATCCCAGTGGCTCAGGAGGCTGAGACTCTATAGAGTCTCAAGCTCAAAGCGAGGCACTACGCAACTTAGTGAGACTTTTGTCTCTAAATAAAACACAAAATAGGGCTGGGGATGTGGCTTAGTGGTAAAGTGCCCTGAGTTCAGTCCCCTGTACAAAAAAAAAAAAAAAAAAAAAAATTCACGTCCTCTATTTAAAAAAATATTTGTGAAATTTTAAATTGAGCACATTGAACTAGTTTCTCCCTATAGAAAAATTCTTTGTGCTCTGCCCCACTTCTGTGCTGAGGGGTTGGAGAAGGCAGGTTGTCAGCTGTACCCCCGACTTTGTGTTGGGAAGCAGGGGAGCAGGGATGCCAACATCCTATATGGAAACAGGCAGCAGCATGTTATTCGTGCCATGCTCTTTTTCAGTTGTTTCAAGTCAATCCAAATCATATCCTGTTAATGTTCTTTAGTAGGAATTCATATTTCAAATGTAATCCAACACCTTACATATTTTTAAGGGATTGTTCATTGTTCATCATGTGTTGACTGAGTGTGTATGTACCTGGCTCTGTGATTGAATTCTGGGACTATAAAAATCTGTGTTAAGAACTCACTAGTATTCAGTTAGGCAGATGTGTGGTAAGCCATCTCAACCCATTTGCCTTGGCTGGTAGCTGTTTGGAATGCAGTTTTGTTTTGTTTTTGTTTTTGCATTACAGACAGAGGAGTTATTTGTTTTAGAGATTAGTTATTTATCACTTTTTTTTTTCAGGTAGGCAAACATCACCCTTTGTTTTTAAATGCTTCTTTAAAGCACTTTTCCTCTCACATTCTGACTCAGCTCCATGAACTCCTCCTATTTAGTCTGCCTTAAAGTGAAACAACTATCAATGAACCATAACATTACATTTTACCAGCTGTGTAATGATTATTCCAGATATGTCTCAAGAAGTTAGCACCAAGCAGCTTCACACATTTAAATTTGAAGCTAGGGCTATTTTGCAAAACTTTAAAGAAGAGAAAAAAGAAAAAAAAAATGTGATCTTGTACATTTTCCTGTAACTGAGCTAAAAACCCAAATAACAGCAATTATTGGCATGCTTTAGGGCTCTGATTTCAGGTGGGGGTGTGTACATCCCAGGGGTATGCAGATGATCGATCCATTGAGAAAATGTTAAAATGATTATTTGTATTTAATCTCATCCTTTAAAATTTCTATTTTTGTGTGTTTTATAATGTACATAATATATTGTACTATTGTACACTTATATAATTTATAAATAAATACTACATTTATTGGTGCATAATATATATATTTTTTTCTGATTCCGGTGCATGACCAAAACAATTGGACACCGATACTTGATGATACTGATAGGGTGACATTAAACTTTGGGCCTTTGACACTCAACCATTTGAGATCACAAAGTGATGTACTCTGCTGGTGGCCAAGTTGGCATTCACTGTGTCCAGCTCTACTGTTTCTCCCAAGAGCAGAGTGATACTTTTGAGATGGAGTTGAGTAGGTTTGGTGGTGGGGTTAATAGACAGGGAAGTCTGGGTGTGGTGGCACCATGCCTGTAATCCTAGTGACTTGGGAGGCTTAGGCAGGAGTATTGTGAGTTCAAAGCCAGCTTCAGCAGCTTGGTGAGGCCCTAAGCAATTTAGTGAGACCCTGTGTCCAAATAAAATACAGAAAGGTTGGGGGTGTGGCTCAATGATTAAGCACCCCGAGTTCAAATCTTGGATACCAAAAAGAAGGGGGTGGGGTGGGTTCTAATCATCATCCATTGTCTATGGAAAGGAAGTGGGGCAGGTGAGGTGCTGTGAATGTGCTAGTGGCTGCTACATAGGACTCAGTAAAACCTACAACTCGGTGGGCTAGACATTCAGTAGCTGCTGCAAAGACCATCCACTCTTTCCGGCACCGGGTTGTTCTCTATTAATTTACCAGCCTATGTGCACGAAGGGAACTGTGTTCCTCTTACTCTGAACACCTCAGATTTACACTTTAAAACCTGGCAGCAGTGAGCACCGTTCAGGACCCAGTGGCTTGTATGAAGAGTTAACTTTACCTATTTCCCTGTATTTTCCAGCTGGTTCCAGTAGAGGGCGATAAGGCCGTAATTTTCTTTAACAATGGCTTGGTTTGTGGGACTAGCAACCAAAATTAAAGAAATGGTTTCTTTCGTTCTTTCTTTCTTTCTTTCTTTCTTTCTTTCTTTCTTTCTTTCTTTCTTTCTTTCTTTCTTTTCTTTCTTTCTTCTTTCTTTCTTTCTTTCTCTCTTTCTTTCAAAGGTCATTATTATTTTTTAAAAATATTTATTTGTTTTAGTTGTACACAACACCTGTATTTTTACATGGTGCTGAGGATCGAACCCGGGCCCGCACGTGCTAGGCAAGCACTCTACTGCTGAGCCACAACCCCAGCCCTAAGAAATGGTTTCTAATTTAGTTTTATCTACACCTTCTAGAATTTCCTCTTTCTAATCTTTTATATTCTCCCCTAACCTTTGTGTATATTACATATACTTCAAATTTACATTTAGGTTTTCTGTCTGGAAATTAATATTAAATTCCTTTGCAGTGAACTCCAAAAGACACTCAATATGTATTCCTGTGCTATGACTTTATTAGGTTGAGAGAGGTGGGAAGTCAGGTAGGACAAAAAAATTCTTTAACTCTACAATTTTTTTTTAATGGTTGGTGTGAACTATTTTTATTTGACTCTGTGTGCAAGCAAACAAGTTAATCTGCTAGTGTCATGGGTGCTGGCAGAAGGCCAGGGACTCCTAGCTCAGGAGCATAGCAGGTTCCATGAACTTCATGTCCCCACTGGCTCCTCCAAGTTTCATGCAGGTGCTATCGAGTGGCCCAGGTGGATGCTGCACATGTAGCGGGTTCACATCACAGCTGAGATGCTGAACTTGGTAGACCTGACCTTTTAAAGGGTTTGCAGCAAAACCTGTTCAATCCTAACAGCAATCTTGCCCTCCTCCTGGAAGAGAATACTGCCTTCCAAGGCTGTTTGCTGTACAAACATCCTTGAGAAGATAGTCTAGAAAAACTAGAGCTTCTGAATCTCTGCTCACAGGTATTCAGAAAGGTGAGAAACCCACAGGAAATGGCCTCCCAGCAGCTGGAATTCAATATGTAGAGAGGGCACATCTATTCACAAAGAGGCTCAGAATACTTACCGTCCAAAGGAATAAATTCTTAGTGAAAGTCAGGACCAGTGAGGCTGTCTTGCTTGAGAATAATGTGCATTTAAACCTCTTGCAAATGTTTTATTGTCAAAGATAGTGTTTTAGTCAGCTTTGCATCACCTATGAATAAAATATCCAACAAGAATGATTTAGAGAAGAAGTTTATTTGGGTCTCACAGTTTCAGAAGTCTCAGTCCATATATGGCCAGCTGCATTGCTCTGGACCCCAAGCAGAAAATCATTGTAGATGGGTGTGGTGGAGGAGGACTGCAGGGCAGCCAGGAAGCAAAGAGACAGAGGAAAGAGACACAGGGAAAATGTATCCTTAAGAGCACATTTCCAGTGATGCACCTCCTCTAATGTCAACCCACCTGCCTTCAGTTACCACCCAGTCTGTCCATTCAAACCAGGTTGAATGATCAGGTGACATCTCTCATAATCTAATCATTGTCCTCTGAATATTCCTGCACTAATGCAGGAGGTTTTGGGGGATACCTCATATCCAAACCGTAACAGATTGTGTTGTTACAACTAAAGATAGTTCATGTACTGTGCACCAACTAAAAGTTATCCAGAATTTTCAAAGTTGAATCCATTCTGTTATTATAATGGAAAAGAGATGTCTAAAAATGAACACTATACTATTGTGTATTATAATCCTGAAAGACTTTGGTTGTTGGCCTCTGCACATTTACCCAAACATACCCCCACCCCTTCCTTCCCCCACACCCTTCTCTTCCAGACAAACTGGACATTTGCCTCCAAGCAAGTCTTGTTCTTTGTAGAATATTTGCCATTTTTAAAGTGATATCCTTTTTCCAAATATGCTATCCAAGCCCAGGGAGCCATTAGACCTCCTTTGGTTGAAATAATTGAGGAATCTCTGAAATAGTATTCTGGACAGGCTTACTGGCTTACTGGAACCCAGTTATTCTGTAAGGAAGATAACCCTTTTAACTGCAAAGTCATTTGGAGATGTTGCAGATGAACAGGGAGAGTGACCCAATTTGCTGATAGGCATTTTGCTCATTTTGACAAAAATTCAAGGAGAGACTTTAAAAATCCTAATCTTTGACTCAGGAGATTTTGACCCTTTGGCTCTGAAAATTCCCAAGGAGACGTCCAGTAAGAATACTGGGGTAACCACAGCCAAATATGCCTGTCTGCACCTCTATCTTAGCCTACTTTATAATCATATCCAAAATTTCTCCAGCTTTTTAACGTATTGATTCTCTGGCGTGTCCTTGGGACGACAGTCACTGAGTATGCTCTATGTCACTTTGCAAAATCCTCCAAAAGCTTACTCTACTCTTATGAAAATGGGAGGGGGTGAGGGAGAGGCAGAGAGAGAAAGGCAGAGAGCAGGAGAAGAGGTGAAGGGGACAGGACGGCCTGTTCTAGTTGCTTCGAGCTGCTGCTCCCAACAGCCAGCTCCTGGTTCAGAACCTGCAGTTACTTTTTCCCACGATCCCAGGAGCTCTTGCCCCACCTACCCACCCCCACTCACAAACTGCTGATCTGGGTCTATTATCATAGAAATTATAAGGATTAATGTGACTGTCAGCAGAGTGCTGTTGAGAATGGGGGATGAAACTCTAGTGTTATGATACCACATTATTCCTTTATACACTGCAAACCCCCACATCGTTCCAAGTCTGCTGACTTAATGACAGGGTATCTCACTAAATGTCAGGAGTGACACTTCAGGAACAGCACATTTCAAGATAGTTTAAGTTTGGCAATACTGAGTTTTGAGTAGAATTTTGTGTATTGAAATCAATCATTTTTTGGAGTGAGAAAAAACATTTTAAAAAGCTTCTTCTACATCATTCATTATCCTTCCTTCCTTCCCTCCCTTCTCTTCCCTTTTTCTTTCCTTCTTCATTTTCTCCTCCTGCTCCCCCCTCCTCCTTCTCTTCTTCTTTTTGTACTGGGGATGGGACCTTGGGGCACTCTATCACTGAGCTATATCCCCAGCCCTTTTTATTTTATTTTGAGACAGGGTCTTGCTAAGCCATCCAGGCTAGCCTAGAACTTGTGATCCTCCTGCCTCAGCTTTCTAGGTAGCTGGGATTATAGGCTGCCTCCCCCCCTCCCAGGACCAGCATCCAGTATAATTTCCATAGTTTTCTTTGTATGTGGTACTAGGGTACTTGAACCAGTTCCTCTGCAGTCCCCTCCACAGCCTGATATAAGCAGAGCTGGAATGTAGGGATGGAAAGAGAATGCCTGGGCATTCAGGTGTGGAGCTACCTCTCTGGGTGGCATGATGGTAGAAATCAATGATGCCTGTGTGTGGCGCCACGTCCAGAGCTCAGGAGGTGCTGTCTCTGCAGCTCTGGTTGCAGTCAGTGGTGCCCCTCCCTGTTGCACCACAGAGGGGCAGACGGTGAGATGAGGGAGGGATACAGAAACGAAGAGCCAGAGAGAAGAGAAGGGGTTGCCCTGGCCATGGAAGTGGAGCTGGGATCCAGGCATCTTCCCCTGCAGGGTGCTGTGCCCCATTCCACAACCCTCACTCTCCATCTTCCCAACACGCGCACACACACACACGCACACACACACACGCACGCACACATAGACAGCTCTCACTGAAATGGGTGCTGGTCTAGGTGACTGCCTATGTAGCCTACCACAGCCATGAATGGACCTGAGCTTACACTTGAGTCAGATCCTCCAACTATCTCAGAGTTCCCATGCTATGTTAAAATGAGATCCTACTACACCCAGATATGTGAGGTTTTGGGTTGGGTGAAAACACGTTGGCTAAAAGCATGAAGGGACTTTTAAGATCCTTTCCTATTTAGAGATTCGAAAATGTAACAGTCCAGGTAACTTGCCTTGAGAGAAACAGTAAATTCTCTTCCTGCCCTGAATGTAACTGCCTTGACTTAGGAGCCCAGGACAGTGGCACAGGCAGCCAAGGCTGTCCTCCTGCCTCAATTATTCTCTTTTTCTAGCCTTTCCCTTACCATCTCAACCAAGAACATTCTAAACAATCTGCTTGAGGTTCTAATCCTAAAACTTGGCAGCCTTCTTACCAGGCTAAGTGCTTATTTCTTGGAGAGATTCTTTGATTGCACATAAATGCTGCTTTCTACATTAGGGCTAAGAACTGAAGCTGAAGGAAGACAAAGGTAACCCCTCTGTGGAAAAATGGTGTCCTAGAAATGGCAGTCAGGCTTAAATTCAAGTACACTAAAATTTCTTCTTAAAGATCCTTTTTGCTGCCATCCAGTTACTAAAATGCAGTGCAGCAATATAGCAACGTAAAATAAGATTGAAAACACTTTGGATCTCTACAGGGCCCTGGTCACCTGCTGTAAGAGTTTCTTGCACATGCCTCTTTCCCCACCAGCACGAGACCTGAGAGTAACTGAAGTCTAACTCTCTGCGCGGCACATATTTTATTGAACTGGTATCTCACTCAGCAGGGGTTCTGAACTAGCACAACAAATATTTGAAGGTTTCCTCAGATAGCTGCCAATAAGCCTTTCCCATTCAACACAAGCATCTAATATTTATTAACATGCCCCTTCATTGTGGAAGAGGTGGTTGCTTCTTAGATTTCACCTCTGGAGACCGAAGCTTGCTGGGAAGTGCTCCTGACCTTGGAGCAGGGAGGGTTTCTGCTTGAAAGAGCAACTGCACAGTCGCCCAGTGGCCTGGGGGTAACCTGCTCCCTTCTACGTGGGGAAGACTATGCAGCCCAGTGAACTGGGGGGTGTGCGAGTCACCTCTGAAGCTGAGATCCCGGCCCCCTGGGAGCCAGCTTGTCTGGGCTGCCGAGAAGTCCAGGAGGATCTAGAGGTGGGGCAGGGGCGGGAAGAGCCTGTGAGTCAGAGGAGGACCACGGCCACCTTAGTGAATGGATCATGGCAGGGTTTGCTGTTGTTGGTCAAAGAACCGATGGTCTTTTTCAAATTTCTGAAAATATAGAGAACTATTTATAGAAATGAATTTTTCTTCTTTTTCTTTTTTTGTGAGGCCTCAGACTGATCTAGTATGACTCTGTTGTCTACATATTGCAGGAAAATCAGGCTGAGGTGAATATTCTTTGGCTTTTTTATGTGCCCATCTTCAGAGCCCTGCTCATTCAGGCACACACATCACCCCAGTCTCCTCCTGTAGACATTACTTTTTAATCCACTTCTTCAGGAATGAAGTCACTTCCGCAGTGCAGAGCTTGAATAGAGAGTCTTCAAACCTGAGAGCCTGTCCTTAGAGGCCCAGGGAATGGCAAAGGGAAGAAAGTGCCCTATTAAACTGATGCTAGCTTGTATTTGTCCCTCAATATTTTTCAGGACATTTTCAAACACATCCTCTCATTTGGCCTCTGGAAGTTCTAGGAAGCCAAATGGACAAGAAGGCATCATCATTCTATAGGTCAGCAAATGTGAACGTGGCGAGATCAAGGGACACAGGCCCGAGTCATGCTGGGACCAGAGCTGGGCTGGAATGAAAGTCTCCTAAATGTTCAAGCCGTGTCCTCCTCTGCACTGCCCCGCCTCCTGCAGCACAGCTATAACAGGGAGCGCAGTCATCAGGGCTCCTTGCAGGGCTCCAGGTCTAGGGCCTAAGGGTTAAAGGAGGGGCAGGGGGCAAAGCCAACATCTGCCTGCTGTTCCAGGTGCTTGGGATACAGAGAGAACAAAGCAGAAGAGAAGCAGACAAAGATGCTTTCCATACATTCAAGAAGGCTGGGGCCAGGGAGAGAGTAGGGGTGACCAGTCAGCATGATTAGTTAAGTAATTTAAATGTCATATTTGAAGGTAGTAAGTGCTCTGGAAAAAAGAAAAAGTAGAGCAACGTAAGGAAGTGGGTGAAGGTCCCAGTTGTCACAGGAGCAGGTCCCAATTGTCACAGTGAGGGAGGGTTCCATCTTGAAGTTGACACTTAAGCCATGGCTTGAAAATGTGAAGATATTTCAGAGTGTGGCTATGTCGGGGAAGAGTATTCCAGAGGGTAATGCACAGGCTCTAAGGCAGGAGTGGCCCGGCCTGTGAGGAACATTGTGGAAGCTAGTAGCTGGAGCAGAGCAAGTGAAGATTTAGCAATTATTTCTTGGCTATGGTGCCAAAAGCACAGGCAACAAAATTAAAACAGACAAATTGGACATCATGAAAATTACAACTCTGTGCATCAAAAGATGCCATCAACAGAGTAAAAAGGCAACCTACAGAATGGGAGAAAATACTTGCAAACCATAGATCTGGTAGAGATTAATATTCAGAATATATAGAGTTCTCCTAAAATTCACCAAAACCCCACACCACCTGATTCAAAGGTGGCAAAAGGCTTGAACAGACATGTCTCCAAAAAAAGATAGACAAGTGACCAGTAAACACATAAAAAGATGCTCAATGTCACTAATAATCATGGAAATGCAAAAACTAAAACTACAATGAGATGCTTTCTCACACTCAGTGGGATGGCTACTGTAAAAAATATTGAAAAAATTAATAAGAGTTGTTGATGTATAGATAGGAAACCCTCTGTACTGTTGATAGGATCATAAAATGATGCAGCTGCTGTGGAACACAGTATGGAGTCTTCCAAAAATTAAAAATAGAATTATTATCTGATCCAGAATTCTATTTCCGGATATGTGTGTGTGTGTGTGTGTGTGTGTGTGTGTGTGTGTGTGTGTGTGTGTGTATGTATGTATATATATATGAAAGAATTAAAAGCAGGGTCACAAAGAGATATTTGTGCAACTATATTCATAGCAGCATTGTGTATAACAGCTAAATGTAGAAGCACCCCAAGTGTCCATCAATGAATGAATGGATAAAACAAAATGTGGTGTATGGAATATTATTCAGCCTTGAAAAGGAAAGCAATTTTGACATACGCTAAAACACAGATGAACTTCGAGGACATTATGCTAAACATCATGCTAAATGCTATAAACAGTCACAAAAGAGACCAACCATATGCTTCTGTGTATGTGAGGTACTTAGAGGAGTCAAAATCATAGAGACAGAACAGAAAGTGGTGGTTGGGGCTTGGAAGAGGAAGCAATGAGTTATTAATGGGTACCAAGTTTTGGTTTTACAAGATGAAAAGAGTTCTGGAAATGGATGGTGGTAATAGTTCCATAGCATTGTGAATAGACTTAATGCCACCTTAACAGCAATGGTTATGGTGATAAATTTGATGCTATGAGCATTTTACTGCAATGAAAAAAAATTGGGATTAAAAGGGGAATGGGAATTAGACTGTGTGGTATTGGGACTAGAGCTGGCAAATAGACCAATGATACAGAAAGGGAATCCAGAAACAGACCCACATCTGTGGCTGGACTCACAGACAAATTGGTTCAGCAGAACAGTTGGGGAGACAAAGGCACTTTCAGAATGTGGTGCTGGACAATGGTGTATCCATTTGGAGAAAAGAATGATACATGCCCCTCGACTCCTGGCTCACACAACAATTGATTCCAGGTGGCTTGTAAATCTAAATTTGAAAGGCAAAACAATAAAAGCTTTTAGAATATAATATAGGAGAATATATTCATGACCTCAGGGTAGGAAAAGATTTTTTAAACAGGATACAAAGAGTATTTCCAAAACGGAAAAAAATTGATAAATTGAATTATATTCAAATGAAGACCTTCTGTTCTTCAAAGACACAACAAAGAAAAATGTAAAAGGCAAGCCACAGAGTGGGAGAAGATATTTGCCACCCACATAATTGACGAAGAGCTTGCCTCCACACTAAACAAAAATGAAAAACAAAAAAAAAACCCTATATATTGCTAAGAAAAAAAAAAAAGGTGGAAAACTCAACAGGAAAATGGGCAATAGGCTTAAAAAAGAAAAGGTGCTTCACAACCCAGACTGGGTGTTCAGAAGCGGACCCTGAGAAGGAGTTTGTAGTGCAAGATGTTTAGGAATCAAGATGCTTCTAGTGAGTTGAGTTGTATTTATATTGAAACCTAATGTTTTAAAAAACAGTTCTGGTTCTCCAATAACCCTCAGATGAGTGCTATGCACTTAATTTTAAAATAAAACTAGTTTTCACTAAAAACAAAACAAAACAAAAAAAAAAAAAAAAAACAAAAGATGCCTATGGAGAACAAAAGGGAGAGGGAGAAGGATTGGGCAGAGAAAGGAGCTGGACTGCATGTGGGTCTAGTGGAGCCTGGGACAACCTGGCAGGGAGCTTGTCCATCAGGCAAAACTGGCTATGGCTTTACCCTCCTTTTTGAGTCAAAGCTGGAGCTCCGCAGGAAGAGCATGACCGTGGCCAAGGTGGTTCTGTGCAGTGGAGGCAGACCCTGAAGAGTTGCCAACTGTCGGTTGACCACACTCCCAGCAGCTGGGCAAGTCCCGCCTTGAAGGGGGATCTGAGCACCTTCTCCCCACAGATACTCTGATTCACAAAACTGGATAACCCAATGGTCAGCAAATACCCTAAAAGAGCGGTTCAAGCTCGCCATCCATTAGGGAATGCAAATGAACCACAAGGAGATATCACTACAAAGCTCACCAGGATGGCCAGTTGAAGAAAGTGACTGAATGGAGGGGTTTGAGGCCATGCAACAACTGCAAATCTTATGTCCTCCTGGTGGGAGTATAGATTTGTAGATCCCTTTGTGAAACAGTTTGTCATTAGTTACTAATTTGCAGTTATGCGTAGGCAGTGGCTAGCAATTACACTTCTAGATATGTATTGGACAGAAACGTGTGCAGGTATGCACCAACAGGCATGTAGGAAAATGTTCATAGAAATGCTACTGTAGCACTCCCAAACTAGTAACAGCCCAAACATCCATCAGTAATAGGACAGATTTTTTTTTTTTTCTGTTTGTACAAAGATGGCAGTAGGCAACCTCCAAGATGGTCTCCCAAGGACCCCTGTGTCCTGATGCCCTCATTTGTGTGATTCCCCTTCTGCAAGGGACAGGGTCAGGCTGTGTGATCAGCAGCATATGGGCAGCAGGGCTGTTGTGCCACTTCTTGGGTTAGGTGATGAGTGACACTGCAGCTTCCATCTTGGGAGCTGTCTTGACCATGTGCTGCCTCTCTGCTCATTTGCTCTGAGGATCAGCCCCCATGGCAAGGCCCACATGAGGAAATAGTCTCCTGTCAAAAGCCAGGGGAGAGAGTTGGTTACATCTTGCCAGTCAGTTATATCTTTGGAGAGGACAGCTTGAGGGGTAGTTTGGCTATCAACTATGTAGGGGGCCCCTATGCCAGAACACTAGCTAAGCCACTCTTGGGTTCCTGACTCGGAACATGTACTATAATAAATGTTAGCTTTAAGAGGCTCAGTATTTGGATAATCTATCAATGCAGTAATAGATAAGGAACATGGTTTTCTATAATGAAAATAAATGAAGTGTAGTTACAACTGTCAACATGTTACCAACGTAACAGAGTGAAAGAAACCAACCATAGATGTATGCTGTTACTCCATTACCTAATGTTCAAAAAACAGGCAAAGCTACACAGTGTTTGGGGAATACATGACTAGAGGGTAAAATAAAACAAATCAAGGGAGTGATCACCATGGCAGCCAGGATGGTTACCTTTGGGGCTGCAGGAGGGCATTGGGAAGGGGCATCGGGAAGGCTTCAGATCTCTTGCCAATGTGCTGGTTCCTGATCTGGTTGATGGTAGTATTTGTTTTGGAAAAAATCCCATTAAGTTGTATTTCTATTTTTACACCTTTTCTCTATGTATGCTATATTGTACACACATGCCTTGTGCACAAGGAGAATGGGAGGAGGGAACTCTTTAGAGGAATTTTGTAACAAAAAGGATGAAAAAAAAAAAAAACAGATATAGTAACTGGAAGAAAAGTGGGATAATTTTTTTAATGATGAGATATGTTTTATGTAGGAGGAAATGATCCACTGGACAGAAAAAAAAAAAAAAACTGATAGAACAGGAGAGAGGAATCACTGGAGCCCTGATCTAGAGCAGGTGAGGAGTGGGTCTGGGCTGAGCCAGATGGAGGGGTGGGAAGGGGGAGGGAGAAGGAGGGAGAAAGAGAGAGGTATTTATTCTAAGGCACTGGCTCACAGGACTGTGGAGGTTGGCTAGTCAGAAATCTCCAGAGTAGGCCAGCAGATTGGAGACCCAGAGAAGAAGTTATGTTGCAATCTCAATCCAGGCCATCTGGAGGGAGATTCTCTCTTCCTTGGGAAAGGTCAGTCTTATTCTTTTTAAGGCTTTCATCTGATTGGATGAGGCCCACCCACATTATGGAGGGCAATCTGCTTTATTCAAAGTCTACTGGTTTACATATTATTCTCATCTTTAAAAATACCTTTAACATCTAGACCAGTGTTTGATAAAAAAAAAAAAAAAATCTGTATCTTAGTCTAGGCAAATTAACACATAAATTTAGTCATCATGAGAACAATGTCGGTGTTGACAGTCTCTGCCATTAACATGCTTAGGGCTGAGAAGAAGGAGAGTGGTGTGTGGGGTGTTAGGACAACTCTTGCCCTTGCTTTTCACCCAGAACACCTGCCTTTGGATTCTTATTCAGTCTGGAGAACCTTCCTGCAGAGAGGTAAAAGAGGCTGAAATCATCGTTGGTATAAGTAAACTAAGACCTAAGACCATCGTCCTCTTATTTTGAGTTAGTGGGCAGAGCCTGAGAATATTATTTTAGCAGAATGAGAAGGACGTTGACGTCTTACAGCGTTTTGTCTTACAGCATTTTTCTTACAGATCTTATATTTGAAAACACAGGATCTCCCTATCATCGCAGGTGGCTATCTGGTGGGGTCTGCGAAGCACGAGGCTACCTAATGCTCTCTACTTGCAGCAGTGAGTTGGCAAAGATGCTCTCTGGGGCGGTGGGTGTCTCGCCCAGGGACAGTCAACCAGAGGCTCTGTTCTGCCCCCAGAACTGGGTGAGGGGGTAGGAGATGCTGGGAGATGCTGTGGGCGACTCATAGTTGTGATCGCTTGTTAGTGAAGACACTAAAAGTGGTGTCTTCCGTGGAGTCACTTTCTTGTCCCCTGTCTCAGTACGCACTGCTCTCCCAGGGACCCTGTCACTACCTTCTCCTTCCCCAGTCTAGGATTCAGTCCGGACCTCCGCATGCAGGTGGCAGCAAAAGGAATGAGTGAGCGTCTTCTCCAGCGGTGGCCACCAGGGGGCGTGAGGTGGCCGGGGAGACCTGGCCCCGCTGGCCCTGGCCGGGGTAGATTCTGGTCCGGGTTCCTAGAGCTCAGAGGCCGGAGCCCATGTGGCTGGAGTGCTGCTGCAGTCTCCGGCGACGTCCCCCCACCCCTCCCAGCCATGTCCCATGCCTCCGCCGCTCCAGAGATCAGGGTGGCCTTGGTCCTTTCTGTTTCACTGAGCCAGAGTCCAAACCATCTCCCCTTAGCTCTCTCTCCGGGACTGAGCGGCTACTCCCCTAGATATCACAGAGAGTCCCTCTTTCTGTGTCTCTGTGTCTTTGGGTCCCTCTCTCCTTCCCTCCCTTCCTCCCTCCCTCTTTCCCTCCATCTCTCTCTCTCTCTCTCTCTCTCTCTCTCTCTCTCTCTCTCTCTCTCTCTCTCTCTCTCGGATAAGGCTGGCACCTGCCTCCTAAGGAGGCTTTCCCACTCATGGGTTCACTTTTCAGGGTCTCTCTCTAGAGCAGGGGCAAATGCAACCTATCCTTGCAGGACACTTAATTTTTTTTTGGTACCGGGGATTGAACTCAGGGGCACTCGACTACTGGGCCACATCCCCAGCCCTTTTTGTATTTTTATTTAGAGACAGGGTCTCACTGAGTTGCTAAGTGAGAGCCTCGCCATTGCTGAGCCTCGCCATTGCTGAGGCTGGCTTTGAACTCGTGATTCTCCTGCCTCAGCCTCCCAAGTGCTGGGATTACAGGCCTGCGCCACCAAGACCTGCAGGAGACTTTTTTTTTATATATATATTTATTTATTTACTTTAGTTGTACACAATGCAATGCATTTATGTTTACGTGGTGCTGAGGATCGAACCCAGGCCGCGCAACGTGCGAGGCGAGTGCTCTGCCGCTGAGCCACAACCCCAGCCCAACTTAATTTTTATTAGGACGCATCATCACACATCCATAGGAGTTCAGTCTGAGGCTTGCTTTGAGGCCAGTATTAGGGCTTCTGGATTTAGGGAGTGTGGAAAAGGATGTCTAGTTAAATCTAAATTTCAGGTAAACAACAAATTATTTTTTTTTCGTGTAAGTATGAGCCATGATATATTTGAGATATACTACTACAAAAATAAAAACTTCATTTGAAATTAGAATTTGACTGGATGTCTTTTTTTTTTTTTTTTCCCCTGGAACTTTAGCCAGCAATAAATTTAGGTGGAGGGAGGAGGGGAAGGTTGTGGGGGACAAAAAGAGAATGAATGTATGAAGACCTCCTACAATTCATTGTTTTGTTTCAGGCAAACTCAAGTACAATCTTGTCTGTCACGCTTTTCTCCCAAATCATCAACTTCCTTAACAGGTTTAAAAAAATTTTTTTTTGAAATTTGTTTTAATTAGTTATACATGACAGTAGAATGTACTTTGATACATCATATATAATGGAGGATAATTTCTCATTCTTCTGATTGTACATGATGTAGACCTTAACAGGTTTTTAAAAGAAGCAACTGATTATTTTAAGCCTGGCATTTAGCTACTGCTGAATGCCTTTTATGTCTGTGGAGCCTTTCCTTTTGAGGAGCTTAATATTTTATATTAATTTTTATGGGTAAATTTGTATTTTGCTATCTGAGAGGGAGATCTGCTTTCTGACTGGATCCAAGCTGATATTTTTGGGATATTTTTTTAACCACCCTGAATGAAGAAACTTCTAGGGACCTCATGTTTGGGTATTTCATGCACAGTGGGCTTCTGAGCATGTGGGATCTATTTCCATTATAATTGGAGTTTGGGCCAAAGATTCAACCTCTTATATGGGACCAAATCCCTTCTAATATTCCTAATAACACTGGCCTTTGTTGAGCTCATTTCCTACACCTTATTATGGAATCTTGTCCAAGACAGGACAAGCTTGGAAGTGGACATGTTCCTCCTTGGTCCTGACATGCCTGGGCCTTAGAGAAGAGGAGGCCAAGAGTATAAGTATGCCAGGGCTGCTATAACAAAGTACCACAAACTGCAGGGCTTAAACAACAGGAATTTATTGTCTCAGTTCTGGAAGCTAAATGTCCAAAATCAAGGTATTGTTAGGGTTGGTTCCTTTTGAGGGCCATGAGGGAAGAATCTGTTCCAGGCCTCTCTCCTTGTGTCTCTTTGCATTGTCTTCTGTGTGTTGTGTCCAAATTTCTTTTCCTAAGGACACCAGTCACATTGGATTAGAGTCCAATCTAATGATTTCACATTAACTTGCTTAGCTCAGTAAAGACCCTATCTCCAAACAGGGTCACATTCTGAAGTATTGGGGGTTAGAATTCCAACACTATCTCTTTTGAGATGGACACAATTCAACTCCTAATATCGAGGAGACCTCATGAATGAAGGAGCAATTTATTGGTGCCTGAGAGATGACTTTTGTGGAGTTCCCTCAGCCCCTCAATAGACAGGGCCTTGGCTACCAGACTGGGGCTTTGGTCAGGAAGCTCCTGGAACCTTTTAAGTTAAGTTCATGGGACAGCTGAGTGTCCTTGTAAGACACTTGGGTCTGAAGCCTGCAGTTGAGGTCCACTGAGCTCTTGGAAGCAAAGAGGCTTTCCCCTCCACAATGGGTCTTTCTGCGAGGTGCTTGCCTTGGGGGTTCCTCCTCAGAGCAGAAGCTCACTTGTCTCCTCTCACTGCTGGTGGGTATAGGATCTTGTGCAGAATTTTCTCCACAGGTTTGCCCAATACCTGCAGCACTTGAGTTCAAGGGGGAGCTAGGTATTGGTCCAGAAAAGAAAAACAGGGGCCTGGCATTTGGAGGATCTGAGATAAAAATTTAGTGGCACATGTAGTAAATGTTCATAGTAATTTAGGTCTCACGAAACCCTGCCTCCTCACACTGTATCCCTTACTCAGACAATAAAGCAAATGCAATTTCGTGTTCTGTCACACACAACGGAAAGCTGGGAACCCAAAAGAATACCCTTGCCTATTTCTTTCTAAGGGAGCATAGTCCCTGAAGAGTTTCAAATGCAACTTATCATCCTCATAAGATTTTAATATTCTAATTAGGAACAGGAAATTATGCAAGGAAGTGAGAAAATCCTTGTTCCTCCGTTGGTTCACAGAGACAAAGGAATCCTGTCAATTATTCTGCAGTTTCCAGAGAACCACCACTTTTATAGTAGCGGCCAAGGCCAGGGTGCCAGGTTGCAAAGACAATGGCACATACCATCTTTTCCCGTTTCTGATGCTTGGGAGTGTCTGCAGGCTCCGGTGATGCTAATTTGGTGGTCAGGGCCACCATCTCCTGCTACATTAGTACATATATTTTTTACCCTTAAATCTAATTTGATATGGTCCCTTTGGCTTAAACTGAGATCCCTATGTCACTCTGTGAGAATATGATTTTTTTAGTATGCCTAAAATATATAGTGAGTGTTAGAGATGCCTAATTTGGCTCGTGGACAAGTGAGAGGGAGAACTGAGGGCAGTGGAGGACTCCCCCTACCACCACATGCACCGTGACTGTCAGTGCAATTTGGGGCTCCAGAGATGGATGCTTGGGAAAAAACTGGATCCTGTCTTTCAAAATAAAGTCATTTGACAAAGTAAGGAAGCCTTGATCCAGCTGGAGCCACTGGAGCAGCTGGGGCTTATCACCTATCTATGTGGCACACCTTTTAGTATGTCCAACGCTGGTGGCTGCTCATGAGTACCTGCAAACTCATTCTTCTCTTCCTTCTCCTCCTCCTCCTTTTTCTTTCTTTCTTTTCTTTTTTTTTCTTCTTCTGAAACTGGGGATGGAACCCAAGATCACTCTGCCCTGAGTAACATCTCCAGTCCTACTAATTTTTAATTTTTTTGGTACTAGGGCTTGAATTCAGGGGCACTTGAGCACTGGGCCACATTCCCAGCCCTTTTTTGTATTTTATTAGAGACAGGGTCTCACTGAGTTGCTAAGTGCCTCGCCATGGCTGAGGCTCGCTTTGAACTCATGATCCTCCTGCCTCAGCCTCCCAA
This sequence comes from Tamias sibiricus, assembly GCA_025594165.1. Taxonomy (NCBI): domain Eukaryota; kingdom Metazoa; phylum Chordata; class Mammalia; order Rodentia; family Sciuridae; genus Tamias; species Tamias sibiricus. The sequence continues at coordinate 93,775,082 of CM046666.1, read as the reverse complement.
GTGCTGGGATTACAGGCGTGCGCCACTGCACATGGCCTAATTTCTTAATTTTGAGACAGGGTCTTGCTAAGTTGCTGGGGTTACCCTTGAACTCGAAATGTTCCTGACCCAGCCTCCCAAGTCATTGGGATTACAGGCATGCACCACCAACAGCTTCTTGATATATTGACAGCACATAATTTTTTTTCTCAATATGTTTAAGGTAAAAAGATTTCACATAGAAGATTATTTTATGTAATGGCCTCTGTACATGGCCAGCGACATTCTTTCTCTAGTCTTTCTTCCTCTTGACGCCCTCCTACCACATAGGCCCATCTATCCATTTTGCTTTCTATGTTGGTCTCTTCATTTTCTTTACTCTTCTTTTTACACATTTGTGTTTGTTTCCCAACACTTAATTGCTTTGCATCGTGGTTAACATTATATTTTTAAATTCCTTTCTATTTTCCATCTAGCTCTTCTTTAGAAAATACATACTCATTGCATTCGATACAGCTATTTCCCCTATTCAATGTACCCTTATTACTTTTTTCTTTGTCTTTTAAAATTGTTCCTTATTGTTTTATTTTCTTTCACTTCAAAGGGTATCTGGAGGATACGGATGCTGAGGCTAGCCCACAGGACATTTCCAGCAGCCCTGACCCTGAATCTTCTACTTTCTTGCTTAGTGGTTGCCCTAATTCTTGTGAACCCCAGTGTATGCAAAGCTTCTTTCCCATCCCCTCTAGTCAGTATTTGGGGGTTTGGGCAGATTATTCCCACCTGGAAACATGTTTGTTCCTGTTTCCCAAAGCCAAATGTGCCTCTGGGATACTGCTCTTCTTCAGTCCTCCTCTGTAGGTGACCACATCACAGAAGTCACCAGCAGGTCAGTGGCACCACAGGCAGGTGGATAAAGGTGTTGGCAAGTGGCAGAGTGTATGGGGAAGTTGTTTTCCTGGGTTATTTTGAACAAGGCACTTGGGAAATGCATTTCTCTGTACATTGGAATATCTGGTGGTCAAGGGCACTTTACAGAGAGTTTTAAGATGGCTGCAAAATAGGTTTCTCTGAGTTTGATGAAGCCAATTCTGGATTTGTTTTAAATTTTGGAGTAAAGACCTTCTAAAGCGGCACTGGAATGATATTTCTGACAACTCCCAGGAGGGTCCTTAATCTCTGTATAAATCATCAGATGCAAGAGGGGCTGTGTGGAGCAGGAACTCTTCTCCAATTGCACAGGTCAGGCTTGTGGGTGTGAGCTCTCTCCATCCAGGGCCTCTGTGAAAACGAAATGTTGTAAATGTTTTTAAAATTTTATATACTATTTATATCATTTTTCAAGCTGACATTTATTGAGTGCCTTTGACATGCCAGGTCTTGTCTCAGCATTTTGAATGTATTCATTTGTGTAATACGTACAACTGATCTATTCGTACATTTCGTTTGCAGATGTGGAACCTGAGCCCATACAGGTTGGGTCCTGTGCCAGATGTTATTCACCCAACACATGTCAGAGTCAGAATTTGAATCCAGGCAGCTCAGATGGAAAGCAGTATTTTTGCTGCTGTCTGCAACTATGAGATCCATGGTACAAAAGGCTGCTCTGGTTTCCCGTGCGCCAGCAAAGTGTCTGGCATGCAATAGCTCTGTGCAAGTGTTAGCTTGCTGATTTATAACAGGAGACCATTTTAGAATAAAAAGGGAAAGAACCTTTACCTATTGGAAAGGTGATAACAGTAACTTGACCTTTTTAACTATTTGTCAATTACTGCTGTGGCTCAGTGCTGATTATCTTTCACTTTACATCCTATGATGCAATCTAATGGGTGGCAGGAGGGAGATGGTGTTTGGGAATTGATCAGATATAAGGGGTGTGATGCTTCTCTGATGACATCACAAAAGTCATAGAGGAGAGCAAAGAATTTAGTCTCTCAAATCTTCATATCTATTATGAGTTAACATCACTCTCACTCTAAAGGGCCCAGGAAGAGATCAGGAAACTTGCCCAAGGTCACCAGGCCAAAATGTGGTGTGGCAGGCAAGGGGTTCACATGAGCTGGCTAGTACTATAGGACACTCTCTATCCACCCTGCATTGCAGCAGCTGGGGCTTAGAGAGCTCCCTCCCTTCTCACCACCTTCAAGTCCTAACCCCCTTTACTCCCCATCCCCAAGGTTTTCTGGAAAACTCTAATTGTAATTACAACCCTCTCACCTTCATAGCATTGCTGACCCTCCCCATCCCACTTCCCTTTTTACTTTTCCTTCTTAACACTCATCACCAGTTAACCTACCCACATTTTACTTACTTATCTTTCTTACTATCTGTCTCCCTGCAGTGGAAAGTAAGCTCCTGTGAGGGTAGAGATTTTGGTCTATTTGATAAACTAAGCCTGAAACAGTGCCTGACACTCAGAGGGCATTCCTTACCTGTTGATTGAATAAACAAACGCAGATTCCCTGTGATTTCAGCCAGCGTCAGTTAGAAGGACGCTTGGTGCTCAAGGATCTGTGTGCAGGAGCCCTGTTTGGGGAGATGGCTTGAAATTGCGGTTGACTATGAGCCATGGAGATTTGGGCATTGTCGCCTTCCGTAGTCTCACGGGACTTGTCCCAGGATCTCGAGTGACTTGGCCGAAATTGCTGATTGGGTCAGCGCCATTTTTGGTGGTATGTGTGGTGCGTGTTAGTCGTTGTTAGAGCCAGAGAGAAAAGTTATCAGAATAAAAAGCTGTTTGTTTCCAGTTCGCCTCTGAACTTCTTCCCGCGGCTCCGTTGCTCCAAGCCCTTCAGGCGGCAACATCTGTGAGCATCTAAAATGTTAGATAGGGCAAAAGTGCCCTAGTGACCATAAAATCCCAACTATGACAGGTGTGCCCTGGTCACATTTATTCTAGAGCAGGACCTGATAGCAAAGAAGGCACAGGCTGGAATTTCAAGGAACCCTTCCCTTGGACTCAGAGTTCTCTGAACCTAGGATATTAGATGCTCAAAAGTGTTTAATGAATTTCTATTTCTCATTCATTCATTTATCATTTCACTAACACTTGTCGAGTGCCTAGTATGTGGCAGGCACTGTTCTGGGCTCTGTACAGCTCCCTGGATCTCTATTTACAATAGAAATGCTTCAAGAAAAGAAAAATTTCAAGTCCATCTGAAGAACAAAGGTGAAGCATTTTCATAAGGAATGTATAATAACATGAAAAATTGTTTATTTTAACAAAAAATCATATTACTTTTGAATTTTTAATTATGTTTATAATTTTAATTTTAATTTATAATTGAATTTTATCTCTTTATTTTGAAATTACAGCTTTTCTTAGGTTAAAGCAAAGTCATGTTCATATTGTTTGTGAGCTCCTCTATCCTCAGAGGCTTACTTTGCCTCAATTTTTTTGCATTTTCTGAAGTTTTTAAAGAACATGCTTAACATTTTAAATTTAATGCTTTAAATATAGATATGTATATGTAAATATTATGTGACATCTATCAAGAAGGAAATTAAGAAGGCAAATAGTTCCATAATATTGATGTAAAAAATAGCATTTCCCTGTTTCCCCATTCCTTCTTTTTAATGGCAGTTATCTTTTTGGCAGGTTCTTGTGGTATTTGCCACTCAACTTCTAATTAATCTTCATGTGCTGCTATTTCTTGATTCTTTGTTGTTTTAGACATAGTCTATTAGCTGCCTACTTTGGAAGATGAGAGTTTAGCTCCTGAATTCCTCATTTCACCTTTCTTTCCCCACTTCCCCAATAAATTTATATCACAATTTTTAGTAAAATCAGTACTTAGTAATTATATTGTTTTGTGTATATAGTATTTGGAACTGAGCCATGTAATGTATTATGGCTATATTTCACTTCACTTTCTTTTTCTTTCTTCCTCCCTTCCTTCCTTTGTTCTTTCCTTCCTTCCTTTCCTTTATGAGTTAACAATTATTTCTCTGTTTCCCTCTCTCCTTTGCTGTGTGCTTGGTTTTCCAAGTATCTACTCAAATGTATGCCCAAACTATCCATGAGAACTTTAATTCTCTCACCGTGTTCAAGCCACCTTACCTCCCAGTTTCACATTTTCCTTTAGGGACCTCCCTCCAGGATGGGCAGCTGTGTAGGTCCATTTGGCACCTGTTATTCTAGAATGTCCTTCCCCATGATTCCGGAACAAATTGCTCCCACTTGCTGCCCTGAGATGGTGAGGATGAAGTTGTTCATCTTCACACATTTGAACTAGAGGACACTGGGGCGAGACTGATGACTGGGGTGGACAATGCACCCAGCAGAGCTGGCTGCAGCTGCTGTTGTGGTCCAAAGCACACTCTGATAATCCACTCGGAATGACAGCGTGCTCCCAATTCCACTTACTGGATGTGTGTATCATCCCTAAAGAAAATGGCAACAGTGAAACACCATGTCCCGGAGTGCCCCCTTTCTGCTCCCCAAAACCCAGCCAAGTTAAGGCAATAATGAGATGCTTGTCCTACAAGCAGACTAAGCAAGCGAATGCTGATAATGTCATCACTTCTGCAGTTGAACATGTAAAACTCCTCTTTCTGTGGTGACTGTCACAGAACTGAAGGCACCATGGAAAGGGTACTTACTGGACCAAACGCCATGAGGGAGATAAAGTGCTGCTTGGCGAGATATCTTAAGGGATGGAGGTGCTACCTGTTCAGTCTGTCACCACTGAACGCTTCTTGGAGCAGACACTGGTCTCTTGTAAGCTTGCCACCAATAAATCATATGTCTCCCCAGCAGTCTCTGGGCACTTTCTTTGGCCTTTCTGAAACCTACCCCACTGCCCTGGCTCAATTGGGCTATAGATAAGACAATCTGTGAGTCACGATGGATATCTGAGAGATAGGGCCTTGGGGGTGGAGTGAAGACTTCAAGTCAAAAGCTCCCAGGGTAAGCTCCAGAACAGCATGCAGGTACTATTTCCAATGCATGTAGGGGTAAAGGTCACAGGAGAGACTGGAAATACATCACTGTAAGAATAATGGCTTTGAGAATTGTAGTACTCCAAAACTTCACAGCCTTAGGCGGTATCCCAGTTGAGCAAGGACATTATTCCGGACATGTGGCATTTCTAGCCTGGGCAACCTCCCAATTATACAGGGTTTAACAAGACACATCCATAGGAAATAGCTAAATTTAGACAGATTCTAAGTGAGCTCTGGAGCATGTTGTCCTGATTCTCCTCATTTCTTTTGAGAAAATGGGAAATTATATTAACATAATATGTATTTGTTTTGCATGGATTGAAATGCTGATTAGTAGATGTCATCACCTGTTTGAGGAGTCACCATACCCGTCTGGGAAGTCAAAAGTTTTCAGAGGAAGAGCTACCCCCATCCAAAGGAAGGAGGCAGATAATTCCTTATGCAGAGGCCAAGGTGTTGCTTGGGGAGCCTAGAGAGGGTTACTTCCCCCCACCCCCCACCATTCTGGGGAGCTCTGGGTTGGAAAGTCCTGTTATGTGGTGAGAGATTTAGTTCTGGAAATTGGACTCCGGGCCTGGATGATGTGGTACCTGCAGTGTAGTTTTGTTAGGTAACATGCTCCTGACATGGTCTCTGAGGGTCAAGGGATAAAGCTCCTGGAGTAAAGCATCTTAGTGCCTCTCTGACCTGCAGGACACATCCTGTGCTGGCACCTCTGCCCATTGGTATGTCTTCAGAGTGCTTCCCTGACACGTATTTTCAAATGAAAGAGCAACACTATTCCAACTAACATAGTTTTGCAAAAGAGCATGTTTTTTTTTTTTTTTTTTAATGCTGCAATTGAAATTCACTTCAGATTATTCATGTCAGCAAAATGCCAGCCTCGTGTGCCTAAGCCCACTGTTCCTCCAAGGAGACATCAAAATACAACCAAAAACTGGCTAAAATACAACCGTGGAAGGGGACATCCAGGGGGAATTAGAGTCTCACTTCTGTGGACCCCTGCCCTGGCCCTGGTCTGCCATCCATCATCTGCACCCATCTTTCTGTATCTTCTGTTTTACCTCTTTAGCTTTTTTCTCTGCTACCTTGGAAGTTTCTGATCCTTCTAGTAAATTTTCCATTTCTGCTCTCTTATTTTTAATTCTCCTATCTTTTAATATCTTTATGGAATATAGCAACCCATTCTCGTGTTATTGATGTAATATACTTTGTCTTCCAGAATGTTATTGATACAATGTTATGTTTTGTCTTCCAGGATATTAGTCATAATTTAATTTTTTTCCTCCTCGAATTTTGTCTGTTTTCTCCAGATTTCTTTTCTCTCTGTTTGTTGGTTTTGGTCTCTTTCATGCTAGAGGCTCACACTTAAGTTCAGCCTTTAAATTGTGATCAGAAACTCTTTGCATGTTGTCGCCAGCGGACTTCACTGGACGAGCATCTGCTGGGTCTGCATCTTGCATAGGAGTCCCAGCTGTCAGTGTAGGGCTTCTCTTGTAGCTGGTCAGTTTCCACCAAGGAAGTCTCCGATGTCCCTCCTGGGGATATGAGCCTCCCTGTGCGCAGCCTAGCAAGTGAGTGGGTGGGGGCTGTGGGTCTCAATTCTAAGGATGGGAACTTCCTCTCAATTTTGTTTTTGGTATAGCACCTCTCCCCTGGGCCATGCCTGGTCCTCGAGATCAGAGTAAACCTGTCAGGGCCGAGGGGCCGTCACCAGCTGTGGAGGAGGTCCTGCCTTGTTCTTAGTTCCCTCCCTTCAGCATTTGGAGATCTCTGGGGCCCCAGTTTCAGAGGCTTTCTCCCCCATGATGTGAACAGTACACTTTTTCTGGATGTCCCCCTTCAGAATAAACGGTCATATTTCTCAGGTCTCTCAAGCCGATTCTGTGCCCATCTGCCTCACAGCTTCCACAATGTTGTTGTTTTTACCCTATTCCCTTCTGCTCGCCACAGCATATTTGTACTGCTTAAATTCCCCTTATTACAGCATCTAATGTGTATGTGCCAATTATTTATATGATCTCTGTCCCAACTTCGAATCCCTTTCTGCATTTCCTATTTGGTCCAAAGAGGCGATGGCTGGTCACTGGAAGGTCAGTCAGAGGGCATAGTCCCAGATGCTGCCCTGTCCTGTTACTCCCAAATCACACAGTTCATGCCCTTCACCGCAGCCCCTCAGCCCCCAAGCTGGAGGGAGCTTGCTCAACATTTCCTCAGCTCCGCTGCCGGCTTCCCAGGCGAGTCGGGTCTTCCACCAGGTTCAAGTGGACAGAACTGGGCTTCACCAATTCCCTTCAGGCGGGGCCTGCTTTTAGCCGTGCCCGGAAACACACTTGCCAGGCATCCAGGCAGCCACGGCAGCCTCCTCTCCCTAAGGCCAGGCCCTGTCTGTTAAAAGGCTAGATGCCCTTCAGTAGATGAATGGATAAAGAAAATGTGGTATATACACACAATGGAATATTACTCAGCAATAAGAGAGAATAAAATCATGGCTTTTGCAGGAAAATGGATGGAGTTAGAGAATATAATGCTAAGTGAAGTTAGCCAATCCCAAAAAGCCAAATGCCAAATGTTTCCTCTGATATAAGGAGGCCAATTCACAGTGGGGTTGGGGATGGGGAGCATAGGAGGATTAGAGGAACACTAGAATGGCCAATGGGGAGGGAGCAGAAGGGAGGGGGGCAAAAGGGTGAATGAAAAAAAAAAAAAAGATGGTAGAATGAGATGGATATCATTACCCTAAGTGCATGTATGAAGTCACAAATGGTGTGAATATACTTTGCATACAACCAGAGATTTGTAAAAAAAAGTGCTCTATATGTGTAATATGAAATGTAATGCATTCTGCTGTCATTTATAACATCTTAGAATAAAAAATAAATAAATTTAAAAAAAAAAAGGCTAGTTCAGGCTGGGCATGGTGGCGCACGCCTGTAATCCCAGCTCAGGAGGCTGAGGCAGGAAGATCAGGAGTTCAAAGTCAGCCTCAACAACTTAGCAAGGCTCTAAGCAACTCAGTGAGACCCTGTCTCCGAATAAAATACAAAATAGGGCTGGGGATGTGGCTCAATGGTCGAGTGCCCCTGAGTTCAATCCCTGGCACCCACGCCCAAAATAAAAAGAAAGACTAGTTCAGGGCTGGGGATGTGGCGCAGTGGTACAGCCTTTCCTGGTGGTGTTTTTGTTTTTGTTTTTGTTTTTGTTTAATCAGCTGAAATTGCACGGGCTCTTGCTTTATTTGAACTCTTTTCTTTCTGGCTCTTTGGTGTACACATAGAGATTTGTCTGAAGCTTTCATTTTCCCATTCCCGCATGTTCACACTGGGTTCAACTCCCAGCACCGGAAAAAACAAAGCTGCAGTTCAACTAAATGAACACCCACAATTTCAGGGCTGTGGCTTCTTTGGCAGTGGCTGCCCTTCTGCCCCATAAATTCTGGGTTTTCACATCCAGAGAAGTCAGGGTCCTCCCTGCTGGGGAACCTGCTCCCCCAGGCTGGCAGTTTCACAGTCCCGGCCAGGGCCCCCAGATTCTCTCGAGTGATCTTGGTTTCACCTGCGGTGACCCAGGATGCAAAACTCAGAGTCTTCATCAGTTTCTACGAAGAAATTCAACCACATCAAGCAATTCATAATTTCTGTGGTCTTTCCTGAAGATCTGTGTCTGAGAGGGCGGCAGAAGCTGGGGTCACACGTGCGGCGCAGGTCACCCTAACATTCTTTCTCCGCGTGTGCACCTCTCCTCCCAGGTCGGTCCCGCCCCTCCTTCTTGCTGATTTTGGCGCCTTAGCAGGAATTGTTCTTCCCTTTTCCTCAGGAAGAGCAACACAGTTCTCACTCATGTACCCATCCCTCCCCAGGAAGCGCCAGTGGGGGAGGGCAGGAAACAGAGCACCCCATCCCCCACCCCCAGTTTTAAAGGTGGTTTGGAGCCAATCAGCGTATTCTGGTGGCAGTTCTTAGATCAGGGATGGGGCGTGACCCAATTCCAGGCAACGAAATGAGAGGGGTGTCACTAAGAGGTTCTAGGAAAGAAGGTTGTGTGGAAACTACCTGGAGATGCTTTTTGTGCTGGATGGGAGGGAATGGGTAAGCATGGGGCCTGGAAACTGCTGGCAACCACTTTGTGACCATGAGGTGTTGCCGTCTGAAGCGATTGCCGCTTGGAGCAAAGAAGCCTGGGGAAGAAGTTTAGAGACAAACTGGAAACAAACAGGCTTTTTATTCTGATAACTTCTCCCTAACACGCACCACACACCACCAAAAAGCCCACTGACAAAACGGCGCCGAGCCCATAGATCTGGGCTCAAGTCTCGGGAGATCCCGGGCCAAGTCCCATTGAGACCGTGGAAGGCGGCAATGTCCCAATATCTCTATGGCCCGCAGCCAACCGCAATCTCAGCCATCTCCCCAATCAGGGCTCCTGCAATGAGGGTAACCAGGCATAAGATAATTTGAGCCAGATCTTCGTGGACATCATTGACTACTTTTCTTTTTTTTTTTTTTTTTTTATTTATTTTTAATTTTTTTTTTTGGTACCAGGGATTGAACCCATGGGTGCCTAACCACTGAGACACATCCCTAGCCTTTTTTTTTTTTATTTTGAGACAGGGTCTCACTAAGTTGCTGAGGCTGGCCTTGAACCTGTGATCCTCCTGCCTCAGTCTCCCAACAGGATCATTGAGTTCTTGAATCAGCTTCACCCCAAACTCTCTGGACTCCCTGCCAGTTAATGCATTATGTTTTTAAAGCCAGTTTGAGTTGTTTTGTTGTTTACTTGCATCCTTACTTCCCTCTTCTTTCAGACATTTCTTTTCCCTAGCCCTGATCTCTGGGTCACGTTTCTACCTCACGTGGGTTTATTAGAGACATGGTCCACATTGAAGTTGGTTGTCTGTAAGAGGGATTTATTAATCAGCTGCTTTTCATTCAGCAACCAGCTGCTTTTTATTAGAGAATAAAAATTTCAGACAGCATAGTCTGCATTCAGGTTCAAACTTTGTTCCAAGGACAAGGGTGTGTTTGGTAACAGAGGGGCCCATCTTGGAGATGTTCCTCAAATAGAGAGGGAGCCTCAGGTGATGCATGACTTTATTTTAGAAACTACAGGAAACCCAGAAAGGCTGTTTTCTAAATGAAAAATCTAAAAATGTACAGTCTTGTTGTGTCTCTTCCCCCTACACACACACACACACACAACACACACACACACACACACACACACACACACACGCTCCCCCATCAACTTTCTTAGAAACTGAGTCCCGAAGCAGTATTTTTTATCAGCTGAAATTACATGCATCTTTACTTGAAATCTATCTTCCTGACTCTCAAGAGTACACATAAAGATTTGTCTAAGGCTTTCCTTCTCCCGTTCCAGAAGTTTCTCAGCACTCACATTCTAATGTGGGGGAAAATATCTTGGGAGGAAAACGAAAACCGAGCTCATAGTCAAAAAGTGCTTGGAGGACTGAGGATGCAGCTCACAGTAGAGCGTTTGCCTGGTGTGCAGGAGGCCCCGAGTTCCATGTCCAGCACTGCGCATGCGCACCGGAGAGCATGTGCTTGTAAATAACCTGTATGCCTTTTGAAGAGAAGCTCATTTGTTTCAAAGAAACACAACTCAAAGCAGAAGGAATCACAGGAGATAATATTTTAATAGCTAATGGTGGAGAAAGAAAAAGAAGTCTTCCCATCAGGCAAGCAAGCACTCTACCACTGAGCCACACTCCCAGTCCAGAAGGCTTCCTTCCTTCCTTTTTTTTCTTCTTTTTGTTATAGATGGACACAATATCTTTATTTTATTTATTTTTATATGGTGTTGAGGATTGAACTCAGTGCCTCACATGTGCTAGGCAAGTGCTCTACCACTGAGCTACAACCTTAGCCCAGAAGCCTTCCTTTCAGTCGTTACAAATGATGATATTTTTTTTTTGATAACTGACATCCAAAATCAATTACTTTTTTTTTCTTTTTCGTGGGGGTGGGGGGGGTGCAGGTGGTGGTGGAAGAATTTGGTCTGAAAACCTGGATAACACTGATTAAGATTGTCACCACTTTAACTCCTAGTTTCTTTCATTCATTCAGTAATAATTACTTGTTGACTTTCTACCACAGAACAGACACTGCCTTGCATGCTGGGGATACAGTGGCGAACAAGATCCATTCCCTGCCATCTTGGAATTTACAGCCTTGCAATCCAAGAAAAGTGCTGATGTTGGTATGCCCTCACATACTAGTCCAGTTACCAGACACTGACCTGGAATGAGCATCTCTGGACTATGCTCTCACCAAACCGCCAGACCTTGAGACAAAATTTTCCACTAAGATAATCCCTATATGTCAGCTGGAGTCACAGGTCCAGAGCCACACAGATAGGAGGCCCTGTCTGGAAATGACCATGTACTGGGTCCAGGAGAACCCGAGTGAGTCATCCTTGCTTTGGACAGAAGTGATTCTTGCTTCATTTGATCATCAACTTCCTGTGTCTTTAGTACATAGCTATTCTAAACATAAACTCTGATATGATCTTCATTGACCATGGAGCCCTGGAGTGGGAAGGATAGGAAGTCTGCCCCTAATTTTGTATTGGCTGTGCTGAGTATCCAGCAGGGACCCCAAAATATTCAAGATGGTGAAACCCAGTATGGAGGACAACACAATGGCTTGAGTGAGTTGGGGGACATCTTCAATCTTGAAGCCCTGGCCAAGGCAGTTGCTGAATGTAACCTACAGCTCCTGGGGAGACAAAGGTATTGTTTTTATCTTATTATGTATTTATTTGGTTCCAGGAATTGATCCTAGGGGTGTTCAACCACTGAGCCACATCCCCAGCCCTTTTTATTTTTTATTTTGGGACAAGGTCTTGTTAAGTTGCTTAGGGCCTTGCTAAATTGCTGAGGCCAGCCTTGAATTTATGATCTTCCTGTCTCAACCTTCCAAGCTCCTGGGATTACAGGCGCTCCTCCAGATTATTTTTATTTTAATGGTGATTTAAGATTTATGAGAAATATAAACAAATATGACAAAGAAAAATCTGTTACTCATCAATGGATTAATGCACATTTTTTCCCCCTTTTTCTGCAGTACTGGGGATTGACTGGAGGTTTTCCTTGTACATGGTAGGCAAGTGCTCTATTACTGAGCTACACCCCCAGCCCTTCACACAAGTTTTTATCATCCCAAAAGAACTAGGTGATCCTTTGTAGTAAATATAAAAAAGAAAGTAAAATAATAATGATCTTTTATAATTCTACCACCAAAGAATCATTACTATTAATCTCTTCCATATTTTGCAAGTCATTGTTTTGTTTTTCAAAATAAGATTCCATTCTGCATATTATTTTGTAACCTACATTTTTTTTTTTTTTTTTTTTTAGCCATCATATATCGAAAACATTGTTTTTCTCATCATTCCATGTTCTTCTATGACCTCCTTTCTAGGGCTTACCTTGTGTACTCTGTAGTGTGGACATATGATACATTTAATTAGGTAACCTCTTTTTATTGAATACTTAGTTGCTGCTTACTACAAAGAAAAGTTTTGCCTTTAATTTTGATGTCTCTGATTGAATAGTTCAAACCCCATGGAGGGCAGGGCTATGAAGTGACAGACTGAGGAACTAAGAGATATTAAGTTCACTCTTACCTCTCTAACCAGGTTGACCATTTGCTCCTTCTGTTTCCCCTTTGGCAAGGTAATAATCATAAGCCTCACACTTTCCATAGCTCTGCAGGGGGTTCCTAAGCTTTCAGGGACACTTAAGGCAGAGTGTGTTGAACAATGTGGGAGAGAAGAAGTGGGGCTCCTTGGGTGGGAAGCTGGGTCTCCCTTTCCTACTTCAGGAATGGAATCTTGAATTTTCTTCCTTCTCTCTTTATGTTCTCTCCTCTTTACCTCTGCCTCAAATTAACAGTCCAAAGCACTAGTTGCCCAAGTCGTATTCTATTGAAAAAGTTCTTGGTTTCTTAGTAATTGTGGCTGTAGCCTCAGACAAAAGGCAACACTCCTCCAACCCAAAGTGTGGGTCTGTTCCAGCCTTCCAGCCTGGCAGGAAAAGCCATTCAAAGGATTGGAGACTATCAGAACCTGAGGGACCACAGAGATGTTCTGATCTCCTGATACCTTCCCCCTTCCATTTTAAAGAAAGTCAATGATTCAACTAACATCATTGGGTTAATGGCAGAGATGGAACAAGAGGCGTTGCCGGGAGGCCAGGTGGTAGGATGATTAATCACCTGATTTTGGGGACAGACTACCTGAAATAAATCTTATATCTACCATTTCTGAACAATGTGACTTTCTGTAAGTTATTTAACATGCCCAAGTCTCGGTTTCCTTATCTGTAATACTAAAATGATACATAACACCTACTGTTGTAAATGGGATACTGTGTGAAACTGTAATTCTTCAGTAAACCTTAGCCATTATCATTGTAATAAAGGTTTTTCTGCAATACAATTGACCCCCAGTTCAAGACAGAGTCCTGTCAACCTGATGCTCCAGTTGGAAAGCACACCTTTTGAGGACAAAGGATGGTTTTGATGTGAATGGTGGCTTTGCCAGCAGCCCACAGAAAGATACTTTTCCAATGTGGACAACTCTTAAGTAGATTTGCATTTGAGACACCTCCCATATTAACCTGCTTTCTGGTCACTTCTTGCTGAGCACCACCCAAGTGACATTTGGAATAGTGAGGCAAGCTGCATTGGTCTGAGGGAAAAATGTAACCACAGTGCCAAAGAAAATTAACATGGCATAACCTAAGCAACCTGACTGTCATCAGGGATGTAGACGATTTAGAAATATTAGGTCCGAGGAGTCCCCTTTTCTTCTTAGTTAATCCCTGACATCCTATCAAATTTTTTTCTCTTACATATTCAACTTTAAATTTTCCTGGAATTACGAATATTTGGGATTGTTTTAAAGCATCAATTTAATTTCTTAAGGTCTGTGGTGCTGGTTGCAGAAAGAAATCGCAATGAGATTGGTCAATCTGTCTATCTATCTATCATCTATCTCTATCTATCTATCTATCTATCTAAAACATATATTTAAAGCTAACCAGCTTGATTTACCTTCAGTTGTAGGCATCACTGCCACGTTGACCTATTAGATGGCAACACCTACATCCCAGGCACACCTGACTTAAGGACAAGCACGGTGACAGGACATCTGGGAGGGGGCAAAGAAGTATGGACTCCAAGGATGGGGATCAGAAGCTCTCTCAAAGCTGGGTGGGAAAATGAAAAACTCCTGTTTGGGGGACAGAGTCTGTCAAGCCCCTGCTTTTTAAAAATAAGGATGGGGAATAGTTTGGGTTCCTTAAGAAGAAATATTTATTTATCAGAAGAAATATTTTAAAGTGAAGCTCACTGAAGGTGCTTCACAGCTGGATGTGGCGTAGGATTGTGTATGAGTCACAGGCAGAACCACAACAGTGTTCATAGATGCAGGCCAAAGTTAAATCATCCAGTGGGTTCTACTTTCTTTTCTCCTCCTCTTCCTTCCCACGCTTTCCTCTTCCTCTTCTTCTTCTTCTTCTTCTGTTAATATTATCAACTTACATGAAGTGACTCAAATGAAAAACTATCAAACCTGCCTTTTCCCACATAAAACAAAATTGGATGATTGCTTCTTAACAAGTGCAATGCTTTGACTTCAAAAAAATTAATTTCCCCAATCTTCATAATTAGAGGAGAGAAATGTATTTTTTTCTAACGTGACTTTGCATGTATATTCAGGAAAACCTCAAGTTGTATTGCATTTTTTAATATTCTCAGTAGCTAACCAAGTTGTGACATAAGCCCTAGCTTTAATTAGTGCTGGTTGATATTTAGTCCTGGCTGAATGTGCTTGCAGCTCATCCTCGGGAATAAGCCTGTGTGGGTTGAGTTTCATCTTGTAGGAAATACTTGTGAATACCCCAGTTTGAGTGAATGAAATGAGCAATGGGGAGCCTTGCTCTATTCTGCAAAAGGAAACAAGAAAAAGTCCCTTCACCAGTATAAACTGATTTGTCCCAGCAGGGCATGGAGGATGGATAGTAGCCCTTTTCTTGTATAGGAGGCATCCACCCTACACAGGCTGCAAAAATATTTGGGAGTGTAGAAACACTTATGCACTTACACACACAGGTCTGGAGCAAGAGTCAGGGCTCAGTGTTAATGACCTGTACACAGGTGTTATAGGCAGCTGCAGAGTTAATATGTACAGCCATGGTGTGTTCACCTGCACAGGCTCACTTCTCTGGTGAACATATGATGATGTCGTTGGAACATTTCCTTTTTTTTTTTTTTTTTTTTGTCTGAAGTCAAACATTCACTCTGTCAGATCACCACTATCTTATAAGCCTGGTGTTGGCCCTCACTGCTGCAGGACTGGGACAAAGAGATGATGTTACAGTCTGGTTTCTATGGCAACAGAGGAGGGGTAATGAAAACTGAAATGTTGGAAACACCCATTCTGACAATTGTGACATAATTCAGGTTATTACAAGGACGTAACTACCAAAGAAGCAAAAGTGTCATTACCTTGCAGCTCGTGTCGACAAAAAGCTACATTGCACATTTCTCTTAGTTTGGCTGCTAAGAGGAAGGAAACACGAAACACACACACGCACACACACAGGCCTCGTTTTCTGCATGTAAAATGTGTGTGTTCTTTAAAAGCCAGTGGTTGGCTGGTTTTCCGGACATGATGTGGTTGAAGCTGTCATCGTAATGGAAATTCATTGCTGTAGCTATGGTAAATCGAGTGTTCTGCCTGTGCTGAATGCATTAGTCTAATGAGATGTTTGCAGCCGGAGAGCAGGGCTGCTGGAGACTAACTGTGAGCTACTAGCACACGGGTGGAAGACAGCTTTTGCAATACTCGGTTCGCATGTGCCGAAAGTCATCTGTCTTCTGAGTCAACACTCCTGGCCTGGTCAACACCCTGATCAGGGCTCTGGTGAACAAGCTGTAGGTAAGGGAGATGCACAATTGGAGGGTGTGCCGTTGACACGGGATCCTTCTCTTCTAGCTGTCAGCATGACAGAATACCTATTCTAGTTTTTCTGGGTTGCAAGCCTGCCTCTATGGCAATGCACGGTGTCCTGCACTAAAACCACTGAGCCCAGCAGGTAAACTTCAGTTCCTCCTATGCAAAATACAATGTTTGCTTTCTTAACCAGGACCCAGGAAGGAAGATGTGGCATAGAACTAAACAGTTTACAAATTTTGGATATATACACATTCATTATGCTTTAACTCTGCATTTAAATATATAGAAAGTTATTATTATTCCAAATGTGAATTCAAATAACTGGCTAGCTTTTTTCCGCAATAATTTTTCTTTGCTTTTTTAATTTAAAAAATTATAGTGTGTCCTGAGGTTAACATATCTACCTAAAATTTGATTATTAAAATTGTATACTATGAACAGTCGAAGTGTTGTTTCTAAATTGATTTATTTTTATTTTTTATTTTTTTAAAAAATTGATTTTTATCTTGAACATCTCCGATGGAATATTCCGCGTGTCTTTGTGTTGGTTTTTCCTAGTCTACCAGTCACAGATGAGAATAGTGTTTATTGATGGTTGCTGTTTGAGTCCAGATGACCGTGGAGTGTTAGGGGTAGTTTTCCCAAGTTCAAGTACAAAGTCACTTCCTTCCCAGGTGGAGCACTGCGTGACCTGAACTGGCCTCCACGTGTTCCTTCTGGAGCCCAGGTGTCCTCTCTGTGTCTCGTGCTGGCAGGACAGGACTGGCTGGTGAGCGTAAGGTGCGGCTGCAAAGTAAATAATTTTACCAGAAACTGATGTGTTTGATCAAAGTTTTCTCCACTATCTGTGACAGTAAATGAGAGGTGGTTGGTCGTGTTGCCTCTGGATTCTATGACCATTCTTGAGAGGATTAGAAAATCAGCTTCCGAGAAAGTGGCTGTTTAGTTGTGTCAGGCACTGTGGTTTTTGAGAAAGTCATCCAGGAGCTTCAGAATTGAGGTGTTTGTTGTGCACTGTTTGTTCTTCCTTTCCTCCCACAGAAAAAAATTTTTGAAGAGTTAGGGATGTAGTGCTTTTTTTCCTTAAGACTGTTTTTTAAAAGATAAAATATCTGGAGTAAAATCATGAAAGTATAAAAAATATAAAGGAACTCATAGAGCAATATTTGCGTGGGACTCATTTTGTGTTGCTTGGTAGAACTATTTTGAAAACGGGAGTGTTTGAATAGTACCGAGTGATTGTCAAAACTCAAAATGTTAATGTAAAACCTCCATTTCAGAGAAATTGTTTGGTGGCTTCAAAATATACCTTTTAAACATATTTGTGACGTATTTTTAAAAATATGAGTGCATTTTCTTGAACTCTTTAAATCATGTATGTGGAGGAACTCTGTGATTGGTTTGATAAATTGATCAGTCTGCTTGATTTATGGGATTATTTTAAAAAGTGCAGATCCCACAAAAAATCCGGTTCTTTTATGTGTGACATGTTTAAATTTCTCTCCTGGGCCACCCAAATTACTTTTATTTTGTTGCAAAAGAGAAAAAGCCAAGGAACTGTAATAACAAGACAAGAAAACAATAAAAGAAACAAGAGTGCATTGCTTCCCGGCGGGTGTTTGCTTTTGGTGGTGTGTTTTCGCCAAGCGAAACCAGCTAACAGTTTCACTTTCTGGTGCTGGGTCCTGGGGTGGGGGTCGTCTCCAGTAGCAGGTAAGCTGAGCGGATCAGCTGCTGGGAAGTGAGCCAGATACAGTGACCCTGCCCTCAGAACTTTTGGCATGAAAATTCCAAACAGTAATGACTATTAAAATGTTCCATAAGATTTGCTGATGACCAAAATAAAATTAAAAAAATCAAGCCATACCCCCAAAGGATAAGGACAGAAATTTTAAATTTCTAAAATTCTTAAGGATGGGAAAATCACAAACAGATTGTCTTAAACCTCTTCTAATGTGGTGGCTTTTATTTAATCTCATTTCTAGATCTCAATTACTTCAATAAGTTTGAGGAAACATAACTGCAGTTCCCTGAAATCAAGAAATGCTCAGACAGGAATAAGCTTTACATTATAAATCTGGGGAGTTAAATTTTAGAGTATTTCGCAGGTCTGTTTATAATTTTGCGTGACCCCAGGGCACATGGCACACACATATATGCATCCCTGTGACTTTTGGTCGGGACAGAGGTGGTGGCCGAAGCTCAGTTGTGTTGTTCACAGGGTCCCTGTTAAAGCTCCTTGGGACTTTTTTCCTCCCAAGTCGGTGCCCTTGGAAGCCTCAGCATCACAGGTAGCTGGGTGTACTGTCCCGGCGCCCCACCAGTCCTGAAATGAAGCCGAGGGGACACTGCCCCTCTTTGGGCTGAGGGCTTCAGAATTCCAAGTACCTCCAGTTTACTTCTCCCACTGATCCCTGAGATTTTATTTGGGGATGGAGGGGGAAAGGAAATGAAGAAAGACCCTCTCCCAATCTGATCATCAAAAAGCATAAATTCTAGCCTGATGTTTTTGGTGATGGTGTTTGTGAAAGCAGTCTCCTTGGGTGTGAGCACACACACTTCTTTCTATTGGTGGGCAAATTGACGTTTCTAAGAAGGAGCTTTTTAAAAATGCATCCTCAGACATCTTATTTCTTAATTCTGCCATCAACCAAAAGGCTAGTTTGAGATTTCCACATTTTTAATTTTTTTTTTTTTTTCTTCTAAGACAGGTAAAGACGGGCCAGGAGGATTTGAAACACTCTTGGGGAAAAAATCAAATAGTTTGGTACAAATATGATGTAACAGAAGCCACCAGGGTGTCTAGTAAATTACCCTAAATTTTAATTAATGAGTCACAAAAGCTACACCACAAGCTTTAAAAATTACCCCTTTATCAATAAGGTGATAATTAACTTTCTGTGGAATTAGCAATTCTCTGAGCCTCGGGCAGTATGCAGCCAGGCAAGTTTTCTGGAATGCTGCCAATTTTTAACAATTGGTCTTTTGGCAAACCCACTGGATTTTAATTCAAACATCTATTGTGACATTTCCCAGTGTGGTTCAAAGACCATTGAAATCACCCAAATCACGGCAAAATTTCCGAGCTCAAAAGAGTAGCTCAGAATATTTGGTTTGCATTTGAATCTGTCACTTTCTTTCTTCATTTTTCCTTTTCTACCTTTCCTCCTGAAAACCTCTGCATCTGTGGGAGCGCAGTACTCTGGTTCCTGCTATAAATCTCAGCTGTAAATCGCTGTGGCGAATCCTGTGTTTGTTGGTGCGCCCACACCGGGTCCAGCGCCCTGGCTGCCAGCCCACGGGGTGCTAAGCGTTTTCCATTGTTGCCGCATTCATCTCGTTTTCAGCACTGGCAAGGGTTTGCTCCCTCATATTTCTGCAAACGCTCACTCGTGGTTTGTCAGTTGCTGAGATTTAGATTGAGAGTCAAAGAAGAGGAGCTGTGGGCGGGAGGGCCATTTTAGATGCGCCTAGTCGGTTTGGAATTGAGTTTACCCTGATTTACACGGAGTAATGTCTGAAGAGGCATTTCAGAGCAGCCTGCGCCACACAGACCTTTTAGACAGACAGACACACGCGCATGTTCACACACAGCTTCCCAGTGCTGCTGGTCCCTGGTGGGCAGCATTGAGGGGCAGCTCCATGGCCCTGGTGGCTAAGGGATGCAAATCACCCTTCCAGAAGTCACTGGATTCTTCAAACGTTAGTCTTGCTGGGCTCCAGCTTCTCTCAGCCAAGACACTTGGCCAGGAGGGGATACTAGTGACAAGGCTTCCTGCTGGGTTAGGCAGGCAGTTCTGACAGAGACAAGAACCAAGAAAGTTCCTGACTTCAGGACGTGGGGTAGAGACCAGCAGCAAGCAGCACTCATGCATTCTGGAATAAATCAGCGCTTGCAATCAGGAGGGTCCCTTTGCCACCACCGAGGAGATAAAACACTTCTATTGCTTCTTGGGCTACTGTTTGAAAGCAAAAAGGAATCTATCACCCTGTGGCAGTCCTCACTTTATATTAAGCTGAAAAGTCATTCCACTGAGTCTGTGTGACACCCTGGAGTCATGGGAATATATTCTCAGATCCACACTGGAGGCTGCCCTGGGATTACTATGGTTTGTACTAGTTGCATTAATTAAGTTTTATGGAGAATCCAGGGATGTGAAACCATATATACTCCTCTATACTCCTCTTTACTCCCCCAGCTCAGGTACACACTACCTAAATTTTTGTTTGTGGAGGGGCAGGTGTGCCTTTCTTCTTTCTGGCAGCTGCAGTTATTGATCAGAACTTGGTTCCGCCCTTGCTGATTTCTGAGAATGGCTGCACCTTCCTGTAGCCAGGTGCCATCCGCCTTTGAGGAAGTCTGAGGAGTGAGAGGTCTTGCTCTCTCCAGCAGGCACACAACACAGAAGCAGAGGAGTGGAGTTGGCTGTCATGAGAACATTAATGTGCCAGGGAAAAATAGTGTCAGTGCTGTACTTTGAAAGATGGTGATGTTGTCTGCTTGGCCCCGTGATGGTGACTCAACTTTTGAGAGCTGAATATTTGGTAACAAAAACCTTTGCCCCTTTTCTCTTCCTGTGCTGATTGTAATAGAGCAAAAAGCCCTCATTCTTTCAAGACAGAAACAGATGGCTTGAAAGTAATATTAAAGAAGTGTGCAGCCTTTTGTGAAGATGGGTAGTAAACTTGGGAACAAATGCTGAGCTGGGCAAATAATTACTCCAGTTGGGTCTAAGTCCAGCAGGGAAAATGGCAGCAAACAAAGAGGTACTGTAATAAAACCCAGCAGAGGGACCTATTCCTTCTTTCCAATGAGGATTTGACAGTTCCTCTCCTTCGCTTGTCTGTAGGTGCACTTTAGAAAAGATTCAATAATAGCTAACAATAGCACATGGCTCCCAGCTTCTAGATCTATGAGTCCTTTTCATTGGTCATTGAAGGAAAGATTTCCCCCTTTTTCTTCATCTTTTTTTCCATAGGTCATCCTGGGACATCATTGCTCTGATGAGAAAACCAGAGTTGAATACCAGGAGTGTGTTTTTCCTTGGTGTCCAGAGCCAGGCTCTGAGCCTTCTCACCAGCCCAATGTGTTCTGAGGGCTATGTTTGAGGTTCTGCCTTGGATACAGCTTCCAAGCTGGCCTGGGGCTGGCCTCAGGATCTGCATCCTGTTTTGACAGGCAGCCTTTGTCTTGGCGAATGAGGAAAGGAAGAACTGAAGAGAAAAATATAAAGTGTAAGCCAGTTCTGAGGCATTCATACTTCTGGTTTTGGAGCCAGAATTTGGAGGTCATGTGACTCAAACAATTCCTTTGGGTTGAACCATTTCTGAGCTTCTATAGGACTATAAGCATCGTTCTCTTTCCTCATGGCCTTTCAAAAAAGAGGCTGACCTCTTTCACCCACAGTTCTTTAGGATCGAGTACCCTATTGTTGGGAAATGATGATGATGTGAAAATTTTATCAATCAGCTATTAATATATGCTGTTTATTCCAAAGAGAATAACTCAAGACTGTCTCATGAGGCACTGGCTATATTGATCAGAGCTGTGGGAACAGATGTTCGTCGTCTTTTAGTTGTGAGCAGTCTGTGGTCACTGGTTATATCTGAGCAAGTTCAGTTCATGCTATTGCCATTGTTGCACATACCAGGGGAGTTTGCCCTGAGATTTGGGGATCAATCCAACAGTCTTTTGTGTGTTGCCCCTTGTACTGGAAGTTCTCCCTTTCAGATGCCAAAATGTGCTTGAGCATATTTGAATGTATCACTTAAAATAATATATATATATATATATATATGTATGTATATTAGTTGTAGATGGACACAATACCTTTGTTTTATGTATTTATGTTTTATGTAGTGCTGAGAATCAAACCCAGTGCCTCACACGTGCCAGGCAAGTGCTCTACCACTAAGCCACAACTGCAGCCCTAAATGTATCACTTTTAAGACATTATTTTCGTAAAAGCTTCAAATGGATATATATCCATATATACCTATATGTGTGTATGTACATATATATGTATGTGTGTATATATATGTATACATATATTTGTATGTGTAATACATAACTTTGGTGTGCACATTACAAAGCTTAGAAAGAGTAGGGGAAAACTGGTTCTAATGCCTCATATCACCACCCACAGTGTGAAAATATAGCCCCTGTTTTAAGTATTTGTAACATAATGAATATTAAATACTCACCATAAATAAAGAAGGCACATGGTATGGTAGGGGCTATGTTAGTGTCTGATATAGAAGTGGTTAATTGGTCCCAAAGTGAGAGGCTGTATGAGTGTGTGTTGCTTTAAGTGAGACCAGGTGAGTATAAACTTTCCCCAGGGATGTGAAGTCAGTAACTCAATTTGGGGTGTGATGTGTGTAAGAATGTGTGGGGGCCAGTGACATGTGATAGCATAGAGGGCTGGTCCTTTCTGTTGCCCTTCCTTTTAGTCATTTGGCATGAACCCAGTGAAGAATAAAGCAACTTAAAGTGTCCTGATAGCAGAGTGAGGAAAAAGTACCTTAAAAAGTTTTGTTTGATATACACTTCTGTGGAAGCAGCCCAAATCTGTTTTCAGATCAAGTGCTAAGTTGAGTGTCTCTCTCTCTCTCTCTCTCTCTCTCTCTCTCTCTCTCTATATATATATATATATATATATATATATATATATATATACACACACACACACACACACATACACACATACATATTTCTGAAATTGGTCAGGTTATTGCTTAAGACTATATTTGACATTTTCATGTCTGAAAAAGAAAAAAAATTAGTAGGACCAAGGACCTCACAGATTTGTATCAGAGGACGTTGTGAGGTTTTTGTGGCTTCATGGACAAAGCTAAGAAAACCCAGGCCTCCCTTTGGTGCAGATTTCCTGTATTCTGCTCATGTGCTTTGTTGACTGACTACCAGTTTTCAGAGGTTTTCTTTCTCATCCCTGAGAACACAGATTTAGGGCAGGGTAAGGATTATTTATATGGGGCCCATGGATCCACATGATCCCCAGGCAGGTTACTTCTCTGTAGAAGTTTAAAGGTTAAAATAATGACCCAAATGATGACCTTGAGGGTAAAGCATCTGACAAGTGAAGAAAGGGAGGAAAGCAAAAACCTACACTCTGAGCTGGGGTCTACAAGCGAAACCCAGATTCCCAGATGAGGTGGGTTTGTCCCTCCCAGGACAAGGTCGGGCCTCCACCTTCCCATTGTTAGGATGCTCCATTTGTCCACAAGAGTAGCTTTTCCCTTCTGTACTTCCCCCAACTTCCTCCTCTGGCAACTCCATCTTCCGAGGACCCACTTTATCCTCAGAGCTGCACAGAATACATCTCCATTTGGAACTACATGGATTCCAATTCCAAAAAGCCAGTTAACTGGCTACCAGTGTGGTCAGAGCCAGTACTGGGACATCCTGAAATTCCCGGAACCTCTTTTCCTTCCCGGATGGATCTCCTTGTCAGCCCCCGTTGCCCAGTTTCTAAAAGGAAGCAATATTGAGAAGGGCTTAGTAAACCTGGAGTGCTATACAAATGGTGATAAATCCACACTTGCATTTATTGAGTGTCATATGCTCAAGGAGGCTAAGGTACTCATCCTGTTTAATGCGCACAGGAAGTCAACATGGGAAGGGTTATTTTTATCTCCATCACACAGATAGGGAAACTGAGGCTTCCACTAAATAGCTTGTTGAGGACCACGTGGCCATATAAAGTTTGCCAACTTTTCTAGTTTGAGAAGTGGACTGGGGATTTCACCTGCAAGGGCTGAGGAGAAAGAGCTTATTCATACCTCAGAGCCAGCTGTTCCTGCTCAGCCAGATTGGGCAGTTCCAAAACCAGCAGGTTCCAGAAAGGAAATGATTCCCTGGTGTTTCCACTTGAAAAGGCATTTTTGGTCCACAGCAAACTTTTCTTTTTTAAAGCAGTGGGCTCTCAGTCCTGTCAGACTCAACCTCCCTTTTTATTGCCAACATTTTTAACACCCTGTTTACAACCCTGAGGTAAAATTCCCAGATAACATAACCTGCCCTTACCTATCATTTAAGAAAAATTAGGGCTGCAGGTGTAGCTCAGTAGTAGAATGCTTGCCTAGCATGCAAGAAGCTCTTGGTTCAATCCCCAGTATAAAAATAAAAGAAAGAAAAATTAATATGATGTCATAATTAAAATATAAACTGGAATGAAAGCAAAGTAATTCATAAACTCCTTCTGGTGCAGGTGACCTACTCCCCACTCCCCATAATGTCCAGAGGAAACTTCTCCCCACCCCACCCCAAAGTATATACAGTTACCGTCAAAAATATGCATTTTCAGGGAGAACTATTATTTTAACAAATATGTGTTTAATTTTATGTGATCAGGTGCTGGTTGTTGCTCCCAGGAGCTCTGAGTGGAGCTACACTATAAAATGTAGTCAATATCTATTTGGTATGGAATGAAATGAGAGACAAAAATTTTGTTCCATGATCATTCTAAAACCTACTCCCCACTCCTACCCCAAAGTGTATACAGTTACCATCAAAAGTAGGCATTTTCAGGGAGAACTATCAGTTTAATAAGTACGCATTTAATTTTATAGTTAGTATACACATACATATGTGTGTGTGTGTGTGTATTTTGTTGTTGTTGTTGTTTGTTTTGTTTTGGTTCTGGGGATTGAACCCAGGGGTGCTTAAACACTAAGCCACATCCCCAAGCCTGTTTTTTTATTTTTTGTTTTGAGACAGGTTTCTCACTAAGTTTTTTAGAGCTTTGCTAGGTTGCTGAGACTGGCTTTGAACTTGTGATCCTCCTGCCTGCCTCCAGAGCTGCTGATATTACAGGTGTATACCACCACACCTGGCTTATAGTTAGTATATAATTATATTTTTAACAATAAATATGTGATTTTGAATTTATGAATGTGAAAAGGTTTCATAAACAATGTGTTTATTTTTGCTGAGTAAGATGGCAGCACCTCTCAGCACTTGGGAGGCTGAGGCAGGAGGATTTCCTGAGGAGTTTGAGACCAGCCTGGGCAACAGTCCTTCCCATAATGTCACCTGGGATGGTTATCCTTCACTTTCAGAGTAGCTTTTAGAAAAATGTCCTTGTTGGTGACTCCAGTTCTGGAGATGTTTGAGCCACCCTTCAAATTTCCACAGTTCACTTGAGACTGGGAGTTCCCCGGTAATCTAGAACAGAAAATCAGTGGTGGAGTCCTCGGTGGGATTGAAGAAGACATTTCTGCTATTTAGGGCTGTTGCCTTTTGATTGGAGCCTCTGGGCCAGTGCCAGCTCAACTGGAGTGTTGTAGATTAGTGAATTTCTGAGACAAGGATGGAAGAAGCTTCCACCCCCACCCCCCCAATAATGAGGAGACATGGTGGGACCAGGGAGAGAGGAAGGGTAGGTAGAATGAGAAAGAAAAATGAGGAACACCAAGAAGCTCAACGTGCAATAAAGAAAACAAGCAAGTTCACAACAATGCATTGCATTTATTCTGATGGTATATTTATAGGATAAAAACAGTGATCTGTTTTCCATGTTAAAGAAGAAAACCTATTCATAGTTTTTATAGGAATTTTCTAGGGCTGCCATAAACAATAGAAATTTTTCTTCTTGCAAGTCTAAGATCAAGGTGTCAGCAGGGTTTTCCTGGGGCCTATCTCCTTGGCTTGCAGAGGGCCACTATCTTGCTGTGTTCTCACATGGCTTCTTCTCTACAATCTCTTCCTCTTCTTTAAGGCTCCGGTTCTGTTGGATAAGGGCCCCACCCTTGTGACCTCATTCAATCTTAATTACCTCCCTAAATACCTGAGCTCAAATTATAGTCATACTGGGTGTGAATGGGGGTAACTGGGGTTGGGGAATAAGTCAGTCTTAAGTGCTTAAGATTTCATCTGGATGTTTCCAGCTACTTCCCTGTAAACTTTTAAAGCTGTTTTAGTCAGGTTTTTTGCAGCTGTGACCAAAAGAACTGACAAGAACAATTTTAGAGGAGGAAAAGTTTATTTGGCACTCATGGTTTCAGAGGTCTCAGTCTACAGACGGCTGACTCTATTGCTTTGGGGCCGAGGTGAGGCAGAACATCATAGTGGAAAAGTGTGGAGAAGGAAAGAAACTCAGAACATGGCAACCAAGAAAAAGAGAGAGTGTTCAGTTCACTAGGGACAAAATAAATACTCCAAAGTGTGCCCTCAGTTACCTATCTTCACCAACCACAACTACCTGCCTATGGTTACCATCCAGTTAATCCATTCAAGTGGATTAATGAACTGATTAGGTTAAGGCTCTCATAACCCAACCCAATCATTTCACCTCTGACCTTTCTTACATTGTCTCACACATGAGCTTTTGGGGGACACTTCATATCTAAACAACTATCAATGGTAAACCTGTTTCCTAGTGGTCTCTTATCAAATTACCAGAAATTCTTGGGATTTTAGGCCAGTCACATTCTTGTTATCCTCACTCTACACAGCCAAGAGATTCACAAAGCTTCCAACTGTCCACCAGAGCAGAGAAGTTAGTCTTAATGTCCCCAAATCCCTTTGAAAAGGCAGCTGGAATTTCTCCATAGCCCTTTTCTTCACTTTTGCACAGTGCAGGTTCACAAAGCCCTAAAGTTGATGAACCCCAACAAGAGGTGTTTGTACTGATGGTGTTAGTTTGGCACCCCAGAGCTTACTCTAGCTGAGTCAGGTTCCTCTGTGTGTCCTACCTCTCCCAGGGGTCAGGATACAGCCTAAGATGCTAGGTGCACCAACTGAAAGGAAGATTCTTGATGATATGGGTTCCATTTAAGTGAAAATTATTAATCCAACTTTGATTAGGTTTTCTTGAACTGTCAACCTGGGTTTTTCCTCCAGTTCTTAAGGAATTAACTTGCTGAAATGGGTAATAATTATTGAGGCCCAAATTTTAAACCTCTGATGTTTTAAAACTGGATTACTTCCCCATAAGCTGGTTAACAAGCTTCATTGCCTGGAACCTGAGATGCCCTGAGTTAAGTATCTCACTGCATTAATGACAGCGCCAGGGTTAGGACATAAGTCCTGCATTCCTGAATCCCAGGGCTGAGCCATTGTCAATATGAACCTGTGAATGTGAAGGCACCTTAATCTGAGGAGAGGGCAAGATGTGCTGATGGAGCATGGAGAGGTTTGAAAATGTGTTTCTTATATGACTCAAAACCCCACACACTTGTTGGTGTGAATTGAGTTTGACCCTGGCCTGTCACTATTATGGGTGACATCCCACACACTGGTAAAAGCCCTGGGAGAGCCACCTTACCTCCAGACCAGTGATCCTGGGGGCTTGGAAGGTGATTTTCTTTATCCACATGACACTCAGTGATATCCCCAACTGAGGATTTCCAGTAGATTCTGGGCCCCACCTGGTGGGGCAGGCAGTATGCACTGGGCCGTGGAGAGAAGAGTGAGAGTAAGCACCTTGGGCTTTGGTTTCTTTCCAACAGTGACAGCCAACGTGCTTCCTCACACCACCCAGCTGGGAGGTATCGAGACTGAGCCTCCAGCAGGACTGAGCTAGTGCCAACAGTGGCCAGCACCAGAGCTCTGCCCTGTCAGCACAGGAACAGCCTCTGCTTGTTAACTACCCCTTCGCCACTGACCATGTTCATGGTACCTGGTGTAGAGAGGGGCTCCCATATTTTCTGGAGGCATCACTGGAGGTGTGGACAGGAGGGGAGATGGATTATGAACCTGAGGGCTTGCGTGGCTGGCCCCGCTGAGCTCCAGTTTGGAATTTCAACTGTTAATGGACATCCCTGCCTACGTCTTCCACAGGCACCCTAAACTCAACAGTTCCAAAACCAGGCTCATTGTTTACCCCCTTCTCATTGGAATATTCTTTCTTTGTTAAATGTATCGCTGTTCTCCAGTTATCCAAGAAAAGTTTTAGGATTCCAGACTCTCCCATGCCTTTAAGTTGTAAAACAAGTTTAACAGATGCTACTTCCAAGAGAGTCTCCTCTATCCCCTTTCTCCCCCTTTCTTCTGTTGCCTTTGCTCAGATCCTCATAGCACCCTTCGTGGGGACCACAGCCGTGCCACTTCTGCTCTGCCTCTTTGCCTCTAATTGCTCCTCCCTGTAACCCACCTTATGCATTGCTCCAAGGATATCTTTGAGACACAGATCTGATTATTTTGGTCTGTTTGTGCTGCTATGACAAAAACCTTAGACTGGGTAATTTTTAAACACTAAAAATTCATGTCTTATGGTTCTGGAGGCTGGGAAGTCCAAGATCAAGACACTGGCACACTGGTACCTGGTGAGGTCTGCTCTTTGCTTCTGAAATAGTGCTTTGTTGGTGCATCCTCCAGGGGAGATGAATGCAGTGGCCTCACATGGCAGAGGGGGTGGAAGGGCAAGATAGTGCTCTCTTCAACCCAAGTCCTTTTACAAGGGAGCAAGTTCATGTGGACAGAGCTGCCATGACTTAATCACCTTCTGAAGGTCACCCCTCTTAATACTGTTGCATTGGGGGGGGGGGTTAAGTTTCATCAAGAAGTTTAGAGGGCACACCATCATGCAAACCAGAGCACTGATAGGATCACTCAGTTGCTTACCAACCTGAGAGTCCATTGCTTACATTGGTGGTTGTTGATTTTTTTGACCATGTTCTCCATTATATCATCGCAATATCCGTATATTACTATAATACACGTTCTTGAGTATGCATCCCCATTACATGTACATTCAGATTGCATACATACACATTAATGTATTATACACATTCTAAAACATACACAAAAGTAGAAAAGAAAAAAGGCCACCTGAGCCTTCTGCCTTCAATTTTCAGAGCCTCTGTATTTTTTCACTTTTTCTGTGTCCTGGAATTCTCTTCTCTCGCTTCTCTGTGTGATGAAATTTGACATGTCCTTCAAGTAGTAGCCAGACTCTTATTAATCTTCTCTTGCTGCAAGATCTCAGAGCGTGTTTCTGGTGGCACCGAGGAATGTATTGGGGTGTATGTCCCTCTTGTTGCCAAGAACAAATTGTAATAGTAACATATCTTTCCTTCCTTGTCAAACACTCCAAAGAGGATTTCCTCCTCTGTTTTCCTGTTCCTCTGGGTAACCTATGCCTCCTACAGACCAGCGAGGAAGCAGGCATTCAGACCTGAGGAGGGTGGGAGTAATTTAGCAAGAGGTGCAAAAGTAAACTTAATTCTGAACATCACACAATTAGGCTAATGTGATTCAGAACAACGTGATCAGTGAAGTTTGTTTATTTTCCCCTCAGACTATAATTAATTCACAGAAATGCTGTAGATTGTAAATTTTAGTAAACGAATAATAGAACTGTGCTTTGAAATAAAAGCAGCGGCAACAAGCTAGTCATTTTACAGTAGCGTGAATGGAAGATAATTACAGTTGGAGAAAACGAGTCCCCAACCAGTGCAAGAAGCGGAGCCGTCTCCAGCCTGGAGTCGCTGTGAACACAAATTGCAAACCAAGTTTCCGTGGGCCGCAGGGAGGTGGCCAAGCGTTTTCCCCATATAGCCGAGGAGAATGCTTAACTCACTTTTTAGATATTCCTGCCAGTGACCTACAGGGAATCACGCTAATAAATATGACAATAACATTGTAATGGGGCAAGAAAGGCTGACGCAGCGTTTTGTTAATTTGAGTTCAGCATTAGCGGGAGCTTTGTAACCCCTGAGCAATGAAAGGAGAGCGGGAGGGCCCTGGTTCGGCTGCAGGCATTTTAATTAGAGGTCCTGGGAATATCACTAGGCCGTGGCAGCTGAATGAGACCTGTCCCCACCAAGTGTACCCAAGGCAGGCCTTCCTCCTGGCCCTCAGCAGTCATTAAGAGGCCTTGCCAGAGGCAGGGTCCTGGGGGAGGGGAGGAGGCCTGGTGGGCGAGAGTCCAACAGCAATTAGCTGCCCGGCTGTCAGTGCCCCGAGCCCTTGTTTTAACGAAGTGGTGGCAGAGATTGACAGAAATGGCTTGACCTATGATGGATCCCAAAGCATTTTTTTTTTGAAAGGCTTCTTTTACTCTTGCTACCTTTCATAAATTGACTTAAATACGATGTGAAAATAAAGACATCATAAATCAAAAGCTGTTAGCATACCTGGTCCCTGAAATTTATGGGTATTAAGCAGAAAATCTTAGGAACATTTCACCAAATAATTCTGCAGTCCCTGACGACTCATTTCATTTTCCTTCCTCTTCCTCCCCAGTGCTGATGTGGGCTCCCTGGCTGCCAGCTAGCACCTGAGCCCAGGGGGAGGGAGCCAGTGCCCCCATCAGACAGACTGCTTGGTTTTTCACAGGTAGGGCCTGAAGCTATACCCAGGTGTAGACACCACATGGGTAAAGAGCACAGAACTGAGAGAAACAGCTGTCAGTTGCCCTTGGATTCTGGTAGTCTAGCCTCAAAAATGGCCAGATCCATCAGCACTAGGTCTCTGTCCCCATCTCTTTCACTCTTAGGTCTGGGGCTGGGAGATGGGATTAAATGGAGACAAGAGGCCCACAGGCCAGGATGGGAGACTTCATACTCAAAGGTAGCTATTTCTGTGATGGTTCAGGGACATGAATGCTGGCTCTGGAGGCCTAATGGTATTGAAGACCCCCCAGTAAAGAGTACTGGATCCCCCCAGAGACTAGTATGAAGGAACTGAGCCACTGTTAGGCTCCATCTGATGGTCCCTGCGTCTCACGAAGTCAGTGGAGAAGTAGAAACCAGTTGGTGGTGTTCCTAATACCAGTGCATTGGTGGACTCCATGAAAATTATGGAGCACCTGTGGTAGGTGAGGCACATGGAATAACTTACATGGCCTGTGCAGAGGGACAAGGGCAGGTGAGGGTCCACTAGAGCCAGAAGGGGTCTCCAGTCCTTCAGTGGGGAAAGAAGAGAAAAGAAGGGTCCTCTGCTTAGACATTCTTCTGAGGCTGATAGGACTATTCAGGCCAAAAACTCAGCTGTGGCCTCATGCTCTCTGATTTCCACTGGTCCTGGTTCTCCCCAAAGATAATATCTGTCACATTCCAAAGCCATTGTCCTTATGGCCATCAGGAGTACGGTATTTCAGAGCCAGGCTGACTTCTCATCAGGTCTTCTTGCCGATGTTATGGATACTCTGTGCTCTTAGATCCGAGGGCCCATAAAATACTCACCACATGTGTGAAATTTGACGTCGATCTTTGCTGAGCTAACCTGAAAATTTTATGGCTTAGAAGAACACAGAATCAAGTTGAAAATGTGGCTTTGGCTGGGTCTGAGCATAATCAGGGTTGTCAGGTATAGTTTGACAGCTTTCATCTAACAGAAGCATCAGGGCTCGTAAAATCAGCCGGGTGTTTGTTAGAGTTTCAGGATGTTGTATTAAGTGGTCCTGCAGTGGCTGCCATCCCTCACCTTTATTTAAACAGGGGTATTAAAATGACAGGACATTCTGCCTTAAAGGACAGGATCTCAGTTCCTCCTTGCAGTTAGTGAGAATGAGCGTGCTGCTGAAAAACTTTTCTCATTCATTCATATTTTCTTTATGTCTATTGACGTGTCTGTAGTTTAGGTGCTGTTCTAGAATAAAGGTGAAGCAGGATGTGATCCTAGCCTGTATGGAGCTGATAGTTCATGTTTTAGTCAGCTTTTTTGCTGCTGTGACTAAAGGATCTGACCAGAACAACTGTAAGGAGGAAAAGTTTATTTGAGGACTCACGGTTTCAGAGCTCTTGGTCCATAGATGGCCAGCTCCATTCCTCAGGGCTCAAGATGAGGCTGAACATCATGGTGGGAGAGTGTGGCAGAGGGAAGCGGCTCACATCATGGTGATCAGAAAGCACAAAGAGAGACTCTACTTGCCAGAAACAAATATATCCCCCAAAGCCACACCCCAATTCCGAGCTTCTCCAGCCACACCCTACCACTTCAGCTAATCCTATCAGGGATTAATTCACTGATTAGGCTAAGGCTCTAACCCAATCATTTCTCCTCCAAACCTTCTTGCATTGTCTCTCACATGAGCTTTTGGGGGACACCTCACATACAAACCAAAACAGTCCAGTAGAGAGGTTGGCAAACATTTTCTTTCAAGGTCCAGATAGCAGACATGCTAGCCTATGGGAGCCAGATGGTTTTGACTACATCACCCTTGATTCTGATTCCATGTCTCCTGCACCTACTTCAATTCTCCAGAATTCTCCAGGCTCCCCTCATCCTCAGACTCTTGCTCTTACTTTTCTCTCCCTGTAACACAGGTAGCAGTGCCTACAGCACAGCTGATGGTGAGGAGTCTTTGAGCTGATATACAAAGCCCCAGCCTAGATTCTAGCTGCCACTTAAGAAATCTGAGTCTGCCTCCCTCCTTTCCTTTCCAGAAAAAGTAAACTCTTTCCCCTCTTTCTGGCTAACCCGTCTACCTGAGACTCATTCCAACTCAAACGCCTTCCCCAAGACATTCTTCCAATCTGCTCTTTCTCTTGAACATCTTTTTAAATTTTTTGGTATTGGGCATTGAACCCAGAGGTGCTCAACCACTGAGCCACATCCCCAAACCTTCTTTCTTCTCCTTCTCCTCCTCCTCCTCCTTCTTCTCCTTCTCCTTCTCCTTCTCCTCCTCCTCCTCCTCCTCCTCTTCCTCCTCCTTCTTCTCCTCCTCCTTCTTTTTTTTCTTCTTCTTTAAAAAAATTTTTTTTTAGTTGTTGATGGACTTTTATTTAATTTATTTATTTATATGCCATGCTGAGAATCCAACCCAGTACCTCACACATGCTAGGCAAGCACTCTACCACTGAGCTACAACACCAGCACCCCGAAGCCCCTTTTTATATTTTTATTTAGAGACATGGTCTTGCTATATTGCTTACAGCCTTGCTAAGTTTCTGAGGCTGGCTTCAAACTTGAGATCCTACTGCCTCAGCTTCCTGAGCTGCTGGGATTACAGGCAGGCATCACTGTGCAACCACACCCGGCTTGAATATCCTTTCTTTCTCTTCTGCCTACTTAGACTTAGTCCACAAACACATCCAGGTCTCCTCTATTTAAAAGCCAAGCAGAAAAAGTAATGGTGAAAAACAGGAAAAGAAACTTTAGGCAACATGGCCATATTGGGAAGGCAAATGAGATTCAGCATCCCAGCCCTGTCTCCAGGTTGTTGACAGGAGCTTTAGGTTTATACAGAGGAAGAATTGGGATGGGGCTGGAGTGGGGTGGTGGTGGTGGGGTGGGGTGGTGGGTGGGGTGGTCGTGGTGGGGGTGGGGGGTGGTGGGGGTGGGGGTGAGAAGTCTGCATAATTAAGCAGCCTTGGTCAAACTGTGGTCTGGTTGACCTTTCTTTCAGTTCTGGTTCTACAAGTTACCTCAAGAGAAGCCTATATCACTTGAGGGGGCAATTTCTACTTGTTGCTCAGGATTTTTATCCATCAGACCTGTGATCCTGGAAAGGAGCGATTCAGTTCCCTGGAGATGACTGCTCTACTTAGGGGTGGGGGCAAGAATTCTAGGTGCCACTCCAGGGGTCTGAAGGAGGATGCTGCAAATCTTACCTCAGTCTTCAAGAAGGAAGAGATTGGTTAGGTAAATTTAGGGCTAGTAAACCTTGAATTACTAGTTTTTAGGTGAACACCCCTTAAATGGTTAACATGCCTACCTGCAGAGCTGAGCAACGTCATGAAGTTTAATGGGCTAAAGGAGACAGATACAAAATCAAGGCAGAGATGCCACATTTTATCCTGCTTTTAGCTACCCATTGGCCATCTGCAGATCTAAATAGTCATTGCTTTTAGCAAAGGCAACTTCTCTAAATCCCTGTTAAAATATTGCAATTGGAATACGGCTTGCATTCTCTCCTGACCCCCCTGGACTCTCCTTTAGATACCCTGCATCTGAAAGGCTGAAATTAAAATGGAGTAGCAGAGCCCTGGGGCTTATTTTGCCTTGGGGCCTGACCTCCGGCAACTATGGGCATTCTGCCAGGACTTAATTTTGTAGCAGACTTTAAAAAATTTTTTTGATTATGTTTTTGAGTTATACAAGTTGAACACACACACTTGAAATAAAATTAATAAATTAGTACAGAACCCATACACTTTTGACTTTGTTGATATTTTTCTATTGTGTTTTTTAGTCCATTGATTTTTGTTCCTAATTTAATTGCTTACTTCCTTATAGTTATGATGACCTTAATTTGCTCTTCTTTTTCTACTTTATTAAGGTAGAAACCTAGATAATTTATTTTAGATCTTTCTTCTTTTCTAATATGAATATTTAAAACTCTAAGTTCTACTATATTGGGTTTTTCTTTCCATTTTCCATCATTTCCAAAACATGTTCTGATTTCTCTGATGATTTCTTCCTTAACCCAAAGGTTATTTGGTAGAATATTTTAAAATTCACATATTTGTTTTTGTTATTGATGTCTAAGTGCCCTTTCTGATCTGTCCTGAGAAATTTATTGAGACCTGTTTTATGGCCCAGATTTTGGTTAATCTTGGTTAATGTTCCATAAGGTGTCTTCAGTAAATGGAGAGAAATATCACAAGTATGGATTGTAAGACTCAATATTGTTCAAATGTCAGTTCTCCCCAAATTAATTTATAGATTCAATTCATTCACAGTCAGAATGCTAGCAAGTTTTTTCCCCTACTATATGGAAATTAAAATGCAAATTACAAAATAACCTTGAAAAAGGAAAATAAAGTTGAAGAATGCACACTATGTGATTTCAAGACTTCCACTTGGGAGGCTGAGGTAGGAGGATTGTGGGTTCAAAGCCAACCTCAGCAACTTAGCGGGGCCCTAAGCAACTCCGAGAGACCCTGTCTCTAAACAAAATGCAAAAAAGGGCTGGGGATGTGGCTCAGTGGTAAAGCATCCCTGGGTTCAATTTCTAGTACCAAATAAAAAGAAAAAGAAAAAAAAAACTTGTTAGAACAACATAAGGATAAGCAGAAAGCATTAATGAAACAGAATAAGGAGTCCAGAATAGATTTGATTCTATGTGGTTAATGGATTTTGATAAAGGGGCTAAAGTAACTAAACGGAGACAGAAAAATCTTTGGAAAACTTGTGTTGGAATGATTGCACTTCTGTACAGGAGAAGAATGAATCCTGAACCTTATCTCACACTATACACAATAGGGAATTTAAGATGAATCACATTTGGGAGGCTGAGGCAGGAGGATTGCGAGTTCAAAGCCAGCTTCAGCAATGGCAAGGCACTTAGCAACTCAGTGAGACCCTGTCTCTAATAAAATACAAAAAAGGGCTGGGAATGTGGCCCAGTGGTCCAGTGCCCCTGAGTTCAATCCCCAGTACCAAAAAAAAAAAAAAAAAAGAATCACAGACCTCAAACTGTAATAGGTAAAACAGCAAAGCTTCTAAATTAGAAGAAAATATAGGAGAATATCTTCATGATCTTGGGTTGTGAAAAATTTCTTGGAGATGGTACAGAAACCACTAATCATAAAATAAAAGATTGCTATATTGTATTTCATCAAAACTTAAAAACATCTGCTCATTAAAAGACACTATTTAGAAAATGAATAAGCAATTCACAGAAGGAGAGAGATGTTTTGCATTATATATTTTAAACAAAGGACTTGTCTCCAGAATGTATAAAGAACTCCTATAGCCTGAATAATAATAATAATAATAATAATAATAATAATAAAGAACAAACAACTGAATAAAAATCTGAGCAAAAGACTAGAACAGAAACTTTAAACAGAGGAAATTGAAATGGCCAATATACACATAAGAAAGGTTCTCAGGCTGGGGTTGTGGCTCAGTGGTAAAGTGCTCGCCTAGCATGCATGATGCACTGGGTTCAATCCTCAGCACCACATAAAAATAAAATAAAGATACTGTGTTCTCCAATCAAAATGCCAATGTCATTTTTCAAAGAAATAGAAAAGGCAATCATGAAATTCATCTGGAAAAATAAGAGACCCAGAATAGCCAAAGCAATCCTGAGCAAGAAAAGTGAAGCAGGGGGCATCACCATACCGGACTTTAAATTATACTATAGAGCAATAGTAACTAAAACAGCATGGTATTGGCACCAAAACAGACGGGTGGACCAATGGTACAGAATTGAGGACACAGAGACTAATACATATAATTTCAGTTATCTTATATTAGACAAAGGTTCAAAAAATGTACAGTGGAGAAAGGATAGCCTCTTCAACAAATGGTGCTGGGAAAACTGGAAATCCATATGCAACAAAATGAAATTAAACTTGTATCTCTCACCATGCACAAAACTCAATTCAAAGTGGATCAAGGACCTAGGAATTAGATCTGAGACAATACGCCTAATAGAAAAAGTAAGCTCCAATTTCCAACATGTCGGATTAGGCCCCAAGTTCCTTAATAAGAATCCTGTAGCGCAAGAACTATTACCAAGAATTAATGAATGGGATAGATTTAAGCTAAAAAGCTTCTTCTCAGCAAAAGAAACAATCAGTGAGGTGAATAGAGAGCCAACTAATTGGGAACAAATATTTAATACATGCACATCGGATAGAGCACTAATTTCTAGAATATATAAAGAACTCAAAAAACTTTACATCCAAAAAATAAAATAAACCCAATCAATAAATGGGCTAAGGAACTGAAAAGACACTTCTCAGAAGAAGATATACAATCAATCAACAAATACATGAAAAAATGCTCAACCTCTCTGGCAATTAGAGAAATGCAAATAAAAACTACTCTAAGATTTCATTTCACCCCGGTCAGAATGGCAGCTATCAAGAACACAAACAACAATAAATGTTGGAGAGGATGTGGGGGAAAAGGCACACTCATACATTGCTGGTGGGACTGCAAAATGGTGCAACCGCTATGGAAAGCAGTATGGAGATTTCTTGGGAAAATGGGAATGGAACCACCCTATGACCCAGCCATCCCACTCCTGGGTCTGTTCCCAAAAGACTTAAAAAACAGCATATTACAGTGACACAGCCACTTCAATGTTTATAGCAGCACAATTCATAATAGCTAGGTTGTGGAACCAACCTAGATGTCCCTCAGTAGATGACTGGATAAAGAAAATGTGGTATATATACAAAATGGAATTTTACTCAGCAATAAGAGAGAATAAAATAATGGCATTTGCAGGTAAATGGATGAAGTTGGAGAATATAATACTAAGTGAAATTAGTCAATCTCAAAAATCCAAACACCAAATGTTTTCTCTGATATAAGGAGGTTAGTTCACAGTGTGATTGGATGGGGGTACATAGGATTAGAGGAGCACTAGAATGGTCAAAGGAAAGGGAGGGCAAGGGAGGGAGCAGGGGGGGAAAAGGGGGGAAAATGGTGGTTGAATGAGATGGATATCACTATCCTAAATGCATGATTAAAGATCTGAATGGTACTTATATACTTTGTATACAAGCAGTTGTATGTAAAAAGATGATATACTTGTGCATTTTGAATAAGTAAATAAATAATCTAAAAAAAAAAAGATACTGTGTCCACCTAAAACTAAAAAAATAAATATTTAAAAAAGGTTCTTAATATCTCTACACATCAAGGAAATGCAAAATAAATCTCACCTACCAGAGATCTAACATGGAAGACTGACAGTGCCAACACTGGTCACAGTATGGAGCAACTGGCTGGTCCTTTCTTACAAAGCCAGTGGGGGTGAAAACAGTACCATTACTGGAAAATTGCATGGTAGTTCATGTAAAGTTAAACATGAACTTGATCTATGACTCACCCCTAAATATTTATCCAAGAAATAAAAACATATATCCACAAATGCTTTGCATGGGAATGTTGCTTGGAGAGCTTTTTAAAAAAAATAGCTTAAAACTGGAAAAAATCTAAATGTCCATCAACAGGTGAGTGCATGAGCAGATTGTGGCATGCTCGTACAGTGAGCTGCTACTCAGCACAAACAGAGCGGAGCTACTGGTATACTCAAAAATATGACTCTGAGCTAATGTAGCCAGATGCAAGAGAGTATGCATTGTATGACTCCATTTATGTGAAACCCAAGAATGGACAAAATTAATCTATGGTGATAAAAAATAGAATAGCAGTCCCTGGAGGAGCACGGTTGACCAGAAAGAAGCATAAATGAACTTTCTAAGGTGAGGGAAATGTTCAATATTTTAACTGGGGTATGAATTACATTTGGTAAATATGTTTGTCAACATTCAAAAACTGTACCTTTAAGACCTGTGAGTTTCATTGTATGTAAATGATACCATAATTAAGACAAATATTTTTGCCTGTAATCCCAGCAACTCCACTCAGGAAGCTGAGGCAAGGGGATCACAAGCTCAAGGCCAGCCTTAGTAATTTAGTGAGGCCCTAACCAACTTAGTGAGACCCTGCCTTAAGATAAAAATTTAAAAGGACTGGGGATGTAACTCAGTGGTAAAGTACCTCTGGGTTCAATAGGTAGGACAAAAAGAAAAAAAAAAGAAAAGAAAATGTTAACTCAATAGGAAAACTTGTTGCACAAATTTAGCTGGAAGGAAAAAAAAAAATCATGCCAACATTATAAGAACTGCTCTCAGATTTTCTTATCTTCTCAAAGGTATAGCCATAAAAAGCTTGTAAATGATGGCAAAAGACTTTTACCGAGTCAATTAACATATCACTATCCCCTGATAAAAGGTGGTATTTCTCCCAATGAGAAGGTTGATGTTTACTATTTGTACTGAGTTGAATACAGTGCCTCCTTCCTATTTACCTAGAACCTCAGAATGTAAACTTATTTAGAAACAGATCTCTGCAGATGTAATTAGTTAAGAAGATCTCACACTAGATTGGCGTGGGCCATAACTACAATGACTAGTGTCACTGTGGAGACAACAGAGGCATGAAGGGAGAAGCAGTCCATGTACAATGGTGGAAGAGATTGGTGTGATATAGCCAAATAATGCCAAGGACCATTGGCAACACCAGAGGCCAGGAAAGGGGCAAGGAACAGAGCCTCAGATTCTTCCTCAGTCTCCCAGGTGCTGACGCCTGCACTGCCAACTTCTGGCCTCCTGGGAGAGAATGAGGCCACCAAATTTGGGGCAATGAATTATGACAGCATTAGGAAATGCTGGGTTATCAAAGAATTAAGTTAGGAATTCAAGCATCTTTCTGGTGCACTCAGATCTGAATCAATAAACCAGAAATGTGCTCTAAAAGCATCCATATCTGTTTTAGATATACACACATATCTTTCTTGTACACGATTTTGATAACATACAAATCAGGTAGCTGTACATACTCAGTGGCCACTTCTTCTGGTTGTTTTCTAATGGAATAATAAATCCTGGAGACAGTTCTCTATTGGCTCACAGAGTGGCCTGAATGTGCCCCTCTGGGCTGCTTTGGGACAAGGGAATGATCATTTCTAAAGGAGGCACTGTGTCCCAAGGTATGGATTTACCATGATTTATTTTGCCTGTTCAGCTCAATTAGATGAAGCTTTATTAAATGCCTCAGTCTGAGCATTTCAATTTAAATCTGTCCAATTCAATCCAATCCAGTGCAAAACAATTCAATAAGCATCTATTGAGTACCTTCTTCCTAACCGTCACTCTGCTGTGATCACATCTTTTGGTTTCATCTTCATTGACTACCTCTGCCCCTTGGGTCTCATAGCAAAGATACTTTCTGAAAACCTATTATGAAATATAACCAGAGACTGATAACAAGGCCACGATAAAAAGGATTGATGGTTGGGATAGAGACAATATTTTTCTTTTCCCATGCTGAACTTCTTATTTTAATAGATTCTAATGTCCTTACTAAATAGAGGTTGGGATTTGCCCCTTATTTCTTATTTTAATAGATTCTAATGTCCTTACTAAATAGAGGTTGGGATTTGCTCTTACTTCCTAGAGGTTGGGATTTGCCCCTAGATAAAGAGGTGCCTATAAAACAGTGACAGAAAGGATGAAAGCAGAAAGAATTGGATTCCAAAGAGGTCACAATGAGAAATACACACTCCTAAGTGATGGGGAAGAATGAGCTTGACCTGTCAGGTACGTTTCAGCTTGCCTGAAGTATTTCTTTGCCTTGTGCATTTCCTTATTATTGGTCCTGGGTCTCACCTGCACACAGGGGCTTCCTGTCCTGTAGAATAAATACCCACTGGCTATAATGCTTGGTATCTCATTTACTTCTCCTTTTTGCTGAGATAAGGAAACACATTAACTACTGCTTACTCCCTTTTGAATTAGATTGGGTTTTAGACAATGAGAATTCTGAGTAATCATCCTTTTAATTAATCATTTCAATTCTTGATACATTGGGGATCACTGGGGCCATGTTGGAGACTGTGTTCCTTATTGTGGTTCTACTTCGAGGTGCCACATGGGACAATCTGTTTCTTTTCAAGCTAAATGCCCTTGGTTATTTCAACTCTTCCACAAAGGACAGTTCCATATGCCTTTCCTTTTGTAAATTCCTGCCTCCAGAAACAAGCAAAACTCCAGATGTTCTGTGGATGATGGGATCATCATTTCTTTTAATCTGGATGCTATATAACCTACTTTCCCAGGAACTTTTTTGATAAAATAACCCACACCATAATCTAAATGAGGTGTCTACTTAAATAAAATTTCTATATCTTTTTCACATAGGAAGCCTTGTTCATCAAGTCTCTCCTGTACATTTGTGAATGACATTTTGGCTTTTAAAAGTTTCATTTGATTGATTTGGTCCACATAACTAAACATTTTTTGAATGTTAGTTCTGTAATCTGTAGGATTAGCTGTCCCTCCCAGTCTTGGATCATCTGGTTATCTGACAGACCTGCTTTCTGAATTGTCACTGATGTCATGGGGGAGAATCTAACCGAACTCTCTAGAGACCTATGGCACAATACTAGAAACAATCCATAGCTTGGTGCTGCCATCAACCACGTAACATGGAACCTGAGTAGTGTGTCATTAGCTATGATTTTATCCAACTGTGTTAGCCTTTTGTTCACATGTTACCATCTGTCCCATGAAATAATCTTGGAAAAATTTGTCAAGTGATTTGTAATAATTTAAACAGTGCATGGTTATAGCATTCCCCTTTATTTCCAACCTGATTGCCCTGCCCCTGCCTCTCAGGAAATCTAATTAGGTTAACCCCCAAACCTAATTTAAGGGAATTGATGTTAGGAAGCAAATGTCACGTTACAAATGATGAACACATTGTTTTATAAGCACTTACCAGTTTGTTTAAAAATCAGCTGTAATTAATTACTATAGCTATTCATATCCAGAATATTGTTTTGAATATTGGGATAAAATATGCCCCTTTATGATCTTCTAGTATTTCTCTTGTTCCATTGATTTCTCAGGAACTTTTAAAAAGTGGCTCTGTGACCTCACATCTGTAACCGGGTCTGTTGTGTCCTGCCTGCACAGATTTGAACTCATTCAGCTTAAGAGCTGGGACTTCATCTCACCCTAGTCAGAATGGCAATTATCAAGAATATTAGTAACAATAAATGTTGGTGAGGATGTGGGGAAAAGGGTACATTCATACATTGCTGGTGGGACTGCAAATTAGTACAACCACTGTGGAAAGCAGTATGGAAATTCCTTAGAAAACTTGGAATGCAACCACCATTTGACCCAGCTATCTCACTCCTCGGTTTATACCCAAAAGACTTAAAATCAGCATACTTCAGAGACACAGCCACATCAATAGCAGCTCAATTCACAATAGCTAAACTATGGAACCAACCTAGGTGCCTTTCAACAGATGAATGGATAAAGAAAATGTAGTACATATACTCAGCCTTAAAGAAGAATGAAATTATGGCACTTGCTGAAAAATAGATGGAACTGGAGACTATTATGCTAAGTGAAATAAGTCAGGCCCCCCCTCAAAAAAAAAAAAAAAAAAAAACAAAGGCCAAATGTTCTCTCTGATATATGGATGCTAATTCACAGTAAGGGTTGTGGGGTATAGAATAGAAGTTCATTGGATTAGACAAAGGGGAATGAACGGAAGGGAGAAGGGATGGGAATGGGAAAGATAGTAGAAGGACCCTGACATAACTTTCCTATGTTCTTGTATGAATACATGACCAGTGTAACACCACATCATGCACAGCCACAAAAATGGGAAGTTAAACTCCATGTACATATGCTATGTCAAAAGACATTCTACTGTCATGTATAGTTAAAAAGAAGAAACAAAAGAAAAATTTCACTGAAAAAAAAAATAAAGAGCTGGGTTCACTATCTCTGTCCCACCTCTTACCACGTGATCTGCTGCACCCCATCTCTAAGTTCTTCCCCTGTGTTTACTAAGCAGAAACAAAATAGTCCAGAGCATTTCAGGCTTTCCCCTGTCACCCGCTAACCCCCAAGTCTACTTTAAGCAGCAGGTTGGTTAAGACCTTGTTCTTACCCTTTGAAAATGAGGAATAGATCTTTGTGTTCTTTGCCTTTTGTGCTTTGGCCCCTGGCAGAGGCCTAGGGCCCATCCTGGCCAGGGCAGTCCTGCATGTGCCTTTCCACCCGTGAGCTTGTCCCAGTGTCCCTTTGTATCCTCAGGGTCTGGTGCAAATGCCTAAATGTCCAGTAAATATTCATACAGATGTGGATTTTTGTAGGTGGTGAACACCGAAAGTGAATTCAGAATTGATTCAGCTGCTGTTGCTGCCCAGGGAGGTCTTTGAGATGGGGCAAAGCCCTGGGAAACAGTCCTGTGAACCCCCAGTACCCTGCGCAGACTGCTAGGCCACAGGAGACGGAGCAGGGCCAAAGGGTGTTATTTTTTTTCTTTCTTTTTGACCTTTCCTTTAGCAACCAAGAAGTCAAGTCCACAATCAGGTCATTGTGTTGCTGTCTCCCTCCCTTTCATTTTATGAGTCAATCAAATCATATTGACTGAGTATCCATCCTAAGCCAGGCCTGGAGAGGTCACGGAAGCTTTCACCCAGCCCAGACACTGAGTAATAAAATTGTCCTCTTGTTTAGGGTGAGTGGGAGGTTTCCAGACTTTTTGGTCTAGAGGATTTAGATTTCATTTCTATTTATTTTTTGGTTTTTATTTTTGGTGCATTATAATTATACATTGTTGCATATTTAATTGTTACAAATTTGTACATGCACGCACTATAACAATTTATTTGGCCAATTTCATTCTCCACTACCTTCCCTTTCTCTCCCCTCTTCCTTTTGTTAGGAAATAGACAGATAAAAATGGTGGGAACATGAGGTAAGAGAATAATTCTATAAAGTGACCCCACATGCTCTTTTTCAAGAAGCAGTTTACCTGCAGCCCTGCCTGGCCTAAGTGGACAGGATATGTCACATTCCTCAGCAAAGTACCTGTTAATTGCCCCAGAAATGTAGGCCCCAAATAATGTTGATAAGAGGAACCCAAGTTGCCCTAAAGGGGAAGAACTTTTGTGACCAGATCCTGAAACTCTGGGAGATAAGGAGAGTTCCTCTTAACCATAAAATCTGTAAGAACCCATCAGCTTGGGCCAAGGTGACCTAGAGTTGCCATGACAGTGGATACTTGAAAGACTGATGTCACCCTGCTGTCAGTCAAAAGTCAAGAGATGGACCTGGGCAGGACTCTCTGGAAATTTGTTTGGGATCCCCCAATAAAACTGGAATGTAGGAGATACACATTGCCCCTCCTCTCTGAGAGGACCCACTCTCCCTCTCTCTTGAGAGTGTCTCCTTTACTTTTTCTTATTCCTTCAATAAGCTCATTCCTGTTACTCTGAGCAACGTGTCTGAAATCTTTCTCACTTGATTGCAGGAATCAGGGTTTGAAGGGGAGTCTTCGAGCTGCCTCAGTTTCTTGGAAGGCCTCAGCTCTGTAACACCTTCTCCTGGTCTCCTTCCTTTCCTGGTTTCCCCTCTGT
Organism: Tamias sibiricus; assembly: GCA_025594165.1. Taxonomy (NCBI): domain Eukaryota; kingdom Metazoa; phylum Chordata; class Mammalia; order Rodentia; family Sciuridae; genus Tamias; species Tamias sibiricus. The sequence goes on along the minus strand of CM046666.1, from coordinate 93,731,352 downwards.
TTTCATGAGATGACCCCCTCCCCCCACACACACGTTTGCCCCCCTTCCTTTCTCCTTTCTGGCTTCCACATATTAGAGAAAACATACCACTCTTGACTTTCTGAGTTGAGCTTATTTTTTTTTTTTTTTTAGCATAATGCTCTCAAGTTCCATCCATTTTCCTGCAAATGACATAATTTTATTCTTTATGGCTGAAAAAACTCCATTGTGTGTGTATGTATGTATGCATATATGTACATTTATATACAAAGATTTAATGGACTCATAAAATATATGTTTTTGTATGCATAAAGAAAAAATATTTTTTTCTGAATCTCACTAGTGAACATGGGATAATGCCCACAGTCTCTCTCCACCAAAACCTGGTAAATAAGATATGAGCTACTAAGATCCAGGAGTGTTACCTTCCAGGGCCCTTGTTTCCAGCTGAGGGGGGAGATGCTGCAAGAGAAATATATATTTTTCTCACATTTTCTTTACCCATTCATCCACTGATGCACACCTAACCTTGTTCCATAGTTTGACTATAGTGAGTTGTGCTATTATAAGCATGGGTATGCATGTACTGTTATGGTATGATGACTTTAATGTTTTAGGATTAAAAAAATGTTGGGTCATATGGCGGCTCCATTCCTGTTCTTTTGAGGAATCCGCATACTGATTTCCATAGTGGTTGTATTATTTACAATCCCACCAACAGTGTTTTCCTCCCCCACCTATCCTCTCTAGCATTTATATGTATAAAAATATATGTTTTGGTTGTTGATGGACCTTTATTTTTGTTCATTTATTTTTTGTGGTGCTGAGAATCGAGCCCAGTGCATTACATGTGCTAGACAAGCACTCCACCAATAAGCCACAACCCCAGCTCCTAGCATTTATTATTATTGATATTCTTGTGTCTGCCATTCTAACTGGAGTGAGATGAGATCTCAGTGTAGTTTTGATTTTCATTTCTCTAATTGCTAAATATATAGAACATTTTTTTCAAATATTTGTTGTCCATTTGTCTTTCTTCTTTTGAGAAGTGTTTCTTTAGTTCATTTGCCCATTTACTGATTGGTATTTGTGGTGGGCTTTTTTGAGTTCTTTATATATGCTGGATATTAATCCTCCATCAGAAGAGTCAGAAGAGTAGCTAGCAAAGCTTTTCTCCCATTCTGTAGGTTCTCTTTCATACTTCTGTTTCCTTTGTTGTGCAGAAGATTTTTAGTTTGATGCTATCCCATTTATTAATTCTTGGTATTATTTCCTGAGCTTTAGGAGTTCTATTTAGGATGTCATTGCCTGCACCTATCAGTTGAAGTGTTGACCCTATGTCATTTTCTAGCAGTTGCAGAATTTTTGAATTGATCTTAGATCTTTGATCCATTTTTAGTTGACTTGTGCAGGGTGAGAGATAGGAATCTAGTCCCATTCTTTTGCATATGGATAACCGATTTTTCCAGCACCATTTGTTTTAAAGGATGTCATCTCCCATGTATGTTTTAGGAGCCTTTGTCAAGTGTCAGATGACTATATCTGTGTGAGTTTGTCTCTGTGTCCTCCATTTGGTTCCATTGGCTTATGCATCTGTTTTTATGTCAGTAGTACCATGCAGTTTTTACTACTGTAATATAATTTGAAGTCAGATATTGTGATACCTCCAGCATTGCTTTTGTTGTTGTTGTTTAGAATTGCTTTAGATATTCTGGGTTTTTCATTCTTGCAAATGAATTTTATGACTGTTTTTTTCTAGTTCTGTGAAGAATGTCATTGATGTTTTTATGGGGATTGCTTTGAATCTATGTATGTCTTTTGATAATATGGCAACTTTAATCAGATTCTGCCTAACTATGAACATGGGAGTCTTTCCATCTTCTAGTGTCTCCTTCAGTTTTTTTTCTTCAGTGTTCTGTAATTTTCTTTGTGGGGGTCTTTCACCTCCTTGGTTAGTATTTTGGTTTTAAGTGGTTTTTTTCTTTTTCTTTTTTAAGCTATTGTGTATGCAATTATTTTTCTGATTTCTTTTTCAGTGATATTATTGGTGTTGAAAAGCTATTGATTTTTTGTATGTTGGTTTTGTTGGAATTGGCCTTAACATGCAACATCTCCCACCTCAGCTGAAAACAAGGGCCCTGGAAGGTGACACTCCTGATCTTAGCAGCTCATATCTTGTTTAACCAGGTGTTGGTGGAGAGAGACTGGGTAGGCATTACCCCATGATTGCTGGTGAGATTCAGACCCTTCTGAGCTGTCATTCACACAGTTTTGACAGAATTCTTCATCTATATGGTGGGGACACATAATAATACTTGTTTTAAAAGCTTGTATGAGAATTTAGCAGAATAATATATGCATGCATCTATTTAACTAATTCATTTGTTTATTCATCCTCTGTTTGTTGCCTTGTTGGTACTGTGAGGTGGGTCCTGGGTGTGTATACCAGGGACCGTACCCACAGCACTGGGGACACAGATAGCCTGGTCTACAGAGGCTCTGTCTTTGTGGTTATCAGGCACTGTCCTTGTCTGGATTGAGCACATGCACTGGCTGCTTCCCCAGGTAAACTGGAAGTGTGTGCCAGCTCAGAGCAATTCTGAGAGACTGAGATGGGGGAAGCTGTGTGTTGATGATGTGGGACGTGGACAGTTCAGCTGGGCTAGCTCTGCACACAACTGCCAATAGGATCCAAACGACATGCCAAGGGATCTGGGGATGGGGAGATGAGGAGCAAGTAGGGGCTGGGCTGGGACTGCAGGAGGTGAGACGTGATGACCACAGGTGCTCTGCAGTCATCCTCCTGAGAGTCCCTCTCCTGAGAGTGTCTGGGGAAGGCACTGTTCTGGATTCCTCTTCACACTCCAGTGCTCTGCACAGTGCCCCCACATAGCAGGTACTCAGGAATGCTGCTGAATGGTTGAAGGGAGGAGTAAGGGGAGAAAGAGTCTGTTTCTGGCCAGCATTTCCCTTTTGAGAGCCAAGAATTTGCTTTTTGACCCTGGTCTTACAGTACTTGTGAAGCCTGAGGGGCCAACAGGCTGTGTGAGAGTGGCCACATGGGGACAGCAGCCAGAGGGGTAGTGACCTGCCCACCATGTCTGGTGGTATGATGCTGTGACCACCCTCATCAGGACAACTGAGGAGTCTTTGTGACCGTTAGTGATCACATGAGTCCAATTCAGCAGCATTTTGCTTTCCTTCCTGTCAAGGTGGAGAAACCAACACCCAGGGAGCACTTTCCTGGGCTCCTGCCTCAGTACCGCCCCTTTACCCACTCTATTCTCAGACCTGGCAACAGCCCCAACATTCCTAGGATTTAAAGACCCTTGGATTTTCCTTGTTGAAGTGCAAGGGGAGGGCAAAATAGTCAGCAGTGACTTCATGTCCGGCCATGGCTGGTGCCAGTGGCAGGCATCCAGCATCTGCTTTTCCTACCAGCCTCCTTGCTCCATAGAGGGCTCTAGGCCCCTTCTTGATGCCAGGGTGTCACCAGCAGCTTCACCCCTATGCGGTGGGCATTGTCTAGATGGGCAACAGGACTAAGGTGACACTCTGCAGGAAGAGACGAGCATAGCTTTGTCTGGACTCGTTTGGGTGTATTTCTTTTGCTTGGCAAATAATAATAAATCGCCTTATTGTGTGCTGTCTTTAGGGACACTACAAACAAGGTGGTCAGGAAATAGAGTTCCTGTGGACGCTGTTCTCTGCCAAAAGAATAGAAGAAAAGAATTATTTTTCTGGGAACAGCAGTAATGTATATCCCACGGGGGTTTGCAGATGACAGTGTGCTCTCATGATCATTTTCTCACTGGATCTTCATGGCAGCCTGGTGGACCTGGAAAGTGCTGGCATTCCTGTTTGACAGGTCAGGACCCTGAAGCCCAGGGGTCACTCTGCCAGTCTACTTACTGTCCACTTTGATTCAAGCCAACTCTCCTGATCCTTGCAGAAACATGGTCCTTGTCTACTGGGGAAGGAAGCAGAGCTTTCAGTTATCAAACAGAGGAACAAAATCAGTTTCAAGATAACTATACTTGCTTTTGCTTTTCACCTCTAACGTGTCTTTTCTCAACCTGCAGAAGAGGTGGGGCCATTGGTTCTCGTGTTTCTTTTCTGATGACTGTTGTGTCTTGCTCCCATGGGCCCAAGATGGTGTATCTTTCTTAGTCTTCCAGGGCAGACATCGAATTGCTACATCTCATTATATAGCTCCAACAAAGTGCATCAGATACTTTGGTGTTTTCCAAAGAGTATCATATTGTAGATATCATAGGCACACATTGCTGTACTTCAGAATGAACAACTTCAGAATGCTTGAACATCTGTATGAAATATTTGTGTTGGAAAGATTGCTGTTTAAAGAACCCCATCCTGGGGGAAATCACTAGCTCTCAAGGCTGGTGAAAGGATTCCCACTGGGTGAGGTGCTGACAGGCATAGTTGTGATTGGTGTTATTTGAATCTTATTTCTTATTTCTTCATTGTTGAAGTTTTAAGGATTTTCTTAGTATAATATTATAAAGGAATCTAGGTGTGCAGTTGGTTTATACCATACTAGATCACCTGGAAAAGAGTTTGCTTTAGATAAAAGATAGATAAAGGTTGAACTAGAAACAACCCAAACACCAAACCACCAGTGTTTTCTCAAAACTAAATGTAAAGTATAAATAGAGAACAAAACAGGAAACAGTGGTTTGCTGAAAAAGAAAGTAGTACTTGTAGCTTGTAGCTGCCTGTAAAGTGCTTTCCCTTACACCATGGAATGCACGTTCAGAGACAGAGTGAGAGAAAGTCTCTGGCTGCTGCCTCTTTAGCAGAGACCAGCATATTCAACAAGCACTGTCTTGCTACTGCTGCTCTACTTTCTCACAACCTTTAACAAACGTTTGGATGCCTCTGTGTGCTGTCAGCACTGATAAATAACTGCACTGTTCCTGCTTCCAGTCGTCTTGGGGTCAGCGAGTTATTGGGTTAGCTTACACCACCTCGGCTTTCACTCCCCCAGTGTCATCTCTTTTAACCTACAGACAAGAAGAGATGTGGCTTTCGTGGTGGTGGTGTGTGTGGGGGGTTCCCTTCTCTCCCTTAACTAGCTCCATTGTGGGATCCCTGAACTCTGTCCAGGGTGGACCCGGGGAGACAGCTGTAGGGGTTTATGCAAAGAGCCCTGAGGTGGACTTTGAGTTCCGCCTGCTGATGGGTGATCCTCATGTAACCCTTCCAGGCCAAGCTCCTCCCCTCTACATCCAAGGACAGTAATGCATATCTCAGAACCATGGTGAAAAGTAAAAGATGGGTAGGTGAAGACCTGTTTTGGCAGCATGTGGTAAGCTGGGTCTTGCTGGGTGGCCTTCTTCTTGGAAAGTGGCTATTGGGTGTTCCATGGGTGGAGCTCTGAGCCTGCCAGCCACTACTAACAAATAGAAGGAAATGCCCTGGGCTGGATCCCGCTGCCTCAAGGCTTGGGGGTGAGAAGAGTCCTGGGATTGGGGCGGTCTTGACCATCCTTCATTCATTCAATGTACATTGGTTAAGACCCTAAGATGTGCAGACTCTGAACTAGGTGGGGATGCGTGGACCACAATGTAGCGCTTCCTTCCAGGAGCCCAGGTATATTGGGAGGGAAAGACATGGATTCGAATAAATGAAATAATGTGTTGTAGGTGCTGAGGTGGAAATATCTCAACCCTAACCCAGGGAAGGAGGTGGAAGAGAATAATTCTGCCCGAGTAGCAGCTTCCAGGCAAAGCCACAGGGAAGGAGCTCTGGAAAGCCACCTCTCTGAGGAAAACAAGTCTTTGAAGATGGCTCCTTTTCATCTAGTCAAGGGGAATGGATTCACATTTCAGGCAGAAACTGATGCCTGAAGCAGAGAGGGGATAGTCCTGTCTCTTGAAAAGCTGAGCAAGTTCAAGTAACATCCTTAAACAAAACCATGAGGAGGGCTCCAAATAGTGTGATTCAGTTCCTACCTTGAGTTCTTGTTCTGCTTTAGGTTCTAATGAGAAGCAGGCCGGTTTTATTGTTATTTCCAAGCCCACGAAAGCCTCTGGAAGGAGCTAGAGCAGGGCAGGTGGGACCCAGGGGCTGTACACAGGGAGCCTTTGGCTTAGGGGTCCTCTAAGGTCATCAGCACAGGCAACTCTAGGAGGCAGGGACCTAGTGGGGTCAGGTAGACAGGAGCTGTCAGGCTAAGCCGTGACACAGGCTCTGACTGTCCCTGGTTTGGGGACCCTGAAAAACCTCAGTCCCTCAGGACCACTTTGCTTTGAGCACCCTGGGCTCTTAGGTCCTCATCCCCACATGAGTTGCTTCACAGCTATCCTTCTACCATGTCTGTGTGAGTGTCTCTTCTTCACTGCCCCGTGTTTAGCTTCTAAAGGCAGGAGGGGAGCCTAGGGGACTGGCTCGACCACAGCACCCCAATGACCTGGCAGGTTTCCACACAGGCCATGCAGGAAAGTCTTGACCACAGCTAAGCTGAGTCTGGCAGAAGGCCCATGACTCCCCCCAGAGCCTGAGACTGTGGGAGGCTCCTGAGCAGCTGCTCCCAGGCCTTCTGCCTGTTCAGGCTACCTGTTCAGGAAGCCATCATTAGATAGGTTTTCTTGGTCTCCTGGTGCTGATGGAAAGTGGAGTTTTCTGCCTCACCCTTCATAGGGTACAGCTATAAAACTGTTTAGCTGGGGGCTGGGGCTTGCCTAGCATGTGTGAGGCACTGGGTTCAATCCTCAGCACCACATAAAAAATGAACATATAAAATAAAGCCATTCTGTCCATCTACAACTACAAAACAAACAAACAAACTGCTTAGTTGCATCTTGAAAACAACTCCGCAGCAACAGGGCGCCATATCGCTCGTGAGGCAACCATCTTGGCCCTTTTGTGTCTGTGTTGTCCAGGGACAATTGACATGAGGGGAGTCTGTGATCTTCTGGCTTTTCCTGTATGTGTAAGTATGAAGCTGCTCCAGTCTAAATAAGGCTGGTTGTTTCTTTTACCAGTTGAATCTATCAGTTTTGCTCGATGGGAGACCTAAGCCTGCACAGATGAGGAGGCTGAGGCCCACAGTGGTGAAATGACTTGTGCAATTCTTTAGGTAAGAGTAGGGCCCACACTGGAGCCCAGTCCTGGGTCATTTCCATTAGCACCTGATACTGAGACTTCTGTGCCATAAATGTCCACTGAGGTGGTTGCTGGTCTGGTCAACTGAATCACTGGGTTATGATTGGTGCAAATGCACATATCATGGGACATAATGAGTGTAGCACCCACACATTGGCTTGTGATCTGTGATCTTTTCAGGGTTCAGAGCACCTGACCACACCCACCTCCTACACACTAATGCAGCTGGGGATGGCGGATCAACAACAGCAGATCAGAGCCTCTCGCTCATTTAGATTGAGTTTGTTTTGCTTTTGGAATGCAAAAGTTAGAAAACAACATGCAGAGAAAAATCCCTTTCTGTCTCCAGTCTCTGGGTCCCTAGTTCCCTTCCTTACTCCAGCAAGAGACAATTGCTACTGCTCAAAAACACTTGCAAGGATACTTTATGCATCTATAAACACAGACAGTGGCCTCCCCTTGTCAACAGGGGACATATTCTAAGACCCTCCCCCAGTGGATACCTGAAACTGTGGAGAGTATTGAACCCTATATATACTATTTTCCCTACAGTGATGTTGTAGGCAAAATTGGGCTCAGTAAGATATTAACAATAATAAATAACAAGAAAATAAAACAATTATGATAATATACTGTAATAAAAGTTGTGTGAGTATGGTTTCTCTATTTCTTTCTTTTGAAATATCTTAATTCCTCATTGCACTACAATAGTATTTTCAGACCATGGTTGACCAAGGGTATCCAAAACCACAGAAAGTGAAACTGCAGGTAAAGGGGAACCACTGTATGCATGTATAGATATGCATGTATTTATACATGTGTCTTCCTCACCTGCTATTTGCTAGCATGCTATATATGCCACTACATAAGTTTAAACAGTTATCTTAAAGGTCATTCCCTCCCCTTTTTCTTTTCCACGAGTCTGCTGGCCATGGCAATGGCAGAAAGCATCACATGTCCTCCTCCAGGTCCCTTCTTACCACCATGGGTTTGCCTGTAGGCATATCTCAGCTGTGGCCACAGAGAGGCAGACTCCATCCTTTGAAAAAGCAGGGAAAGCTGGGTGCAGTGGCTCACACCTGTAATCCCAGCACTTGAGAGACTGAAGCAGGAGCATCACAAGTTCAAAGCCAGCCTCAGCAACTTAGTGGGCAACTTTGCAACATCCTGTCTCAAAATAAAATATAAAAAACTGGCTGGGATGTGGCTCAGTGGTTAAGCCCCTCTGGGTTCGATCCCTGGTACTGCCCCCATACCCCTGAAAAAAAAAATGGCAGAAAAGACAGGAAATGCCCTAAAGAGCCTTTCTTATAAGGTTCCCATTGTATCTGGTCATTAATGACCTGTCTTAAGGGCAGGCAAATGCCTCCTTTTCACATATGTCTGTCAGAGATTAAGCAGGAAATGTCTTTAGTATTTAATCCATTCAGTATTGAATGCAGAGAAATGGCCACACGGTGATGGAGGCTGGGCACTCTGTTGTAGCCACTCCAAGGTTCAAAGGGTTGAGGGAAAGGTGGCATGGCAAAAGTCAGGGCCAGGTCACCCACCAAAGGTTGGGACTCTGTGGGCCTGTCCTGCAGAGCTTGGAGCCAGAGGAGAGGCTGCTCCTGACAGAGACCCAGCAAACCAAAGAGAGGGAGCCAGATCCCCGGCTTCACCCACCCCATTCCCCCCTCCAAGGTCAGGCCATCTCCTCCCCCTGGGCAAACCAGCCAGCAGCCTGCTGTCACAGGATCCAGGGGAACCAGCTTGAGGGAACAACCCCCTTTGTGAGGAATGTAACGGAGGCCAACAGGCTCAGGACCCACACACAGAATCTCCACAGTGCTGTCTTCTAAGAGGGCGTCAACTGAAGCGGAGGGCCGGCCAGTGCAGGGACTTGATTTAAAAAGGAGATGGACACCTAAAGCTGGGAGGTGGCACGGGCGCTTCTTCCTGGGCCTGATGCCTGCTTTCCCTGGCCTTCTGACAGCAGCTCCAGGCCAGTGGGCCCGGTGGCAGTGCTGGGGGCTATAGGCAGTCTTCTCTCTTCTTCCTGGGCTGGCTAAGGGGAATGGTGGGCCCCAGAAAATAAGTTGATTCTATTACAGCTGAGCAGCTGTCCAGCCAGTGAATTCTTCACACCTTTGAGGTGTGTGTGTGTGTGTGTGTGTGTGTGTGTGTGTGTGTGTATCTTTCCTCCTTCCCCTTAAATAGATGGCTTTTGCCTTTCTATGGCCCTGGCTGCTGTACTAGTACTGGGGTCAGGGAAGTTTCCAGCAATCGGGGGTGGGAGCTGTGGTGGGGTCAGCCGAGGGTGAGTGGATCTGGCAGGCATTTCGAGTCTTCCCTCACAGCACATGGCCCAGTATGAGGACCCAGGGAGCTCAGCACCCAGCCATCCGCAGAGTGAGATTTCTGGTTCTACCTGTGGAAAAGGAGCTGGGGTCCTGAGTCTTGGGTACTGATGAGGCACATCTAGAAGCTTCGTGTCTGGGTTGAAGTAACATGTCCGCACATTATGACGCCTCTAAAGATGTCCTGCAGATTCATCGTGTTTGCACGTTCTGCCTAAGTCTCTTTCTACCTGGTGATTATGTGGGAAAATGGGCCAACCAGTTTCTTTTGTTCTTGGGTCAATTCCTATTTTTCCAGAACAAGTTGACTTAATTTGTAATTTCTTTGTATTTAGTCATCTCCATTCAGACATATAGAGAAAAATGCGTATCAGTAATTAATGGAACAACATAACTATACATAAACTCTTTCATATTTACTAAAATCAACTAAAATAAATTGTATTTTATTCTGTTCATTCTTCAATTGTATTAAAATAATTATAGTTTGGTATACCTTATCTAAGACTTCTGAGTATAAAAAAGAACTTATTGCCTTTCATGATTTATTTAAATTTGCTGCATTACTATTATTATTATTGATGTATAAATTATCACAACTTGTCTATCCTCTTAACACACCCTTGATATCCTTAAAATCATGCTTGTTCTGTTAGTAATTAGCTCTTCCAAGCTGATCCTGACCCTTCTCTGTCCCCTGGACCTTGTTTTATTTATGGAATAAATAAAATATGGACAATAGTATCAGAGAGCAAAATTTGAGAGCTAGGAGTGAGTACATTTGAGTATAGGATTTGGCTTCTGTTGGCCAAATTTTAACATCAAAATTAGGAAAAATATGAGCCGGGCGTGGTGGCGCACACCTGTAATCCCAGCACTTGGGAGGCTGAGGCAGGAGGATCACGAGTTCAAAGCCAGCCTCAGCAATGGCGAGGCACTTAGCAACTCAGTGAGACCCTGTCTCTAATAAAATACAAAAAAGGGCTGGGGATGTGGCCCAGTGGTCGAGTACCCCTGAGTTCAATCCCCGGTACCAAAAAAAAAAAAAAAAAAAAAAAAAAAAAAAAAAAATTAGGAAAAATATGTATTAAAATGTATTTTCTCAATTTAAAAAATGATATTGCTGTTCTGATTCCTATAAAGATTTTGTTGACCTTCAAAGTATTCTATTATGTCAGACATATTTCTATCCAAATGTATTAGATATATTTCTACCTCAATTTTAAAATATGAAGGAACACTTCTGATTGTAGCTGTGGGCCATTAGCTTAGGTGAGATGGCTAGTCTCCATGGTGCACTCTGCAGGTGTGGTTTCATTCCAAGTTTTCTGAGGAATCTTCAGGTACCATGATGATCAGAGTGGCATATGAAATATGGTCCCTGCCCTCCACAAATAGACAGAAATCATTTTTGTGTATAAAACAATGAGAAAGCTATATTAGTCATAATTATAAAAGGGCTTGCTAAAACTTGTAGTCAGATGATAGGTGGTGAAGTAGTTGAGAGACCAGTGTGTGGAGGAGGAATGGTCTCTGAAGCAGAAGAGCTTGGGCCACGTTGGAGAACGGCTGAATTTAGACAGAAGCCAAGATGCATTTTTGTCATTGGAAATCACCTCAAGTACAGCTTTTGTATCCTGTTCAGCAGTGGGTATTAGTACGTGTGTGAGGCTACTGGCAGAGAATAACACCAGAGATGTCAGCTCATGGTGAATTCAACATGGAGCCTCAGAACAAGAGAAAATAGGATTGAGGTTGTGTGTGTGTGTTTTTAATTTGTTCTAACTAGTTATACATAACACTAGAATGCACTTTGATACATCATACATAAATGGAGTATAATTTCTCATTCTTCTGGTTGTACATGATGCAGAATCACATAGGTCATGTAGTCATCATATATACACATAGGATAATAATTCTGATTCATTCTACAATCCTTCCTACCTCCATATCCCCTCCCCGCCCTTCACTCCCCTCTAACTGCATTCAAAGTAACTCTATTCTTCCCTAGGTGCCCCCACCCCCACTTATTGTAAATTAGCATCCACATATCAAAGAAAACATTTGGCCTTTGGTATTTTGGGATTGGCTTATTTTGCTTAGCATGATATTCCTCAGCATGATATTCCCCAGCTCCATTCATTTACCAGCAAATGCCATCATTTCATTCTGCTTTAAGGCTGAGTAATATTCCATTGTGTATATATACCACATTTTCTTTATCCACTCATCTGTGGAAAGATACCTAGGTTGGTTCCATAGTTTAGCTGCTATAAACATTGATGTGGCTGTGTCCCTGTAGTATGCTGATTTTAAGTCCTTTGGGTATAAACCGAGGAGAGAGATAGCTGGGTCAAATGGTGGTTTCATTCCAAGTTTTCTGAGGAATCTTCATAATGCTTTCCATAGTGGTTGCACTGATTTGCATTTCCACCAACAATTTTTGAATGTGACTTTTCCCCACATCCTCGCCAACATTTATTGTTGCTTATATTCTTGGTAATTGCCATTCTGGCTGGAGTGAGATGAAATCTTAGAGTAGTTTTGATTTGCATTTCTAGAGATGATGAACATTTTTTCATGTTTATTGATCAATTGTATTTCTTCCTCTGTGAAATGTCTGTTCAGTTCCTTAGCCCATTTATTGATTGGGTTGTTTGTTTTTTTGGTGAGAAGTTTTTTGAGTTCTTTATATATACTGGAGATTAACGCTTTATCTGAGATGCATGTGATAAAGATTTTCTCCCATTCCGTAGGGTCTCTCTTCACATTCTTGATTGTTTCCTTTGCTGAAAGGAAGATTTTTAGTTTGAATCTGTCCCATTTATTGATTCTTGATTTTACTTCTTGCCTTTTAGCAGTCTTGTTAATGAATTCAGATTCTAGGTTGACATGGTGGAGATTTTGGCCTACTTTTTCTTCTACTAGGTGAAGGGTCTCTGGTCTAGTGCTTAAGTCTTTGACCCATTTTGAGTTGAGTTCCATCAGGGTGACTGATAGGGGTTTAATTTCATTTTGTTACATGTGGATTTCCAATTTTCCCAGCACCATTTGTTGAGTAGGCTATTTTTTTTTCCACTGAATATTTTTGGTGCCTTTGTCTAGTATGAGATAACTGTATTTATGTGGGTTTGTCATTGTGTCTTCTGTTCTGTACCATTGATCTACACATCTGTTTTGGTGCCATGCCGTTTTTGTTACTATGACTCTGTAGTATAGTTTAAGGTCTGGTATTGTGGTGCCTCCTGCTTCACTCTTCTTGCTAAGGATTGCTTTGTCTATTCTGGGTCTTTTAGTTTTGCAAATGAATTTCATGATTGCTTTTTCTAGTTCTATGAAGAATGTCATTTAATAGGAATGACATTAAATCTATACAACACTTTTGGTAGTATGGCCATTTTGACAATATTAATTCTGCCTATCCAGGAGCATGGAGGTCTTTCCATTTTCTGAAGTCTTCTTCAATTTGAGGTCGTGTTTTTTAAATGACAGTGAGAAAGACCATTACACTGGTTCCAGGAACCCGTTCCATGAAAATAATAGGAGGGAATGATTTAGAGGTCAGTGGAGACTAGAGAGTCTGTAACTATCTCCCCTAATGCTTTTAGGAACAACAGAAAATCACTGATCTTGTTTCTAGTCAGGGTGGCCAACCCTTAAACATACCTGCATGTATCTGCTCTATCTCCAGCTCTGTGCATTTAGCTTGCTCTGCTCTGCTTGGGAAAATCCTAGCTGGGATTTCACCTTCTTGTGCTCTTTCTGCCCCTGTCCTTCCCAAGCCTGCTAAAAGGACTACTTTATTTCCACGAAGCTCTCATAGAAGTTCATAAAACCCATGTTGTCCCACCTAGCTTACACATTTATAGTGCCTTTCTCCTCCTCCTCCTCCTCCTTGTCCACCTCCTTTTCCTTCTTTTCTTTCTTCCTGTCTGCTTCCCTACAGATGGTGACTATCTGGGCAATGTGTCTTATTTACTCTCCTCTGTGAGCATAGTGCACTCAGGGCTTATTCAACTAATGAGGGACAGAATGAGTGGATGCATGAATAAATGCCCCAGGATAACTCTGGGATGATTCAGGGGACCCATGGGATTGATGTTGGATTTGGTCTTTTCTTGATCTTGATCTTCATGAAGCACCATTAGCCAGGACCTTGGTTTCTATATAATAGATCTGCAAGATGGAGGGGTAATATGTGACCCCCAAATTCATAGACCAGACCTTAGTGTCTCTTGTAATATTTTTACCCAAGCCTTGCTTTGATAAGAAGAGGGACACTTAGGAAACACGCAGTAAATCACTTGGTTTAATGCCAGGTCAGGCTTTGACAGACTCTTAGAGTTTGCAACTTGGAGACTTAGAGATTTGATGATTAGGCTGTTCTAGGGAAAGAATCTTTTCATGTTTGATAGAGCTTCTTGCTCCACAGTGACTTCCAAATCCAACCTGAATGGAGAAGTTCTGCCCGGAAGTCCACAAATGAAAGCAGAACAATTCAGAAGTGTAAAGGCCTCGAGGATTTTGCAACTTCGCCAGTCATTTATATATTTGATTGTATCAAATTCTGTACCTGAAGGAGCCCTAATTAGGAAGGGCTGTTGTAGCTAGCTGGAAGCCATAAGTTCCACCTGATATGTATGTGACGCACCTGTAGGCACCCGCAAACCTGAAGGTATATAACCGGGTGAAAGCGGTCCGAGTTAGGAGAACAAATTCATTCCGTCAGTCGGGTAGTCACTCGGTCGGTCAGAAGAATCAGAGCGGCCAGAACGTAGGCAGAGCGGTTACAGTAGAGAAACCAGATAGAAGAAGTAATGACTGGTCAGAGTTAGGCCGAGACTCCTGAGGAAGACAGAAGACAGAAGAAGGAAGAAAGAAGAGAGAAGAAAGAAGCTCTAATCTTTCTCTAAGCTAAGCTTTATCTTTCTTTACTCTACTCTAAGCTAAGAAGAAAAATCTTTCTTTCCCTCTCTAAGAAAAATCTTTCTTTCCCTCTCTAAGCTCTAAGAAAGTAGAAGTAAAAGTAGTAAAAGCTTAACTCTGCCTCCGAGAGTTTTATCCCAGTTTACGGTACCAGGCAGCTTACATGTACCTATGGATAGGATGTCCTTGGATTACATTTGAGGTCTTTGAAAATCTTTGGAGATGGAGAAAATCTTTGGTGGAAAGGAAATCACCCGATTGTCACCTGGTCCCTCATTGCAAGGCCCTGGAGGAGGCAGTGCCAAGGAGGATGAGAGCAGCAGGCTGGTTCTTTCGAGGTCCAGAGAAGCGGCCCATCTACCGTCTGCTTATGGATCTTCTTCTCAGCTCAGAGACAACCTTCTCTGATATTTTTGGCAAAATAGCCCTTTTGGCCTTTGTATTATTTTTGTTTGGCATGTTAGAGCAGGGGCCTTGGAGTTCTGTGGCTTGGGAACCAGAACCATTAGAAAATAAGAAAACAAAAGGCTATTTAGAGGAGCACAAAAATCCAATAGAAGCTTCCATAGAAGAAGAATCATTCATTCACTCCTTGTTCATTTATTTTCTTTGTACATTTTTCCCACCTCTGATTATAAAAATTCAAATGGTGCAAAATGATACAAAGAAGAAAGAAAATAAAAACATGTTTTATTAGTTTTCTGCCCGGAGACAACTGCCATCAGCCCTTTGATGGTCCTCTTTGTTAGACCTCTTTCTACGCCTAATCCCACCAATTTATCTATGTCGATATCCATAAAAAAATCATATGGAGAGAATCATACTAGGCATGTCATTTGCAATTTTCATGTATGCATGTATATATGTACAAATGTATACACAAACACATATTTAAAATTACAAAGCATTCCACGTTATGAAGGTGAAACAATATACCAAATCAAGGTTGTTTTGTGGGACATTTTAATTGCTTTCAATATCTCACAATTATAAATAATGCTGTCATGACTACCCTTGGCCATATATCTTTGCTTTTATCTTTTTTTTTTAAACAATACATCTTTAGGAGTAATAAGATTGGATCAGGATGTTTGCATGTATAAAGTTTTTTTTGTGTGTATGTGTGGGGGGGAGTCCTGGGGATTGAACTCAGGGACACTTGACCACTGAGCCACATCCCCAGACCTATTTTGTATTTTATTAGAGACAGGGTCTCACTGAGTTGCTTAGTGCCTCGCTTTTGCTGAGGCTGGCTTTGAACTCATGATCCTCCTGTCTCAGCCTCCTGAGCTGCTGGGATAACAGGCCTGAGCCACTGCACCCAGCTGCATGTATAAAGTTTTTAAGTGGCATTCGAATTGTCGTGAAGAAAGACTAGCCAATTTCCACTCCTGCCAACAGTAAGTGGGAGTGCCTTTCTTGTCACCCCTTCACCAACGTGGAGTGTTGTCAGGGGTTTCCACATTTATCAATCTGATAACAGACAAATGATACCTCTGAGGAATGAAACTTCTATTTTGTGGGGAGTCACCAGTTATATTTCCAATCTTTTCTGCTGATCATTGGCTATTTGTTCTCTCTTTTGCTCTCTTCTTCCCTCCCTTGATGAATTATCTGTGTCCTTTGCCCATTGTTCTACTGAGGGGTTCTCTTTAATTCAATTATTTGAGTTTTTTGTAATTAACCTTTTGTTGGTGCCATATGTAACAAATAGTTTCTTTAGCTTGTCATTTATTTTCTATCTTTTTCATGATTTTGCTTTTGCTGTATGAAAGTATTATGTGTCATGTAGTCATTTCTGTTGGTCTTTCTGGTTCTGCTTCCTAGGTTTTTGGCACACTTAGCTCATCTTTACCCCAAAAGTATAAAAATGCAAAAATGTTGACTCATTGTCTTCAGTACTTGTTCATATTTCTTTATATATGTATATATTTAAGTCCTGAGTATCACTAGAATTTTTTTTTCTGAAATATAGCTAAAGTTTGATTTATTTCTAAATGCCAGTTGTCCACAAATTATTTATTGAGCTTTCCTGTGTTGATATGGAATATTACCAATTTTTTTTAAAAATGAATTTTTTTTTAAGAAATGAAAGTTTAAAGTATGTAATTTTTGGACTACCTTCTTCATTAGTCGGATTGCTACTCCTCTACCTTACTGCTGCCAATGCAGTGGTTTTATAATACATTTTAGTAACCATCAGGGTGAGTCTCCTTCACTGGCCTTTCTTTTGTCAGCCTTTTTCTAGAATCATTTGGATTTTAATGTAATAGTTTAGGTGAAAATTGTGTGTGTGTGTGTGTGTGTGTGTGTGTGTGTGTGTGTGTGTGTTTTGGTACTAAGTATTGAACCCAGGGGTGCTCTACCACTGAGCTATATCCCTAGTCCTTTCTATTCTTTGAGACAGGAATTGCTGAGGCTGATCTTGAACTTGCCATCCTCCTACCTCAGCCTCCCCAATCACTGGGATTATAGGTATAGCACCACACCCAAGTAGGCGAATATTCTATTTAAAAAATATTCATCTGTCCAATAATAGAATGATCATTTTTTTCTTTTAAGTCTTTCTTAAGAGCATAAGTAGGATTTTTAAAAAACATATTGTTTTTTTTTTTTTTTTTTCATCTGAGTCCTTCTGCTTCTTATTAAATCTGTATAGAGAACCAAGAGGGATTTTTGCCCTCTCTGCAAACAAGTTAGCTGCCACAGTGTCATGGGCACTGGCTGAAGACAGATGACTCCCAGGTGAGGGACACAGCAGGTCGCATAAGCTCCATGTTCCCCTCTACCTCCCTAGTCCAAGAGGCATGGCATGTGCTGCACACGCGGCCTACATCACAGCTGAGGAACTCTGAGTTTAGGAAACCCTAATGAGAGGTCAGGGCAAGCTACCACAAGCTGACGGATCTAGAAAGAGAAGAGTGAACCAGAGGGGAACAAAGAGCATTCCAGACAAAGGCCCTGTGGTGAGAGAAGTGGGCAACTACAAATTCCTGGGGGTGGGGGAAGGCCAGCATGGCGACTCCATTGTCTTCTAGCTAATGATGCTGAAGGGAATGGGCCTGTTTATTTCTTCCACTATAAATGACCTATTGGTTCTGCCTACACATGTACAATTTTTTTTCCTTTGTATTATTTTCACTAAAACTTGTGTTTAATTCTTAAATTTTCTTTAAAGTTTTTTTAAAGTTGTTGATAGACCTTTATTTTATTTATGTATATGAAGTGCTGAGAATTGAGCCCAGTGCTAGGCAAGTGCTCTACCACTGAGCTACAACCCCTGCCCTCATTCTTAAATTTTCTTAAAACACAGAAGGTCTCTATTCATCTCACTGATTGTTTCTTTTGCTGAGAGGAAACTTTTTAGTTTGGATCCATCCCATTCATTAATTCTAGATTTTAATTCTTGTGCAAGAGGAGTCTTATTAAGGAAGTAGGAGCCTAATCTTATATGATGGAGGTTTGGACCTACTTTTTCTTCTAATAGATGCATGGTCTCTGGTTTAATTCCTAGGTCCTTGATCTACTTTGAGTTGAGTTTTATGCATGGTGAGAGAGAGGGGTTTAATTTCATTTTGTTGCATATGGATTTCCAGTTATCCCAGCACCATTTGTTGAAGAGGCTATCATTTCTCTAATGTATGTTTTTGGCACCTTTATCTAATATAAGATAGCTGTAGTCTCTGTGTCCTCTATTCTGTACCATTGGTCTACATGTCTATTTTGGTGCCAGTACCATGCTGTTTTTGTTACTATTGCTCTGTAGTATAGTTTAAGATCTGGTATTATGATGCCACCTGTTTCATTCTTCTTGCTAAGGATTGCTTTAGCTATTCTGGGTCTCTTATTATTCCAGATGAATTTCATGACCGCCTTTTCTATTTCTATAAGGAATGCATTGGGATTTATTTTATTTATTTATATGTGGTGCTGAGAATCGAACTCAGGGCCTCACACATGCTAGATAAGCACTCTACCACTGATCCACAACCCCAGCCCTAAGCTTTGTTTTTAATGATAAAAATTCTGATTAGATTTACTTGTATTTGACATTTTGTTGTCATTTAAGTTCAATTTTCTATTGTTAGTGATGCTTACAAATACAATGGGTTTTGTAAGAAAACATTCTTAGGATACTGTGCTCATTGACTTGTTACCCTTCTTTTACCCTTCAAACTTATCAAGTTTTGTGAGGAAGGGTCTCAGCAGAGCAGGACAGCTCACCCTTTGAGGGGACTTTTCTCAAAAGAGAGGAGAGAGCCTTGCACCTTCTCCATGGTGGGTTTTCTTTTGTTGACTTTTGATCGTGATGTTAATGCACAGTTGCTACCTCTTCACTAAAGGCAAAGTAAAAGGTAAAGAAATACTTCCACCACTAGAAACACTTTCTGTTTCCTAAGTCTGCACAGATTAACTAATAATGGAGCAGAAACTTGATGATGATAGGTCAAAATGGAACTCAGACCAAGTTTCACATAACAGAAATTTTATTAAATAAATTTTGTTGGATTTTCAGCATCTTTGGTAACCACTTTTCCAAAGAGAAGGGGGGGAAATAATTTTAGGGGCATTTATTGGCATTGTGGAATCCAGACGCTAAGTCTAGAACCAGAATGATTTGTTTTTGCTTACACATTAGTGAGTTTATGTTCACTGATCATAATTCATTGATTCTAAGATGCTTTTAATTATATCACATGTCATTATTTTATGTACTACTAGGAAAGAAAAAATGCTTCCTATGGAATTCTGACATACTGAAAGTACTAGGGTACACCTTGTTTCAGAGATGTTAATGTTAATATGTATTTTAGAATCAGTGAGATAATTTTTCTTAAGTTTACCAAAACAGGAAAAATTGACATTCTTAACAGCTTGTTCCTCTATCAAAAATCCTCAATAGTGCATTCCGTAAAATTCCATAAAATTAATAGTTTAAAAATCTCAGTTAAGTTTTGTCATCCACATTTCAAGTGCTTAATAGCCACATGTAGCTAGAAGCTACATGGAAAACTTTGCCTCGGGATATTCCATGATGGCAGAAGTGCACATTTCAATCATTATTGGAGATTTGGGGGGGGGGGGGACGGCAGGGGGTGGTGCTGGGAATTGAACCCTGGGCCTTGTGCATGTGAGCCATGCACTCTACCAACTGAGTTATATCCCCAACCCCTGGAGATTATTTTCTAGATTTACTTGATAATAACTCTACTTACCCTAAAACCTATTGAGGTAAATAGAGTATGTAAATCATAAAGTTTGCTTTCACTAGGAGTTGGTAGGTGAAAATAATTTGTACCATATAACATGAAAAAAATCTTCATGTATATTTTCTTCATATAAAATAAACATTTATTGCCTCTAAAAAAGTAAATAGTTTAAAATAATTTAAAATTCTATGTACTAAATATGGTATTTCTAAGAACAATCAAGATTATTGATAGAATACTGTTAATATGCAGAAAATTAACAAAGTGACCTGAACTTTGTAAATTATGCCTCAAATTCCCCTTGTCGTGTTTTTAATAATAATTTCCTCTATTTCATATTTTGCTTCCTGGGTAAAGCAGTCTAGTCTCCCACTGCTGCCCTGGGCAGGATGTAAGGACCGCTCCCATCATCTTCCCCAACTTCTTCTGCAGCCTTGGACGCTTCCACTAATCCTTAGAGGTGAATTTTCTCACTTAACATTAGCCCGCGGTAAAGTGTGATATTCTGCCCACTTGGTACATTCCTGAACGTTCCAGCAAATATGATCCCAGGGTCCATCAGCTGCTCCTTGCTTCTGGGTTTAGGCAATTCTACCTGAGAAGCTTGTGATTGGTATTTTTAACACTATGCTAGGATTATTAGAGCACGGATTATCTGCACAAAGCATTACACAGGTGACACTTACCCACAGTCCCAATATCTTCCCCTTGGAAGTGTTTTGGCATGTCTTCCACTTTTTGCCATAACAACCTTTGCATAATTTGTTTGACGCTTCTTTCTCTGAGCATCATGTTATGCAAAGAGGGATGCTAAAGGCTTTTAACAAGTTGATTGTTTTATTCTGTAGGTATATTAACTATTCCCCTGTTGCTCGTTATTTGAGTTGTATTCATTTTATTTTTGCAATTCTAAATTATGTT
This sequence comes from Tamias sibiricus, assembly GCA_025594165.1. NCBI lineage: Eukaryota > Metazoa > Chordata > Mammalia > Rodentia > Sciuridae > Tamias > Tamias sibiricus. The sequence continues at coordinate 93,710,846 of CM046666.1, read as the reverse complement.
AAAATGAACATCTCTGTATGCAAATCTCTGTCCACATTTTGAATGAGGGAATCATGCACTTTAATACAATTGTACTGTTAAATTTCTTTCGAGGAAAAAACAGATCATGACATTTTACAACCCAGCCAAAGGAGTAGGAGCAGATATGAGATAATGGCTATGTTTATTTCACACCACTATTATGTCAGTCCAAAGCTGAACTGAGAAACTGAGATACAAAGTCATCTTGTCACTGATGATATCATCAGTTTCATTGGTTGCCAAGCATCTATTATGTGGTCTACCTAGCCAGTATCTTCCCTGCCTCATTCATTATAGGCCCCTGGAGAGTTGATGTCCTTGAGAGTATACCAAGGGGCGAGTCAACTCCCTGATCCCAGTGGCACTGTGAACACTCCTGGGGTGCCTAGCCTTCACCTAGTTGGTCGTTCCCTCCAATAAGTAGCAGGTATCACCCCCAAATCACCAAACTGGATCTGTTTGCCTTGCAAACCAAACACTTCTGTTTTTGTTTTGCTTCATGTCTGGACTAAGTCTTAGCACCTCTTCTGCCTGTGAGCGATTTGTCACCTCATTCTGTAAGACTGGCACCAGCAGAGATGCAGTCACAGAGGATCCCGGGGAGAAAGCGAGGCCGACCCCCACTCCACTCCACACCTGTGAAGATGGCAGTCCATAACCTTTATTCTGCTTCTGCTGGCTCCTTGCCAGCAGTGAAGATGCCAAAGAAAAGAGGGCGGAAACCTGGGTACAAGGTATGGCTCCATCATCTCTTTCAATGAACTGGTGTTGGGCTGGGGCCCCCTGGGGCTTGGGCAGAACCCCACTGCAAAACGCAGGGAAAGATTGAGAGCTTGGTAAACACAGGATGAGAAACAAGCTCTCTCCAGGCAGCACGCGAGGGACAAGACCTCATTGTTACAACGTGGCTCAGAATGCCTGCTGTCACGTGCATTTTTAAGAGTGGAGAAAGCAAATTACACCAGATGGAGAAGCTGTAAGGCGAGCAGATTTTAGGGTCATAGCTGAACACACGTTATTAAACCCCGCATCTGAATTAGTGTTTCTGACACTGAGCTTTCCCTGACTGTTCTTACTGGGGTGGCTCTTGAAGCCATTTCCCAGAATTCATTCGTCATTCCTTTGAGTAGAAGCAGATGATGTTCCTGAGCCATTTAAATGAATAACACAAGCAGGCCAGTATCAAAGGACATAGAAGAGTCCTCTCAAAATGGGCATCCATAAGAAAATTCAGGGTGTTAATTCACGGTTTCCTGCTTATAGATGGTGCTGATGTCAAGTTTGGCTGATGTCAAGAGGGCAGAGCAGGCAAAATTTTAAATCCTGTGACCCTTTTAAGAATTAACAATGATTTGAAGAGGCTGGGTGGGACAATAGGTCCTCAGATGTAACCACGGTCCCAGAAACCAACCCAAACCTGAGGGGCAGCTCCTTCTAGACGTGTTTGAAGGGGCTACTGGAGAAGAAAGAATATTCTGCTTGTTCTCCACAAGCCTTTTGGGCATTAGGAAATGAGTTTCAGAAGTTTTCCTCCATTTATTTTTCTTGAAATTAAGGTTTCCATCTTGAGACCTGAATACTGAAACCAAAATGCAAATTGGCAATTAACTCTCATATATTAGGAAAATGTATGGAAATTATTTCAGGTCAGCAGAAAGAGCTTCTGAAACAGTTGGTAATGAATTCAACCTTTATCCCTTTGCTTCTCCCAGTTCTTCCAAATGCTGGAAAATAAAAACAGTAGGTGTGGGGTAGGTTGGTTACTCCAAGTTATTTTGGGGTCATTTTTTCAGTAGGAAAAAAGAAAAAGGGGAAAAAAAAAAAAAAAAAAGCTTTTACTCAGTCATCTCATGAGGTAAATGACAGAAGTGTCATTGTTGAATTTTCTGACAAAGGGAACCTCCTTCACTCAGTGTGCCAGCTTTAGAGTTGTGTTTCTGAGGCTGGCCCAGGGCAGGTGTCACCCACTCAGGTGTCTGTGCCATTGCTGGCATCTGGGAATTGCATCTGGAGGGCTGGGGCTGGGCAGCCCTTCTATTTATAGAGCCAAGAAGCAAGTCCAGGCTCTGAAGAAACATACTGAAAACTTCTCTCTTCTCTTTGGCCTTCTTCCTGCTCCCCTGGGGGCTGTGACCCAAGAATGAAAATTACCAACAGACACAGCATTTTTGGAGCCAGGAAGAATGGAAATTCACTCCATGGAATGGACCTGAATTTGCACTTTTCCTATCCCCTAAAAAGGACAGTTTTCAAGGCTCTTGATGCTCAGAGATACCTCAGGTCAGGGTGAGAATTTTTTGGTTGGTTGGCTGGTGGTACGGTTCCTGCACAAAGCCAGCAGGTCATTTTCATAACCCTGTAGGATTTCTTTTCTGGGGACAACAAGCCACAGCTCTTTTTTGAGTCTGCTTTCCTTATATTTAGGAAAATGTATGAGAATTATTTCAGGCCAAGAGATCATGGATAGCTTCTCAAGTCATAACTTTAATGTTCTAGAAGAATCACTCCAAACAAGGTGCCAGACTGAATGATGTTCTCACCCATCAATGATGACATGAGAAAAGTAACCATTTGAAGTATTCAGAAAGCTGAAATGATTCTGCTTAAAGGATTATCCTTTATTTGGAAACATACCTGCTTGCTATTATTTTTGTGGTAAACTAATTCTTTGTTTCATTACATGTTAAATGCTGATAGGATTTAGTAATTTAAAAAATATTCTTAGCTGGCAAAATAAAGTTGGCAACCTATTAGCTCTCCCTAGTTTTATTTGGACGATTCCCTGGATTCTGACACCCCCATTTTACCATTAATGAAAGGACTTTAATTATGGAGAAACCAGCAAGGAAATTGGACAGTCTCACTCCATTTACCAAATGGCCACTAATTTGGCAAATTTAGCTATCTGGGACACAGTTAGGAGAGAGAAGTTATTAAAAAGAATTCCTGACCAAGCGAAATAAGATCTTACTTGGTCTGACCTTAAAGATTTTGTATTTTATTACTAAGAAAATGCTTCCAAGCCCTTCATCAGAGTCCATTTACCTTTACGGTAAATATTTCTTACAAACTCAATTCTAGCAATTTATGGCCTTCTATTTGAAGGGGAAGGTGTTCTTGGAGAGAAGACCAAACAGACAGCCAGACCCTAAAAGGATAACAAGAACTATAACATGGTATGAGTATACAAACAATATAAAACAATAAAATAATACAGCAATAACATCAATATTATAAAATAACAAATAAAATATAATTTCTTATGTCAAAAATTGTATAGTGATGTATTAATGTTAATAATATTATTATAATAAAATAATATGATTTGGAGCCTTTGGCAGGCTCTTCTGGAGATTCTCAGGAGGCCTCATTGTGCTGACTGTGTCATGGGTCTGTGCTGGTGGACTTTTGTCCCTTCTTGGCTGGTGTTGTCCGGAGCTACTCTGTCAATCACCTCTGTGCTCTTGCCCAAGTGGGAGCTCTTTCTGGTCCAAGAACTGACACAAGCTTCTCCCTTCAAGACCCAAGAACAGTTAACAGGGGTGAACTTGAACTGCTTCTGAGTCTTGAGGATAACATGAGTGACTTGTAGGCAGAAAAGGAAGGGTTAAATTGACAGTCATGTTCCCTGGAGTTCATAGGTCAGGCCCCCTCCCAGGGCCCATCTGGTCAGCTCTCCCTTGACCTCAGGCCAACAGCCACATTTGTGAGGCATGCTTGCCACTGTGAGAACAGCACATTTTATGGCCTTACTGCCCCCTGTCATCTCTGACAAAGGAAGAAGCAAAAGCCTCTTAACATCATATCTTCTGTGAAGAGCCATGCTCCACTATGAAAATAGCTGCCTTCATTCTCAAACAGAACACTTATGTCTTAGTCCAAAGCATCTGCTATTGGCTTAGGTCCTTGGTTCAGAGACTCCTCAAGATCAACAGGTAAATGTTCTTCAATTATATGACAGAAAGCACTGCTGAACTCTTTTTGAAGAGACAGGAAGTGTTGGCTCCAAGGATGAACGCTAGCTTCTATTCTGTAGGTACAGCTAATTCTGATGTGGGATTGCCATCTGGCTGGTCAAAACTGTGAATTGGATAACAGTTGTCGAAAACAAAAACAAATTTTAGTTTTTTTGTGTGCCATTCCCAATGTAACAGCCACAGAGGACACTTTTTTTTAAGACTTAAACACAAAATTTAAGTTTAATCAGTGTTTTTAACATTTTACCCATCGTTTTCTTAAGTCTGTCAGTGAACACAATAATAAATCCAGCCCTAATCTGCAGCATTTGCCAATTTCCAAGGTGAAGATATTTCCCCATGTAGCTAATTTTGAGCCATATTGTGGTGAACCTCTACATGGGCTGGAAAAGGATGTTCAGAAGCACAGATTTGGTGATACAGGTGCAAAGTAAAATGATTAGAAAGTGATGAGCTTTGAGTATTTATTGCTTTTGTTTTTAATAAGCTTTATCTCATTGTAAGCATGTACACTTGGATTTTTTTTTTTTTTTTTTTTTTTTTTTTTTTTTTTTTTTGGTAATACCTGGGGTTGAACTCAGGGGCACTTGACCACTGGGTCACATCCCCAGCCCTTTTTTGTATTTTATTTAGAGACAGGGTCTCACTGAGTTGCTAAGTGCCTCGCCATTGCTGAGGCTGGCTTTGAACTCACGATCCTCCTGCCTCAGCCTCCCAAAGCGCTAGGATTACAGGCGTGCGCCATCACGCACGGCTTACACTTGGATTTTAATAATGACTGTTTAATGATCAACATTCAATGTTCCTGAAACTTTAAGTCTTCTATTATGGATGAATATAAGCTGGCTCCAGCACCCCCTGCTCTGAGTTCTGCTGTGAGCAGGATACATAGAACACATTTCCAATGTCCCTTTTCTCATTAACAGACTGATTGATTTGACCCCACAGCTGCTGATGTACAGAACTTGGCCCCCTCCCCAGTTTCTGTAAGAAACCCAGTTACACCAAGCATTTCTCCAAATGTGTTGTTTCTGTCCACGATTGTTGGGGTCACAGAGCACGGTGAACTGGGCGTCATTAAATGATTTTCTTTTCTTTTCTTTTTTTTTAAATATTTATTTATTTGCTTTAGTTGTACACGATGTGTTTATTTTTACATGGTGCTGAAGATCGAACCCGTGCCACACACATGCTAGGCGAGCGCTCTAACGCTGAGCCACAACCCCAGCCCCATTAAATGATTTTCAATGATACAACTGTTTTTCTGAATTCCACTTTATGCACTCATGGTTTTCCTTCTTTTCCTTTTTCCTTCCTCCCAGTACCCTGGGGTATAGTTTCATTGTGTTTCTCTTGCCTTCTCTCTCAGGAGTGAGTTTAAACCATTCCTCCCCACCCCAGGCACAGCATGAGCCCACTCGCCCTCCTCACTAGTTTTAGCACCTCTCTAGATCCAGATGGAGAATCTCAACCCAACTCAGAGCTGGTGGGAGAATCTTCAGCATCCTCATCCTTCCCCCACATCATTCGCATCTCTGAAAGGCACAATCCCCTCCCAAGCATCTTCTGATGTCATTGCGATGCCCACAGTATTTGGACAATTTTATTTTCCTAGGAAACTTTTAGTGCAAAGATTATTTAGTTAGGATCCCAGGATTATCCAAAGCAGGCCTCAAGGCCAAAGGATACTGATGCTTTTATTTCTTTTCTTTCTTTCTTTCTTTTTTTTTTTTTTTGGAACTGGGGATTGAACTCAGGGGCACTCGACCACTGGGCCACATCCCCAGCCCTTTTTTGCATTTTATTAGAGACAGGGTCTCACTGAGTTGCTAAGTGCCTCGCCATTGCTAAGGCTGGCTTTGAACTGGCAATCCTCCTGCCTCAGCCTCCCAAGTGCTAGGATTACAGGCATGCGCCACCTACCCCGGTGCTTTTCTTTCTTTAATCTCCCCCATATGCAGGGCGAAAAGGTATGGGTGGATCTAGTTAAGGATCCCATGGATCTAACTGACTCCTAGGAATGGAATTAGGTCATTGGCCTCAAACTTCCTGTTATTGAAAACAATCAATTTGCATTTCTACCAGGGAAGTAGACTAAAGTCTGAGGTTAAGCAGGCTAAATTATTCAATTTCCACTAACTCTGCAACCCTGCTCCCCTCAAAACCTTGAGGGAGTTTTGTATGAAGAAAGTGTGAGTCTAAAGGAGAAGTGTGTCCCCAAAGAAAGGGATGGGCAGGGACATGCACAAAATCATCCTTCCTTCCTTAAATGGGGGTAGGGAAATGCAGTAGTCAACTTGGCTGCCATGACAAAATACCTCAGCACAGACTGGGGGTCTTAACTGCAGACATTTATCTTCTTACAGTTTAAAATGCAAGACCTAGGTCCAGCAGGGTCCAGAGCTGGTGAAGGCTCAATTGCCCACGGCTGCTTTCTCACTGTGTCCCCATGTGGTAGAACAAGAGCAAGCTCTGACCTCTCTTCCTCTTCTTTTAAGGACACTAATTCCATCATGGAGGCCCCATCCTAATGGTCTCATCTGAACCTAATTACTTCTCAAGGGTTCCATCTCCAAATACTTTCACATTAGAAGTTGGAGCTTCAACAAAGGTGTTTGTGGGAGGATAAAAACATTCAGTCCACAACAGGAGGAGAAAGACAGGAGAGAGAGCAAGATTAAAATGCAAACAACAGCAATAACAACAAACAAATGCAGTGCATTTCTTTCCCAGAGCTGCTGTAACAAAATACAGCAAACTGGATGGCTTAAACAGCTGGAATTTGTCTCACAGTTTGGAAGATAGAAGTACAAGATCATGGTGCTGGTAGTGCTTGTCCTTTCTGAATTCTGCAGGGAAAAATCTGTTCAATGTCTCTCTCTTAGCTTCTGGTAATGTCAGGTTTTCTTGGCTTGTTGAAGCCAAGAAGTCTCTCCCTGTATCTTCACCTCATGTTCTATCTCTGCATGTCTGTCTGCCTGAGTCCAAATATCTTCTTTGTATAAGGACAGCAGACATATTGGATCAGGACCCACCCTCATGACTTCATCATAATTTGATGATTGGCAAAGACCCTATTTTCAAATAAGGTCATATTTACAGGCTCTAAGGATAGAACATAAGCATCATTTTGAGGGGTACATTTCATTCCATAACCTAGTACAACAATCTTTGTATTTTGGCAGGGGGTTATTGGGGATTGAACTCAGGGGCACTCAACCCCAGAGCCACATCCCCAGCCCTATTTTGTATTTTATTTAGAGACAGGATCTTACTGAATTGTTTAGTGCCTCACTGTTGCTGAGGCTGGCTTTTAACTCGTGATCCTCTTGCCTCAGTCTCCTGAGCCTCTGGGATCACAGGTGCGTGCCACCAGATCTGGCCAATTTTTGTATTTTAACTAGGTATTTATTCCATTAATATTTAAAGAAATTACTGATACATTTGGGCTTAAATCTGTATCTTACTTTTTATATTCTGTTTGTCACACCTATTCTAAATTCCTTTTACCTGTCTTTCCCGCCTTCGTTTGGGTTCTTTTTAATTATTTAATTTTTCCTCTTCTATTAATTGGAAGTTAGGCACTCTTTTCTGTTGTAGCAATGGGACTTCCTCTAGAGATTATAGCATGCTACTTATTAGAGTCGTATAAAGTTAACTTTACTTCTTAGGTAATAGAAGGAACTTAGGACACTTTTACTCTATCTCCCGCCCAGCCACTTATATATTATTGTTGTCACACATTTAAATTTTTAAAAACTTTTTTAGCTCCTTACGACAGAATTATTATTGTTTTATACACTCATTTTCATTTAGAGTCACCTGATTATTTACTACTTTTGAAAAGTTCTTCATTCAGTTTTGCATATTATATTTTCTACCTAGGGTCATTTATTTTTGCCTAAGGTATAGTGCATCTTTTAAAAACTCCTTTAAATAAAGAAAATGTGGTATATATACAAAATGGAATTTTACTCAGCAATAAGAGAGAATAAAATAATGGCATTTGCAGGTAAATGGATGAAGTTGGAGAATATAATGCTAAGTGAAATTAGTCAATCTCAAAAATCCAAACACCGAATGTTTTCTCTGATATAAAGAGGCTAGTTCACAGTGTTGTTGGAAGGGGGTACATAGGATCAGAGGAACACTAGAATGGTCAACGGAAAGGGAGGGGAAGGGGAAGGGAGGGAGTAAGGGGGGGAGGGGAGGAAGGAAAAAAAATTGATGGTTGAATGAGATGGATATCATTATCCTAAATGCATGATTGAAGATCTGAATGGTACTTATATACTTTGTATACAAGCAGTTGTATGTAAAAAGATACTATACTTGTGCATTATGAATAAGTAAATAAATAATTTTTTAAAAGAAGACAATCTGCAACGAGTGGGGTCTCCCAGGTTTCTTAATTACACTCTAAAATGCAGGAGAGATGGACTCTATCTTTTTTCTAGGAACTCTGGATAGAATTCTTTTCTATCAACTCCCTACCTATCATTTCCAAACTTATGTTCCAAAAACTTTCCTTTAGAAAAAGGCAAGCTATCGCTTACTGGAACCAAATAAAAATAACGTTATTGTGAAAAAAAAAAAAAAAAAAAACTCCTTTAATACAGTTCCTCTAGTGATTAATTATCTGTTTTTATTGTCCAGAAGTATTTTTAATTCATTTTTAGTTCTGGGAAAAAAAAAAAAAAAAAACACTTTTCTGGGTGTGGAATTCTAGGTTGTCAATCAGTTACCTGCAGCTCATTGAAGATATTATTTCATATGTCTTCTGGGAGCCATTGTTTTAGAGAATTCAGCTACCCATCAGGCTTATTTGGATTTTCTTTGGAAGGTAATTTGTATGTTTTAAACTCTTTCTTTTGATGTTGCATAATTTTACTGTTATGACTATATGTGTATTTCTTTTTTATTCATCCTATCTAGGATTGGCTGGACTTCCTGAATCTGTAGACAGAAATCTTTCATCAACTCTGGAAAATTCTCATCCATTATCTTTTTAAATGTAGTCTCTGTTCCATTCTGTATATCCTTTTCTTCTGAAGCTCCAATGTTTAAACTTTTCATATTCTCCATGTATTTTAACCTTTCTTTCATAATTTTCATCTGATTATCTCTATGCTTCTTTCTAGATAATTTCTTTTGACATGTCATCCAGCTCACCAATTCTCTTTTTAACTGTATTTACTATGCTATTAAATCTATCCATTTAGTTTTTAATTACAATTATTGTATTTTTAATTTATGAAAGTTAAATTTGCTATTTTTATAGCTTTATATTCAGAGATGTTTTCAAAAGTGTCCTTTATATCTTTTTTATAGATTCTTTTTTAATATTTATTTTTTAGTTGTAGTTGAACACAATACTTTTATTTTATTTATTTTTATGTGGTGCTGAGGATTGAACCCAGGCCCTCACACATGCTAGGCAAACGCTTTACCACTGAACCACAACCCCAGCCCCTCCTTTATATCTTTAATACAAACTATTGTGATTATTTTATAATCTGAGTCTAATGATTTAAACATCTTAAATATTTTTTAAAATGTTTATTTGCTTTAGTTGTACACAATGCATGTACTAATTTTACATAGTGCCGAGGATCGAACCCGGGTCGCGCACGTGCTAGGCGAGCGCCCTACCGCTGAGCCACACCCCAGTCCCCTTAAATATTTTTGAGGTTTTATTGCTGTGTGTTTTTATTACTCATGTTTTCTTTGGTTCCTTGCTTCCCTGTGTGCTTGGATATTTTGGACCATGTTATCCATTTGACTTGAAAAATTATTTTTGTGACTTCTTTGAAACCTTTCTATAGAGATGGTTTGTGTTTGCTCTTTCAGATACCTTTGGCACTGCCAGATTGGGTAATTTTTGTGCTAAATTCATGACCTCAAGTTTTCTTGATCACCCAAATTCTGTGAATTTGGACTGTATGTAAATTTGTGTGAGGTCTCAGGGAATCTGTACACCCCTTCTCCCAATGTCAAGGCAACTTATAGTGAGGTGGGGAAAAGAAGAGAATTTGGCAAGTTTACAGCTGTCCCATCCTTATCGTGAGATCGTAAGTCTTTGGGTGACCCCTAAGCTCCATAGCAATTCCCAAGGCCCAGATTTTACCTTATTTTGGTGCGATTACTATTTATATATCATCAGCTCATCTGTACTTTAATTTTTCTCATTTATTCATTCTTTGTAGTTGTTTTCAATTGATCACAATAACTTAGTTTTCAACATTACCAGAAACAACTCCAAAGAAATTTAGTATGCTACATTTCTTCTAATCAACATTTGATATATGGCATGGACTCATATTCATTGTTTTCAAAATTAGTCTACTGCACGGTATATACTCAGCATTATGAGTTGGGAGAGAGCTTAGCAACCAACAACTCTAACCCATTAATGTCTTTGGAAGATGAAGCTCAGAGGCATTGAGTGAGTTGGCAGTAGAACTGGAATTAGAACAATGGTCAACACAGGATGGCAAAAATATGAGTAAAATGATAATAAAATTTTTGCATCTTAAATATAAAAAAGAAAATAAACAAAAATCAGATACTATCTCTGTTTTAGTCAGCCTTTTCCCTGCTGTGACTGAAAGACCTGACCAGAACAACTGTAGAGAAGGAAAAGTTTATTTTGGGGTTCATGGTTTCAGAGGTCTCAGTCCATAGACAGTTGGCTCCATTCCCTGGGGCTTGAGGTGAGGCAGGACATCATGGCAGAAGAGTGGTGGAGGGAAGCAGCTCACATGATGATCAAAAAGCAGAAAGAGAGACCCCACTTGCCAGATTCAAAATATATACCCTGAAGTCATGTTCCCAAGGCCCACCTCCTCCAGTCACACCCTACCCACATTCAGTTACCACTCAAATTAATTCCATGAGGGAATTAATTCACTGATTGAGTGGGCTCCCATAACCCTATCATTTCTCCTCTGAACCTTGCATTGTCTCACACATGAGCTTTTGGGAGGCATCTCATATATCCAAACCTTAACAATCTCTAAGTCCCATCTTCTTGCCACTCCCCTGCAGTACAGTGGTGGGTGGAGTTGATGACTGAAATCATGCCCATTTCCCATATATGGGAATGTGAATGACCTCCTCTTTATGTCCTCTTCCAGAAGTTTCACACTGAAGGTTTATTTCTTGAGTATTAAAGCAGGAATATTTTGAAATATAGGGACAAAAGCAGTGTGATTGCTCCCCCGGAGTTAGTTAAAGCAGCAATAAGTAAACACATGCTAGTGTTTTGAAACTAACATAAAATATACTATAAAGCAAAGATCATGTGAATCTAAAAAATTAACCTGGATTTTGCAATAACATTGCTTCTATCTTCAAAGCACACCCCAAATCCAGCCAGTGTCTACCTGCCTATCTCCACCAGGGTCTTTCGCCTGGACATGACCTCCTTACTAGTGTTCTCTTCCATGTTGCCTTCCCTCTTCCTACCCATTCTCTTTGCGATGTTACATTTACCTTCATAAAAAAAAAATCTGGGTTTTGTCTTCCTGCATAAAATTCTTTAATTGTTTCTGTCACTCTTAGAATAAGATCCAAACTCTTTTTCCTGACTGTATGTGTTTACTAGGGCTGCGTAACAAAGTAGCACAAACTGGGTAATTTGAAACAACAGCTCTGGATGGAGGTAGAAATCTGAAATCAAGGTGTCAGCAGGTCTGCGCTCTCTCTGAAGGATCCTGGGGACAGTCCTTCCTTTCCCCTTCCTGGTTCCTGCTGTATGCCAACAATCCTTGGTGTTCCTTAGCTCTGTGTGTCACTGATCTCTGTCTCCGTTATCACGTAGCATTCTTCCTATGTCTGTGTCGATTTCTCTCTCTTCCTATAAGGACACCAGTCATTGGATTAAAGCCCACCCTCATCCAACATGTTTAATTGCAATGTGATTACATCTATAAAGACCCTATTTGCAAAGAAAGTCAACATTTATGGGTACTGGAAGTTAGGATTTGAACATGTCTTTTTAAGGGAACCCAACTCATCCTACTTAGAAAGTCCTCCTCGAAACATGATCCTGACCACCTAACTGATCCCATCTTGGGCCTTTCTGCTTCTTGTCCACAGTTCCTTGAAGTGACCCAGGCTCCCTGGTCCCTTGAAGAAGCCAAGCTTTAGGAGGCTGACATGAGTTAGATCATCTGCCTGGAAAGTTCTTTCTTTAGTCAATAAGGGCCACCCCTTCACATTCAGACGCTGACTTAAATGTCACCCCCTTATATACCTACCCTGGACACATGGTCCCTTTTGATCACATTATCGTATTTCACTTCTCAGAACAGTGCTTCTCACAATCTGAGTTTTATTGTGTGTTGGTTGTTTGTCTCCTGCGACCATATTAGTGCTAACAGGCACTTCATGTCCTCCACTCACAGTGGAATCTCAGCACCTCAAACAACTCCAGGCACACAGTAGGTGCTCGATAAACATTTGTTGAATACACCACTGCCTCATTGGTTGAATGAATGATCCCCCCCCCCTTTTTCGACATAGCTTAAGTCACACAATGTGGAAAGGACAGCTCCTATATAAAAGCAGTACTTAGGAACCATTTGATGTATTGGGAACAGGTTGCTCAGAGAGGGTCATCTGCCAGGTGCAAGGTAGGAGTGATACACAAAGAAAATGTAAACGGGTCCCAATTTCTCGCTTCTGCAGTGGCTGTATGAACAAAAAACTGGGGATTCATTTACAGTTGTGGAATTTCTAATAGTTGCAATATTAATAATAACAGCTATAATGCCAGTTAACTTTTATTGAATCTTCACTTTGCACCATATTAAACATTGCATCAAATTCTTGCCTCACCCCTTCCAGAGGATCATTCATCATCCTTACTTTACAGATGAGGAAAGGTAGGCTCTGAGAGCCACAGTAGCAAGCCTCAGGGCAGAGATGGTGAGTGTGCTAGCTAGACTTTGAACCCACATCCATGACATCTTCTTCTCTCCTCCTCTCCATTTACCCATTTTTTTTTCTGCCAGATTTTGTCTTTAATATTTCATAAAATAAACTCTATTTCAGATGTTTTAAAAATTTTTTTTAGTTGTAAATGGATTCAATACCTTTAATCTATTTATTTATTTATATGTGGTGCTGAGGAGTGAATCCAGTGCCTCACACATGCTTGGCAAGCGCTCTGACACTGAGCCACAACCTTAGCCCTCTATTTTAGATTTATATAAGACTTCCAAAGACAGAACAGAGAATCCCCAAAAACCCTGCCCCTAGTTCCTCCTGTTGATACCATCTTATGCTACGATGGCACAATTGTCACAACCAGTGAATCAATAACAATAAATTAGTATTAAGCAAAGTATGTGTTGCATTCAGATTTCCTCTATTCCATTATAGGAGCCCTCATTATATTTTGTTGTCATGTTTCCATAAGCTCCTGAGATGTAATGGTTACTCAGCTTTTCCTTATTTTTGTCGACCTGGGCAATTTTGAGGACTACTGGTCAGATATTTTGTGGAATGTTCTGGCATTGGGGTTTGACTACAGTTTTTCTCAATACTAGACTGGGATTATTGATCTTTGGGAGGATCTCAGAGTTAAGTGACATTTCATGGCACCATATGTAGCACATACTATCGAGATCATTGTTGATACTGACCTTCGACATAGGAGTGAGGTGGCATTTGTCAGCTTTCCTCACTGTTAAAGTTATTTCCCCCCTATTTCCATATTGCACTCTTTGGAAGAGGTCACTGTGTGCAGCCCACACTTAAGGACAAGTTATGTTCCTCTTCTCAGGAGAGAATTATCTATGTAAGTTAATTGGAATTTGTGTGTATGAGATATTTGTCATTTACAACTCTCCCTAGCATTACACATTGGGGTTGTTACGAGATTTACATGAACAGTAAGCGGTCTAGCTGTTTAAGTTTCCATCGTCCTCGTCATTGTCATCATCATCAATCTTTCTAGGGAAGGATCACAAAGATCTCTGTGTGATTTTCTTGAAGTTCACAGGGAGGAGAGAAAGGACAGCTTGCCAATTCTGTTTTCCCTGATGAACATCGTTACCTGTAGATTGGGGTTTACAGGGCTCTAAACCTGCAAAGGTGGATTAAGCTGAGGTCCTCCCAGAGCCCTGCCCAAAGGCCTCAGGCTCGCATGGCCAGCCTCTAAATCATGCAGAGTGGGATGGCATTCCTAGAAGGGTCCATCAGGAACCCTTGGTGCATAGCCTCCAAGGACTGGAAACCCCTTGGCAAATGAAGAAGCCACACCAAAACCATGGTGACTGAGTCACAGCAGGCTTCTGAGGTCTCATTCCCACCACTCTTAAATTATTTTTATAATATTTGGCAATGTATTGGTACATGATGGGCCTTTAATTTTTTAAATGTTACGCTTAGAATAAAATGAGATCTCTGTTGTTCATCTTAGCTTCTGATCAACATAGAGGCTCCCTCAAGAGCCCCAAACTCTGCACCCATACAGCACTCTGCAGTCGATGGGCTGGCTGATGGCTGATCTCATTTTAAATTCCTTTCCACACATTCCAGTGTCCCCTCCATGCTGTTCAGCAACCACACTCCCTTCCCAGTCCTCCCACCCTCCTGGTTCATTAGCATGCTCACCTCCCCCGTCCTCCTGCTCAGCTTCCTACATTCCAAGGCAATTAGAACCCATCAGAAAAAGACCTGCAAGCTCCGCCTGTCTCCCGATCCACCTCCCCAGAATCCAGACCTTTACATTTGGCTTTCCTTCCTGTTGAAGCAGATGAAAGGTGCAGGTTGCTGAGGCCACTGCCCTCACTGCACGCGGTGAATCTCCTCCCTCCTCACCTTCTTCTCAAGCCCCACACCAGCCGGTCTCCACACACTCCCTTGTATCATCAATTTTATTGGCATCAGCATTAAAGCACTGTTATTTCTCCCATCTTGAAAACAAAACAGCACAGAATCTTTTAAGATATCTTTAAATAAAGTTTAGATCATGATAAAAAAAAAAAACATAGAATTTGCCACTGTAATTATTTATAACTATGCAGTTCAGGAGTAGCATGTATATTCACATGATTGCACAACCAATCTCTGGAAATTTTTCATTTTGCAAAACCAAAACTCTAAATTCACTCAAGGGCAATTCCTTCCCTCCTTCCCCCAGGCCCTGGCAACTGCTAGTCCAGTTTCTCTTTAAATTTGACTTTTGGCAGTTGTCAATGGTGCTCTATGTATATGAGTATACAAATATCTCTTTGAGACCCTGCTTTAAATTCTTTTGGTATGTGCTCAGAAGTGGCTTGCTGGGCCTGCATATGGCAGTTTTTTTTTTTTTTTTTTTTTTTTTTTTTTTTTAAGGAAATGTCTTTCATTTTTCACAGAAATGTTACCATTTTACATCTCCACCAACAGTGCACAAGAGTTCTAGTTTCTCCACCGGCTCACCAATATTTGCTATTTCCTGGGGGTTTTGTTTGTTTGTTCACTAGTAGCTATCCTAATGGGTGCAAAAAAACTTTTTTAAACATTTCTTTTTTAGTTGTAGGTGGACACAATACCATTATTTTATTTTTATGTGGTGCTGAGGATTGAACCCAGTGCCTCGTGCATGCTCTGTAAGTGCTATTCCTCTGAGCCACAACCCCAGTCCCAGGGGGCAAAAATCTTTTAATCCTACTTTTCCTCCTCCTCCTCCTCCTCCTTCTTCTTCTTCTTTGATTTCTCTATTTATCAAGATAGTTTCTTACTTAATTATTGTAATTTTAATCAATGAAGGTTTTTACACAATATGTATGAGATTTCCAGACATTGTACAGTTTTTGATTTTGTGAATGGAAGTTTTGTTATTGTTTTCTAATTATTTATTACTTATTTGTAGGAATTGATTGATTTTTGATAGGTTCTTTCACATATTATACAATATACACACTTAAAGTATATAAAGCAGCAGTTATTTGTTTAGAATACTCAGAAATATGGGTGACAATCTTCATAGTTCCTTTGGCTTTTATTTATGTATTTATTTTGGTGCTGATAATTGAAGCCAGGGCCTTGCACAGGCAAAGCATGCGTTTTACCACTGAGCCACACCCCAACCCCACACAGTGAGTTTTAGAATAAGTTCATTACCTCAAGAAAAACCCCAATATCCTTTCCCCTCTTTTTATATCTAGTTCTCTTC
This sequence comes from Tamias sibiricus, assembly GCA_025594165.1. Classification (NCBI taxonomy): domain Eukaryota; kingdom Metazoa; phylum Chordata; class Mammalia; order Rodentia; family Sciuridae; genus Tamias; species Tamias sibiricus. The sequence continues at coordinate 93,694,679 of CM046666.1, read as the reverse complement.
TCCCCTTTATGACAAAATTCCTTGAATGAGTTGACCACTTCCTGATCCCAGTGCCTCTTTCCCACTACTTCCTAATCTTATTCCAATCAGGAACCACCCCGTTTTTAAAATTGTACCCCAAAGTACAACTTCTCAATTGTTCTTCCCATGCCCTTTCCCATCAGTCCTTATCACCAAATAAGAGTCAACATATGTATTCCATTTGTTGTCTGTCTCCCACAATAGAATGTAAATTCTATAAGGGTAAAGATACAATTTTATTTCATTTGCTTTGTTCTCTGTTGTATTCCCAGCAATTAAGACGAGAGTCTTGCATAAAACAGGCCCAAGGTGCATGTTTGTTGAATAAATGTAGGATGACTGGGTAACTAGCAGTCAGAATACTATTCATCCATCACTAATATTATTATTCTATCCTAAAAATACAGGGAGAAATTTAGGCTGTGGATGGGGACTGTTCATATGTTAGCAACAGAATATACAACCTTGCTACTCAAAGTGTGGTCCATAGCAGTGTCAGTACCACCTGGGATCTCATTAGGATGCAGAACCTCAGGTCTGACCCCAGAGCTCCTGAATCAAAGCCTGCCCTCTAAGGAGACACATCAGGAGGTTTCTTGGCAAAAGTTGAAAAGCTCAGGGATTGAGCGATTGAGCGACAGCCCTCAGCCTTAACTGTGAAATAGAATCTGAGCATCTTTTGAAACTCCTGACACCTGGGTCCCACTTCCAGAAAATGACTTTCTTCCTCTGGAATGAGGTCCAGCAGGTCAGTGGTGAAGAGGGTCAGTACCTAGTGTCTTTGTTATTTGGGGGTAGAGAGCTAAGATTAAAAGCTTGTCTCTGTACCAAGCTTGGAACAGAGAGTGACTTGTTGATATTGATCTTATCAAGATCATCTCCACCTAATTCCATAAGAGCAGATTTCAGCTCTTCATTTGTGATTTCAATGAGATCTTCAAGGTGGCCGTTGCCCACTACCAGGAAAGGTACTCCTGTCCCCATCCAGGCCAGCTGCGGACAGCCTGCTGCAGGAAATAAGCACAGAGCAGTATCAGCCCCGGAGGGGTGGCTCCTGCTTGCTCTCTTTTCCAGAAGGACCCAGTGATCTTTGCAAGTAGAGAGCTCAGCAGAGAGTGAGGAGTGCTTCAGGGCCAGTCTCCTGGATGTAGGCAAAGCCCTGTCCACAGGATTCTAGGGAGCACAGGGACACAGGCGGGAGACTGTCCCTCCCATCCTGTGTCCTGCACTCAGAGGGCTTATGGGTTTCAACTAATGACACTTTTTTGTTGTTGTTCTTATAGACGGACACAATACCTTTATTTTATTTATTCATTTTTATGTGATGCTGAGGATCAAACCCAGGGCCTCACACATGCTTGGCAAGTGCTCTACCACTGAGCCACAACCCCAGCCCTACAACTAATGACACTTCTATACCCACTTCTTGACACCATCATTTCCTGAGTGGCTTCACTGTAAGGGTGTGGTGCAGAGCTGACCTCTGAGTGTAAACCCCTAATATGAATCTTGATGATGAACTTGAATCTGAAGCTCATCCCTCAAAGCAGCACAACAGAGAAGTGCAGAGGTCGTGAGAGAGAACAGCAGTGAACTGATATCCAGGAAAGATTCTGGAAAGGTGTGGAGAATGTTTCCAGGTTTTCACTGACCACTGGGGCTCTCTCTTGCAGCTCAAGTCGCGGGTGCTCATGACTCCTTTAGCCCTCTCACCTCCGAGGAGTACTCCAGAGCCCGACCTCAGCTCTATCCCTCAGGACGCAGCCACTATCCCCAGCTTGGCAGCCCCACAGGCTCTCACAGGTAGGTCAGCAGGATGGACTCCAAGGCTGTGATGGTCTGTAGGTAACGGGGTGGCCCACCAACAGTTCCTTTATGAACTAAAATGGTGCCACTGAGACTGATGGACGGATAGGACAACCAGATTCTCTGAAAACATGAGTTTACTTGCCTTGCAGTTTAGATCATTTGAATTTTGGTTTTCAATACGATTGGGTTCAACTGGTTGCTTGGGGGTGGGACAAGAAAGAGTGGCCAGGTGCTTCATTTCCCAAGTTCCTGGTGTGCCAACGTGAGCCTGCTGACCTCAAGAATGTCTCCACCCCTGTGTTTGTACTTCAGATCCCCTAAAAATAATCTCCTTTAATCCCACACAGTATCCTCCAGCGTGGGCAGGTTGTGGGCATCCTAATCTCTCTGAAAGAACACCCACAACAGTTTCATTCTAATAGTGATAGCAATCTGATGGTACACACGCATGTGCCCCCCACACACAGAGTGACCCTGGGCTGGGTGACGATGCTCAGTGCCAGGCACAAAGACCCCTTGTTAATTTGACTTTCTTTACCATCTGGGAGGAGTGGAAGGGAGATGGCCCCAGAGCGTGAAAGAGCCCTTGTCTTCAGAAGGACTTGAGTCCAAATCCCCCTCACATCACTGACTGCAGGCTTCAAGCTGTCCTCTCAGTACTTTTCAGCCTCGGTTTCTTCCTTAGCAGAGCAATACTGATAATACCCAACTCTTAGGCTTGTCTTGAGAACATAGGAGGTGCTCAATAAAAGCAAGCTTTCTTCATCTTTCCTGTTACTGTTTAACCTTTCCAAAGTCCATTTGGTCTCCTCTCAAAAGTCGTCTTCAGGCTGGGGATATGGCTCAGTTGGTAGAGTGCTTACCTCGCATGCACAAGGCCTGGGCTTCAATCCCCAGCACCCCCCCCCCCCACACACACACACATTCCTCTTCAGCATTCCCTTGCACAGTGGCCACCAAGGTAAAATGCTATATCCTGGGAGGGTGGGGTGTGGCATGATGGGAAATGAGAGGGCAACTCTTAAGTGGGGGTCATTAAGTGTGGAAGAAAATTCTACACCTGTTCTTAACATACATTTTTATCTCATCCTTGTAAACTTCTATTTTTTAGATATGTTTTAAAATACAAATAAATACCCGTGAGATCAGCCTTTACTATGTCATTGAAGGGAGAGAACAAATTTTTCTACCTTATTTGGGTCTGTTTCTCTCAAGGGGTGGGCTAGAGAACTCTTTGCTTAAGGAATGTGGCTTGATATCGAAGACAGTGAGAAACTCTGGGCTTTTCTAAGCAAGGTACTAATAGCATAATTATTATTTTAAAATCTGAAAACAGAGGCTGGGGCTGGGACTCAGCGGTAGTACACTTGCCTAGCATGAGTGAGACACTGGGTTCGATTCTCAGCACTACATATAAATAAATAAAATAAAGGTCTATCAGCAACTAAAAATTTTTTTTAAATAAATAAAAATTAAAAAAAAATAAAATCTGAAAACAACTGTTCTGGTAGAAGGCGGGCAGGAAATAGGTTGACCAGCGAGGAAACTATTGTCAAGTTACAGGTAAAATAGATGGTCGGGGGTGGGGGTTTATGTCATTGTCATAGAACAGAATTAAGTTGAACTTGTGTAAACTAAGTGGGAGCCCCTCAACCAACTGCCTAAGTCACTTATATCCATGATAATCAACTCTGTGGGTGGTCTTCTCTGTAAGAAAGTTTTCTTCTAAAAAAGGATTTAGGAGACATTTCTTTTTCTTTTAAACTTCAAAATTCATAAAGATCCCCCTGTAATTTACTGAAATCTATTGTGTATGGAAAATCAGTATTGTAGACATTCTAACATTTTCTATAGATTTATATTACATAAATTGGATACCTTCCTGTAAAAAATATATACTATACATTAATAGAGTTAAGAATGTAAATAACCTCTACATGGATAAACACAATTTGAGATATATGTTCAAAATTCCTGTACTGATATCTTATTACCCTTGGGGACCATTGATTGAGCTCACCTAAATGGGTTGTCAAACATTTGTTTTCTCTGAGATTATAAATAGCACTCTCTTTTAGAACTTCATTGAACATGTAGTCTCTGGAGTGATTGGCATCGTGTTAGTGTTTTATTCATGGAAAGTTCACAAAGAAATGGCCAACTTTATGTTTAGACTGACAGCTCCCTTGGATGAGGGGACTATTTTGTATGCATATTTGCCCAGAGAGGAAATACATTTATACCCATGGTCCTCATGGTCACCTTAACAGTGACCTGAGTGCCTCGAAGGGGACCCACCTGAGCATGTGCCCCTTGTCAGAGATCCCTTTGAGAGCAAGCCCTGAAAGGTGCGGGTGTCTGGCCTTTTTTTTTTTTGGTACCGGGGATTGAACTCAGGGGCACTCAGCCACTGGGCCACATCCCCAGCCCTTTTTTGTATTTTATTAGAGACAGGGTCTCACTGAGTTGCTAAGTGCCTCGCCATTACTGAGGCTGGCCTTGAACTCGCGATCCTCCTGCCTCAGCCTCCCAAGTGCTGGGATTACAGGCGTGCGCCACCGCGCCTGGCTCCTCTTTTGCTTTTTAAGTTGGGAAGAATCTGTCCTGCTTCTGAGATTTTCAGTTTTCCCAAGGTCAAGGCCAAGGGCACAGGTCTGTAGTGTCCCCCAGGCACAGTTAGCAGCCAGCTGACCTACTGTACATCTGATGCAAGGGCACTGTGGTCTGTTCCCAGTCTGCCTCTACATCAACAAGCAAGCCAATGCGGGGCCCTACCTGGAGAGGAGGAAGGTGCAGCAACTTCCTGAGCGCTTTGGCCCTGAGAAGCCCTCGGCGGTGCTGCAGCAGGCCGTTCAGGCGTGCATTGACTGCGCCCATCAGCAGAAACTGGTCTTCTCCCTGGTCAAGCAGGGCTACGGTGGTGAGCTGGTGTCAGGTGAGGCCCTGGGGTAAGTTGTGCGAGGAGGGCTGAGGGGGTCTTGCTGAAGAGGAAAGCAGTCATCCTCAGGTGGTATGGCCAGGGCCTGTCCTCCCCCTGCTGGGCTCCAAGGACCTGGTTTCCAGAAAGAGACAAGAAGACTGGACGTCTGAATCCTCTCATAGACTCTTCTCTGTCTCCCAATCCCTACTTCCTACCCTTCAGCAAATCCTATTGCTCTACCTTCAAAATACATCTGAGATACAATCTCCTTTCATCACCCATAGCAACCACTGTGGTTCTTTAAAAAAAAAAAATCTAAGTTAGATTATGTCCCTTCCTGTACCCTAAACCCGCCAATGACTCCCATGTCATTTCAAGTAAAATACCAGCAAAATACCTAACAAGGGCCCACGGGCCTACACGAGTTGGCCCTGGCTATCTCTTCCATCTCCAGGTCACTGTCTCTCTCATCCCTTAGTCTGTGCTGGCTATGGTGACTTCCTTGCTGTTCTCCCTGCATCCCTCAACTGTGCTCTGCCTCAGGGCCTTTGCACCTGCTATTTCTCTTTTTCTGGAATGTTCTTCCCCAGCTGTCCATGTGACTTGTTCCTGGATGGTCTCTAGGTTTCTGCTCAGATGCCTCCTTATCAAAGAGTCCTTTCCTGGCACCCTGTCTAACGTATCAGCCCTTGTCACTCTCTATTCTTTCTCACTCCTTTACTCATAGCACCCACCACCATGACAGACACTGGGGAAGGTGCATGTTTTCAACCCCAATTCAAGAGGGCATTAAAAAAAACAAAAACAAGATCTCTCAGGGTCAGAGAAATCCCCTCGCTCACTGTCACAGCCCTCCTTCAGCTTCAGCCCACACAGCAGCAGCTTCCAGAGGGAGCCCTGTTGCTCCCACCAAGTGAGAGGGGCAGGATGGGGAGCTCTTGTCCCCTTCAAATGTTTTGCCTGCCAAAGGCTCCTTCTGGTCTACCCCAGGCTCTACACAATGGTTGCTACTGACTGCCCTTAGTCCCTGGAGCACCAAGCCCTTACAAGGTGTCTCGTCACCAAGGGGACAGCCTGGTGTCTTCTCTGGCTCAGCACTAGGGAGATGTCCTTCCAAAGCATCAGGGATTCTCTGATTTTCTGGCGATAGGGCCGTTCAGGGAACCTGGCTGACTAGCTAGGGGAGGCTGCATTCAGAATAACCCAAGTTGGGCTCTTCGTTTATCTCCAGCGCCATGGCTGGGGGTGGGCAGGCTGTCCAGTCTTCCCTGACTCCATGGATGCAACTGACCTTTTAGAGTTCCCTCTCAGTGGGAACCTGCGTCTCACTTGCTGGCGATTGATCTTGACAAGATTGTGTCTGCCCCAGGGTGATTTTTAACCCTTTTCTTCCTTCCTTCTTCCCTTCCTTCCTGAGGGCTCTGGGGATTGAACCCAGGGCCTTGCACATGCTAGGCAAGTGCTCTACCACTGAGCCACACCCGAGCCTATGACCCACTGTGATGTTAAGACACTTCAGCAGAGAGGAGAAGCAGCACTTCATGGAGGGGCAGGAGAGAGTCACCAGGTCCTCTGAGAGCCTTGGCCATTCCTCTCCTGGCTTTTGTCGGGAGCCAGGTTCTGGGTCCTGGGCTGCCCTTGAGTTGCAGGCCTTGTCCTTTTCCTTGGTGCACTGCAGGGCTCAAGGCACAGACCTGGTGCTAGGAGCAGGCTGCTCCTCACACTGAGTCCACCTCCTGAGTGCCTCCCGTCTAAGCGCTTGGTGACCCCTGTGCCTGAGCCGCAGAGCCGACCCTGTGCCCTGCTCTCCTGCTCAGGCCTCTCTGTGGCCTCAGGGCCTTGGCACTGGGGAGGAGCAATGCCAGAGTGGATAGAGCCTCGCCAAGTTCCCCTTGGCTGAGGGAATTCCCAGGAAGGCCAGGCAGAGCACTTTCTCCTGGAGTCTTGGAGAAGGCCCCAGCACTGACTCCTCACGCTGCCACCTTGAGGTCACTAAGCGAGAGGTGGTTTTTGTTGTTGTTGTTTTATGTTGAAGATGGAGGCTCTGCAAGGCTGTGTGACAGCACCAAGGTGGCTTAGGGAGGGAAGTGACTCCAGGAGAATTGCCAGACTCCTACACTCCACTTAGAAGCTGCTCTGTGTGGCACTGCTCTCCAAATGTCCCTACATCATGGCAAAAGGATCACGTGGGGGCTGGCACAACAGGCAGGGTGAAGGAACCAAAGTGCTCCTGGCTACAGGAGGCTGCGGGGACCTTGGGCCACACCCAAGAGTTAAGGGGACAGCATCACAGAGCCCTGTAACCCACACCTGGCACAGCTTTTGGGATGCTCTGTCTTAGCCATGCTCTCTCAGAGGGTTGGATTTTATGATCTCATGAATTCCATGTCCCCCTGTGAGAAGTGGGATTCCCCACTTTGGGGATTTCCCAAGCACTTCCAAGAATGCACGCACATGGATTTATGGGACAGGCCTGAGCTCCTTGGAACCACCTCCTGCTGTGGATTCCATTACATATCACTCAGGCTTTTAAGCTATCAGAGGCAAGAGGCTGTGCTCACACGAAGAGGGAATTTCTAGAACAGCCGGGACAACGATGCCCTTCATAAGCATCATGGCGGCTCTTTGCCTGGTCCTGACAGTCAGAGCCACCGGGAGCATTAAAATGAAAGGCCAGGTCCCACAGAGGCCAGGTGAGCTGGGAAGTCACTCTGGCCTGCTTTCTTCCTCATCTGCAGCCTGGTTCCACTGTCCTTGGGAGAATGGTCACAGGGCCTATGTGAGGTGGTAAATACCAAAGGTCTTGTCAAACTGGAAAAGGCTGTATGAAAGAGATGGATTCTTTTGATTTATTCTTACAATAGTGTAGTCCTGGGGTGAGAGAGGACTGTGAGAGAGATTCAGGAAGGAGCATGTTCAGGACTTAAGGAAACTGATATTGCTTCTGAATTCTGGCAACTGTTTAGAAATTGAGTTTCTTTTTACTATAGAGAGGTTATTTTCCTTTTATAAAGACTCTTTCCGGGGCTGGGGTTGTGGCTCAGCGGTAGAGCACTCGCCTAGCACGTGCGCGGCCTGGGTTTGGACCTCAGCACCACGTAAAAACGCATTGTGTACAACTAAAAGCAAATAAATAAATATTTTTAAAAAAAGACTCTTTCCCCCAAAAGCTTCTCCAGAAGTACCCCCCTGAACTCCCCAAAAGCTTCTCCAGAAGTACCCCCCTGAACTCTGGTGCTGGATTAGAGTTGGACACCTCAATGCGAACTTGCATTTATTTGGATGTATCAGTGTCTCTGCATCTAACTCCTTCTAAAGATATGGACACAGAGACAGATATAGATGTGGATACCTAGGTAGACCTGTAGATAGTGAGAAATCATAGCAGGATACCCACATACATTCTTATCTTTGTCCACTCAGAGAGCTTAGCATCATTGACACCTCAGTAGCAATGGGCATACCTGGTGCCACAATCTTGGTTTCTAAATATCATTCTTCAATAAAAGCAGTCAGGACTGCTGAAGGAATGGCCAGTGCAGGGAAAATACAAGATGCACGTGGAGCATATGGAAGTGCTCAAAACCAAAGAGGTGCTAAATAAAATAAAAGAGAGGGCATGTCACAGGGCTTGACTGGTGAGAGCTCCCAAAGACAAAAGTAAGGGTAATTTGAGCAACAAAATAAATAAGGTAGTGTTGGACAACCTACAGTGTAACACGAGAATGTGCTGAGATTAAGAAATGACTGAATAGGGCTGGGGGTATAGCTTAGTTGGTAAAGTACTTGACTCACATGCACAAGGCCCTGGGTTTGATCCCCAGCACCACACAAAAAAAAAAAAAAAAAAAAAAAAAAAAAAAAAAAAAAAAAAAAAGACTGAATAAATCAGTAAACAGGGGACAACTCTACCTAACAGAAGAATTTCAGACGACATGTAGAATTCCCCCTCCCTCCTTGAGTGTGGACAGGCTTAGTGACTTGTTCCCCAGGAATAGGGTATGGAGGACACAGCAGAGGAATGTGGGGCATGCTGCCTTGGCCAGGTGAGGAGATCGGGTACCCCCTGATCTGAGGCCATGTGAAGGGCACTCCACTCTGTGGCCTCCCTTCCCCCAAACCCATTATCTCATCTAACCATGAGAAAAACGTCAGGCAAAACATCAAGCAAACCCAAACTGAGAGCCTTTCACACAATACCTGCCCAGAACTCTTCAAAGCCGTCAAGGTAACAACAACAACAACAACAAAAAAAAAAAAAAAAAAAAAAAAAAAAAAAAAAAAAAAAAAATGACAACAACAACAACAAAAAACCCCAAAACCAGGAAAGGCTGAGAACCTGTCAGAGACCCAGGAGACCAGGGGACTCGACAGCTAAATGCAACATGTCATCCTGGATGAGACCCGGGAACAGAAACGTTAGTGAAATCCAGATGCGGCTGGCTTCCAACTGAAGCCACACAGCCCTTCTGGGGCGGGGCTGGCTCACTGGCGTTTTCTCCAGTGTCCTGCTCTGAGGCACTGTCTCTCTGGTTTTCCAGTCTCTGCTTCCTTTGATGGGAAGCAGCACCTGCGGAGTCTGCCTGTGGTGAACAGCGTGGGCTACGTCCTCCGCTTCCTGGCCAAGCTGTGCCGCAGCCTCCTGTGTGATGACCTCTTCAGCCACCAGCCCTTCCCGGGGACCCCCAGTGCCTCCGAGAAGGCCCAGGAGCGAGAGGAAGGGCGGATGGAGTCAGGTAGGCTGTCCCTCAGGTGGGCCGGTGAGGTGACTGGGAGCTGGCAGAGCTGGCTGGAACTGAGGGGTCCCTGGACTGCACCCACCCCAGGCGGCAGCAGGAAGTGGTCACTTCAACTATTGAGCACTGACATTCGGGCTTTGAGGCTTGTGGTGATAGAATTGAGACAGTGAGACTCCATCACATCTAAGGAGTGATTTTCCTCAGTTGGGTATCATCTAAACGCTGGGCATCTGTTCATCATTACTGAGTAGCTGAAGGGCTGGGAGACTATGGAACTAAGAAATCCTAAAGAAACTAGAGCTAAGAATAGGTGAAGGTGGTGCCGCCTGGGAGTCTCCGAAGCCTGCCCGCGTGAAGAAACAGTGCTACAAGGTGTCTCTTATTGTAGGAATTTGACTGTATTTTAAAAATGTCTTCCTGTGAGAGCTGGCATTTCTTTGCTCATCAGAAGATGGAAAAGTAACCCAAAGATTGAGCTTCTTTTGTACCAGCGGCCACAGTATAACTCAGGACAGACAAGTGGTCAGTGGGCAGGACGGCAAGGCCACAGGGGCCACACTTGCCATGGTGTGGTGTTGTGTAGAGGGGCTGGATGCCAATGGGAGGGGCTCCTTCCCCACTCAGCAGCCCTGAGTTATGGGTTTGCAAAGTGTTGAACGTGAACCCCAAGGTAAGACAGAAATGTTTGGGCCTTTTGTCTTCTTCTGAAGGCAGCGTTGTTCCTCTATGAAAAGCATACCAGGTCGTGGACCTGGAACTGAGCCATGGTGTTATTCTGTAAACATCTGTCTAAGCCTCTTCTGTTCCAGGCACTTTGTGAAACTCTCTCGGATAAGACAAATGCATGAACTAAGAAAAGTTTTTGAGGAACAGATGACATTAAAAATAGTCACAGACAGGTTTTGAGCATTCAACAAAAGGGTACTTAAAATAAGAGTGGCTGTATCTCAAGCCCAGGAGGACGGCAGGGAAGGATCAATTTAGATCCTTAGCATAGATTTTCTTGGAGACTATCAAGAACCTTGCCTACGATTTTGCTTTAATCTCTCTGGGACGTGGGAAGCAGGAAGAAACTTGACCCTCGCAAGTTTCCAGTTGGTGGTAATTGAACATGGTTGATGTAAGCGGATACCATATTTGTCTGTGTTTTTCTTCATGTCTCCATGTGTGAGGTTGAAGATGGCTTCTCATCTCTCTGTGCCTATGTTCCCTATGTTCAGAGAGAGGCTGGAGGTGCTTTATAGAATGTTTCTTTGGGTTTTGATGGTTTATCAATCCGGCCTCTCTCATGAGCATTAGCTGACTCGGAAACATTCTCAAGTAAATTTATTTTCTACTGAAACTTGCAACAAGATAGCAGAATGGTGTGATTTCACTTCTCAAACCCTCACCTTACTGTTACATTGATCAAACGATGGCCCGTGGAACATGACTTAAAGCCACATACTTCACATCTTCTACTGTCCTCTACATTTATCCCGTGGAACCAGTTCCTCCCTGACTGTGGATGGTAATTTAGGACATCTGTGATCTTTCTGATTCCTTTCATGTTACAAAATGTTCTCTAGTCAAGAATGAATGTGCCCAGGTCAGAGAGGTACTTGAACTTTCAATTTCATTCAAAGAGATTGTACTGTTCCGCACGTTCCTGGCTCAGGTTTGCCTCAGGCCAGCCACCTGCAGCACTAACAGAGGGCATGGTTGGCATCTCTTACCACCTCCAGTGGGTGTTCTTGGCACCTCCCCTACCTACGTAATCTTGATTTCAGGGCCCTTCCCAGTAGTTTGGGGAAAGGAGGGGAGAGGCGAGAGGCAGGGGAGCTGGCTTACCAGAATCTGCTGTGCATAGGCATCATGCTCCCTGGCCCTGGCAAATGTTCTAAGCGATTCTTCATCCTGTGGGGTCTCATGTGGATTCTTTGGTGACCCTATCATCTCTTGCCTGCACTTTCTTTGACATGCACCAATGCAACTCTTCTCAGGATGGTCACTTACAAGTCCTTCCACAATCCAAGACCTCTGGGGGTCACCTCAAGCTTCTTTCTGCTGAAGTGCCCTGTGCCTCCAGATTGTCCTGTGGAAGGGATCTAAGACAAACCCTCTTCAGATCTCTCTTCCCATGGCCTACACCAGGTCCTTGAGAAACATACACTCTCTGCCCCAACAAACTCTGGATGTGCAGGCTGGTCCTTATAGGCACCTCTCCGTTGCTCTGCCAGCCAGCTGCAGTCTCTCAGATCTCCTGTGAGCATTGAACAATCATCCATTGTATCTCCCAAACTCCAAGGTACCGGAGTAACAGACCCTCACAGTGTGTTCCATTATGGCTGAAAAATACAAACTATTCACGTGGCCACACTGAAGCCGTTGGGAATAGACTGAATAGTTCTCTCCAGAATTTTTCTTCTGGTGAATGTTTTTCAGCTGCTGCGATCTTGCTTCTAGGCTAGATGTGGGTGGCATCTCTTGGTGTGAAACTGGCTCTCCACCACCTCTTTTTTGCAAGGCCCACATGGTGGCCTCACACTTTATTCTATGTGGCATCTATTGTCTTGTGGCCTCGGCCAAAACTAAAATAAAAATAGGTGCATTTTGACATCCTATTTCAGGAGGGTGACAGCCTTCCTCAAAGCTGGCATGTCCAGCTGAGACCTGGTTTCCTTCTTAGTTGTTCCTGGAGTAATGACCCCAGTTGTCCCTGGCCCAATACTTCTTCGAAATAACTAACAGCTCTGTTTTAGTCAATCTTTTCACTGCTGTGACCGGCACAACTGTAGGTGAGGAAAAGTTTATTTGAGGTCTCACAGTTTCAGAGGTCTTAGTCCAGAGAAAGCCAGCTCCATTCCTCAGGGCTCCAGGTGAGGCTGAACATCACGGTGGAAAAGTGTGGCAGAGGGAAGCAGCTCACATCTAGGTGATCAGAAAACAGAAAGAGAGGCTCCACTCACCAGGTACAAGTATACCCAAAGCCACACTCCCGTTCCCACCTCCTCCAGCCACACCCTACCACTTCAGTTAATGCCATCAGGGATTAATTCACTGATTAGGCTAAGGCTACAACCCGATCATTTCTCCTCCAAACCTTCTTGCATTGTCTGCCACGTGAGCTTTCGGGGGACACCACATCCAAACTATAACAAGCTCCAAATCAAATAGCCTCGTGGCAATAGCTCCTCATGTCCTGGGTGCTACAGAAGCAAGTGCTGAGTCCTTACTCTTCAGGGAGCTTCAGGGCAAGGGCAGGAAGCAGCAGTGGCCTGGGTGGCTCTGAGAAATCCCCTTGCCCTTGTCTTCCCTACCAATGTGCCAGGAGCCCACAGATGACACCACTTCTGGAGTTGGCCTCTAGCATAAGATACTGCCTCGTTAAAATGGCCTGTTACAGTTCTCTTGCATTCTGACATATCAAGTTATTATTACATTAAGGGACAAATTCGTTAATACCCACTTTCTCATCATTGTGACAGGAAAGGGCCATCTGCAGGAAGGGGTGGAAGCTTTTTTTTTTTTTAATATTATTTATTTGCTTTAGTTGTACACGATGCATTTATTTGTATGTGGTGCTGAGGGTCGAACCCGGGCCGCGCACGTGCTAGGCGAGCACTCTACCACTGCGCCACAACCCCAGCCCCAGGTCACGTGCATTTTGTTCTCTGTGGCTGAAAAGCAGAAGTGAGACCCACTCGAAGGTAGATTTCATTAAATCTAAGGTCTCGCCACTCAAACTCTGCTCCCCTGAGGATGGCAGAGCTCAGTGGCCTTCCCAGACTTCGACCAGCAGACCCCCAGCTGTCTTGAAGGCACACTGAAATTCTAGAGGTGTGGATTTAAGCAACACTCCCCAGGTAGAGAACGTAACAGTTAAATAACCAGGTGGAGCTCTGTGAAATCAGCCCCCTCAAGGAATCAGGTGGGGTTGGCATCATAAAGAGCTCTGAAAAGTCAAAGCCACTCAGAAGTAGAGGGGCACGTTGGGTGGAAGGTCCCCATTACTGGTGACAAATATATGTACATGTCCACCTATGGGGGTCACTAGAGGCATTTTGAGAACCCAGAGGAGTAGGAACAAGATGTCTCCTCTGGTCCTTTCCAGGCTGAGAGTCATGGGCTGGAGTCAGGGCAGAGGACAGCCCTAGGCAGCAGGAAGAACAGAGGCCCCCAGATCCCAGCAAGGGGCCTTACAGAGGTAAAGGGAAGGACACCTATTTTCTCCCATGAAAGACCTTCCCTGGGAGCAGAGGCAGGGCTTCTTACAAATCTCTTCCTCAGACTTTTGAAATATATATTCTCTCTCCAAAGAACCTTTTTCCTGTTTCCAAGAAAACCAGGTTTCAGGACCACCCAGCTGCGAGAGGGTAGTGTCCTTGGCTTGAATCAGGAATTGCGGGCCTAGCCCTCCAATTCCATGAACTGGCGTCTAAATGTGGCGAGTGCTTTTACGAAGTAGAGCAGCCTCTGGGTGCATCAGGAGTCAGAGGCAGAAAGATGATCTGGTAACATTGGTCAGAAGTCATGAAATGATCCTGGGGAAAATGCTATTTTATGTTTGGGTATTGAAAAAAACCCCTCAGGAATAAATATCCTTTAGCTGCTGCTTTGCAAACTTGAATGTGCATAGGAACCATCTGGACTTTCTTGCGAAAATGCTGATTCTGAATAGTAGACTGAGGTGGGGCCTGAGCACCTGCATTTCTCACAGGTTCCCTGGGGTTCTGCTGGTTGGGGCCATACTCTGGGTGATCAAGTGTGGGCCGGCAGAGTCCAGCTCACATAGGGAATTTTTCTTTCAATCTGTCCGCATTAAGATGCTTTCCTTTTTGTACAAATGTTGCTGCTGAAGATGATTCTCGTGTCCACTGGGGGAATTCCATGGCCTAGAGAAGAAAAGAGAGGCACGAGGGACGGAGTGGTTGGGTGGAGGTGGCACAGCTACAAATCCAGGTGAGAAAGTGATGCGTGGGTCCAGGAAGGAAGGTGAAAGGAAGAAAGAGTGACAGACAAATTTCTCAGTGTGGCCTGGCAACCTGCAACAAGGGGTTCAGTGCCCTTTAAGGCTCTTCCAACCCTGAGAAGATGCCCATCTAATCTTCCAGGCTCTTCTTTCCACATCCACGATGATATTTGACTTTAACTTATACTGTGGGACTCTAGGTCCAGAGCTCACCTCCCCTGCAAGATAGACACAGGGGCAGGGCCAGCCGACCCCAGCAGAGCCTGAAACAGAACAAATCTGTATGAATATTTACTAGCTTGAATCTAGGCGACAGCAGAACAAACTTCTATAGAAACCACAAATGTGAGAGCTGAACCCTTCTGCAAGATCTAATTGAGTAGCGGGTTTCCTGTCTTTTGAAGGGTTAGCATGATGTAAACAAATTGTTTACTTCTCGTTGAGTAGCTTCTTTGATGCACAGATGGTAGGAAGTAGATGAGGAGGGTCATTTACTCCCCAGACTTGCTTTTTTCTTCCTTGGCTGTGGCCTTTGATCCTGGCACCAGGAAGGACCAGAGTAACAGACCCTCACGGTGCGTTCCCTTCCGGCTGAACCTGCACACACAACATTGAGAAAGCAAAGCCGCTTCCCTGCTCAGTGATGGATTTGTCTAATATAATAGCACTACAGAGAGTGACCACACGGAGGAAATCTATCTTTCTAAAAGGTTACTTATTTCTAAAAGGGGATAGAGCATGTCAAGTGGCGTGAGTGCCGTTACAGATCCATCCATCTAGCCGGTTGGGGGACGTTTATTTAATGCAATAAGACGCGCAGAGCCCAGGCCGCTTGCTCAGAGCCACAGGGGAGGGCAGCCCAGGAGGAGATTGCATGCAGGTCTTCTCACCTGGCCCTTTGCTTGTCCTCCCAAGTCCTGCTACCTGTGAGGCCCCATTGCCCAACACTGTGTAGGACGGGTGCACCCTATTTCCCACCTCAGAAGGCTGACTGCACCAAGTGGATTTCATCTGGGCCACCTCTAGCAAAGAGGTCAGGGAACAAACCAAACCCCAGCCTCCTTCAGTGAGGCTGCAATGGAAACCACACTCCAGGGAGGTCGATTCTCTCTCCTCCTCCTGGGTTCACCTTCATGCCGGTCACTGGCAGGCAGAGCCCAGCATCCAGCCGCCTGGAGAACTTGCTCATCTACACAAAACCCCGCCCGCCAGACATGAGGCCCTGTTGGACCTGGTATATTAAAGAATGTAAGAAATTGTAGAACAGGAAGAAAGGAGTGAAGGGGGTGTTGTTGACTCATGGGTACAGAGTTTCTGTTTTACAGGATGAAAAGAGTTCTGGAGCTAGACAGAGGTGATGGGTGCATGATGTTAGGAATGTCATTAATACCACTGAACAGCACTTTTAAAAATGGTCAATATAGGCCAGGTGCCGTGGGGTGGCTCACGCCTGTGATCCCAGCAGCTCGGGAGGCTGAGGCAGGAGGACTGAAAGTTCAAAGCCAGCCTCAGCGACTTAGGAGGCCCTGAGGAACTTAGTGAGACCCTGTCTCAAAATTTAACAAATAAACAGGCTGGGGATGTGGCTCAGTGGCTAAGCGCCCCTGGGTCCAATGCCTGGTACCCAAACAGCAACAACAAAAATGTCAACATGGGCTTTTGGGTGAAGTGGCAGCTGTTACGTTGTTTTGCTCCCATCAGAGGTGTGACCGGTAAAATAAATAAAATTGGTTAAGGTGGTAAATTTTTTTTTTTTTTTTTTTTTTTTTTTGTGGGTACCAGAGATTGAACTCAGGGGCACTTGTCCACTGGGTCACATCCCCAGCCCTTTTTTGTATTTTATTTAGAGACAGGGTCTCACTGAGTTGCTAAGTGCCTCGCCATTGCTGAGGCTGGCTTTGAACTCGTGATCCTCCTGCCTCAGCCTCCCAAAGTGCTGGGATTACAGGTGTGCGCCACTGCGCCCGGCTGGCGGTAAATTTTATGTTACACATATTTTGCCACCATAAATATTTGGGGTAGAGGGACTGAAACTGGCTCCCCTGAAAGAAGAAAGAAAAGAAGTGAAGGAAGGCATTTTACTCCAGGTCCCCTTGCAGCCGCTGTCTTGCAGTGTGGGCCACAGGACCGGAACATGTGGAGCTTGTTCTTTCTGTCACAGCCATGGGCCACACAGACAAAATGAGCTCTCTGGATCTCCAGCTGAGCAGGGGAAAGGGGTCACTTGGTAAGGAGAATAAATTGTCAGTGGCAACTTCAGGTCTTAAGAATCCTTGCAGAAGGTTTTGATGGAAAGGTTAAAGAAGAGTACACAAGTCCTGCCGCAAATACCAAAGCCTTCATTTATTTTCTGACACCCAGGACCAGAAGCCCAGAGCCCACATAGGGTGGAATAGAGGGGTGGAATAGGGGGTGGGCTCACATGGAGGGTTCAAGTCCTAGTGCTCCCATGTGTACCTGGGGAAAGCCATCAGTTGTGCGTTCAACCATCTTTCAATATATTATGATGTCTGTACATGTTAAAACATTGAGCTAAAAGGGAAAAACACAAAATCTCTCTCTCTCTCTCTCTCTCTCTCTCTCTCTCTCTCTGTCTCTCTCTCTCTCTCAACACTGAGCAACACTCCCCTCCCTTTATATTGAGACAGGGCCTTGCTAAGTTGCTTAGAGTCTCACTAAGTTGCTGAAGCTGGCTTTGAACTTTTTTTTTTTTTTTTTTTTTTTTTCCTTTTTGGTACCAGGAATTGAACCCAGGGGTGCTTAACCACTGAGCCACATCCCCAACCCTTTTTGTATTTATTTAGAGACAGGGTCTACTGAGTTGCTTAGCTCCTTGCTTTTGCTGAGGCTGGCTTTGAACTTGTGATCCTCCTGCCTCAGCCTTCCAAACCACTGGGATTACAGGCATGAGTCACTGCGCCTGTCAACAATCTTTCTCTCTCTTTTTAAGGACCTCCAGAGAAAAGCCTGAGCTCTGTAGAATTTGAAACATTTTTACCATATCCAATAATTTTTTGGATCCCACTTCATTGTAAAAGGCTAAGGTTACAATCTTAGAGATCAAGGAAGTTATTTACTCAGTACTGGTAGTTTAATGAATGAATGACAGTTCCAATTAAGTTGTTTTAATTGCTCGAGTTTCTTAAATATGAGATAGATAGTATGATATTGAATCATGTTGACTATCTTGATAACATAGAAAGTATCAATAGTCAAATAAAACAAAAAGACGAAATGTTCTTTTCTAACATAGCATGTAAAGTCACTTTGTATATTAAAGGTGCCAACACCCAAGACTCCAGGAGCATAATGAGGATGATAGTGAACACCCAGTGTACTTCCTAATTGTGAGATCTCCTTCTGTGAAGGAGTGTGGAGGAGAAAAAGAGTCTGTAAAAGAGGTCAGGTTGTAAATTGTGCAACAATCTGAGCAGAATGATGAAATATCACACTGTGCCACTCTGTTCCACCTGGGAGGTAAATCATCCCTTTGTCTAGTGTATCCACACTGTATATGCTACCTGCCCATTAGGCACTTAGTAGCCATCTGAGTTTTCAGAACAGCAGTATTGTGGTGCTGCACTCAAACCATTATGTAGTAGCCTTATGGTACATCACAATGCCAATGTCATTCACCTCACTTCATCTCATCAAGTACGTATTTTATCCTCTCACATGATCACAAGAAGGGTGAGTACAGTACACTACAATTTTGAGAGGGGAGATGAGAAAGAGGAAGAACACATTCCAGTAACCTTCATTACAATGTGTTATTATTTTAGTATATTATTCTATCCTTATATCGTTGTTAATCTCTTACTGTGCCTAATTTATAAATTGAACTTCATCATGGGTACATACACATCAGGAAAACAGTGTATATGACACATGGCACTGTCTGTGGTTTCAGGGTCCACTGTGGATCTTGGAATGGATGTCTCCCAGATCAGGGGGACTACTGTACTAGAAAGAAAGTACTGTGAGCCTTCCTCAAAGTCAGGATGTCCATTTAGAGCTGAAACTTGTAAGGTGACTTCTGTTTCAGGGACTCCAACCATTTCCTAAGGACCACTTTTAATTTTCCCAAAGTTTATAAAAGACCCAAAAGCGTGGGGGCTGTTTAGGAAACAGAGCCAACTGAGGGCGGTCCCACCCACTTTTGCCTTCCCCTGCTTCTGTGGAGTTCCTGTGAGCCTTGGAGTAGAGGCTTGGCAAAGCTACAAGATCACAGGGAAGGCGGCTGTGGACCCTGCTCTCCTCTTGAGACTGAAAGTGCGTTTGTTATTCCAAACAGCCAATTCAAAATTGCCTTTGTTTCACATTTTCAAAGGGGAAAAAAAAAAAAATCAATCCATAGCTTAGAATAAAGTCTTATGTAAACCAGAAACATCCGGGAGGCCGAAAGACGTTCAGGTGTCAGGAGTAAAAATTATGATTGGTTTCTGTGCATCTCATTAGGGAAGAAAAAATACAAATGTACTTCAGCGGACAGGGGGTGGGGGGGTGGGGGGGGTGTCAAGGCTGATCCTGAGGGCTGAGCCATCTGAGCTAGAGACAAGCTTTAAGAGAAAATCTATACTGGCCAGAGACCAAGTTAATGGAAAATTTAATTGAAGCGAATGAAATGCTCAGCCGCTTGGTTGTGTGGCTTGGTGCCCTTTGAACCAGGAAGGCTGGGCCAAGAGGCCACAGAGGGCCCTAAGGGAGAAAGAAAAGAGGCGCTTATCTGCACAAACAAGGGGCGGGTCTGAGCCCGGGAAAATCAGAGCCTCCACCGGAGCTCCAGCGAGAAGCTGCACAAGGAAGGAGGAAATCTGGCTTCTGCCACCAAGAAGTCCCATCAAGGTCCCCAGCAGAAGGCCCTGCAGCACCACGCAGGTGCTGGGAACCAGCAGTCCCCAGAGGAGTGTGGCTGAGGCTGCCTGGTGGCAGGGACAGGAGCACCCAGGTAGGAACGGAGGCACCTGCTCCTGGGCTGAGTGGAAGAGGTGTGGCTCCAGGACACCTGCTTCCTCCCGCCCTCGCCTTGGTTTGCTTCTCTCCTTGCAGGTCCCCTGTCCAGTGCTCCGGAACTCCCTCCCAGGCTGTGCTCTCTAGGTGGTGGCACCTGGCTAAGCATCCGGTGACAGTTGCCCGCGGCTTTTGGAATCTGCCGACCGTTTTGCTGCCTTTTCTAAGGTGGGCTTCAGGGCTGGGGGTCTGTGCTGCCTGCCACTGCCACCACCTCTGGACACAGCAAGCCAGGTGGTTCGCATGAGGAGCCCTCTGGAAACAGACCAGAGCCTGGGGGGGTGGGGGACTGGCTGGGCTGAGCAGCCCTGCTAAGGGTCAGGCCATTGATCCTGGGAAGGGCAGCGCTCCTGGCCTGGGGGAAGTGGCAGTGATGGCCACAGAAGGGGGGGGGATTGCTCTGCGCAGCTGCCCCCTCGACTGGGGAGTTATGACTGACAGGGAGGTCCGAGGGGGTGGAGAGTGTGAGCGAGAGAAAGAGAGGGGGAACCCGTTAGAAATGGGAAGAATAGTGTCGAAGACTCTGGAATTTTGGGGTGATGATTGCCTAAAATAGTTTGATGTGAGAATAATTTTGCAATGGGTGATATTATTACATTTCAGGGCTTTACTTGGTTAGAGAATAAAAGCAAAGTGCCAATTTAATTTTTTAAATGACGCTCCCTTTCGTGTAGTGGACAAGTCTGCACGCCAATTGTTACCTTTATTTTGTTTATTTAGTTTTTCTTTTTCTTCTTCCTTTTTTTTTTTTTTTTTTTTTTAATGTGGGGCTGGGGATCAAACCCGGTGCCTCACATGTGCTAGGCACGCGCTCTATGGCTGAGCCCCAACTGCAGGCCTTCTGGGGGCCAACTGTGAAAAGAAGCTGAGCTTGGTCTGGAGGGCTGGAGGTTTATATGCTGGGGACATTCCCTCCCAGCCTGGGGACTTCAGCTTTCTCTCTCTGCTCTCGGTTTTCTCCTTCATGCCCCTCTTACCCTTTGGAAGTTCCCTACATCCCATGTGGTCCCCCCATCCCCCTGCCCACTCTCCAGCCAGGAGAATGGACGCCCATTCCTGGGAGCCCTAGCCCCACTTTCCACCCGAGACATCACAGGGGGAAGGGAGCAGGGGGGACACCACACTCCAGGAGCCCTGGAACCCTGTTCCTCAAACAGGGAGGTTGTGACTCATGAGCACACGGGAGTCCCAGGAGGCTCCAGGGGGTTTGAAGAGCCGCGAGTGCTCTTTGGCCCACCGACAGGCACACTTTACACAGAGCAGTCCACAGATGAGCAGTGGTGGAAAAGAAGGTTCCCAAGACCCGGAGCCCCGAAATGTGGCGGATTTCTGTGCACGGTGACACTGCGTGATTTCTATTTAAGCATGCTCACTCTTGTGATCATGCAAAAGGCAGATTATTCCTTCTTTTTCCTGCAGGAAAGATTGAATGATTTTTAGGTGGCATCCTTAGTCTCCTAGATGATGCAGGAATTGCAAGAAAAAGGCTCTCCCGCTGGCCCTGCCTGGCTCAGCCAGCATTTTCCACAGCAGTTAAACACCCTTCAGTAGAGCCAGCTTGGATCCTTCCAGGGTGAGAGGTGCCAGGAGACAGTACAGCTTATTTCAGATGAGAGGGGTCTTGTAAGGATCCAGGAGGAAATGACCTCAAACATCTTGACCTGTCAGCCCTGTGGCTTTCCAGGAGGCTGTGTGTGGAATCTGGATTCTCCTAGGACGCTGGTGCTGGATGATTCCAGGTCTGCTGGCCCCATCTGGTGTTCACTCTCCAGTCAGCCACAGAACCACTTGAAAAGTGTAGCTCTTTCATACAGATTTGCTCCTTATTTTTTTAACCAACTTTTAATAGTGAATTTAGACGATAAATATGTCACAGTTCAATTAAATTCTTAAGCTACTAGAGGTTCCGCATACCTATAATTAATCTACCTGTATGGTAAGTGACTTTAGTGATTTTTGTACAACATAAAGGGTATGTATACAGCAGTCATCTTTTAAATCAAAGCAAGAGGGACTGGAGTTAGATATAAGGAAGAACTTTTCTACAGTTCTATAAGATTTGTAGCACCATGGCTTGAGTGGGAGATTATGACATCTCTTTTGGGGAGCTTTTAACTAAGGTGCTCAGTTGTTGCCCTTGGTTTACTCTGCAGACAACACCCTTGCCTGAAAAGAAAGACTGGATTCAGCTCAGTGCATTTCAAATGTTCACATGCCACCTTCACAATTTTTACTAGCTTTGAGTGACACCTTTAGCAATGTTAAGACAGTTCTTTCAGTTGATTTATTTCTTTTAACTTAAGCCTTTAGTTAGCTCAAGCAATGAAATATATCAGTGAAGTTGGTTTGATGTGCTCTTTACATTTTATTGATAGACATTAAAATACACAACTATCAAAAATCACATTTATCTGTTGGGAAAAGTTGAATTTTGTTCTACAAAAGGATGTATGTTTAAATCTTAATGCCCAGTTTAAATCTTAATCCCTGCACATGGGGACTTACGATCGAAATAGGGTCTTTGCAGATGTCACCAAGTTGAGGTCACCCGGGGTTAGGGTGGGCCTTACTCCAAAGACTGGGGTCTTTAGGAGAGGAAAATTTGGAGACAGACTTGACCCCCGGGGAGACTACGGGAGGGGGCAGAGACTGGAATGCGGCGTGGACCACCAAAGACACTTAAGGATTGGGGGCGACCCCCAGAGGCCAGCGAGAGGCAAGGAGGATCCTAGAGCCTCTAGAGGTAGCTGCTCCCTTGATCTCAGACGTGTGGCCTCCAGAACGGTGAGAGCAAACCTCTGTTGTTTAAAGCCACCTGCTTTACGGGGATTTCTGCCCTCCTAGGAAAGACCCGCAGCTGTGTTCTCCCTAAGGAAGTACCCTGACCCACCAGCGAGGGGCGCTAACCCTTGGGGAGTGCCGGGCTGGGTGCTGCGTGATCCCGCCCCAGATCAGTCACATTCACACTCAGTTGTGACATACGGGTTGGCACTCCTATTTATCAGCGTGAGAAAATGCTGGTTGAGTCAGGCTTGAACAGATCCATTCTGAAAGCCATCATGGTTGTGCATCTGAGCTGCTGTTCATACCGTCTATCCCAGAGCCAGAGTCTGGGGCGTGGTGATGGGTCTCCAAGGTTGTACACCTGGGCAGACTTTGGAATGGCTGGAGCATCGTTTGCCGGGTGGAGGGCTATTGCTGGATGCTGTCTGAGGTCAGTTTTATCTTGTGATGAGTCCATTTGGATTGTAGCCCAGATAGACTGGCTTTTATTACCTTTATCTCTGCAGTTTTTAAGCCAGTAAGCGCATGTTCCTATGTTCCCCATTCCCACATTTTGTCGTAGGAGAATGGCCTTCCATCTGCATCTGTATTTTCCAACCATAGTGCTGAATTATCTGCGATCTCTACCTCAGACTATCAGAATTATGTAGGCATATTTAATACAGATTTAAAATATTAAATAAACAGAATGAGTGTTCTTGTTAAATCTTTTTTCATTGTTTATCACAAATCTACATGAAGAATTTATAGGTAAGTCCCTTACAATACAAATTTCAATGCATCTTCTGTGTAATGGCAGCCTAACTGTTAACACTGACCCAAATGTTTACTCAATAAATATCACTCAAGCCCCTCCCCTAGGCCAAGTACAAGCCAGACCTTTTTGTGCTTCCTCACCTATACCAAAGCACCTGCCATTTGGAACCCGGGAAGGATTGGTATCCCAGAGTATGAGAACTTCATAACGAAGGAAACATAAGGACAGCCTTACTGCTCACTGGCTTTAGAATGGTGCTGGCCTGTAGTAGGTGCTCAATAAACATTAGTTTCCCTTCCTGTCAATCCATTCCAGAAGCAGCTTGGTATATGGCTCCATAGCCAGTTCCTTTTTAGAGTCTTCATTCTGATGGCTTAGGACCCAAAGCGAAGAGATGCAGGAGAGGCCATCAAGACAGAAGTGCCGAGTTCCAGGTTCCCAAAGACACCCTGCAGCACTTCACTAGCCACACCGCATGTGGTACAGAGCAGGTACCCCCTTAGGCTGTCACCTCACTGGGTCCTAGTGCCCAAGCAGTGCCGTCCAATTCTCTTGGCTCGTATTCACAGCCCACAGTCCACAAAGCACTGGGCTCCCGATAACATCTTTTTTAAAATAGCTTTTTGAAATATAATTCACATATACAACTTTCCTACTACAGAATACAATTCACTGGCTTGGGCCATATTCATAGAGATAGGGAGTCATCAGCCAAGTCAACTATAGAGCATTTTTATCACCTTAAAAAGAAGCCACATACCCTTTAGCTATCCCTTCTACACCCCAACCCTGAGCCCTAAGCAACACTAATCTCCCTTTTACCTCTACATCTGGACATTTCATATAACTCAAACCATGAGGTAGGATCACCATATGATCCAGCAATAGCACTCTTAGGTATACACCCCAAAGAAATGCAAAGAAGTGTCTATACAAAAAAGAGCATATGAATATTTATAACAGTATTATTCATATTAGCCAAAAGGTGGAAACAACTCAAATGACTATCAACTGATGAATGGAAACAAAAAGTAGCATTTCTTTTTTTTTTTTTTTTTTTTTTTTTTTGTGGTACCGGGGATTGAACTCAGGGGCACTCGTCCACTGGGTCACATCCCCAGCCTTTTTTTGTATTTTATTTAGAGACAGGGTCTCACTGAGTTGCTAAGTGCCTCGCCACTGCTGAGGCTGGCTTTGAACTCGCGATCCTCCTGCCTCAGCCTCCCAAAGTGCTGGGATTACAGGCGTGAGCCACCGCGCCCGGCTAAAAAAGTAGCATTTCTTTTCAATGGAATATTACTTGGGTACTAACAGGAATTAGTTACTGATGCATACTGCAGTGTGAATGAACCTGGAACACGATGCTAAATGAAAGAAGCCAGCCATGAAAGATCACATATTAAAGGATTTTATTTTCATATTGTTCAATGAAAGTGTATAGAAATACAATTGATTTTTGCATGATGATTTTGTTTTCTGCAATCTTGTTGAACTAATGTGTTAGTTTCAATAATTTTTAATTAGATTCCTTAGCATTTGGTACGTATAAGAGAAAGTTTTACTTTTACAATCTGGAAGCCTTTTCTTTCACTTTCTTACCTAATTTTCCTGGCTGGAACCTCCAGAATGATTTTAACAGAAGTGGCAAGAATGGACATCGTAGGCTTATTCCCACTGTTAGGGGGACAGCATTCATTCTTTCACCACTAACTATGATGTCAGCTACAGGGTTTTGCAGAGACCCTTTGACAGGTTGAGGAAGTTCCCTTCTATTCCTGGTTTGTTGAGTGATTTTTAAAAAATATTTATTTATTTGTTTTAGTTGTACACAATGCGTTTATTTTTACGTGGTGCAGAGAATCGAACCTGGGCCACGCATGTGCTAGGCGAGCGCTCTACCACTGAGCCACAATTCCAGCCCCTGTTGAGTGATTTTTATCATGAAAGCATTTTGGATTTTGTCAAATATTTTTCTGCATCTCTTGGGATGATTGTGTAGTCTTTGGGTTGTTTTGGTTCTTCTGTTGATATGGTTTATAACATTATTTGGGGATGTTAAAGCCACATTACATTCCTAGGATAAATCTTTCTTGGTCAAGGTATATAAATAAATCTTTTTATCTGTGGCTGGGTTCAGTTTTGCCAGTATTTTCTTGTGAGGATTTCTGCATCCACATAAATAAGATGTTGGTCTATAGTTTTCTTAGTATGTCCGGTGTGGTTTTGGCATCAGGGTAACACTGGCCTCATAGAATTGGTTGCAAAGTTATTCTTTCCTCTTGCGTTTTTTGGAAGAATTTGTGAAGAATTGGTATTATTGTTTTTTCCTTTCCGTGTTGATAGAATTCACCTGTAAAGTCATTTGGGCTTGGACATTCTTTATGGAAAGTTTTCATTTTATTACTAATTCAATCTCTTTTTGCTGTAGGTCTACTCAGATTGTGTCTTTATTTTTGAGTCAGTTCCAGTAGTTAATCCCTTCCATCTAAGTTACATAATTTACTGACACATAGTTATTCATAGTTATTCATATATCCCTTAATAATTTTTATTTGTCTAAAATTGGTAGTAATATTCCCTTTTTCATTTCTAGTTCTAGTAATTTGAGTAATTGTTGTCTTTTTTTTTTTTTTTTTTTTTTTTTGGTCAATTTAGCTAAAGATTTAAAGATTTGTTAATCCTATTGATCTTTTCAAGGAACTTGCTTTTGGCTTCATTATTTTATTGAATGACTTTTGGCTCAAATCTTTTATATTTCCTTTTTTCTGCTTGTTTTAAATTTAATTTGCTCTTTTTTCCTAGGGTCTTCAGACATTATTCATTTGAGATCTGTCTTGCTTTAAAATGTATTTATAGCAACGGCTTTATCTCTAAGCATTGCTTTAGTCGCACCTCCTCTGCACTGAGTTTTATTTCCAGTCCAGATCCATGTGTCTCCTCAACTGTGAGAAAATCTGCTGGTTCTCCTAATAAAATCAAGTCTTCATGCTTTCAGTACCTTCACCGTGGGAGGAATCC
Source organism: Tamias sibiricus (assembly GCA_025594165.1). NCBI lineage: Eukaryota > Metazoa > Chordata > Mammalia > Rodentia > Sciuridae > Tamias > Tamias sibiricus. The sequence goes on along the minus strand of CM046666.1, from coordinate 93,668,670 downwards.
AAACATGGAGAAGACTTGCGGATCTTGTGGCCCCAATGTGTGTCTCCATTGCTAATCTAAGAGTGTTTGTTGTATTTTTGTTTCTGGTTGCATTTTCTTTGGGGATATTAAGATCTGTTTTGATGATGTTTAACATACAGATAATTATTGATGGAGCTACACAGACGTGATTTTGTCTGGGGTGGGAGAGACTAGAATAATTCCTTCCTCTTTCTATCTCCATAATTTCTCAAGACTTTGTTAAAAAACAAACAAACATAAAAAAAAAATCACCACTTGGGCCACAGGTATAGCTCACAGACAGTTTAACAGACTTCAAGGTTGAGCTTTAAAGGACTGGACAGTTCTGATATGGACTGGGGGAATGGATGGTAGAGTCAGCAGACTCTTCAGGTCCTCTCCCCCGGTACACATTAGACTGGCTCTGGCTCTCATGTGCAGGGTCCGAGGAAGACCTTGGGCCACCCAGATCAGCATTTGTGTCCTTGGTGTATTGGATCTGAGCCTGTGGGGAGGAAGCACTATTACCCCTGGGTCACCACCCCAGCCAAAACAGATTCTCCAACTGTGGGACCCTTGACTCCTGTTTGATCTATCCCGGGAATCCTGGCCCCAGGAGGGGGACAGTGGTGACGGGCAAGAGGGGAGAGAGCAGGGAGATGTGACAAGCCAGCAGAGACTACCAGATGGGAGGAAAGGGGGAAAGAGGCTAATGCCAAGAGCCTTTGGTTTGGATTTTATTTCCAAGTCATCAGTAGCCTTCAAGATGATAACTTTTTCCCTCTAACCTTGAAGGACACATCTCCCACTTCCTTCTAAAATATGCTTTAAATGGCGAGGCCGCTGTCTCCATGTGCCCACAGTGTGCCTTTTGGAAGTACGCAGTGGGGTTCACGTCTCCTCTCCCACCCTCGCAGGTAGAGGTGACCCTGCTGCCTGTGCAGGCAGGGCTTCCCAGGACGGAGGCTCTAATGTCTCTTCTCTGTGCTGTTTTCTCACTCAGCCAAGACGGTCACCACTGACGCATGCCTGGGGAGCCCCGCGGCCATGAACCGCTACAGCATGGACCCCTCCCCCTCCGCCTTTGGACACAGGGGCTCCTTGCCCACCTCCTCCTCACTCTACTGCAAGAGGCTGAACTCTGTCGATGGCCACCTTGCGGGAGGCCCTGGCACCACCACCAGTGGTCCCCATGCCAGTCCTGTGTCCTCTGGAGGCCCCACAGCACCTGGACTGAGGCCCCCCACCTCCAGCCCCAAGAGAAACGGGACCTCTCTAGAAGGAAACAGATGTGGTAATGTGACACACGTGCTGGCTTCCTATGGCTTTCCCTCCTCTGCCCTTGACCTGGGGACACAGCCTGGGGGTGCGGGGAGGACGTGACTGTTGGTACATGGGACCACCGGGAGATTAGAAGTTTCCACTAGCCCCTTCGTGGATTTTTATTGTTCTCAAAGGTGACCAATCTCAACCTTTGGCCATCAGCAAAGACAATGGTGTTGTAGGACAGACTAGCACGTGGCATTAGGTCAACTCCAAAATATACGCTGGCTCAAATGCCATCAAAGTTTTTATTCAAGAGTCCAAGATGGCAGTTCTTAGTTGCTGTGTCCATCTCAAGACAGGGACCCAGGCTCTGTCCATTTGGTGGCTCTTCCATTCCCTCCACCTCCATGCCACAGGCCTCTAGTGGATGACGAGGGACGAAGGCAGTGGAGAGGGCAGAGTCGGGGGAGGAGGCAGGGAGGAGGTGTGTGCTTTCCCCAGAGCCTGGAAGGGAAGACACATCCCTTCTGCTCACGTTCCACTGACAAGAGCTGGTCACTTTGTCACGACGACCTGCGAGGGAGTCTGGGAGCTGTAGCTCTGTGCCCAGGTAAAAGAAGAATCGGACTTTGGTAAAGAGCTGAGGTCTCTTTCATGGTAGGCGACACTTGCAGGACGCATGTACGCGGGCAGAAACAGAGGTCAGCAAAGTCCCCACGATTCTGGTTATTTTGCCACCTCTGTTGTATCCTCTAAAGAAAGCTTGCTAAGATGCAATATGTGACAGTGCTTGAAGGGACGTAGGATGACAGGGATGGCTCGGAAGCCCTTCGGATGGGTGCTTTACAAAATCATTTTTGGCCTTCGGTATTTCATGAACGAACAGGGGCCATAGGGCAGGGGGATAATCTCAAGGAGGCGAGCCAGACAGGCTGGGCTGGAATCCTGGGTCTGCTGCTTCCTGCTTTAACTTCTCTGTGCCTCAGTTTCCTCATCTGTAGAATTGGAATAATAATAGCAGCACCTGCCTCTTAGGACTATTGGGAGGATTCACTAAATTCATACATGTATTTAGTACAAGTCCCAGGCTCAGTAAGTGGCCAATAAATTTAGTGGCCAGAGATCCCTTGAACAAATCCCTCAAGAGATCACAGCTGAGAACTGCTGAAGAAAAGGAGGCCCCCGGCCAAGGAGTCGGGGAGTCTTCATCTTGCCCCTCTGCCGCGGCCCACAGGGCTGGCTGTCGTCTGTGGCCAGCCACATTTCTCCTCTGGCCGTGCTTCCCTCCACCCATGGCTGCCGCGAGCCACTTTGCGTGATTCAAGATCCTCCCCGTCCTCACCTCAAGGAGCCTCTTGCACCCCGGACTCGCCCAGCCCAACGCAGGACTGCCCTGGCGGAGGACGGGGAGAGCAGTGCCCTGGAGGCAGCGGTGGTTCTGAGAGGCAGAGCACAGACCCTCCACCATGAAGGACCATAGAGGACCCCTGCAGACCACTCCCTGACGGTGTCACCCAGAGCCACTGGCCAGGCAGAAGATTTCAGCGGGTAGAGCCCCATTTCCCAAAGGAGAGAGACAATGTTCCATTTCTAAAATTTCTAAGAACAAGAGAAGGGAACGAGACCTGGGAAACAGCATCTTAAAATAAACGAGGAGCAGCCAGAGGTAGCATAATATTGGCACATAGGAGGTGTTCAACAAATATTCATTGTCTCTGTCCTCATGGTACCCCCTGATTGTCAAAAACCTCATCCTGGTATCCGTCTGCCCTTTAAGTGTTCCCTTCTCTCACCTTCTTCTCCTCAACTCCATTCACATTTTCTTGGGATGGTGATCACAGGACGCCATGCTGATTGAATTGATCCTAATCCTTGGAGTATTGCCATTTATTGAAAAGGAGATAGATATTCTCTTTCTCTCTCACTCACATTGGTGAGATCCCAGGCCCTGTCTTAAATGCAGGGTTCCAAGCAATGACAGGGAGGCACAATTTGGTTGGAGAGAACTTCTGTCACTCCTTCAAGAATTGTGGGCTCTATCTCAGTCCACCTGGTGACCCTGGATTCAGAGAATTCAGGTTCCTTTAAAGAGTCTCAGAGTAGCTCCCTTTCCCCCAGTCCCTCAGTGCCTCCCTCCAGCTGGGCCTGGGATGACCTTCTTCTTCATTTCACCCCCACCTCCCGGGGCTCTTCTCCTGGAATTAGACCCTGATTGAGTAATCTCGACAGGCAGCTACCAGAGGGGAAGCCCTCACCCTCCCTCTGGACCTGGCTCTTGGAAAGCCCTCTCTCCATGGGAGCCCCATCTGTGTTCAGGAGAGCCCCCCAAGCTCAGCACTTCTATCTCTCAGGGTCTTAGGTGAGATTGGAGAGAGAACGCGCCCACCAGTTCCTGGTGCCTTCCACTCTGCAAACCAATAATTGCATCCTGAACACGATGTGTTCAGGGTGTGTCCTTTTTGTAACTTAGATCCTTTCTTGGGACCCTGGACATCAGAGTTGTTCACCATCAGCGGGACCCCCGGGGCTGTGGGTCATTTAGGATCACAAATCTTCCCAGCCTCCTGGGAATAAAGCTGCTCCTGGGTGGAAGTTGAAGGGAGGCTTTGTGAGGTGCTGGGGATATGAACCCTTCCATGCGCAAAGGTTCCATTGAACCACTGCCTTCTGCAGGGTGCGTAATGGAACTACCAGAAAAAAACACTCAGCCACGCAGTCTTGGCAACGAGATGGAGAAAGTGGATCAGGGGGAGGGAGGCAGGGGGCAATGCCATGAGTCTCCAAATTCACTTTCCACTTCTGTTCACATTTCATTGACCAGAATTTGCAGAGCCACTAGCTGCAAGGGAAGCTAGGAAGTGTGGTTTCAATTCCAGGCAACCATGATCCAGATGGAAATCGAAGATTCTATTACAAAGGAAGACATGGAATAAAGAAATTGAGTAGGCAACTGGCAGTGTCAGCAACACCTGATTAGAAATGTTCATTTCCTCCATTTTTCCTCCCCTGGCACTTTGTTTTCTCATGTGTAGTTCATATTCATAGTAGGGACCAGACCCTCAGCTTCGCAAGGTCTCTCATTCATTTTTTAATTCCCACGAGCCCCAGCAAAGCATGGCTTGTTAGAGGCCATTTATTGAGCACCTACTATAAGCCATTTTCCACACACTATTTAAGATTTATTAACAATTATGTTCACAGTTTATTGTTTATAAAGCAATTGGTTCTATTATATCCAATTTAGCGAGGATCAAGAGGTCAGTCAAGTGTTGAGCCATTGACTTCAACAGATTTCAAAATTTGTGTCTTTTAAAAACTGCCCCAGGAATCTTTGAACTGGCTTGAGGGTTTCAAGTATTTCTTCTGAAATTCTAGAGGATGGAGAAGAAGGGACAAGAGCATTCAGGTTTCCAGGCCCCCTGCCCCTCTCTTTAACCAGGGCCTTTTCACATTTGCAAAGTGGGTTTCTATGTGTGCTTTGCTTGAACAAAATTTGCATAGCTAAAAATGTTCGGAAACCAAGAAATTCCACCATGCTGAATCGAGTGGCAGTATATTAAAGTGGGGAGAAAACCACCAGTCTTCTCACACATACCCTACCTACTCTTCAGCCTGAACCCCAATGGGGGGTGTCCTCCAGAAGGCTATTAAAGTTTTCTTTCCCACCAAATATTGTTCAACATTGCTCCTAAATTGCATCCCAAGTGAAATCAGTGGGCATCAAGAAACCATACCTCTTTCAGAAGGTTTAACCCAAGTCCTTTACCCCTGGAAGAAACCTAGAAATGGAGTTTCTCCCTATGGTGCTAATCAAAATGGTTTAAAACCACAGAAGCCAGAAAACTGCATGAGGCTGCAGGCAGGAGGGTAGGTATCGATGACATGACAAATTTCTCAGCCTCCTTCCCTCTCTTGTGAATACTTACCCTGGCCTCCCACTGTCTTGATGTATCTGCCTACCTCCGCTGCCAGCGGGCTCTGAAGGGGTGTGCGCACGGGGCACGTTTCCCTGGTACGTGCTGAGGCTTGGGTGAATCTTTGGGAGCTCTTCCCTGTCTCTAATCCAAGATCCCATCACCAAGAGCTCTAAAGAGGTTTCAGATAGCAAAAGCTGCCTGACTTTATTTATTTATTTTTTTTTTAATTTAACAGAACATGCTATAGAATTCCCAGTCACAACTTGGTCCAAGATTCAGAATCAAGAAACAAAATAAATCTGACATTGTTATCGCAGCCCAAATGCTTCCTGTGGGCATTGGGTGGATGTGTTAGTCAGTTCTTCGTCGCTGCGACAAATACCTGGGAAAATCAACTCATTGGAAGAAAGATTTATTTTGGCTCGTGGCTTCAGAGATTTCAGTCTGTAGTCAGGGGGCTCTGTTGCTCAGGACTGAGGTGAGGGAGAAGAGCATGGCAGAGGAGTGTAGCAAATTATTGCTGCTCAGCTCCTAGAAGCCGGGAAGCAGAGAGCAGGAGGAAGCAACCGAGGACAAGATCTGCCCTTCCAGGGCACAGCCCCAGTGACCTGCTCCCTCCAGCGACGCCCTCCCTCCTACAGTTTCCGCCATCTCCTAATAACGCCATCCAATCATTAACCCACCTGTGGATGAATCCATGGATGACGTCAGAGCCCTCATAGGACAATCATTTCCCAGAATCCCCACCTCTCAACATCGCTGCTCCTGAGGGCCAAGCCTTTGACACACAAGACTTTAGAGAACATTCCAGACCCAACAGACAACAGTGAGCACCAGAAACAATTTAGCCTGAAAGAGAAGAACGAGGACCCTTGATGTGAGGGGTGGTAGAAAAAAGGGTGGGAAGGGCTCATTCATTCTGGGGAAAGAAAAGAATTTGTGCAGGGACTGTGAGAGAGATCATGCTGGAAGATTTGGGGGTCCCGTGTCAAGCAGATGGGGCTTTACCCTGTAATAATTGTAGATCAGATATTTCTGAACAGAGGTGTGACCTGATGGCCATGGAATTTAGAAAGACAAATTTACTAGCCTTCTTTTTTTCCCTTTTTTTGAGTGACATATGAGGAAAAAAGAATGGCAATGAGCTTTTTCTTAATTCTGTCTAGTCAATGTTTTATAAAATTATCCCACTGAATCCTCACAACAGCCCAAGATGGCAGGTGCTTCTACTACAGTTGAGGCAATAAGACTTGGAGAGCTTTGAGTCATCCTAGTCAGCAAATACTCAATAGAGCACAATAGGCCAGGGGCTCTTCTTGGGTCTGACAGAGCCGTGACAAGGCAGACAGGTCCCTGTTCTTAGAGTGTGCAATTCCAGACAGATGTTAACAAAATTACTGTACAAATTTTATCACGACTGGGATTACTGCTGGAAAGGGAAAATGTGAGTATCAGATAGAAAGGGGGTGACTGAGCCTTGTCTTGGGAGTGAGGAAAGGATCCTCAGAGAAGTGACAGTGGCATCAGCCAAAATGGGCAGCAGGTGCAAGCTGGAGGGGGCAGTGGGGAGAGGGGGTGGCTGGAGGCTCCCCCAGATGTCATGTTGCTTGCTCGGGAGTTGCAGTGTTGCTGGTGGCTGAGAAGGAGTCCAACCCAGCTCAGCTAACTTGCAGCAGTGGTCTCTCCTCTCTAGAGGCAGCTTCTGTCCTCACCACTGGTTGTCTGGCTGGTTTTGAAGGATTAAAGAAAGACCCACTTAAAATCTGAGGGGTGGGCAGCCTCTCTTCTCTCCTTATGTCTCTTACCCAGCGTCTTGTAAATTCTAGAACAGAAATAGTGAAAAACAATACTGTTTCAAACCACCTGATTTTGCCCAGATCATGGGCTAGCCTGGGCACCTCACATACCCTACATGGCCTTGTTTTCTGGGAAGGACGCCCTGTACAGAAGCCAGGTCACTAAGAGATGCTCAGAACAGATCCACCCTCCCCTTCCCTTCCACCACCCTGGCCCCTTCCAACCAGCTCCAGCTGCGGAGAGACCGAGAGGACTCGCAGCTTACAGCAGCCGAGGAAGGGCAGCTGAGGAGGGTCCTTCCGAAGACCATGGACCTCCCCTCAAGATGCTTCTTGTCAGGTTCCAGCCCTGTGCCTCATAGTCACTTGAGTCATAAAATACTCTTTAGAAGCCACAAATGCTATTCACAATTTACAGATGAAGAAACTGAGGCCCATAGAGAATGATCTGAGCCAGACAGGGTCTAGAAACTTCCTCAGTGTCACCAGCTGGTGGTGCAAAGCATCACCCAGCACCATGGGCGGGAGAGACTGTGGCGATCCTGCCAAGCACCCTTCTCACACGCAGAGAAGCCCAGGGATGGTCACGTGGCGCTGGGTGGCAGAGGTTTCTGACTCCGGCTGGGCTCATTGTTCGTTCCACTCTTTCACAGGACTCCATTGTTAGCTAAATTCTCGCCTGAATTATGAATGAGCAAAAGGCAATTACGCATGTGCTGTGGGAATGTGCGAGACAGAGAGATTCACACACATGGTGCAAATACCTGTGCTGGGGAGGGGGCTGGGATTGCTTTTAACCCTGATTCACAGCCGTTCCATTTCTGCTAACTCTGAGTTCAGCTTTGGAAACAGGAAGATTTAATTAGGCATCCATTCACCACTGGGTTTCACTTTTCATGCCCCCGCAGCCCCCCACCCCCACCCCCAGCGACACGGGCAAGCCAGCAGTTCTCCGCACTGGAGGACACTGCCGTCCCACAAGGCGCGGGGTGAGCACTTTTGCTGGCTCCGTCCGCGGAGGAGCAAGATTTGTTCAATCCATCATGGCTTACCGTTAACCCATCACATCTGCCTGCTCTGGTTGTGTCAGGCTGGACCCATCTGTCTTCCTGACACCTTTGCAGCAGCTGGAAGTGGGGGAGGCTGGCGGTGGTGTATTTATTTTCTTTCTGAGCACAGAGGCTGTGTAAAGGCTTTGCAAACCTGCTGCTGGAATGTTCCATTTTTCTTCCTTCTAGAGCGAGTTTATGTGCTTTGGATCGGGAGCAACTCCCGAGGTGTGACTTAGGCTTCCTGCTGCTCTCTGTCTTGTATGACTAACTGGATCCCCTAGAAACACTCCCGCCAGCCTGGCTGCTGTGGCTCCATCCTGGAAAAGTGAAAAAATAAAAAATAAAAAAATGCCCGCACCAGATACCAGTAACAAGCTGTCTCTTTGCCTACACCCCAGAGCCTCCTCCCTGAGGTCAAGCCAGCCCCTGTGCCTGGCCTGACGGCTGTGGCTGATGGGAAACATTTCCCTGACCTCGCTCAAAGGACCTTAGGATCCTGCAGATGATCCTATTAATTGGTCTGGTTTCTCCCCCTTCCTGTCAAACACAGGAAATTAGATTTGACCTTTGCTCTGATCACTCTAAAATCATTCTTGGACTAAAGACTTCCCGCCTTTGTAGTCAGAGCATCTATTACCACCCTGATTAACGCCCAGTGCTCTGATGGGCAGGCTCCAAAGGCAAATGCGATTTCCGTGATTTCTGGTCCCCATGTTGAGTGCAGATGTCTTTAAATGGAGTGAAATCATCTTTAATAAGCATGCATCAGCATTCAGATGGCCCTGGGGTACATTAACAGTTTCCCAGCAATATGCCCCATGCCAAACCACCTTATGGGACCCTTCCAGATCCAACAAGGAAAAAGCAGGGAAAATCTCAAAGTAAATCCAATTCTCAACCAGACCATTATGTATTTAGGATAGACTCGGAAATGCGATGCTGTTTTTTTTTCTCAGCACTGATGGAGCACCCGGCACTCCTCAAGCATAGTAAGAGGAGAAGGGAAAAAGAGACAGAAGAAAACCACTTTGCCCTGAGATTAAAGAAACAGGCCAAGGCTTCTCGACTTCTAACTTAGAGTTATTCTGTAGGGAAGCTGCTTCATTGTTCAGAGCCTCGGCCTTTTTCTAGCCTTAAAATAGGATTAAGGATCGCCAATACAAGGCTTTGGTGTACAAATTACCCAACTGTTTCTGCAAAGTGTATTGATTCATTTCACATTTATCAAATCCACATTTCAAATATACTTGCTCTACCTAGATCCATAGCGGAGTCAAAGTAAAGTATAACTCCTGTAATGAGAAGGTCACTGCCAGGTACAGTGGGCACACCTGCAATGGCAGTGACTTGGGAGGCTGAGGCAGGAGGATTACAAGTTTGAGGCCAGCCTCAGTAATTTAGTGAGGCCCTGTCTCAATATTATAAAAATAAATAAATAAAAGGGGTTGCGGGTGTAGGTCAGTGGTAATGTACCCCTAGGTTCAATCCTAGTACTGAAGAAAAAAAAAAAAAAAGAGGATTACATTTGTGTTTTTCACTAAACATTCCACAGAGGACCTGGGACAGGGAGGGCACTCCATAAATGTTTGTGGAATGAATGGAAGGAATTCCCAGGAAAGTAACACTTAATTGGAGGTTTCAGAAAGGCACATAAATAATTGTACTACAAAGCAGAATGTGGAAAACATTCTAAGAGAAGAACAAGTCAAAGCTCAGGATGAAAGGGGGAGGCAGGTGATGTTCAGACCGCAGGAAGGAGAGTGACATTGTTCACCAGACATCCGGTGTTACCTGGGCTTCAATGGCCCTGGGACATCAGTGAGAAAGAGGGAGGGCAAATGCCTCTTAGAGGCAAGTCAAAGCACCAGCCGAGAGTGCAGAAGGGAGGCTAGGGGCCATTGGCCATAACAGGTGTGCCCAGACAAGGTGCTCAGGAAAGCAGGCTGGGACCTCTTCCCTCCTTGGAGCAACTGCTGGCACTGTCCCTTTTCAGCCCTCACTCCTGCCCCCCCACCCCCGGCTGGAGAGTGCACATATTTCACATCTGATTATTGCATCATGGCCAAAAAAATCACTATCAGGGAGTAGCTCCAGGATCTGACCTTATGTTTCTGCCACCAAAGCTCTTCTCCCGCTCCATGTAGCAAGGAGAGGTACTTCTGAAACTGAAGATAGCCTTGACCCTGAGGAAAGAGGAGACCCATTGGGAAATCACTGCAGGGCTTGCTAAGAGGTTCTTACCCAAGATTTGGCAGAGAATGGAAGAGACCCGCATGGGAGGTGTCCTCCCAAGAGCTTGTGAATAAATAAGTGTGGGAGGGGGCAAAGAGGCAGGAGGAAGTTTCAGAAATGGGGGAGATAAGAGAAGAAGCTGGCTCTAGGAAAGAGGATGAGTTGACTTGGGACATACACCCAAAAAGCCAACCCTTAAAAATTGCCAGGCTTCTAAAGCATTCATTTCTCCCTCCTTTCTTCACCTGGCTTGACCTCACTTACCTGCTGCATGGGTAATGACACTCCTGTGACCATGTCTCAAGAACCAACAATGGACTGGACACAGGGTTAGGCCAAGGAACTCACAGTGTCCTGGAGATTATCAAGGTGTTCTGACAACCTTGCAGGACAGTGGGGGCAATGGGTGTGTCCCTGGGGCAGTGAATGAAATGACATTGTCTTTGTGCATGAGCTCACAGGGATGAACCACTCACAGTCAAGAGTTCCAAGTATGAGGTAGAAGATTTGTCCCACAGAGATGAAGAACAAAGCCCCAAAGATCCCTCAGTTCTGCCCCACCTTTATCATCTCAGTGTGAAGCCAATGGTGGCTGAGAGGGCCCGAAGCCCCTTTACCTCACAGGCCTACAGAGGCCAATTTAGACGTTCATCTTGACTCATTTCCCCTGGTCACCGGTCATAGGGGCCCACAGAGACAGAACTGAGCAGAAAGGGTCTTGAAAACTCTAACTTGAATCAGAACGTCAGCCTGTTTGTTGGAGGAAAGACCTTTTCCGGTGCTTCCTTCCCAGGCCACGCAGAGGGCTTTTGCATAGATGGGGCGGGGCTGGCTTCCCGTGCCCTCGGCTCCTGACACAGCAGCCACTCACAGGCTTTCCCTGTCACAAGAGGTCACATGCACCCACCCACCTTGGACTGCAGGGCACTGAGGACCCCCTCCCAGGCCAGGTGGGGTCAGGCAGCCCCAGGTAGGAGCCGAGTCCCCTGACCTACTGGCTCACAGTCTCCCCTGTCTCCGTTCATCCCTCTCAGCCTCGAGCCCTTCTCCGGATGGCCAGGATGCCAGACGGCCAAGGAGCAGAAACCCCTCCACCTGGACCGTGGAGGATGTGGTCCGGTTCGTGAGAGACGCCGACCCGCAAGCTCTGGGGCCTCACGTGGAGCTCTTCCGAAAGCACGTATGCAAGGGGTGGGCCTGGCCAGGACCGGTGGGGAGGTGGGGGCTTGGGAGGAGGATGCTGGAGGGTCTGGACTAAGCCGGGGGTGGGGGCACCCTCGAGGGAGCCCGAGATGAGAGAGACAGCTGCAAACACAGGCTTCTCAGAGCAGAGCAGCCACTTGGTTTTGTTTTAAGGGATATTTGTCCCATCTGTTCTCTCATTTGGGGCTTCATCGGGAGTGCCTATTTTCCTGCCTATCCATCCATCTGTCCGTGCATTCAACAATCATTTATAGCACACCTACAATACGCCAGGCGAACTGTAACAGTGCCTGTTCCTAAACTGCTTTGAGGATTAAATGAGGAAATGCACATAAAGTGTTTAGCACTGTGTATGGCTCATAAGTAGACTGCAGTTAACAAGTATTGTGACAATTATTTCAGCAATTCTGAATCATGTCAAGGTGGTAAATGAATAAAAGGTAAGAATTAAAATATCTAACCTGCCAAGCTTACTATGTTCTGTATTGTTACCATAACTAATTAACACAAATATAGTGGCTTAAACAATCCAAGTTTCTTATCTCACAGTTCCATAGCTCAGGAGCCTGGCCTGGGTCTCCCTGGGCTAAGCTGTAGGGGTTGGCAGGATGATGTTCCTTTCTGGATGTTCTAGGGAACATCTGTTCACTTGCCTTTTCTGGCATCAAGATCCACTCTCTTTCCTTTGTATCCCCCTACCAACGTCTTTCAAGCCAGTAACGTCAAGCTAAATCCTTCTCAGGCTGCCCTCTCCAAAGTCCTCTTTTTTTGATTTCTTCTTCCAGTTTATTTATTTATTTAGGTCCCCAGGATTGAACCCAGGGGTGCTTAGCCACTGAGCCACATCTCCAGCTCTTTTTTATATTTCATTTTGAGACAGGGTTGCTAAATGCCTCACTAAGTTGCCAAGGCTGGCTTTGAACTCACAATCCTCCTGCCTCAGTCTCCCAAGCCACTGGGATCACAGGCATGAGCTGCCGCACCCGGCTCTTCTTCCACTTTTAAGGATCCTTGCGATTACATTGTCCCCATACCAGAATCCAAGGTTAATATCCCTACTTCAAAGTCAGCTGATTGGCAACTTAATCCCACCTGCAACCTTAGTTCCCTTCACCATGTCACCTAACATGTTCACAGATTCCAGAAATTAGGATATAGACATCTTAGAGGGAGAGGAGGGCATTATTCTGTTTGTTACAGTAACCATTTTTTCCCCTCCCTGACCCTTATTTAACTTAGTGATTCTGTCATAAAATCACACTCTCCGATCTGAAAATGGTCCTTAACTTGGTACCCAAGTTTATTTGGTATATATTTGACTTTACCTGAAAACAGTGCCCAAGAACAGGAAGCACAGAGGAGGCTGTACTTAAACAGGTCTGGGCAGGGGGCGTCTAGCTGTCTTTCCAGGGTGATAGGAGACGGTGGGAGTCTAAGAGGTGGGATAAAGAGGGAACATTAGGAAATGGGGCTCCTGGAGGGGCCCACAGATGAGCTTTTCCCTCCCTGCCACTTTTTCAAGGACATGGAGAGTGGGTGACCAAGAGATGGTGGTCCATCAATACTGGCTGGCTGGACAGACATATGAGAGGGTCTGGTGACCCTTGTACAGCTATGAGTCTTCTTTGTCTCTTCTCCCCACAAGACCACCCAATGGTAGAACACTACCTTTTGTCTCTAGTGACCTGAAAACAGCACTCTAGTGAGCAAGGAAACCCAGCCTGGCTAGGTATATAAATCCCATGTGCATTCTGGAAGGTTACCATTTTCAGAGACAAATGGGAACTACACCAGGACTTTAAAGGCTTGGCTTACTCTCTTAGTAGTTTTGGGGTGAAGAAGGCATATTATTTACTGGATACCACCCTGTATTATTGACAAGGCCAAAAAAACACCTGAAATTCCTCATAGAATGTAATTGGCAGTAAATCTATAAATTGGCTAAAAGTATCTGGGCCTCCAAGAAAAGAAATCAGTGATAAGGTGATGGATGGAAGTCAGGGTCTCACGAAATGGAATGGAGAGGAAACCTCTGGTTTCAGGTCTAATGGATTTCACCTTTTGCTCTATTATCCCTTGATTGGATGACAAACACCATGGGATGTTGGGAACATAAGTGGGGTTGTTTGATACCTTCAATCAGGAATATCCAGTTTATCAGATGATTCCAGGGAGATAATGGGAAGAGAAGCACAGAGTATTTGTTCGCTTTATTTTTTTCTAAAGATCCTGCTCTGTAAATAAACCCATTTGCTCTCGCTACATCCCTTGAGCATACCTTAAGCAACCATTTGATTACTCTAACCATCTCCTGGTTTTTCTTTTCTTTTCTTTTCTTTTCTGATTCTTTCCACCAGGAGATTGATGGCAACGCCCTATTGTTGCTGAAGAGTGACATGATCATGAAGTACCTAGGCCTGAAGCTGGGACCTGCGCTGAAACTCTGCTACCACATTGACAAGCTGAAACAAGCCAAGTTCTGAAGATCTTTAAAAGATAGAAGCTGAACCCAAGATAACGAACTCAGTGCTATCTTCTGCCTTACCAGCATCCAGCCAACATCATGAAATAGGTTCTCTTCTTAAAATTAACAGCCACAATGACTTGGTCTTTTTTTATAAAAAGAGCGTATCTTCGCCTTTTAAAAAATTCTACCTGGCTCTTTTTAAAAGGCTCATCTGTATTAATGATTTGCCAAAAAATTACCAAAAGCCTATTATTTTTAACATTCCTTGATTTGTTGGTTGCTCTTAGAGTGGGTGCTATCTGTAATGACAGAGAGTGGGGAACTGAATGCTGTCACCTAAGGAGAGCCCCAGAAGGTTTCAAGGATGTGAGAAGGACTTGAGCCTGCAGGGACATCCACCACAGCACCACCTGCCTCTATTCTCACCTGGGGACCCATCAGAGTGTACCTTGCTGGATTCAGCTCTGAGGACGCCTGCCTCGCCTTGCACTATCTGGAAAACTTGAATTCTTTTGCTTTCTAAAAGAGAAGGGGGAAAAAATCTTTTCTATTCGCACTTACCTGAAGTACTGTGTTGCCCCACTAGAGGGCAGACTGCTAAAGAAATTTCAGGACCCTTGACTGCTGCCGGATGCTTATTCAGAACTCAGTGACTGGCCTAGGGTTTCTTTGAACAAAATCTAGCCTATACAGGGAATTTATCCCACACATTGCAACTTTGGAAGAAATTGTCATCTAGAGGGTTCTAGTTCATATCCAAGCATTATTGACTGACTAATACACAACAGCAAAGGAAAGAATTTGGAAGCACGCTCTGCCCAGATGGGACTTTGGAGTCCCTTCCCTTCCAGAGTCCTTACTGAGGTGTTGATGTGTTGTCATGTCAGAGAATCTTAGTGACATTTAGCCATGGGTGTTTCATGAAAAAAGAAAAAGAAAAAATGTCTTAACTAAGTTTTGAAAATGGAGAGTGTTGATTTCTACATTAACATTGCTAGATTCTGTAGTCGTATCTGTGGCTAATTTTTCTAGTCCTCAACAAATACACAGACACGCTATTATTGGGATTAATTCAATTTACAAATAGGTTTTCCTTCTTCACCGTGAAGTAATAGAAAAAAAATTGATTTTCTACCCCTGTGCAGCTGGGTCCAGAGAAGGACGATGAATTCACAATTTACTAGGCAGAAAGACGTCCTCTTCTCTGCTACTTATTCTTTGTATCATTCTCCTTTCTCTCTTTCTTTTTTCTTCCTTTTCCTCACCGAATAGGAAACATATCCTCAAAATAAATTCACCTTTTTGATGGGCGTGTCCTCTTCCTTAAAGGAACGTCTGCAGTGTTGGAGACGAAGAAGTGAATATTAGACCTTGCAATTCCTGGGAAGAGGGAGGTCAGGAATAACTCAGGCCCTCTCTGAGCCCAGATTTGAATTAGAAAAGGCACATCTTCCTTCAGGATGCACCCTGAGAGGGGTCTCAGCTGGCAAGTGCAGCCAGGTGGGATCTCAGCTCCTTCACCCTTCCACCAGCTGCCCTTGTACAGGACATGACCTGTATGGCCTTGAGGGCGGCCTTGATTGGATTTGCATATGGACTGTCTATGAGTCAGAATTTAGATGAGGACCATAAGAAATATTGCATGCCACCTTATCGGGGCCCACTTTGCTGAGAAAGCACATCATAGCAAAATCTCTTTTAGACACACAAGCAGTGGCTACATATAGAGTTTGACAGAGGGGAGGAAAAAAATGTCCCAACCCTACCCATGAAATTGAGTAGACAGTGGAAGAGCTTCATGGATGTTGGTTTCAGCACTTAAAAAAATTGTATCAAATGAGGCCTTGGGGTAGTCTCTGGGATGTTGAAGTGAGTAACAGATGCTTCCCTTAAAAGTTTGCTCATGCCAAGTGCTCACTCTGAAGTTAGATAACTTCCCTCAAGAAGTTGGACAGTTGATGTATTCAAGGACTGTCAGTGTGAAGAAAAGGCAATCCAGAAAAATCCCATGACAACCCAGGTTCTTCACTTTTGTGGGTTTTGTCCAGCCCATGGATATTTATGGTGCCTCTTCTATCAACATATGCTTCCTTTAGACTTTCACATTAAGCTTTCAAAATATCCTACCCATCCTCACCAGTGCCTCCGCAGCTACAAACACACAAATAATGGTGCCCTTGAGTTAAAATCAGCTCCAAACAATGTCGCAGAGATACCTTTGGTAGTTTTCAAGGGGGAGAGATGTTCCTATTTCAAGTCTAGGAGAGAACTGGAACCGGGTTCCCATGGAATTGCTCTCACCCAGGTGCTGTCTCATTTCACATGAAACTTTCAACAGGCCAGATTGCTGAAACCATGATATTTAAGGTTTGACTTTTTAAAAATCTCACAACTCTTAAAATGAATGCTGCCATATCAGAAAAGAAGCCCGGGGAAGAAATTCTTCTTGCCTGCTTTTGTACCGACATGCAATTAGCTGACCAAATTATTGTGGCAATACTGCAATTATAATTAATTTTCATCCCTCTCAAAAATCTTGTCAAACCAGGCAGCTAAATAGCTTCTCAAATGTAAAACACACCAGGCCATTTTCTCTAAACAGACCTTAAAGGGTCAGGCCATTGGGGTCACACTGGCCCAAATGAAAGCTACTTGGGGGCTTCAACTTGACAGATACAGTATTTGTTATTCCATGGCAGTAGCTTGCCTTCAGGTTGTAGTGAATAATGATATAGTTTTGCATAATTCCAAATTAAAGTGTGTGTGTGTTTCGTGTTCCAAACATTTCCAATTATACTTGTCTGTTAAAGACTTGAAAAAAAGTTGAGACAATTCTATTGCCTAAGGCATTTTAAATATTTTATGAAGCACATTACTCCCTTTGTGAAGACTTTAAGTAAAAGATGTGTGTGTGTGTGTGTGTGTGTGTATGTATGTGCGAGCACGTGCGTGTGTATCTCCTGCCGTTGTAGTCAGAAGAGACTTAGGAAGTGGGACTATATCAGTGATTTGATTTTCTTGGGTTAAAATGTCTCCCCAGCTTTGCAACAGAGGCAGAGCCCCTGAATTCTTCCTGTGGCTCTTACTTCTAAGTGTGCCCTCTTATGCCAGCAGGGTGTGCTCTAGAAGCAGCTGGGTGACCAGGGTGGTTCTGGGGTTCTGGGTCTATCCTCTTCAGGCAGCTGACTGGACATATCATGCCTGGGCTTCAGGGTGACCAAGGAGAGACCTCATGGGGACCCCAGGAAAGGGACAGTTGTCTGTCTCATTCAGGGACTACCAGAGAGGACACTGGGTTCCCATCGTTTCCCTTCAACAGGCTGCCAAGGATTTTTCCTTTTGACAGAAAAAAATGATTAAAGAACCCCTCAGGAGAAGCACATATGATATTATATACATTGGAAGGAATACTGGGCTGAGGTTGGTTTGCTTAAGAAGGAAACCAGCAAGAAAGGACAAAACCATAAATTTCTTAGGCAAATAATAAAAGAGTAGATATTCTAATAATCCCGATCCATGATTTGGCAATAACCTATTTTCATATTTATGTGCTGTATGGGATATTTCTTATTTTTCTAATTAAAATTGTTTTTTTAAAAGTATTTTTTTAAGATTGCTTTAGGAGAATTTTGTCCAATCTCTGAAGAAAACTCAAAATGCCAAAAGGTAGCCAGGGACTAGAAATTAGTCATTGTCAGAAGGTCTTTAAAGATGAACATATCTGCTCTCTTTCGAAAGAAATGGCCAAGGATTTGTATGCATAAAGCAGGAGGTGAGTGAAGGGCAAAACATCACACCGGGGTCAGCCGTGCAGCCAAGAGATTTATTCAACAGCCTTCATGGCTGGTAGCAAAACGGGAGAAGAGGTGTTCTGGTCGAAGGTTGAAGTGGTGCTGGGAGAGGGGAGTCAGGGAGAAGGGAGTGTGCAAGCTCTGGACAGAAGGTGGGTGCTTGGTCGCACCGGCTGGGATCTCTGGAGCTATCAGCTAAAGCAGCTTCTGTCTGGCTGGAGGCTGGAGCTGTCAGCTGGGAGCGGCGGTCAGGCTGAAGGTGGTGTGTCTGGAGCTGTCGGCTGGGGCAGCTGCCGTTGGCTGGAGACAATGAGTCTGGAGCTGTCGCAGTGGCTTCTTCCTCTCCGCAGGGTCGAGCTGATGTGTCTGAGTGGCTTCCTCCTCTCAGCAGCAAGGAGCTGATGTGTGCGTCTGTGTGTCTGCTCCGAGTCTCTCGAACAGGGCCCTATATAGGGATTTCTGGTGGGAGGTGCACCAGAGCAACCCCAACGCCATTGGCTCTTTGCCCATAGAACAGAGTGACCTTTAAGCCTATTGGCTCTTGCCCGGGGGAAAAGAAAACATCCTGTCGGGGAAAAAACATCCTGCCTGGGGAAGAAACATCCTGCCCGGAGAATGAAACAAGGTTGCTTCTCTCAGGATGTGGAAAGCTCTGGGGGGAAAGCTCTGGGGGGGGAGGGTAGCCCATCTATCAGTGAGCACCACTGTCTGATGTGGGCTCAAAAGGACACCTTTCCAACTCTTCTCCAGAGGGTGTGGAGGAGGGGCTTTGACTCACATTTTGTTCCATGAGGTTTACTAGGCCTGGGTGTAGCTCAGTGGTAGAATGCTTGCCTAGTGTGTGTGAGACTCGCCAGGTCCAACCCCAAGTACTGGAGCGGGGGAAAACAAACCTTGCACAAGATACATGACTGTGTAGGAGTAGATAATTTTAAAATGTGACATTTTGTTAAGGAGAGGGGTGCAAACTGTCCCTTTTTTTGTCATAAACACACCGTAAGAACTGAGCACTTGCCGGGCTCTCCTGTTGTCCTGCCATGTGCTTATATCCCCTGTGGCATGAGAGGACCACACTGAGAACTCCCCCAGGGGAATCCAGCAGATGGTCAGACATCCAGAGACCTAGACATTCCTGTTTCCATTTTGAGATGTTAAACTCGGCAGCAGTATCTGCCCACCCCATCCCCCTCCGGGCCCTGCCGCGGCTCCCAGAGTGTCACTCCCTCCAAGGGCTATCCAAGACGATCCCTTCACGGACAATTGGAAGCTGGATTTTTGGAAATCTAGCATTTACTTGAAAGAGAATCGCTCTTATTTATTGCCACCAGTTAAAGATTATGGAAACATGTCTGTTAACAATTTGCTTTGTGTAATTTGTTCTAATGCTAATAAGCAACAGCTGGGACACTTCCTGTGGTAAATTCCTTTGTGGTTACAGTGGTATCATCACACACGGGACTTCACCAAAATGCTACACTTGGGAAGAACACTCACTCCTGCTCTCCCAGGCTTCAGAAAATTCCCCTCACTGAGAAGCAGCGCTGGGCAACAGCATATTTTTAGAGGATCGTTTGCTTTTCTTCACTCTCTGCTTTCCCAAGCTGGGCCCTAGACCTGTGTTCTTAAAATCCGACATCACTCCTGAGGGTTCTCGGCACACTTAGCTTGGAGTTTGATTTCCTGCAGAGGAAAAGATGGCAGGTAGAGCTTAAGAAGGACAACTTCCTCCATCTCATGGTTGGACAAGGGTGCTGGACCATGAATTGATATCTCCAGGACAAGAGAGCAGGAGAGAGAGAGTGGAGACACACCCCAGAACCCAGAGCTGAGAACTGGTTCAGTCATCAATTGAATAATGATGCCAGCATGGGGACAGCAACATCTTTCTGTCCAGTGTCAACATGTACAACTCAGACTTGCTCTCAGCTCTCATCCCACCATGCTCTGATCCTGAGTGCAGCCACATGGTCTGAGGCTTAGGGTCAGTTCCATGTACTCCGTGCCTGTTGCAAAGGCCAGCATACACATCTTCCACTGGATCCAACTGTGGAACATACCCCTGATTTGTTTTTCTAAACAACTCACTATGAAATAAAATACCCTCACTGAGTGTCATTTTCCAATAATCATGTGCAGCCAGAGGCTACCTTCATTGGAAAAGGAGCTTCCTCAAACCTCATCTGCCTCCCTGCCCACCCATCCTGCCCGCCCCCAGAGATGGACCACCTCCCCCACAATACTGAGAAATGGCTCTGCCTGATCACTTCCCATTTTAGGCTGTCTCCTCCCTTAGGAAGTGGCTTATTTCTCTCTTAGACAGCTCTGATTGTGAAAAAGTTGCTTCTCAGGGAGACACAGATGTCTGAGAATCTAACACAGACGTTTGAGATGACGCCAACTCTGAAATTTTTCTCTTGTTAACAGAACTTGTCCATGCAGTAACCAAATCTATGATACAAACTGGCATTAGGAGTGGATCCCAGCAATAGGTTGCACTACATTAGGATCGAGGAACGGACCATTTATATAAATGTAGAACTCAGTTCATGGCATCATCTTCATTAGGTTGTCATGAAAAAAAAAATGGTGAAATTTTTGTGACCTTACAAAAAGGTGGGGGGATACCAGGGAGGATTTTCAGTGTCTTTATAAATCTGGCTGTAGTCACTTAAGCATATAAAGGTACATAAATGAATAAATCAAGAAGGCCACATGACTCATAAACAAGGTAAGAAAGGCACTCTGAGATGTTGAGTCCCGTATCTTAATTGTACTCATCGGCAATATAAAGAACTAAGGAAGCTTTAGACAAAAACATGTTATGACTGATGAGAGAAGAGTAAACACAGTCTGTCCTGAATTTATGGAAGAGTGATGCAGTTTATGAACCTACATCCAAGTTAGATCTCGGGCGTGCATGCATGAACAAACATGTATCTGTGAGTTAAAGCAACAACACTGGGAACTGGGGAAGGTTATAGCAGGGATTGTAAAAGATCTTGCTTTCTGGAACATTCTCTGTCATTCAGAACTATATAGCAATGATTTAAAATCAGACCTGAAGTACACATAATACTGGCAGATGTAGCTTGCTTAGATAAGATTCTAGATGATGGAGTGGATTCTCTCTGAAAATATTGAGATCTTGGTACTTGGGGAAAGCAGACAATACCCGGCGCCTGGCGTAATACCTGTCTTAGAGAAAGTCTGTATTAATACTTTAGTTGACTGGTGTCTAGAATGCTTGACCAGTTTTCATATTTTCTCCTCAGCACCACTGGATTCTTTTTTAAGCCTCAGGTTTTATCCTTACTGAAGACTTGCTAAAGGGACAGGCTGAAAAAACGGGCTGCACGCCTTTGGCTGCCCCTGGCTCTCCAAACCCTCCAGCGAATGGTCACTTGCGTTTCACTCCCATGATTTTGTCTAAAGGTCTCACATCCTGCTTGGCCTGGTGCGCTGCTGCAAGCATAGAGCGTAATAACTGATAATTTATAGTTTAACTTTTAAAACACCCTTTCCTTTTCTCTCTCAGTCCATGATGCCGCCCAGAAGTAAGAGCTGTGTTTCCATTGGGTGGGTAAGGGCTCTGGGGAGGGCTTCTCTTAAGCTCCGCCCAGGGACTCCGCCCAGGGACTCCTCCCGGACTCCGCCCTGGGTGCCTTGCTCTGCTCCCAGAGCGCTGGTCTCTGGGTTGCTCTTCCCCCGCAATCCCCTGTGGCTCACACATGCTGATGGAGAAGACTCAGCCCTCAGGAGGTGTATGGAAGAGACCGTCCTCCTGTCCTTTTCTGATCTTGCTCCTCTCCTCCTTTGAGAGCAGATTTGGAAATAATGGGGACTTTTCTTATCTCCCCCCACTAAAGGTTACATAGGAGGCTTGAGAAATTATCATAGAACTGATTTTTACCCTCATAACAATACCAAAATTTGGTATTTCATCTTCAAAGAAATCACTTTAAAAGCCTGGACATGTGATCCAATTAGGTTGTCGTTGCTCGGACAACCTAATATATCTCTTTAGGGATGGTCTTTAAAAGCTAGGGTATATTCTTGTCAAAGTATAGTTGAAAAACTGTCATTGTCCTTTGAGAGTGTGTTTTGTTTTATTTTTCTTCTTGGAGCAAACCATAGACTCTGGATCATGTCTGGTGAATAAGAGGGGGAACTGAATTGAGGTTTAAAACAATGTGTCTTTATACACATTTGTTTTTTTTCCTTTTCTTTGGGCTTCTTTATTTGATAGAAATGGTTTGAACAATATCAGCCATAATTCATTTGTTAAATACATTAAATATCAGTATCGGGAGCTGCACTGTATAGACTGTTTTGAAGAGCAACATTATTTGGATGTAGAACATTCAAAGTAATCTTGTTGCTGTATCTTTGGGCATGGTAAGCTGAGCAGGTATACTGAGATCAGCTTCACACCAGAACCCCAGAACCCCAGAGCTGGGATTCCACTTATTTCTACACCTTCACCCAGGAGTTCCACATCACTCTGTGGGGGGCAGAACATGATGCAGTACAAAAAAAAAAAAGAAAAAAAAAAAAAGAAAAAAACTCCCCAGGTTATCTCCTTTTATACCTTTACCTCCTCTGGAAAAGAAGATCATCCAGATGACCTTTAAAAGCATTTATAGCTCAGTTCCTTTCATCACAAGCTGATGGAGTTAGGCCACCATGGTATTTACAGGCTATTGGTTCCTTCCCCTTCTCCTTTATTATTTCAAGCTTCTCTCCCTCCTTCTGTCAGAAAACATCGTTGAAGTGTTTCCTGATCCTCCTCTCTCAGGGACCCATAATTCCTCCTCAAAGCCACATCAGCATCACTTTCCCATCCTTTCTTGTTAACTTTTTACTTTCCAATTCACTCTTTCCTCCTATCTCCATGTTTCTCCCCCGCTCCCCCACCCTGTTCTTTTTTCTATCCCACCAGCTCTAATGCCTTTTGAGAGAGAGGAGGAGGAGAAAGAAAGCCAACATGAGCAGTGGCCTCCTTTGTCCCTGGTCTAGCAGGGCTGACCTCTGCACGGCTCTCACTGTCCAGTTGTCACCTGCCCCCAGCATTCCTTGGCTTTCTCGTGTTTCCTGCACCAGCTCCTCTTATCCTTTCCATTTTGCAAGGTCTAGCCCCCTCAGCTCTGTGCTTGAGATTGGGAGTTTTATTCTGTGACTCACCCTGATGTCTCACTGGTAGACCTCTTGAATCTTCATCAAGTGTAATGCTCATCCCACTAAGTGTCCTTCCTTATTCAGCCTTGAAGCCAAGTGACCTGGATGAGCTATTTCTCCCTGATGCTGTCCCCTGCAATCTGTAACCACGGAGTACTGTGACATCCAGGAGCATTCTGTATGCAGCATTGCCCAGTCCCACTTAGCCCTGACTGTGCCTTCTGGAACCAAAGCCAGTTCAGAGCTTCATGTTTAAGTGCCGGGTCCGGCCAGCATCAAAGACATGGAACAATGAGCTAAATCCAAAGCATTTCTGGGGTGAGATTTGGTTTTAGACATTTACAAGTCTGCTGAGACATGTGCAATATTAAATAGCTTGCATCTGAATAAAGGAAGATGATGATAAATTTCCCAAAGGACAATTTGGTTTAGGGGAGGGAGAAAGGCAGCAAATTTCTGGAAAAGGAATGCTCTCTTCTTGACTTATGCCCAGCAAAATCACATACCCTCAAGGTCTCTCTAGAAGTCAAACTTGTTTCTTTCTCAGGAACTGAAAGTCTTTCGGTCCAAGAGAGAGACTTAGGAGACTTTGATTTTATTTATTATCCATTGTGTTCTAAGCCACATATTTACTTTGCTTGTCATTTCTCAGCTTTATCTTTGATCACTCAAGGATTAAAAGAAAGAAAGAAAAAAAAAAGAGCTCCTTTCCTCCTCAAGAAAATTTAAAGTATCATTTGCTTTATGAGGCAAAAACTTCCATTTTATAGACATATTAACTAGATCATTTCTCTCCCTTGTCTACATACCCGGGAGTAATTTTATTAATATAAAGATTTTATATTTCAAATACACTCATGGGTAAATTTACTTTTTATTTTATACACACACAAGGAAACTAAATAAATTGATTTAGTAAAATCTTTTCATCATAATTGTCTTCTGTGGCTATTTTTTTTTTTCTTTTCACTAGCAGTAAAAACTTTTTGTTAATTAAGTGCCATTATAACATCACAAAGCTTCAGGAGGCCAAAAGGTGTGTTTTACCAGCTCTGCTAGGCTGTCATTAGCTGACAAGACTCTTGCTAAATAATGAGGGCACGTGAGCGAGGGGAAACCCCTGTCCTCAGAGCTCCTGAGGTGGAATGATGGTGATTGAAATGTTATGCCTTTTGTTTTGGTAGTTGACGGGTTTATTTGCAGATTCTTTCTTTTAACTCAGCCTTGGTTAATCTCCTCTTTATTCTGCTCCACTCCCCCATGCCCACTTGGGAGCTTGGATCTCTGGCTCTCTCTGTGTCTGGGAGGGCGGCAGCTGCTCCCTCTCCCTGGTCACGCTTCTTTCTTTCATCTTGCACTGAACACAACAGCTAGAAACCAAGGGTACAAATGGGTCATCTCCTCATCTCGGTAGAGAAAAACAAGGTTGACTCCATTCCCTTTCCTCTACCTACACAGTCTTTCCTCCTTTCTAATTAAAGATTTGAAAAGGGTGTGTGTTTGTGTGTGTGTGTGTGTGTGCGCGCGCGCGCGCATGCTTCTGTGCTTCTGTAATTGGGTTGGGGAACTTGAAAGAAAGATCATCTGGCAAAAGTCTGTACATTATTTGCTTGTGCTGGGGCATGGGCGTAAGAAGGACCTGGAGAAGGTACGGCAGATATTCTAATTACTTGAAAAGTCATTGTTCTTTCACTTTTTATGGGCATAAAGGAATCTAGGAACATCACTTCAACTCCATGCTTTATTTAGAAGTGCTTGAGAAGAGTGGAGCTTCTCGCTTAGAATGGTGTAGTTTTAAGCACTAGCTTACTTTCTTCCTTCCCCCCCCCTCAAATACTGATGGATCTAATTTTGCAGACTAGACAGCAGTGAATAGCACTCATTGTAATAGTGAGCAGTATTTTCAAAGGAGAGAAAGAGCTGTAAAGCCTGTCACCTGGGGAAAGAGCCTCTCCTTAATTTTTGCTCTTTGCCAAGCATGATGCAATCAGTGTTTCCTAATATTGGGACAATCCTCTCACCTCACCATGTTCCTACGTAATTGTGTCACATAATGGGAAATTGTAATAGGCAATTTGGTTGTGTAATTCAGTTTGCAAAGCATGCAAACATAAGATAACTAGGTTAAATGCAAACAGGCATTACACTAAGGTACGGAAAACAGAGGGGAAAAGATGCTGTGTCCAAACTTAGAAGCAATGTGAATTCTATTCCTCCTGTGCCTCAAAATGTAGAGTTTATTAAAGTTATTTATTCTCTAATTTCATCACATACTGTTCATACAGATACATTATCTGTGTATGAACACACATATCCTTACTACATATATTTACAAATGTCTCATTTGGGATAAGAAGGCTGCACATGTAGCAGTTTCTTTAGGAGTTCTTTATGAAGGTACTCATTTTTATATAATATACAATGTTTTAATATAGAGAGAATTACCTATAAGACACCACATCAAAATGTGCTTTTAATTTTTCAAAGCTTTTTTGATGTTGCTTATAGCTTTTTCCTTTGGGACAATTCATTCATTATTTAGAGGTCTATTTTTCTGTTTTTAATGTCTTCTTTTATATAGTGACTGGTAGGTACACTATAGTCAGATATATAAAACATAATTAAATAAATACTACCAGCCCTAATTATTATAATAGAATAGAGATACAATCGGTTTTTGTTTTGCGTTTTTATTTTTGATAAGTAGGTTTTTTTCCCCCCAAGGACAGTGTACCATGGTCCTGGGTGTGATTCAATAAGATTTCTAAATCTTAAGATATCAAGATAATGCAGTTTTTTCTATTCATGCTATAAAAAGTATGTCTATTTTTAGTAAAGAACAAGATCTATATGAGCTTGTGTGACTTATCTGATCAACCTTCTGAGTCAAGGCTGTCTGCAAGCCCCTGTCACCAGGCTGTCCCTGCCCTTGTAACAGCTCACTAAGGCATCACCTACAGAAGCCTAGGGCTGTCTGTGGAGTTTGTTTCCCTGACTTTCCTATTGAAGCCTGTGACCACAAAGGGACAGCACGGTGCAGGAAAGGCACTGGATATTTGATCAGAGACCCCAGGGGAATGTTGGCTCTGGGTTATCTTGAACCAGTCTCTCCTCTAGGGTCGCCTTCCTTGTTAGTACTCAGGGACTAGAAGGCCCCTTCCTATGGGAGTCAGGAGGATTCAGTAAATTACAGTGCTTTTCATGGCCCCTCTAACAGTGTCCATTGAATCTGGAATTCCATTCTACTTTGTCCACTCCTGGTGGTTGGTTGTGACTCTAGTCTGGGTCAGGATTGCTTCTGGGTTCTGATCTAGCCAAATCCCTGCTCAGAGGCTCCTATCCTGTCCCTAGTGCTTGGCAATGATCCTTGACAAAGGCAACATGGTTCTCAATGAAAAGAGTTCAGCAAGGGGAAGAGGAAAACTCCTCTGCCAGTGTCCTCTGCAGCTGGGAAGGCTAGCAAGGAAGGCCCAGGAGTAGCTCAGGGAGCATTAGGGGCCCTCTGCCCCAGGTTTGCGGAAAACTTAATAAATTCTGAAAATTTGAACCTTGCTACTTGCTCTGCCTCAAACAAAACCATTTCCAAGCTCATACCAGCTCTCTCTTCCCCAGCACAGGTCCAAATTGGGTGGGTGGTCTTTCTCGTGTACCCACGAAGTCCCTGACCCAACCTACAAGAAAACCCACCTGTAAGTGCCCTCCCTTACCCTGGTTCACAGATTCCCTTCCCTGAGCCTACTGCCCTCCAATAGTTAAGACGCAAACTCTGAAAACCCAGCTTCCACTACTAGTTTATTCTCATTACAGTCATATGAGTGGTAGTACCCTAACTATAAAAGGGCAGAGTGGAAAGAAATCCTGATACAAATGTTATATTTTCTTTTGTCTTTTTTTTTTTTTTTCTTTTTTAATGTCAAATCTGAGCACCAATTTAGCAACCTGAATCCCTGAACTCTGAGGTCAAGAAAGGAAGGAAGCAGGTCTATGGCAAAGGGAGGCATCCTGCCCTGGATGAAAGCAATTGTGTAGAGTGAGTGGTCAGACCTCCCTGAGGGACAGGACTGGCACAGCCAGCTCAGGAGTTGAGGTATGAAGCTGATGTTCAAGTGTGTACACACCTGACTCTGTGTGTGTACACACACTGCCCCAGTCTCACTCCCTGTTTCTTAAATGGAGGAAGAGATGGACAGAAGCCACAGACCTGGATTTTAGTCCTGGCTTTCACACTGGCCAGCTGAGGGCCTTGGGCAGTTGCTTCACCTTTGCCGACCCCAGGGAGTTGGACTAGATGAGGCCCACATTTTTCCCAGCTGTGCCCTGGCCCGTTCCAAGAGCCCACAGGCCTATGACTTAGCAGCAGAATAGACAATTTATGACTAGGCACCCTTCCCGTGATCTTGGAGAGTCCAGGCTGATGAGATCCATCAGGACTCTGTAGGGAAGAAAGGAGTTAGAGGAGCTTAAGTAACTGAGACCCGTATGATGGCCTACCTCAGGGGTCTCTCTCCTAAGAATCTAAGTGGAAAGTATTTCTTAAGACCCGAATGGGGTTGATTTTCTCTCGCAAGTTACCAGAAAAGAGAATTTCCCACATGCCCTGTGAATCACTGTGAAAGAAAGAGCTATTGCTTCATTCTAGGAATTTAAAGTGCCATCGCACACAATGAACACGGGCGGATCTTGCCTTCTGATCTCTCAGAACTTACACTCATTTTAGTGCTCAATGAACTCACACATTTTCCCATTACCCCGTTCATCAAAAAATCATTTTTTTAAGTAGAACTGCTTTTCTCCTTGAACTCTTCACCAAGGTTGATTCGATATCCATCCAGGAGTGGCTCCTAACTTATTGTTAACCTATTAGCAGAAGCAATAAAAAATAGTGAAAGATGAAGGTTATTTAAATGAGAAATATTTCTGTAAAATCCCTTGGGATTGAGGGAATGGAGAGGGGGATCTCAGGGCAGCTCTGTGCCTGGATTTAGACTAACAAGTTTGGCAACAATGTTTTGTTAGCAGCAGTTAGTCAGCGAATCCCATTACTTAGTAAGGTTACCACTCTTCAGCAAAAGCTGCAAATGACAGTTTCTTTCTCTCCAGACTGAAGACAACATCCTTAAAATTCTGTATCTACAAGTAGTATCTCACGTTAGCAAAACTGAGTAAACAGAAGTGCATTGAGAATGCTATTTGTCTGCAATTCAGGATGATGATTGTATCAAAAAATGGTAGAGTCATGATAGCCTGCTCCTTCTTGACCCCCTATCATCTGGTGATAGTTTAGATGGTACAAAAGAAAGAGGTAGAGAAAGATATCTTTTTTCATCACCAGCAACAGGAAACACCTGTTATGCCCACCAAAAGTAAATTCAGGGCTGAGGCTGTAGCTCAGTGGTAGAGCACTTGCCTAGCACGTACGTGTGAGGCACTGGAATCCTCAGGATCACATAAAAATAAACAAATAAAATAAAGTCATGCTGTCCATCTATAACTACAAAAAATTTTTTTTAAAGTGAATTCATAGGCTTAAAAAAGCCTAATGCAAATCACTGCCAACTTCAAGTTCCTCTGTTTGTCAGTCTTTTTTATTTTATTTTATTTTATTTATTTATTTATTTTTATGTGGTGCTGAGGATTGAACCCAGCGCCTCACACAAGCTAGGCAAGTGCTCCACCACTGAGCCACAGCCACAGCTCCTGTTTGTCAGTCTTAAAGGATGCTTTCCATGGACTTAGTGATCTGGGAGGGCCACTCACAATAAAACCACCTGTATTAACCCCCATGACTCTCACTTGGCTTTTTAGGACAGGGCTTTTAGAGTAGCCCATGAACGGCACCTCCCACCTTCTCAACTTCTCTCCACCTTTACCCTTTGGCTCATACTGGTGTTCAAATTCCATAGCCTGATCTGCTAAACTCCCTCTGCATGTGTTTAGACATATTCACTTACCCCTTTTCTCAGGGGCCCTGGGAACCTCAAAGAAGGATCAGGTGGTACAAAATTTCTACCAAGATGGCACCTGTTATGGTTTGGATGTGAGGTGTCCCACAGAAACTCACATGTGAGACAATGCAAGAAGGTTCAGAGAAGAAATGATTGGGTTACAGAAAGCCTTAACCCAATAATCACCTGATGGGATTAACTGAGTGGTAACAGAAGGCAGGTAGGGTGTGGCTGGAGGAGGTGGGGCACAGGGGTGTGGATTGGGGGTATATATTTTTGTATCTGGGGAGTGGAGTCTCTCTCTCTCTCTGCTTTCTGATCATCACGTGAGCCACTTCCCTCCACTACACTGTTCTGCCATGATGTTCTGTCTCACCTTGAGCCCTGAGGAATGGAGCCGGCTTTCTATAGATGGAGACTTATGAAACCAGGAGTCCCCGGAATAAACTTTTCCTCTTCTAAAACTGTCCTTGTTGGGTCCTTTAGTCACAGCAGCGAAAAAGCTGGCTAAAAGAGCACCATAGTCCCATGTACTGTAATGGAGAAGGTATCACACAGCCCATAGGAAATGCTGTAGAAGCAGGGGAAACTGCTTCCTTGGTTACAAATACAGCATGGGAAGTACTTGGAGAGACTGTCTTGGAACCAGGAAAATATGCAATGGGGACTCCATCCAGGACTCACTGCAGAGAGGCTGTGCCTGAGCACACCCCCTGCACTCACAGCTGCGAACCCAGCGGACCTGCAGTTCCAGCTCCATGGACTTTCCAGTTCAGCAGTTATTGTTGGTTTTATTTTATTATTTTTCTTTTTGGCTTAAAAAGCTCCAGAGGGGATGAACTTGAGATTTTTCTTTTGTCGTGTGTGTTGTATGCACTGACTCTTTACCTTGTTCCAGTTGTGGATGCCCTCTCCCTCAGTCCCTCCCCTCTCCCACCCCCTCCCATGCAGCAGCCTTCTATCCCTTTCCTACAGTTGTATGTAATTTCCCCTCGGGAGGGACTCTGTGTTCTCGGGCTGTATTGGTTTTCAGACATTTCCAGTCAAACCCTTTTTCCCTTTTGGTTGCCCCTCTGCCTCCTTCTTCCATTTGGCTCTCAAAGTATTTTTTCTGTGTTTTATTTCCTCCTGCTGCCTCCTCCACTCCCAACCCCCAGTGAGAACATCTCTGTGCATGTCTTACAGCCTTGTATTTTCTACCAAAACACACATTTCCAAGGGCCTTAGTGACTTGTGAAAATTCCTTCCAAACCTGTCTCCTGGAAACAGGATGGCAGATGAAAGATTTCTTCATTTAAATTAGACACTTTAAAGAGGCATCCAGTAAAAGCTCTGAAAATCCCCAGCGGGCCTCTGTGTAGTGCTGGGGAGGAGGCCGGGAGCAAGGCCTGGGCTTTGGGAAAGGGGCTGGGACACAGGACACTGGGGTTCGATTCCCAACTCTTATGACACAGAACCTGGCCCTCAAGCAGGGAGGTTTGTGTCCACTGGGACAGGTTGCAACCTGCTGTATCTGTTGCTCACACTCCATTTGCTGCTTGAAGCAGCTTGTGTGTGAGGTGCCTGGAGGTCCTTCTGACCCTCCGTTCTTGGAAAATGAAATATGATTTATGACTTGAGATTCTGGTCAATGCTCTGGATGTAATTCTAAGCCATGAGTTCTCTTTTTGGGCTCCTAATGTTTGATTATGCAGCTGGGCGGTGTCCCTTCTAAAAGGCAGCCAGTTCCCAGCTGGGGGTTAACTGGATCAGCAGAGCGCAATCAGAGCTGGAGGCAACTCCTGGGCAGGGCCTCAGGAAACTCAGGGCCTGGGGAAGCAGTTGTCCAATTCTGGCTGAAGATGGGGGAAAAGAAGGCAGCAGAGCAGGTCCTCTTGGGAGT
This sequence comes from Tamias sibiricus, assembly GCA_025594165.1. NCBI lineage: Eukaryota > Metazoa > Chordata > Mammalia > Rodentia > Sciuridae > Tamias > Tamias sibiricus. The sequence continues at coordinate 93,637,944 of CM046666.1, read as the reverse complement.
CAGGCCAAACACTGAATGCTTCAGGACAAGGTCTCTGATTCCTCCGCAGCCCCTCTGTGAGCACCTGAAGGGAAAGGTATAAGGAGGGCAGCTTAGATGGGTGACTGGAGCAAAGCAGGACCATCTGGGGGATGGCAGGAGCTACTCTACTGCCTGTGAGGCCTGTGGTGCCCCCAGAAGGACAGAAGGACAGGCAATCTAGTTCTGAGAGAAGACCTGGCTGTCTCCAGCATGATTCTGAAGAGAACAGTGGGAAGACCAGCCTTATCTACTGCATTTGGCTTCTCATGAGAGAGAGGCCTCCACTGCTCATAAGACCCCTTCACACTCAGACCCCAGTGATTTCAGGCTCTGTTTCCCTATCAAGTGACAGTCCTGCTGCAGCCACAAGCCAAGCCAGACACCCTAGGGTGCCTCTGCCTCTTCACAATGGAGAGTCACTAAGGCAGAAAGCACAATGGGCACTGATTTCCTTCAAGAACTATTTCCAGGGCTGGGGTTGCAGCCCAGGGGTAGAGCGCTTACCTAGTGCGTGTGAGGCACTGGGTTTGATCCTCAGCACCACATAAAAACAAATAAATAAAATAAAGGTATTGTGTCCATCTACAACTAAAAAAAAAAAAAAAAAAAAAAAAAAAAAGAACTGTCCCCAAGAGGGAGAGCCTGCTCTGTGGAAGAAGGTCTACTTCCCAGACTCCAGCCTCAGCCCCCTCAGGGAGGTTGCTGCTGAGCCTCTTTACCTGGCTGGGCCTGTTTCCTCGTCTGAAAAACAAGAACTTGGATCAGGCCTGGGCTCTTGCAGCTGTGTTCTAAGGAGCCCAGGGGCACAGGGAAGGAGGAGACAGGCCAAGCCCCTGGCCCCTGCTCCCCTTCACCGGAGCTGCTCCACTGTTACCTATTTTGTAGGGAAGTTCAAACTTTTCTACTGAAGGTTCAGTAACTGAGTCTGTGGAACTAAACCAATAACAGGTTAACTGGAGAAAAGGCCTATGAGGTTACTAACATGAAAGTTCATAGGCATCATAAAAAAACATTCAAGGAATAGCCCTGTGCTTGAGCCTTAAATACCCTCTCCATAGGGGAGAAAACAGTGGGACTGTAGGCACTTTTAGAGGAGAAGAAAATGATTTTTATTGGAGATGATCAGACCCAAAGAACAGACAATGGTGTGGGGCTAAGTTTACCTGAGTCTGGGAGTACTGTCGACTCTAAACTTCCTTTGAGACAGATGCCTCAGTTTCCCTGGGTTGGTGAGATATTTTGGGAAGGGATTCACAACAACTAAATACCTTCTGGAAGAGGATCTGGTTTTGAGGTAGATAGTGAGCTTCAGAGAAAGTCCCTCCCAGGTACTCTCAGGGCAAACAGAGAATCAAGAGACAGGGGACACCAGAAAGCCAGGGACTTTGATGCTGCTTCTTTAATTCAGCATGTCTAAGTGCTATACTTTGGAGTACCATTTTCTGAGCCCCAGCGATTTTTCATGTTGCAGTGTATGTGTGTTTGAAGAAAGGAATCCATTGTTTTAAAAATTGTCTTGAAAACTGCTGGTTTCAGAATATCTTCAAATTTATCATTTTGACCTTTCAATACAATCACATACACCTGCAAGAAGTATCACTATTGTGATGAAATATCACCACCATCTTTATCAGCTAAGTTGTGCTTTTATTCAGAGAGGTCAAGCTCTGAGTGTAGAATTATCCAGAACCTCCTGCTTGGAGCTTGCAGGAAGGGTCCTTCATCATTCCCTCAGCTGCAGAAAGAATGTTCAAACAGACCCACACTCCAAGCTCTACAAAATCTCTTTGTACAGAACCCAAAGAAATATCTTTCTTATAAATCACCTCCACAAAAGTTCATAAATGGGCTGGGGTTGTGGCTCAGTGGTAGTGCACTTGCCTAGCATGTGTCAGGCACTGGGTTCGATTCTCAGCATCACATATAAATAAATAAACAAAAAAAAGATCCATCAACAACTAATAAAAATATTTTTTAAAAAAAGTTCATAAATCTCCCTGAGATGGGCAGGCTTATCCATAGTCCAGACTAGGCCAATTTTGATTTCCACTGTTATCCACAGAAGGGAATTGACTTTGTAGAATAGCGCTTGAATCCTCACAAGGAAATGTCTTATCTCTGAATAGTTAAAAAACATGAAGGGTGGCCAATGTAGAATGAAAATAATGGCGCATGATACTACTTGTATTCCAGAAAACTAAATATATTTGTAGGAGTGAGGAAGTTCTAGATGGTCACTAAAATGCTGGTGGTAAATGGATCCCATCAAGAGAACCCTGAAAGAAGGGACTTTGAAGCCAACGACATCAAGGTTCAGACACTATCTTCTCCTACTCCAAACCCCAGGATTTTGAGCAAGTGACAGCCTCTTTAAGCCTCACCAGTTCACCTGAGTTAGGAACATGATAATCAGTAGTGACCTGAAGAGCAAGAGTTAAAAAGATAACACACCTAAATCCTCCACCTTCTCCTCTTCTCCCTGCCTCCCAGGGTAACAGAGGACTCATCAGCTCCAGGGGTCTAGGCTGGTGGTAACTTTCTGCCCAGCGACTGGGGACTGGACAAGTTCCCAAGCAGGATGGGAGAAGTCATCAGGGAAAGGCATCACTTCTGGATCAAGATGAGGGCCAACTCAGATCCTCATTTGGTAACCCAGTTATTCTGCTGCTCAAATTCACCCACTAAAGAAGAAGCAGAAGAGCCTATCTATTGCTCATGAAGCTAGATATAACAAATAAAGAAGACAGGCAAAAAATCTTCATGAGACTATATTTGATTCCAATAATGAGCATAGAGCTTAAAATTGGAGCCACTGCCACAAAGATGATATTTTAATTACTCTTGTGTCTTTCCTTCTATAATCCATTTGCTGTGTCCTGCCTCATTCATAAGGATCCAGCAATAATCAGTTCTCAGTTATGAACATAGGAGGAAGGCCAAGTACAGGCACGTGGGAGACACATACAGTATTTGATTCTTGATCCTGTCATTTTCTACCTGTGAGTCTTTGGACAAGTTTTTCTACATCTTTTCATCCTCATCTGTAAACAGGGGTGCCAATAGTAAACATGTCTTGTAGAAGTGTTACAGGCATTTAACGAGATTGTGTGTACCCAGTACCTACGATATATTATTATTAGTCATATTAGTAGTAGTCAGGATAAACTTGTATTAGTCAGAATAAGCAATGCAAGCTACTAAAACAAACAACCCCAAATATCAGGAGCTTAACATAAGACTTATGTCTCATTTCTATCACAGCCCAATGTGGGTCAGAGTATTCTCCCTGAAGAGAGACCCAGGGATCCATTCTCTTTTCATCTTATAATGTCACTATCCTCAACATGTCTCCTGTGCAGTTGCTAGGGAAGGAAAAGAGAGATAAGAAGGATTGTTGGGGAGGATTATGCCAGACCTAGAAGTTGCTGATATCACTCTGAACCCAATCTAATTGCAAGGGAAGTTGAAAAATAAGAATTGTTTTCCTGGGTGTGCAGGCTGAAAAAGTGGGATTGCTGAGCATCTAGCCATCTCTGCCTCTGCACACATTAGATTTTAGCTAATAATAGTGCTATCACGATTATTATCTACAGGAATGGGCATGGCAGAGGTAGCCAACTAAAGGTACAAACATGAAATTCAAGCTTAAACAAAGGATGTCTCCTCCATGTTCTCCACTCCCTCCACTTCTTTACCTGACTAGTCCTACTGGAAGCAGGTGGGATGAGTGCTTTGAGCCTTTCCTCCTCTGGTCATTTCTACTTACCTTCTGGAAAAGGAGCTCCTGGCCATCCAGCTATTTCAAAGGCAGGTTACAGGAGAACAAAGGGAAGCCTAGAGACTAAATGACTAAGACAATTACCTCCTGTATCAGTGAGCACTGGCTTCACTGATGATCCACGTAAGGGTCAGCTCTGCACGTGGTGATCATGAACACGGCAGGGTGGGGGCAAGTGTCAGGAGTTACTGGATCCCAATTGTCGCGAAGTTATAAGGGGTTGGGGTCTTTAACCTCCCTGTACCCGGGATGGACCTCTTTTGTCCAGCAAAAGAGGCCAGAGAGGCCTACCCCAACGAAGAGGCTAGATTGGGAAAGCGAAGGCCGCCGATATTCCCTCCACCTGCCTTTAAAAGGCTCAGGAACATACCGGGGAGTCCAGTCAGTCAATGTTGGAGCTCCTTTATTGAAAAGGTGGACAATGCTTTATAATGGGCCATAGTCAATCAGTGACCAGCAGGGCGGTTCTGGTTCTCATAGCCATGCCCCCTGCTTAGCCTAGGTCAGGTAACAGGGCATGGTAATGTGGCAAGCAGCCAGAAATCTAGAGCCTTTCCATCCCCTGGACAGACAGTGTAAGGTCCCGACACCCAATGATAGTCGCATGGTGAGAAGTCCCTTCACCACCTTTCTCTAGTATGATGCCAGTGCTGGATTCCCAAATGGCCTTCAGCAGATTTGTGTGCCTTGGATATTTGCAGAAAACCCCGTGGAAAAGCTGAGAATGTGATCAGGCCTCTGCTTCAGGCCATGACTGACTCTCACACAGGTCCATTCCTCTGTTGAACTGGGCCACTTTTGCTTCTTCTGGGAACTCAGGATATAGGCCTCTGAAAACTACTGATATGCCAGGCACAAAAACAGATTTAAAAAAAAAAAAAAAAAGATTTTACTTTAGCCACCTGGCCCACCTGAAGGAAGCCCTAGAGGAAACACCTCGGTAGGTAGACATTTATTAGATGTCTCAATAACCTCTAGTCTCTAAGTCTCTGTCATTCTCCTGTCATCTGCCTTTTAAATAGTTTAACTGCCAGGACCTCCTCTGCCAGAAGATGAACAGGAATGACAAAGGCGATAAAGCTCCAAGCACCTGCTCCCAGTAGGGCTGCTTGGGTTCAAAATGTGAAGGGAGTGGAGAACATGGAGGATGCACCCCCATGAGACATAAATCTTACGTTAAGCTCCTGATATTTTAGATTGTTTGTTTCAGTAGCCTGCATTGCTTATCCTGACTAATACAAGCTTATCTTGACTACTACATCCTTGTTTAACCTTGAAATTCATCTTCTGAAGTTTAGACTTGTCTGTGCATTTAGTTTGCTACCCCTCCCATGCCCATTCCTGTAGATAATAATCATAATAGCACCACTATTAGCTAAAATCTAATGTATACAGAGGCAGAGGTGGCTAGATGCTCAGTAATCCCATTTTTTCAGACTCTACAGACAATTATATTTTTCAGTTTGCCTTGCAATTAGATTGGGTTCGGGATACCTGTATCTATAGTATGCAGTAGCAGCAGATTTGCCCCACCCTTTACTGCAGACAATCACTGTACCTAACATTCAGGAAAACTACTAAGATCAACCTCCTTGCTAGAACATTGAATCCTGAGGTACAGGTGAGGGGCTCGTGTCAATAAGGTCTTCTATAACTAGCTTTATAGTCCATCTTCCTTGGCCCAACTTCTCGAGATCCACCTCCACCTTCTCCTGTCATTTCTGCCAATAGACTAGCCAGATCCTGCCATGCCTTGGCATGTACCACTTTGCTTCTGAAGCATAGACAATCAATGTGAATAAATCTCAGAAATATAAGGATGAGGAGAAAAAGAAAATTTGAAGAAACATATGTATTAATATAAATACAAATCTCTGTAACTTATTTATTTTATTTAAATCTAAATTTATTTATTTATTTATTTTGTACTGGGGATTGAACCCAAGGCTGCTTCTTTACCACTAAAATACATCTCCAGACCCCACCCATTCACTTTTCTTTTTTTTTTTTTTTTTTTTTTTGAGACAGTGTCTCACTCACTAGCCTAGGTTGGTCTCAAACTTGCAATCCTCCTGTCTCAACTTCCCAAATTTCTGGGATTACGGGCATGTGCCATCACCTATGGCAAATTGTTTAAATCCTAACACACACTATAATATTTAAGAATGAGAGCATACACAGCAAAATATAAAAATTCTTAAGGCAAAGTATGATGATTAATTTTACATGTCAACTTGACTGGGTCACAGGGTGCCCAGATAAAATATTTCTGTGTGTTTCCAGATGAGATTAGCATTTGAATCAGTGGACTCATTAAACCAGAAGATCCTCTCTAATGTGGGTGGCCATTATCCAATTCATTGAGGGCCTGAATAAAACAAAAGGCAGAGGAAGGAGGAATTTATTCCACACCCCTTTCTTTGCCTCACTGTGCACATGCGTGTATGTGAGAGTGTACACGTGTGCGCGCATGTGCACACACACACACATATCTTCTATTAGTTCTGTTCCTCTATAGAACCCTAATACAGAAAGATACTTTCAATGTCAGGATAGTGACATCAGGAAAAGGGATAGGGATGAGGAAGAAATACAGAGAAGGCTCAAATAATCTGTAACATTGTGCTTATTAAAACAAAAAGTATCTGAACTAAATACGGAAAATGCTTTTGTTACATATGAGTCTTGGGTTCATGAATTCAGTCACATTATTATTTATACTTATCATTTGTTTGAAATGCATCATAACAAATGAAAACAAATATTCTTAAAAGGCACCAAGAGACTTTGATTCTGATCTGGATTCCTTCTAAGCGGGCTCTTTCATATAAATAAATCTGGGAGAAATGTAAATGGTGCTCATCTCTAAATGCTGGGATTTTAGATCATCTTTGTCTCCTTAATTTTTATTGCATTTTAAGAGAATTTCTTGTGCTTTTTTATTCTTAAAAAATAAGATTTCTTTTTCAAAAACCTTATTCTTTGGCCTTAGATACATCACTCAATTTTTCTGAGTCCCTCGTGCAGTAATGGTCTTTAATGTTGCATTATACAACACAAGAAAATTAAATTGAAATCACCATTGTGTTCATTAAGCATCTGGCTTGGCCTTTGCTATCTACATCCTCTGCACACAGCATTTACAATTAGCAATTCCACTCAGCTGTACACCAGCATGCCTGGACTTTAGGTGGGTAGAGAGGCAGGGACATTATGTGGTGGACACTTAGAAGTGGATCCTACCTATTCCTTTATTAAAGAACTCTCAGCTATAATGGCCTATCTGAAGGAGGATCTCCTTTAAGATAGCATCCTCTTCTAAGCACACCAGGCAGTGACTAATAAAACACCCAAGTGTACATAACTTTTTCACACGTATGGACTGCCACTTTCCATCAGTTGGCAGGTTCATTCTTGTCATAGCACAGGATTTCTTTATATTAACTATGCAGGGTCTCTATCAAGGGGGCTCCATCTACTTCCTGCCTGCCAATGAGTAAGGACAGTTTATTTGAACCACCACATCCAATGTCACGCCTGTGCCACCCTCCAGGTTTGCATCGCAGCTCTCTCTTCGTGTTGATGTCTTTTCTGTCTGTCTTCAAAAAACTCTTCCAGGGTGTAGGACAGGGGTAAGGAACAGTGGACGGTTCCATGCTTCAATCCTTCAGCCCAGTATCTAAGAAGCAAGAAAAGGAGATTCTCTAGCACCATTAGCACGTTGACTCCCTTGGAAGGATTCTGATTACACCCTCTTGAGTCTACTGTCCACATTTGGAGCACACATTAAGGCTGGGCATAAAGGTTTTACAATTGGCCAATCCTGGGCCACAGGTGTGCTTGCATAGTGAGAGATAAGGTAGAGTGCAGGGATGGTGGCCTTGCCAGAATCCATGACATTGTCACAGAGGAGCAATTCTCCAAAGGAACAAACTGTGCTGTCACTGAGGAAAGGAGGAAGTTGTGCTGGGAAAACAAAACTAATGTCCACCCAAGGCACATAGGGTACAGAGCTCTTCCTCTGCCCCAGCTCTCCTAAATAGCATGGAGGCATCTCCAGGGAGATTTGTCCTGTCCCTCACCTGCCACCCTATCCTAAGGATGTGTGTGAAATGGTATGTGAGGTGTGGGGACATACGCAATAGTAAAATGACAGAGGTTCTTGCAGCTGTTTGATGGGCTGGGAGGCTCACTGGGAATTAGCCCAACTCCTCCTCCTCCTCTTCCTCCCCTCCTCCTCCTCCCTCTCCTCTTCCTCCTCCTCCTCCTCCTCCTCCTCCTTCTCAACTCTCACATCCCTGCTTCTCCTTGTTTCTCTACTCTTTTACTCATCTCCTTTCTTTTTAAAGGCAATAACCTTCATGCTTATAACCTTCCCTAGTGAGAATTAAAATATACTCCTGGCTTCTTAAGAGAAAAAGTCCTTGTATTTCAGGGGCAGAAGAACAGTGAATGACAAGAAAATTATATGCTAATCTCACTTATAAGCATGTACACAAATTCTAAATAAATCATTAACAAACTGAATCCAGCAATGTGTTGGGTTGCTGATATTTGGCCACTTTTGACCTACAAAAGTCAGCAATTTTATGTACGTCAATCTAATAAAAACACTCTATTGCCAAGTTGGTTTTAACCCAGGGATACAGAGAGTTTAACATTTCATTTTAACATTTTATATTACCATCTCAATAGAAAATGGACTTAAAATATGTGACCTAACAATTCAAGATTAATTTTTTAATAAACTAGGAATAGAAAGGAAATATCCTTCACCTGTTAAGGAATGATTCATCAAATTTAATGATAGAGAATAAAGATTATTTCCTATATAAGTAAATTGATGGTGGATGGAAGAAGCTAGGTTTCTCCCTGCTAGAGAAGTAAAATGCAGATAATGAAAGGGAAGCCTAAAATGAACTCTGTGGTCCTCAAGTACAACTCAGACTGAGCTTAATAAAGATACAAATAAATACATATAGACATAATTGTAGGTATGTGTGCATACATGGGTTAGTGTTACATACATTCTTAGCTCTGTGTGTTGAGATGCTGTTGAGAGCTCTGTCTGTTGAGTGACATCCCAGTTCTAAGGAGCACAAAAATCCCCCAAATCTTGGTTTCCAAATTCCATCCTCCAATGAAAGGAAAACAGGGCTTCTTGAGAAATGGCCAGTTTTAGGTCTAGAATAGAAATAATGCAGATGGGCCTGGAGCATGTTTTATCATTAGATGGTAAGAAAATATCAAAAACCAAAAGGATGGGAACATGTCAAAGGGACACAGGAACCAATCTGAAAATTTTCCACTACCTAATTTGAGACCATTTGAGTAAAATCACAAATGATGTGGTATCACCCAAATTATTAAAAAACAAAAACAGAAGTCCATACTGACATAAATAAATGATTTAATAAACAAATAAATAGAAAAATCTTCCTTACAGAAGAATTCCAGATAATATATGTAAGTGTTCCATCCTCTAGCAAGTGGAACTTAATCCTCTCTCAGCCCTCCCCCTTGCCTTATACACACACACACACACACACACACACACACATTTGAGTGTAGATTGGAACAGAGAATGTAAAGGGAGTTAAGGAGTTAATTTGCTGTGGGAAATACTAGCAAACATTACCTTAGGATTTCAAGGTTAACTTCACCAGCAATAAGACATGTTGATGGTATGTACCCACTGATACCATGTGACAGGAAGGGCACTACACATTTCTGGCATTATTCCCAAAAAACAATAACCCCAGTCTGCTCATGAGAAAAACATCAGATAATCCAAAAATTGAGGGATATTTTACAGAATATGTGACTAGTATTCCTCAAAACTGTCAAGGTCATAAAAAAACAAGAAAGAAATAAAAACCACCATAGACCATAGGATGTTAAGGAGACATAATAACTAAAGAGAATATGGTATCCTGGATTGGATCCTTGGACAGAAAGAAGACATAAGAGGAAAAACAAGTGAAATCTGAATAAAGTCTACAGAGTTTAGCTAATATTGATATATCAGAGCTGGTTGCTTAGTTTTGACATGGGCAAGATATATAAGATGTTAACAAAGGAGGAAATTTGTGAGGAGTAACTGTAAACTCTGCACTATCTTTGCAAGTATTTTGTAAATGTAAAATTGTTCCAAAGTAAAATGTTTATTCCAGGAAAAATTGTCCCTCAAAAATGGGACATATAGAAGCAAGACCTAAAGAAAGAAGATGTGTCAGGATCAAAAAAGGAAAACCTAAAATGAGCATTACTTGATATGATTATGTACACACACATTCAGAGATAATAGACAAACTATTAGAACTAATAAGCCATTAGTCAATTACTATCAACACACATACACATATGTACATAAATATTTGCTTACATACCAGCCATAATTGGAAAATGTACACATTCTTAAAGATTATATTACAATATCAACAAAAAGCTAAAATTTATCTAAAAATGAATCTAACACAAACTGCTTAAAGTCTTTATAAATACAAATTTTATATTGAGCCATACACAATGGCATATGCCTATAATCCCAGCAACTTGAGAGGCTGAGGCAGGAGGATCACAAGTTAGAGACAGCCTCAGCAATTTAGTGAGAACTTGTCTAGAGAAAAAAAAAAAAAAAAAAAAAAAGGTTGGGGAGATAACTCAGCGGTAAAGCACCCCTGGGTTCAATCACCAATACCAAAAACATTTTTTTTTTTTTAGTATTAAAAGTTAAAAAAAGAGAAATCGAATGGAAAGATACACCATGTTCATGGATGGGAAAATGCTACATCATAAAGATGTCACTTCTCCACAGACTAATATGTAACTTTGCAAATTCCAATCAATATCCCATCAGGTTTTCATGGAATATTTTCAGGCTAGTTCATTTCCATCAAGGGCAGACCATAGGAAAAGCTCCGTAGAGGGATGACCAGTAGCAACAGTCTCAGCTCCTCTTTGCCACCACCCCTGCAGGATGTGCCTAAACCGTGGACCCCATTCCCCACACAGGTGATAAGCAGATGAGTCTTGACTTGGACCTAAGACTGGGATAGGTTTTGACATCAGCTAGGTTCTGTGTTTTTTAACAGAGGAGCAAAGAAAAAAATTAGTTCCTGCTATTTCTATTGCTCAGGAACCAAAGCTTCTTGTACTGTGGGATCCAGCCAGCTAGGACATCATAAATAACCCCACCAGTGGAAAAAATGCTTTCATTCAATTCCATGAGTTTATAAATCAGTATGTTACTCAGTTATCCCCTGACTTCATCTCATATTTTTCTCCATCACTTCACCATTGGGGATAGTGTCCTGCAGGAAAAATTTACATTCTGAAATGCGCATTTCATCTCCTTCCAATATGGAAAAGCAGACTCAGTGAAGAAGGAAGAGCAAGCATCCACTGCCAGCTTTCCACTTGGACACAAGCCATGGAAAGGCATCCAGGAAGAATCTAGTTGGAAGATGACTCTATCAAGCTGGATCAGAAGTTTATGGCTGGCAGCTCACACTGGAGACTCCACATGACCTGCTCCAAGAAGTCAGCCACTTCTTCCTGCTTCAGTTGTCTGTGCCTCTCCTCTGCAGGAAGCTCCATGACAAAGCTGAGGTCAAAAGATGAGCCTCAACAACTGCACCCGCGTGTATACAGCACCTCGTAATTTGCAAATCACTATATCTCATTTGACCCACGTAACAACTCCATGAGTTTTGCCATTTGAAATACGGGAAATATGTTATTTTACAGGTGGGGACGCAAACCCAGAGAGCTGGTAAGTAGCTAGTGGGCAGACAACCTAGAACTCCCCTCTAGATTAAAAAAAGAAAGAAAGAAAAGACTGTCCTAAACCATTGTGTCTCCACTCCCCCGCCCCCACCTCGTTACTTTCCACGGTATTATTCTGGAATCGCCCGCCCAGCTTTGCAGTTCAGGTTTGATCAATATGCTAGTGGTATCTTAATTAGTGGCAGTTTTACTCATCCAAAGGCAGAGACAGACATGTGGCTAGTCCACAGGCAGGCTCGACAGAGGGCAACTTAATCACCGCGCCCCTACTAATAAGAAAAGCAATTTCTCCAAAGTAGGAATTTCAAAGGGTAACCGGAGACCCCGTTTCTGCATACCATGGCAGGGCATTCCTCCTAGCTCCCCTGCACAGAGCCAGCACCTGGTCAGCCCACTGCTGACACCTTGTGGCCGATAAACAGAGTCCCTGCCCATTTTCTAACCTAGAGTCTCATCAAGCAAGGCGGCTGAGTGCTAGGAACCCCCAGATTTTCTTCTTTCCTTCTGGGCTCTCCTAGCACCCCACTTCCCCTGCTTCTGAACCCACAGCATTAGTGCTGCTTAGGGGCTCGTGGAACCTTCAGTGGGGTCACTGAGTTTTCTTAAACTCCGGCTGCCCAACTCCTGCCAAGCCACAGTGGCAGTCACGGGGCCCTCTAGGTGGCACCTGCTGCCCAAGGCAGGAACCCACATGCACAGCATTCTCCAAACAAATGCCTGATGAAAAAAGACTTACTCATAAAAATAGGCATGAACCAGACACCTAAACACTTAAGTCTACTTGGGAGCCCTGTCTGCAAAAATGAAATAATGACCATCAGAATGGGGTCAGAGGGACACCCTGCCAGATACAGAGCTTGTGGTAAATGTCCTTTTGTGAAGGCCATTGAGGCAAATAGCACTTTAGATGTAGAAGTCACTAAGGAGTGTGTTCTGGGTCAGCAACAAAGCACTTGGAATTCTATGGAGACACTAGTAGTGGAAATAGGTATATAGACAACTAACTGGGGAGAGGCTTGTAACCAGTTTAAATGTGGTGTGCAGATTTCAGGTCAAGGTATTTTTAATATTCCAAAGAATGGCCATCAGTGTGACCGTGACGAGCTTAATTTGTTTAATAAGAATTTAAGATGATTCTTCCTGAAAGCGCCATGGTTTTCCATTATACTAAATAGCCACCAGTCCAGAAGCAGGACACTTAATCTCTAGCCTCTGTTTCTCTACATAAAAAAATGAATAAATCTGGATTATTTAAAGTGTGGTTTGTGAACATGTGCATCATAATCGTACCGTGTTGGTAAAAGATGCAGAGTACAAAGTCACTGGTCTGAGGTGGGAGGTTCTATATTTTCATCCATTCTTCAAATGTTTTGGAATCATGAAGCAAAGTGACATTGAGTGCCAGATCTACTGAGACCTGTTATGTACCAGGCACTGACACGGGAAGATCTTCTCCATGGAGGAGTCTGCAGTCCTTTTGAGAACAAAGACAAGTGAACAAAAAGTTGACGCGAATGACCACAGATGCTGTGCCTGGGGTCATCACCCCTAATCATGGAGAGCTGATGCTGGAGTTGAGTCTAGAAAGGTGGGTCCCCCAGGGGACAGTGCTGCTGAAGGAGGGAGGGGCTCTGGAGACCTCGTGAGCAGCACGTGAGTTTTTCACCTTCTGTCCCCAGGCTAAGACTGTTAGCTACCCCAAGCTCCGCCCCCACGGAGAGGCCAGCATCTGAAAGAGGAGAGGGACACGCTAAGGATTAGCCTGCGGTTTTCATTTGATCCAAAAATGGATCTGAAGCTCTGGTAATCTCATCCTCTCCTTCCAAAGAAGTAAGAGGTCACACAGGAGGGCCCCAGGGGCCCGGCACCAACCCCGCAGCAGACACGTGGGAGGGCAGTGGAAACCCTAGGTTGGGGAGCTTCCACAAAGCTGTTCTGGAATTTTGTGTTGGCAAATTACTTTCTTAATAAAATAAACCTGAAAATTAATAGTTATTTCTTCTTATTTCTCTTTACCACTTCCTTTCAATTTCCTTGACTGTCTAATATTTAAAACTTTAATTTCTGTAGCTTTTGGGGAAATATATCACACACACACATACACAAAAGAAAGAAAGAGGAAAAGATAACGCATTTAGTTACCTACTATATGGGATCTAATCCATACTCTTAAGTCTACATTCTATCTGTCAGCATGAGTTTGGCCCATGACTTCTGATGCAAATGGCCATCATCCTGGGCTCCCTGATCCAGTGGTCTAGACTGTACACTGCAAAGCTGAGGGTAGTCCCCATCCCATCCATCCACCAAGGATGGGCTGGAAGATCTCCTATCACACTTGCAAGGACCAATTATCGATTTGTAAGAATCATTTGCTGGGCACAATGGCACATGCCTGTAATCCCAGCAACTCAGAAGGTGAGGCAGGAGGATTACAAGTTAGAGACCAGCCTCAGAAATTTAAGGAGGCCCTAAACAACTTAGCAAGACCCTGTCTCAAAAAATAAATAAATTAAAAGGGTTGGAGGTTATCTCAGTGGTAAAGCACACTTGGGTTCAATTACCTGTACCTCTTTCAGCACCAAAAAGAATTTTATATGCTTCTTTTAAATACAGTCATTATTAAATATTAAATTATACACACTTAAAATAAAACATCATATTTGAAATAAAGATAATAAATCCTAAAAAAAGTTTTAATTTTTTTCCTAGATTATATTACTATCCATGCTTTTAAGGTTATTTACGTCCAATATATCTGCACAGTGGAGATATTATATAATGATGTGTACCTGTACGTGTCTTACTGAGTTCAATGACATCACATTGGTAGCCTGAAATTTGTCACGGTGAGAATGGTTACAGCAATTGGCAAGTTTCAGAAATCTGGTCTTGATTTATTGTTTTGTTTGTCTTAGAAAGTGATGGGAAATGTAAATAATGGAGATTAGATATAAAAGTGACTGTTGTGAATAACACAAAAATTTGAGGAAATGTTCTCCCAGCATGTGAAAAGTGTTGCCTGATTTAGAAAAGAAGTCACTCATGACACTGATGAATGAATGAAGTTCTAAATTATGTCTTTGTGGTTTGACTTTTGTCTTATACATCAACATATGAGAAGATAGTCAACATTTATTTCAAACTATGCTCATTCAGCATTTGCAATCAGGTACAGTTCCAAGAACTCAGCAAGAATCATCAAAAGCATTTCATGATAATCAATTGGTTCTGTGGGATTTATAACAAAGAATACTGTTTATTTTATCATTATTTGCAAGTTGTGTGCTACACATCGTTTATAACAGCAGAATTTATAATGAACTTACATCTATATGTATAAGCACACCTACCCACCCATAGTTAAATATTTACCAGTGCACCATTAATCTCCCCCAAGCTTTACATTGCTCCCATGAAGGCAGCAAAAACTTTAGTTGGTTTTAACTGCTGTGAGTATTGCTGACTGAGAGCCCATGAAGACCTAGGCCCTCATTTTGACATTGCCTCCAACAGATTGTCTGCCACTGGAAAGTCAACTTTTCTCCATACTTAATTTCCTTTATGTGCAAAAATGAGTACACTGAACCATGCCAACAATTAAGATCTTTCTAGCTTTCCAATGCCATGATTTATGCAGAAGTGAGCAAGGAAGGATTTTGAGGTTGTAGGAATGCAAACCAGGAGGACTTGGTAGTACCAATACACCAACCTAAGGGTACCAGATCTACACTTCAGTGCACAATGTCATCTGTAAGGCCACAGGTGGTGTTTAAAGTGCCCCGTGCTGTTTGGTTACTATACTTCCAATAGGGACTACATGAAATGTCGGCAGCCAAGGTGGGGAGAGAACCCTTACCCATAAAGAATGTTTTACAAGTCCTGTCAGTTTGAGGTGACATAACATAATTCTTCCTGTGGGAAGGGAGTGAGAAAGGTGCTCTAAACAGTCTCCTCAAGCAAGGGCTCCCTGTCCTGACATCCCAGCCCCTGCCCAGTTCCCTCTGAACTCCAGCTTTCCTGCTCTGTGGAGCAGCTCAGGCCCTGAGTTCTCCCTGCGTGACAGAAGCAGGGCTGGTGTGGAGCCTCACACAGTATCATGATTAGCATGTAGAAAGCACCTTAAAACTCACAGAGTTCCTTTGTAGACTCACCATGTTGGGCAGGAAATGGTTAAGTAGGGAGGGCCCTGAACCTGGGCAGGCAATTAATTACACAGCACAGGAAGTAGAGGCCTCCATCTTTGCCCAATGGGAAAATCCATTTTCAATTCTGACCTCAATATGTAAGTTACTCTTCCTGCCAAAAGGAGTAGAATACAACCGTCCCCACCCTCAGAGCACAGCAGAACCAGAAGACAGGATGCAGACAGAAAGAGCCCATGGCCAACAAAACTTGGCCTTAACAGCAGACAGTTGATGGAGGCAAACTTCCATAGTGCAGGGAGTCAACTCAACTCCTAGCTTGCACTCCTTGAAAAGCAGAGTAAGTCCAGGAAACAAGAGGATGCTCCCTGGTATGGGACAAGAATAACACAGGAAAAGGCCAACAGCACCTAGAAGAGGAGTCAAGTAAATCCAGACCATGCTGCCTGCAGGTTCCTTAGCAAGAAGGACAGGAAGGTATACCCCAAGTCCACTGGGCATTTTTCTTTATGGTATGGATTTTTAAACTACTATATGATTAAAATATGTATAGTTCTTATTCTGCTTTTATATTCTTTATAAAGTCTCAAATTGAAGAACCTCACTGGAAGTTGTTTTAGATCGACAATTGGCCAAGGAAGATCCTGATGTTAGGGTCAAACTCTTGAATCTGATGCTTAGGGGGACCCACCCTGCTTTCCTTCCACTTTACGGAATGGGGTTTTTCAGGAGGTATCTTTCCATCTCTGTGAGATGTGTTTACCTGTCCACACACTCTCTCAGCCAAGGCCCAACCAGGAAAACAGAAAGCCCCTTAGTCATCCTTAGTCATGCACATCCAAAGAGATGCAACCACGGGAACTGGTTACAAAGGTGACAGAGGGCTGAGAAGCTGGTAGGGGACAGTGGAGAAATCCTGAGAATAGTGAGACGAAGGGAGGAGGCCGTTATGAGAGCGGCAGCTCCCAAGGGCTTTCCAGAAGGGGCTGGAGACAAGGAAAGGGAGTTGCCGCTGGGCACTATCTGAGGCAGAGAGAGAGAGCGAGGGAGAGAAATACCTTCTCCCCAGTCTCCTGCTGGCTGAGTTCAGCCAGGCTGAGAGCAGGATGGGATAAGGTGAGGAATGGATATGAGGGCAAACAGGATCCAGCACATTTACTATCATTTAATCCTGGAAGTAACTCCAAAAGTAGGTACTGTAGCTTCCGTATCACTGATGGAGAACCACGCCTCGGAGACATTACAGACCAGCACAGCCAATAGCCCACAGCAGTAAATGGTGGAGCTGAGACAGAAACTTAGCTCTTCCATCTGTCCACCGGCTCTCTGTCCATTCTCCTTATTTGGCCTTGCAGTGGTGGTGTGGGGTGACGTCTATAGAGACAGCATGGCCCTTCCAAGCTGGTTTGATTGTAGGTGTCCTTAACGTCCTGCTCCTTCCTGTGCCAGGAGCCAGTCAGGGTGCCACATGGTGCTCTGGCATGAGGGGAGGCCATCATGGGCCAGGACTGCCAGCCAGGGAAGTGGACTTATGGAGGGTCTTGCCCAACCTCCCTGAGCCTCCATTAAGAGCCTCTGCATGCTCTTCAGAAGGACAGAGCAATGGGCCAACACACTGGCTGTGCCAGCTAATTATCTAGCCCTCCTTCTGCTCCCTGGAAGCCCCTGCCCTGCTGGACCGGCCGGCGTTCTGTGTTCCCGATGTCAGATGGCCTGGTTCCCCCTCTCAGTGGGGCTGGTATTTGGTTGATCCTTCAGGCTCCCATTTGGCTCATAAAACACAAACATCTGCTGGGGTTCTGCAGCAGACTTCAGAGCAAAGAGCGATGGAGAAAAGGTGAGGAGAGGGAAATGGGGAGTGGAGCCGCCTTTCTGGGGGAATTAATTAGATACCATGTGGTGGGGGGGAGACTTTATCAAGCCACAGCTCTGATCAACTCCCCCAAAGATGGCAAAGCAAGAGAGATGAATTTTCATGGCGTTTCGCTGGAAAGCCTGAGGTAGAGTCTGTGTCTGCTTTTCCTCTATTGCGTTGCTTCCTCCAACTGTTCCTTTTCTCACCAGTTGGCTATTATTTTCTAACGCATTTTGATAATTACTTTATCAATCAAGAAAGATAAACAAAAGCCTAAAAATACATCTGAATGAAAGAGTTCCCTGAGCCAACCCATCTTCAGCATCACAAGTTTTGTTTTTGATGGAGAAGATAGGGAAACCATGTAAGGTCCTCCCTCACGGTTCAGCAGAAGCCACTAATCTGCCTCTGCCCTCCTGGCTGTCCTACAGAGGGCAAAGGACATTGAGGAGTTAAGAAAATGCTAGATGAGCAAAAAAGAAAAAAAAAAAAAAAAAAACTTGCCTAAAGGCTTATTAGAAAGACTCTGCCTTTGATTTGCTTATTAAATCAACAGATCACCAGGTCAAGAGTTGAGAGAGCTTCACATGCTCCCCAACCATTAAAAAAAAAAAAGAGTAAAATGTAGAATCTGTATCATTGCAACTGTTTAGAAAGAAAAAGTGCCAGTTACTCAATGAAGAGAGCTTGTATTTCAGAAGCCAAGTGTTGTCTAGTTGTACCCTGTGAGTGACTGGATGAAAACCAGCAGATTAACCTCTCGTACGCTCTCAGAGGGGCCCAGCCCAGCCGCCGGCCCTACCAAGAGCCCTAGGGGAGACACTAATCACACTGCATTTGGAAGTAGGTACCAGCCTCTACTTCTCGGTCCTAAAAAAGTCATTGGAGGAAATCACCCTGGTGATCTGTCCCACCCAATCCCACCCCCTCCCCACTTTCCATTTCTTAAAGTTATAGTGGTGGCTGCCAGGAGAGGGTATGGAATGGATCTTCTCTGCTATCAAGAACAGCACAGGGTTGACATACGCAGCGACTATTCCCAACAACTCACAGCAGGTACTACAGGGATGTCAGACCTGAAGGAAACCATCCAATTTATAGCTGCTCACGTAAAAGCCATCAGGAGAATCATGAAGCGATTCTCCATATGGTGCCCTGAAGCTTCCAAAAACTATACGAGAAAGGGGCTTGGAAGGAATTCTTTCCTTTTTGGAGACATGGAGGGTGGAAGCCAAGCATCTGCGGCAACCTGGAAAGACACTCCTCCAGACACCCTCCCCACTGCCTCCCCAGGGGTGGCCTGAAGGATCCGTCTGTGACGCCGGGCCCCGTGGGGTCACTGATATTGGCCGCTTAGGCTTTTCCATTAACCAAGCTTATGTTTTCTAGCATAAATGAACTCTACGGTTACATTGTGTGGAGGCTTTGGGACATGGTTTGCCAAATGGAAAAACATTTGGAGGTTGGGAAAATATCTTGCACATAAATTACGGAAGGCACAGAGAATCTAAAAGAGGGAAGAAATCAGAAGCCAAGGAAAAGCCGGGAGGATGCCAAAGTAAAAGTGAAGAGAGAGAGAGAGAGAGAGAGAGAGAGAGAGACAGAGACAGAGACAGAGACAGAGAGACGGAGATTGGGAAAGCGATGTAATGATTTCTTTTCACGACCTGCCTTCCGACCCAAAGGCAAGTTTCTAAGCCACATTTGAGTCTCATAAAAGCCATGTGCCCCAGGATTGGGAAAGAGCCTTTCGATGGCAAGATCAAGCCCCCGTTTTTCATCCTTTCTGAGCAGAGGTCTCCATTGATTATGTCAAGCGCTGGCCACCGGTAAGAAACACAAAAAGCTCATTGTCTTTGACTGTGGCAAAGGCCAGTTACACACTTGTTAATTTCCTGATTTATGACACTGAAGAGATAGAACCCAGAATGGCACTTCCTCCCCCCACCTCTCTCTCCCCCCCTCTGTGTCCCTCTGTGTCCCTCTTGCCCTCTCTTTTTAGGTGGTAGTGGTGGTGGAAACTATTAAAACAGAGGCAGACCAGGAAGTTTGTGATAAAGAAAAGCCAGGCTCTCGCCTGACATACAATCTCTCTCCTGGCTTAAGTAAACTTGCTCCTTCAAGGCCTGCCATCAACAGAGTCCGTCTCACGTTTCACCACTAAATCTGAGTCAACAATCTCTAATCTGGACACTGGGTTCGGAATCCAGGCTCAGGTTGCACTTGGAAGCTGACAGCAGGGACGAGAGCAGAGAAAAATACAGCCTTTGTTTCTAGCTTGATCGTCCCCACCGAGCAGAGCTGAGGTCATGTGTCGTTTTCTGTCATCAACAAGATAAAAGTTTGCACCTCTCTGGCCCTGAAATGTCTCTCCTGCCATTTATATTAAGGCCAAGAAGCTCTCTGCCTCAGAATTGGAGGGCCAAGTTTGTGGAGAGCTTAGATTTGGAGTCCTTTTCATCTTTCTGACATGTGATACTGTGACATGGGCAGCCCTTGCAGGGTTGCTATGCAGATATACGATTTCTGAAAAGTTACACCCGGAAAACGAAAACCCTGGGCTGGATTAGCATTTCACAAAGAACAGGGATAAAATGTGTAGCAGTTAGGCTAAAAAGCTAAAAAAAAAATTTTTTTTTAAAGCAAAAAGAAAGAAAGAAGAAAAAAAGAGTGAATTAAAGTTTCATGAAAACAAACTCTTTTTTTAAAAGGATCAATAAGTATGAAAGTATTTTATTACATTCCTGGCCTTGAGTCCTGAGCCCTAACCCAGCTACTGTATGTGTAGGAGACACTGTGAGCCACGTGGTGAAGACAGGAGAGGGAGGTCTTGGGGGCTCAGGGGAGCTGGGGAGTGGGATGTTAAAAGGGTTTTCAATAGGGTCCTGCTATTTTATAAATCTCTTCTTTTTTTTCTACCTGTAATTGTTTTCATTGTTTTTGTTTTGTAATAATCCTTCCCTTTTGTTGAAATAAACCTAGAAAGAAGGAAGAAAAATACCACATAATCTTAAGGTTCTGGCTAGAGGCTCAGCATCCATTTCTCTTTCTTCACCAAGGTCAAAGGGCACACCTCTCAGAGCTCACTCACTCACAACCTAGCCTTTCCTAAAAAATACTTTTTTTCCCCAAGCATTTCTAAACCAGACGTGAGGAACTTCTTTTTCATGAAACATTTAAATGGAATATGATATGTTTGTATGAGAGAGGAAATAATTCAAGGTTTTTGTCCTTATCTACACCCTGCAACTTCCAGAGACGGAGACACTCATGTGGCTTTTTGGGTGCCCTCTTTGAGCTGGTAGTGCCCACATGGCTGGGGAGGTGGGAGTGTCTCACCTGCTGCTCAAGACACTGGGACTTCCCCAGAATCCCAGATGAAGAAGGTCTGGAGGGAAGCCGAGGGTGGGAAATTGGAAAGGGGATTTTGAAGGACAGAGAACATGGAGGAGATTCAGGATCCAACTAGATGCTGTTCCAACTGTGGATAACAGGCAGAGGGGCCAGGGCCCTGTACATAGAACTACCTGGCTACCTACCTTGAATGAACGCTACTCATGTTTCCTGGGAACACAGAGATGAATTAGCCCGGGCCCTGCCTCAGCAGCTCCTGGGCTGAGCACAGGAAATCCGAGGAGTGGAAACGAGTATAGCGAAGCTCTAGATTATGAAGCTGTTGACATTTGCAGAAAAAAGTGCTTCCTTGGGACAGGAATTTATTGGAGATTGGGTAAGTAAAGAAGATACTAGTAAATGACTTTGGCTATGATTCAGGAGATAGGAATCACTTTTGTGCTCCTCCATGTCACTACCAGGGTCAACGCTCTGGTCACTCTCAAAGATTGAGATGACATATGTGAAAGTGACTGGTGTAAGATTTGGCCACACATAAATGTTCTTTTATTTATGTATGCAGGCATCCACCTCCACAGGAGGAAGTCCCTACCGCAAGCCTGCTGGCGAGGTGTGGGCTCTTATCCATCTGCCTGAATGCAGTTCAGGGCTCTAGCAGTTCACCTCTGCGTGCTCAGTTTCTTCTTCTTTGAAATGGGATGGTAGTACTGGATTCCAGGGTTATTGTAGTGCATAAATGTAAAAATGCAACTAAGTGGCATTTGGTAAGCTTTGGATAAATGTTCATTAAAAATCAACAGTGGTGTCCACTCCTTCTTGGAGGGGTTCATTGTCTGCTGGTGGGGCCCAAACATGCATGTGAGGAACACATGAGGAAGGACAGCCTCGACAATTGCCAGAGGTCTAGAATCAGGCTGGAGTGATGGCATCAGACATGTGTCCCATCGACTGATTCAGATTCAAACTGAGTTATGAGCAGGTGCTTCTGCAGCCATCAGAAGGCACCAGCCTGGGGTGAGAGGGTTCGGATCTTGGCTCTACTATCTATCCTAGTTGAGAGGCTTAAACACATCACTTAACCTTCCTGGACTCTGTTTTCCCTTATCCAGAAATGAGGACCGCACTGCCTGTAGCATGTGGGCTGGAGAACTGCCGGAGAGTCTGGGTGAATGTGGTGGGTCTGGCGCGTGGAGGTTCACAACACTTCCGTCCATTCGTCCAGTCAGGAATCCCCTGACACATCCAAAAAGTGACAGTAGGGCTTGGATTCAGCCTCCTGCCCCCTGGGCAAAGTGACACAACCTGTGTGGCCCCCTGTAGCTCCATGCTGTTCTTGTTCACTTCCCTTTGCCCACTAAATGAGTGACAATAGAAAATGGAAAACTTTCCCTGCCCCATGTGCCCCACTCTCCCTGCTCCAAGAAATGTGATGGGTGCTAGAGTGCCAGACCTCTTCCTTTCTCCGAGCTGCTGGCAGAGGACCTAACCCCACATCCCTCAGACATTACCTATAGATACGGTGACAATCATAATTTTGATCTTGTCCAAAACCAGGTGTCATGAGAAGTATTGGTCATGTTTTTTTTTTTTTTTTTTTTTTCCTCTCCAAATACAATATAAGGTCAAAGATATCTCAACCTCACAGTTTAGGCACCAAGTAAATGATTAGAACTCTACCTTTCAATCACAATTTCCAAGTGTCTCAGGCCCTGATGAGGCAGCTCAGCCCTGAAGCCCATTGCTCGGTTCTGCCTCTTACTATTTGTGCCTTGGACAGAAAACCCTTTCATCTTCTTGCCTGTTTGGTGATCAAGTGGGGATGATGGTGATGGTGATGGTGATGATGGTGGTGGTGATGATGGTGGTGGTGATGGTGGTGGTGGTGGTGATGATGATGATGATACTAGTGTTTCCCTCACAAGACTGCAGTGAGAGTTAAATACGTGAATGTGAGTAAAGCCTTTAGCATGGGGCCCTACACAAGGTAAGCCCCTCAGAGATGAGCAATTTCCTTTATGATGTCCCTCCTTCACTGGAAGAATCTCCCCCTCTTCTCCCCCCCCCCCCCACAGTAGCAACCCTTCATCCACCCACAGTCAAGAAGACAGAATAAGAGGCACTTTGGGGTATTGTAGGCTAACTTGCCTTCTAGAAATGTGTCCAAGGGTCAAGGAATGATCTCATCTCTGACTCTTCTGGTAAAACACATAATACTTCTGTGACCTGGATTCAGTGTTCAGCACAGAAACACAAGGGCGCTAACTGAGTCTGGGGCCCTTTTCAAAGGCACCTCCCTCCTTTGAGCACCAGAAACACAAAAACACAA
This sequence comes from Tamias sibiricus, assembly GCA_025594165.1. Classification (NCBI taxonomy): domain Eukaryota; kingdom Metazoa; phylum Chordata; class Mammalia; order Rodentia; family Sciuridae; genus Tamias; species Tamias sibiricus. The sequence goes on along the minus strand of CM046666.1, from coordinate 93,614,677 downwards.
AATGAAGCTCTAGTGTGTCTTTACTGCACAGGACGCTGGTTTTGGGAGGTTTACTGGTGTTTTCTAGTGTTCGGCTAGAAGGATCAAAGTGCAGCAGGCTGCCAGCATTTTCAGTTCTAAGGGGGCTGAACAGCTCTTCAAGGATGTAAAGCTAGGAGGGCCACAGTGCCTAGCTCTGAGAGGCCTGATGACATGGGAAGCTTTCGCACAGGGCCAGAAGTGGCCTCAGCCAATTTAAACTGGAGGTACAGGAGCCCAAGGGAGAAGCCACTAATTGCACTCCAGGGAATCAGGCTTGGTTCCATGGAGAGTTGGCGTGTGCACTGAGCCTTGAAGGGGGAGGCTTATTAATTTTTAAAATTATAATAATGAGGACTTCCCATATGCTGTGCCTAGCAGATAGGAGGCAAATAAGGCATGATCCCCATCCTCAAGGACTCTGCAGACCAGTAAAGGGCAGGGACAGGTATGCGACTGAATAAGCAGGGTGATCCACAGGGATCTGAGGGAGGGCACGGGGAGGGAGGCAGGAAGGCCTCCCCTCAGGGGTCTGGCTGTGGGAATTGTCCAGGAGACAAAGAAAAGCCATTGGAGCCAGAGACAGCTCCTTGGGCAAGGACCCAGGACAGGGATAGAGCAGGACCTTTGGGAATCCGTTCCTAATTCAGTCAGGTGGCATATAGGAGAGGCTGGGGTGGGAGCAGTTGGGGGTAGAGCGGTAGCTGGGCCAAAGCCTCAGTCAGTGCAAGTCACCTGCAAGGGGAGGGTGGCTTTGCAAAATTAAAAACAGGCTCCAGATATGGGATTATATATAAACCCTGGAAAATACCCAGGCAGAGTCCTTGTCCACCGCTATCTTCCCATTAAGCATGCGTCAGTGGGGCAGGGACCACGGCTTTACTCCTCTCTGGTCTCCCCTCAGCAGTAGGCATGGGCCTTGTGTTCTGTGGGGGTCTGACAACTACTGAGGAAAACATGGCATGATTCATTCGCCAGAAGACAGTGTCCTCAATGCTTCCACACACACAATAGGTCCAACCCGCAATAGCCATCACCATACACCTCTCTGGGTTAATCTAAAATGAAGACCACTTTAGAGAAGGCTGAATCATTGCCACAAGTTTACAGGAAGGCAAAGTGATTGTTCATGAGGATGTCAACCCTTGCTCTAGGTCAGATGTAGGGCCTGGGCTTGGATCCTGAACCTCCTGGGTTTGCAACCAACCACCTGTGTGACCTTGGGTGGTTACTAAACCCAGTAAGCTCTTTTTTTTTTTTTGCCTATAATGAAGAGGCCCTTCCTCATAGGGTTACTATGAGGACTGAGAGAGGCCACTCTTCTGTGTTCAACACATACTGGTTATTGTTTCCATAATTGTCCCATTTCTCTTGGTTTGAATAGCTCAAGAGAGCGGTGTGTTCAGAGAGCACCAGGATCAGGACAAGGAAGGGGAGGAGGAAAAGAGTTCTGATGGCTAATGAGATGCCACAGAGTCTTTTCTTGTTGGAACAAAGGTATCTTTTGTTTTCAGAAGGGTCAAAATGTTTGCTCTACAATCTTGGACTACACACAAAAGCAAAATCAATATCCCGGATGGCTGTCTCAGTGGCCAAGTCCTGATGAACAATGCCGTCAGGGACTTTGCACCAGACAGCTACAGCGGGGTTTCGGCCCCTGCCTCATTCTGGCTGGGCCTGCCTCTGTGGGGCTCAGCTTGGATGGAGTCACCCTGTAACATACCAGGAAACCTGCAAGATTCTCTCGGGACCCCAAAATCCACAAGATGGTCACTCAGAGGGACCCGACGATGGTGTCTAAGATTGTAATGATTTTAAAATTCTAATAATTTTAATTTGGGTTTTGAAAAATTACATTAATCAAGTGCAGGGCTCTGGACAAGTGGATTTGCTTTTCTAACCTTCAATTTTCTTCACCAATAGAACCAAAGGATTAGACTAGATTTACTTCAATTAGAACTGGCGGGAGTATGCGTTCCACGTTCGAAACTTTCTGACATTTAACTGAGGTACCAAATAAAAGCCTGATCGCCCATCCTATTCATGTAAAGCTAAAACAAAAGCCTGTCCTAGCCCATGAGGGAGACTGTTTATGGAACAAGGAAATCCACGGGGGATGTTTGCATCCATCATATAGTACCTCTTGAACCTCAGGCCTGAATCTCAGAGCCAAAAAGGACCAGGAGTTGGAGAGCACTTGGAAAGGACAGCACCCCTGGACCTAGAGGACCAATGACTCACTGCACACAGGTGCTGTCAACAGCAGACAGGGTTGAGCAGCAGGCCCTTGAATGGCCTGCCTTGGTCTGCGTAATAGCAGCAGCTTGGAGGGGACCAGTGCCACCCTGTGTCTCACCATTTTTTAAAACTTACTAGCTTTAATTGAAAAAAAATGTCTCCTGGGGGAAAAAAATAATCATTTTTCTGTAACAAGGAAAATAACAACAATAGTCATAATAATGAGAAAAAAACCAAATAAGCACATGTAAGTGCATTTTTTTTCTTAGAGATTTATTTTTGTTTGATGAATCTGACAGCAGTCAGGGAGAGAGGAGAATGTTGTAGGCCCAGCAGGAAAATGAGCAGCACCCAGAGTGAGGGCTGCTGCTTCCTACATGGGTGGGTTTGGTGTTGGGGTTGGTTGGTTTAATTTGTTGCTGGAAGTTTTTATTTTGTTCACTTTTATAAATCTCTCCCGGGGCTTGCGAGCTTTCCCACCCTCCCGCCTCCCTTTCCCTGCCCCCAAATTTCATTTTTAAAAAGCGAGCTCGCTCGCCAAGTGTGTCCCCCAAGCTCTCACGGCTCTAATAAATAAGGAGCACCTGTAAAACAGTAGCTTGACTTGTTAAGTGACTGTACAAAGGAGAATATAGAAATACAGTATGTACACCGCATCCGTGGCCTGGGGTGCCTCAAGGCTGGGTGAGCCACCCCGGCCTTGTCCACCACCGGTAACCCACCACCACCCTGCTGAGGCCCAGCGGCCTGGTGGGGCGGGGCACCCAGACCCCTCCAAAGGGAACAATTGCTTTTATTGGAGTTAGTAAACAGATACACTGAATCACAAGGTGATTTGATTTTTTTTTTTTTTTTTAGTTTTCTTCTTTTTTTGATTTTTTTTTCTTAATTTTTTCTTTTTTTTTTTTTCTGTACTCATCAGAATGGGGTACTCCACGACTGTCTCACCAACTCAGTGCCAGTACACATGCTCTAGAGGACTTCTGGACTCGCAGCTACAACTGTACAAGTGCACACAAGTAAATCTACCCTGTTATCCTCCACCCACGGACTGAGGATCCCATTGCACGTTTCTCTTAACCGTGACAGGAGAAAGCAAACAGTGAAACAGAATCATGGGCGATCTTTCTCACTTTCCCTCTTGTTTTCATTGGTTCGTCCATGCCATTCTAATTATCATGAAAGGGCTCTGCGTATAGGGAGATTGTCTCACTGACTTCCTGGATCACCAAAAACCATCAGGGTTGAAATTTCATCCGAGTCTTTCGTGACGCCCAGCAAATATTCCCCCTCGGATTATTTTACACCTTGAGGGCATTTTGGTCTTCAGTTCAACACTCTTGCTCTGTTCCCAAATGGGGCGCTATTTAGGGGAATTTCAAGAGAAAGCTGAGAAGAATAAACATTTACCGAGTTTTCTTGGCATTCAGTCTCTGAAAAACCACAGTATAAACTATCCATGCTGCTTCTTACATCTGTCAAATCGAAAATTAAAAGCCATAAAAGTGTAACACTGAAAATATGGCATCAAAAAGGATAAAGGTGGCCTTTGTAAAAATAACAAGAAAAGTATATTAGCCAATAAAATATTCTAACTCTTCATTTAAAAGTGCATCCTGGGCCGGACAGAGATGACTCTGAAGCTTCGGGACTCCAGTGCCATCCCTCTCCGCCATCAAAACGTGAACAGCATAGGTCCAAAACCATACAATGCAAATCACAATTCTTAGTGTAGCAGCAAAACCACAGCAGTTTTTAAAAAGATTTAAAAAAGATTTTTGTTTTCCAATCCGTATCATCTTCCAGCCTCTGCCGCTGAGCCTTGAAGATGGGGCGGGGAGAATACCTACATTGGTCCTTGTGGCTTGTTGGTGTTTTGTTTTGTTTTTGTTTTTGTTTTAAACCAGGGGCGAAATCCCTAAGTTCCTCTGGGGAAAAGCAGAGATGGTGGCAGCAGGAAGGCTGGGCCCGCTTGGTGGGTCCAAGACGTGCTGGCTTCTCTGGGCTAGAGGCCACCGAGGGAGGGCGGCTTCCTCCGAGATGCTTAATGACAGGAAGCGGCTTTATTTGCTTGAGTTTTAGCCAGAGGGGGTGGTGAGCTGACCAGCTGGTGTCATTGGATGGCGTGACATGGTTTGCTCCGCGCCCTCTCTCCATGCAAGGTACCCTGGGAGTGATCGTTCCTGGGAAAAGAGGAGAAGGGGCCATCAGAACGCACTGGACTAGATCCCCACCCACCCACCCCCCCAGCTGGGGAGAACCCAGGCAGGAGTCAGGAAGCAGCACGCTCTGCAGCTGCTGCCAGTTCAGACCTAGGATGAGCCCCCAGAACGAAGGCAGCACAGCGTGATTTCAGCATGAGTCTCATTCATGGTCTGCTCAGGGGCAGCCCGGCCAGCTTTGTGTGAGGAAATGAAACTTGAGCCCTTTTTGGAAGACCATAATGAGCACCGCGCACCACACCCTCACCGAAGACCGCAGCATCCTTTGCAACCCAGCCAATTTTACCCTCCACATGACTGCATGCTTAACCCACAGGAGGTCTTTGGAGTCATCCTAGGTCACTCCAAATCCAGGCAAGGTCACTAGGAGACCCTGGAGCTCCAGAAATCGCCCTTGTATTCCATGGGTCAGCTCTGGAGTTTGCAAAAGGAAGGCCCAGAGATTCGCTCTTTAGCCAATGACAAGTTACCGTGAACACATGGACTTCTCTTCAGAAGTTTCCTACAGAGGCAACTGAGAAGGGAGAGATGCTTGCCCCTCTCTCTTGGTGGGTCTTGCCTGTCAAAGGCGAGGTGTTCACATTCCTTCAGACCCCAAACAAACAGGAACATAGGACTGGAAAACAATAAACCACCAACGGGGCGGGCAGGGCCTTAGGACTTGGGATCCAGTGGAGGGAGTCTAAATGGGATTTTTCACCAGGTCCCATCCCCACCAGACCACAGACCTGAGGTTCTGCCTTTTCATCTCCACTGGTTTATTTCATTTGCTTTCAGTCCCTTGATCCGAAAAACAGCCAACTTAGGACATTCAGTCACTCTCAGGAAGCAGCCACTTAGACATCAGCCCAGGGAACTGTGAAGTCCCTGAGGTCTAGGGCTGGGGCTGTCTCAGGCATGCCTGTACACTCTGCCCCTGGTTCAGAGTCTGGCCTAATGCCTTTGTGCCAAATAAATGAGAGTCAAGCAGCCCTCTTCCTCTTAATAAATGGGGACATCAGAAATAGAAAAGGGTGGCTAATGTGCAGTGGTGACAGAGGACTTGTAAATATCTTTACAACTATTGACATTATTCTCAGAACAATGAACAAATGATTTCAGAGAGGTGATAGAATTTAGGACTTGAAAGGACCCCAGACATAATATACAAGAATTTCCTCATTTCTGCATGGAAAAAAAAAAAAAAAAGGCAGCCACAGAGAGACCTGGAAACTTGCTCAGGGTGCTTACAACATGAATTGAACACTAGAGTGAGGAGGTCAAATGCCCACTGGGAGAACTAAGTAGAAGCTTGTGCTTTGAATCCTGCTATCCAAATCCTGGTGTTAATGGCAACGATAATAATCATCAGCCAAAAACAAGGTTTGAAAAACTCAATGTGCACGACAGGAAATGCCTGAGTTCCCCAAATCACATTAAATCACCAAATCTGTGAGCATTTAATATGTATATTAAATAACCAGAGTGAAAATGCAAAACACCACAAATATGCAATGGGGGTGGAATTACAAGGCCATGGAAACCTTTTCATTTGGCATGGTCAGATTTGGAAATGGGGATATTTATCTCTGAATAAAAAGCTCACATTACCTCTCTCTCTCTCTTTCTCTCTCATTCACTCTCTCCTCTCTCTTTCTGACTTTCTCTCTTGAGAATTAGACACAATGGAGAGTAGGAATATAAAAACAAAAAAGATCGCAGGGTATGGTATCCCACATCTGTAATTCCAGCTATAGGAGACTGAGGCAAAAGGATCGCATGTTTGAAGCCAGCCTCAGCAACTTAGTGAGAACCTGTCTCAACATAAAGTCTAAAAAGGGCTGGGGATATAGCTCATATAGCTTATAGGCAGAATGTTCCTGGGTTCAATCCCTAGTGTCCCCCACCACACAAACCATCAAGAACCACTATCAAGCTGGACATGGTGGCACATGCCTGTAATTCCAGCTACTCAGAAGGCTAAGGTAGGAAGATTAAGAGTTCAAAGTCAGTCTCAGCAAAAGCGAGGGCCTAAGCAACTTAGCAAGACCCTGTCTCTACATAAAATATAAAAAAGGGCTGAGGGTGTGGCTCAGTGATTAAGTGCCCCTGGGTTCAATCCCAGGTACAAAAACAAACAAACAAACAAACAAAACCCAAAGAAGAGGCCATAAAATATTGGGGAAGAGCTGTGGAAATGACAAGTGGGTCCAAAGACACAGAGATAACTTAATCTGGGGACAGTTCGTTTGCATTTATTGAGCACGGCCTGGAAATTGCTATGGAAGGAGGAAAACCATCTTCACCTCTGGGCCTGGGACCAAAAGTGACTGAATCTTGGAATCTGAGGGGACCTCTGAATTCCTTTAAAAGGAAAAGAGAAAAAGAGGTGTTTAACATTTCCTCCAGTGACTGGGAAACACCACCATTTTTAATTGCTTACTCAAGAATGCTGCAACTGCTTTTTTAATGATGTAGCTTTTTTCTTTAATGTAATCACCACAAAAAAAAAAAAAAAAGAAAGAAAAAAGAAAGAAAGAAAGAAAAAAGAAAAAAGGGATATCTCTCAACTAAGTTTCTTTGTATTCAAATCACCTCTGGACAAAGACCAAACATGCCCAGCATACTAGGAGAAAATTTTCAGGCTTTCATAAGAGACTGGAAAAACGGGATTATAATGAGAGCCATTCTGGAACCTTAACTACAGCGTTTGCCATCCCAAACACTATAATAATCATTATTATTCTGTGGTATCTATTATTGTCTGGTAAATAATATGTGTTTTCCCCCAAAGTTCTAAAGGGTGCAGCTGCACTGCGCTCTATTTTTTGCAGCCCAGCTCTGAAACCTCCTTACACCGAGCTGATTTGAAGAGAAGAGCAAAGTGGACCATTTCTGCCCTTCATTCCCTCTCACCACATTCTTGCGTGCCTGGGACACCCCCAGAGGCCAGATGGTGGCAGTACACCCTTTCTGCTGGTAACATTTGAGGAGGGGGTGGTCCTGAAGTCAGTCTCCCGGGTTCTGGGTCTCGCTCCAGCTCTGCCCGTCACATTGGGCAAATAGAGCTCTGGAATCACTGACAATGAAGAACCAAGTGTGGACTTCACTTTCCTCTATTTCTTGGTACTGGCCAGCAAGGTAGGGAACCCAACAGAGACGGGAGGGAGCAAGCTCAGATTTTTAAGAAGTGGTCAGGTGGGATCCAGTGGAAAATCAGTCCTCTCTGTCTAAATTTCTTCATCTGCACAAAGGGAAATTACAAAAATAAGTGAGACAGAGACCGAAGTGATAGTCTAGTATTGTCCTCACTGGCTGGGTGACCTTGGGCCTGTTCCTTTCCCACTTCTCCCTATTCCTAAGCCTTGGCTCCTTCCTCTGTGACACTGGGGCCTGGGTGACACTTTATATTATATCTTCCATCTCTCACATGCTGTGATTGTGGGATCTTTGGACAAAAGCTGGTATCAAATATATAGTATCAAAACTTGAGAAGCTAGATATTAATCTATTGTCAATATATAAGGAAGCCTACTAATTTTGTGGATCTTTAAGTCCAAAATGTTAGTCTCCTTCACTCTATTAATGTCACAGATGTGAACATTTCTGTGTGTGTGCACAGGCACACATGCATACATCTCTTGTAGAGATTTTTGGAATGCCTCTGAATTCAAGGGGTTCTGGGAATATGGCCATGCTTCTACCTCACATCTGAATTTTCTTCTGAATTAGGGATTTTTTTTTTTTTTTTTTTTTTTTTGTACCAGGGATTGAACTCAGGGGCACTCGACCACTGGGCCACATCCTGAGCCCTTTTTTTTGTATTTTATTTAGAGACAGGGTCTCACTGAGTTGCTAAGTGCCTCGCCATTGCTGAGGCTGGCTTTGAACTCGTGATCCTCCTGCCTCAGCCTCCCAAAGTGCTGGGATAACAGGTGTGCGCCACCGCGCCCAGCCTGAATTAGGGATTTTGTCTGAAGGCGAGATACCTTGCCCCTGTTATATAGGGCATCCCCCACACAAGTACACACAAACAGGCCCATCTCTTGCACTACCTATGCACCACGTATGGTCTCTATTGGGCACGGATGGCCAGTTATCTTCAGAATTCCAGGTCTGCCTGTCGCCTTTGGCTAGAAGAACAAAACATCCTCTCAAAGAATCATAAGTACACAACGAGAGTGCTGAGAGATTCTCTGTCCACCTGGAAAGTCAATTTCCCATTTCATGAGGGAAGCATTGCTAAGAATGTGATTTAGTTACTCCTTCTCCTTTATCACACAAAAATTTCCAGAGAACTATAAAGATCAAAAATGTGTCTGAGGGCTGGGGTTGTGGCTCAGCGGCAGAGTGCTCGCCTAGCATGTGTGCGACCTGGGTTTGATCCTCAGCACCACATAAAAATAAAGGCATTATGTACAACTAAAACAAATAAATAATTTTTTAAAATGTGTCTGAAAACTGTAATTTTTTTCAATGTTAATACTGTCAAAATATGGACATTCTCCCCTTTTCACCTTTGACCTTTATAGCCTGAGACTTATGTTGTTGCATTTCAGTTTCCAGGAAGCCACTCCCAAAAGTAAATGTGTATCCAGAGAAAAATGTCTGTCTCATTCTACAACCCAATATTTCCAAGCCACCCCTTCTGTGGCATGAGATTCCACCACAACCCGGAAGCCTGCCTCTATTAATCTAACTCATTTTTCAAACTCTCACTCTTATTTCCTTCCTTAACTACCTTTGTCATTTGCATAATCAAAATCCATACATTTGTCCTGTCTTACTCAGTTAGAAGGCAAGTTCTCCCATATTCATTCCCAGGAGTCTTAAACCCTGTGGCACCAGCTCACCAACGTGTGAGAAGTGCCTGCTGCCAAGCCCGCTTGCCTTTGTCCGATTACCCAGGCCCTAGCAGAGAGCCACTCACTTGGGCACTGCTGCCCATCACTTATCACAGTTAAATACAGCCATTACGTGCTGGCCGCGGCAACGCTGTTTATCTGGGACAATAACGAGTCCCTGAGGACTGCACTGCTCTCAGGTAGCTGCAGCTATTCTGGGGCACTCACAGGGTAGTGCCCTGTGGTCATTGAACAGAGCCGCCTGCACCTGCTGATAAACTCTGAGTGCGATGCCAGATAGTGGTCCCCACACTGAGCCCATCCCAGCAAGGGCTACTATGGCTAGGCACGGTTTTGCTGAAAGGTGGTTTCCTCCCTCCCCTGTCGACTATGGCTTCATGAAGAGTTTGAGATGGTTTTTACCAGAATGGAAACTTTATTTTCTAAGCAGATAGCATCTCTTTTCTTATAATTCATTAATTTATTAAAATAATTGGAAAATAGCCTTTCTTTCGAGTGTGATTGTGACAGAGAATGACCCATGGTAAGGACAGCATGTGGTGGCCAAGGTTGGACTTCAGCTCAGCTCAGCACTGGGCTCTGGTCTGAAATACAGGCACCCTGTGCCTTTTAAAAGCAAAAGCTCACATACATTTAAAAGGTTTTAAAACCACATATAAGGCCTTGTTTTAATTTGTTTTATAATTTGTTCCTTTATTTCTCTTATTTTATTCTTTAATCAATAAAGGTCACAATCATTTAAGACTCATTCCTGGGAAAACCCCATTTTTGTTTGTTTTAGAAATGAAAATTTTATTCTTTACTTTGCAGGTTCTATGAGTAAAATGGGGAGAGAAGTTTGTCCCTACAAATGGTCATTCATTACTTTTTCTTGCTGACCTCCACAAGTTTCTGAGGGACAACAAACCTGGACCATGGAACCCACTCTTTATGCACTCACCTCTCTTTATCCTTACCCTGGGCTCTGATCCTCTTTACCTTGACTCCTTTCTGGGATTTTAAGCAAACCAAATGACCCAGTCTCTGGCCCTTTTCTAAAAGCATTGAGGGATTTGTGACTAACAATATACGTTTTTAATTTTTATTTTTTTACAAACATACTGGAGCAGGTGGCTATGTTCACACCCACACCCACACATAAAGAAGAATTATATGATATAGCTAATGTTCTGCAGGAAATATTGAAAAAAAGAGTCCAGAGCCTTATGCCCCTGACTTTCAGGACTTAAGGACTTTTTCCTATGGTTTGGGAAGCTTCAGGATCTTCAAAGAAAGGTGTCAATTTTCTTTTGAGCATCTCTTTATGTCAAATACTGGACTAGGGGGGCTGGGATTGTGGCTTAGTGGTAGAGCGCTTGCCTAGCACGTGCGAGGCCCGGGTTCAATCCTCAGCACCACGTACAAATAAACCCATTGTGTACAACTAAAGCAAATAAATAAATATTTTAAAAAAATACTGGACTAGGTATTTTTATGTACTAATTTCACTGGAAAATAAGTCTATTTTTATATTCATTTCACTTATACACTTATTTCACAGAAATAACAATGCTCCTGAAGTATTTATTATTGTGTCCAATTTACAGATGAAGCACTTTGCCAGGAAGGTTAAGGAGTTTACTTGTTGAAGGTCACCAGGTAGAAAGAGTGATTGCAGGACCCCAAAGTCCAAGCTCCCCCACTCAGGAAGTGCTACCTCCAGTCCATGTTCAATTCTCCCCTTTTTTATCATGACAGTGATGGGAGGTCACAGTGTCAGAGGTCTAAGTGGCCCTACACAATCTAGCTCCCTTGCTTTGCACACAAGAACTCCAAGAAGTTCTTTGATAAGAAAAAAATATGCATTTTCATTCAAGTCCAATTCAACACACAAATTAGCTGATGAGCAAGAGATAGGGTTCTGTGACTCAAAAGGTCCCTGGCATGCCGCTCTCCTCCTCTCTCCCCTTCTGTGACCTTGACTACAGGAATTGGTGTCATTGCATCCCTGTTAGACATGCTAAGTCCTAGATGAATTAAGTGACTTGTCCAAGGTGTCAGTGAAAAGGTCAGGGTCATATTCCTCTTCTGATTTCTACCACTCTACTCTCTCTCAAGGTGTTGCCTTCCAAAATTCTGCCTTGGACAAAAAAAAAAAAAAAAAAAAAAAAAAAAGTTTATTATGTTATTACAAAGGTTTAGCTTGTTATCTATTATCTGAACACAAGCATTTTAGGTGACAAAAAAGGAATACAGAAAAAAGCAGTTCCACATGGCAAGTAGCTATCTATGGCCTGTGGATCAATAGCAGATTTTAAGATTTTAGATTAGGTTTGGAAAAGCAGTTTTCCCACACTGTATTTATACTTCACAGCCAGCCTATTGAGAGAGAGGGGGGTGGCGGGGGGAGAGAAAGTTTCATATTAGCAAAACAAACAAACAAAAGAAAACCTGTAAAAAGTAACAACAAGAATACTAAATTTTCCTCTTAACAGCAAAGGGAATGGGGTAGGGGGTTAATAATTGTTTTTCTGCTGACTTTCAGCCCCTCAAGCCCAGATGTGCAGGGGTGTCTATTTCCCCTCTGAAATCAGCTGCCTGATGTGAGGAAGTCATGCAGTGGGTGGCAAAATATGACTCTGGTCCTTGGCACAGGTCGCGTAACTCAAGCAGCTTCGGACGGATCCTATGTCCCACTGAAAGGAAAAGCAGATGAGGATTCAGGTTCTAATCCTGGCTGTGCCACTCTGCGACCTTGAGCATTTGCTCTTTTTGTCCCAGCTCGTACTTGAAAAAGTGGAAGGAGAGATTTTATGAGAATTTCTGGAATGGTTTCCCTAACGTCTGCACTTGACAACGTGGAAGTGTTTGATTATTTTCCATTACAATCCAAGGGACGAAGTCCTGGGCTGCACAAGGATAATTCTTATAATAAGCATCTCCTATGAGCCAGGTAGCTCCCAGGCGTTTTAACTTAGGTTGTTTATGCTGGAGCTGATGATTCTATGAAGTAGGGGTTATCGCCTTCATTTTTCATACATAAGACATGCCTAGTAGTTTTGCATATGAACTCCAGAGTCAGGCTGCCAGTAAAATCCCAGCACCGCCATTTACTGGCCATATGACCGGGTAAAATCTCTCACCTCTGTGTGCCTCAGTCTCTTCTTCTAAAGTGGGTTTAAAAATAGTCTCCCCTGGCATTGTTGTTGGTATGCAGCATTTGGAACATTGCCTACGTGTGGAACATATAAAACATACTTAATGAATATTAGCTGTTATAATTATTTAATGAAACAATGTAGGCCCAGGGGGCTGTAAAAATGTGCCCAAATCCTCACAGGCAGTAAGGGACATAGCCAGCTTTCAATTCCAGGCAGGTCTCACTCCAGCCCTGTGCTCTTCCCCCATGAGATTAAACCTTTCCAACAGGACAGTAACTGCCATTTGGGGCACCCACAATGAGCCACACTTCCCATGTTCCCTTACTTGTCCCTCACAGCAATCTTGTCATTACTCATGACACACAGACTGAGGCTCAGAGAGCTTAAGTCACTTCTTCCCTCACCTCATAAATGGCTCCACTGGGATTTGAACCCAGGCCAGCTCAACTCCAGGGCAGTTCTTTTCCACTAAGCCACACTGCCTATTCTCTACCAGGAGCCCACTGTCACCACATGTGGAAGCTTCAGGTCTACAGTTCAGGAAATGAGAGAAGAGGACATCTTCAGGAAGTTGCTAAACCCCTGAAAAGTAGCTGCAGGCTACTCAACTCTGAGAAAATCTCTGTAGGTGTGTGAGGGATAATGAGCCTCCCAGCCCCCACCCCCCAGGCTCATCAGTGCAAGGACTGAGAGCTGGGCATATCACTGTGGTCACTGCCACATCTATGTGGTCCTCATCGGGAACTCTTTTGCTTGAAGAGCTGCCCCCAACCTCTGCACAATCCCCAAAACAGGTCAAAGCCACCGGGCAATATTACAAACCACACCCTTGCCCTCTGACCTCCCCTCAGAGTTGCTGGTTGGGCAGAAGGGAGGCAGTTTCCATGACAACCTGCCCCCCAGCATCCCCAAGTCGTTGGACTTGGAAATGGTCTTTTGTTGAAAGGTTTCTTTCCACCGTGAGCTACCGTGAGCTGTGAAGTCTTCTTAGGCCCATTCCGGGACAAAGAAGTTCTTTCCATTGTCCTGCTACAATGGTTTTACTTAAAATTTAGCTGTGGCAGCTGATACCCCTCGAGTGATAACATTCCACAATGATAACCCACCGCTGGTAATTAGCCTGTCATCAGCATGTGATGCTCAGCTTTAGCGATGCCAGTCTTTCCTCACTTTATTTCAGTCCATGAACAGCTGCTAAAACAATTTTCCACAGATTTCATTCTTTCACTCTTTTGCTCAAGGTCTCAGTGATGTTGCCCTAATGCATCCAGGACCAATTCCTCCACCTCATCACCCCACCTTGCTTTCCTCCAGCCTCATGCTCCTCACCCTCTGTGGCTAAGCCCTCTGGCTCCAGCCAAGTGCTACTGGAAGGTCATCCTAACACAGCCTGCTTTCCTGCACCTGTGTGTCTTTTGACATTCAATTGCATCCCTCATTCCTGCACTCTGGACCCCCAGCCCATGTCCCTCCTCAGGTTGAGAACCCAGCTGAACTCCTCTGTTTTAAGGAAAACCCATCAAGGTTAGTTCTATTAGCTGTCTCTCAACCGAGACTCTTCTCATTCATTTGCTCAACAAATACTGTGTGTCCATCTGCCTGTCCTTGTGCTAGGCACTTGGTTACAAGGAGTGAACTGGACCCTGTACCTCCCTCCATGAAGCCTACTGTCTGCAGTATCAGGTCAGTTTGCAGGTTCTGGATGTTGCTTCTAAAAGTGACATTGGTTGTTTTTTGTCTCTTTTAGTTCCCAAACAAGTCAGGGACATCTGCCAAATCTCCCACTTTTCTCTTTTCTCTTTTTCTTTAATTCTTTCTCCTCCCACTCCCCACCCCATGTTTTAATATGAAAAAAGTCAGTGTTAAATACTGTTAATGAAAAATGGATTATATTTTACCCTCTAGAGAAATAAATGAAGACTATCTCTGAACCACAAATGAGCAAAAGGTACTACCTCCCTCTGTTTGAATGTTAGGAGTTTATTAAGCTTTATGGATTTTAATATATGAATTACATACAAATTAAGGACTTATAAAATCCAAATGTAGGACTTCTAACACACACACACACACACACACACACACACACACACACACAAAAGCTAAGACAGAGAACAAGGTGATGGGTCAGCTGATCAGACAGTGAGAAGCATTGTCAGAATTGGGACTAGAACCCTGAACCAGCAGCCCTCATCTCCATGTGCAAGTTCATAACGTTTTCCATCAAAAAAATTTTTTAAAATAAATTTTCAATTATTTGTATGTGAGATTCATGTTCCTCAAACTTTGGAGTATATGAAAATAGCCATTAAGTCCTGTGTTTATGATGTCATCATATTAAATGGGACAAATGGAGGGACCTGGGTTTATTTTTGGTTTGGCAAATTCTAGAACTATTTTTTCAAATATTTGGGGCTTGGCTGAAATCAAACCTTATGTTGCCAAGCACTTTGGCCTTAATTTTTAAACCCATGTGCATTTTTAAAAGAAATTCAATCTATATGTTTCTGAATCATTTACACTTAACTCATGAAAATGCTGTTTGGTAAGAACTATTAGATGTTGAAGCAAGTTTATGAGCCTTTTTAAGCCTTCTTTTCCCCCATTCTTACCAGAAAGTTATATTTTGCTAGCCATAAAAGGGTCTGTGATCTGTTTGATTTATAACCTCCAAAGTTTAAATGGATTCTGAGTTTGAAAAAAGTTTTCCCATAAGTGCCCAAATGGGCTACCTACAATGAAGACGGGCTCCTATATCTTGCTTCCCAAGATAGCTTAAAGTGAATACTGAATACATTCTATTCGCCAATAAATTGTCCCTAAGACTTTTGTATGAGAACTATGACATGTTCATGTGGACACGGATTGAGATCTGACATTCTAATAGGCAGTTTACTAATTACTCTTAGAATAAGAAAAAGAAGTGAAGGTTAGGCACCATGGCCCATGGCTGTAATCCCAGTGGTTCAGAAGGCTGAAGCAGGAGTGCAAAGCCAGCCTCAACAACATAGTGAAGTCCTGTCTCAAAAAAAAAAAAGCTGGGGATGTGGCTCAATACCCTGGGTTCAATCCCTGGTATCAAAAAAAAAAAAAAAAAAAAAAAAGGAAGAAAGAAAAAGAGTAAAGTGAAACTCAACGTGGTTCAAACTAGAAAGAACACTTTACATTTTGTGTACTGGGGAATTTTTTTTAATCACAGATAACCAACTCTGTTTATAACTTTTTATATATTTTTAAAATTAGCTGAATCTACTAAAAATGACATTTGAATTAGAACCAGAAAAACAAGAACGTGCCTGCATGCTGCAGCGGCTTCACCCTACATCCTCTGGAATGATGCTCAGATACCGCTCAATTATAGTATTCTAGTGGGAGAGGGCTTTTGGATAAAGTACTTAAAAATGGCTTATAAATATTTAAAGTATAAGCATCTAACAAATCATAATGACAAAGTTTTACATTTAACCACATGTGCTCCAAATATCTTGAAATTACTCTAAATATGGGTTTAAAATATCAAAAGGGCTTGTTGATGGGATGCAGAACTTCACAGGGAAACTTAAACCTGATCATTCTTGCTCCCACAACACCCAATCTGCACAATTTTTAAAGTGTGCGTGTGTAGATTTCTTTAGAAAAAGATCATGTTACAGTCCAAATTTCCAAAACAAGAGTGGAAGGATGAAATATAGGGTTTCCCCTTCTATCACCAAATGCAGTTTAGCCACTTTGCTTCTAGATAATTTGTTATTGTAGGTTGGCTCAAATTTAAGACAGTAACATTTTAGAAACACTTGGAGAACTAAGCCAGCTGCACGGAGGATATCATTACAAATTGAGACACATGTGTTGTATGGGAATACCATTCATTTTCAATACCAAAAAAAAAAATGTGTCTAGGGAAATAAGCCATGCAAATGAGGGAGAGATATACTTTTTAATGACGTTTTTGAGACATTAGGTCAAAGTTTCATCTCAAATGAGTTCATAAAGTGTGTTTTCCCCTTCAATTCTTTAAATATTATCAGTCACAGTCTTACTTTCCCTTTTACCCAAACAAAATATTACTTGGCATCAAAGACAATACACCATAGGTTCGGGTTGGGAGATGAGAAGACAACCAGCACTGGGACAGCCACATAAGTGAATGGGAATGAGGATGGGGAGCACAAAACTTTGTCATATGCAAAATGCAGTTCTGCCCCTAGGGGTCCCTGCTCCCTATTTGGGGTTGTGTAGTAGGGCAACATAGTGACTGTGCACAAGTATTTTTTTTGGCTTTGGATGGTAATTCAGTCCTTGAAGTGGCAGAGTTAAGAGATCTCAGGGACATCTTGTCTGGTTTGCAACTTAAGAATCATTAGGAGTACACTCAGGAACTAGTTTAAAGCACTAGAGGCCAATCCCAAGTTGTATTACTTGTTGTTGTTATCATTTGCTTCTGCTCCATTTTCATTAGAACCTCTTAAATGACAACCACAACAAATTTGCACGTGCTTCCCTCCCCATTGATAATGGCCACGTGTTCTTAATCCTGATCCCACCCTACTTTCATGTCAAGCCCAATGCTGTGGAGATGCACAAATCTTGAGGAGCACTATGGAGAACGTACAGCTGGCACCTGAGATGGCATTTACTCCTTCTCCTTGAGAATGAGATGCTATTAAAAGGCTACTAGTGCTGTTTATCGTCTAAAGCTAGTTTCTTTTAACGAATTCCCTTTATGCCTTTTGAAGGCATTAAAAAAAAAAAAAAAAAAGAGTCTACATAAGCAGAATGCATTACCTTGACATCCACCCACATATAAAGTGTTTTACATTTAAAATGTCAACCGAAGGATACAAAAGAATTCTGTGTGGAACATGGTGAAGGAAAATTGAATGCCCCCACCCTGTCCCTTTGGCATGGTCTCTTTGACAGGAAAGTCTGGAAAAGGCAGGGTGACCGGGCAGAGGTAAGTGTTCCACCACATGAGGTAAGTGTTCCATGCTGTCTTGTGTTCTGGTCCTCAGATGTCGCTGCCCCTCTGAAATGCTTGTCTGCACGAAGGTAGGTGTAAATGATTGGACCGTGATGCACAGGAAGCCACTCAATGTGACAAGGGAGTGATTCATGGAACCCAGCCTTGGAGTCTATTTCCAGTACCCTTTCTGAGCAATGGCTTGTTAATAGCTGCTTGACTATTTTCCCTTTTCCAGTATACTCTCTCGGGTGAGGAAGTGTACTGGAGAGCTGGGGAATGGGGAGCACTCCCAGATATCTGTTGACAATATCCCTGCATTTATTGACCTGCCCATTTTTTCTGACTCCAGCCATCCTGTTCTCTGGGCCTCTGCGGCAGGGTAGACGGGGTTCCCACAGAAATGGCATCTGCCCATACCATATAAATTTTGAAAATCCAAGTGCTATGGAAGCATCTAGTTTGTTTCTTTTCTTGCTTCCTTTACTTCTTTCTCCATTTGCCAGATCTGGTAAGTTGGAACTTTTGCATTGTGTCACTAAGGCAATTTTTTCAAGGCAAGTAGTGCATTTTGTAGCTGCAACTGTGGTTTTGCAACATTAGGCCCATAGCAAAAATTGCCAAAAGTAAATGCTAATTTTTAAAGGGACCTTATAATTAATTGGACTTTCTCAGAGTAATGAAAAGTCCAACTCAGATATTTCTTGCTAACAATGTAAGATAATCCTTCAGAGATACAGAACCAAAATCTATGGACCACTTCTTCCAAGAGAATTCCTCTATGATAGGCACATTAAACTGTCCATGAAATTTCAGGGGGTGCTGCTGAAGGCCATCCAGATGGACTAGTCCATGGGGCCAGGAGACCAGCTTTGGGGAGCTGCCACATGGATTGGAAGGTGTAAAGATCACATCCAGGACTAGTGCTGCACTTGCACCACCCTGTTTGGCTCCCTCTCAAAAGTTTATGAACCAAGCACTTTTCTAGTCTCATCCTAGTACCAAGCCTGCTGAAGATGGAAGGTTTTGACTATTTCTGAAAATAATAATAACATAGTCACATGTTATCTCAAATTCCATCATAATCTGATTGACATGATATCTAAAAGTCAAATTCTTGCACACTAAAATCCTCCCTTTCAAGCCCTTTGTCATGAGGGCTAACATGGACCTAGCAGCTCATTGAATAGGATATGTCTATGGCCCAACTTGACATTGTTCATCCTTAAATATTTCTTCTGCAAGTCTGGAATGAGCACAGCAAGGATGCTCTCAGGTCCTCCCCACTCACAGGTGGACATGACACCAACCTGACCTGGTGGCTTTTCACTGACTCTTCAAAGTACCTCTACTAGAACTGTAAGGCCAACTGCATCCTGACAGACAAGGCTAACCTTTAACTCAGGGACTGTCACCAATGAATATTTCAACCATTACATACTGGAACCCTGAACAATTCAAGTTTGGCATAGGATCTGAGCACATCCAGTCCATACTAATTTCCTCTTGTCTCTCTCAATTTTCCTTCCTTTCTCTGCTTTAAAAGTGGGCTTCCATAGTATTGTTTTGAATAACAATACTATTATTGTCATATTATTTTACAATAATAATACTTTTTTCTCCAACTTCAGTCCGAGAAACCAAACTGGCAAAAAGTTACTTGCTACTTCTACCTTTTTTGCTTTCCTAATGAGGTGAACCCCTTGCCTTAAATAATTGGATCTGGGATTTGAGGCAGCATGACCAAATTAAACTCCAAGAAGTCAACATTACAGGTCCCCCCCTCTAGCTCCCTCAGAGAAAATGCAAAGCCAAATCTTACTGATGATCCTGGAGTAGCGTCATAGAGTCAGGACCAGAGAAAAGAGTTTCATATTTTCTTTTTATATGTTTCTATGGTTGTAGAAACAAATGAATTTGGGAACCACAAAGGTGGGAAGTTGTATAGACCTGTTGTTCCTAGAGAATGGAGGAGTGGGGGTGAAAGGGTTACTCCTGGAACACATTTTTTTCCATTGATTATTTTACTTAAAGAGAATACTTCATTTCCTTGGAAAACTGAGGAGGGGGAACGTTTTCTTTTGAATATCTTCAAACATTTGCAAATGGTTACTCTGAACTCCCCAATGTACCATAAACAAGTGTAAACTGTAGAAATTCAGAAAAATGTATAAATACAAACAGCTATCCCCCAAGCTCCCAGGCAAAGACAAAGAAGGGAGTATTCCATTTATAAATGGAATTCTTTGTGGATAGAATAGTTTGGGAAATGTTTATACATTGTTTTCCTTATTATTTGGTGGGATGTATTTTTTCTAGCTACAGAAGCTGCAGAACTGGTATTTAGAGTCTTAAAAGTTGAAGATTAAAGGGAGTTTACAACCTTTTACAATCTTCAACTAAACAATTGGTTCTGCATCTGGAGAAAAATCATTTGAAATCATTTGTAGTTGTATCAACAAATAAGAAAACAAAGTCAGGTTCAGAATAACTAGAGGGGAGGGCTGTAATTTGCAAAGAACTAACAAATATGATGGCTTCATCGAAGACCACTGTAGCTCGATTGATTTTCAGATACAGTCTGCTTTGGATCTATTTTAAATGTTTTTTTTTTTAATCATAATACAGTATGAGACAGGTGGACATAACAAGAAGAATGAAGAACACTGACAGGAACTGCTGACAGACTCTCCTGTGAGAAATCATAATGAATCACCGACAGGCACATGGAACGTTGCTCACAGACACCTCACTCACCCACCGCATCTCAGACTGCATTCTGCTTTGGGTTCTTAATGCTTTCACTTTGGTTTTAACTTGTCATCAGAGTGCCCCATCAGGGCACAAAAGCTACCCAGTTCTTTATTTAATGGATGCATTTCAATTCCCCCAACCATATGAATGGGCTGAGTTTCTGAAGGTATAGAAGAAAAACAGCACTGGGTATGCACAGAAAAGAAGGGCCAGAGGGTATGAGTGAATTATGGCAGGCTGAGGTTGTGCTGTGAGGTGACATGGAACTACTGAGGGCAAGAGGAGATGTGATTGAGTGGAGGAAAGATGGTTCTTCCCCCGTCTTAAATCACTTGCCTTGTCACCTCTCAGTAGCCAACAAAGCCTGAGTATTTCTGACTTTAGAGAAAAACCGTAATTTCTTGGGGGATCCATTATTAAAAGAACTCTAATCTCAAGAGGTATTGTCTGAAGTTGGCTGAAACCAGGTTAATATTTTTAGTAATGATCCTGGTCCACACATAAGACCCTCACCTGATTCTTTATTCAGAAACAGATCATCCAAATAGCCATCATATATTTTATGCTTTCATGAACTTTTGGTCCCATGCTACTTATAGGCTTGTGTCACTATTCTTCACCAGGTCACTTCTCAACTCCACTAATGGAAGTAAAATCTGTCACCCTCCCAACTTTTCTTTGATGTTATTTGAATGAGTGATATCAGAATGTGTTTAAATGGTAATTCTCAAGGCTTTCTGACTTACTGAAGGTGGTCACTTTTTTTGTCATATACCTTCCCACTACTCAAAGCTTTGTCAAGCAGATGAAATTACTCTTGTGAACATATCAGGGGCATTTTCAACTGAGTTATCTGTGAGAAGACTGAGCTATCTGTCTTCAGACAACAGAACTCATAGATGTAAAATCAAGGAGTGGAGCACTCGTTTATAGTCGTCTAGTTATACTGGCAAAGCCATCCGTGGAAAAGGAACCCTCAAACCATGGTGGCTGAAATCCCTTCTTACACCATCCAATAAGTCCCTTGCTCTGGTTCTATGTTTCCCAAGCAGACCTCTGGCTATGTGAGGTACCCATGTAAAGACACCAACCTAGAGACGATGGGATGGGCACACCACACCAAGGGGTACACTCCATGGTTTTATGTCCCACCAACTTTGTTGTTGTAGCTGGAAAAGTAAGAATTAAATATCATCTGAAGCATTGGGGAAATTGATAAATAGGGGTTTGGTGGTGTTTTCTAGAAACTCCCTCAGAACCATTGAGGTGGACAAAAAAATTTCAGTAAGTAGAGTAAGGAAGGAACTCATTAGCTTATTCTCCTACAGTGGGGTAAAGGAAATGTAGCTCTGGAGTAAGACAGCCTGCACTTGAATCTCAACTCTTGCTTTACTAACATGACAATCATTGTGGACAAGTTCCATAACCTACCCCCCCACCCAGTTTACTTATCAGTAGAATAAATATGATTGTGTTATGGATACAGACCCAAATATATACTACTGAAAAGCACTTCAAAGACAGCCTGCACATACAAATGGGAGTGATTCTTCTTCCTGCCTCTCCTACCCCAGGCCTCCTGGATTTCCATCCCCACCAGGTGGTAAATGCCTTGGGAGCAGGCACAGCATCATCTTTACCTTTGTATCCTCCCAGGTCCTGGAAGGAGCAGTGCATGAGTGAAGTGCTCAATAAATGTTCATTTATCTTCTCTTTTCCATAGGCAGTTGATAAACTCAACAGCATTTTGGCCTGTTTGCTGCCCACTTGCACAGAAGGGAGAGCTCAGGCTCTGGGTCCAACAGCCTGAACTGAATACAAGTTCCCCCACTTACCAGCTGATTTGGAGAAGATGTATAAGCTGCATCTTCCTTTTTAGTATATGCATCCAGTGCCTTTTCTACCAGAATTGGTGAGAGGAGCAGATGAGGCCATATCTGGCTGTGGTTGTCACACAAGCCAGTTTCCATCCCCTGTCTCTGAAATCTGTGACTCACTCCATGGTTTACTTGGCATTAAGAAGGATCTCACCATAAGGTCTGAGATGGGCATTCTCACTCATTTTAGCAAGGCCAGCCCCTTTTCCCTATCAAAGCTTCCTACTATTTGCAGAAATGAACAATGCACCAGCTGAGCCACTGAGCCCCCAAAGTAGGGGTGGGGGGGAATCAAAGTTAGGATTGGGATCTGCACTGGGGAATGCTGGTTGGTGCCAAACTGAAGGAAGAGAACCCATAGGCAGAAGTTGTGAGCTCCATCACTTTTTCAGGCAAGTGTGGCTTGGTGGCCTGGGCTCAGTTGACATACCTATGTGGGTAAGAAGTTTCGTTTTTATTCTCATCCTACAGATGGTATCCCATGATTATCAATAAAATATGATGAGCTGGGACATTCTTCCAATGAGGCTACCAGCTCTTACAGGTCTCCCAGCTCATGAGTTCCCTGGGCTTTTCACCACTGAAATCTAATGACCAAACATTTAGTGTTCCAAAATAATCTCTCCTTCCTTTCCACATCCTCCTTCTCTCTAGCAGGGTGAATTACAGAGGTGAGCCTAATAGTGAAATTAAAATGTAATTGAAACAGTATTTTTACTCCAGTTCAAGGCTGAACTTTACCCTCAAGTGACCTTGGGCATGACACTTAGACACGCTGTCGCTGTTTCCTCAGCTGTAAAATGGGGATGGTGTTACTAAGCAAGTGCTCAGTGTCATAGTTGTTGGATCAAAACATAGATAGTACACGACCACACAACGTGTATTGTAAAGTACGTAAGGTTAAAAAAATCACGATTATTAATACAACTCTCTCGCCTCTGCCTTGTAAAAAGCAAAGCGAGGTGCACTGGCTCGTGGAGGAGCGCCCAGGTGGACATACAAACCTTTTACTTATTCTGATTTCTAATTCGGAGGCACCTCCTTTTGAGCGGCGGCTCCAGGTCCTCAGGCCCGGCGCTGAGCATGGGCGAGGAGATGATGCACGGCGCCATGGCAGTCTTCTCCGCGGGTTTTGGCACAGGCTGAATCACGCAGCCGGTCTTGGGCAGCATCCGCAGAGCATAGGCGTGGTCCTCGTCTGCGGGGTTATTAAGGTTAGGGTCCGACTTGTCGCCTCCCGCCAGGGCCTCCTCCCCTATCAGCTTTTTGGCCGCCTCCCCGTCCAGGTGGCAGTTGGAAGCACAGTTGTTCTCCTTGACCGACTCCAGCTCGCTCACCGCCGGCTCCTCGGGCGACAGCAGCTTCTTGGGCGGCGCGGGCGGCGGCGGCTGCTCAGGCGGCGGCTCCGCGCTCTTGGCGCCCTCGGCTGCAGCGCCGCGCGTGCCGTTCACGATGACGTTACAGGCCGCAGCGGCCTCGGGGCCCGCGGGGGCGCCCGGGCCCGGGTCGCCGGCGGCGGGAGGGCTGCAGTGGCCGTCCCTGCAGCCGCCGCAGGTCCTGCGCTCCGCGGCGCCGGGCTCGCGCTCCGCCTTGACGTGCGTGTGCAGCGCGCGGTGGATCACGTTGTGCAGCCGGGCCCGGTGGCCCACGGTCAGGTCGATGACGCCGTCCTGCGGTCCCTGCAGCACGCCCGGGAAGCCGAGCTGGCCGCCGGTAACCGGGGGACTGCCGGCGCGCCGTGTCAGGTCCACCACTTCGCTCCGGTTGTGCTCCGCTGGCGCAGGCGCCAGGCTCAGGGCCTGGCCGGAGCAGCCGGGCGGCGAGTCCGAGGACTTAGACGAGCCCTGCTTGGAGTCCCTGGGAGAGAGGGAGTGTCCGCCTGGCTTGCCCCCCGCTGCCGAGGAGTCGCCAGGGGCGCTCGGAATGAAGTTCTCCCCGTTGCTGGAGAATCCATTGGGGGGCTTGGAATCATTGACGTGAGGGATGGGAATAGGGATAGGGATGGGCACAGGCAGGGGCACGATCACAGGGTATGGCACGAGCAGGGTGGGGGGCGGCACCAGCGGGGCGAGCGAGCGACGGCAGCCCGAAATTCATCATTTGGGGCACCGGCATCGGGCCGTTTGGCATCATGCTCACAGGTGGGAAGGGAAGACTCGGCAAGGGGGCGCCGGGGGGCGGTGGGGGCAGCAGGCCGGGGGGGTTCCCAGGCATGGTGGGCGTGCTCGGGGGATGGATGTGGGGCGATAGCATGGGCCGGTGCATGGGGCTGGAAGTGGGGCCGAGGTTCCTGGGGCCGCCAGGCGGGGGCCCGATGCCGGGAAGCATGGGGTTGGACAGGGGGCTGTTGGGGTTGGAGGCATGGTGTGGTGGCCCGCGGATGAAAGGTGGGCGGATCTGCTGCATGATCTGCTGCTCCATGAAGATGGGCAGAGGCACCGGGCCGCGGTTGGTCATCACCATGGGAGGGCTACGAGGAGGGACACCTAGGGGAGGTCCGATGCTAGCAGGTGGCTGGACAGAGACAGGAGGGATGTTTGGAGTCTCGCTGATGGGGATGGACTTGGGCACTGGCGTGGGGATTTTAGTGACAGAGCAGTTGGCAGTGTCAGATGGAGAGACGGTGGTGGACGCCGATGGGCCAGGGCCCTGGCTTTGGCCAGCTGCAGCCACTGGGGAGGGGGCCTTCCTCCGAGCATCTGTTAGCGGGATATTCCAAGAGTCTGGAGTGAGCAGCTGCACCCCGGTACCTTCTGCTTTATTTTCCATGGGAGGGTGTAATGTGCTGCACAGCCCAGCTGGAAGATTGGCCTGTGTCTCTTTGTAGAAAATGTCCATTTTGTATTGATTGAGACATTTCGCACTGCAGAACTGAAGCCTTCTTTCCCCGTCCCCAAAATCCAGGTATTCTTTTGTGTGTCTTATGTGCTTACACCAGTCACATACCTACAACACAGTTAAAAAAAAAAAAAAAAACACAGATAAGATAAGCAATTTCCTTAGGTAGATGGCATTTCATGTTTCATGTAAAGGTTCTTTCAGACTATCATAATTTTTCAAATAGGCTGAAGCGTTTCCTTCTAAAAGGTAAAATTCTGAAATGTTTGTGAAATGATGAGTTGGCTTTCTACATATTAACTTTAGAATAGCAATGATCATAATTCCTATACTTTTTATAGAAATTGTGTAGATCTCTTTGAGCATGTCTCAAAGATGGCTCTGACAAACAGAAGTACATGTACCTGCTCAGCATACCTGCCCTCACACTTTCATTTGTCAAACAGGCTCACTGTAAACACAAATCTAAATAGTTTTGGAGGGATGGATTCTCCAGAAAGCTTGGTGGGCATGAAGCACATAACCCCTTAAAATTCTCCTCATGCAAAGTCACTTTACACTATTCACTGTGTCCAATAATGCAGTTGGAAAGGGTGTGCTGTGTTAACCAATAACACAAAGCACTGAACATCATTATGTCTGGCTTCCAAGGAAAAACTTGGAATTAGTCATGAAGTCTGTGTGAGGTTTAGCTATTCCCAACCTGTGATGTTGCAGCAAGCTAGAATTATTTTTTGAGCTGTTTGCCCACTCTTTCTCAGTAGTCAGAATTTTTGGTGACATTTCTTGGCAGGCAGTCTTATTTAACAACTTTTCAAACACCAGAGAACATTTTCCAAAAGTTGTTATGGCTTTTTCCCCTTTCAAATACTCCTGGCAAAAGAAAGACATAACCAAATTTATTTTAAAGTTGGGCTGCAGAACTAATTAAAGGCTGAGAGCTTTTCCCAATTGGAAATCACCAGACATCAAAGTTCAAAAAATAGTCATTCTCGGCTTCAGAACCCATTACTTTGGAGAAATTATTGTGATTTCATTAACACATTAATTTTGCAACACCATCAGCTCTCACAGATGGTGAAGACATGATCTACAATTCAAATATGACTCTTGTTTGCACAAATGTCTTTCCTTCATATGGCATTTTAAACAAGAATTAATATGAGTAATCTTGCCATAGCTATAAACAGATAAACAGATGTCAAAATTTTCAATAGTTCTTTCAGTGCCTCACTTTTTTTGACAGACTTACACACACAATCTTTTTTCTTTTTCTTATTTATTTATTTATTTTGTCATTTCCTTAGCACACAAGCCATACAGCACCATGGAGGAATTGTGAAACACAGTGCAATGGTGAGTTTATTGAATTCAAGTTTCCCTCTCAATAAAGCACTGTTTCCAATACTGTTCTAAAGGGAACCCTGTTTTTGAAGCATGTCTGTTCTGTTGTGTGTGTGTGTGTGTGTGTGCATTTAACTATTGTAAATGGATGTAATTAAAAGATGATAAATTTTAATAATGATTGGTCACATAAACAATGCAAAAACAACATATGCTGGGCATTTGATTACTCATCTCATTTAACTCTCAGCTTTTCTTGATTGTAAACAGTGGTGGCATGCCGCTATGTGATTGTGGGCGAATACCCGCGTGGCAGATGTGGGTCTGTATGTGCAAATCCACTCTCTTCGTTCTCACTTTTTTTCTCCACTATATTTACAGGTAATAAACTTGACAGTGTGAGATTGAATAAAATAAACTTATTGGCACCCATTAGTTTTTTTTTTTTTTTTAGTTTGGTCTCATATCAAATTGCCCTTTCAAAACACTTCTTGCAAAAATCTGAGAGTGAGAACACTGCTGAGTGACCTTTAATGATTAGAAAGCCATCTTCTCAATTTAGTTAGGAAAACTGTTGCAGAGGTTAAAGAGGTAAAAAAAAAAAAAAAAATAATTTTAATGCTTATATTCTTCTATCTTTCACTACAATGCTTCAGGTTCCTCCTGAAATTTTTTTTATTAGTGAAATGTCCAGTTTACCAGTACATGCAGAATTGCCTCTGATAGGGGCTGGGATTGTGGCTCAGCGGTAGTGCGCTCGCCTAGCACGTGCGCGCCCCGGGTTCGATCCTCAGCACCACGTACAAATAAAAACACATTGTGTACAACTAAAGCAAATAAATAAATATTTAAAAAAAAAAAAGAATTGCCTCTGATAAGAAGAGCCCCACAGAATCCATCAGACCCTCAAATTTCCCTTCTAGGTAAAGGTTAAGTAAACTAGTAGTGGAAATATCATACACATAAATTGTTTTTAAAGTCTGATCATTTTAATAGAATTAACACAAAATGATGTGACATTTCAATTCTACTGTGAAACAAACTCTCCTGTCTCTTTTTCAATATTAGGCCTCCATAGAAAGCCTACAGTATGGATTTACAAGCTTGAAGTGAGATATCAAATATAACTTCTTTAATTGTGGACTAAACAACATTATCAATGAATTAAACTAATTAAAATAATGTGCCAATTTTTCTGGCATGTTTCTTTTGGATCTTATTTTTTAACCAGAAGGGGGAAGAGCTTTCTGAAATCCTTAATTAGTTTTTAAATTGCCAAATTGAAAAAAAAAAATTTTTTTTTTTGCCTCCCTTGGGATCCCTGTTTCCTCAAGCTAAGTAAATATTTTCAAGCAGAGTGAATAATAATAATAACCTAAATATAACTTAACTGTTCTCCCTTCATTTCCTTCATTTTAAATAATTCTTTAATGAATAAGGATTGTTCATAGGTCTATTCTAATTATCAAGTGAGAATTCCCCACCACATTTGATCTATTTCCACATAGGAAGAATTATAGATATTACAGTTAAGCAAAAATTCTTCTTCATCAAACTTTCCCATTGGAACCAAGGCCTGATGTCAGTGCTTGACTTTCTGCAGCATCTGCAAGTGCTCAGGCCATAGCGTGCCATTTTTGTCCTGTTTTGGGGTAATGTGAGTAGTGTGTGTGTGTGTATCATCTTGCCTTATTACATTTCAATTCAGAACACTGACCTAAAAATACAAAAAGCAATCTTTCTGATGAAGCAAAAAATTATTAGAGGGGGGAAAAACTGTCACTTAAGAAATAATGAATCAAGTCTGTCTTACAGGACACATCATTTAAGATGAGGTCAATGAATTTATGGCACAAATGGGTATATCATGTGAGGCAATAACACACGATACCATCATTCATTCTACATCTAACTAATGACACACTTGTAGTAATTAAAGATTTCATCATAAGAGGCTGAGCTGATTACTTAAGATATGGTAGCTGGCTGAAAATATATACTGTATCTCTCTCTCTTTAATAAAATAACATTTGCATATCCACAAAATATACTGCCTGTGTCTCATGTATTGTGGTTTTCTGAATTGTGGTGGTGCGGGGGTATTTTCCCTTCTTTTTCTGTGGACAGCTTTACATTTCGTTAAATTTCATTTTATTTTGCTTTTTGAGGCATTCATTTTTTCTTCATTATGCTAATAAGTACCAAAATTCCTTCAGACGTTTTAAAAGATAAAGACTAAGAAGTCAGAGCTCAACTTGCTGGGCTCCGGAATGATTTCCCCCTAATTCCACCCCAGCTTTGTTTCTGTTGGAATCTGGCCTCTTTGGTTCCCCTTCTCTCCCTAACAGGTCCCAGATTGGATGGGGGCTGACGCTGTTTAACGATGCCAATCTGGGGACTGAACAATCAGCAAATGCGATGCCATTGAGCAAGACAGCTGAAATGCTTCGTATCACAAATACATAATGTATCACCAGGAAGACAAAAAGATCACAAAGGAGATAAACAAATGCATGTTCCATTCAACTCCAGAACAGCAGTCCTCAAAAAGATTAAATTTACCTTCCTGGGATGTGTCCAATTCTAAACAACAGAATGAACATTTCCTTTAGTCCATTTAGAGTATTTATATTTTGGTGGCTGACTGCCAGGGTAGTACTTATACGCTCAGTGGCCTGATGGATTCACTCCTTTCCTGTGAAATAAATGTGTGGCAACCTACACCACTAAACTGCTCAAAAGACACTGCCTCAGCAGAAATAGCACTTGCTCTTGATACCAGGAAACTAAAAGGCAGGACTTCTGGTTCCTATAACTCTTTCCATCTTGTATTTCCTCTGGAAAGAAAGAAAGCTATTCATATTGGCAACTGAGCCTTCATTTTTATATAAACGTCCAAAGTCAAAGCCAAAGTATGCCATGAGGTTACCCACATGGGCACAATATATACATTCTGCTGGGCTTATGAGAAGATTTGGGTAACTGGGGGAGGGGGGACAGGGTTTCTAATTAACACATTAATCAGCTGTCAGCTGTGGGAGTAAAGTTCATCCTTTAATGGAACCCACCGCTGCCTTCTGAGTGGTAATCTGGCATCAGGCAATATTTAATTAAGAAACCCTTGTGCTGAAACCTTTCTTCTCTGGGCAAAGACGATTGCAGCAATGGAACAGTAAAAAGATACTAGCGTCTGTTTGAATGTCGTCAACAATTTAAAAAACAAAACACATCTCCCTGTTCTACGGACTTTCCACTATTATAGCACCCAGGCAACAGTGCAGAAGTTGTAGATCCTTAAGTGAGATTGCATTTTGTCATAAGATGGTGGTTCTCTAGGCCTTGTGTGTTAAATTTGGCATTGAACTTGTAGTCCAGGCCAGCTCAGAAACTCCTGGTCTCATTCAGGAGTGATGCAAAGGAGGATGGAGAATGTGGGTGGCGATGTGCAGGGTTTTGAAGGCTTTGGGGTCTGCCTTACCTATGGGCAGCACCTCACAGCATGAGTGGAGACTGACCCTCCTGCACACTTGCTCCCAGCCCCACTCTGCAACCCTGATCCCAGCATCTACTGTTCCTTTGGGTCTTGACACTGACTCTAGCAGGGATCTAGTTCTGTGTACAGGGGAGACAGATGCTACAGAAACCATATGGGATCTGGAATCAGAAAATGTAGGTGTGAGTCTGGGATCCATTAAATAATAGCACAGACCCTTATGAAAATCTCAGCCTCAGTTTCTTCATCTGCAAAATGGAGCTAACCATGTGCCAGGTATATTGCCAAGCTGGTCACCCAGTCTATCTTTTTAATCCACAGTCTTCCCCACCATGGTTGCTGAAGGTTCGTATATTTTAACTTGTGGGAAGGATGCTTAATGGCTGTGTGAGGGGGGAAAAGGAGGTTGTTTTTCCGTGAGCCCGTGTGTCTTTGATAGAAAATGGGGCACGTTTCTCTCAGGACAAATGCATACCATGCCTCACAGACACCACCCCCCACCCTGCTTCCTGGGAGATTCTGTCCCAGGGGTAACAGGGACCTTCAGCAGTGACAAGAAAGCCAGCCAACAGTGCTGTACACATCTCAGCTGCCCATGGCCCTGAGAAGCCTCTATCCAGCTCCTGCAGAGCCCTCTTCCCGTCCACAGCCAGACACTCTCCAGTTCAGGAAAACCCTAATAAAGCAGCATGGCTGCGTGGACATGAGGATTAGAACCACTAAAATGAATAATTCCTCTTACGCTCAACTGCTGTGTGAATAGTGGGAGCCATAAACTGTGCTGTTCATGTTTTATTAAAAAACAGAGCTGCTGGACATCTGCTTGACTCATTACATGGCAAAACTATCTTCCCAAAGAACGGCCAGAAGTCACATTTTCAGATGCCTTTAAGACAGGCTGACCCTACCCTCCCGTGGCAGAAGGTATGTGTGAGGGAAGAGCCCCTGTGGAGGCAGAAGAGGCCACCAAAAGTGGAGAGGACGGCCAAGCTCACCATCCCAAGTTTTTATGCAAAACTGGAATTAAGAAGGAAGAAGGAAAAAAAAAATGACCTAGCTATGGACATTCAAGTCCATACCAAAATCAGGAGAGGGATTTAGATAGAAATAGCTAGGTGTTTTTCAAAAGAGTGAATTCACAAAGAGGTTCATTTTCAAAATGAGAAACTTTGCAGGTTTAGATTCCAACATGATGATGTTTGCCACATAGTTCTTTATATTGAAGGGTCTTCTTAGGTTTTTGTTTTGTTTTGCTTGTATTTTTCTTCTGTCTCTGTCTCTCTCTCTCTTTTTCCCTTCTCTTAAACAGGATTTGGAACTTAAGTAGAGGTTAAAGAGCATCTTTGTTAGAATCGAAAATCTCATTAGAAAACTGTCCTGTAGGAACTTTATACGGTGACTTGAGTCCTACTTATCTTGCAAGTTTTAAGCAGGAATCCAGAAGTCTTGGCTCAGGTCACTGGGACAGATCCTTTTCTTTCTCATATGTCATCAACTCTATAAAGCAAAGCAGAAGTGGGCCTGAATTTCAGGACCTCAATGAGCTTTAACCGAAGGCTCATGACTGACCCAAGCCTGTGATTCTAATGCCAAAACAGGAGATGGAATCCTGGCCTGGATTCAGTGACCACTGGGCCATCCTGACAGCCAAACACACGATTCAGAAGAAGATGGCTTCCCTTGGACTGATACATCAGGTTGTCTAAGAGCATTTGCCTCTCATCACAAAGCCCACTGCTTCATTGGCACTGGGTAAACACAGCTCTCATGACAACACTGCATCCCAACGGAAACTAAAAAACTGTCAAACATCAGAAAATCTGGTCTACCTGGTACCAAATGTCTGCCTCTCTGTTCCCCAGCTATGTGGCCCTGAAAGGTCACAGAAATTGCTGAAGTGAAAGTCAGCCCTGAAAGGAACCTCAGAGGCCACCTCATCCTCTGCTCAGCTTTCTGGTCCTGGTGGGCCAGGCATTTTATCTGGCTGAGCCTCAGGTGCTTAGCTGTGAAAAGAGACCATCGATGGTGACAGCAC
Source organism: Tamias sibiricus (assembly GCA_025594165.1). Classification (NCBI taxonomy): domain Eukaryota; kingdom Metazoa; phylum Chordata; class Mammalia; order Rodentia; family Sciuridae; genus Tamias; species Tamias sibiricus. Next base: position 93,582,914 of record CM046666.1, on the reverse strand, counting down.
TTCCAGGGAACATGTAAGGAAGAAAGGACACTGGCCAGTGGCTATGGACATGGAAAAGGTACCTTAGAAGCAGAGAGCAGCATCCTCCCCTGTCTCCTTTTGTCATGCTGCTACACTGGATTCAATTTTCTCACCTTTGTATCGACTCCAGGTATTATATCCAACACCCGCCCTGAAAAACTGGCCATCACAGAATCCCCGGACTCATTCACATGAACCTTAATCCAGGGTCCATCCTTGTCAGGCACTGTGCTAAGGACTGGGGACAGGAACTGAGTAAGAGGCAGCCCGCTGCCCTCAGACAGCCAATAGTCTACTGCTGAGATGGGAGGCGCGAGGTTTTGTTTTATCTTTATTCAGCCATCTTTGCTTCAAACTGAAACGTAAAAGAAAACCAAGCTTCTATTTATAAGACTTTTATTTATTCAAAATAAATCTCTGAGCTGTGCTCAAGAAGGCACTGGGCTGTGGAACAGTGCAGAAAAAGGACCCGGCACCTGCCCGCACAAGTTCAAGGCCTGTCATTAATGTCAGCTGGGGAAACTACTAGCACATTCCTTCTTCCCCAGCAACACTCTGCCCACCCCACCCCCATCAACAGATTCGTTCTAAAGGTCAAAACTCAACTAAGTTGAATTTTTTTAACTAAAAATTATCCTTAATATTTTACTCTCTGATGGTGAATTTCCTTTCCTTTCCTTTTCTTTCTTTCTTTTTTTTTTGGTGGTAGTGGGGATAGAATCCAGGGTCTCCCACATGCTAGCCAAGTGCTCTGCCACTAAGCTACCTCCCCAGCCCTCTACATTTTATTGTGAGATAGGGTCTCACTACGTTGCTGAGGCTGGCTTCAAACTTTCAATCCTCCAGCCCCAGCCTCTGGAGTAGCTGTGATTACACCATGGATTCTGCTTGACATGACTATGGCCATCTAGAGTCAAAATGCCCAGCTTCCCTTTGTTCTTCTAATTCAATACTGTGACTCCTCTTTCCTCAGATGTACATCTAAATCATTTTTCAGATGTACATTTATCTTGTTTACATTAACTCTCTTTGTTTTCCAAATGCATATTTTAGTCTCCTTTCAAATACATCTTTGATCTTGTTTATTTTTCTCTCTGTGTTTTCTAAGGGTTAGATGTTTGAATTTTCATCACTTGTAATTACAGGAGATCCCTGACTGCCTGGAAAAGTGGAAGTGAGGGAGTGTTGGTTGTGCTTGTATATAAGGGAGACCCAGCAAGCTAATGTGTTAAAAAGTAAAGTGGGGACTGGGGTGTATACAGCTCAGAGGTAGAGCCCATGCTTAGCAAGCATGAAGCCTTGGGTCCAATTCCCAGTGCTGTAAAAGGAAACAAAAGAGGAAATATGAAGCTTCTATGTGTGGTCCCTTACCTCATTTCTTCCTGCGTGCAGACTTTTAAAGAAAATGGCAGAAATACTATTTCAAAGTATGTGGTTTTAGCCTTACGACATAATCAATCATACATCAATAGTAGGACTGTTTGAGAATACTGCTATTATTATCAGTGATATAGAAGCAGCCTTTTCTCCTAGGGATTTTATGTGAATCTGCTTCCCAGCCTCCTCACTGCCGGGGCAGTACCACCAAACTGCCGCAGGGCCAGGGTTGCGTGTGTGCAGGCAGCCAGGGTCAAGAACACTGCTGGACAGAACTAATGGCCCCTCTGGCAATCCTGCTTTGTGTTCACTACCTCAGCCACTCTCTGGCTGCTTCTTGAAGGCCTGAGACTGCTCCTGATGATGTCTCACTCACCAACTACCCAGACTGGATGAGATCTGCAGGCATCTGGCTAAGGGCTTAACTTGCATGGCCTCAGTCCTCCTTTAACGGTCTCTTGCTCATTTCTCTGCACAGTGGGCCACAGACTGAACCTGTCTGTGGGTGATCTGGATTGCCCCACTTTCGCTCCTGGTGTCCATTTCTCCTCATATCTTCCCAGGATATTCCATTGAAAGTCATGGCTTTTATTACAGTACCTATTGCAAGCCTCAATTTGATGTAGTACTAATAAATTACACTAGTGAAATAACTAGCTTTACTTAAGTACTAGCAACCATACTGAACATGCTGCCTGGATTACCTCATTTAACCCACATGTACCCTATCATACAAAGAGGCAGGCTTTAGATAGGTTAAATAACTTGCCCAAGATTACTTCACACAGGTAACAGGTATCTGTTCCAGATTCTAACAGTCTGTCTGGTTTCAAAGTCCAACATATTGGCCAACTATTAGTCCAACTATTTCAAGTGTTGGCTTTTTGGATTTTTTTAATAGATGTTTGTAAGCTGCCTGGTACCGTAAACCGGGATAAAAACTCTCGGGGGCAGAGTTAAGCTTTTACTACTTTTACTTCTACTTTCTTAGAGCTTAGAGAGGGAAAGAAAGATTTTTAGAGAGAAAGATTAGAGCGAGCTTTTCTTCTTGTCTTCTTAGCTTAGAGTAGAGCTTAGCTTAGAGTAAGATTAGAGCTTCTTTCTTCTCTCTTCTTTCTTCCTTCTTCTTTCTTCTGTCTTCTGTCTTCCTCAGGAGTCTCGGCCTAACTCTGACCAGTCATTACTTCTTCTATCTGGTTTCTCTTATCTGGTTTCTCTTCTGTAACCGCTCTGCCTACGTTCTGGCCGCTCTGATTCTTCTGACCGACCGAGTGACTGCCCGGCTGACTGAATTCTCCGTTCTCCTAACTCAGACAGCTTTCACCCGGTTATATACCTTCAGGTTTGCGGGTGCCTACAGGTGCGTCACATACATATCAGGTGGAACTTATGGCTTCCAGCTAGCTACAACAGCCCTTCCTAATTAGGGCTCCTTCAGATGTTTTTTAAGATGGACACAATATCTTTATTTATTTATTTAAAAAAATTTTTAATGTGGTGCTGAGGATTGAACCCAGTGCCTCACATGTGCAAGGCAAGCTAGGGGCTATGACCCCAGCCCCTAGATTTTGGTTTTTTGATTTTTGCATTTTCCTTGAAAACTGAAAGATCCAGATGACTGACATTCGCTAATGATGTTCTCTTTTGAAACTCCAGAACCACAGACATTTAAAACCCTCAGGAACTTCACAGGTGGAGTCTAACCCATCTCCCACAGCAAGCTTGGGTTTCCTTCCACACATAGGTGGTCTTCCAGGCACCCACACTTCCTGTGACAGGGACATTCATCTAGACCCATCCACACAACCAAAGAGTGATTGTCAGCACAGGGAGCTTCCTCCTTTGCAGTGGCTTTGTGGTAGCAGAATAATCACAGAGCCCTGTGCCGCATGAGGCAGCCTATTTGTGGTGGGACACTGCTGATTATTAGAAATTTATGTGAATATACTTTGTATACAACGGAGATATGTAAAAATGTGCTCTCTGTGTGTAATATGAATTGTAATGCATTCAGCTGTCATATATAACAACTTAGAATAAAAGAAGAAAAAAGAAAGTTTAACCACTTTACCGCCCTGTCACTTCTACCTACTGATGATAGTTCTGTTCTGCAGGGTCTCCCAGCACAGATAACTCCTTTCCCTAATCTCAACCTTTCAAATAATTAAAAAAAAAAAAAGTCATCACATTTCCTCCAGATTATTTTTTAAGCATTCCTGGGTTCTGCACCAGTCTCCAGAAGTCAAGTTCCCCGAGTCCTTCTATCCTGTCCGTCCTTCTATGGATGTGACAATGAGAGAGTCTGCCATTTTCCCAGGCATATGCTTCATCTAAATAATGTCCCTTCAAAGGCTGAAGCCCAGAAGGAAATACAGCATCCTGACAAGCACAGGGGCCAGAGGTGTTCTCCCCTCCTTTACATAGAACATTATACCTCTGCTAACGCCACCCAAGAATGAAGGTGTTTTTTAGCAATCATATTCAGGTGTCAGGTTTTTGCTTTTGTAAAAAAATGACCATTTATTGAGTATTGTTATAGACCAAACCTAAAGCTTTAATTTAAGCTGTCTCTCTCAATTTTAACAAACTTGTGAAGGAGGTACCCTTTTCCCATTTTACTTGAGAAAACAAAGATCAAAGAGATGATGTAGTTTTCCTAAGTTCTCACAGCCTACAAAGAGTGGAGCCAGATTTCATATCTGGAACTTCCAACACATTCTCTTTTCACCCTGCTCTATTGTTTGCTTCACTCTTGAGTTTCTGGTCAGCCAAGACCTTTTTTGTCTGAAGTTCTCATCCACCATTTGCTCAATGACATATTCAAGAGCTCTTAAGGGCAAGCCATCAAGCCTTCTAGGCCAGAGTTTCAAAAATTAGAACCCCTCTCCCAATGTTGAAAATTTTGCTCAGCATCTGTTTATTTCTAACTTTTTGAAGCCTCTCCCATTCATCATAATAAAGCAAAGATTATGCAAAAATAGGTAATAAAATTATCTGCAGATTTCCTTATGGGGGCTGAAGTTCAAAACTTCCATAGCATAGCAGGTGCTCTCTGCCTGTCTCTCTTCTCCTAACTTAAGTTCATGGCCCTCTTGATGGCACTTGTCTAACCTTTCAATATAAAAAACACTCCCTTTAGAAAAACAGTGGAAACCAATCAAAAATTGCCCAGCCCTGCCCTCTCCCCCTACCTTTAAATACTACTCCATGGGCTGGGGTTGTGGCTCAGCGGTAGAGCACTTGCCTAGCACATGTGAGGCACTGGGTTCCATCCTGACCACCGCATAAAAGTAAATAAATAAAGGTATTGTGTCCCTCTACAACTAAAAATATTAATAACAATAAATAAATGATAGATACTACTCCATTTGCTCCAAATCCTGATCTATCCACTTCTACTTTCTTTTCTCCACAGGTCCAAACCTTTTGCACCCTCACCTTTCCACTCTAATAGTCATTTTCAAAATCACCTGCTCCCCTTTACCATCACCATCCCAATACTCCCCCTCCCCAAAACAAAACAAAACAAAACAAAACAAAAAAAAAAAAAACTACAGAGCCTTTGTTTGTGGACCAAATTTACCTTTCTGTGGAAACATTTTTTAAAATCTGCTTTTCTAATTTCTAGAAGTTAGAATTGGCTAATCACGTCCAGCACTCTCTCCCTCTGCCATTGCATATTCCAACATGAGTGGTCAGCTCCTCTCTCCATCTACATGCCAACCATCCCTACCCTCTATTAAGAATGGTCCAATTCCAGGCTGGGGTTGTGGCTCAGTGGTAGAGCGCTTGCCTGGCACATGTGAGACACTGGGTTCGATCCTCAGCACCACATAAAAATAAATAAAAATAAAACAAAGATATTTTAAAAACAAAAAATAAAGGTCCAATTCCACCATCCTTCCCACCATTTGTGTACAATGAGTCAAAATGCATTCTGCTGTCACGTATAACTAATTGGAACAAACAAACAAACAAAAGAATAGTGGTCCACGTAGGTCTCAACGTGGCTTCTCTACCTTCTCAGAACTACCCACAAGGCATGGGAACATGTATAACTGCTCTGTTTCAAAGAGAATGACATTCTTAGCAGATATCTTGCTCAATTGTCCTGTATCTTATTTCTTTGCTAATTCATCTATTTTTTAATGTCTGCTCCAGATTTTATACTAAATGCTCCAATAGTACTCTTTGGTGTTTCCTTTTATTTTTCTAAAATTCCTGTCTTATAATTCTCTTTAAGTGTGTGGATTGCCACACAAAGATATATTTTCCTGAATTTGACCCACCTACTAGATATGCAATTGAAGTATATCATTGTATATTTTAGTTCTATGTTAGCTGCTGTTGAGGCACAAGCCCTATGCACTCTCAGTGAGATCTCTGAGATTGCTTCTATCTTTTTGTGCCCACAATCGAAGGGTAACTTCGTCCTTCTCAAGCTCTACACTGGCAGAGACATGGGAAGCCATCCATTTGTTCCTGCTCATGGCTCGGTTTCCTTGAGAAGAACCATCCCCTTCTCCATTACCCTATGCTTCCGGTGCCACTCCTGCTGCCTTTATTGTGTCCAGTTTTACAGGATTATTGGGATAGATTTTGCCTCTCCTCAACCTTACCACTTTAGGTTTTCTTGGTGGGGACCTTAAATCTTCTAATGCATTCTCCCCCATTTTTAGCACCACTTCACTGCTTTTACTCTTCGCTTGGGTTGGGTGTGGTGCCGCATGCCTGTAATCCCTACAACTTGGGAGGCTGAGGCAGGAGGATGGCAAGTTCAAGGCCAGCCTCAACAATTTAGTGAGGCCCTAGGCAACTTAGCAAGATCCTGTCTCAAAATAAAAAAAAGGGCTGGAGATGTGGCTCAGTGATTAAGTGCCTCTGGGTTCAATCCCTGGTACCAAAAATGAAAAAGAAAAAAAAACCCTTTCACTTGGGAAGCAGTGTGCCTTGGTGAAGAAAGTGGAAAAGGGGCCAGGAATCAGAAGAACTAAGTCCTACCCACCCTACAACTTTGGGTGCTGCTTCTGTGCCCTTGGATTCCCTTCAAGATCAACCGGGAGCATCAAAACAAAAGTGCAAATGGAAGCACTCTTAGAAAAACTAAGTGTCATGTACATATAGATATTTTTATTTTCTTATTATAAATGTATAGCAATAACATTTCATAGATTTTTTTAAAGCAAGACCAAATGCTTTGCCTATAATTGACTCTTATTGACTTATTATTCTTTACACATTATTCTTCTGTTAAATCTGTTACTAAAAAAACAAAGGGAACATCCACTAATATGAATTTTCCTATGATGTACACTTCAAAGTAAAAAAATATAACACAAAAATATGATCCAGACACCCAAATCAGCAAACACTTCACATGCCCCCCCCCCCATTCTTCACTGTGTTTCCAGTGGCTTGTGCAGTGTGTGACAGCAGTGTAATTGCAGTAATGAGGAGGTTTCCAGGCCAGGCTGTGGTCCTCAGTTCGCTGTGGATGTTTTAGCCCTAGGCTCAGCTTCAGGCCAGCACCAGTCACCCGGGCCAGAGTCACCAATGGAATCCCTTATGCTCAGTCACACACAAATGTGACATTTGTGGCATCTGGTGCACTGTACTGCAAATTCAAAACGCCCAGCATACCAGACTTACAAACTTGGGGAGAAGGACTAATTTGGGTTGTCCCTAGTCCTGTCCTTTTGAGCTAATTAAAACCTGTGCAGTAATGCCTGCTCCGTGATCTGAGAGGCCTGCGCGGGACAGCCTCAGATTTCTACGGATCTGCAGGTCTGTTTCTTTGTCTCTGAAAAGCGTCTTGGCTGTTTGTGGACTGTTGGTTTGCCTAGTTTTGATCCATCTTTGTTTTGTGAATTTAGCCATCCTGCTGTGCTAACTACCTGGTTGAAAGCCACACTCCACAAAAGCTAGACTCTCCACTGAGCCTCCTTGCTCTCCAACTCCATCCTCATCAGTGAATCCTGGGTTAGCCTGACCTAATCTCTCCTCATCCAGACTGAATGCCTGAATTGCTGACTGGTGTGAAGCAAGATAACCTAGGATATGGATAGACATGTCTATATATTTAATCATATTTCTCTCTCTCTCTCTCTCTCTCTCTCTCTCTCTCTCTCTCTCACACACACACACACACACACACACACACACACACACCTCCTAATAACTTCAAGTAGCTCAATAAACACTATCACTATACTACTCACCAGCAATCCATAAAAAGACAAGTAACCAGATAACATATCTTATTGTAGGGATGAGTAAATTATAAATAGCAACAATATTTGCCAGTATTTGGGCAAATGCCCTTATCTCAACCCCTGTGTAATGAACTCCATCATTCTCTGGCCTCCTCTGATTTGACCCATTGTACAACAGGATTCTCAGCTCCTGAATTAAATGGGAAAAAAGTATGACATAAGCACCTAATCTAAATGTCCTATGCAATGGGGTAAGAAACAAAAGAAAGAAATATTTGGGCATAATCTGAAAATGTGAGGTGGAGCCTTCCTTTTAGTCATTATTATTTAAGAGCGAAATAAGCAGGGTGCGATGGTGCAGGCCTGTAATCCCAGCAGCTCAGGAGGCTGAAGCAGGAGGATCCCATGTTCAAAGCCAGCCTCAGCAAGTTAGCAAGGCCCTAAGCAACTCAGTGAGACCCTGTCTCTAAATAAAACATAGAAAAATGGGCTGGGGATGTGGCTAGGTGCCCTGACTTCAATCCCCTACACCAAAAAAATAAATAAAAATAAGTGAAATCAAAGGCAATCCAGGATATAGCCCACTGTGTCAAGGCACACCTCTGAGGCAGACCAGCATGTGCACAAGTGGGAGCAGCAGGAAAGGAAAGAAAGAGGAGGAGGAAAAGAACCGCATGCTAACTGCCTTTGTCAACACAGAACCCATCAGATGCTGAGTGCTCGGGGGCTGTGACCCCCATAGCCTCCCTGGCCACAGCAAATTGGACCAAAGGCACTAACTGGACCTCGACACTGGTGTGGGCTCTGCCCAAGAGGGACAGAATAACTCAACAGTTTGATTTTCTTCTTTGAGAAGTTTGGAATAAAAGTAACACCAAGAGACTAAGTAGAGGCAGAGGTAGTGGTCGTGGACATAAGGCCAGAGGATCACAGGGGAAAGGCCATCAGAAATGACAGGCCAGCTGAAGTGATGGTTAGGGAGGGGAGAAGGGAGCTGAGAGTGTCCAGAGCAGAAGCTTGTGCTGTGTGGAGAGACAATGATGCCTGCTCCTCGGAGACAATCAGACATCCAGTTGCCCAGTTATTACCATCTCCTCTGCCAGAACAATGGCCCGGGCTCCAGGGGGATGAGTGGCAAGGGCTCTTTTCTGAGCTTCTGTATAGGAAGCCTCCATGACTTTTGATAGACCAAGAGTCCAACCAAGCCTGAAATGCTTTCCTCTGATTTAATCCTTGCCACAACCACACCAGGTATTACTTTCTGCTAAAAGATGAAGAAAATCAGTGACTTCAAAGCTGTTGAATGATCCTGTAATTCTTCCTCCCTCTGGAAAAGAAGCTCTTGGTAGCACATTATCTTATGCCCTGTTGAGGGTGTGGGGTACCCAGGACAGCCTCCACCAGGGGCTGGGGGCAGGCCAACTCATCTTCAAGGGTTGGGAGGTCAAATCATCCAGCAGGTTCAGATGCAGAAAGTTGGCACCAGGACAGACCTCTTAGGATGCCAGCTCTATTTCTGAGGGCCTCCATGCAAGGAAATGTGAATGTTCCAACAGGTTTTAGCCTATGGTAAAACACTCTGTACCTGCTCCATCTTCAATGACATCCCCACCTCAACCCTCTACTGCCTAATGTATACTGAGAAACAGATCTGCCAATGTTCTACCCCCAAAGGAGTCCCTGGTCAAGTATGCTTGGAAAATACAGTATACCCTATGCCCCTCTAGAGAGTCTCAGGGCATACTATATGCTTAAGCCTCTGAGACACTCTGCAGGAAAAAAAAAAAAAAAAGTTCAACTTTATTGACCCAGAGTTCACCCAACTTTTCAAAATGTGAACTCTCTTGTTTAGTAAGATCCTGCAGAAAAACACTTGGAAAAAAAAAAAAAAAAGTTCCTTTAATGAGGTGGATGCATGGAAGACAGGGCCGGGAAACCTAGCTAGGCCTTACCATTCTTCCTTTGAGCAAAGCTTTCTTTTGTAGTTCTGGGTCTTTATACTCCAGAGAACCATCCTGTACATGAGAAGGGCTCAGCAGACAATTGTCAGCTGTAACTGAACTGAGGAGAAGGTGAAGGTGATTCCCACAGTTGGCCCTTCTGCAAGTTAGCAGGCTCTGTCCTACCAGGAATCAAGGTTACTCAGCCCCTCGTGACACTTCGCTCAGCTCCACAGCTCCCCCCTCACCTCTGCTTGCTTTCCGTGCTGCCGAGGCTGGGGCCCGATTACATTTCACCCTGTGGTTTTAGCTTCTGCAGCCACTACAAACTCAATTTCTGTCCTCTCAGTTCTAGTTACCCCATGTAGCCGACAGGCCCGACAGGATGTCATGAATACTGTTACCTATGATGTGACCTTCCAAACCCTGAGGTTCCACCCCAGGAGCATTTTAGGTCACACCGCTTTTCTGCATGACACATGAATTTACAAGGGTTTCATGAGCAGGCTCTTCATGTGCTCTTGAAGCACACCAACATCCAGCACAGATGGCATATTGGCATTTTCATATTCATACACGAAGGACCATGCTTACCTGTCATAATGAATAAAAGCATAAAATTAAGAAATACTACCTCAGTCGGGCTTGCTGGCACACTGATTTTGAAATAAATTCCATAGGTCTAGGGGAGAGTTTGTTCTATCCTAATTCATACTGATCGTTTTATCTCCTCCTTTGGCCATTCCCTGCCACAGGTCTCTGGACAAATTCATCCCAATCAAGAGTGAGTGGCACATGTCCTAATGGGCCAGAAGAACTATGGTCACAAGAGGAAAAAGGGTGACTTGTTATCTCTGGAAGAAAGAAAAAAACCCTTCTGATCAGACACCTGCATCCTGTAACATGTACCTCAAGGCCCTACAGACCAAAAGGGGCATGAATGCTCTTAATCCTGTGATTTCTAGAAGGTCACCTCACTTGCCCAAGTCCTACCAGTTGGGAGTAACTCAAGTTCCAAGTCCTGTTAACATTGTACAGTTGTTTACCCATCCATTTGATTAAAAAAGGGTTGCCATCATTATCTAATGAAAAAGCATAAAACTTCCTAAACTGCCCATATCTGTGTTACTGGACACTTTAAGAGACCATGGCTTTGCCTTGTGATGGTCAAAATGAGCTGTGGAGTAAGCAGCTCGCCTGCTAATTGAGCTTTTTGCTGAGCACCAGTGAGATGTGAGAGATGAGTTTGGACTGGAATTCCATTATGGGTTTTTAATAATTAAACATTACATGTTTGGAACCTCATTCTTCTGTATTACTTTTTAAATATTAATCTATTTACATCAGCTGGACTTCCCGCAGCTTGACACGCAGTAAATGGGAGTCACACTGAGACAGACAACTGTGTTCTTAGCTTAAGACATCTTTGATGTGCGTTCACAGTAAATGCGACACTAACCCTCCGTTCAACCCGATCCTGTGCAATAATTACTCCACCTTTTAGAAGGTGGCTTGTCCCATTTTTTTTTTTTACACATAGTCGCACACTCCCCAATGTTACATTGACTTTTTAAATGATCAAAAATCCAAATTAATCCTCTTTTGAGGGTTTATCATGCCCTTTAAGATTATGGGGGCACCGTGCCCTGCTCAGATCCCCGGTTATAAGATGGATGAGGAAGGTATGCAAGGGTTTCCTTGGATATTACCCCACACTGTGATGAGACTGCAGCATAAAAATTTAAAAAAAAAAATGAGAGCACACATAAAAACCTCATTAAGGGATAACCCTATTCCACAGAGTGCCCTCAGCGGTGAGCACTTCCCCTCAGGTGGCTCAGGAGTGACTTCCTTCCGGGTGCACATGGTAGCTTTTGAGTGTGTCCTTCCTCCTCCCATTTCATCATCCCTGTCAGATGCTAGCACAAGCAGCAGCAGTTCAGCAGCTCCCTGGGTGACCCTCTCTCAGCTGCTCTGAGGTGCTGCTGCCTGTTCACCCTCTCTAGGTTCAAACACAGAGCATTCCGAGCACAGAGACGAGGCCTTCGAGAATACCCGGATGCACATGGTGCTGCCCGAGGAGATGGCCCCAGGTCAGACTTCAGTGGAATATGGGATTCTAAGCCAGGTGTGACAATCAAGGGCTGGCTAAATCAAGGGCCAGAGAGAACCGACACTGCAAGTGTCCGCTGCTCAGAGATTATGGACCCCACTGTTTCCGCAGGCAAGGTGATCGTCAGACCTGCATCTGCTCTCGGCCCCATGCAGGGAGCTCCATAACAATCTCCGATTTGGTTTCAATTTAAGAATTTTATTCCCTTTTAAGACAAAGCTAGCAGCCACAGACCAGCCAGGTTACAAGGCAGTTTTAAAGAGCAAAATACCATTTTACTTAATAAAAAAAGATGTAGGATTCAAAGTGGAAAATTACATGGGAGCTACCCCTGTAATAGCAAAAGAGTCTCCCCAGCTGCCCAGCCCTGTGACCACAGAGGAAGCAAAGAAGTACTGAAACTCCCGACGGCTTACACGCAAAAATGTTCTCCAAAAGTCAGTATGTCTTTCTATTGTTTTCCTCTCAGTATCACTGGATGGCCTATGCAAAATACCTCCATGCCAGTGTCTCTGTCATCAGCCTCAGAAGGAAGCTGGGGTCCATGCCCCCTATCTAAGCAATGCACAGTGCCCAGCAGGGCTGGCTGGCCCAGGCAGGCTACAAGTCCTAATGCTGTGACTGATGGCCACAGGAAGTGGGGTGTCTCCTTCTCCAAGGAAGGACTGGCTGAACTGGACTTTGGAAGGGACAAGTAGATTCCTAGAGTGTGAGGAAATGCTCCAGAGGAAAAGAAACGCCCTGGGCTTATCAGGGCCTCCACGCTGGCTGAGGCCTCCATCACCCTCAAGGGGCAGGGCTCAGATCTCCCTTGCAGCAGGCATGGGTTTTTTGAATCCAGACTTTCAAAATCCTTCTCTCCACAGTGGCAGGAACTGATTTAATTTCAGCCCCTCTTCTCACCCTCCAGAGACAGGACTAATAAGCAGGAGAAGGAAGGCCTGTCTAACCCTGGGGCAGACAGAAACCCTCCCCTGATTCTCACATTCAGATTCCTCCCTGGGGGAACACACCATCCTTTGAATAATTCCTGATTTGAAGGAAAAAGCAACCATATGCAATAGGTGGACAGGAGTAAATCAGAAGGGCATCGCCCACAGAGCTTACCACATGTGTGAGACAGACTAAAGGCAAGCAGAGAAAGCTCAGTGCTCTCCCCTCTTGCCTGACCCTGAGGCTGCGATTTCCTCCAGGAGATTATCTCAACCATTGTCCCTCTGATTTTCAAGCCATTTGGAAAACACAGAAAAACAATCCCTAGAAAATACCTAAAAGCTTCATAAATCTATCAGAAGTACTCGCTAATATTCAGTCTGAATCTTTCCCTAATTTTATTCCATTACTCCTACCCTAATTACACCCTTTGGTTTGAGCTAAATAAATTTCTTCCTTACCCCATGTTTATATCCTTCAGATGTCTGAAGACCATGATCGTGCCAACCACCCAGATCCTCAGACCTCACTAACGTGTGCTATATGGGACATAAAGAATGATAACACTGTCACCAAGTGTGCTGCAGATTCCAGCTGGATTGTTCTTGCTTTGTTAGCACCCAAGATCCATAGCCAGGGAGCAGCTTTTTGAGTTTTCTAATTTTTTTTTTTTCTTTTGTACCAGGAATTGAACCCAAGAGTGCTTACCCGCAGCCTTTTTTAAAATTTTTTATTTTGAGACAGGGTCTCATTAAGTTCTTATGGCCTCAATAAGTTGCTGAGGCTGGCTTTGAACTTGCCATTCTCCTGCCTCAGCTTCCCAAACTGCTGGAATTACAGGTGTGTACCACCTGAGTTTTGTAATTCTTGATCTTATAAAAGGAAATGTCAACAGGTCAGAGTTGTAAACGCTGAATTTACAACCAGAAGGAAACAAATCTTCTAAGAGTAACTAATTTGAAATAGTTTAGAAATTTCCATCAATGATGTTTAGTGATTTTTTAAAAAGGGACAGGGCATACCTTAAAGAGCTAACAGGATGAATCAATATCAAATTCCCTTTTGATACTGGTTATCACCAATTTTTGGAAGCTCAGAGTCCTAATGCCTTGGAGTTGAGCTGATGCCAGGGGGCCCTTTCAGTGCACTTTCTGATCAGCTCAGGGAGCCCTGCTGATGTATGTGGGCTGGTCATCCAACTCTATGGTGAAGCTTCTGCCAACAGGAAACACTATTCCACCACAGTACCCATCCATTCCTGTTAGCAAACTCCTAAAACTGAGAGAGAAACGTCCTCCTGCAACCCCCACCCATGGGCCTGGCCTTCTGTCTGTCAGAGCTGCTCAGAGCATAACCTACACTTCCACAGGGCTACCCTTCACAGAGCTGGCAACCGGGCCATCTGTTTCCTTGACCTTCCCACCCCAGGGGAAGGAACATCCTCAGTCGCTCCCACTGTCCTTAAGGCATGGTGACATCCAGAGCATCACTGTCCGGGTTGCTCTGCCTCATACCTCCATTTCATTCCCAACATATGACCAAGATGAAACGCAGCGCCCTTCTGACCCCGCATCTCAGGGGTCACAAGAGCTGAGATTACATAGAGTGATTCTGTGATTGTAGGACAAGTCTCCCTTTCTTCTTCCCTAGGTGTGACACTCCACCTTTAAATGTGTATTGCTTTAGGTTAAAATATTACACATCCAGGAATCCCCTGCTAAAACTCCAAATATCCCTGAAGGCATAATATTTTAAGCCTCTAACAGTGAGTATGAATTGATTTCTTTAGCAATTTTGGAGTTAGACGTGGATTCTAAACCTGTCTTTGTAATTTCCTAGCTTTGCAACCACAAGCAAGTTATCTAACCTCTCTGAGCAGGAGAGAGTTAAGAAGAAGGTATTGCGCCTGTAAATTCTTTTGTGGCAGGGGGCGGTAATGGGGATGGACCTCAGGGGCAATTGACCACTGAGCCCCAGCCCCAGCCCTATTTTGTATTTTATTTAGAGACAGGGTCTCATGGAGTTGCTTAGCACCTCGCTTTTGCTGAGGCTGGCTTTGAACTTGTGATACTCCTGCCTCAGCCTCTGGAGCTCCTGGGATTACAGGTGTGCACCACTGCACCCAGCTGGGCCTGTAAATTCTTAAGACAATTATCATTAAACATTAGCCAATTACCTATGAACTTATAGCAAATGCAGTTTCCTTCTCCTTTTTTTCTCACTACTTCTACAATTCTCAGAAAATAGACCTCATTTCTCTAGATAAGAGTACTGACTCACTGCTATAGTCAGTATTGAGGCAGAGAGTGACAAAACACCTGGGATTTAGATCCAAAAAAGTCTAGTCAATAACAATTGAATAATTATGTATTTTTTAAAAAATAACTATGAAATATTTTGAGAAGTTTTTGAAATATTTTGAGTTATCACCCTAGAAATAAGGTCAAAAAGAACCCCTAAACTGGAGAGATAGTAGTCTCCTGAGGCCAATCTGAGAATCTTCTAGGAACTTAAATATCTATCTTGGCAACAGAAATGAAATGTAAGTGGCCACAGCCCTGACCCTGGCTGGGATGGAGGAGCTGCAGTAGGCACATAGCCTAGTGTTGTGAGTTCCTGCACAAAGACAGCTCTAGGGCTCTGGGCCAGGGCTTCTCAAACTGGAGTGTGTATCAGTCACCTGGGAAAGCTTGTTAAAACCCAGATTGCTGCTACCTGCATGCCAGCGTTCAATGTAGCACTATTCACATTAGCCAAAGGGTGGAAACAACCCGTGTCCGTCAACAGTCAAGTGAATAAACAAGACATGGTGTATCCATAACATGGAATATTATTCAGCCATAAGAAGGAAAGAAGTACTGATTGACACCAAAACATAATTGAGTGGACCAAGACAGACACAAAAGGCCACATATGACTCTCCTTTTATGAACTATTTAAAACAGGCAACTTCTTAGAGACAGAAAGTAGATCAGAGGTTATCAGGGGCTGGGAGTTTGGGGATGCGAGGAGTCATTGCTTAATGAATACAGAGTTTCTGTTTGGAGTGATGAAAAAAAATTGGCAACAGATAGCAGTGAAGGCTATACAACATTGCAAATTCCGCTGAATCTTACACTTAAAATGGTAAATGCTACATCACATGTATTTTATCGCCATTAAAAAATTTTAATCCAAGATTGCTGGGCTTCACCCCCAGATTCTGAGTCAGTGGATATGGGTGGGGCACAGGAATCTGCATTTTTAACAAATTCCCAAGTGATGCTGATGATTTGAGAATTTTGAAATCATCTAAGCCTGCAAAGGGGAGACTAAGCAAACCCTTCGAAGTCTCTCCTCATTTTGCCTTGCTGATTGGCCAGAAAAGCTCAAACTTCAGTGTGATGTCAATCCACACTGGAAATAATAAAAGCAGCTGAGTTTGTCATTTTTGCATTCAGGCTGATTGGAGGCAATAGCTCTGCCCTGTGGTTTTTCTCCTGCTTTTTTCTTCTCACTCATTGTCAGCCAGTAAAAACGCCAATAATTAACACCTACCAGGTGCAAGTCAGAATGGGCAGTGACTGAGTGGAGAAGTCATCCTCCGGGCCTTGTTCTCAGAAATCCTGCCCAAATATCCAAACTCACTATGTGAACAGTGAATTTTTTGTTGTTGTTCTAATAGGACTTAGAAAAAGAGCTTGCTGCTTAAAGTTTCAAAAAAGCTTATGCGCCAGCCCTCCTGATATTGATCTGGGCAGGATATTCATACAGGGCATAGAGCATGTAATGCAGATGTCTCATTTGGGGTCTGGTAAACTGCTTCAGAGCTCATGTTTCCGGGATCCTCTCTTTTGACATTCCCGGGTTCACCTCAAGTTCACTGGTTTTCCCTATGGTATTATTTAACTTCTTCAAATTTAATGTATTTTTATTTGTGCTCATTTGGGTGTTTTGTATTTCTACATATGCACGCTTAATTGAGCAGAATGTGCTGGACATTTTCCCTACAGAGGTTACACTGCACGGCTTTTCCACCCAGAAAGAACAGCATCCCCGTCACCACGGTGGAGCAGCCTGGACTTACTGGCTGACATGTAAATATTCGTGACAACACAGGTGAACCCAGTGC
The DNA here is from genome assembly GCA_025594165.1 of Tamias sibiricus. NCBI lineage: Eukaryota > Metazoa > Chordata > Mammalia > Rodentia > Sciuridae > Tamias > Tamias sibiricus. The sequence goes on along the minus strand of CM046666.1, from coordinate 93,566,207 downwards.
TGGCCAGTGGGACATCGCACGGCGCTGGTCCTCCCACTGGGCTGAGGGAAGGGGATAGCTCTAACTCAGCAAGCAGACAGCATCGGTTCCTTTCAATTTGCAGGGCTGTCATGTTTAAATATGAAAATGTCGCTTATAGCCAAATGTTAGTGACAGCAGCCTGTGGCGTCTATCATGGTTTGCACTCTTAACTCCTGCTAAAAATAGGCTTGCTTTCTCTGGAATCCTTCAAGTTCCACATCTGCAGGAAGTTTTTGTTGCTGTCACTGGCCTTTTTCTTTCTTTCCTGAAGATGACTGTTCTTTGGTTCCACCAGGGCTCTCCTCCCTTGGCCCCTCCCGGAGAGAGCACCATTCACAGAGTGATAATAAACACCCCAGGCCCAGGCGGTCCCACAAAGGCCTCACGTGGGTTCTCAGTTATTATCACTGCCTGGCTTCTGAAGTCTTTGGTGCAGGGAGAAATGGGACAGCTCTAAGGGGCAGAACCATTTGACCTTCAGAAGCAAAGGACTGAAGGTTGTTGGAACTGATTGGACAGGTTGGCAAGTGAACTGGAGGGCAAGGGTTCTGGGTTTAGAACACACCAGTCAACAGCACCTCCAAGCAGACAGCCTGTTCCCTCCAGTGTTCCCGACTCATTCTGTTTTCCAGGTATTCAATTCACTCGCTACAAACAGTAACTATGGTAATGATGCATTTATTTAAAAATTACCAATGGAACAAATGCTCAACTTTTCTCAGAGCAGGCATTCAATTATATTTATTAATTCTCTCTCACTCTCCCGCCCATGGTGTGTGTGTGTGTGTGTGTGTGTGTGTGTGTACATGGTGGGTGGGGTTGGGGTTGGGGTTAGGCTTAGACCAAATGCCAATGTTGCTTTAGGTGTGTTCAGAACCAGCTAGAAGATCGTGTCTCGAACGAGACCTGCCTGCCTTTAGATAACCCCAAGCACTTTGCAACGCACTGGAATCACTCAAAGAGCTTTTTGTGTGGTCCTACTCTCAGTATTCTGATCCAGTTTCTCTGCAGTGGGTAGGGTCTCCCTGAGCCCTTGAATGGCAACTGTGTGGCACCTCTCAGGGCCTCCTAGCAAAAGCTACAGATCATTGTTTGAATCTCTAATCAGTTGTGTCCCCTGTCCCCCATCCACTGCCCCCTCATTCATTCCCTGCTGAGCTTTACTCTGCCTCCGAGAGTTTTCCTCCCGCGGCGTTTGTGGCTGGCCACGACAGGCAGCTTACAAATGGTGGCCAGTCCGGGGCTCGGCAGGCAGAGAAGAAAAAATAAGATATAAGAACAAGAAGCTAAGATAGTGAGGAGAGAGGAGAAGAAAGCATAGCCTCTGACTCAGTTGAGACCAGCAAAAAGAGTAGTACTCAGTTGAGGCCAGCAAAAAGAGTAGTACTCAGTTGAGGCCAGTTAAGAATTAGCGAAAAGCCGAAGCGAGTAGCCGGCGAGAGCCGGCGAGAAGCCGAAGCCATGAAGCGAGTAGCCGGCCAAAAGCCATAAAAAATAAAGAAGCCAGAAAGTAATAGCATGGTAAAAGCCATGCAGAGAAAAAGCCTTGAGCTTTAGCAAAAAGCCATAAAGAAAAAAGCCATGAGCTTAAAAGAAAATAGAGAATTAAAAAGCACGGTGAAAACCATGCAGAGAAAAAGCCATTGAGCTTTGGCAAAAAAGCCATAAAAATAAAGAAGAGACAAGAAAAAAAAAAAAAAAAGTCAAAGCCGCTTATGCAATTGTGCTTAACTAAGTGCGTTAGCTGCTCCTCAGCAGTAGGCTTCCTTAAAGCCGCAGCACCTCCTCAAAAAGGGCTCAAATATCCACCCTTTTAAAACAAAAGGTGAAAAGCCAGGTAGGGACAAGAAAATAAAAGAAAATAGAGAAAATAAAATATAGAAAATAGAATTAAAAAGCACCTTTTAAACTAAAAGGGAGGAATATGAAGGAGCCCCAATTAGGGAGATGGCTATTGCGGTCAGCTGGAAGCCATAAGTTCCACCTGATAATAAGTATGTATGTGACGCACCTGTAAATGCACGTAAGGCACCCGCAAAGCTAAAGGTATATAACCGGGTGAAAGCGGTCGGAGTCAGGAGAAGAATGAATTCATTCAGTCAGTCATGCAGTCGTTCGGTCGGAAGAAGAGTTCGGGTCTAAGAAGAAGAAAAGAATCAGAGCAGCCAGAACGTAGGCAGAGCGGTTACAGAAGAGAAACCAGATAGAAGAAGTAATTCCTGGTCAGAGTCAGGCCGAGGCTCCCGAGGAAGAAAGAAGAAAGAAGAAAGAAGCTCTAAAAGCTAAGCTCTCTCTCTCTCTCTAAAGAAGAAATCTCTCTCTTTCAAATTCTCTCTCTTTCTCTCTAAGCTCTAAGAAGAAGAAGAAAAAGCTATCTCTAATCTTTCTCTCTAAGCTCTTTCTAAGAAGAAGAAAAATCTTTCTTTCTCTCTCTAAGCTCTCTCTAAGAAAGTAGAAGTAAAAGTAGTAATAGCTTTACTCTGCCTCCGAGAGTTTTCCTCCTGCGGCGTTTGTGGCTGGCCACAACAGGCAGCTTACACTGCTGCCCCAGTGGGCCAGACCTCTCTGATGTGCCTTCCTCCACAGGAGCTAGCAAGGATTCTGGTCAAGAAACCTCTTACAGGAGAGGGTCCAGAAGTTGTGTGGGAAAGGAAGATGGGGCACCTCAGCAGCACCACACAGGCTGTCTTGCTCAGGGAGGCCCCAGATAATCCTGGACCAGGTGAGTACTGCGGGAAGGGAATAATCTACCTTGTTCCCCTTCTGCTCCCAGCTCCCGGCAAGGGCCTGACACTTGGCAGGTGCTTGATGGAGTTTGTTCAAGTGTCTTCTCATATTTTCCACAGTCCACAAGCTATGTATGTGGCAATGCAGGTAACAAAAGATGGCTTATAAACGAATTCCTACGAAGTGAGTCCTACTTAGGCCCCAGCTTGGCTTATGGTAACTGGAAATCTGTATTTATGGTGGGGGAGTTCCTCATTGAACTAGAAATCTTGGGTCAAGAACAGGTTAAATAGTGTCACATGATGGAGAGCGGGGGGGGGGTACTTGGGTAGCTGCTATGTTTTGGATAAGTGTGCCCCAATGTCCGTGTGTTAAAGGCTTCATCCCCAGAGTGGTGCTATAGGGAGGTGGTGGGACCTGTCGGAGCTGGTGCTTAGGTCACTGGGGGCAGGCCTTCGAAGGGGATTGTGGGACCACAGCCTCTCTCCTGCACTCCCTTTTGCTTCCTGGACAATACAGTGAGCTGTTTTGCTCCACCACACTCTTGCCACAGGATTGTAGCATAGGGCCAATTGATCATGGACAGGAAACTCCAAACTGTGAGCCAAAATAAACCTTTTCTCTTCATAAGTTTATTATCTCAGGTATTTCATTATAGTAATGGAAAACTGACTTTTATCATGACCCCATTTCCCAGTTCTAACTTTGTACTTGTCTCCCAGTTCAGCCCTTCCCTGGGCCAGTAATAATGGTGGACAGGGGGGGGGGGGGGCAAGATTTACAAGTCTTCCTGCACCCTGAGACCTCTGTCCTCCTCCTCTTTCCTGGGATTCCTCATGTCTAATGGAGATAGGCAGCAAGACCACCCCTTTACCCAGGATGCTAACATCACTACTACTCCAGCCTGGAAACCCCTCAAGGTCAAGTAGTCCTGGGTAAAGAACCAATTACTGATGTATTAAATACTAACTCAGCACAACCAGTTGACTTAAAGAACCTCTGCTTTGTGCTCCATGGTGGTCCTGCAGTTCTCCACACCATCCATAGACACCCACTCTTGGGATTTGCTCAGGAGTGGGATGTGCAGCCTAACAAGAAACATCTTGGGGCTTTTCTGTCTGTAAAGAGCCATTATTTTAACATCCAGTCTCCTTCAGCAGCTCATGAACACTGCTCTGGAGTGGTGGTCTTCAAGGTACCTCAGTGGGTACAAAGATATCCACTGAAGTAAGGGAAGAAAATGTGAGAATGTCTGTGGTTATTGCTAATCATTTCTACTTGCATGGGAATGCACAGACACTAGAACAGTTTTGTACATGTGCGCAGTTATAAGGAGCTAAATACTGTGGGTGTATGCTCAAAATTATTATTATTTTTTTTACTGGTGAGGTGTGTGTGACAAAAAAAAAAAAAAAAAAAAAAAAAAACCTGCTGAGATCACAGTCTAACCTCATTGTCACTTGCTGAAAGTAGCAGATTAGGGTATAAATATCTGGGGCAAGAAGGAACACGCTGGATGACAGTGCTTAGGGTTTTCTTTGGTGGTGGGGGTGGGGATGGGGTGGGGGTTGAAGAACAACAGAGAATGAAGAATGACCCTTGTTTCTGTGTCAGACTAAAGGGCTTCCCAGTGCCAAATCTAACAGACCCACCTGATCCCTCCGCTCAATCAGGCATGAACTACTCCTCTTGGGGACCTCTCTTTGGCACTCTTCCCCTTGCTTAAAGCACAGGTCACTATATTTTCTGATGTCACTTGAGTGCTTGTCCTATCTGTCCTTGAGGGAGGGCCGGTCTCTTAACTCATCTCTTAAAAACCTTGCACGCAGTATCTGATGGAGATTTCTTGGGAAACATAATCAAAGCTTTCATTGTAAAAGAGCTGTCTGTTTCTGTAGCTAGTTGTTGGGCACTACACACTGTTTACCTGGCTTTAGATCTCAGAGTCAGCAAAAGCTCAAATCAGCTTTTAACCCTATGTCAATTCCTTGAATCATTTTTGCCTAACGATGTTTCTGAAATTACGAATTGTTATTGCTACCATTTCATTTTTGTTAAAAAAAAAAAAAAGGCAGGGAACATTTTAATATCACAGAACTAGGAAAGACATCATCTCAGGAAAAAAAAAAAAAGAGAGAGAGACTCCTTCGCAAGAAAGAACCAGGACCTTACACCTTCACATAAAGTATACCCATGGTGTCCTCATGTCCCTGTCTTTACATCACCATTTGGGAACTTCTGAAGTGAAGGGAAGCCACGACACAAGAATTCCAAGCAGGGCTGGGATTGTGGCTCAGCGGTAGAGTGCTCGCCTAGCACGTGCATGACCCAGGTTCAATCCTCAGCACCATGTACAAATAAATGCATTGTGTACAACTAAAAGCAAATAAAAAAAAAAAAAAAAAAAAGAATTCCAAGCAAATCACTGGCAGTTCCCTTGGGTGGTCAAGGAGAGCAAAGCCCAGTTGTGAACAAAATCATGATATGTTAAGATGTCCGACGTTTGGTCCACCTTCTCCTTCATCTGATCATCTCCCCTTGGTTATTGCTCCTTCCTTCAGGGCCCTTGTCCCATGTCAAAATAACGACCCTTATTAGGATTTTCCCCTTATATAGCACTCAAAACCCAAGAAAGTAACCTCTAATAGCGGAATTTCATGAGTGGAAAATGTATCCCTTTTAGCCAAGTACCCCTCAGCACATTCATGATCATGGACCAATCCACCTCTCTCTAGAGCCAGCCCTATAAAGGGATGAGCAGCTCTGGCAGCCATTAAGACCCTGGGTTGACACAGGAAGTCTCATACCTGATCAGGGGCATACTCTACAGAGAATCCCATGAAATGCTGATCTGGTAAACTATATCATTTAAACTAAAGACAATGTTCATAATCAGAAAACATGATTACCTTGATTATATGGCATGTACACAATCCAGAAAACCTCAAGCCCCTGCATACAGCCCGGTGTTCGCACAGGGTTGCTGAACTACACCTGGTCAGCTCTTTCTGAGCTGGTCAGTAACTCATTTTTTCCTACTGCTTGTTCAGTTTCACAAGTGCTAGCATATGTTTGCTACAATAGGTGCCTGGTGCCAAATGTGTAAGAAAAAGTAGGAGACAAACTCTTAAATGGAAAAAAAAATTATATTCATTAACTTAATTTTTTTCTGCAACAATGCCAGCATTTGACATCAGCAGCAAAGCACCACGGGCCAGCTGGAGGCGCACCAGTGTTCCTTGGGGGCTGGATGATAACAGACCAGAATATTTCATGTTGGGCCTGTCCCAGAAATTCCAGGTGGCCACAGACATGATCCTTTAAGTTACTGTCCACTTCCTGTTGAGCAACAAATTGCCACCAATTGCCTGAAAAGAATCAGGACACATTATCTGAAAATGTTTGTTCTGCCGTGGGTGGGGTATGTAAGGCAGACGGGGAAGTATAGCTGGAGCCCCAAGTCATCTCAACGATTTATAGCGACAACAGGCAGAACATTTAAAACCAGGTGTCCTGGAAAATGTACAGGAGCCCTATCAATAACATCACTTAGAGCACGTCCCTGGGACTGGACTTAAGGTCAAACGCTACCAGTCTCAATGCCTTCCCACACACCTTCTCCCTGGTCCCCCTTCTCGGGTGGACACGGGACTTTCTCCCCAGAATATTAAAAACCCAAGGCCTCTGAGGCTGCCACATGCTAAGCTCCATCACCTGTTTAATGTCCATTGTAGGTGGGGACGAGCCCCAATTTGGGCACAATTACAGGCAGCAAATTGGAAGTTGTGGGGCAGAGACTGGGGCTGGCCTTGGCTTCCCTTCTCAGTGCACATTTATCAGCCCTGTCCAGCCTCCTCTGGACCTGAAGGCAGAAAGCAAGGTGGGAGAGGGGAAGACCCTGTGCAGACACTGCCCCCATCCCTCACTTGGTCCTGCCAAGTGGGAGCCATCTCTTTGTCCCAGGGATTAATAAATGGAGCCCAAATTCTCCACACACAGGGAAGCAGTTTGGGACATAGTTGCCCATCAGCTGCCTCACCTATTCTTCCTAAATTGAAGCCTTAAAACTCAGACATCAGAGACTGAGGCAGGAAGATCCCAAGTTCAAAGCCATTCTCCGCAACTTAGCAAAACTCTAACCAACTTAGCAAGACCCTGTCTCAAAATTTTAAAAAGGGGCTGAGGATGTGGCTCAGTGGTTAATCTCCCCTGGGTTCAATCCCTGGTACCAAAATACAAAACAAAAACAAACAAACAAACAAAAAACACAGACATCAAATACACTGAAGCAGTGAAGAAAAATGCTGGCCTTCCTACATATCTGCACTCTCTCGAGGCCATGTCCTCCCATCACACTGCACACCCATTGTTACTGCCCCAACCTCCTTCTCCTTGACTGCAAGATATTCTCCTGACTGTGGTTAAGAATTCCATCTGTGACACATCATAAGTGTCTCAGTGGCTGTGAAAGACTCTGGGGATGTGTGTGAATGTGTTGTGGGTGTGTGTCCCACAATGATAAGGAGGCTGCTGAGGTTGTCCCAAAGCACAGGATAAAAACCAATCTTCATACCCTAGTCCAGAGATTTTCAAACTCCAATGTTCCCCCAAAGCCCTAGGGATCTTGTTAAAATGCAGTTCTGCCTCAGGAGGTCAATGGAGCCTGAGATTTTGCATTCCTAATAGGGGCCCAGGCTGTGTCCATGCTGTGTGGGGTGGACAACATTTTGAGCAGTGAGGGGCTATAGACAATTAGGGACTGGGACATCAGCCCATGGCCACGAAGGTCATTATTTTCTGAATCCCAAACCAAGGCACAAACATGGTCTCAGGAAAGACAGGTTTAATTACTAAGTCAGGGAGAGACTGGGAGACCATACCAGGGTGCTAAGCTTCCTACCTCCTGGGACCTTCTCAGAGATTAGGGCCTTAGTTCTCAAACTCAGCTTCTGAGGATACACTGTCTCTAGCTGGACCAGCTGGACCTGCTACTGCAATCAAACCACTTTTATTTCTCCCAAACCATTGGGAGGAATGTTAATGCACCCATTTTGCAACTATGTTCTTCTCCTATGTATTTTCCTCACCTTCAGTCAGACTGGAATGTGGCAAGATAATCTCTTGGTAGAAGAATGGCAACTAGCCAAGCCAGAAGCAGTCACCTCTAAGCTCCACCACACGTTGGCCTGTTCTTCAGAACAGGCTCCCTGACCTCAGCCCTGCTGGCCCCACATGGGCCTGTAGACAGCATGGCCTGGTTTTTAGCCCTCTGGCACAAGCATTAGCCCTCCTTTGACTTGCTCTATTCCCACTGGCACATAAAAAAAAAAAAAAAAAATACTGTGATATATAATATGGGAGGAAAAAAGAAAGGACATATACCCAGAGAATACAGGAATCACAAAGACTGTTTGGCACAAGAGAAGTTGTGGGGGGATTCCAGATATGGGGACTAGGCAGGCAGAGAGGTGAGAGGAAGAAGTGGTAGATGGGGGAAGGACTCTAAGCAGGTTCACAGGGGACTAGAAACTGCAGGCAAATGAGGCCAGGGAGAAATTCCTGGGGCCAGGTGGCCAAAGAATTTTTAGGAACTGGAATGTCATATTTAATTTTTAAGTTTTTCACAGTGTGGTGATAAAAAGTCCCTTCGTTAACTTGAACCTTAGTAAAAGTTGCTGCACGCACATGCACATACATGTGAGGATTCACACACGTGCCAGAGTCTGGTTTAGAGAATCTAAAATATCAAACTCACAGGCTCCACAGTGCTGGCACAGTTTGCAGGCCTGGGCCCAGACACCTCGCCAGGGCCAAGTTGGAGAGTGTTGTTTCACCACATACCTCTAGGGGGCGCCCTATTAGGCATAATTTAGTAAAGACCAAAAGAATCTGCCCATTGCCTGTCCTCACCCTTCTTAGTTTCCAGAGGGAATGAAGCAGGGAGGGGAGATAGGTGAGTTCAACCTTTAGGCCCACTCTCTTTATAAAGGCGGTGGCCAGCTCTCTAGAACAGGATGAACAGTGCAACAAAATTACATCGCAAGACAATAACTATAGCATGCATAAACAGGAATTAGCCAAATTCAGTAGGAAAGGGCTTATCTCACAGACTGAGGCTGCTGTATCTGCTAACAGGCATTCAAAGATGACAAAGCCAACCAACAAGCGCCAAAGGAATACTAATAGAAAACCAGAAACAGTCAATCCTGCTTAGACAGCTTGATTATATATTTGTGAACCTGTTGGCTCTTGTTTATGACTTTATATTTCATATGTGTATTATAAATGGCAAAAATTACTCCCAGTTCCCACAATGGGGATTAAATATGTCAATAACTTGCAGCGTTCTCAAAAGACTGACAATGTTTTCCAAATGATGGGCCACTTGAATTCATTTGAGGACCACTGATTTAGGAAAACAGACAAGATACGTGAAACAGGGAAAATCTTGGGACATGTGGTCTTCACACTACAGCCACAGTGCCTATGTCATCTGCCTGTGGACACAGTGTCCCCAACAAGGGATGCCCTCAAATACAGACCTGAATTCTAGCCCAGCAAATAGAGAAACTTTCCCATGGAGATCTAGTTTGCTCAATCCAAACTTTTCTCCTTCCCCTCCAGTTTCTTAAAATTATTACAAGGGTTGGAGAAACTCTAGACCCCCAAAGAAGGAGAATCACAGGCACCCTTAGTCTCTGTCTTGCTTTCCCAGAAACTCATGAGGAGATCGCAAGGTATCTCAAGTCTCTGGACAAAGAGATCTGGTGTGGAGACACCAGCTTGTTGCATCTCTCAGAGCATACAGGCTTTCTTTATGCCCCTCTGGCCCTTTTTTCGGGTTTCTATTACATGGTACTTAAGCTGCTTTTGAGACAGTTTTCCACTGTATTTTAAAAGCCAGTCCTGGCATGTCTGTAAACATCAGTTCATATTCCTGGAATAAATCTTTTTTGTGTTCCATCCTACTACCCACAGGGGTACAGATGGCATGTTTTATGTGGTGGCCACTATTTACAATTCAACCCCATGGAGGCCCTTGAGATGCCACAAATGTAGCCCACACAGGAAGACAGCCCCTTGGGCAGAGACATTTGTCCCAACAGGCCAGGAGTGCCAGGAAAAGCCACACCCTGAAAGTACACGGGTTCCTCTGATGCTGACACACATCCCCCATTCAGGGCCAGTGGGGTCTTGGGCATCCCCAGAAGACGCACTAGGAGGCAGGCTCTGCCCAAGTGACAACAGGGTGTGCAGGGTAGGCAGGGAAAACTGCACACTGAATGCCCAAAATTGACTGTAGAATTTAAAACAACAACAAAGCAAATCCATCCTTACCAAGAAAGCTCACCACATTCATTTGCATGCTCATGGGCATCTGCTAGTTACGTATCAATGTCTCCTTTCTATTCTGATGGACAGCCATTAATCACAGTAGACTTGACCTTGTCAGTACCTCACTGAGGGGACAATGGAAGAGAGGTTTATTTGTAGAGGAGGAGGGAGGGTAGGGGAGTAGATTCCCTTTACACTGAAGAATACTCAGGAAGCCGCTGCTGCCTCTGTCTCACACTAAGATAGCATTTGCCGAAAATGTCAACAGATTGCTTCTTGAGTTTGAGCTGTGCAGACATCAAAAGCTTATTTTAACAGGGCATTTTGCTTAAAATTGCTTGGTTAGTTTAGGCATTTAGAATGTCTCTGACTATATGATTTGGATTAAGAGGTTCTAGTTGAATTTTACTGGTTTAGCATAAATGAGGACATAGCTGGAATAGACCCCTTCACATAACCAAACCCTTTAGGCCATTAATGTTGTAAAATTTGCTCTTTGTGTGTGTTGTGTTTTTAGTGGGTTCTTTTTTTTCCCTATTTCTTTCCTTTTCTTTCTCTCTCTCTCTCTCTTTCTTTCTTTCTTTTTTTTTTTTTTTTTTCCTTAACGCAGCTTAGTTGCTATGCAGAGGCTTAGTGCTCCTGCATGGGGATCAGTTCCAGACTTTGGTTTGATTTGAAACAAGCCAAGCAAATTTGCCTGAATGTGATTTCAAAAGGTTTTCCTGTTTTCCTATTTCTCTCATCAGGAGATTGAAGGAAGCTGAGAAGCAAGTCACTATTTGAGTTCCAATAATGCTGGCCTGATTTTCTCAAGTATTTGGTATGATTCAGTAGACACAGTTCGGATGGATGACCCCTGCTCTAAAACCCTGCAGTAGCTCTCCAATCAGGACTGAGTCTCAGGAAGCTAATTTCAAAAGGCAGATGACTTATAATTGCAGATAAAGCTTTTTTCTTCCATTTTTACTTTTCTTTCCATCTTTCTTTTTCACTTTCTCCATATCACATTGACTAGATACTACTCAAAAAGTTAATGGTAATTGCTCTCATCTTAATTTAGCAAAGAGAGGAAGAGAGAGAGAAATGAGTGTAATTTGCAGATCTACGCACAGGTTATTACAGGTGTGTTATATTAGTGTATTCATGAGCCCCCTGGGACAGGCATGCTGCGCTATCCAATAACTTTCTTAATGTGTAATTACACACCATCGAACTATAATTGATTAATTGAAAAGAGAATGTAGGCAGATGTGAGGGCAAGACTTTTGCTGCTCATTAAATGAATATGTCCTTGCTTCTCTTTAATAAGTTAAGTGGAACTACTCAAAAGCAATTAAGTCAGTGGTGAAATTCATTAAATTTTAAGTAATTACTGGTATTAAATTCTGTAATAAAATTCAAGACTTTGCATAGTTCCATTTCAAAAAGAAGAATGATAATTCTATAATGGTAATTCTGTGGGGCCAATTTAGTAGAATAAGGCTTCCAGAGAAAACCTACATCTTGGACTCACTGTAATTCCATGCAAAAATCACCAGGGAGGGAGAGAGGAATGGGGGGGGGGTGAGAGAGAGAGAGAGAGAGAGAGAGAGAGAGAGAGAAAGGAAATGAATGCACTAGTGCCATTCTACACCAGCCAGAACAAGTCTCTGTCACTTTAACCTGGGAATGTAATGGTTCTTCCAAAGTAATTTTTTTCATTTAAAACCTTAACTGAAATATTTTGGGGAAAATACCTATTTTAAAATCAAATGTCTTGAGTATTACAGTTGATACCTTCTCTAATAGCTACAGTCAAGGTAAAAATGAATACAGGGAGTTGAACGCAATTTGGAGAAAATTCTTTCCAGGTCCTACTGTCATTATAGAAACAAACCTGGGTTACTAGGGCTGGTGCAAGGATGAAGTATACCTTAGTTTAGGGATGGGGCCACAGATAGTTCCCGGAGCCCATAGGTGGCTTCCTCCACTGATCATTTTGCCCAAGAACCTGGCTAGTTGAGAAATGTGTCAGAGAGGAACAGCTCAGCCAATGCTGCACATTCCAGACATTCCTGACAACTCCCTCCACACAGGAGAGACCTTGGAGTACCAGACTGTGGAAAATTGCCAACAGGGAGCACACCAGTATGGCTTATTCATTCACAGATACATTAAATATTCCTTGAGCATCTTAGAAGCCCTTATTAAGATGATTTTATATATGAAATAGTTAAGTAATATAACTATGCATATAATTTAGTAATATAAGGTAAATGTATGATAATCTTGGAAAAACCAGGGGTGGAATCCTGTAAAAATCTAGTCCATTTTGTTCCCATCCAAGATAACTTGTACCCCACATAGTAGGCTCTCAATAAAAGCTTGCTGACTAAAAAGGATGGAAGGAATCCCTGATGTGGATTCTGAGTACAATTTGATGTGTGGCACTTACATAAAGTCTATTTAATTTATGAGAGCTGTGAAGATTAGAAATCTTTATCACATTTGCCGGTAAATGGAAGGATGTGAAGACTACCATGCTAAGTGAAATAAGCCAATCCCTAAAAACCAAAGGTTGAATGCTCTCTCTCATATGTGGATGCTAACACACAACAAGGGGAGGAGGGGAAGAATAAAAGTTCAGTGGCTTAAACAAAGGGGAAGAAAGGGAAGGGAAGGGGTATAGGAATAGGAAAGACAGTAGAATGAATCTGACATAACTTTCCTATGTACATATCTGAATACACCACAGCGAATCTCACCATCATGTACATCCACAAGACTGGGATCCTAATTAGAATAATATATACTCCATGTTTGTATAAATATGTCAAAATAGACTGTACTGTCATGTATAACAAAAAAGAACAAATAAAAAAAAATGTTAATGTCTTGGCCAAAAAAAGCTAAAAGGATGGTGATGATGGTAGCCGAGAAGGAAGGAGCAGGGACTCCAGATCTCAGGCTTCAGCTCCAGCCATCAGTATCCTGAAGCGTTCCCACAAGGCTTTCTTACAATAGAAAATGTAAAACGCATATTCAGGAATTTTGGTCATTTTTGTTTGAACAGTAGATTCAACCACATATATATTTTTTTAATTCTGTATTTCAAAATCTAAACATCATTTTGTAGCATTAGTTTCACAATCTAAAAGGTAGTCACTGTATTTTCATCATTTGTGTGGCTCACACTTTGAGGGACGGTCAGTCTACTAGATTCAAGGCTGTAGGGCTGCTGGGTCCTGGAGGTGCCATTCACATCATGGGGGCTTCCATACTGCAGCCCTGACTAGACTGCAAGAGGACGAAGGTATGTGACTCTCACAGGAAGAAAGAAGGGCATTTTACATACACTGTATGGGCATTTTACATATACTGTAATTCCTGTTGGGAAAAAAAAAAAATCCCAATCCTCACACACACTGTAATTTTAGAAAGCATAACTAAAGCTAAAACTAAATTAGACTAAATAGGTATATTAGACTCAGAAAGAAAAAAGCCAGGACAAAGGAAAGACATTAGGTCTCATTTTCTGTTTACATGTTTTCCTGACATTATAAGATACCTTATTGCCCTGCAGTTCATTTTAATCTTTTTTTTCCCTCCATTTTTTTTATATGCAGTGCTGAGGATTGAACCCAGAGCCTCATGAACCCAGGGCCTCACATTTGCCAGGCAGGTGCTCTACCACTGAGCCACAACCTCATTTTAATCTTGAATATGAGACTTTGATAACCTGCGTCTGGGCAGATCAGCTATTTTAAAGAGGAGCCCGAATCAAGGGAAATGCTCTTGCATTTGAACAAGTTCACTGAATGACATTTTGCTCACATTCTTTTGGATTTTTGTTTATTTCCTTTTTTTATTTTTATGACAATAACTAAGTCCCAAATATATTCCAGACTGACCAAAGGAAAACTGATTCTCATCAGATCAATAATGATGTAGCCAATTAATATATTCTGAAACTTATCAGCATATAAACAAAGGTGCCCCAAAAAGGTGGGTGTGTTCACTTCCAAAAGAAAAGTGGAATTTTCCTATTGATGGAGATTTGATTCCTCTTTAAATAGTCTAAATTTAGGAACCTCTTTTTCTGGTTTGTAGTTTTACAGTTTAAATCACAGTGATCCCTGAATCATTCTAGATCACAAATATTTTTAAACTTCAGTTTCTTGCTTCTACTTTGATCTTGTTTTTCCTACTGTGCACAACTAGTCACTTAATTAAGACTGTTATCCAAAATCTAAATTTACAAGAAAATTGGCTTGAGATGAAATCTCTGCTGGTTATTTATATTAAGACAGTCATAAGAACTTGATGACCAATATTTTTGGACAACCATTTTGCAGAGTCTCTTTCTTGCCTTTCCATCTGCAAGAGGTCTTTGTCCTCATCACAGTGTGCCTGTTCTAAACACCTTCTAGAAGTTTTCCCGGTCCCTCATCCAATCTGGGAAAGCATTTCTTGCATAACAGGACTTGCTGGCTCAGGTACCTAATACAGATTCCCTCCAGCCTAAAACACCAAATGTAAAATTAGCTGCTTGGCTCTCAGCTTTTAACCATCTGAACACTATCTACCGAGTTAATGCTATTCTTACCACTCACAGAATGATGCCAGCCCAGGCAGTCTCCCACCTGGCCCACCATGTGCATGAGGCTCACCTCTTTCGCCATCATTCCACATCTTCTTCTTCCCTGGAATGGCCTTGGGCCTTTGCCACCCACCCTCCAAGGACCAGCTCAGGTTTCATCTCCTCTGAGGAGCTCTTCCTGATAATTCCAGCCCATCATTTCCTCCCTTTCCCGTTCCCATGGAGCACATACATATTTTAATATGTACTTCTACTCTCTAATCACCAAACTGTCCTATCTGGCACTTTACCATACACTGGGCTATATTGTTCACATAAGTAAACTCCTTATGAGAAGAATTATATTGTTTGTAAATTCCTTATGAGAAGAATTCACATTTATACTTAGTTTGCACTGTAACTAAAATTTGAAGCACAGCATGGGGTAAGAGTAGACACCCAACCAATGCATGTCGACTTCAAAATCTGGGTTACACACACACCCTCTCTCACCACCTACTCTTATGTTAATTCTATTTTTTGAGATGTGTGCTTGACACTAAATACCCAGATTTTTTTAAGGTTTAAATCTTTATAGACATTGCATTTCATTATAGAACATGATTTCCATGTGGTGTATACAAAAGAATAAATTAGAGCTATAAGAAACTATTCAGAACAAATAAACCAGGGAGAATATATCCCACGAGAAGGTATTTTTTTGGAGACCGGCTGTCTCCATTGATGCAGATCAATTTTCAACTTGGCTGATTTGATGACAGTCAGAACACTGTTTAAAAATCAAAATGCATGAAGGCTAAGGAAAAATGAAAATACAAATTTCATTACAATTTGATTTTCCATGTTATTTATTTTTATATATTCATGTATAAACATCAAATTAGTATAGAAAAAATACTCCATAAATGTTTAAGATGAGTTAAATGCCATAGACTCATAAACACTTTAGTAACACTTAAGTTTATTTTCATTTTCCTTTATATACATATCTATGTTTCTATATAGGATATGTAAATTTGCCTTCATATTTTGTGTATGTGTATGTATACATGTGTGTACATATATATGTGCAATGATGGTGCACATTTTCAAAATTCAAGCTATCTGGTAAATATATAAATATTCCTCTAAGCCAAAAATGGTGTTCAGTTCTCAGGGAATGTCTTACACATTTATCACACAATTTGGAAATCAAAGGCATCAGTGATTGAAATGGCCATATGATGGAGGCCAGTAAATATTTCATACATCTTAATAATCTGGACACTTTCCATGTGAAGTTCTTCTCCTAGCACATGCTCAATATTTAATATCACCTCCCTTCCCATCTCAGGCTTAGCCATTTAAAAAAGTTTAATTGATTTTTTTTCTCTCCTTGTTCACACAAAGAAGAGTATAGCATGTCCTGCTACAGTGTCAGAATCAGAATAAGAATTGAATTTTCCATTGAAAGGACACCAAACCATATTCAGATTGGAACACCAAAAAATATCAGAAGATTTCACACAATTAAATCTGAGGTACAAGTTTACCTATGCTACAATCAGATTTCCTGAATGTAGATTATTAAATTATGAAATGTAAAATCACTCATGTGTACATTGTCTCTTCTGTGGCTTGGGAACTTGTCCAAGATACACTGGTGGTGGTGGTAGTGGTGATGATGATGAGGGAAAACTACATGGCACCCTAATGCTATCTACAGCTTTTTCTGTTAAGACAAAGAGATCACTGCTCCCCTTCCAATGTATCTTTGTGAATTTTCAAGAGAAACACTGATGATATGCAACCCTGGAAAGAACATTAAATAATTTTCTACATAATTAAGGTAAAAGTATTGTTTATTATTTTAAAACTGGTTTAGCTGGCATATACTTTAACTGGTTCAACATTTCACTTGCAAGAATGAATGAACAAAGCCATCCTATTAGTTCCACTGAGCAGTAAAATGCTCAGCCAGGATAATCAGAGGCCACCCCCAACTGCACATCATCAGTGCCAGACATAATAGAGAACCAAGTTTTAAATTCCAGAACCAGTTTCTACCTGGACAAGAACCAGGGAGATAGGTTATTGCATGCACTCATTGGACAAATAATTATTGAGTATCTATCTCCATAGTTCACTGAATCTATACCACTGATTGCTAATATGCCATTATTTTAATACCACTAGGGAGAAAGCACTGCCAACTAACCAAAGACAGGTCATTGATTATAATATGTGACTCCCATTTCTGAACTGTTAAGATGTTAGGGGCAGAAGCACATCCTAGAATCCATGAAAAATGGTGTAAGCCAAGCACAATTCTCAGGGGTCCCATAGTGAACAAGACAGACAAAGCCCCTGCCTCACTGAACTCTCAGCCAGGGGAGCTGTCTGGAATAAAGGAGAATGCACAGAGTCCTCTGGAAAGAGGTCTCAGTTCCTGGTCATATGTAGATTACCACACTGTAACAGGGAAGTGGAGATAGAGGGAAGAGGCTCAGGAAAAACCTGATGCTTTAGACCAGAAGAGAATGAAATGCACAAGAAACATAAATGGGAAAGACATTTGAAGCCAAAGTGCAATGAGAAAAAAGCATTATTTCAAAGACTCCTATTTTCCTGGATCTGCTCATTTGCAGCTTAATCAGGGGCTTCTATCTTCAAACTCCCCCTTACCAGCCCCCTCCATGACCCCCACATCGCCATCCCCCATTCCTGCCTCCCTCACTACTACATGACATTCTTCTAAACTCCAAATATTTTTGTACTTTTTTCACCAAGAGAATCTCATTAGGTTGTTCTAACCATAAACCAAACACATGACTGAATATGATTAGTTTTCGCTGGTTGTTTTATTGATATCGTACGTGATTTCCTGGTTTTGCTAGATATGTGACCCATAGTTTCCTGAAAACCATCAGAAGTGAAGTCTCCTTGGTATTTTAGGTAACTATTTAGTTTTAACAATTAAAATGGTGAGAAAGAATGTGACTTTATAGGCAGAAGTCTTCAAGGAAATAGATAGATTCACCAAGAGGAATACAACCTACCAAGTCAACATAGTTCAAGCCCTATAAAAATGACCCTAGTCAAAAAAGCATCAAGCCGGGCGCGGTGGCGCACGCCTGTAATCCCAGCACTTTGGGAGGCTGAGGCAGGAGGATCGCGAGTTCAAAGCCAGCCTCAGCCATGGCGAGGCACTTAGCAACTCAGTGAGACCCTGTCTCTAATAAAATACAAACAAGGGCTGGGGATGTGACCCAGTGGTCGAGTGCCCCTGAGTTCAATCCCCAGTACCACCAAAAAAAAAAAAAAAAAAAAAGTATCAAAATCTTCAAAAGGAAACTTAGCACTTACATATTATCTATGGCCATCTGATTTTTAAAATGCTTATATCACTTTAAAAATATTTTTCTGAAGTCTACAGTTGTTCTGTTAATGACTAGAGTCTACATAATTTAAAAATATATGTACTTCCATTCTGTTCCCCACCATTCATTATGCATTGAGAATTCTCAAACACTGATGTATCTTTTTGAATAAACTGCCCTTCCTAACATTCCCCAGAGATGTTCTTCCTGGCCTCAGAAGACTACCAAAGAATTGTTACACTAAAGATGCTAGAAAGAGTGGTTCTGAATTAACTTCTTGAGTCCTTCATCCCACAACCTCTCTGGCCCTGGGATGGAAAAATGTACAAGAACTGGTCCCTACCCTGAGAAGGCAGCAGTATATAATGGCCTGAGCACAGAACTGGGTATGTGGTCAGAGAGATATGGGTCACACCTCAGCTCTGAACCTGTTCACTGAACCCCTCCCTCCCAGGGCAAGGAATGTCTGGGCATTTTTTTTTCACACCTATAAAATGAAAACAACAGTATCTACTTAGCAAAGGTATGGAGAGAGAGCAAGTGTCTAAAAAGAGGGTCTATAAAAACCAAGCACAGTTGAGCATGGTGGGGCAGACCTGTAATTCCAGCAACTCAGGAGGCTGAGGCAGGAGGATCAAAAGTTCAAGGCCAGCCTCACCAACTTAGGGAGACCCTTAGCAATTTAGCAAGATCCTGTTTCAAGGGGCTGGGGGTGTAGCTCAGATGGTAGAGTGCTTGCCTCGCATGCACAAGGCCTTGGGTTCAATCCCCAGCACCAAAAAAAAAAAAAAAAAAAAAAAAAAAAAAAAAATCCTGTTTCAAAATTAAAAATAAAAATTAAAAGATGGGACTTAGCTCAGTGGTAAAGCAACCCTGGGTTCAATCTCTACTATAATAAATAAATAAATAAATAACATTGTTAGGTAAACCACAAGGAATTCCTTGCCTCCTTCCCAAAATGCTATCAGAGGCACCTTCATTTACTATTGCAGATATTTCCCTGTGTAAATTATACTTTTTCTTTGCTTTGCATTTATTTTCTTAGTTGCATATTTCTGAAATTAACAATTTTACTATTAAAATGATGGAGCAGGATGAAGAGGTCTTGGATCATGTAATGCATACTCCTTGAGAGGTTTTTTTAAAATATTTATTATTTATTTTGCTTTAGTTGTATATAATGTGATTTTAGTTTTATGTGGTGCTGAGAATCGAACCCGGGCCATGCACGTGCTAGGCGAGTGCTCTACCGCTGAGCCACAATCCCAGCCCTGAGAGTTTTTATATATATACAAAATTTAGCTATACATATATTTAGTTTTATATATATACATATACATACACTACTTGCATAATACACTTTTGTCTCCCTTATTACCCATGTGAAAATTTTGTGGCTTTTGCAAGCAAATATGCAGACAGGGCTGGGGCTGTAGCTCAGTGGCAGAGCTCTTGCCTCGCACGTGTGAAGCACTGGGTTTGATCCTCAGCACCACATAAAAATAAACAAATAAAATAAAGGCATGCTGTCCATCTACAGCTACAAAAAAAAATTAAAAAACAAAACAAAAACCTTTCAGACAATTTAGAAAATTTGGCCAATTGGTGGTCTATGAAGTGTTTGAAAGCAAGCAATCTTGGAATAATTGCCAATTGTTTGCCAAATACTTTTCCAAGCACCTTGTAGGAATTCATTCATTTAGACCTCACACCAATCTTAGCAGATTGGTACTGTTGTCTTCATTTTACAGCTGAGGATACAGACAGAGAGATTTAGTAATCTGCCCAAGGCCAAAGCCAGTAGGTGAAGCCATAGAGATTCTTAAATCTGAACACAACTGTCTGGCACAACAGTCCAAATTCTTCACCACAACACCATACCATTCTTTTAGATTCTCCTTCCAAATAGTATTCAGACTTTGCAAGATTTCACAAATCAGTTAACATTTTCTATGCAGCCAACAGGCATCTCTAGTTCCTTGGGTATAAACAGGCAAGTGGATAAATTGTCAAGGGTTCTCTGAAGTTCTTTTACCTAAATTAAAATACTGCATTTGGACTTTGGAAAGATTACATCTAAAAAAATTGGGAAAAGACTAGAGTTAGAGAATAAAGACAGGTGCTACCAGCATTTGCCTCAAGGTTTTATTTTCTTTAATGTATCCTTCTCACTCTGTTTTAATTGTAATAAGACTACTGTTTATGGAGCTTTTATGATGTTCCAGGACTGCTTAGTGCTTTACATATGTGATCTGGCTTACTCCTCAAAACAACCCTTTGAGGTGGGTAGGTTCTGTATTCATGCTTATTGATTAATGAAGACATTGAGGCTGGGGAAGGTTAGAAACCAGCCTGGGTTGCACAGCAGGTATATCTGAAAAACAGGGATTAAGACTCCTGCTCTTATTCATTAGCCCACAGTATCTCCCACACCTCTCTCCAGCTCTGAGAACAACTGTGACATACTGTGTGAGAAGCCAGAATGAAAAACAAACCATTATTCCTTGGACCTTTTTGGGCAATTGAAAAATTCCCCCATGCCCTGGCAAAGGGAGCCTACTGGGAACCAGAGGGTTCCTCCCTTCTTAACAGCCCCTATATCAGAGCAGAAGCTTTGGAACTCCTCCCCCAGCTGAAACTAAAAAGACAGTTAAAATACAATTCGCATAGGTGGGAGGAGAAAGGAGATGGTCCACTATGGCCCAGAGGCTCATTGTACAGGAAAAGAGAAAGGACCTCCCCACAAGAAATGGGAGCCAAGAGGCTGAAGAGAGAGAAAAGCAGCAGACACAGCTGGAAAACAAGGTGAAGCAACAGCACAGGTGGCAGCAAAGGGAGCAAAGGAGCATCCACCTGCTCCACTTGTGAGAGTTCTAGAAGGTCTTGCTAGAGAGTGCAACTGTGTCACACCCAATGGAGCTGCCCTTTGCTTCGTTCAACATTGTTACTTTAATTTCCAGAAAGTTTTATTTTTCTAAAAAATAGTTCAGAAAGCTATGGGAACATAGGAATAGCCCCAGACTAAAGGGATCAGGAGGATGGGGTTGTGGGAAGGTGAGACAGGCCAACTCCCTGTAGACGACAACTAGTCCCTGGGTTTTCTGGGTCATTCTACACCTTTGGAGTTGTTACAATCACTGTTTCAGGAAACTGGTACACAGTACACTACTCATGCATACATCATGTGATGTTTTATTTGATGTGATGGGAGTTCCAGTGTATTGCCACGAATTTTAACTTTCAGTGCCCCTGCTGCTTGGTCTATAAAGTGTAGTTGAGCTGGGGCATAAATCTGGCTTTGGTTAAAACAATAGTATTAAGGAGAGGGTCTTTGGTCAATTGCACCTATTTTGAAAAGCCTACTATGATTCAAATAAAATATGGCAGATTCTATCACCTTTTGACAGTTCTTGCTATATTTCCATGATCTAGCAGGAAAGTGGTAGCAATGGCTAGTATATGACAGAAATTCAGAATTCCATTCATTGCTGTGATAAGGCTAACACATACTGATAAGTGGGGTTGGACTGCAGAGACATAATCATATTTTTAAATTAATACATTTAGAATCAGAGGCCTGAGAGCAAATATGATTCAAGTGACGACTGGCACTGTCTTTCACCTCTAGGACTTTTTAAACTTGATCTGATTGCACAAGCCTTACAAAGTTGTGCTAGGCAGGGAGTCATTTGTTTTATGTGTGCATAATTCCAAGGCTCCAATTCTCAAATCAATCAGTATCAATGGAGTCTTGAAGCCAAGGAAGAGAGGTGTTAAAGTCTTTACCAAAAACAAAAATAAAACAAAACACCCAACTGCCCCCCACCAAAAACGAAGCATAGATGCTTAATAATAATTCTGGGGAAAAAAAAGGAGAAAAAGATAGCTAGAACAAGATTAGTTTTGAACTAATCATTGTTAAAGCTAGATGAAAGGAACGTGAGGGCACATTATATGACTCTCACTACTCTAATTTTATGCACATTAGAGACTTCCCATAATAATTTTTTGGGAGGGTACCGGGGATTGAACTCAGGGGCACTTGATCACTGAGCCACATCCTCAGCCCTATCTTATATTTTGTTTAGAGACAGGGTCTCACTGAGTTGCTTAGTACTTCGCTAAGTTGCTAAGGCTGGCTTTGAACTCTGGATCCTCCTACCTCAGCCTCCCGAACTGTTCCCATAATAATTTTTAATCCACAGAAGCACTGGGCATTTCCATGAAACAGAATTGCTAAAATCCAGATATGATCAATATGATCATGTTGCTTATTGAGACCCCTGCATAGGGCCCTGCCTACCTGCCCACCCTTTCACCTTCAGGAACTCTACACCCTACCAACTGAGATTCTAAGCAAGGTGCAGGGTCCCTGGCCTGCATTGCTCACCTCCCTGCCTTTGCCCATGCTACGCACCTCTGCTTGGAACACTCCCCTGACAGTCCACTCCAGCTTTCAAAGCCCAAACCCCTATAAGGCCTAGCTCAAGGGTATCTTCCCTTCAGTCTTCCATGACTGCACCTCATCCTTCTTCTTTGTATTCAAGAACTTTTTTTTAAGACTCTTTTAGGTCACAGCTAACTGTGTGATGATGACAATCATGACTAAAAAAGAATCATTAATAGCAGCTATGATGTAGTGAGTGCTTACTGTACACCAGGCACTTTAAACCTGCCATCACTTTCAATTTTTACAATAGCCTCTAAATTTATTGCCTTTTATGTTTACATTTTACAGATGAAAATCTGAAGCTCAAAGAGAACTAAGAGGTAAAACAGGGGTCCAATATGATGTCAGAAATATCATGGTCAATTTTAAGCCTTTGTGCCTATAACCCTTAGCTACATAGTCTAATTAGGGCAAACTTTCAACTTTTTGACTTGAGAGCCCATATGTTTGATGTCTACAATTCTATATATGCATTATTCTTCCTACTGAATTGTAAGCACTTTCTGGGAAAGGGCTGTCTTTTTCTATTTGGCCTATCCAATGCCTTGTGCATAGAAGATGCTCAGGAAAGCCTTGTTAACTGAACACTATATTCATACAGGACATTTCTACTGCAAAAGGACTACAGGAAACTCTTAAAATCACCTGCCTGCCTACACAGGGAAATGAGATGGGAAAATCAGTCCCATAAGAACAACCTAAGCTCTCTCCTTCCCATCATCTCTGTTCACAAGGCCACAAAACTAAAATAGTTTTCATCTTCTCCCTACACTGGCATTGTAAGTGACCAGAAAGAATTCTTTCCCGTGCTATTTTTGTTTAGCCTGCCAGCTGTGGGCTCCCTCCCTCCCCCTCAGCAAAACCCTCATCCCTAACAGCCTGAGGAAAAGCCATAGGGATTCAGATATTGTCTAGGCGATGACTCAGGAATCTGAAACTGAGGAAGACAAGCTAATTTTTACCCCTGAGTTTCCTTTCTCTGATTCCCCCTTTCAGGACTTTCTAAACCTGGTTTCTTCCCAACTAAATAATATTACTTCAGCTGCTGCTTTTCTGTGGTTATATTTTGTCCTTCATCTGAATACAGTGATGTTCTCTTAGGTCTGGTCATAAGAAAATTTGGGAAATAGGCCCTGTTGTCTTTATTTCCCTTTTCAAAACCTCTCAGCATCCCTTTTCTTCTGGCTACAAGTTTTTCTCCTCCAAGGACCTAGCATATGCCCTGTTTCTGCTAGGTGTTACTCTCAGCCAGCTTTCAACAAGTGAGAAAGAACTGGCTGATGAGAAGGTGTGAACTTGCCATATGTTTAAGGAACTCCTCCTGCTCTGGCTGGTAACCCAAGCCCACCACTAACATCAGCAATTTATTAGGGGACATGAGAAGCTTTCCAGTCCCAAAATAATAAAAGTGACTGACAATGGAGTTGGAATTAGGGAAAGGGCTAGTCACCCATGGCTGGTCCTAAATGTTCCCTCTTCTAGGATCTTGTAAGCTGTGTTGCTATAGTGTTAACACGATGCAAATTGCCTACATTTTCTTCTACTGAAAGTTATCTTCTTTGGTCATAAATTTGGAAATGCCAGCAGAATACCTGGTGTGTGTGTGTGCACGTGTGTGCATACACATGCACCCACACCTATTTATGAAGAGGTAGGTGGTCACACCAAATTGTGGTACATCTCATAGCAATTATTTTATCTAATATCACTCATCTTGATAGCCTTGCATTTCCAAAATTAATAAAAAAAAAAAAACATAAGGAAACGACTGTACAATCACCAACTAAAGAATCTTGGCCACCAAGCTAAATATCTAGTCATCTGTGTTGTACATTAAGTGTGAAGGCACATATCACAGTTTGGGATTTAAATGGAAAAATCAATACCCTACAGGAAATCGACAGTTGCACAGCAGATTTTCTTATCAGCCAGTGCTTTCTTTGTCAGTGCCTTCTGATGATACATAGCTGTGTATTCCAGGCATTGATTTTACTTTGCTTTTGTTTAGATTACTTAATATTCCTCCCTCTTCCAAGAAGCAGAGGCTGGAGGGGAAGGCCAGAGACACTGAACAGTCAATAATAAGGTCCAGGTATTGTCTGGTCTACCTGGACAGGGTGCTGTCTATCAGTTCTCATGACCCAGAGGACTAGCCTGCCAGCCATGTGCTCCTGACCCTCTGGGAGCCTAGCAGAAACCTGTGCCCTCAATGCTTTCTCCCACACTTTGCTAACTGGCTGCTGTTCTGGCTTCAGTGAACCATGCAAGAAGCAGGCAAAACCACCCTGAAGCTAAAAAAGCACTTTGGAGTGGAGCTTGCAGTCTTCTCTGACAGATTCTTTAAAAATGTGCTCTACGCTGCACTAAGAAAACTCCAAGGACTTCCTATTTCTCTCTTAAGAATTGAACAAGTCTTTTTCATATAGAAGCCTAACTTCTCAGGACTTCATAACAGCCAAGGACCATCACTTTTCTTGCAGCTGAAAAAAAAAATGAAATTTCTCCTTGGAGAAATAAGCTTACTTGTGCTTTCTCTTTATTCTTCTTTTTCTTTTATCACAGGAAAGTATGCTGAACAAAATAAAGCATTTCTAACAGTGGCTAGAAGGATGAAGATCGTACCAATCTCTCAAAACTACTGCCAACACAATATGGTGTGTAAGCACAGCAATGATAAGACGCCCATGTTTCTCTAAAGACAACTGGAAAAGATGTTCACAGTTACTTCTTACTTCCTCCTGTATAAATTGACCGCAACCAGGACTCAAGCATGTGCACTTTTCCAGTAAATAGAAAAAAAAAATTAAATACGGCACATTACTTTTAACAATTTCTCTAAAGAGAAGTAAGTTACTGCCCCAAAGCATCATGATACCAAAAAACAGCATAAATGGCCCCTCTGGTCTAACCATAGTTACGGAGAGAAATGTTCAGACTGAAGTGAAAAGCCTTTCACCAGAACAAGTAATGCTAGCAGGTCTGGAAGTTTAAGAGCCTTCAAATAAAATATCAGGTGATTTTCACGTAAAACCTGTACCTCTGCCTGTGGATTGGTTGGTCAAGGGACAGCACACAGAATGAGTGGAGCTATTGTAACCCTGCAGACTGTGGCCCCAGAAAGAGGAGGTTCTGTCAACATCTAGCTCCTGCGGCTGGCTAGCGGTAAGACCTGCATTTTTCTCTCTTCTCCTGCTCTTTGGACACTTTGTTTTTAATGAACAGTTGGTATCAAAGCTAAATCCAAAGACTGTTACATGTGGGATTTCCTAATGCAGAGACCTGGCAGAGATGTACTATATTTGGCCGAAAAACTAAACAGAAATTAAACTACCTCAAAATGTAACAACTGAGCATCCTCATTCTCTTCCCGTTTTCATTTAGTTGGAGCAAATGTTTTGCTTTAATGCAACTGAAAAGAAAAGAACGTTTTGGGATAGCATAGCTAGATCCTTCATAAAGCTTCATTTCCAAAAGCAGTGTTTGAATCTCTAAATAAATGACAATTCATTCTCTGTTTACTTTAGGTAAACAGAAAATGCATTGCGGAGCACTCATTTTCAAAAGCTAATCAAGAACATTAGGTCCCAACAGATTCATTTAATAGAAATATAATAGGCATTCCTGCTTGCTTTTCATCTTGTCTCACTGTAAATGCTAAAATGAACAGCAAATTAACCCTGCGTTGGAACCCAGTTTCTGTCACAGCTGATGTCCTCTCGCTCACGACTTGTAAACACCCCCCCTTCCTGTCACTGCTTTGACTCCTTCTGCAGAGGAGAGACGATTGAGTTTGGCAAGAGAATGGAGGAATTCTTGAATTCTAAAGGAAGTACTGCGTGTCAACTTTGCTATCTTTCATAGCAGAACGAAATAGTACAATGGTTGTCCCCTACAATAGTGTGCAATTAGTGTAGGAGGAGGGGTGGGGTGGGGTTGGTTTTTTTCCAAGCTCCATATATCAACTGTCTTCATATTTTTAACTTTACTAGCCATTCTCCAAGTGGCTGCTTATAAACTACTATACAAAACAACCTCATAAAGACAGGGCCATTCAAGCTCTATAATCAGATATAAAAGATGTGAAAACAACTTGAGATCTTATAATTAATATTCAGTGATATCAGAATTAGCATTTAGAACTCTATACAGAAAAAACTATAATATTTCATAAATTATGTAATAATGAACAAACCCTTTCAAAAACTGTTTTCACTGTGCTAAAGTAACATTCTAGACTTGTTGTAAGTATGTTATTCTTACAAGTAGTTCGCAGTTATTCTTGAAGGCAAGCCTTGGAGTTTCCTTAGCATAGTGCTGCTGGGGAAAATTTTCAGCATGTCCATCTTCATCTCTAGCCTGAAGGGAAATATAATGGCCTATTTAGGGACTTACAAATAATGGAAGAAAAAAAGCTAAAAGCATAACAGCTCAGATCATTAAACAAACGGGAATCCAAAAATAACAACATTTTTATTAAGAAGTTTGTTTAAATACGCAGTACGCCTTTTAGATATCAAAATTTGGGATTCGTTTTTCTTTACACTATTTAGTTTGAACATTCAAATTCATTGTGGTGTGATAGTTAAAACAACATGAAGCAAAATCCAAATCCAATAATTTTTTTAAATCACCACCACTTTATAGTCTTCCAGTGTGCATTGTTCATTGCACATTTAGGATTACATGACATACATACGTGTTTAAACTTTTTGGCATGCTTAAGCAATCTCTAGATAATGCACTTTTTAAAAATTCTAATAGCAAGGCCATAAGAAAAGCAATTTGCATAGTTATATTTTGCATTGTAATACTATTAAGAGATAAACTGATTCCCCTCAATTTTTAAATAAAAATCTGAATGGAGTGATGATCTAGTAAGAACAACGATTCTTCAATCAAATGCAGTTAAAAAAAAAAAAAAGGAAAGAAAAGATTTAATTAAGAAGCTGCATTATAAGTTACTGGTTATTTTGATCTACACTGTTAATTAAGAAAGCTGAAGTTTAAATGGAGACATTAACCAAACCCATTAGCAATACCACTTGCATACAGTCTTCTCTTTCTAATCTCCATCGGTTTCTGGTTGGGAGTTGGCGAGAAGGGAGAGGTAGGTGAAAGGGGCGTGCCTGCAGCACACTCATTAAACCATTCATTTGGGTGACACTTGCTCTCTGCTCTGCTCTCATCTCATCTTAGCCCTAACTGCTCTCTCTTTCCTGGCCTCCTGAAATTCACAGCTGAGCTGTCTCCCTCACATATGGCTTGCATATAATTATGCATATTCCATTTTGCACTGCATTAAAATGATGAGCTCCTGGCTCCCTGCCAGCTGATTTTTAAAAGCCCCAGTGAAGTAGGAAAAAGGAGAGAAACACAGGGAGAGCCGCACAGGAAGCAGCAGGTAGTTCTGTCTGCTGTCTCTTTAGATAAAATGTATGTCTGGCACCAACGGAACAGCTGAGAACTACCTGTTGTGATGTATGGATTGCGGGGGAGAAAACAATGAGCACACATCAGTGGCAGAGCGAGGACAATGCTTATGTACTGTTTCTCCTTTAATGGGGTGAAACCTGCCCTGAGTGTGTCACTAAGAGCTCCCCAGCTATTCTGGGCATTGTTATTTTAGAAAGGGATCCATATTTTGTACATTTGAGAATGTACTGCTCCTTCTTTTATTAAAGGTTCCTACTACTTATTGCAAGGAGGGAACTGGATGGAATTTGGAAGTGGAATGTCATGGTCAGTAATGGTTGGGTTATAAGAAGTTTGCAGGGAAGTTGTTTTGGTTTCATTTTTGAGATTTATTAACACCTCTAGGACTTGATGTCTTTTTATTGTTATCTTTCCACCCCACCACCACCACCACCACCAAATCTCTGAGTACAACAAAAATGTAGTTATAGGATTAACTGTATGTGACAGAGAAAAAAGTGGGTGTTATTGTGTCCAGGGGTTGTCAAGGCAACTGAAACCAATGATGTTCCTTCTCAGCACACTGGTACCACTCTGCAGCTACATCAGGGTGTAAGTTAATATAGCTCAAAGGAGAACCACTTTAAACCCAAACTGGTAGAGGTAGCAGTGGAGTATGTAACAAAAGGCAGTTGCAGGAAAGCCATAAGATGCCAATGGACAGCAGAAATATTAGATTCTTCTGACAAAATTTTAAGCCACTGTGTGAGGTATAGGTGTGGGTCCCTTAAAGGAAGGGACCACATCTATTTCATCTTTCAAACACTGCCATGTCCAGTGACTTACTTTTAGTTCATACTTAACAAACATTGACATGATTGAAAAAAAAATTATACATATATATGGATAGTAACTAGACCCTACCATAAACAACTCTATAGAAATGCCACCTAAAAATATGCTAAACTTGGTGGTAGGTTTATTATATTCCTGATGCACTATGATACATATGCTTGGAAACATAATTTGCATATAGTTTACAAGGGGTACTATTTACATATGTATGTCTATATTCAATATATATGTATCTTGTGTATAAATATTCATAAGGTGGAATATGTTTATTATGCATGTACTATGTATACACATTCATACACACCAGATGCCTAGGGATATTTTCAACATTAGTGGCAAAAATACATTCATTCCACTTACATGTAAGGTGCTCACAATACTTTTTATGTGTTTAACAGGCAAAAAAAAAAATCCCATTATCTAAGATTTGAATGTGATTCTTCAAAAGAACTACAGATTTCATATAAGTTCTCACAGTTTATGAGTTAAATTTAACAGCAATGGAAGAAAAAGGAGAGGGGGGTTAGAGAGATGCGAAAGTGGGAGAGAAAGACAGAAACCCGCTTCTTTATTGAGCCTTTATGTTTGCCTCTGCATCAACTCCCCATAGCCCTGGGCCCTCTGACACCCAAGCTGACTCCAGAGCCCAAGAAATTCTACTCTCCAGCCATCTTCTGTGTCTCGAGCACACAGCACAGAAATGGAAGGCATGAGAAACACACACATAAGCACTAACACTGGCCTCTCACCAAGGTGATCTCATTTGCATTCTGAAGTTTTGTAATGTGAAATTTTAAATCTTCATTATAGGACTAAGTGGAATGAGTGCATTCATCCAAGGTAGTAATTCTCTACCCTGACTGCATATTGGAATAATCTGGGGTTTTTGTTTTTGTTTTTTAATATATTGTTGGCTCCCCCCCCACTCCCACCCCCACCCCTGCTGCCTTTCAAAGATTCTGGTTTAATTAGTCCAGGATGAGGCTCTGACACGGGTGATTTTTTTTTTTTTTTTTTTTTTTTTTTTTAGGTGATTGTAATGTACAAGCAAGGCCAGAGAACCCTGATCTAAGAACAGTGCCTACAGGTAAGAGGAGGCCCCTGGCATAGTGGGCAGAATGGACTCTAACCT